>OZ038374.1:7171103-8418125 GCA_964036015.1 Leptarthrus brevirostris | reverse complement strand
AGGATGTTAGAGGATTCGAAAACCAATGCGAGGTTGGCGGGTATCTGTGGCGAATCTACTAAATTCAACGCAAAATAGGTAAACTTGCCACTGTTTTCCCGGCATATCCATACGAGGACTTAAACAGGAACAGTCAACTAGGCGGCGCTCAAAAAAATCAGCTCCTCCATAACCAAATTAAAATGACTCTGGAAATATCAATAGCCTCAGGATGAACTTGAAAGAAAAAATCGAATCCACTTGGAACGACGACGTTTCTTTGGTAACATGAACTTGCCGGTCACGGCTGTACCATGTCACTTGTGGACCTTAAGCGGGCTTGTGGGATTTCGACTTTCATTGCTAAGCAGGTCATATAAAATTAGACATCCAGGAAGCACAAATGCTACTGGGAAGAAAGCATTATAGACTGCGTCTGGAGCAGGACGAAACTTCGCAGAATATTAATGTTTGGGAAGCCCTTCTTTGACCCTAGAGATCAGCTCGCTCCCCGTATTGTTGTATATTTTTAAAGGAACCATCTTGACTTAAGAAGTAGAGAGGGTTAGCACAATAGGCCTTACTGGCCGTACCGCCTCAGCACCCTATTTCTCCACTCAAACCAAACCATACTAAAAAACTTGAAATTGCCTAAACCCTGCAGAGAAAAGAAAGACTATCATAAATTACACGCTAAGAGCAATACTAAGGCATATAAATTTTGCCAGCAAATGTTGGATAGAAATAGTGATGAGCAAAAATAATGCAACTATAGTTCAGAGCAAAAGTGGTACAGAAAAAACTTCCACCAAAAATGAGTTAACTATAGGTACAACTCGTTTTTGTCTGTAGCGAAAAGATAACTCGTTTTTGCTCGCAGTAAAAAAGCGCATTTTAATTAAAGACTTGTATGAATATGTGAACAAAGTATTAGCTCTTTCGTTTTAATTACTAGAATCTTGCTTTGTAGGTAAAAGTTGCAAATTTACTTAAAAGTAAGAAAATTATATAGATCGAGTTAAAGTTTCGCTGCGAGCAGAAACGAATTAAATATCGCATTTTTTCTATTCCACTTTTGTTCTGAACTATAATTGTTCCATTTTTACTCTGAGATTGATGAGATATCTCATTTTTGCGCTGAAGAATAGTGTATCAGGCCTTTGCTCGCAATGTGTTTTTGACTCCGACTTGTTCTTCGGTTAGATTATCAGAAATTCTTCCTGAGTTAGTTCTTAAATCTCTTCTAAAGCAAACGAAACCACCCCAAATATCTCGTTCTTTGTTGAAGAATGTTTTTTTTTATCCACTCACTGTAACTGGAGCCGAAAAGTTTTTAAGGAAGACTTAATTTTCCATTTCGCTTTATATCCCTCCAACAGACCAAAACAGAAATTTTGAAGTTTTGGAATAAACGAGCTCTTTCCTCATACCGTCGTCCTGGTTTCAGTAAATCAGAAATTTCTTAGCTACATTTACGGTGTTCCGCTCTCCATTGAATAAAGCCAACACAATTTTGCAAGTCAATGGGCTTTAGATTTTGCACCTACCTGATTTTCGTAAGTCCATTAGAAGAGCATAATTAACAACTCCGAAGGAACAATGTCGCTCTTAACGATTCATTTCCTCGAGACCTCTTAATCAATCGCAATCCGATGTATTCTTAGATACACAATCCATGGGATTCAATATATCTAATAAAACATAACCTTAATTTCAATAGAAAATTGCCTCACCTTTTGCTTGATTTGTTGCCAAGAAGGAGGCACCCGGGTTGTTCAACTTGTTTTCAAAGGGTATTTAGGTCGTCGTTCACCAATGAAAACCCGACGCTCTTAGTGGCCCTGTTGAGCGCTTTCAATTTGCCTTGAGACTGTTTTCTTGCACAGACCTTTCTCATCCTGCCATTCGGACGACGAGATGGAGGTTCTAATGAAAGCTCAAGGTTGGCCCAAGAACTTTCTTTGACTTTGAAAATATCTTCTTTTTCATCTTGTTCAGGTAGTTAGGTCGGGTTAATTTAATAAATTTATCTCACCCTAACGGAGAAATCGTACTTAACTCTGGTGCGGTACACAATACGACAACACATCCTTGCGGTAATCACAGGTATTGCGTGATAATCTGACGGAGTATTTTCATTTAAGGATTACCGGAATCTCCACATCTTTTCGTAATTCAATTAATGGCTGAGGTGGAACTGGTGAATTTAAGGCCTTGTTTATGGGAATCCTTTTAAACGAATTTCATCACCCTGAAAAGGTTTACTTAGCGGTTGTTGGTAGGTGTAGGCTCATGGTTAATGCACAATTTATGTGTAAAATTTGAACACGGACGTAAATACCATTTTTATTAATGCTAATTTTAGAAGATTACTGCCACATGGTTGTGAGCAGAGAAACACTATCGCATTACCTGAAGAATGATACCCTAAGCAAGGCAATATGATTTAAAAAGAGAAAATAATTTCAGAGCTGGAAAGGTAGATTACAGGAATTCGTAATGAAATTTTGATGTTCGCCGGATGTACACTGTAGGAGCTGTGAGAAAATTAAATTTGTTTCTTTTGAGCACAAACAAATCTGGAAATAATGAAAAATTTTCGTTTCATACGAGAACAAGGAAGCATTCAATTTCTAGAGATAGCCGAATTGAAATAAATTAATATTAAGACAAACATAGAATTCCAATTAGGAAAACTCCTTCCGTTTACATTATTTTACCACTAATCCTCCCCAAATTAATACTGGAAAAACTTATCTTTGTGAATACCACCTTTAAGGTGCCAAACAATTTCTGTGTCTAACAAATGTTTTGTTTTTTCATTTACTTTCAGTGTTATTCGGGAAGGAATAATCAGATGTATACTCGCGACTGATATGGCTCGTCACAATGAGATACTCACCCAGTTTAAGGACGTCGTACCCACTTTTGATTATAATAACCGGGCACATATTAATTTGGTAAGTATCTAGTGTAATTCATATGATTTTACATGAATCACACACTTAAGATATTCAAAAATATACGTCGGATTTGGACACTATGTAGTAGGCTAAAGAAAGTAATTTAGAAAAAGATAAAAGATCGGACAAGTGCGAGTTTGACCCGCGCACCGAGGGCTCCGTAGTATTTTTTTATGTGATCTAACTACAAATTAACAATTTTCGGAATTTTTCCTTTACTTGTGTTGTGAGACCTTGCTTCTTGCCAAATTTTATGATTCTAGGTCAACCGGAAGTACCCTATAGGTTTTGATTTATTTGCGAGTATTTGTCTTAACAGATAACAAACATACGAAAAACGAAGTGATCCTATAAGGGTTCCTTTTTTCATTTTGAGGAACGGAACCCTAAAAATCGGTTTTAATCGCTTTTGGTGGTTATGTTTTTAAATATCAATGAGCAGATAAGCTCCACTGGGTACTCTATTTTGTAGTTTTCTTTTTCATCTTTTTCGACTTTCTCTCTCTCTTTCTCTCTGAAGTTTTTAATATATTTAAACAATTTCTTTTTATTTATTGTAGTAGAAACAAGAAGTATATTAAAATGGTGGCATTAGTTCTTCTTAGGGTCTTGAAAAATTCAAAAAAAAGCATTTGTTATAAAAAAAATTTGACTCGACTAAATGGCTCGATAAAAAACTGGTTCCGAATACTGGTTCATTAAGCAAAGCCAACCTGCTTATTCCTACTGGCTACTTTCACCGCAGCCTCTTCCATCTCCATTGCAGTGCACTAGCAAGCATAGTTAAGTTGGGTTAGGTTAAGACGGTTGCCTATCCGAAAAAAGGCACACTTAGGCCACAGTGGCCCATTGTGATACCACAGTTGAGGCTTTGGGCTCAACCCAATTTAACCCCAAAAATGAGATTAGGAGCTTCGAGCTAGAGCTCCGTCACCAATAGAAACTAGTTCTTGGAGTTCACAAAAAATAAAAATACTGTTGGCTAGAGTACTGTGCGACAAGACGTACAGCCATGTCACGTAACTGGAAGCCATTTAGAGCTACTGATAAACCAAACTAGATCACTGACATCAATAGAACCTAAACCGGCTCCTGCTGTTGGATAGAGCTTGGCAGTTGCAGAGAAAGTGGAGGATAGTTTCCTCTTCCTTGTCATCTAGGTAACTCCTGTAGAAGTCATTTGATGGTGCGCCGAGTCTGTCATATAATCTTATGTGCGTTCCCTTTCTTATGTGTGCATTTTCCAATCTGATATTCGCAATCCTAAGCAATGATTGTACCATTTTCAGATACATTTATCTTCCGTAAGCAGCGGTATGTTCTTCAGACGGTCTAAGCCAACGTTTATAGCCATAATGTCAGCCTGAAAGTATCAACTCTTTCTTGTCCGGGTTTATTCGCAAACCACACACGATTCTCCAGAAATATACTTTATAGAGGGCATGTTGCAACACTGTAGCCAAGGTATCAATATGTTGGGCAAACAAACCAGGTAAATATCATGAACGTATTACCTTATGGCCGGAATTCTTCCGATCTAGGAGTAGCTCATCAAAAGTGAGATTTATATATTGGATCAACCTTAGCTAGAGTTAACGATCCTGCTTTTCAGCATAAGATCGAAAAGTTCTATAAGAGAACTGTCTAGATCCATCCTCGTCAAGGATGCCTCTGGTTTGATGTTACTAACAGCATCCTCAATATCGAGAAATGCTGCAGGTGTAAATTCTTTATGCAATATTGATCGTTTTATACGACCAATTACCTTTATTGTATGCATAATGGAAAAGAAACGGCTTAGATGACTCGATTGTCTCTTTAATGTCGTCATCTATAAGTCTCTCCAGGGTTTTGAGAAGGAAGGATGAGGACTATATGCCTGAAGTCATTGGATTTACAGAATGAGACCCTTCCAATGAAGGCTACCTTAACCTCCATCCACGAGGTGGAAATGTAAGTGTGTGTGGTGCGCATTGGTGCCAATTCCAATAATCAGCGGCATACTTTGTTTCGTGACTTCCCCAAACCAAATTTTCTTAGGGTTGATTTGAGATATTCTCTGCGTCGTGAGCCAAGTAACTCCCTCTTCAACGAGGTGACCTCCTCCATTGCATTCAGCGAGTGGGGATTTTTCACTCAGGATCACAACGGCCTGCCTTGAGCTGCCCTTGACCTTACTGACCTGTGGTGTACTTTCCTATCTTGGATATGGGTAGCCGAGGGTTACCTACTTGAATAAACTGTAGGATTTTTATAGGAGCAGAAGGTTCAGCAGGAAATCAGGTTTTGGACCTGCGTCTGTTCGGAATCCGGTCCTTAGTAGCAGAATCAATCTTGGTAACTGGCCAGACTTCACCGCGAAGGAACATCGCTACCTAAGAAGCTCTGCAGACCTTCAGTCGAGGCAAGCAAGGAGCTTTATGTGGCCCTGAAACCAGCCGGCTATTGTATGCTAACCAAGGGCACACTACCCACGCGCAGTTTTTGCAGTCGAGCGGCTGCATTCGGGTTCGGCGACCTTGGGTTCCGAGGCGTCTTTCCCACTTAACCCGTTTCCCGTTAACCCCGGTTCTATCCCAGACAATGTTTTTATTTATAAACATAATTCATAGACTACCACTTTCGCGACCAGGCGGTACTCGAGGTCTATAGATAAAAAGGGGAAGGGAGGTCAACCATGGTAGAGCTGCATGCCATGTAAGGTCCCCTGGAAGTGGACACTGGCTGAAAACTATCCAATAGGCACGGAAACACCCAAAACCTTGGATTAGAGCAGTTTGATTAAGAGAATTAATGTCTCGCCCGACATTAATTGGCCAGCCCCTACAAATTCTTAAGGAGCTGTTACAAGCGGTCCCACGAGGAGGGTGATTTGGGACTTCCTTAAGTACTCACAGTTACGGTACGCACACTGGGTGTTAACGTGTTAGTCCCCCTGCGGCTATGCTATTAGCAGGCCAACGCCGTTACACTGTGTTCAAACATACTGGACCTCATTGTGAAGGCCAAAATACAATAAGGTGCGACACTTCTGTGGGACAACATCTATGCGACTGTCGAAAGTTCCAACATGTGCAAAACCATTAGTGGCAACAACGACATTTCTAAGATTCTCGCTTCGGGCAGAACAAATCGGGCTATGTTAACCCCAACTAACTATGTTTACCTAAACTTACCTCCCTTAAAAGCACCCATCCTATCCACAATCTATATATTTCAATCAACGGAGAATATACCTAATTCGCCCCCTCTCTTAACATGTTGGGTAATAAGATATTCCGTCCACATTATCCACGTTGAACCACAATACAGGCTATAAAACTTATTGACGACTCCACAATCTCTGAGAGCATCGACGGAAAGTAAGTTGCCTCTCACTTCTCTATTGCTATTTCTACAGTTATTGTTCTAACGAAATTGTTATTCTGTTATCCTCCAAGTAAAATGTCGGGATTCTTTGAGCCTGATACATACATCGTCAGCTCCCTCTTAACCCATTTGCCTCAGCTGTTTCTTTTTGTAGATATATCTATCTATCTATCCTTGATTCCTTTCCTACCAAATCTGTGCTATAGTATCATAGGGCATCCCCTGAGCTTTGGCATTATCATAAAAACGCTTTTCGTCTGAAAAGAAAAAATTAATTATCTTTAAATATTTTGTTAATTTTCCTTTAGATACTCCCTTCTGATAGCGACATAGGAAAAGGTTGAAAATAACATTTCTTATCTCCCTAATATTTTAAAGGTAAGGTTGCCCTCAAGGCAGATGTTCCAAACATCGTACAAACAACTACCTTTTCTATCCCGTTTAGCCCAATGAGCTCTTGTCATTCGACCCTTCACATTAAATGACCACTTCAGGCTAGCATCATTGGCAACCTTTAAGCTCACTTTACAGGATTATATAATGTACACTCTATCAGAACCCCATATAGGTATACTATAGTTGTGAAAATTTATTCAGGCGTTGTAATGCAAATTTTTCAATAATCCAGGCACCTGCAGCTGCAATGAATTTATTTCACCAAAAATAGCTTTTTTATTTAATAGAAATTCAAATTATTTCCCTTCCCACGTAGCCTCAATTTGAATTCTATTAAACGAATTGTATCAGTGTCACGAATTTCTGCTTACTAAAAAATTGTTGAACATTATTCTGGTGTAGAGAAATCTAACACCTGGTGGGTGTTTAACCCAGTTAAAAGGTAGTAAACGTGCCCTATTTGTTAAATTGAAATAGTTGCCTCTCTCCTAAAAGAATTATATTTTTGTTGGTAAAAATCTCTGTTGAACACATTCACTGCTAATAATATTAAATCCCGCAAAGGATCGAATTTTTTAGTCATTTATTTAACACCAGTCATAGAACGCGTCCTGAAGTCTCGGGAGCTCCGCTGAACTAATATAATCCGGTTAGGCAATAAGGTTTCATTTAAATCTGAAAAAAAGCTTTATTTGAATAGAACGAGGCGCATTACAAGTTAAAGTTGGCGGAAGTATGCGTTCAGTTCAAATAATTGCTGCAATTACAAGTAATTGACTTAATACTGAACAAAAACGGATTACTTGGTGATTATCTCTTTGCCCTGTTCCAAGTGTTTTTTTCTTCATATTTTAATTTCAATTAGTTGCACTGGCTGCTGTAATCCCTTACTTTGTTTTTGAAAAAATTAAAATTTAATTTAATTAGTTAATTTCGTCACATCAATCAAGGTGCGGACCGTGTGATAAGTTCGGGTAGAAGCGACTAAATAAAATAAAAGCAAATAATCAAATAAACTGAAAAATCGAACAAAAGTTTATTTAATTGATGAAGTTATTTGTTATTAGGAAAATTATTTGTTATTTGGTGCTCATTATTTGAATTTCAGATAATTATTTGTTATTGATCCTGAATTTTTTGATAATCAAATAATTCTTCGTTATTTGATGAATTATTCGCAATTATTTTTTTTTTTATTTAATTATCTGATAATCCGTAATTCCAATTTTTTTTAAATTCAATCCATTGATTTATTGCTTATTTCTAAACATACAATTTAATTTGGAATTATTTCTGACGGATATGAAGGAAGCAATACTCCTGCGATCACGACGTCCCCTGGAGTTCCACGGTTGACCGCTGACACGGTTTAAGATGTTTAGGTGATGTGATACAAAAAAATCAAATTTGTTTCATTGTCTATACACCCAACTACACAAAAATAAGGTGAACCTGTTACTCCCTGTACACCGAGCCAGTTCCTTGTCTCCAGTGGAACCAGTTCACGGGCAGTCAAAATAAATTTGACTGAGATGGCAAGGGTGTTCAGCCTTAACTCGTCGTCGGGGACCATTTTGAACTCCTGATAAATCGAGCTAGGTCTCTGACACCAGTGGAGCCTAATTCGGTTAGCTTTTCAAAGAAGGGGGAGCCCAGAAACCGGTTCCTACGGTTGGCTAGGGCCAGCCAGTTACCGAGGAGGTGAAGTATGATTTTCTCTTCCTCTTTGTCATCGAAACTCCTACAGAAGTCGTTTGAAGGTGCGCCCAGTCTATCGGCGTATCTACATATGAGGCAGTGGCCCGTGATAACGGCTACGGTACTGCTAATTGTTTTGCGTCCGAGTAGGATGAGCTCTCTTGACCCTTAAGATTCAAGCTTTGGCCATATTTGTTGGGTAATCAGGCAGGTGTGTTCCTCCTGCCAATTAATATTTGCAATCCTGAGAGATTCCTGTAAGAGATCCAGTTTTCAAGTGGCCAGCGGTTTACCCAGCTGGTGGTTATTGTCCGAATCAGGACGAGTGGTACCGATTCTCGCTAATTAGTCGGCTCTACAGTTACCCGGAATATCACTATGTCCATCCACCCAGATGAGCCGTACTTTCGGATGCTCAGCTATGTCATTTAATTCTTCGCGACATGCAATAACCGTTTTGGAGGTGGTGTATACTCCCGTGAGGGATTTAATAGCGGCCTGACTATCTGTTAAAATACATATGCTGCCTGTAGGTAGAGGTAGATGATTCAGGCGGTCCGCGGCTACCTTTATAGTCATAATTTCCGCTTGAAACACGCTGCAGTAGTCAGGTAAGCGGAATGAGATATCGAGGTCCAAATGTTCCGAGAAGATACCTCCACCTACTTTGCCTTCTAATTTGGAGCCGTCAGTGTAGAAATGCACTGACTCCCCCCATTGGGGAGGACCCTCCTCTCATTCCGATCTGGTGGGAAAGAAGGAGTCGAATTTAGTCTCAAAGAAAGGCTTGGGCGAGGTATAGTCGATATTGCTGGCAGTTCTTTTGTCCAGCATTTTGGAGTGACTGTAGTCGGTTCGTTTCCAGGTCTGGATTCAGTAAAGCCTGGCAGCGGTGAACCTCTGTCGACCAATCCACTTTTGTATAAGGAAAGCAAACAAGTGAGGACCAGCTTAGATAATATTGTTTTAACAGCCCTATAATTTGATAATTTTCTCTAAAACCTATTTATACCAATAATGGCAACAATATGAGGGTAGACCTTCATTCGACTCTCCCAATTAATAAAGACGCAAATTTTTAGTTTTTCCAGTGATCTTCTGTGACATGAAGATAACGTGAATGTTAAACTGGGTTAAAAAAATAATAATAAAGATACAAATATTAGTGATGTTCTGTTACAGATCAATTCTAGATTGTAGTCTTAAACACAAATTAAATCAATAAATTCCAGAAAATAATTTCATTAACAGCTTTGCATGGTGCTGATAAAAGTAGCTGACATATCAAATGAGGCGCGGCCTATGGATGTAGCGGAGCCCTGGCTGGATCGCTTATTACAGGAATTTTTCGCTCAAAGTGCTGCAGAAAAATCTGAAGGATTACCTGTTACGCCTTTCATGGATCCTGACAAGGTCAGCAAACCTGGAAGTCAAGTTCGTTTTATCGGCCTAGTTTTACTGCCATTGTTTGAAGCTCTCGGTGAATTACTTCCTGAATTAACAGAATTAATAATAATTCCAGTTCGAGTAGCTCTGGATTACTATAAGTATGCTCTGGTAAATAAACTCTTAAAATATTTTTCACAAGTTTTGGTTTTCTTTTTCAGACGCTTAAACGATGCTCAAACAAGGTCCCGAAAATCATTGGCAGAGGCAAATGAAAATAGCTCGGATGGAGGAGGATCACCTCAACTGCCTCGATCGCAGTCCGGCATTAGTGTGCGCTCCAAACGTAGTATACCGTCACAAAAGTCTGCTTCACGGAATTCCGTTGATGAGCCCACCTGTATTACCGCCGAATTACATGACTTGCCGGAAGGTAGTGAAAGTGGGGACTCAGAAACTGCAACAGAAGTTGATGTAAGTTTACGTTTTATACTCTTTGCGTAGATTTAAATTTGAAAAGATGTTGTACATTATCATTTCTTTAAGTGTCAATAGCTTGTATCGTAATTCTGGGACATTTAATTTACATTGTTGTCGCTTTTTGGGTCTTAAGTTTTAAGCATACTGCCAAGAAAGTGTTTTATGAAAGAAAAAGTAAGGCTAAGATAGGAATCCTTAATTTCCGCTAATGTAAACTGATCCCGGCGTTTCTAAATTACCCAGCTAGTCGAATTTGTTGTTTTTTTTCCGGAGGGACTCTTTTCTTTCATGAAAAGGTGAAAGTCTTCCAAAGACACCGAAAGACTCGAACGTCTCTGCCAGTATGAGATTTTGGTCTCCCTCACTCTAGTTCCCGTAACCTTGGGTGTGGAGGGTGATAGAGAATACCTTCGAGATAACGATTGCAAGTGTACCTACAATTTAAGGTGTATTCCGAACCACCAAAATTACTCTGCGACCCCCAAATGATCAGCATAAAACACCTATAGGTCACGGCCGGCGGAACTATAAACTATAGCTTGGGACCTCCGGAAACTACACTGATTAAACTGTGTAGATGGCCGTCCAACAACAGGCAACTCATAACAGGATCAGGCTTTGTTGGATTCCAGATTGTTCATCCTCCCGCGGCCAGGGTCCAGAGACCTATTGCAACCTCAGTTGGTTGTCAACAAAAGCTGTGATAAACAATTGCGCCCGTTTTCACATAGATCAGGGCACCTGTTACCCCCTATGCCTACATTAATATCTACCGCTGCTTTAACTAAACTGACCTCAGGTTGCTTACAAGCTACCTATATGGCTACTGTGCGCTAAGGAATCATCTTAATCGGTTAGGTTGGGTTGCCTAGGTAGACGGAGTGTCGTCTCGATCTGGAAGACAACGAAACTAGATTGCACATTGTCTGTTTTTGTCCTCCTTTAGCTGGGATTTGAAGAAGGATCTTCAGTCGGGAATTTCTGAACCCGGCTGAAATAAGATCCTCCCCTGTCAAAGAACTCCTTGCCCACCTCAGGATAGCAGACCGTCTTTGGAGGTAGTTCTGTTTTGGCACAAAAGACCTTATTGGTCGCAGTGCCCACCAAATGATAACCTCTCCTTAATTATAATAATACTCCACCGATGACTGAGATTTTTACTCACTAAAAACACCTCTGTAAGGATTAGCCGAATCAGACTACTTTATTTAGGTCGCTTGTCGTCAAGGTTTTTTTTGGTTTTATAATGTAGCCAAAGCCCAGGGGACAACCCTATGATATGTTTGCATGACTTTGACCGGAAGGAATTAGGGTAACGGGAATGAGGGAATGTCTGGTTTTGGTAAAAATTGCTGCGAGCTAGACAACAGCCCAGAGTAGTGATACTACCAGTATCAGTTTTCCACCCTCACCTTGATTCCAGGGGATAATACAAACATTTGCTTATGGGACGCCTCTCCAAGCCTTTCGGGCTCCATCCAATGTTGTCCCAAACGCATCCTCCTTCTGCTTGCTTCTCCTCCACCCCCAGGCACTGCTAACAGGTATCATCCCCAAGGATGTTTATTTTCTTTAGAGAACACCTGAGGTAACTATGTCCTGTCACTAATACCGTCTGGCATCTCAAAGCCCTCCTAGCCATATCTAGGACCCTCTGCTACTCAATACTTCTGGGCCTTAGTTTACCTTAGTTTACTTGCACGAGTCCGCAACGGCCCATTGTTCCCAGTATTCCCTCGTGGCCCCTGTCTCCTACAGACACTCTGCCGTCATCCTGTCCAAAGCAGTGAACGGTTCAGTACGTTGAAAACTGGAGGCAGTCCCCAGCTTAGCCAGTTTGTCTGCTTTTTTGTTTTCTTCGATTCCCACATGTCTCCTCACCCAAGTCAGTGTCAACTCGTTCAACGAAGCACACGCGAATACACTTCAAGGCCAAACCTGTATTGAACTCTGTACTGTTCGTGCACCTGACACTATTCTTTTACCCCTAACGTGACTCTTCAGCAAGTAATTCAGCACATTTACCAGAGCCAACATCTCCGCCTGATAGACTGAAGTATACGACCTTAGGCTTCGATAGGTATTCAGATTCAAGTCGGCTCAGAAGATTCCAATTTTGAATACATCCCGAAAATTGTGATGTCAGTCAATCTGTTTTCAGCGAGTAGCTAATCACGTTTCATTGTACCTATCAATTACCCTTGCGTTGCTTATTCCGTTGACAGGCATTTCTTGATCCTCTTCTGCTACTCGCATCTCTTGGTGGAGTGCCGTTTCGATAGATTTGCCAAGATAGTAAGCATGCTGATTTCTACTTAATGGGTATCTGTTGAGCGTCATTTCTTTGATGTAATAGAATGTCATCCTTACTCCTCCTCACCGGCCGGAAGAACTTCTTTTCTTTCTAGTTTTAGTAGTCCCTCTCCGCGAAACCGGGACATTCCCTAAGCATGCATATTTCCCTGAGTATTGGTGTTACAATCTCACAGTTCCATTGGAGTAGGGGTGGATATATCCCATCTAATCCCGCTTCCTTGAATGGTTCAAACCGACCCCCTCCAGAGACACAGTCAATTCCGCCTCAAACCGATCCACTGCTTTAGCACCCCACTTCCTCAAAGGCCGCATCCTGTCCTATGTGTAGTGTTCAGGAAAGGAGTTTCCAGTAGGATCTGGTTTGTTTTGTCATCTTTGCCATCCCTCCCGTTATCTCTTAAATCTCTAGCGAAAATAAAAAATTGTTCTGCTGCATTATGCATATGTTCCACTCCTATTCCACTCTAGCTTATCTCATAATTTACACTTACGACGAAATTGACTTTCTCTGGATAAATTGAATTGTGCAACCTCGGCAATAGTTATTAAGGCTATTTACGAAAAGCAACAGATGCATTCTCCCACCAGAGATTCTGCTTCTTATATTGTATGATATAACGTTCATTCCACTTGAAATTATCCTTAAGCTTTCAGGCTTATAGAGGTAGAGTACTGCTTCTGACATATGCTCTTCGTCAGATTCAATTTTCTTATGTAAATTTTGTTTTAGACGAGTACGTCTTCATGGCCCTGGGGTCGACTGCAAGTGAATGCAAATCCTTAGCAAAAGGGGGGCTATAAGTCTGTTCATATCTGCCTTGAATAATTCCCTAATAAAGCCAAGGTATGCTCTTTGTTTTCCTATTGTGTAGGAGAAATTTCTCATTCGTCGTACGTTGCAATTTGTCTGATTTATCCTACCTAATGGTTTTCGTATGCTATATTATTCTACCATCTTAGACATAGAATCCTACGCTTATTATTCCTTCTGAGAGTAGTGAATAGCATCAGGCCTTGCACATATTTACGAAGTTATAGGTTGTCCCAGCGTCTACCATCCCCGCTGAATTACAAATTTTCCTTTTAATCTTAACTATTTACTTCGCGTTGCAAATTTTAATTTTAACATTTTTGTACTTCAAACGGCCACGACTGAAAACCCTACTGTATAGTGTCTCCTTCTAATACATGCATAATTACATAGGCAACCATCCTGACCGTGACTTTTTACATATTTTTATTGCTGTAGCTCTTTGAACTTTCTCTGGAATAAAGTTCCTTGTTCACCCTCCACTTACTTATCTCTAGGCTGAAATTCAAAACTCCTAGCGGGCAAACTTTTCTCATTTTAAACAATTTAAATTCCACAGTGCGTCGGCTTTGGAGCTCTCCTCTTTTCTTAGAGGAGCTTTAAATTTATCATTAGTAAGCAAAGCCAATCATTAAAGTGTTTACAAGATCTGGACCCCAGGCGTTACCGAATTAATAAGTTGTTTTGCGCCATCTTAGTTATTAACCTTTCCAGATATTGAAACAAAAGGGTATATGTTTTCTCGCTATTATAAAGCTTACAACGCAATAGAGTTCTCATAAGAGAACGTTGTCGTCAATTACTTCAGCTAAATAAAGTGAAGTATAATTCACAGCAGAGATGTTCATTTTTTATTCGAATAAAAATAAAAAGTGAATACTCAAATAAATTGAAAAATTGAAGGAAAATTTATTTGTTATTTGGAGGATTATTTGCAAATAATTCTTTATTATTTCATAACTTGAATTTCGAATAATTATTTGTTGCGCGATCGTGCGTTCAAATACTTAATTGCGTTTCACACATACTGAATTTAAAAAAATTACTACAATACTGTTTACACTTTAATTTCAAATGAATTGAAATTTACTGTAAAATCAAAAAATAACAAAGCAGTTAATTTTCTAAGTACGAGACACCATGTAATGTAAAATACGTGTACCAAAAAATTATTATTTGAAAACCAGAAAACAAATAATTCTTCCGTAAAAAGGCATCAACTAACGAATAATTATTTGATAATCGAAAAACAAATAATTATTTAAAATTCAAATAATAAGAACCAAATAACAAGTAACAAATCACTTAAAATAAATTAAAAATCAAATAAAGGTTTTCTCTAATTTTATCTGCTATTAAATTTTTTTTAAATATCGCTACTGGATTGAAAATTTATTCGAATGATGCTGATCACTGATTCACAGACTGGTCAGTTAGGTTCTTTGCATCTACTAACTTTGGTTTGAACGTTAAGGAGTTAGAGTTAGAGTTGACAGATGCTTCTGAGCTACCTTCAGTTCACCTTATTTAGACCACTTGATAGGTCATTATAACCCATAGATTCATAAGCATCTTAACATGGGTGCCTCATAGATTCATGAGACCCCTACCTTCTTATTTACCCTGCTCTCATAGCCATCCTGTTTTCCTAAGAAATATAGAGTAAACTGCCGCTTCTGTGGCCACACAGTTATTTGCACACCGCAATACCACATCTCTGCACTCTCGATACTGTCTCTAGGTTATACCTCTTATCTAAAGCTGTTCGCCAGGCTAATGATCCGTAGCAGGTGTACATCCAATGTACCACCTTGGGTTTAAGTAACCATTTCACTCTGAAGGTCGTCTTACACGAATAGTATTGCCACGCTTATTTTCTTCTATATTTCTCTTCCAATTAAATTTGGAGTCTAATATTACACCCAGGTACTTGGCTTCACCAGAAGGAGTTAGACTTTTTCCACCCAGCATTAGGAATTGAAACTCTGGTATTTTCCTCTTCCTGGTGGAAAGCGCTACGTCTTTAATCTACTAAAAGCCCTGTTTTCGAGCTTTCCAAACGCGTATCTTACCCTCTCGGTGATCGTTGTCAAAACTCTGCCGGATACCAATATCGCTAGTTCATCCATATATGCAGGACCTATGAAACTCTTGCTCTCTGGTTATCCAGGATGTCGTCGTCCATAACTACTAACTACAGGACTGATGATAACACCCTCCCCTTTTGGTGTTCCCATACACGCTGATCTCCTCACCATTGAGTTGCCCATGCACAAGCTTACCGTTCTAATCAATCCAGACACATAGACCCTTATGAATGTCCATGCTCCTCAGTTGGTTATGGTTAACTTCCGTCTTTACATTATATAAAGACACCCTCAACGTTCCGGAAGGTACCCAGGGTGTATTCCTTAAACTCCAGAGATTTGTCAGTCACCGAACTATTGCCTGCGGGGCTTCTCTCTCTGCGGACTTTGCTTCCTCCTGCCTTTTGAAATTTGATATTCCTGCCTATTAAGACGTTCAGTAGCCTTTCTAGCACCTTTAGCGAAGGATGAGAGAATATTTTGTTGCCACTTGACTCATTCTGTCAGCTTTTGGAGTAAAGATTATGCTCACTTCCCGCCAAGCTGTGGTTATGTATCTTGGCGAAAGACAGCTACTGTATACCGATGCCATAATTGGCCTTATCCCGTCGACCCCATAGGATTTTACTGGGGTCGAAGCAATTTACCGCCCATAGTTCTTTCGCCGACTATAGGCCTCAAAAGGTCCAATCTCAGTCAACATTAAAGCATTCTCACCAACGTCTCCACCCGGGAAGTGGAGTGTATTTAATAGCTGCTCGGTTGTGGTAGTGCAAACTCCGCTTTCCCTGTTCTTGAAGACGGAATAGATGAGTCTTTTGACAAGATGCATCTAGGTCTGGATGCCTCATCATTTGCTTCTATAGATCAATATATAGAACTTCCTCCATGAGGACCGTTTTGCTGATTTGATCGCCGCCTTAAAGGCGACCGACTTAACGTATGAACCTCGAATCGGTTTTCGAACCATTGCAGTATGTTTTAAGCTGAGATCCTGGCCATTGAAAAGGTGACAAGATTGTTGTCTCACAAAGGCTTATCAACGCGTAGTGTAT
This sequence comes from Leptarthrus brevirostris, assembly GCA_964036015.1. NCBI lineage: Eukaryota > Metazoa > Arthropoda > Insecta > Diptera > Asilidae > Leptarthrus > Leptarthrus brevirostris. The sequence goes on along the minus strand of OZ038374.1, from coordinate 8,401,585 downwards.
TATATTTGTATAGTGATAGTCAAGCGGTCTTCAAGGCGCTAGGCAATCTTATTTTATTATATCACAGCTGGTGTGTAGCTGCCGGAGCAGCCTGAAAAACTTGGGATCTTTACACAACACCTTATGTAAGGCCCCCAAGCTTTCACCATTCTCTACTGAAAGCTGTTTAACTTGCCAAACACAGATGGAGCGATCTGACAACCTGCGACCTATCACGAAAGACGTGGCGTGGCCTAAGTGGAATAAAAAGAAAGTCGCCAGAATCTCTTTAACATCACTGCTATTATAACAGGTCACTGGATTTTTGGAAGTCATGCCGTCCGAATGCACGTTCGTACCAACGTGGAAGATAAAGAGGAAGTTGGAAACATTCAGTATTCACTTTGAGAATCCCCGGGGTTGGCCAGGAGAAGATTTCAGGCAATTGGCAAGCATTTCCCTAATGGAGTAGAAGAATAGTTCAATTAATCACTGCAAAGCAGTGCCAAATTGATTCAAGTGTTGTTCCTACGAAATGATATCGCAACGGAGCATAACAAGGTCTATGTGAGGCCAACCGGTTACAACTTGGTGGCCGCAAATTACCTAACACTATCCTAACCTAGGCTCTCTTTATAGCCGCGCCTGCCTACTTGATCCTTGCAATGCTTGACCGCATTAAAGAGTCTGCATAATAGGCGAATATTAATTAAATTAATAATAACAGGATTTAAGCAACGTTTAAATTATTTTTAGGTGTATAATTAGCATTGGCTTAAGAACCAACTTAAATAGAATTGGCAACAGAGAGATGGATTGTTCTAGGCTGTTATCAGTTTTTGATCCATGTCTTTAAGTTCCAGCGATTAGAAGTATTTTAACGCAAATAATTATTTGTTATTTGGTGCGTTTTATTTAAATTACAAATAATTATTTGTTATTCGATCGCCATTTATTTGATAATCAAATAATTATTCATTATTTGATGAATTAAATAATTATTTAATATTCGGTTACTAAATAATTATTCGTTAGGTGCTCTTTATGTATTTTCTTTAATTTTTTTTTTCACTGCGGCCTCAGAAGCTTGCACATTTCAATTCTAAATGGATGGAGCGGTCGTTAAGAAGGTACAGATGATGACCAATGTTGATGGATAAGAAAATACGTGTAGGAACTGCACAAACCTACAATTTCGTAACAGATGAAATGCACTTGACTTGATTGAATGGGTTTATTCCAACTGATTTTAGCATACATTTGTCGAGTTTACATAGAGTAAAAAAATGCTTAATTAGTTTTCTCCTGTGCTGACCAGACGATCTGTTGACCCGGCGTCCATTGACTTCTTTAAACCGGTGAGATGTGAATAATTTCTTGCGTATGCGGCGTGCGTGTTTTTTCATCACCTTTAGAACTGTCCTAAGATTTAAGACTCAAGTTCTTTTGTATGTATTTCATAAGCCAACTGTAATTAGAACTATCTCCGTCTAAGTAATTTCTTTTCTAAAATTCTTGAATATGAGATTTATGTCTACTCAAGGGTCAATTAGTTGATAATCAAATAACAAACAATTATTTGTAAATAACTCTTCAAATAACAAATAATTATTTAATTATCAAATACCGCACGATCGATTAACAAATAATTATTTGAAATTCAAATAAGGAGCACCAAATAAGAAATAAATATTCAATTTTTTAGCTCTTATCTTTATTGGAAGTAAAAAATGCCCATCTCTTGTTTATGTAAGTCCATGCTAATTCGTGACATGCTAGCGACAGTCGTAGAGCACACCTGTGGCCCATACAGTCCGAAGTGGGGCACAGAACTTGCGATTTTATTAAAACTGTAGATTTAAATGTTTTGGTGTTTTGATTTATAATTTCTTAAAGCTTTCAAAGCAGGCTCTTGTCTCGCTTTGCGTTTCGGTGTTCATTGACTTCATGTTTGTTCATTTCCTTTCGTAGTTTCCCTAATCTATATGTGAGTCACTTTTTAAAAACACGCCAATGATTGTTTCAAATTTTTCTCTCAAAGCCTCCTTTATTTACTTTGCATCTTATGAGGGATTTACGAAAGGTATAAACTCTAATATGATATTGCTTACGTAACATATGCTAAATTAAATGTTGAAATTATTTTCTTTTTTAATTTAAATTCGGACCGACAATAATAGTTTCTTTTATTTCAGGTGGCTGAGAAGACGTCAAAATTCAAAGTGGACACTGAGAGTAGCAATCGGTCCAAATCATCTCATTCTACCTCACGAAAATCTAGCCGTGAAAAGCGTCCTTCGATGATTAGCGAAATGTGCAGCTCGGGAGGACGAATGCGTAACTCTTATGGGAATATCCACGGATATCATTCAAATCGCTGCCACTTTGGTTCGAACAGAGCTGTTAGTTTGGATCAGTATAGCTGTAATAATCGCCGATTATCCGACGGTATCCAGCAGGTGATATCCGATAGTAACGTCTTCTACAATCGGCACAATCGAAGCATTGACGGCGAAGCAATCGCGGAGCGACCAAAAATCATAGAGTCAAGTGTAGTAATAATAGGGGATGATGTTTTGAATATGAACACTTCGAATCAATTTTATGACAATAGTGAAAGCAAGCAACCGATTCTTGTACAAAGTAACAATAAGAATGATGGGAGCGGGAGTGGCGGAAACGGAAATGACGCCCAGAACGGAACAAAAACATGGAAGGCGCGATTCAAACAGCTCACCGATATATTTACATTTAGTTTTGACAAAGGAAACAAACGCTTTGGTAGTACGCGAAGTAGTCCCTGCTCTGTGCACAATAACAACGCAGATATCTCCAAGCCAGGCATCTGCTGCACTATCTCCAACAATCTCTCACCAAGTCTGAAACAGAAGCAAGAATTGATCAATTCTGGACGCAATCGGGCCTATAGTTTGGACGTACCAACAAGGAATAGATATAGCAGCAGTAGCGCAGGGGACAGTCGAAAATCGTCTCGAAACGAGGATAACAGCAATAAGCACGACACCCTTACCGAGGACAATAATAGCAACAACACTAGCAGCGGTGAAGTGCCTTCCGCCCACATCAGGATAGGCAGTGATATCAGTGATGCCGCTATACTTCCGAAAGTTATGACCAGTGTGGATATCGGAGCAAGCGAACAAAGTGATCTCGGCTTTGGTGGAAGTTCGGGCGGAGGAGGGCCCACGATATGACAGCAAACTTCCGATCCTAATATGTCTTCAAACGGATTCCTGGCTTCCAATCAAGCTTCCTCCATCAGTTTCTGGACGATCCTAAGCGAACGCCTTAGCTCGTTTGCCTGCAAGTGTTGCGAACAAAAACTTCCTGAACCGGAAAATGTTTAAAAGAATTTTTGTATTTTAAACACACGTATCTACTGTACCTATTGGCTAGTTCTGTCATGTTTACGTAATTTAAAACTTCTTTAAATTTGTTTTTATATATTACATGGACGTTCTTGTCTTTTAACTGTAACTTTTACTTGTAATTTATGACGTAAGTCGTTTTTAAAAGCGAACCTTTTTGTCATTTCTTTTGATGACGTTTTGGTTTTATTGTTCTATGAGTTAAACACTAGACGACAAATTACCAAATGAGATATTATTAAAAATATTATTTTTATTTTATTTATTTGTTTCTTTTGGGCGAAGTTAAAAGAAACCCAGTTTACAAATATTGAATACACCTAAAGACAAAATGCCCTAAAGATATCACGTAATAAGACTACGAGTATTTCGCTTTTGAAATTTTTGTACTTTATTCACTTTATTATCTTATTTTTTAACATTACTTGTACTTGTTTCTAAACATTATGTATTTTTGACGTTGCTATATTCTTATCGTCACCTGCTATATAATACTGAAAAAAGAGACGAACAAGTGAGCTCTGATAAGGTTTTACACTTTTAGGGCATCACTTACTTATTGGTAACACAATTAGTGAGTCCTAAAATAATAATAAAAAACCAACAACCACAAAATAAATTATAAGAGAAAGTTTTAAATTGAGATAGCAAGTACATTTTTAAGTTTCATGTTGAGTTTTATTAGGCTAAGCAATACAATGTCGCATATAATAGCTCTGTTTACTAAGCCGGACACTGCACTTTTTTAACACGACTGCATTTGATCGTATTTATCGATCAATTGGTTGAGCGGGACGACTACCATGGTTCCCGGGCTCAGGACAGATCCACTCCGTCCCTGGGCTGTTGTCTAGCTCGCGGCAATGCACAAACAAGACATTCAAGTTTCCTCACTCCCCTTACCCTAATTCCCTTCCGGACAAAGCCATGCTAACGCATCAACGGGTTGCCCCTCGGCTTTGGCCAGATTGTAAACAAACAAAAAAACAAAAAATCACTAATTCGAATGCCTGATTAGGCCTTGGGATCTTATTTACAACAGCCTCAGTAAAGACGAAGTTGGATCAATTGTTTGAGTTGCACGATTACCACGTCATAGTTTCAGGGTTCGAGCCTCGGTCTCCCCGTGAGTTTTTAAATAAAATTAAAAGATCCACTTCGTCTCTGGGCAGTTTTTTAGCCCGCAGCAATGCGAAACCAAGACGTTCAAGTTTCCTCTTTCCCCTTACCCTAATTACCGAAGGCACACACAGGGTTGTCCCCTCTACTTGGGCCACATTATAAAAAAAAATGGCTTCTTTAACCGAAAATTTAAATTATCTATATGATAAGTATATCCCCACTCTTCGGAGTGTAGGGAAATCAGGAAGCTGTCCTTGATTTACGGATGCCTTACAGATAATGATTGCTGAAAGGGAGCTTACCTATTAAGGCTTTACGACGCTGATCAAGCGAGCCTATCTCGGAGACAGGTTGAACCTTAATCAATCTCCAACAAAATTATGGAGTAATCCACATAAGCTCAGAGTGTGTGAAAAGGGTGTTACCACATGCACTTTTAATGCGAATGAAATGAATAACTTTCCCTTTCCTGATTTACTCCAGGCTTAAAGGAGCGGTACACTGCAGTCATCAAATATGATTGAATTTACTAATAATAATGGTTTTTCAGATAGATGGTTTTCAGATAGATGAGACTGACGTTAATGGCCCTGATGGTATTCCACCAACATTCATAAAAATTATCTGCCACTCGTACTGCTTTGAAAAAGAGCCGCTGTTGTGCCAGTTTCAAAATCAGACAAACGTACTGAGCCTTCTGATTTTCACCCAATAAACATTATTTGTTTCTTAACAAAAGTGCTGGAAAAATTATTATGTTCCCAAGTTACTATTTCCACCATAAAAATGTTTTATTTTGTTGGCAGTCCGGCTTCTGATCTGTTTATCTTATTAACCGTAACCCCTTGTGGAGCATGGAGCGAGACAACAACTTTACCCAATTCGAGACAACGATTACAAGTTGACTTACAATTTAAAGTGAATTCCGAACCATTGACATTTTCTGTGCAACCCCTATGATCTTATTTTGTCGTAATTTGCTGTCAATAGAAAACAACCGTTGGTCGCCATCGGTGGGATTCGAACCTGTGACCTTCGGATTGGTAAGTTGACACGTTAGCACTTGCTCCACCGATGACTGATCGATCAAAAGTTGTAAAACTCAAGATAATAACTGATATAGGGGTGGCTCTAGATAGGAAACTCATTCCTAGGCTGGTTTTCCAAGATTTTAGTAAGACGTTTGATTTTATTGACCACAAAAGATTACTGTAAGATTACTATAATCAAAATTTTTCTGCGTAACCGCTGTCAATCTGTAAAAACCTATCTAGGATTTTTATTGCCTCAGACCGTTCACTGCGATATTCCACATGGCTCAATACTGGGACCCCTGTTGTTCAGCTCATTACATAAATGATCCTCCCTTATTTATTAAGGATGCTTCAATTCATCTTTATGAAACAACAACCAAATTTATTTGGATAGTCCAATGGGCCACTCAGATCAATGATGATTAGGGTAGAATATCGGAGTGATCTGAATGATATCAACCAGGTTATCTTTATGGACGTGGACAATTTTTGAGCTTTGCTCGGCAGAGCAATTTTTTGGGTGCCGCGTTTTAGATCTGTATTGAAGAACGTTACTTTTTTGTCCAACCTATTCGTAACTGAAATAGTTTGCCAGTTAATCTACTCCGTTTGGCCTTCTGAAGGTTTTTTTATTCGCTGTGTTTCATCTAAAAAATTTTATATCTTGAGGCTCACACACACGTATTTTTCTGCCCCATTAGATTGTTTTCTATTTCTTTTATAACTCGATCTCCCCGTGAGTTTTTAATAAGAAATTAAAAATCCACTCCGTATCTCACGGTATACAGAATACAAGGTTTGCTCGAAATAAACTCTGTTCCGCCATTCGTGACGTAATCAAACCGCATTCCGACCAAATTTATTCAACTAATATTTCTTGACATTTGAATGTTCTTTAAATCCCATGTATTGCGGACACGTTACGTAACAATCGATCAGCTGAAATGTGTCAAAAACTTATTCGGCATACCTTGTATTCTGTATACCATGCCGTCTCTGAGCTAGTGTTGTGCGAAATGGGTCACTTTGCTGATTCAGGTCATGCGAGTCATTTGGTATAAGTGACTCAAAAAAAGATTCGGTCATTTGGGTCACTTACGTCATTTGAGCACTTTGAGGCAAGCATAAAGCCCTACCAATGAGGGAGCTTTCCATTTTTGTACTTTGCTTTCTGTTTTGTTGAGCAAGTGGAATTCTTCGTTTTTAACTAAAGCTATTGGAGCAACGGCGACATTGAGCGAATCGGTGTGCTTCTGTCTTGTTCTTAGAGATATGATATGTCGAAAGGCAAGTGAAAAATTGACCAATATGGTAGGAGACCAGAGACTCAGGTCTTTTGAGCCATTTTACTAACCCGGTTAAAATAACCGAACCGTTCAGGACTACTCTGAGCTGTTGTCTAGCTTGCAGGAATGCAAAAACAAGACATTCAATTTCCCTCATTCTCCTTACCCTAATTCCTTTCCGGCAAAACCATGTTAAGCGCATCAAGGGTTGTCCCCTGCTACATCATATAAAAACAAAAATCCACTGACAGCACGAGTAAAACACACGAACTTAGGTTAGGAAAAAGATAATGGCAAAGTTCAAAGTAGGTCTAGTTTGTACTCATTCCTAACTTTGCGGACTTTTGACATTTATTTTCAGGTTGACAGTCAGCTGTTGAATTTATTTCGAGCAAGGCTTGGAATTTTACGGAGCTAAATAATTAAAAATGTCTTTTCAGGAAACTTTATGTTTTTCCTTAATCAATTATTTCATTGTTTTTTACAAAAATAACTCCCAGCTGAACATTAAATACGGCAAAGTTGACATTAGGTCAGTTCCCATACTTCTGCAGCTGCTGGCTGCAGTTTACTTATTTATGTGGTGGGGGTGAAATTACTTCAGTACGGGAACAACCAACTGCAATTTTCTGAAAAAGTAGAAGAAGATTTGTTTTGGAGAAAAAAATATATATGGAAACTAATCAATCACAGTTCTTCCTTATAGGCTACTTCACTTCCTTAATCAAACGCTTAACTTTTAGGATGTAAAACTCTATAAAAGGATTCATAAATTTTAAATTCACTCAATTGACGTTTGGGCAATTGTCACTTTGACAGAAAGAAGATTTTTTAAGCATATTGCAGCTGGTCAAAAATGCTGCAGAATTCTTAAATTTTCTGCAGCAGGGGAAGTTGTGACGTAAGCAAAATCTTCTTGGAGAATTGAATACGGGAACACTTTTCTGCAGCTTTCTGTAGCTTTCTGCAAAGCACTTATAATCTCTGCAGGTACGGCAACAAACCTATGAGTTCCACAAATTTTACGAAAATTCTGCAAGCTGGAGATGTCAAAAGTCGGCTAAGTTGGAAGTTGAGAAAGTTACAATTGTGTTTCCCGCTTTATACGTGCTAGCTTCTTCAGGAACTTAAAATCAGCTGTGATTGTTCAATTATAGAGACAAAATCATACCACACAAAAGAGACAAATATTTCATAAACAACCTTTGACAGTTGCTGACTTTTGTGCGTGAAAAAGTTTTCTCGAGTGAATTAAATTAAATTTTGTTTAATTTGTTAAGAATCTTTTTTAAAAACTGGACATTGTCATTTCAATATAATTATTAGACTATTTTGTGATTTTTTGTGAACCGACATTGCTTTAAAGCAAGAATTTGTTTAAATAAAGCAACACGAAGTGCTTGGTTTTTTTGGTGCCCAAATAATTAGAAATAGGATTAGGGTAAGTCGTTTTTCCGGTAAATCCATTATACGAATGACTTCTAAATTTATGCTATAATTATGCCATGTTCACTTAAAACCTTAATTTACGGAAAAAGTGAAAGTTTCGTAAAAAGATTTGTCAGGTTAACATGAAAACTGATTTAAAGTTTCGTGGTTTGTTGTGGTGGTGGCGCAAAAAAAATTTTTAGGGAGCATACCTACATAGAAAGTCTCATAAGATTTGAACACTTATAAACAAAATTGATGATTTGTATCAGCTATAATATTACGTAAAAATTAATATACAGCTTAAATATTTTATTCAAAACTTCACTAAAGTCGGGTTTCAGCTTTTCCACTGGTTCTAGGGACCGTGACAATTTCTATGACGTTTTTTGCTCTCATCATTTAGCTTAATAATTATTAATCTTTCTAACTCAGAAGGCGCACTTCTTAGGCAGAAGCCTTGAACCATTTGAGCTATTCGCCAAATATAAAATATATTGAGGCGAATGAGGCTCCCACACCAACATGCAAGAAAAAAAAACATTAGTAGTTAACACACTAAAATACGCCAACCCACAACAGTCAGAGTTGCATAGACAACAGAGATTGTTACAGCGAATCCTTGGTAAGGGTCAAGTCAAAAAAAGGACACGTATTCACGACTCTATACATGGGTTCTATGATAATAATAATAATAGTGTTTCCATTCGAATACAGAAGGATCTAAATGCAAAACAAACAAAAACGAGAAATTATTAATTTTAAGTGTAACTTTGTCCACACTAGTATCAAAAACGTCTCCAATATCATTAGCAGACCTACACATGCGGTTAATAGCCTCGTAATTAGTGCGTGAAAAAGCAATCTGTAAAAGTGATCGATTGCCTAGGGAATAGGACAGTTCTCTAGGCAATACTTTGGAAGCTAGTTCAACACTGTCTATCTTTCCCTGCAGAAACTGATTCACAAATATCAAATCTGCAACCCAACGACGCTTCTCGAGTGTAACAAGTTGCAGTAACCCTAAGCGCTCCTCATAAGGTGGTAGAATAAGAGGTTCATTCCAAGGCAAAGAACGCAGGGCCGATCGCACAAACCTACGTTTAATGTGGCATCCGTAAAACGGAGACCAAACCTGACTAGCATATTCAAGCAGGGGTCTAACCAGGGACGTGAAAAGATGAAGTCTTATTTGAGGGCTGGGAAATTCCTTGGACCACTGAAGAATAAATCCCAGCATAGAGTTTGCCCTAGCAACGACGTTATTAATATGGGAGATGAAGTTCAATTTAACATCAAGATACACTCCCAAGTCCCTCACCCCTTCCAACCGTATTATACCAGTACCCTCAAACATGTACTGAAAAGTACGGAAACTGCGAGACCTCGAGAAGGATATAACTTGACATTTATCAATGTTCAGCTTAAGGTTGTTGTTACAGCACCACTCATAGAAAATGTGCAACTCTGATTGCAAAATTTCACAATCACCATTAGATTTGATTGGGAGAAAAATCTTAATATCGTCAGCATATATAAAAATTTTACATCTATGAAGCAAATACGAAATATCATCAATAGATAAGATTAATAGCAATGGACCCAAATGACTGCCCTGGGGAACGCCAGAATGAGCCACAAAATCATCAGAGAGTGCGCCACGAAACCGTACCCTATAAGTCCTATTAGATAAATACGACTTAATCCAACCAACAAGCGAGGGCGGGAAACCCAACTTAGCCAATTTAAAGGCAATGACAGAGTGAGACAGCTTATTAAAGGCCTTAATAAAATCAGTGTAAATACAGTCACCTTTGATTACATTTTTCCTTAAGGGGGTCTTCTACCTTGCGACGCTGTTTTTGATACTGTTTTTCGAGGATGAGTCGTAGGGACACCAATAATGCGATTGATATGCGGTTTTTTTATTCTTATACTTTGAAAATGAATTTTTTGAAGTTGTTATTGTGTCTGGTTTGACCTTTGTTTGACCTTGAAGTACCCCTTACGAAACGAAAATATCAAAACGGTTGACACGATTCCGCTCATGAAAGACGTCTAAAACAAAAAATCGAAAAAGATTTAGTTTTATTCTCCCTTTGGCTATCGTTTGATGAACGGAATTTTCAAAATTTAAAAATTCGCAAAATAGTCGACATTTTAAAAAAATGAGTTTTTTTCATGTATTTCTTACATTTTGATGAGGCCAAATCCTAGGGGACAACCCTCTGATGCGTTAGCATGGTTTAGGCCGGAAGGAAATTAGGGTAAGGGGAGTGAGGAAGCTTGAGTCTTCATTTTGCATTGCTGCGAGCTAGACAACAGCCCAGAGACAGAGTGGATTATTTTAATTTCTTAATAAAAGCTCACGGGGAGATCTGGTCTCGAACCCCGGGCTCAAGGCATTGACCCAACTCCGTTTGAATGAAAAATTTTCAAAAAGCTCTTGTCAGACGATAGTGATTATTTTTCGAGATATCATGACAACCAGTTGTAAAAACGCAGCTTTTGGCAAATCTCATTTAAAGATGTTCATGCATGAACCTTGGACGAAAAGTTACTTACGATCAATCTGCAATGTCAGGACCGTAGAGTTCATCTTCTTGTTGTAGAAGAAACTCCCATTGTGCTACTTGCTGTTCTTGTTGTTTAATCCGAACCCTTTTTGCAGTGTCGGATGTCCTTGGTATGTTCTCGAATAACAATTTTCCGGGCCACCGCGACTGAGCGCTACAAAAACGCTGTGTATGATAGTCTCTGACATCCCGAAATAATAAGAATTTCGTTATATCATTTCCAGAGTATGTTCCTGATACGTTCTAGATTAGAAAAATGTAAAAAAAGAAGAAGGGTAGAAGACCCCCCTAACCGAGTGTTCTAAGTGAAATAGTACTAATTTTATTGCCCCATAAATATCAAATAGGTTAGGTTAGGGTGGCGGCTATCAGCCCTACAGCCGATCATCCTCACATAGACCTATAAATGGTCCTTTGTGTTACCACATCCGTGAAACCGTACCTGATTCCCGGATTTATCTAAAACCAGCCGCAGCTGTTAATAAACCTTAGGAGCTGCTTCAGCCCGATGCCGGCTATATCACCCATGCCACCTAAGAAGTACACGCCTATTGCATTGTACCTTCTTTTTGCTAGGCCCGGGCATTCGCAGAGTAAGTGCTGAATGCTTTCCACCTCTTTCTCGTCCATACAACTCCGGCAGAAGTAATTCGTGGTAACGCGCAGACGTTTTGCGTGTCTACCGAAAAAACAGTGGCCAGTAATAACTGCCACAATGTTTCGGAGGTTTATCCGGCTTCCGTTTAGCAGAAACGCGGTTTTTCTCAAATCCCATTCAGGCCACAGCTGCCTTGACAGGCTGCATGTGGTTAAGTTACTCCATCTGAATAGCCTTAAGGTTCGATCTGTCATTAGAGGAATCATCCAATTGTGATTCGTCCTTTGCCAGCTCATCAGCTGCCCTATTCCATTGAACACCACTGTGACCAGGGACCCAGCAGAGAGTTACCTTGTATCTCGCCTCTAACGTCCCGAGACCAGCCAGACGCCTGCCGACCAGCCGCGACCTGACTAAATTTGAGTCCAGCGCCTTTGATAGCTGCTTGGCTGTCGATGTACAAACATATCTCGTTACCCGCTACCGCCCTTTCTATGGCCAAGATCTCCGCTTGGAATACACTGCAATGGTCCGGTAGTCGGTACCTACTGCGTATGCTTAGGCAATCTGAGCAGAGCCCCCGCTCCCACTCCGTCCTCCGCTTTAGACCCATCCGTGAAGACCGATATTTCTGCACCGGTGCCATCCCCCCCACTCTTCCCACTCTTCTCTTGGTGGGATTCTTGTGGAGAAGGCCTTCCCAAAACTAAGTAGTGGGGTGGTGAAGTCGGTGTTCACCTGCAGATAGCCTCCCGGATAGGTCCTTAGTATACTGACGACTGACTGATCCACGGTGTGAGCCCTGCTTATATAATGCCAGGGAGTTCTGGCGGCACTTGACATTCCGATTTTGCAACGCTGATGTTGACGGATTTTGCCTGTTGTTGGCGGGTTTTCGGTATTTTCCGTGTTTTATTGAAATTGTACCAGGGGCGGCTGGTGGCGCTGGTAATTTTCGTGTTTGGCGGATCTTGCACTTTGCTGTTGGCAGGTTTTATACCATTTGTAACTTCATTACAGTATTAACTTACATATCTTTAAATTTGCAATTGATTATTGAAAATGTTTCCTTATGTCTAAAACTTTTCAACAATCATTCTAACAGTCTTCAACAACAAATTTTAGCATAATTTAAATTTAAATTTTAAAAGTTTGTCTAACCTCAACGAGAGACAAAAACAGAAAATATAAAAAATCAATTGGAGGAAATCAAATTCAACAATTTAGCACAATACACTTCACCTAACTAAAGGATTTAGATTGGTAGTGGAATTACAAACCCCTCGAGGATTGAAACTCAATCTTAGCACAATTAACTTGTAATGACAGTTTGAAATGGAACACAATTTCTCAATTAGAACGGCAAAGCTACAATCGGTCAAGACCATTAATAGAAAGAACATTGCACCTCGAAAACAGCAAACCCCCTCCAGTTCTGCAATTGTTCAATGCAGTCAACTCTGTGGAAGATAAACCACCTGTCACCCCAATTCTCGGTAAACGCATCCTCTGTAAACACAACTGAAACTATAGTCGGAAGGTACATGCATTTTCCTGTAACCACTGGCATTTTAGACTACAGAAATATGTCAGTCAACTGGTTACCAACAAATTAAAATAGATTACATTTGACCATCGGTAGCATGAATAAAATTGCTGGCTCCCTACATGCATGTCTATCTTTGAACAGATTCGGAAATAACACTTTGTTCGGGGATTAACTTAGTGCTCGTTGTACCCGAGAAGTACTTTGTTTAGCAATTTAGTAGGCCTCTTGAATAAAATTTAATAGTATCCCTTGGATCAATGAGTAGTTTAAGCGATAAATTTTACGTGATGACCGATACCATCACATAAAACATCTAGTTATCTCTCTTAAATTTGTATCTCGATATTATTAGACTGTGATAATATTTAAATAATTTAAATTTAAATTCAAAAATATACTGAATGCTTTCAGCTTGGGAAGAATCAAAAACGAAGTAAGCACAAACTCTTCCATCCAAATTAAGGGAAAATATATTGCAACCAGAGCACTTCAATACTTTTACACGGCAAGTTTTAAAAAGTGCAAGTAAATTGATAAAAGCTTCTCTTGAAATCTGGTTAAAATAATCCTGACTAAAACTAGGATAGACCAAATATATCAGCCTTTCTATATCTTCACATAATTGCTGCAACATCTCTTCAGGCTTCTGCACCCGACTCCGTAGCTGAAGACGCTAGACCTCTTGCATGGGTTGGTTGCCATATCGCAATTCTAAAGCTTGTATAAGGGATGTGTAACTATACCTTTGCTCCGCCATAATAGTCTATTACAATTCTCCGCCTTAGTGCCGAGATTACAGCCATAGGTTTTTCCTCGTCAGTCCACAAATTCAGTCTTGAATTGACGATTTCAACCGTTGACGCTTCTGTTCTTCCATTGATGCTTTCAATTCGTTTGCGGACCCTTCCATTGACGATTTATGTTCTTCTATTGATGCTATTAACTCATTAATGGATCCCTCCATCTATGATTTCCATTGCTGACTTTAACTCATTAGCGGACTCTTCCATCGATGATTTCAACTCAGCCGTCGACAATTTCTGTTCTACCATCGATGCTTTCTGGTCTGCTATCGATGCTTTCTGTTCCTACATTGCTGCTTTTAACTCGGCCGATGACAACTTTTGTTTTTCTTTGAAAGATTTTATTTCAGATATTAAAGCATTAAGAGATCTGTCAACCTTGGTGTGGTTTCTTCTTCTAGCTTGTTTTCAAAAACAAAAAATCTCTGAATCATTTCCTTCATATTCAATGTATTTTTGTAGTAACGCTCCAAGGCACATTTATTTCCAATCAAATTTAAGTTGTCCGTAGAGTAAGTGATAACGTGTCGGCCTACTAATCCGGAAGTCGCAAGTTCGAACCCCATCGGAGGCGACCTACGGCTGTTTTCTGCTGACAACAGCTTACTATAAAAAGGTCGCGAGGGTTGGAGGGAAAATGTCAGTGGTTCGGAATCTACTTTAAATTGTATCTTCACTTGCAGTCGTTACCTCGAATGGGGTGAAGATCTTCTCCGGCCCTATGCTCCACAAGGAACTAGAGCGACAGAGATTATATATTTAGGATTTGGAAAGAGGAATTATCCTTTTTAACAAGATCCTCTGTTGTCTGTGCACCCCTGATTGTAGTTGTTGTTGGTGCGGGAGCCTCATTACCTCAATATATTTATGTTATACTCTGGTGAATAGGTCAATTGATTCCAGGCTTCTGCCTGTGAAGTGCGCCTTCTGAGTTAGAAGGGTTAATTCTATATTTATAAGATGGTGCCCAGTCTGCGCAGTAACCTGTGGGCAGTTTATCTTTTCCTATAGCCCACCGTTGGTGCTGACGTTTCGCTTTGAGGTTGCTGTGTTTGACTGAGTTGTCCTGAGAGGTGCGCTAGTAGAAATAGGTCCGGTTATGGTAACCAAGGACACACTAACATGCACAGGTTTTGAGGTCGTGTGAGGAACAGGCCGGCTGCATCCGGGTTTGGAAACCTTGGATTCAACATGCTTTTTCTTCGAACAAGGGGATGCACTGGGTTTCGTAATGGGAACCGCCATTCTTATCCGAGGAATGTTTGAGCGAGCGTAGCTCGCAGAAGATATCCCACTTAACTCGTGGGCTGGGTGAGCCTTGCCGGCAGGTATCATCCTATTGCGGGTGGGCAAGTTTGAAACCTCATAGCTGCGGCACGCAAACTGTGTTTAACATATTAGTCCCCCTGCGAGTTTCAAAGCACACAGCCTAGAGAGAGAGAGAGAGAGTTTAAATGAGATGTAATTGCGTTGGATTCAGATAAATATGACGTAGCAGTTGGCTTTATAATATCACGAAAATATATATTACTCCTCTGGCCCCACCTGCTGTTTTTGCCTACGAGCCACCACTGCAGTTCACTAACACAAGCTATTGTTGACATTTCTAGAGACGCGTGTTGGATCGTAGGTTAAGTCGGACGCTCACCACCATTTAGCCTGCCTATGAGTTTTTCATTTACAATGTCAATAAATTAAAAATCCACAACGTCTCTGGGCTGTTGTCTTTTTTGTTCGCAGCAATGCAAAAAAATAAACAAGGCTTCAATTTTCCTCCTACCCCTAACCCTTACTCCCTTCCAGACAAAGCTATGCTGATGCATCATAGGGCATTGGGACATCGGGAAAGCGGTTCTTTGGAGTTGAGTGCATTGAATTGATCAAAAATAAAAATTAAATAATGATGTGCATACCGTGAAAATATGAAACTCCCACACAGTTGGAATTGCACCCCCCCCCCCCTCTCCACCCTCCTCCATCCAATTATATTTTTTTTCAAGGTAAAATTTTTTACTCCACTTATTTTGGCATGAAACAACTTGTATAATTATTATTTATCAAATTATTTCATTTGCCGAAACTGTCCATGAGACGGAGTAGGATGAATTGGTTGAGCGTTACGACCACCATACCATTGTTCCCGGGTTCGAGAACAAGTCTCCCCGTGGGTTTTTAAAAATTTAATTAAAAAAATTAAAAAATCCACTCCGTTTCTAGGCTGATGTCTAGCTCGCAGCAATGCAAAAACCAGACCTTCAAGTTTCCTCACTCCCCTTGCCCTAATTCCCTTCCGGCCAAAGCCATTATTTGGAGTGTATCAAGGACTCAAACATCCTTTAGTCACTTCGACCAAGATGATCTTTTGTGATAGATCCAAGATCAGACTTAAGCCACACCCAGTCAAGCTTTAGTTCCTTAATTAGGCTTAAAATCTCTTTGAGGGCTGCCTTAGCTATACCTAACAGTGATGGTAAAGCCACACCGAGATGTCTGAGGCTGATACGGCCGAGGGCCTCACAGCGACAGAGGATGTGTTCCGCTGTTTCCTTCTCTTCTAACAGAAGCGACAGCTGTCTTCTTCAGCTAGCCCCAACTTTTTTAGGTGGTAGCCCAAGAAGTCTTGTTATGAGCCTTAAATCTGGTCTGCTGAGTGAGAGCAGTGCTTCTGTTTTCGGTTTTGAGTAGGTTATAAACCTCTTTGCCTGTCTTAACCCTGGAATATTTGTCCAGTGTGAGTGCTTGCGTTTGTCCTCCCATGACCTGATGAGCATTGCTAGTTGGCTTTTCGAGTAGCCACAGAATGGCTCGGGTCCAATAAACTGAGAATCCGCACCTTTTTTTGCCAGGTGATCCACCTTCTCATTGCCTTCAATGCCCTCGTGCCCTGGTACCCAGGCCAGCGTGGTACTTTTGCCCTGAGCTAGTTCCTTGGGAGCAGTGAAACAGTCCCAGACGATTTTACACTCAAAGTTGTAGGACCCCAGAGCTTTGAGTGCCGCCTGACTATCGGACATAATATATATTTTAGCACCGCATATACCTCTATTAGTAATTTCACGTGCGCAGAGTTCGATGGCATGTATCTCTGCTTGAAAGTTGGTTGGTGGAGAACCGAGCGATTTGTACAGCCTTATGCCCATTCTGTCTTCCATTTTAGATTTATCCGTGTACCAAACCAGAAATCCTTTTACAAAAATATGTCTATTGTTGAGCCAATAATCTCCTCTCGCAAGGATCAGCTTGAATGGTACATCAAAATTGTGCCTTTTCGGCATGACATCTGAGATTGAGTTGATCACCGGATCATCCTTGAATTCTTCAAGAATTGTCCTGTGACCAGTCAGATTGCCTGCTGAGATGAGATTGGTGCAAAGCAGCCTTGTTGCCCTTGAGGCAGCCTCCTTCTTTAGGTGTAGGTGTAAAGGGAGGAGGTCTAGTAGAGCCTCCATAGCTGCCGTGGGACATGTGCGGATGGCACCCGTAACTCTTATAATTGCTTCATTTGCTCAATGGGCCATTTTAAGCCTTAGACCCCAAGTTTTGTCGAAAAGTCTTCGACAGGACCCTAGGGCAGTCATAGCCTTTCATATGACCCTACTGAGTTGAGCACTTCATGTAAGTCTTTGATCTAGAATCACTCCTAGATATTTGACCTCACTTGTGAATTCTATCCGTGTTCCTTCAAGAGTAGGAGCCTCTAACCTTAGCTTCCTTTTTCTTGTGTTTTTTTAGGGTTGAGTTTGAGTCGTTCCCTAACACATCAGGATTGTACCATATTAAGAGCATGCCAATGCCATGCTAACGCATCAAAAGGTTGTGGCCGAGGCTTTGGCCAAAAAAAATATCATAGCATTTAACTTATTTGCATAGCCTTTAAAGTAGTGAAAGAGGAATAATGTATAGCTGTTATAGGTCGAGAGTAGAACCTCACCCGATACGATGACAAAAATTACAATGGACGTACAGTTTAAGGTCGACATTGCTCAGCGTAATCAAACACGGGTCGCTGCCGGTGAAATTCAAACATGAGAAATTTTGTGAAATCAGGCATTTTGTCTTGTAAAATAAAATAATATTTTTTTCTTTTAAACCTGGGCTTTCTTCAAAATATATTTTGTAATTATTCGCTATTAGTTTCGACCATATTAAATATTTTTATTATTTTCTGATGATCTGTTATTTTCTAGTCGCCTTTTAAACGAACGCTTTAACTAATAGTACCTGTCTAGACAATACTAACTGCTATCCATTTCCTTCCTATTATTTTAATAATTTATATTTACTTTAATAACTCACCTTACTTTTTCTCCATTAAATTTATTTTTTTCGCTACTAAATATATTACTTTTGGTAGTTCGGAATTGACTGAAGTTGAAACCTATGAATAAATCGAGAAATTGAAATTAAAAATTTTATGTACATATCGGAATCGTAGAAGTCGATTAAAATTATAATAAATAATAAACGACCACTTAAATTTGCATTTATATTACATTTACGAGAACTGTAAAGCCTAATCATTATGAAAATTTTCCAAAAATTGAGAAATATAGTTCGTACTTCTTTGAATTACTATAAATTAATTAAATAAAAATTATGTAAGCTTTGTACATATTACTTCCCACTGACTTCTATACCTAAATTGTAAAGAATACTAGGATTTGAGAACAACAAGAACATATTTAGTATAAAAAGAATCATTAGAACCATCAAATATAAAAATCAAATTAATCATTTTTAACTATCTGTCAATTCTTACTGTTACTAAGAAAAGAGAGCTCGCACTACCAAAGATTAAAAACTGGAAACATAAACTTATATTGAAACAATCATATACATAAATAAGAAATAATGAGAAAAGTAAATAGCAGGTTTAACTATGTAATGTTACTAATATTTCTACTTAAGCGAAGATTTTATGGACCAACTGTTAACCACTGAGTCGCCCTGCGTTTGACTAAACCTAAGCAGAAACTTTAAAAACATTATTTTGTAAATAGTAACAGAACCTGTCGTACATAGGTAGCGAAAAGAACTGATATTTTGTTAGAGACTAACTACTGTAAGAAACAAATTTTATTGACAAGCAACAATTGATGTAAAAAAATTATCAGAAACAACTTATTGGTGATCATTATGTAAAGAAACTGTTCTGAATAAAAATAAGTTTTTCTTGGTGTAATCATAAATATTGTTTATGATTTTAGCGTTCCATACCAGGTAGTAAAAGTCCTTACCTTATCCTTAAGCTTATAATTTGGCAATTGGTTTCTTAAAGCCCTTGTGAGTTTGCATAGGGCGTCTACTGCACCGACTCTCCACCTGGTCCGGTTCTGTGCCAACCCCTTCAACTGTTGTCACTACTTTCGGATCTTGCTTCCACTATTCGCACAGAGGCCCATTTCGGCGTCTTCCTTGGATCCTATGGGAGCTAAACTCAAGAGCCAATTGAGCGATTTAACTCAGTGTGTGGCCTATCTCTACTGCCAGTTTCGTCTTTGAACACCCATATCCCATCTTGGTCTGTGAGTCTACATAGATCTTCGTTGGTAGGCACTGGTTGACAAAGCCTTGCAGCTTATGTTCTTTGATATGATCGTACAACAGAACAGATTTTGGGTTCCATTCAAAGATTGCGAAGTAGTAAGTGCAACCCGGGCCTTGTTAATGGGAGCGTGTACATCAGCTTCAGCTCTGCCATCTGCTGTAACTATGCTTCTGAGATAACAAGATTTATCCACATTTTCTATTTGCTGCTCTTCTTGTCTCCTAAACTTCAAGCTCATAAGGTTACTTTTAGGAGCATTGATCTTAAGTCCTGTTTTGCGACCATCTCTACTCAGGGCTTCGAACATTTGAGCTACATGATTCCGTTTGTTAGATACATAGTCAGCATAGTCCCGGAACTTTAGGAGCTTAAAAAGTTTCCATCCCTCGCGATAGGTGAGCATCTAAGACGTTGGAAATAGTCACTTTCTTAAATTCATCCGATTGGCTTTACTTCCTTTTTCCCATATTAAACTCAGCCGACTTCAATATAAGAATCAAGGTGTCGAGTGAACTGAGTCCAACAAAAAACCAGGTCTTACTAGTTGTGGCATCAAAATGGCGCTATAATAGTGCTAATTGGAGTGTTACCATGCTGTCGACGCTCACTACTTAAACCAACCAACCAAAGATGCTGCACAATATATGTTTAATGACAATCAGGAAAATCAAAAGTGGTAGTATGCATCCTTGTTTCATTCGATTCAGCACTTTGAAGAGCTGCGACAGTTTTCCTTTGTAAAGGACTAGACATTAGACTGCTTTATGATGGTGATGGATTTTTTCTGGCATACTTCTTCTATGTAAAGCCCATATTTACTCGTCGATTAACGATAGTTATAGCCATTTCGGAATCAACGAAAGAACGACCTAAATTCGACGGATTTTCTTTTTCTAGTTCCCGTGACCCCTTATGGGGTATGGGACGGAAGAAGAACTTCACCCGATTCGAGGTAACGATTTGCAAGTTAAACTACAATTTAAAGTGGATTCCGAACTAGTGACATTTTCTCTGCAACCCCCATGGCCTTTATCGTAATCTATTATCAGCAGAAAACAACTATGGGTCGCCGTCGGTGGGATTCGAACCTCCGGATTAATAGGCCGACACGTAATCAATCACATACTCCACAGACGACTAATTCGACAGATTGCTCTATGATAATTCAAAGACTGTTGATGTTGTCTCTGCAATATAAACTCTCATGAAAGCCTGCCTGTTTAATGTTAAGAGTGCGATCGATTGTTTGCTTGATTCGGATTAAGACTGCAGTTAAGAGACGGGTGCAACGCCAATTGTTACAACTTCTTAGGTCGCCTTTCTTTTTAATCTTCACAATAACACCTGTTTTACGTTCAGTGGCAGAGGTCTTGGTCTCCCAACATTTCTGCATTTCGGAAAAGCGGATATCAGCCCTAGGAATGGCATCCGCTTTAAGTAATTTTGCTGGTATTCTATAAACCCCTGAGGCACTACCAATGTCCTTCGACTTAATTGCGTCCGCCACCTACAATCTTGCCGGATATCTTATATTAATGTTGGCTACAACCGGCGATTTATTAGGATTAAGCCATCCAGAGATGTTGTTCAGTTCTTCAACAAAATAGGTGGATCAATTGTTTGAGCGGCACGACCACAATGCCATGGTTCCCGGGGACGAGACCAGGTCTCCCCGTGGGTTTTTAAAATTGAATTAAAAAATCCATTCCGCCTCTGGGCTGTTTTCTAGCTCGCAACAACGCAAAACCAAGACATTCAAATTTCCTCACTCCCCTTACCCTAAAATTCCCTTTCGGGCAAAGCCATGCTAACGCATCAAAGGGTTGTCCCCTAGCTCGCCGCAAAGCATTCCTTCGCCCTTTCCTATATTTTTGATCGATGGAGTCGTCGGTGTTATGACTCAGAGTTTTTTGACGTAATGCGATGGAATATGCGATGTAAGGCTCTGCACATGTGATGTTAAATGTTTTCCCCTAAGCTTTGGCCACATCATAAAAAAATCTCCCCATTTTCGTTCCTACTTCCAATTCCAAATTTCTCCATTACATGTTTCAGGCCGATATTGTTTTTTTATGATGTAGAAAAAACCTCCGAGAACAACCCTATGATGATGACGTTAGCATGGTTTTGCCGGAGGGGAATTAAGGTAAGGGGAATGTGGGAAATTGAGTGTCTTGTTTTTGCATTGATGCGAGTTACACAATAGCCCAGAGACGGAGTGGATTTTTAATTTAATGCAATGGTAAATTAAAAACTCACGGGGAGACCGAGGCTCAGCATCCATGGCGTGGTGATCGTGCCACTGAACCAATTGATCCAACTCCGTCTCCTATGGAACCAATCTTGGTATTGAGATCCCCCATAACTATTTTAACATCATGTTTAGAATCTTATCAAAGGTGTCGCCAAGCATTCGGTAGAAAACCTCTTCGGTTGTTATATCCGCTTGCTTGGTCGTCGCGTAATCTCTCTGGTTCCTTTAACCTCTTATGGGGCATAGGGCGTCACGACGTTTCGTGTATATTTTCTTTTTTTTTTTATAAGCGGGTTACAAGACTACCTATCCTATCCCAAAACGACGGCTGCTCCTTAAGTCATCCTGGCATTCACCGAGAGTGTACTTGTGTAGCGCGTCGGTACTCTCTAAGCAGTGGTGTTCTGGCTGGCGCATGGGTTTTCCTGCTTCTTTCTCAACCGCGTTTTGGACCGGCTACGGCGGATGATGCATAATTCTGATTTATTAAGATGCTTCGTACTCTGTACGGATACCTGCAAATGATAATTCAGTCGGAGATCAAGCTTAGTTAGCCAAATTCCGACACCTTCTGATTCTTCCTGGCTAAACTAGCAGTACGGTTTCAATTTTTTTTAAATTCTCCCTTTTTTGTAAACTCTCTACTTTCTCTTCATCTAGTTTCGCTTAACCATAGCATTTTCATTTTATATTTGAACATTTTCCGCTCCCGCTGTATGATGTTAGCGTAACCACATTCGTTCCACAGAGTTCTCACATTCCATGGCCGAATCGTAGTCTAATGTTTATAGCCAAAGGTCAGCATCAGAAAATTAGCCCGAGATATCTGAGGCGTACTAGATGTTTCGTGTGTAGTGGTTAAGGTTCATATAAGGGGATTACAAGCCTATCTACTCTTTCTCAGAAGGAGGACTGTTCGTTGCGGTGTCCTTGGAAGCACCGAGAGTGCATTTTTAAAGCGCATAAATTCTCTCTAAACCGTGATGTTCTGGCCATCTCATGGTTTACCTCCTACTTTCTTAGCCGGGCTCTTTGGGACGGCTACGGCGGAGTTTAATATCCAGATACGTTTAATTAATTTTAGTGAATAGCATACTTCATTGCAGTATAAACATTCATCACAATAAACAACACACACAAATTGGTGCATCTGTATTTACGCAGTCGACGTAAAACTTAACTCATTTTAAGATCATCACGTAATAACATTAATTTCATGAGAAGCTTCACTAGGGCGATTATGGTTATAGTCAAAATCAAAAAAAGTTAAATAAGTTTGTCTTCCAATGCTTTACATTCAACTAATTCCAGTTTCAAGTACATGAGCGTATTTGGTTTACATCGGTGATGAGCTCACATATTAAAGTCAAGTTGATCTCTTGAACTCCAATTGCGATAGCATAGGAGTCGCAAAAATTGATCAGTCTTATCGCTTTCTAAACAGCGCGCAGTTAAATCTCTCTTCGCCCGGTTTCATAACATTAACATATACAAAACAGAGAAGTTGCCTATTATCTTTGCCTCTTCAATACCTCATGTCAAAGTAATATCCTATTTAATTCAGGTTCAGAAGTGAAGATCTAAATGAATAAATTTCCTAGTCGAATGTGTTTGTTTTCTATTTCAATCTAAGTCACTCTCAATCAATCTATCTTTCAAGCAAACATCAAAGATTCGGAGCCGAGTATACTGGCTTATTCTCAGAGTTGGATGAATCATCAGTGCTCAGTACCACACCGACCGATACCACCATTGATAGTCTTTCTTCAGCCTCTGGACGCCAGACATCGATTTAAGTAATTAAAAGTGATCGGATTTGCTTAAGTGAATTCTCTTCAATAAAAAGTTCCTCTGTGATTTGGTAGTAAATACTTAAACTATAGTATAAGGCCTAACAAAAATGTCGTCAAGAAATAGGTTTGCCCTTTACCTTGCAATATCAATCTACCTCGTGTTAAACCAATGCCAATTCTCAGGTAAGCGTGTGAAAGTTGAATCGACGAATTTGTGATTTTATTTTTGCTTTTATCTTCTCGTTTTATATTGCAATGTGAACTCTTCTGTGTGGTAACCCTTCGTATCTTTTGTTTGACGTAGTGAGAGATTTGTTTATTCAAGCGCCTCCAATTTTGTTTATTTATAAAAGAAGCACATTTCGCGACTTTTTCTAATTTTCCACGTAACAAGTTTGAATATTCAAGAATTATATTTCTCTCACGGCCAGTTTTACTAAAACGCGATTTAAGATGCTTTGATTGTACTGCCTTATCCCAGTAATTTCCAAGGATCCCAAGCAAAACATTTCAGTACACAACAGTACACTTGTTTACCTTTTAGCATAAAGAAGGGTCAAGGGCGTCGACAGCGAATCGGCCAGGGGGGCAAGATAAAAGAAAGCTTACGAGAAATTTAAAAGAAAGATTTTTTTTAATACAAGAAAATTTTATTTAAAATTAAAAGAAAATTAATTATTTCATTAAAACATAATATTCTCGGGTTTTTTGCAAATTGCATTGATGCGACTTTCTACCATAGCACTCCTCGGCCCGGTTTTTATTCTTGTTTAACTGCTAAAGGATCGATATACACAGTAAGGTAGGTGCGGGTTATAAGGCCTAGCCAAGGGGGATTTGAAATAAAAACTATGTATGTATCCGAATCAACAAATTTTAATGTTAATTGAATCTATGCTATAAAATGTAAACAAAAAATGGTAACTTTTGCCGTAAACAAAAACAAAATTAAACATTTTCAAAAACCTTGTCAGAGGGCCTTATTATACTATAGTAGGATAATAAGGCCTAAGACTTTAACATACATAAATAATCAAAATAGGCTTTTATACATTTGGTAATTGAGATCAATAATAATATACTTATCTGCATCATCCGCTGCCAATCCGACGCACTCCTAATGATACCACTTGCCGCATTTAGGACATTGTCTCATATCAACCATCTTATCCTCCTAACAAACGTGACAGTACCAACCGACTTATTCTCTACCATCTCCAGTCCATATGTATCCAAACACCTTTTAATGATTTGGATGGACTCGTTGGCAGCTTTGCGATGATAACTGCGACTGCAATGTGGTCCAACAATTGTCGCCCCCGTGTGTACATTATATTCCACAGGAGTGGGCCCAGCACCGATCCTTACGGCACTCCGGCGGTTATGTGGTATTCCTTTTGACCTTATTCTGTGTCATAGCAGAGCTTCCGACCTTCCTTGTGTTTTCAGCCAGGTTAACAATGGTGTCAATGCATCAATAATGGAATGACCCACTCGAAATCCATATTGATTTTCCGACAAACCTTCTGCTTCTTCCACGATCGGGAGTAGTCTGCTGTATATAATTCTCTCGAGCAGTTTCCCCATTGTGCCCAAAAAACATATTGGGCGATATGAAGACCGTTTTCACGGTGGCTTTTCTCCTTTCGGGAGCAGCACTAACAACTGAGTTTTTCATGGTTTGGGGAATATCCCTTCTTCCATGCGTGGAGACAAACATAGCTAGCCTCGCCCTAATTGCTTCTTTTAGGGCTTTCTTGTGGAAACCATCCAGCTCTGGCGCTTTATTGTTTCCGACTCTTGTGGACGCCCTGTACAGTTCCTCAGCCTTGTTGATGCTTTTGGCTATTGGCGCAGACTTTTCCTCTGCGGTTCCTATTGGCATACGGCTTTCCTTCAGCACTTCTGTAAACACCTCTTCATCAAACATTTTGGAGCTACACTGTGTTTTCCCAAACTTTTTGATGTGGCTTTGCTCCAATCTTCTTTGGCTTTCCAACACATTAGGTTAATGCCTGGTGGTCGCCGTGCGTGCCGTAGCTGTACATAAGGTGGCCGAAATGGCTCACAATCTGCTGGTGGCAGGCGCTTTGCTAAACATCTCCGTGGATAGCCAAAAAGTTCTAAAAGTTCTGTGGTCCAACGAATTTAAATCTAAAACGTTGCTCAACTGCTACAGAGCCGGGCAAAGTTTTAATACGAAGAGAAAGGTGCAACTATACTTGGTACCATGCCACAGAGACATAGCTGGGAACAGAGCAGCCGACGTTATCGCCAAGAAAGGGGCTAAATTGAAGGCTCTAGAGGCTATGCAAATATTAGCTCCAATACAAGTCGCTATTGAACACCTCAGTGACGACTTGTTGTACTGGGCGCAGAAAAGATGGAAAGGGACCACAACGTATAGAATCACGATGGCATCTTGCTCGCCAACCTTTTATCTAATTAAAAACTGAGATATTTCACCTAAATTTAAATCATCAATTCTAGCTCCATTAACTCTTGTACAGAGACTAGTACAACCCTACTAATATTATTTTCCGCGGAATTAAAAATATTGAATTATTTCAGATGCACAAGATCCTTACCAACTTTCGTATGGCCAGGACGTACTTCCACAACTAAGTCAATCAACATCGACTACTAAAAAGCCGGGATTTTTTAAGGGCATTAAAAATTGGTTTAAAGGGGACTCATCATCCACCACAGCATCACCATTGCAACCTGATTCACAACAGTCACAACCAAATGTTTTATCAAGTACAAAACCACCAAACCAAATTCCAACATCAAGCTTGCCAACATCTACAGGATCGGTACGCGGAGATTCTGTTAACTCAAATAATCGACCTGGAAACTTTCCGCAGGTGTCCTCGTCAACAGCACCGACACCTCCACCGCGCTCCAGTACAGGACAAGTCACATCACAAGGGTTAACAAATCGAGATTATGTTAATTCTAACATAAAACCATCAAATTTACCTACGAATCCAACTCAAGGAATGCTTTCATATCCTGCAGGAGCAGCTGGTGTTGTAACTGTTCGTCCAACTGTTGGTCCCTTAACAATCAATCCAAGTGTAAGGCCAACATCACCAGGAACACCTGGAGCACAACATTTACCTCAATCACCACAGCAAGGTAGCTTAAATTCTAATGTAGGACATGGAGAAAATCCTCCTTCAAGTCGGTTTCCATCAAGCACTTCAAATCTACCTAGCCATGCACAATCATCAACTGGAAGACGAGATTTTGTTAATACAACTCCAAAGATGCAGCCCTCAGGACTCTCACCGAATGGACAATCAGCGCTCACTCCACAAGACGTTAATCCAAAAAATCCATGGACAAACACTCCACAACCATCTTCTGTCCAATTGACCAACTCTAACGTGAGCCCAAATCATCCGGAACAAAACAAAGAGGACTTCCCACCTCTGCCGGCACCAGGAAGGATACCCTCAACAACACACCATCCAAGCAGACCAAGAACACCGCAGCGCCAACCGAGTGCTAATCCATCGGCTCCAACAGGTGGAGTAAGCTTTGTCCCCCGTCAGCCATCACCTGGCAGAGTAAATTGATTCCAGTTAATTTAGCTGCATAATTTAATCGAACTCATCCACTTTCAGAGCACAACATCAAAACCCAATGAGCTGGCCTCTGACGATGAAATCACAACGTTAACGGAGGCCCTCTTTACCAAGGACGTCAACAATCAAAACCGATACATCAACATTAACTACCAAGGAAAAACTCGTTCATCAGAAAGGACAGATGAGGCGCCTAATCCGTAAGTGACTTGCATTGAAATTCTTTAATAGCAAGCAATAAGGATTTGAAATATTCAAGATTGCTGGAAGTTAACGAGCAAGCTCTACAGTCGCTCACCATTGCGAAAATGCGCCCCCTTTTCAATAATTACGAGCTGGACACCACAGTCAACGAGCACGTTACTCCCCTTGAGCGAAAAGAGGAGAACGATTTACTTGACGCCATCCTTGCTACTTCTGTAATGCGACAGGCTATGCTTTTTCTACAGGAAAAAGGTAAAGGGAAGTTCTGTACACGGAAGAATGCATAACTACAATTTGTTTTTTTTTTACATAGGATTAGTAACTCCTGATCCTCGAACCCATCGTGAGCTCCTTAAAACGATTTGGTTTACTTTATACTCCAGAGGTGGTGGTCGAATTGGAAGTTCTGCCTTTGAGCACATTTTCCTTTCAGAAGTTAAAAATGGAACCATCACTGGACTGCACAACTGGGTCTATTATAACGACGAAGAGCGACAGGGTCACATTGACTACAAAGGATACATCAAGAAACTGGAGCTAGGAAATGTAATCAAATCAAAAGTCGGAGTTGAGTTTTTTTATAATTTAATGATTTTTCCAGAAAGGCGCCATAGTCAAATTCCGCTTCAACTTAAACGGCATTGAGAAGCCCGTAAACTCGATGTTTATTGGAACATCACCGGAACTCGAAATGGCATTATATACTGTATGTTTTCAAGTACGTCCTGATAAGGAATGCCCGGTTTCGGTAAGCGGTAATCGGTTTACCATTCAAACCTACACGTTCCGGTACCGCGGAAAGAATTTGATTGGAAGTGCCTTCCCAGAAATTTAATAGGGCTTCATCTATGTGAGGTAACACATATTAAACTAGAACTTTTTCAAGCATACTATAGAGTGGCGACAAAATAAATAGCAGACTTTTCGTTGATTGCTGCGTTTTATAGCAAATTATTTTAAGAAATTAAGCACGCAGAGACCGTTGATGTTTTTTTGGTCTAATTTACATAACGATACAGAAATTACTTGTAAGGACGAAGTATAACTAAAACTAAACTATAAAAGCTTACTTAAATGTAATTAAAAGTCTGGAGGTGTTTAATATTTTGTGGGCAATCCCTTTGCATTCAGTACATCCTTGCAGAGACGATTCATCAAAGACATTCAAATCTGTCAAAGGTCTAGAGTGCTTTAGTGAAAGTCTTTCTGAATTTCGACCAAAACCTGGTTTAAATTACTAATTGACGACATGTTTATGCTCCGATCTATTTCATTCCACAGGTACTAAATCGATTTTTGATCAGGGTACTGGGTTTTTTTAAAATCGACTAAGAAACATTAACCCTTAAATTTAATTGAGGGAAAAACGGTTAAATGGTCTAAAGGGGACATTATACCTCTAGATCGACGGTGACTTAATCAGTCGAAAATGAGTACTTAGGGTGAGGGGATAGCCCTATAACAATGGGGTGCTAGACTCGAGGGGGCTGTGCAACTTCAACGAACTAATGAAGTGAGTTGAGGGCAGCTTTATAGGAAAAGATACCAGTAGGAATCTGAGTATCAAAAATGCAAAGAAAGCGAATGATCCAATAAATAAAATATTAATAGTCCAGTTAAAGGTGTACTGATAAGAAACGGGTAATCTAGTGAATTAAAACAGGTACTCAGTAACACTTACACCGGATGCTGGACTATAGGAGTAACGACGCTCTAGGAAGAGTTGAAAAGTACATGGTGAAGAGCCATGCAATGAGTAGCCCGCGAGAGTGAAAGCAATTGAACAAAAATTACTAAAGTTGCCATTTTTAAATAACTGGGCCACGTCGCCGTGTCGTCACCTCGCTTACCAATCTCACGCCCTAATAAACCAAACTTATAATCTGTTCCAAAAAGATTGGCAGTACACGCTCTTATGGAGCATTGCTGTCTGCTTTATTTTCCCATAAGTTTTTACGAGGAAGAAGAGGGATAGATTGTATAAGACAAACGTGTATTTCCGAATAGAACGCCTCTAAAGCAACGTCAATTGGAAGATGTTAAGGGATAGTGCCAATGTTAGATTTGAGGAGCAAGTGATTTTATTTCTTAAAGTCGCCTTTACGAAAATTGAAGGATAAAGAAGACTCGGAGCTTGAAACGGCATGAGGGTGCTCGTAGGAGAAAACGAGGAACAGGGGAGGATGGTGACGATCGAGGGAGGAGAGGAGGTGGTTGCTTTCGGCGACAGCTGAGTTAACTGGGTCTGAGGAAAACATTAAGTCTAATTGTCTGTCCAGGAAGTTCCGGACTCTGCTACCTTTAACGAGACCAGAAACAGAGAGCTTATCGGTAAAAAAGGCTACCTTGGCCGAAGAGGCGTTCAGGGGGACAAATTGAGAACAGTCCTCAGATAATGACCATTGAATACGGGGGAGGTTAAAGTAGGTGGATACGCTGGATATACAGAACTGAAAACAGTGGTGGTAGCGGTGTTCGAGGGCTTCGGTGTAAATGGAACAGAGGGGTTAAAGGTGTACGAATATATAAATTTAGGATACTTGACTGGAGTACTTAGATTAAAGTTTGGAAATACTCCCATTTTGAGCTGCCATTTGGAGTTAGGATCACTAGGTTTAGGGCTAAAGGTGAGAGGTGCGGAAGAGTGATGCGAGATTATGTTATTACTAGTTCTAAGGTTCTTACGATTAGGTTGAATACTAAATTTAGGTATGGGAGAAGGTCGTTTGGATTTACCTCTGAGATAGTTAGTCGGATTTGGTTTATTAGTATTTTATTTAGGGTTAGGTGCAGAGGGCTTAGGGTTAAACTAAACATACTTCTTAGTCCACTTAGAAATTTCGATGGTCCCGAGAGTGAAGATTTTTTTGAAGTTTTTTTTTTTTGCGGGAGAGGTGCAAATCTTCCAAAAGACACCAGACAGCGCGTGCCCTCTGGTAGTCTGAGATTCTTACTCACTAAAAAACACCTCTCTGGGGATTAGCCGAAACAGACCACATAATCGGGTTCCTTTTCGTCCCCTCCCAGTCTCCCTTAGTGGGGGCAACTGAGTATCCAGTTATCCCACTGTCGCCACTAACCTCGGTTTCCTGGGTCACTGCTAGAATCCTAGCCTATCTGCATAAATCCATGTTTTCCTACCGTCTCCAGTGTTCCTTCTTGGTCCATGCGTTAGTTACAACCTTCACCCCTTCACTGTCTACGACATTGAAGGGTTCCAGACCAAAACGATTTATTCCTGAGCCAGGACAAGGAACCCCCTAACCGCAGCTAACCCTACGGAAGGCAGATCTGCATAAATCCATGTTTTCCCACCGTCTCCAGTGTTCCTTCTTAGTCCATGCGTTAATTACAACCTTCACCCCTTCTCTGCCTACGGCATTGAAGGGTTCCAGGCCGTAACGATTTAGTCCTGAGCCAGGACAAGGAACCCCCTTCGGATTAACCGCACCTAACCCTTCGGAAGGCAGATCTGCATCTTCTACTGGAGTCTCCCGTCTCTGCACCACCGCATCTGAGGAAGTGCTAGTTATTATTATGCCAATGGCACCCTCTTCCAGGACTGCTACAGCAGTTTCAGTCCATAGCCGCCACAGTTCCTTCGAAAGGTAATTTTCCCAAAGCTGCTACTGTTGTGTTGTGGGTACCGTGGGTATAGCCAACCTGTTGGGGTCTCCCATACAATCCACCTCCACTCCCACAGAAGCGACCGAGAAAACGCCATTCGCGACCCAATTAACCCTGGGTCCTGCAGAGGGGAGGACGACACTGCAGACTCCCTTGGAGTTAGGGGGATTTTTTCAAGAGATTATCTCCTCCCGCATTAGTTACTTGGCTACATTCTAGGATGCATTGCCCGATTGCTACCACTTGGAGGTGTAACTAACTTTTGAGAATATCCAGATGAGGATCACCGTATCCTAGAAGGCTTCAACTCGTTCGTCCGTTCTCCAGCAACCTTGCTGCTGAAGGGGTTACTGATGAGCCAGATATACTTGTTCGGGTTGGAGATCTTGAAGTTTCTGGATCTCCCTGCGTCTGATAAGAGTAACTTCATTTAGCTAATGGGGGGTGAATATTGACTCCTGGAGAACTAGATTCCGCTGGAGACTGGGAACTGGCTCGATGCACAGAGAGTAATAGGTAGACTCTCTTCTTTTCTAGGGATTTATATGGGGTCTAAAATGCAGCCTCAACTGTGGTATCACAATGGGCCTCCTTGGCCTAAGTGTGCCTTTTTTAGGCAGCCACTCTTACCTAACCTAACCCAAGATTTACTAAGGATCATACATCTAATGCATTAAATTTTGTTATATAATAATTTTTTTGGCAAGGTGATTCTAACAGCAAACTCATCTTACACTAATTATTTTGCCGCCACTGTATAATCACTCATGTTACCAAACGTTTGTTCTAATTTTTAGCACTCAGGTGATATCCAGCATTTATTAACTTTAGATGAAATAAAGAGTAATTTAATACGAAAATTTCGATTTTACTACGTCGCGCACCAAAAACAATTTAAAACGAATTCTCAAAAAACTTTAAATGAATAAATTTCTTATCGAATTTTTCAACCACCCGGCAGTTTTGTCATTGTTTGCTCAAATTTTATCAGTGGCACGAACCAAAGAACGAAACAAAATAATCAGAATTGCAAACAAGTTCACTGCGTTCCATGAATGCAATTTATCTAGAGTAACGAAGATGGCGTTAGGACGAAATAGTAAGGAGAAGTCGTGAAAATAACGAAATAAAACAAACAAAAAATATCCAAAACTATTTTTAGGCATACGTATGCCTCTTAGAATATAAAAGAAACTATTCTATAATCTAAAGCATGCCTACTTTTCATGGCATGATGAACGAAAGCAGGTGTTCGGTCAAAGGCAGTCAGAATAATATTAATCCACGATAGACCAGTGGTTATTTGTAATTTCCGTAGAAACTCTAAAAATGATTTAATCTGCATGTCTACTGTGTAAATTTTACGTCGAAATACACATTTTAATATTCGACAGCGGAAAAGGAAAACTTACAAGCACTGTACTGTACTGTACACGCAATCATATTAAGCGCCATCTAGAATTTGGTTATCTTTTTAAAGTGTCGAATTTCGGAAAAATCTCCACAATGCTTGGTCTCCGTCACTTTTCTGTTTAATGACGGGAGTACTTCGGCCGTAGAGCGCTCGTTCGCGGTGCTGCAGTTGATTTTTAAAGTAAGAAATTATAATTGTAAGATATAAAGTGTGTATTTTACGGCAGTTAATAAGTGTAAACTATATTCGATATTAAAATTATAACACGGTCCAAGGAAAATCATTAATAAAGTGCAAATACCTCGGAGCATTTTTCAGTCGAATAAGGCACAGAGCGTGCTGTAACGAGTGTGTGATTTTTTGTGGGTGTGTTTTTAAGGGATGACAGTGCTTTGGCTGTGTTGTGCTCTAATTCGGCGGAGTGTTTTCAAGTGAAAAAATCTTCCCTGAAAATCCCTGATTAGAAGGTGATTGTAGTTCTGAGTACCCCCCAAAGAAATCATTGAGTGTTAAAAAATAAAATGTTTTTCTAATTCATTGTTGGTCTTAGAAAATTTGTGTTTTGTATGTGATCATATAATCTGGTTGGCAGGAGTTGCTCGATCAGTATCTATACGTGATTAGTAGCCGCCGTGAATCACCTGCAGAACGTGAACGGAATTTTAAGGACGAACACAACCGCTGCCGAGCATCGAGATTTTTCTGATTTGCTAAAGTGTTTATTGTTCAAAAATCGTCTTATTCGTCGCTTAATTTAGCTGGTCGGTGGCGGTAGTGTTGTCGCTGTCGCCGCCGCAATGATGGACCAACCCAGCATCCTTGTAAGGATTCTACACTCCATCCCTCACGTGAACATCAGTTTTAGACAGGTTAATGACACCTTTAACCCGGACAGCGAAATTTATCTCGAGGTAAGTAGTTTTTTTTTTTTTTTGCGTCGGAAGAGTCGAAAAATCATCACTGCATCCTTTGCTGCCTTGTCTTTGACGTTTTCATCTTTCAAAATTGCGACTGCGCGCCTCCTTCTTAGCTCATGATAATTTCCATCTCGACCGCTCTAAACAAAAATTCCTATTTTCTCTCGCCCATGACACGCTTTCCCCTTATTGCCGCCGCCTGATGCGTATGACGTTTCCTATGACGTAAGTTATCTTGTCCCCCTTCCGTCACCAGAACGGGGTCCCTATGCATCCCTTGAATCCACCCTAATCGCAATTTTGTTTACTCGGCTGTGATACTTCGATTAAACAAGCGAAGTGTCTCCAATTTGATTATTCCTTAATGAGCCCTCTCCTTAACTAACAGCCTAAGAAAACTAACTCCTATCCAATCGCTATAACAAAATTCGATAGTTACGTAACAGTGCGAAAGCTATTGTCCCACTGAACTCTGCTGTGTTAGCCTTTGATGATTTTGTTGTGCAAGGATTTCGTCTGCTTACCTCACATAATTACCAGCCTCTTCGTTGTCGACGGATGCCTTTGAGATATTTATTTACTCCAGAAAACTATGACCTGTCCGAATTCATATCCTCTGTCAAATGTTAGAATCTATCAGTTTCCTTTTTTCTACAGAATGGACTGACGTAGTGGGAATTTGGAGAGGGAGAGCAATGTGCTTTCAGACATCTATCAGATTCCATTTCGTTGTACAAATTTGCCTGTTTTGGAAAGTTTTATACGAGAAAACAGAATAGAAGAAAATTAAGTTCAATTAATTACTATTTTACCCAACTGAGCTATTTAAGCTCTCATCTTTTCGAGTTCCGGAAATTCAAGGGATGCTGGTTCGGATCCGAGTCCTAAATAATTGAGACTTTATCTTTAACTGACTTGTGTGAAGTTAGCGCCGCTGTTTTTGAAAAACAAATATTTTATAAAAGTTCTGGAGTTCTTAATAAAAATTTTGAATAGTTCTGGGAAATTACTAGTAGGAATCATATAACAGAAAGTGCTGGTAATTGGTTCGCGTTGACCGTCTTTCGTGCGCTGGCGGTCGAGTCAGAAAAGGGGAGTGGACCTAAGGTTGCGAGGGTTTGTATAGATGGGTAAAGGCTGCAGGATTGAAGGGCATTCTATGGCACCAGCTAATAGCTGATGAATGAAGAGAATGTCGAAAAAGATCACGACGTTTACTTAGGGGTTGTAAGTCGATCAGTTTCAGACGGTCTTCATAAGGTGGAAGGTTGAATCTGTCTACCCACGGAAGATCACGTAGAGCAAAGCGAATGAACCTACGCTGAACAGATTCAATTTTGTTAATGTGGGTTGTTTGTGTAGGTGACCATACTTGGATGGCATATTCAAGGAGAGGTCTAAAGAAGGAGATATAGAGAGATTTGGAAACATAAGGATTGGAGAACTCTCTAGACCAGCGCTTCACAAACCCTAGCGCGGAGTTAACTTTGTTAATTATGCTGTCAATGTGGGAACGGTAATTGAGTTCACAATCACAGATTATTCCTAGGTCACACAAAGAGGTAACAATAGGGACTGGTACGTTGGTTAACATGTAGATTCTCGAAGTGGTGGTAAGACACTTGTGGTAATAAGAGAGATGGACTGGCATTTGGAGACATTGAGCTCAAGAAAGTTTTTCATGCATTCATGTGGAGAAGAAGAGAGTCGGTTGTGGAGGAGATATGTTTAATTATTTTCATGTCATCAGCATAAATGGACAGCTCTGAGTGTTTGATGACACAATCAACATCAATAATTGTAAGGATGAAAATTAATGGACCGAGGTGGCTGCCCTGAGGGACGCCGGAACGAGCGACAATAGGGTTAGAAATGGATGAGCTTAAAAGAACATTGTACTGACGGTTGTTGAGGTAGGATTGAATCTAGGGGGGAAGCCTACGCGATCAAGTTTGAACAGGATAACGTTATGAGAGATCTTGTCGAAGGCTTTACTAAAATCGGTGGCGATAACATCAACATCTTTACCGTTTTCCAGGGCACATAGTGTTTTGGAGACGAATTCGGTAAGTTTGGTGGTTGTAGATCTTCCTTTGAGGAAGCCATGCTGGGAGAGGGAGAAAATAGAATTACAGTGGAAGAACATGGAATCATAGACCAATTTTTCGAATAGTTTAGGTATGGATGATAATTTAGCAATGGGTCTGTAGTTGGATACATCGTTCTTGCAGCCTTTTTTGAATATGGGAATAATATAAGAGTTTTTCCATAATTGAGGGAAAACCCCTTAAAGTGACCGAGAGGCAGAAAAGCAAAGTAAGGGGTTGAACTAGATGCATGGCATACTTTTTCAGACCGATGGCCAGAATGCCGTCGGGACCTGGGTGAGAGTCGTCCTCAAGCCCGTTAATACTGGCGGGGATTAGTTCGGGATCACTGTCGAAAGATGTAAACGACGTTTGAGTGCATTTGTCCAAGAATGAAAGTAGTTAAGGTCAGCTTGGAGGGAATTGTCGCTGAAAGATTTACTGAAGAAGTGTGCAAAGAGGTTGGCGATAACCTAAGGATCAGACGAAGAGGTTTTAATTGAGCTCCGACTGCATTTTCCAGTCGAGGCGAAAGAGTTCAAGAGATATTTATGGTTATAAAAAAAATTTCCACTTTGGTCTGCATTGCTAATGATGGAGATATTGCTTGGACCACTTCTTCCAGATTTATTGGTGGAGCTGTTCAAATAACCTCCACCTGGATCGTATATTTATATTATTTAAGTCTTTAAGTCCATATCTTTCCCTGGGGGGGGCTGGCTAAGAGAGCGGCACAAGTCAAAAAATTAGCTGGGGTTAAAACTGACAAATCAGTTGGGTCATTGGGCATAATTAATATCTCCTCGAAAGCTACAGGAGTTGAGCACAATGTTTTCTTTAAACAATTTTTAATTGACCTAGCTCCAGCCTCCCACAATCCTCCGAAGTGGGGTGCTGCTGGAAGTATAAACTTCCATTCGATCTTCTACCCTGACAGTTCTTCCTGTAGTTTATTATGATAGTCTGATTTGAATTCGGTTTGGGTCTTCTTGTTTCATTGTCAGTAATCATTGTGTGTGGAATTCCACGTCTACTGACAAAAAACATTGAATGCTCCTATAAAAGCATTACAAGTAAAATCGCTGACCGCTTCCAAGTGTATTGCCTTTGTTGCTAGACATACAAATATTGCAATGTAACCTTTAAAGGTTTTAGCTCCTCTTCCCTTTGCTGATTTAATAAGCATTGGGCCCGCATAATCAATTCCTCTATTGGTGAATGGTTGCGTTAGTTAAACAAAACTTAAGCTGTTGTTTTGTTGTGGTATATCTTCTATTGCATATGGTAGCATACTATTTTGCGTAATAATACCATAATAATCCATGTAATGAGATCAAAACCATACTAAGAAAAGGATCCCCACACCATGATGCTTCCACCTCAATGTTTAACAGTTTTCTTAGTGAACCTGTCATATTCCTTAAGAATGGGATTCCAATTTCCGTCAAATCCAAACAAGTTGATATTCGTTTCGTCGCTCCATAGAATATTATAACACTTTTTCACATTCTGTTCATCAACCCAGTGTAGGTATGAGTAATAGAAAAGTCTTTCCTTGCCTTTATGTTTCTTCCACGAAGTAGAAGATATGTGATTAGATTTGTTTTCTTGGATATACCTCTGGTTTCGTAATTTTGTTTTGACTTCAAAGCATTCGTAACGAAATTTTGGGAACGGCCTAAGGCGTCAGTAATAAATTTATAGGTTCTGCCTTCCTTCCTTAACCTTTTCACCAATCGACGCCCTTCTTCTGAACAATGCACGTTTCTGCCCATCTAAGTCAAATTTTTGATATTTTTTATTTTTCAAGTGCTCATCTTGATGAAAAATTTGCTTTTAAAGTGTCGTTAATATAATTTTCTCGAGATTTTATTATCACACCTACTATTTTGACCAAGCACTTAAACTTAAACATATGAGAAAATAAGAGATTCCGGGCAATATGAATCAGAGAAAAACTCCGGGCAAAAACGCAAAGTTAACAGGCTGAGACTAAAAGTGACCTATCTACAAGGCCCAAGCAAACGTGGCTTAGAAAATGTTCCCAGCAAACGCGTGAGTATCCGGTCAAAAACGAAACACTCCGAGCAAAATCGACTTAACTATTTAACTGCATTAACTTTGCATTACTTTTTGTAGTTAAGTCATTTTTGCCCAAAGTTTTTCTCTGATTCGTTGATTGCCCGAAAACTCACTCGGTTCGTTTTTGCTGGGAACATTTTCTAAGCTACTTTTGTTCGAACCTTGTAGATAGGTCTTTTTACTTTCAGCCTGCAAATATTTCTCTCTGTTTTCGATATTACTCTGTATTTTTTCAATTCACTTTAAGCCTAAATTTTTTCTTATGTTGCCGACTTTTATGCAAGTAATTACGTGTAACTCGTCTGATAATTAATTAAAATCACTTCAATTAAGACCGGCTTTAATTGACGATTGGCTGACAAATGTCAAATAACTATTTGCCTGCACTCACTGCACTCCATCTAATCCAAGTGCAGACATTTTCACTTTTCTGCAGCAAAGCAAACGAGATTTGACGTAAATTTTGCACTCAATGGAAGTTAGTTAGTGTAAAAAGAGTGGAACGAAAGAAATAGACTTATTGTCGGCTGAATGGCCGCCGCGAGATATTTGGTCCTCAACCACTATTGAATATTCAAGAGGAGAGTGAGCAAACCCCTCAGTTTCTTATCACTCATCATCTACTTTTCTATTTCATAAGGATAAATATTTCTCATCAACAATTTTTCCACAAAACAATTTGATTCCCAAGTCGAGTACCCGAACACAGCTATTCTATATTTTCAAGGAAAACCCATAAATTGTGAGAACAAAACAACCGCAATGGTCTCACATTCCAAAAGCAATTGACTCATATAGGATACAAATTTGTGATCCTAATAAATTATCTTCGACTCGTGTTTTGCACAATTAAAAGACCCAATAAATTTTCATAGTGATCGTCACTCCAATTTCAAAACATGAATGTATCCAATTTCACATAAACAAACCTTTCTTCGAGTCACAGTCAAGTACTGAACGCGAATGTAAACAAGCCAGGTCTCCACGTACATAAATTTAACAAAAAAAAAAAACTTTGGCGTATCGAAATCCGAATAGGCTCACGATTATTGTCGTTATTTTCTCGTTAATTAGTTGTGGAAAAAATACTTTTGTGGTTCTTATTTTAAAAGAAAATACGAGGTGCGCCGCTAGTGCTAACCACATATAAAGTTGCCGAGGCAACATTGAAAAATTATTTTAAAAAAATGATTGTAAATAACATTTAACTACAGAGACAGAGTTCGTAGGTTTACATCCTAAAAATTATTTCACAACTAATACACGAGGCTAGTTTTTCAACGCTAGGATAGCAAGCCAGTTATCCTATGCTGTCCCGTATCCTATCCTGGCTTGACGCAAGCTAGATTTGTTTTCATGATGCTAGGAAGTTTGAAGCAAGTATCTGACTAAGATGACAACAAAAACAAAACATGTCGTTACTATGTACACTAGCTAATCGGATACTAGTTTCAACGGCCACACGAAGCTAGTACACAAGCCAGAATAGTAAAATCAGTGGTGGTGGGAAGCTACTAGCTCAAAAAATAGAGCACCATCCTACTTGAGACGCTAGCTAACTAGCCTAGAAACAAAGCTAGGTCTGTTTACACGAAGCCAGAGCTGCTACCTTGCTAGCTTGCTATCCTAACTTGAAAAGCTAGCTTCCTGTATCCCGGGTATAAAGGCTGAGACAGATTGAACTTAGCATCGCGGCGTTACGTTGGGTTTTACCTAGACCCCTACTGTTTTTATAAGAGGGAGCGCCACTGTAAAGGATCAACAATGTTTTTTCCGTTTTTTCAATGTATATACATATATTCAAAAATTTATGACCAATGATGATATTCAAAATTTAGAAAGTTAGTCGGTTCTAAAATGATCTTCGAAAGAAAATTGGGACTTAAGCCAGACGCCCAGGTTCTTAGTATTTATTATCTAATTAAAATACAGCCATCAATCGTAAAATTAAAGTGATAGAGAAATATTTTTCTAGAGAAAGACATAAACCTTGCCGATATTTAAGGAAGTGTCGTTAATGGAACACTAATTGTGGAAGGTAAATTTAAGTAGAGATAATTTAAAAGTAGACTATCGGTGTTGTCTAACACAGTGCGAAATATCTTCGCATCGCCAGCGTAATAAAGACTATTTGGGAGCCCTGCGGTACCCCGAAAGTGTTGAATATTACATCAGACAGAGATCAATGAAAAGAAACTCGTTGATTGCGCTCAAATAAGTACGAATGAATCTAATTTACAAAAACCCGCGGAAACCCGGAAAGGGAACAAGAATTGGAGGTACATTAAGTTGGCGCGAAAAAAATTCGGGCTGGGTGGAAAAACGGCTTAACGGTAAACCCCACATTTGTCTGTTTGCTGTTGTCATTTTATATGATATGAAACACCATTCACTTATTTTTACAATTTTTATTTGTCTGCCTGTCTACATATTTGTCCAGGCTAATCTCAGAAACGGCTAATCGATGGGACTTTCATGGGAGTCTTCAGTATTTAAATAGGCATAGTTTAGTCTTCTTATGGTACCGGGTGAGGCGAAGGGGTGGGGAGAGGGGGGGGGGGGGGAGTGACATGTTTAAAACGAAAACGGCCGATATGGGTGTCCCGTCCATACTTTTCGGGGTCATTAAGATGAATAACAACACTCCGATGCCGTTAAATAATTAAGTAATAAGACATCCCTACATAGGGATGGGAGTGGGAAGAGAGTGACATGTATGTACAAATAACCGACCGATATGAGTGTGAGAGTTCATAGTTTTCGGTGTCGCTGATATGAATGACACTATCGATGCTGTTGGATATTGCGGTAGTAAGGCATCTCTAGACCTACGGGTGGGAAGAGGAAGAGATGGAAAAAATAATCGAAATCGACCGATGTTAATTTTGAATTCATAGTTTTTGGAATCACTGAGATGAACAATCATACTCTAATTGTCGTTGGATACTGTGAGGTTAAGATAAACCTAGAACCCCAAGAGGTGGGTGTGGGAAGGGAGTGAAATGTAAAAATAACCGGAAACGATACTCACTTACCAAAAGTCCGAGCAACGCCAGGTACACGCAGCCAGTATTAAATAAAACTTTACAGTTTTTTTTACCTATTTTTTATTTCCAAAACTAATTAGAGACAAACTAACCGTATAGTTATATATGTTCGTAAGTCGTCGGTGAAGCCAGTGATAACGTATGTACCTAGTAACGGCCTACCAATCCGGAGGTCCCAGGTTCAAATCCCACCGATGCGGGCAACAAAGAAAATGTCAGTGGTTCGGAATCCACTCTAAATTGTAGGTCCATTTGCAATCGTTGTCTCGGATCGGGTGAAGTTCTTCTCCCGCCACATGCCCCTCAAGGGGTTACAGGAACTAGTGAGATATATGTTCGTAAAAGTTTCAGTCTTCAGATGTCGTTTTAATAAAAGCGCAATATTTCCTTACAGAACCATTAAATCGAAAATATTAATTGCAACCAGCGAACGCTACAAATGAAACTGAATGCTGAATACATAAAAAATAATATTGTAACTAGCACTATTTTGTAAAAGTTCATTTCAGCGATAAAAATTAATAATTCAAAGTCTGAAGTGTTCCAGAGCGCACCTATTAAAGCCATCAATTGCAAATAAAAACAACTCTCACCTTCAGTTGGTTTGGCTCAGTCAGCCTTACACCTAAAGTAATTAAGCATACATATGCCGTGAAAAGGTAGAAATATGATTTCGCGAAACCCGATAACGAGGCATACTGTAAGATGATTCACGAGTTATCTGAATTATTTGCTTAGAACAGAACCCAAGAAAAATACAAAATTCTGGAAAATGGAAAGCAGCCAAACACAGACGCATAGCAGGATGGTTGATGTCAGAACAATTGTCAAAGCAAATAGACATTTAGCAGCTGTTGTATAGCCGGGGATGCACGTGTAAGAAGAAAATGTTGGCAAAGATAACAAATCACCGAATATTAGGTAAATATTGAATGAGGAGTTAGGGTCGAGATATACAGAGGCAAAATTATTCTCACCATTTCCACGAGTAATGGCTGCAAGTTTCGGGCTCATTTTGATTTTATTGTATTTGCCAAAGTAAATTTATTGTGTAAACCCTGAGCCAAAATAATATCAAGAGTTAAACAGAGTGAATCAATGGGAAATTTGCAAAAGAACAGTTTGAATATTTTGGAAAAATCAACACGAAACGATTAAAATATTCCACTGTGCTTCTAAGTATGGAAATATGAAGCCTGCAATTTAGGGTAAACCACAGCTTTTAACTATGGGCGGACCATATGCAATTTCATTTTGACACAACTTTATGAACAGTGGTGAAAAACCTTTTTTGCCTGCATTTTTATTTGGTATTTTGTTAATACTGCCGAGAGAAAAAAAACTATTATTAATATATACAGTTTAAATCTCTGAAATTATTTTTAATGATATACCATTTCTCTGTACTCCTCTTATTCCTAAAA
The DNA here is from genome assembly GCA_964036015.1 of Leptarthrus brevirostris. Lineage (NCBI taxonomy): Eukaryota > Metazoa > Arthropoda > Insecta > Diptera > Asilidae > Leptarthrus > Leptarthrus brevirostris. The sequence goes on along the minus strand of OZ038374.1, from coordinate 8,359,831 downwards.
TAAAATTTGGAAATAAATGGTTGCTTTCCTCTGGAATACGCTAAACCAGAATGAAAGCCTAGATTTTTTCTTGTATGTTGGCCTGGCCTATTTCTCTGTCAATGTAACGTCGTTCCTATTGTTGTTATTCACATTTGAGTGAGTGTGACGTTGTGATGTATATGTGAAACCTATACCTTCCATATACTCACAGCGACGATACAATATGTAAATGCGAGTTGTGAATAGAACTAAACAGAAAGTAAAGTACAAAGCACTTCGTTGCATCCTATACAACCATACGACGTAGAACAATAGTCAAATCTCAAAGTTTCCGAAAAAATTTGAAAAATTGTCCGCTGGTAGGGCTCAAATGCTTGCATTGACCCTCTACAAACATAAGCGCCCAAATCACTCAAATTTCTTTTGAGTCACTTATGCCAAATGACTCGTATGACCTGAGTCAGTAAACTGACCGATTTTGCCCATCACTAGTCGACATTATGTAGTATACGAAGACTAAGAAGTAAAATCTTAAAAACATGTTCTCACATTTCTTTTCATGTTAGCGACTTCCATTCACACTTCTTCCAATCTATAAAAGAGCAGTTATGGAGCAATTTATCTATTAAAAGGTCGTTATGGATCTTTTGGCCACCTCCATCGGGATTCCCACACTTTCTGTTACCTTCTGAGTCACTTATTCTCTTTGCTAAACGGAAAATCGTTCCCTTACCACACCTTCATTTGACGCGGATTTGCGTGTCTCTGACTCATTTGGACAACTCTATTCTGATAAGATATCTCGAAACTGAATCCATCGAAATGAAAATTGATATCAGCCCTAGAAGTGAGTGAATTGAGTGAAACAATTACGAAAGTTTGTGAGTTTTCCCATCATCGTCGATGTTATTGACACCGCTTGACACACATACATATAGACGAAGAAATTGGCGAGAGGTGAACTGAACGATGCTTCCCAGGCTGCTTGCTATTGCCGGTCTGGAATAAGAAAAGAAATTTTCCATAAAAGAAGTAATAACCCGTGCCCCAGATATAACAGTTCCCGAGCGGGGATTGGAGTCGATTTTCCTGAAAAGAGTGTTTTACATATTGCGATAAACAGGGCGCGGGCAACGACCATTGGGGGAGCTTCAACTATATTCAAATACGGTGAGAAATGTCTTCCCACATCACTTTACCTTAACATTTTCAATATTTTGAAAAGAAGGTTTCATCTTGCCGAAAATAGATTTCACACTTTTCGATCGATCTTTGGCGTTTTGCATTTCAGCTTTTGCTATTTCGTCGTCGTAGCTCCTTTGTAAGCCTTCAACAATTGCTGTGCCTTTTAAGTTTTCTTTTGAAAAGAATAAAAAATCCTCCAGACCCACAAATGAATGCTTCTCAGATTGGGCTTAGAGACATACCATAGCTTTGTAATGATATGATAAAAAGAACCGTCACGACTGCCGAACAGCAGCTGTAAAATTAATGTTTGAAAAACGGACAAGGGGACAAGCCTCGAGAAAAGATCTCAGTCAACGACATATCCTTGGTCTTGGACTTTACTTGCATCCCTTATGTGGCTGACCCTACCAATTTCATTTTATTTTTGTCCTTAGGTAGGTGGATTCAGGGTGAAAAGCATAACAAATGCTTGACAATAAATTTGGAAATATTCACGAAAAACCCTCGTTCCGTCCGCTTGTCCTCCTTCCAGTTGCATGACAGATGTGCGCTTTGTGCAAGCACTTTTTCTCCTCTGGATAGATTATGTTTGCACAGATTTTACTGCGGAATGTGATTTTCCTCCAGTTTAACAGTTCACATATTGTGGGTGTGAAATTTGAATTTAAGACGGGAAAAGGAAATTTCTTCTTCAGCAGACGCTGCACAACCGGTTCATTCAACTGTCCGGAAATTTCCTACCACAAAAACGATAAAATGCTGATAATTGTAAATTGCTTAAATTCAATTTCACGTCGATATGAGCGAAACTTGAAAGCTGGCAAATTCATATGGTGACCAAGCAAATATCAGGCGTGACTGACTTTGTAATTCAAAAATCAGAATTTGCAGGTGTTAATTATCACCAAGTGACTTCATTTTCGATTGTCTTTGCAAATTGCTGAGGCACAGGGAGTGCGATTCTATGAAAGCATTAAGATACGGTGTTACCTTGAAATTTTGTTAGACTCTGATAGGTTTGAGACGAACAATATTTGTTTCATGAGTAACTATAGGCTTTACTGACGAGAGAGAGGCAAATCCGCAAATGTTATTCAAGATATTATTGAAAGAACCTAAGACCTTTGTGCTTTTTCAGACAACTAAGTGTAGTCTGTCTCTGGTTTGAAATATCAACGTAATAAGAATCAACCTTAATTTTCCTAAGTAGTAATCGAAGTAGCCAAAAACACCACAACGGCGGGACAGGTAGAATTCGATTTTAATAGCTCATTTTGCTCATTTTTTTCTTATGATTTCTACCTGAAATTTTAGAGAACTATTCAAAATTTCTATTAGGAACTCCAGAACTCTACGGGCGCTACCTAGAACTCCTATCAGAACTCTTCTGCGAATCGTTTTTATTTTTTTCATATGAACTTCCTTTTCGGTTCAAAAACCTTTAATTGCTAATAGTAGCCACAGTTTTGCTCTTTCGACAACATGCTTGAAGGATAGTTTGTAGCACTCGACAAGCGCTACCTAGAACTCTTATCAAAACTCTTCTGAAAATTAGTTGTACATTTTCTCAGGTGAGCCGAAAATATGAAAAAATTATAATTTTCTCAATTTTCCAGAACTATTTTCAAATGTTATCAGTCACTCTAGAACTCTTCAAAATACATCAGAAAAAAATTTCAGAACTCTTTTTTGCGAAAAAAAGCTGCGCTGCGTGAAGTTAGCGCGGAATTTGTTTTTTTTTTTTTGTTATGAATTCTACTTTTAATTTCCCAGAACTATTCAACGTTTTTTGAGGAACACCAGAACTCTATCGAATCTACCCAGAACTCTAATAAAATATTAATTTTCCAAAAAAAGCAGCGCTAACTTCACACGAGTCCCCCTGCAGCCATCATTAGAGTGAAATTGAACAATCAGACTTTTGCCCAGGTTTGATCAGCTTTCGAAAACGTTAAACCACCCCTCAATTTGTTTTTTAAATTTCCTCCGTCTGGGCTAACTTCACTTTTGCCGAGGTTTGACCAGCCTTCGAAAACGTAACCCACCCCTCATTTGTTTTCTAGTTACTAACATTTCACATACGAAGAAAGCCATCTAAAGCGGTTTCAACATTTGACCACCGGTTAAAAACCGAATACAGCTCTTAAAAGTAGACTACACCGCTTTTTTTGACTTTGTTTTAATTTCGACGGCTGGTTAAACGTCGAAAGGAATTGGTGCGTATTCTTAACATACAAAGGCACTTATCTACAGCTATTTCCACGTTTGACCACCCAGTAAAACTAGAATTCTCTGTGCTTCCTTTAACCCCTTGTGGGGCATAGACCGTCTATTACACTGACTCTCCACTTGGTCCAGTTCTATTCCAAACACTTTAACTGTGACCATGATTTGTTGATCTGGGTATCTTCCCTCTCGACAGATCTTCTCCATGTGTTGCACGGTCGTCCAATTCGGCGTTTTCTTTGGATCCTGTGGGGATTCCAATCTAGAGTCGCTTATGCTGTTATCTAAGTGTATGGCCTATCCATTACCACGTTCGCCTGCGAATACTGATGTCTATCCCGTCTTGGCTTGTATGTCGGTGTATGTCTTCGTTGGTAATGATCTCCGGCCAGTGGATGTTAAGAATGCGCCGGAGACACCGGTTGACAAAGGCTTGTAGCTTAGATGATATTTGACAAGTCACCTTCCATGTTAAACAGCCGCACAACAGAACAGACTTTACGTTCGACTCGAAGATCTGGAGTTTTGTACGATCTTGTTATTGTGCCAGATTTCAGTAAGTATATTAAATGCAACCCGAGCCTTATTTAAGCAAGCCTGAATATCAGCTCCGCCGTCTGTTGTAACTATGCTTCCGAGATAGTAAAATGTATCCACTTGCTCTATTTGCTGCTCTTCCAGATAAAGTTCATGTTGTCTCCTGGAGTCCAAGCTCATAAATTTGGGCAGCATTGTCAGGGCTTCGGACATTTGGGCTACATGCCTCTGTTTGTTGGATAGGAGACATACATCATCGATATAGTTCGGATGCGTAAGGTGGTTTAAAAATTTCCATCTAATCCCTTGCGATGGGTGGTCCTCTAGGACACTGCACAATATGTCATTAATGACGATCAGGAAAATCATAGGTGACGGCATGCATCCTTGTCTTACTTCATTCAGCACTTGGAAGGGCTCCGACAGTTTTGATGAGAATTGTTGGGTTCGAAATATAGTATGGGGAATATTTTATTTACCTTTTGGGGTCGGTCAAAAAATGTAATGGGTGGTCAATCGTATCCAGTAATAAAAACGAATAAATATAACATTTGGGGGGGGGGGGGGCAGTGGTGATGATAACATTGAAAACATTTTTTTTTTGCATATTTCGTGACTGCAGGGGGATCAATCAAAATTACTACTGTCGAAATTGACCACCGAGTCAATTATATTCCGTGGTATTTATTTAATCTGTAAACTCGTTGTGGTGTTTTCCTCAGTGCTTGTAAGGTCTCGACCAATTGGCCAATCTTTTTTGTTTTTCCAAAATTTTTGAGGCTGTTATTTGCGATGTTCTCTACTTCCACTACAAGCCGTTCTACAGCCCGTTCTACATATGGATTCATAAGAGGTATATCTGCAATTGAAGGCGGTAAGCAAGTCGACTGTATTTTAACTGACTTCAGCAAAGTATTCAACAGAATTAATCATCAAATTCTTAGGTACGTGAAATTGGCCCGAAAAAAATTTAGGCTGGGTGGAAAAACGGCTTAACCGATTGCCCAACGTAGGATCACCTTTTACCACCGATTAATTTTATTTTACCAACTTTGGGAAGATTTTTTTTTCCATACAAAATTAAAGGTGGTAAAACGTGGTCCTATGTTGGACAATCGGAGACATAGGTACTGTTTACTGGTAAGAAATCGCATAGGACGTAAGAGCAGTAGCAATCCTCTAGTGTCGGAGGGCAAAGTCCACTTTGGGTAGATAAATCAGCGGAATAAATAATCAAGGACTTTGATCAGACTTAAATAAATCCGGGGGGCCTTATAATATATTTTTTTCTGTCTCTTCTTTCACACCCCCACGCCTAGGGGTATATTACTACCGTAGTATCTAAATGCATCGAAAAAAAGTCGTTCATCTTAGCGACACCGATATACTACACACTAATATACGTCGTTTCGATTATTTGTACATGTAATCCCCTTCCCTCCCTCCCTCCCTCCCTTTAATTGTAGCATAATGTTTTATTATCACCGGAATTGAATAACTTCTGCAAACTTTCAGAGTTCGAAGTTGTGAAGCAATTGATACTGTACTTTATCACTTTTGGTTGCAATTGTACGATATCACCCATCTCATACAAAGTTAGGTTAGGTTAGAGGTACCTCCCGAGCGGAACGCACATTGGTCAATTGTGATACCAAGTAAGGGTTAGATTCCCGTAACTATAAACGATACGAAATGGAGCTCCTGATTAATTAAGCTAGGTCCCTGATATCAGCAGATCCTAGATGAGCTAAATACTTAAAAAACGGGGAGCCTAGCCGTTAGCAATCTTGATGAATGTTTGTTTAATTTCCGGTGCTGTTGTTTTTGTAATAACTTTCTCGTTTCTTAGTTTTTCCCTAAGTGAATCTAATCGATATTGTTCCAAATTGTCATTAAACTCACTCAGGATATTGTCGATGTAAAATATGATAAAGCCAAGATCTCTGAAGGTATAGTACATGTTACGTTGAAATGTCTGTAATTCAATACGTATAAAAGTGGGTACTTGCAATGTCTCAGGTAACGTGTTATTCAGGCTCGCTTCAGCTCCACCATCTACTGTTACTACGCTTCTAATTAACAAAATGTATCTAAAACTTCTATTGATCTCTCCCTTCCAGATAATTTCATCCAGTACCCTGGAGTTCAAATTTATAAGTTATCAGTATTGATATGCTTATCCGAAAGAACCAGTAGATATATATCCTCAGCATAATCTAGGTGCGTAAGTCGTTTAAAAGGTTTCAATTTAATTCCTCGTGATTGGTGGTTATCCAGGTCGCTGCACATTAATTCATTCATGATAATCAAAAATAGCAGTAGTGACAGGGTGCATTTTTATCTCACTCCATTAAACACTTGAAAGGACTTGATATTAACATCCAAAGTAGACGTGGACGTCTCCGGTTTCCCAACATGCGTGGATTACGAGAAGAAGAATATTAGATAAAGCAGTTTAATCTGGCTTGAGTAATTTCTCTGGTATTCCGTTGACCTCTAGGAACTTATCGAAGTCCATCGATTTTAAAGTATCCGCCACTTCGAACGTCTTTGAAGGCCTGATATTAATAGCGGGTACTGTTGGTAGTTCTTCATGCTCTGAAGAAGAGGTGTTCGATGATTCCAATGTGTTGCTTGGGACTTCAACAAAATATTCTTATCATCTTCGCAGTTGATGTTCCCCATAACAAGTGGAAATCCGATGGCGTGCCATATTTAGCGTTCAGTTGTTCCGCCAATTCCTTGGATACAAGTTTTCAGTGCTACAGCGATAGGAACTTTTTCTGCTTTTTTGACCAGCACGTTGATGTAATTGGTCTTTTTACGTTTTACACTTCTCTGGACGACTTTCTGTAGCAGAATTATGGCGATCATTAATCCATTTACGTTTTTGTATTGCTGAATATATAACGTCACTACTAAACAGTTGTCCTCCGCTTTCTTATCGACTCATGCATTCACGTACTATAGCTCGTTAAGTATTTCCTCGCAATTCGGTGCAGTAAGTGATAAGTTGTCGGCCTAGCAATCCGAAGGTCCCAGGTTCGAATCCCGTCGGCGGCGACCAATGGTTGTTTTCTGCTGATAACCAATTACGATAAAAAATGCAGAGAAAGTGCCAGTGGTTCGGAATCTATTTTAAACTGTAGGTCTACTTGCAGTCGTTGTCCCGAATCGGGTGACGTTCTTCTCCCGCACCATGCCCCACGAAAGGTTACGGGAACTGGAGAGATATAGAACTCATCGATATGAATTCAAAAGCTTTTGCGCGTTTTACGCTTAAGTATACGGAGTACAGAAAAGCTACAAGCCCTTGTCAAACGGTGGCTCTCCTTAACATTAATTTTCCGGACGTCATTACTAACGAAGACCTACAAAACCCTACATGTGAAGACGGTGTTCGTAGACAAAGGAGGCAATAGTTAGGCCATACATTGAGAAAAGTACTAAATAACATCGCTCGACAGGCTACAGATTGGAATACACGTATGACCCAAAAACACTGAATTTGATGACCGCGCAACATGTGGAGAAGTTCCGTAGAAAAGGAAGTTTCTCAGAACCAAAAATCTTGGCAGAAGTTGAACGAGTGAAAGCAGAGCCGGACCATGTGGAGAGCAGGAGGAGTAGGAGATCAACTAGACCCCATAAGATTTTAAAGCAACCAAAGAGAGGGAGAGATGTCATCGGTGGAGTAAGTGATAACATGTGGGTCTACCAATTCGGAGGTCCCAGGTTCGAATCTCACAGCCACGACAGCGACCCATGGTTGTTTTTGCTGACTACAGATTATGATAAAAAGGCAATGGGGGTTATAGAGAAAATGTCAGTGGTTCGGAATCTACTTTAAACTGTTGGTCCACTTGCAATCGTTGTCTCAAATCGGGTGAAGTTATTCTTCCGCCCTATGTCATACAAGGGATTAAGGAAAATAGAGAGGGAAAGAGAGAGACAGAGATGCACAGTAGATATTCAGTATTTTATTTTTGTTCTTTACAGATTATATCACGGCATGTTGGGCATTGTGTTACGTAGATATGCTGATGCGATGCTGTAGACAAATTACCTTTTTTGGCGTACAATCTTACAGCAGACACATTTGAGGGGAAGCGGTGATGTTCATCTTTACAACATTGGAGGGAGGTCAATCAAAGTTACTGCTGGTCAATTGTGGTCAATCGAACCTACTATTTCATATTCTTGGCAGGCTAGCTTCACACACTTCCCAAATCCTGTCCTTGGCGCAATGATCTTGGACAAGAGAATCCTATCCTCGTCGTCGGTGGAGTAAGTGATAACGTGTCGACCTAACAATCCGCAGATTACAGGTTCAAATCCCACCGGTGGCAACCCAGGGTTTTTTCTGCTGACAACAGATTACAATGAAAATACCATGGGGATCGCGGAGAAAATGCAAGTGGTTCGGAATCGACTTTAAACTGTAGTTCCACTTGCAATCGTTATCTCAAATCAGGTGAGGTTCTTCTCCCACCCGTGCAAGATAAAATTTGAGAATGAAGTTAATCAGTTTAATTTTTGAATGATTCATATTGTACTAGTGATTATCAATAATAATAAACAGTTTTCCTTTCTCAGAAATTGTTATAGTTTTTGGCAGTTGCTGTGAGCAAGAAATCAGAATTATCGGTGCAATTTCGTCGAAAATTACTTATCTATGCAAGCGATAAGGTTTCCATTTGCTGTAATCATCCGTCGGAGCCGAGTAACTTATCGAATTGCCCTTGAAACTAATAAGCTAGCCACCAGTTTGCTCACTAATGGAAAATAAATTAAAATCGCATTGGGTTGGAAAATATTCAAGATCGCTAAAATAGAGCAGAATTTTTCCGCATGAACAATTTTGTATAAAAGCATTTAGTGAACAAAACTCCGGCAGTTTCCGCTTGTTTTTCTCTTTTCTTCTCCACAGCATAATGTCAGAATGCTCTATAAAAGCTGCTAAGGTCAAATTCAATACCATGCCTACAATCTCATTTATGGAGCATTAAGTATTAGATAAAGTGTTGCTCCTCTACACTTTTAGATTCACCTGATACCAGGCTAATCGGCCGTACACGCATTCTATAATAGCTCACGTAAAATACTCGGAAGGGACTGAACAAAATCAATGGCTGGAAAATTAATCAAAGCCAATTGTAAGCCGCGCCAAAGAAATCTATGTTTTCCGCCGAACTGAGTCTTCCAAGCGCGAGCAGGTCTCCTTGAAGCACGTGAGCTGAAATCATAAAGACCGAGGGGAACGTGTAGAGTTTTCATTTCCAGTTTTCTTTTTTTACTCATTTTTTCTTGCTTTTGACTTATGCAAATACACGATAAGAACTATGGCGGGCGTACTTTAGCCGTAATTTTCGTTGTGCATGCAAGCTACCCTAGATTTATGTATTCTGCTCACAGTTTAGACGAGAAAATGGTTGACTCCTTGCACGCGTTCATGTGTCATATACATCTTTCGCTCAAGGGATTTCTGTCCATCTCCGCCGGCGCTAAATTAATGCGTCAGCTCCTTTGCTTTTATTCCCGCATCACACCACGTGCTTTTCCTATTTATAACATAATTCATTTTCTCCTTTCGAGCATTGGAGCCCCCCAGCAGCGAACACCCTTTCGGTCTCTGTTTTCCGTCCTTGTATGGAATTTTCTCGTTTTCTGTTTGTTTTAATTTCGATTTGAAAAATCCCCGGAAATTTCTTTTATTTCTGTGTTCTGATGAAGCATCCAACGATGCTATTGTTTTGATGAATATCAATGCATAAGTCGTGCATGTTTATAACAAATACAAAATGATGGAAACAAAGAACGATTCTGGCTAGAATTAAGGCTGTAACAGGGCAGACAGCTTAATAGGTCTGAATAATGCCAGTGTTAAGCTTGTCAACCACAATTAGAAATCAATGCAGCGACAGTACTTAATTCTCAAAACATCAAACACTTTTCTGGCACTCTTCTATCTTCTAAATCTGATTCTTGTATAGATACAATTAGTTAAATTGATTAGCTTGAGAGATATGATAGCAGAGTTGAGAGCATTGATGGCGACCTGGCTGTCGGAGAAGTTGCCGACCTGTCTACCGGGGGTTTGTGTTTGTTTCGCGGTCTGTCAAGCCTTTAGGATGGCGAATACGTCAGCCTGGAAGACTGTTGCATGATGCGGAAGGCGGTGAAACTTTGAGTGTCTCCAAAATAATACCTGCACCGATACCGCAGTTTGTCTTATATTGACGTCAGTGAATATCTTGGTGTGAAAGACCTCCATCACTCCGTCGTTCTTCCACTTCGCTCTGGTGGAAATCTTTTCCCCGAAGTTTTTCCCTAAGTTCAGCTTTTGGGTGATGTAGTCAGTGAGAGGTGTGATCAGTTCTCTAAGCAGCCTCCGTGACCTTCTACTATCCTGATTCTCTGTCTGTCGCCCCCACCTGACACAATATTTTTAATGTGTAGATCTAGGGATAGCAGGTGCAAAAGTACGTCTAAGGCAGCCGTTATACAGGATCTTATGGCAGCAGTGATGCCTATTTCTGCAGATCTCTGAATCCTACTCAGCATATGTTATATTCTTAACTTACTACTGGCCACCACACCAGCGACCCGTAGGTGAGGATCGGCCGTAGCATGGCAGTGTACATCTATAAAATCATCTTCGGCTAGAGACCCCATGTCCTATCAGAGTTTTTCTTACAAATATAGAAAGCAATGCAGGCTTTCTTAACTCACTCTTCCACGTTAAGTTTCCAGCTGAGTTTGAGGTCAAGAAGAACTCCCCAGGTACTTAGCGCTGGAGAATAGCGAGACTGTAAAAGACCGGTATCTTGGTTTTTTTGGTAAAATGCATCAGTTCAGTTTTGCCTGAATTAACGCTCATTGCACAGCTCGTAGCCCAAGTGCTTACTTTATCCAAGCACCTTTCATGATTTCGCTTATCACGGATGGAAACCTTCCTGAAATCAAAACTGTCACATCATCCGCATACGCGACTGCCTTAACCCCATCTCTGTCCAATGTGGATAGGATCTTATTTATTGCAATGCGCCAAAGTAATGGAGCGATGGCACCACTCTGGGGTGTTCTCTGTACACGAATTTGGTTATTTGGGTGTTATCTAGGTCCGACTTTACAATCCTTCCCTTAGCATTGAAACTAGTCAGTGACTGAGGCCCTCTTCTACCCCCTACTTGATGAGGGATTCTTGAATAACTTCAGCACGGACATTGTTAAATCACCTATATCCAGAAAACGGCTAGTGCGCCCTACCCCGTGTTGAGCTGTCTCTGTGCATCTCTCTTTAAGATATGCGTGCTGAAATTTAGATAGTAGCGATCCCTTAAGGATCTTCCGCAGATGTATATCGAGTATTCTCTCCACGAGTTTTTTGTATGAAGAAGGTTAAGCTAATCGGTCTGAAATCTTTGGCGAATTCATGACCCCGCCTACCAACCTTTGGCTGACTTGTATGTCTATTCCAGTTTTATCTAAAAAAATTAAAATTTACAACTTCAAGCAAACTTAAATTATTTTTTATGTTGTGTGAGACAGATACTCGGGGCTCATCGTTCAAGAAGTTTTTCGGTGCTGTTCTATAAAAATTAAGGTAGCTGACAATTGCAACACGATTTCAGTTGAGAACCGTAATTTTTACCGTTTAAGTAAGGAATTTTTGTATAAAAACTGAGGGGATATAAAATGACCTCTCGAAACTATCTTCCTGGAGTATCAAATGTGATCTGCGTATAAACCCGGATAAAATAGAGCCTGATAAAAAAAAAATTCCCAAAATTCAAAAAAGGGGGTGCCAACTTCACACAGCTGACTGCCCCCTTAAGCCACGAACGAAGTTTAACTCATTCTGAGGTTAAGTTTAAACTGTGAAACTGGCCCTTAAAATAATAATTAAAAATTTAATCTTGGCTCAAACCATCGCTTGTTGTCATTGTAATAAAAAAATTAAATTCACAAAAGCATAATGATATGTGAAGACCTCTCAGGAAGATCAAAGCAAAACGAAAAAGTAGCTACTCTAAAGCAGTACTAATAAGCTAAACCTCAAATAGAATAGGCACCTGTATAGGTATGTAGGTCTCCTAAATCTTATAAGATGTTAAAGAAATCAGAAATCGAACAATGCCACGAAATGAGCCTTGACTGGAAGATATCTACATTAAAGATCATTGTTTCGGATAGCATACCTCCAGCCATTATTTAACTTGTATTCTATTGTTGCCGTTCAAGCAGTCATATCGTAGAACCTTTCTGAAGTACAACAACAACAACAAAATAATACAGTTGAAAACAAATCACAGAAGAAGTTCTCCATCCTTCACATTACTTCAATTTAATTTGAGTTGAATAAAATCATTTCGTAATCGTTTCAACTTTCAAGTTAATTTAAGGCAAGTGCTCCTCCAAAATTCCCTAATTGTTTTAGACAATTAAAGTTTCCATTAGAAAATTACTTATTCCGAATCTTGTTCATTTAAAGTCGAACATTTAAATTAGGTTATTAATCTCAAGGAAAGTCGACCGAAATTCGGAAAATGCAAAATGAGCAACAATAAAAAAACAATGAACAATGCTGGGATAAATGTAATCTCTAAGCCAATTTTTCAAAATCCCAATGTCGCGGATTACTGTTGGATAAATGTCGTCTTTACAGAGGATAAAAAGCGGCTTAGCAACAACGTCAGTCTGTTGTGGCTATTGAAGCGATTTAAATTATGTATGCAAAGTAAAATTAATTGAAATCAATTTTTCAATCTGGTCGTCTCGTGGACGAAATGATTGCGACAGGAGAGAAGAACTGAAATTCTTAACAGCCAGTCGACGCTAAATTCTGTGATTGTAATAAACGGCAAAGCTGTTCGCGGTCATAAAACTTTCTATGGGTCACACTTGCAACATAGCAATCTAATAGTTTCCTTAAGTGATAAATAAAAATTCCTCGTCCAACAAGCGGGCACAAGACAACACAAAAAAAAACGATATTTTAAAACAAAAACCATTTCCTTAAAATCATAATGTCAAACTACCAGCACAAGACAACATGGGGGCGTTAAGTGATGTAAAATACAAAGGGGAATTAAGTGGATTGGCTGGCGACCAGGGACTCCAGAACAACGAGAAAACCAAGAAAATCCCAGACTGTCTCTAGATTTCTCGTCCCAAGCCTTCCGAGTAATGGAAATCGAATTCTATTGCTCTAGAAAGGACAGAAAATATAATTGAAATGCAATAAGAAGTCAAACAAAGTCGTGGTCGATAGTGATGTGCACGTTTAACTTTTCTTGCCTTCGGATTTATCAGGCTTATCAAATCGCCCTACAAAATGGAAGTAAATTTCAAGGTGACGTGGAGCACTAGGAAAAACAAGAAGTACAAAATTGAAAGAAGGAAGTAAGCAAGACAACTGGGAAAGCCCGCAGTCGGAACCATTCATTTTACAGCGCACAGGGTTTGGTAGGTGAAGGCAGCAAACCGGGCAGAGGAGGAAATGAACAATAAAAGGGTCGCCCGGAAATTCGATTTAATAAAAATTTACCAACCGGTCTGGACTTTGTCTCTGACTGAAGCATGCAGCCGCAGTGCATCGCATTCTATTACGAAACGAATTTATTTCGAAATTTTAAAATTATGAAACTAATAAAAAAAAGCAAAAATTGTGCCTTTAAAGGTATGACTCGACAGACTCGATGAATCAAAATTTATTCCCTCTACATTGAGTTAATAGGTCTCTTCCCGTGGTTTTTCTGCTTCACTTTGCTTCTTTCTATGGCGAGATAACTACAACTACGAGAATAACTTTCTTCAAGTTGCTTAAAAATAAGAAAAAGATTTGTTCTGAGTGACAGCTGACGAGATGTTGTGAGAAAAATTCACTCACAGATGTGACACTTTCGCTTGTCAGTTTGACAGTAAGCAATTAAAGAAAATTTGCAAAGCCGATGTAAAATTCTTTAATTTGCTGCAGCAGGGGTAGGTGTAGCATCAGCAAAAGTTACTTAGGGAAATGAACAGACCTAATCTTACTCGTGTGAAGTTAGCGCTGCTTTTTTACTTTTAAACAAAAATTTAGTTCTGAGTAGATTCGATCGAATTCTGGAGTTCCTAATAGAAATTTTGAATAGTTCCAGAAAATTATAGAGCTTAAGTTTTTTAACTGTTTAAAAATTAACTTAAATATTTAAATACCTTTAACTAAACCGTAAAAGAAAACAAAAAAATTAGTGGACACGTGCGAGTCGAACTCCCTCACCGAAGATTCCATGCATTGGAAGGTTGCAGATTCCTAAAAAAACTGTGCGCTAATTATAGACATCGTTTTATATTTTCTATAATATTGGGTTGTTGAAAAGTCATGACGCATATATTTTTCAAAGTCATTTATTTATATAAAGAACAAAGATCAATCAATATTGCCCGTTTTGTTCGATAACCTGGAAGGCTTCATGATTTCCCGCACATAGAAGCAACAAGGTGCTGATTAAAGTCCTCGTCGGAGTTGAAAGTTTTACCACGCAAGGAGTTTTGAAGAGCGCGAAACAAGTGGTAGTCTGACGGCGCAAGGTCAAGCGAGTATGGTGCTCCAACAATTTTTGACAGGTGATCAAACTTGTGTGTGGTCTCGCGTTATCGTGATGAAAAACCACCCCCTTACGATTAACGAGCTCTGGACGTTTCTGGATGAAGGATTCATTCATTGCCGACAATACACCTTCGAATTAATTGTTTGATTCCTTGATAGAAGCTCGAAAAACACACCTTTAAAATCTCACCACACTGAAAGCGTAACCTTCCTCTAATGAAATATTCGAAGCTCTGCTTTCGTTGTCGTTTAAGGCGAACCATCACGTCGGGACCAAGACCGTTTGCTCACCGCATTGTTGTAAACAATCCATTTCTTATCACCAGTTATTAGTGGCTTCAAAAAAGTGTCGTTTTTCTCACGTTTAATGAGCATATCGCAGATGTTTATACGCGCTGTCAAATGAACTTTTTTGAATTCATGTGCAACCCAAATATCGAGTCTACTTGCGTATGCAAGCTTCTTTAGGTGATCGTAAACGCTTGAGTGATGGACGTTCAGTGTTTCTGCAATCTCTCGTGTTGTGTAACGTTAGTTTGACTTGGTTAATGCCTTGATTTTGTCGTCATCAACCTCGGTGAGCCTCCCTGAGCGAGCAGTGTCGTAAAAAACTATTGAGATAAAAAAAATACTATTGAGATCCGCTAGTGCTGTCTCCGCCAGGTCGTCGTTAATGAAGAACCTTGCTCCCAGACAAGGAAGTCGTCGTTCTTGTAGAGCTGGACATTCGCAGTGCTATGTATTCAATTTATTCTGCATCTCTACAGCTTCTACACAATTCATTCGATGACACGCCGAGTCTAGACCAATGGGCCAATTGGGCAATGGCCAGTGAGGCACCGACGAGTGTTCGAATGCGTCTTCTGTCGAATCGAAGTATCGAAGGTTTGAAGTTCTTTTAAAGTTTATCTTCGGCTATAGACTACGTGTTGCGAGAGATTAAGAATATTTTTCCACCGTTCCGATGTCGTATCGTAATAATATTTCTTAATTTGTCTTTTTACCATATTAAGGGGGGATGAATTCTTTCCATGGTTTGAACCCTTTTTGGCCAGTTCGTCAGCTTTTTCATTTCTCTCTATGTCGACATGTCTTGAAACCCAACAGAGCTGAACCGTTAGATGTGAAATAGTTCCTAGTGCCCTGATACAGCCTCTAACACATTTCAAATTTATCAAATCGGAGTTCAACGCTTTTAGCGCTGCTTGATTCTACACACAAACGCTGATCTCAGTTCCTGACATCCGTTCCGTTTAGCTTGGAAAGCGAGTGCAGCGTATATTTCTGCTTGGAATACGATGCATTATTTCTGAGGCTATAAGACTTTTCTATTTGCAGCACTTCCGAGACGACTCCAGCTTCAATGCCCTTTTCTATTTTTGAGCCGTCTGTGAAGATTGATGTTCCCCTAATAATCTAATAATCTCTGCCAGGAATGATAACATAAAAGGATTTTCCGAAGTCATACTGTGGTTTCGTATAAGCAGTTTTGGAGTGTAGCCCACTTTGATTGAAGAGGTCCAGTATGACCGCTTGTCCAAAGTTCTGTGGCGACTAATGGTTATTCTCTCATGGTCGAAAAGCTGCTAAAGCTGCAATTTTTTTGGTGTGCAGTTTTTTGAGTTGCATGTGCAGGTTAGTTTTCAGACCTGTCGTTCCGGATGCTTTCTTTGATGCTGCCATTTCCGCGCACATTTGGCCTACTGGAGCGGTTGTGCGCGAGTTTATCCCAAAGTATCCCTCTCGCTTTAAGACTGTTTCTTAAAATTCAAGAAACTCATCAGCGAGGTCTCTTTTTACTACGCAAACGTAACTGGGCTTCGCTACAAGCCAACTAGCCTCTACATCAATTCAACCAATTCATGTTTCGACGTGGTCTGCTTGACCGAAACCTGTTGCTGATGCTGAACTTTTCGGTCCCGAATATATGGTTTTTCGACGTGATCGTCATCTTCGAGTGGTGGAGGAATTTTGTGTGCTGTTCGACGTAGCATTCCATGATCCATTGTTGAGCACTCGCATTCGAACGATTTGGAGTTTCTGAGCGTTGTCTTGAACTTGCCTCCTCCGGACGAGCCTGCGGACATCTATAAGAGGCTTGCTTCCCGCATCGACGATTAATCCAATGCCTTTCGTCCGTTGTGATGAATTCATGCTATTTGGAGATTTCAATTTGCCGACTGTGAATTGGCTGTCTTCTGAAGGTGGAAGGTGTGAACTAACTCTTTCTTATTCGTCCACTCCTCTGCATCCTTCATGTTTCATTGACAGCCTTACCTCTTCTGGTTTGACACAGTGCTCCGATATAGCCAATGACTCCGGCAGATTTTCTGCCCCTTTGCTCTCTGAGACGTCTCATCATTCTGCTCTTCAGATTGCGCTATTCTGTGATCCTATAACTGCAGCATCTCCGATCCACAGTAACTATTGTTTTAATTTTAGAAAGGCTGACTATTCTATTCTTAATGATTAATTATTGAATTGTAACTGGTCTAATGTTTTTCACGTTGGGACATTGATGTGGCAGTGAATGCTTTTTATGATAATTTATTTGTTTGCGTTTTTCAATGCGTTCCTATTTCCAAGTCAAGTATTTCTGGTCTGACTTGGGCTTATCACTCATAATCATCTCAAAAATTTCAAAAGTAAAGCTTAGGTGTGGTTCTGTTTGGAGCGAGATCGATTTTAATATTTACTCAAAATACGCTGCGCTAACTTCACGCGAGTGTTAAACATCTGCAACCAATCAAGCTACGCCCCAAATTTCCACTTTAGCTCGACAGCATGGAATCAGAGACAACTTAGGACTAGCAGGAAGAGAAGATCTCATCACAAAGAGGTTCTATGCGCATATTTGTAATAAACAGATAAACAATATCAACTATCGCGCAAATTATATTTCCGACATTGCAGAACGTACACCAATCTCACAAGTGGCGGCCACCTTATCGCACAAAAAAAAATTATCGCGAACTACCCTACTTCCTGTGATAAATGGGTGATAAATTTCAATTACTGCTTTGGACGCTCACAATCTTTTCGGAACTTTAGCTTCTCTAACATTTGCTAAATTGATAGATGCTTCCTTCCATTATGCAAAGACATTATAACTTTGCAGGAACTACTTGAATATTCCGAAGTTGAGTTTTCCTCTGCGATAAAAGCGTCGTTACTTTCTTATAGGAACACGAAAAAATGTTGTAAATGCTAAAAACACAAACATGTTATCAAATTCTATAAAAAGCTTTTGTACATCCAGAGAAAGCCTCAAAATAAGCTATTTTGCCCCGACGAAGTATAACGTTTTCACTTTTGGACGATAACAACCTCCTTGTAATGGTTCCTGTAATAACAGCAAGAGGTTGTACCACACGAAACGAGCCCTTGCTTGAAGTATTTATAATTCTAAGTGCTATCTGAGGTGAAATTAAAGGCCGACCTATCCGAGCTTAACATTAATAGCAAGGACTATAAAAACGAGCACAACTACGCAGCTATGATACATTTCGTCTTCAGATAGTTGACCCTGGTTTTCGGTGACAGCGCCCTAATACTAAAAGGATATGCGGTAGATTGGCCCAGGCCAACACTATAATCTCTGTCTGTCAGGAGATTGTTCGTGTGCCCATTAAAGGCTCAGCGTTATATTTCTCTGCCAATATTATTACGTGAAAACTTTTGTGAGGCAGCGCTATCCTTTAATTTACATAAAATACTTTTTTTTTTTAAAAAATGATGTCCGAACGTAGTAATATGGACTCGCTTATCGCTGTTTTGTCCACTTTTGGTCGCGTGTTATGGCTAAAGATAAACGTCCTATTCCATGGGAGCATGCAATCATATGCCTGACTTTATAGTTTGGTTGCTTAAAGACATGTCACTGGATTTTTATGAAAGTCTCCCTCCTTATTTAAAACTTTTGAATATTATTTTGCGGGACGAAAAGGCAGTTCATGTTGGAGTTAAGGTGAACTATTCGTGTCCTGTTTTAAGAAAATCAAAACGGTTTGCAGCTACAAAAACTTCAGGCGGTTGCCAGTGTGATTTTTTTTTTAAAGTATAACCTAATAAAATATAAAAGAATTGTAGGTAGGCATGTTATTAGCCACAATTTAAACAGACTTGTATTGTTTTTAAAAATGTAATAATAATATAAATTAGGTGCTTAGTTAGTGACAGGCAACCGAAGGTCTCTCTTTAAAAAAATGTGTACTTTCACTCGAAAAATTGAGTTCCGACTGCTGACTGAAACGAAGCTGCCACCGGTCTTGCTCCTTAAAGAAATTCTTAACATGGTTAGGAGCTGAAAGAGTCGCGGACAGGGTTGGCTCCTTCTCGAGTCCCTGGAGAGATCTCCAGGTTCTGTCGGACGACATTGGCACTCTGTCCACTAAACTGGGCAAACTGTTGGGTATCGTGGACACTATTGCGTCTAACTCTGGTGTCCTTTTAGAAAGGTCACACGAGATGTCCTCTCGTATTTTGTTGCTGTGGGGTTCTCTTGATGACGAGCATACAGCGATCGCGATCCTGGACCCCAGTCCGGTTCCACTTGCGGGTCTCTCTTGCGTTATCCCCATTGTCGACGATATTTACTGCGACGTTAAGCAGCTGAAGTGCTACCTCGGCCCTTCGTCTTCGATACGAGACTTCTCCTAAACCTCCGTCCTATCACGTGTCATGCGTCGGTGTCCGTATCCAGGATTCCCTCTGGTTCCCCCGTGGGATCTAAAGATCGAGCCCCCTATGCATCACACCGTCGTCTTAAACGTAAAACTAAAATGGCGAAAGTTTCTACAGCGTCCTTCTGGTCAACCATTTCCCCCTCCGATGATTTTTCTCTTAAGGCTGCTGTTCATGCTGATAAGCTGTCCATGACTATTTCTACCGATGAACATACCACCCCTGCGATCACGTGTGTTTCTCTGCTCACCTCGATTTTGCGTCGTTTCCAGCTGAGAATATATCTCTCAGGGATTTTTCGTCTGATCCTCACCCATCTCAAGATACATGCCCATTGAGATCCATTAATGTGTTCCGAAATAAGGGTTTCACTCTGAGAATTGCGAAATTGTCGAGTGAGTGTTTCTCGACTTGATCCATCAACTTCTGTTTATGACGTAATTGGGCACCTGAGAGAGAGGATTGGGACGTCGTTCATCATTCTCGGGAACCGTATCGTCTTTTAAGTTGACATTCTCTCCGTATCTCTTCGAAATAATATCTGGCATCTGTGTCTGGTCCGAGAATATCATCGTACATTAGTTTGTGCGCCGTAGTTAATTCATAGGTAGCACTCACAATAGAGCAACTATCAGCATTCAAAGAAACTAAGTACGCTTTACCTTTACTACCAAAAACACTAAAAACAAAGAAAATTTTCACGCATATAAATTGTGCAAATCAGAGAA
This sequence comes from Leptarthrus brevirostris, assembly GCA_964036015.1. Taxonomy (NCBI): domain Eukaryota; kingdom Metazoa; phylum Arthropoda; class Insecta; order Diptera; family Asilidae; genus Leptarthrus; species Leptarthrus brevirostris. Next base: position 8,339,893 of record OZ038374.1, on the reverse strand, counting down.
TGCGCGGAATATATGCAAATCGATGTTTAGGCTGTCTAAGTTTAATTTGGATCAGGACTTAAGACTCAAGGCATGTACTAATCAACCTCTCGTCACAATCGTAAAGTGCAATTTTACCAGTGCTTCAATACCAATCACTCATTAATAATGGGAATGGTTATACTGGTTTACAAAACAAAGCCAACCAGCTTGCTGCTAATTCCTAATTACTACCTTCATAGCAGTGCAAAGGTTGTTAAAGTACCCCCAAAACTCGACGTGTCGAAGCTATTGAACTTGTAGGTTTCTTACCCTGGTTCTAAAATGATGCACTTCTGCCTTAGCTAAACCCCGACCTTTTTCACCTGCCATACATAACAGGAGTGTTTCCGTGTTTCCTCTATTTACAAACCAATTGCATTTATATCGGCCCAATCTGAAGTTTTTGAATTACACGTCGACGCCAGTTGATAAAGAGGTATCTAGAAAATCCTTTTATCAATGATCGCCAATACGCTGCCTGTGCTGACTGATCAACCGGAGACCTACTAACACCTCTGATGGAACGTGGGAATTATTATCCCCATAACTTTGGGGAGTCCGAAATTGTCGCTCTTAATATTTCAATAGCCAATAGCCAAAACGTCGAACATTTGGTATTCACCCTTCCCTTTAAAAATGGATAGAAAGTATTCTGTCAGGACGTTCAATTCGTGTAAAATATATGGAATTATATCGGGTATACCTGCGAAACAAATGCCAGTATACCTCAGCGTTCAGTTCTTTCACCAACCCTTTTTCTTCTTTTTATTCATGACCTTATTTTCAATCCTGTTCATAGTTTTGCCGACGATAGTAGCCTTGATTTTACATACTCTTTTGATTCTGTAATGAATTGTTTTGGGAATTCCAAAAAAAATCAACCGAAAGCACATATTTTGTACGTAAAACAATGACATTTCTACGATCCTATCTTGCGACACATCAAATCGTGTTATGTTTAAGGGATCCATATCTGAATGCTGTTTATAGCCCCCAATCTACCGTCAATCCATTTTGGTTACCGTAGTCAATATAGCACTAAGTCGTCGATGAAGTAATTGATTATGTATCGGCCTACCAATCCGGAGGTCCTAGGTGCGAATCCTGCCGTCGGCGACCGATAGTTGTTTTCTGCTGACAACATATTACGATAAAAAGGCCATGGGGCTTGCAGAATAAATGTCAGTGGTTCGGAATACACTCTAAATTGTAGATCCACTTGCAATTGTTGTCTCGAATCGGGTGAAGATCTTCTCCCGCCCATGTCCCACAAGGGGTTACGGGAACTAGAGAAAATGTCTTAGGTATTGAGATATCAAGTAATCTTAGCAGGCCTGACCAAATACTTCCAGAAAAGTATTATTTGCTCGACCAATACTTGCCCCTTCACTTTCTTCGAATTTTAACATCCTTTTTATCTGTCGTAGTGATACTTTGAAGCGATTTTCCTAAGGGATGTCATATCAAATTTGTTTAATTTACTCTGCACATTCTTTTCAACAGAAAAATGTTTTTCTGGAGCTGTTCTTACCTCTAGATATAGGTGTGCATTTCATGCAACACTTGCTTCACAATTTCAAAAACAAAAGTGGAAAATTTACGGTGACTTTGTATAAACTTTGCACGCTTTTGTCACATTCCAAAATATGTCTTCAGTGCTTCCATTCAAAACGAGGCCTATTACCTAAGTAAAGCACATAAAAATTCTCAGCTTAATTGGTGCATCGATTTTGTCGCAAACTATCTAGCTCGGTAAACTACTCATTTACACTACACTCAGGGAGGACAATTCACATTTTTCAGAGTGAGCGAAGCTCACAATCTTGATGTTTTACGTGGTCCTCATCTAGGAGGTGAAAGAAATTACAAGTAGCCTACCGTACCCGAGACTTTATCCTACCAAGCGTGACTAAGAAATTAGCATTAATTCATTTTTGTTCGAAATTCTTTAAGAGAGAGCGCCAGGTGACCTTATTAGTTATTATACCTTCCATGGAAGGATGAGATTCTTTTGACGGCTCCCCATATCGGTCTTCGAGCTGTTCTGCTGCGGTTGCTTCTCAGTCAGGCAGAATTCCCAAGTTTGCTGACGTATTCTTATCTATTTATTTCCTTTTTTTTCAGTAATAAATTTAGCAAACTTTATACCGAACGTGACTCTGGGACATTGCTCTGCTCTGGATATGGAACAATGCTTTGGTTCTCAGTTTTCTGTTTCTGCTGGGACCATCATCATTAGTCACAGGAACACGTCGTAGAAAAACCAACTCGCATGATTCAAGTGGGCTTTAATAAGACCGCACTCTACTGTACTACTTTAATTCCATAATAATTTTCCAATCGTTTCGAATTGTATTTCTTACCGATGGATCATTAACGTTCCTATCAAATCCAGACGAATTTTAAACCCCGCATGGCCTTGGTTTACTCTTCATATCAAAAGGTTAATATCAAGGCGTAATTCTGCATTCCGTAGATGGAAGCGCTTTCGTACATCTGAATGCTGGAATGATTTTCGTCTACTACGTAACAAGGTTAATTCTGTAATCTTACGATCAAAATCTGTCTTCTACAGATCTCAGTTCAACATTAAGCTTCCTACGAAAAAATTATGGTTTTTAGGGGTGGGTAAGTCCCAGAATAAGAGTTGTCCAGCGGACCCTAACGAATTAAATCGACTATTTACATCTTCCACATCGACTGATGCTTTAGATCCGTATCTCTATATTAATGAAATGCTGGTGCGGTCGGGCTTGATGAAATCAATCCCAAGTATGTTTTAGTTCTTCTACCGATAATTCTTCTCACTCTTACTTACTTTTTCAATACTTTTATATCCACCTCGTCCTTTCCTAATAAGTGGAAACTTTCAAAGTTAATCTCAATACCTAAGCCATCCTCCAACTCCATTGAATATCGACCAATCTCTATACTTCCATTGCTTTCTAAAGTTTTCGAGAAACTTCTACATAAACAGGTTCAGGTTTTTAATTATCTTGATAAGAATAATTTACTGTGTCACCCTACAAATCTGGATTCAGACCTAAACATAGCTGCGCTACTGCTCTCAGAAAAATTTCAGATGATATCAGGTCTGCCATTGATAATGAAATGACGGTCCAAGGTCCAAGGATGGATCCCTGGGGAATCCCACTTTTGAAATGTAGAAAATCAGAGGAATTGTTACCACAAAAGACCTTTTGCATTCGGCCTAGGAGATAGGTCTGTGAAGTTGGCCCCGAAAAGTCAGGGGTGGGGGCGTGGAATGGCTCATTCGTTTGACCATCTTAGGACCAAGTTTGACCACCCATTATTTTTGTTTGACCACCTATTGTTATCTTTTTATAGAAGAATTAATTTTTCGGGGCCAACTTCACACAGCCCAATCAATATCTCACTTTCAAAAAGTGGGTTAACATGAATGAGCTATTCAAATCGAATTTTCGTTGGATTCGGCGGCTAACTTCACAGATCTCTCCGACAGGCTCTTTTAAATAAGCTCATAAAATATAACTCTTTTGGCAATTCTAGGCTTCCTTACCCCCTGAACTTAAATTTAAACAGTTTATTTTTTCCATAATTTCTGAACATTTAAAACTTTTCGAACATTTTTGGTAATTGCTAATAAACTGTACGAAACGTAATTTACAGATTGCCCACTGATCAGTTTTACGGCGAGCTCAACAAAAAATAAAAAAAACGAGTTCCACTGACTTGGTGGTGCATCGTAAAGGTAATAATCTGGTTTAACGACTTTTTCATTATTGGTGCACCGCGCGGCAGCTGTTCTCTACATACCCAAGCCCAGTCAATTTCCTTTCGATTTTTGTGGGCTGTCCTCCGATATCAACTTCCTTAGTTTTATGCATTCTCCCCGCATTTTCAAGGTTTTATTTGTTTATTAAGACACCTTTATTTACTTCTTAAAGCTAAAAGGTGCGCTCACATCCAGCAGATGTCGGCCAATACCTGGCTGATCGAATTTCTCGATCCGCTAGCGTGGAAAATATTAAGTGACAGAAAAGACTGTGCGAAACCTTGCTTTGTAAAAAAAAAAAACCAATTCAAGTCTTAAAATCAGGCCAAGTTTATGTGACTTTCTTCACTTTCAGTTTTTTTTTCTAAATCTGCTCTTTAATATATTTTTAATTTTCTTATCACCATCGTGAACTTCACATTTTTCCTTATGAGGCATTTGAAATTCTTCTGTCATAGAATATGTTCCCTTGTTTGAATACAAAAAAACATACGATAGTGAGTGGGAAGCATTCAGCTCGAAACATCAATCTTCGTTTCCTCGGTTTGCCAGAGATCTCCGATCTCGAACTATTCTTTGTTTTTATTTTTGGATTTCTGGGTCATTTCAGCCACGACTTAGAATGATAAATGAAGAAATTAATCTGAGCAGATTCTTGCTCTGCACGGTTTTAATTGTGAAATTAACAACTGAAATAAATGACGCCAATAAACTTATACCTAGTGAATACCGCAGATAATTAGAAAAAGTTGACCGTCTTTCGATGTGTCTGTTTAAACAAATTGGAGGTCTTGATGAAGAGCTTTAATTGAGTACGTGATGAGTTGTTTGTGTTGTCAAGCATATTAACACGAGCAGTAATGTAGATTGTTGTATATCTATCTGGAAATGTATAAAATATTTGTTTTAGTCGCGGTTTACCTGTTGAAAGAGAGATGGTTTTTATATTTAAGTTCTATAATTTGATCTTAACTCATTTATGATGTCATTCCACTGCAAATCACCTGATTGTTCTGAACGGCAGGTCTCAAATTTTTACGATTGAGCCGGCCTCGTACGTACCAATTTTGTCGTTTTTATTTTTCTCGTAAAATTTAAAACTTTGCTTTCATTCATTCATTGTTTTGTTTTATTCATTTCTTTAAAGTAGAACCCAACATGAATTTTTAAATTTAAGCGAAAATCACTAATTTTTTCAAACCCTCCAAGAAGTTCCATCCCGCATGATGGAACACAGATCTATTGGAGTTCATACGGAGGTCAACGACGCTCTTCAATAGGGCTAAGCATATTAACATAGCTGAGGATTGGACAGCCAATTAAAAAGGTCTGAAAGAGTATATGTAAAAAGAACAACAACGCTGTCTGTTCGGTAGACAGAATTGCCGGATTGATAGGCAGTGTTGCCGGATTGGTAGGCGCTCCCAAATCTCCAGTATGTCAGTTCTATTATCACTCAGGACGGTTAAAAAAACCATCAGCTCCTTTGAACCATACAACAACCATACAACTCACCAGGAATAAATGGAATCTTACCAATCATGCTTCAGGAAGCTAAGGGTTCCATTATTCCTTCGCTCATGGTGATAAATAGAAGCTGCCTACTCCACTCTTATGTCCCTCCGGCTTGGAGAAAGGTCAAGGTAATCTTTATCCCCACGGCAGACAAACACGGACACGTAGCCGCTGGGGTCTTCAGACCTATTAGCCTATCCTCGTGTCTCTTAAAAACGCTGAAGAGACTTCTCGACGGGTACCTACGCAAGCATACTCAGCTAACAGGAGTAAGCAGTGCCCAGCACGGGTATACAAAACTTAAGTCGGTCGAAACCACATTACTCGAAGTAGTGGGCACTATCGAAAAATCGCTTAATTACAAAGAATTTACCTTAGGAATATTCCTCGATATTGAAGGGTCCTTAAATAATGTTAAGACTATCAATACACGACGCTCTGAAATCCCGCGGCACTGATAACCTCGTTTGCCACTGGATTGACTCACTGCTGAAAAGTCGTTAGAACACCACAAAATTAGGCAACTAGGAGACTCTTAGAGTCGTATGCAGAGGAGCTCCGCAAGGAGCGCGTGAAAAAGGCGTCAGTAGTGTTCTATACCTGTAAGGTAATCTTTGGTAAAAAATTGCGTTTAAGCATTCGTATTGTGCACTGGATGTAGATTTCCGTTGTAAGACCAATCCTTACTTATGGAATAGTAGTCTAGTAGACTGCTACAAAGAAGCACAACAACCTTAACAAAATAACGTGTAAATTCAAAGAACTGCCTGTCTGTGCATCTCCGGAACAATTAGCACAACGCCAACTGCGGCATTCGAGACTATGCTGAACCTTCCCTCACTTGACATCTACTGTAAAAGTATAGCTGTACGCAGCGCCATAAGACTGAAAGAGTCTAAATGATGAAAAAATTCTGTCCACGCCATATCAGTATACTAAGGATCTATCCTGAATGCTGTCTGCAGGAGAACACCAATATGCTAACTCTACATTGAGCTTTGGGAAAATCTTCTCTACTGGAATCCCAGACAGAGAGGAGTAGGGGAGAATGGTCGTGTCACCATGGCGAATATAACGGTCTTCACTGATGGGTCGAAACTGGAGGACGAAGTGGGAGCTGGAGTGTTTTCGGATTGCCGAAATCTACGTAGTCAGTATCGATTGCCGGACTACTGCAGTATGTTTCAATCAGAGATCTTACCCATAGAAAGAGCACAAAGGATGTTACTATCATGCCCAAATCTACCTAATCGGAGCAACATAGAAATTTATATAGACAGTAAATCGGCAATTAAGACGATTGACTCAAACGTAATAAGTTCACAGCTAGTACACAGGTGTCAAAATGGTCTCCAGAACTTAGGATCAATGCACAAGGAAACTTTCTGCTGGATTCCTGGTCATAGTGGGATACAGGGGAATGAGGCAACTGACACGCTTTCAAAGGAAGGTTCTCAACTGAACGCTTCCTATTATAGACAGCTCGATCGGCTGACCTCTAGAGTCAGTAAAAAGAAAAGTTGAACTTAAAGCTATTCAGCTTGCTAAGGAAAGATGAATGGAATCAGACAACATGCCGTATGTCAAGGCAGCTGTGGCCAGCTTGGGACATTAATGAAACGGCTTTCCTGCTAAGGAGAAAACGCACCCCGAAACATTGTGGCAGTTGTTACTGGCCACTGCCTCTTTGGTAGACACGAGAACACTTACGCATCCTCACCAACGACTTTTGCAGAAGTTGTATGGACGAGGAAGAAGTGGAAAACGTTTAGTATTTACTCTGCGATTGCCCGGGCCTGGTCAGGAGAAGGTACAAAACTTTGGCGTGTACGACGTCAAAACAAAAAGGACGCTGATTCTTAAATTAGTTTGGATTTGGCAACTATTTTAGTAAGTTGCGCAATGTGGTTTTCGCTGAGTTGGATAAAGTGCAGTATCGTTCCCTGATTCGCTTTTTGCTTTAGGCTGGGAAAACGGTTGATGAGATAAAACCAAAATATGATGCTGTTTATGGGAATTCTTCGACATTAAGACAGTTAGATATTGGTTCAACGAATTTAAACGTAGTCAAACATCCGCTTTTGATAATAGTTCAGGCAGATTTTGCCTATGGTGTTGTGACAAGATCACCTACCTCGCTGACTTTTTTTATGCGACAAAAGCGACGACACCAGCGTAGAGAGCGCTTCGAACACTAAAACTAAAGAAAATAACATCCTGAAGAACATCACGGAACAAACGATACGAACTAATATGTATAACGACTACTGAGGGTTAATGTTTTGGCAAACAGCTTTCTATTCAGCATAGTTTCTCTGTTTTTTTGTTTGGGTAAAGAAGACTTCAAAATATTTGACAGGCTGAGAGTAAAAATGACTCGTCTACAAGGTCCGAGCAAAAGTGGCTCAGAAAATGTTCCGCACAAAAACGAACCGCGTGTGAATCCGGACAAAAACGAATCTGAGAAAAACTCTGAGCAAAAATGACTTAACTACAAAAAATAATGCAAAGTTAATGCAGTTAAGTAGTTAAGTCATTTTTGCCCAGAGTTTTTCAGTGATTCGTTTTTGTCCGGATTCTCACGCGGTTCGTTTTTGTGCGGAACATTTTCTAAGCCACTACTCTTAGCCTGTTATTTGTATCTTCTCAAAATACAAGCTGTATAGATGCGTTTAAAATTTAAAGTTCCAAAAAATCACAGACTCAGGTGTTTACAATTTTCTTTCAATAACGGTGCACACTGCTAGACTTTATGTCCGTCAAATACATTACTTCCGTTTAAACTCAATTTCTCAATTGCGATTTTATCTCGAGTGTGACTGACTACGCGAATATTCAATTCATTTTAGTGACTCACATTCCGGGAAAAATCAGGAAAGCTTCTATACACTTGAATACGGAACTCCTTGACGAGTCCGTGCAATGCTTGTGCAGTCATTTTGAGCCACAGAATCGATTAGTGATATTAAGAGAAACTTTCAATTTGCATAAAAGTATTTTTTTTTGCTTTTTCACCCTTAATAATAGAAAAATAGCGCAACTACATCATCGTGCATGGCAAGGCAATTTCGTCCTGAACTTTGTTGCCAAGACGAGACTATATTTATGTCTATTTGATGTATGTGTATATAATTTACCTATTGCAGGTAAAGATAGCAAACTATACATACCTAGCTGGTTGCAGCAACCGACGGACTGTATTCCTTGCATACAATGTGCAGGCCAACGGACTGTTTGAATTAATCTTGTTAAGAGATTACCTAGCCCAAATGTCGCCCAGTTCATACGTATTTAGCTGACTTTGGCAGAGCAGGTATTGTTCCGCCGACCAAAGAGTAAGTGGGAAATAAGCTCACTCATTTCCTTTTCCGTACGTGACTTTTCACTTTAGCTTGCGAGGGTTTAAATATAATCAAAAAACTTTTTGCGCATTAAGGTGTTGCGTCTCTCTTTGTAACGAAAATAAGTAATTCTGATTTTAGATGGTAATTAGAAAAGGTAAGCGCGAAAATGTTGGCAATCATTATTTTTACTCAAAGGTCATATTGAAAATCTTCTAATCTCTTGAAATTTAAGTGAAACCGGATACATTTGACCTACATAAAAGCAAAGAGAAAACTGAATTTCCGGACGAAATCGTGCCGTCACAGTAGCATTAACACCTGTATACACAGTAAGTCCGAAAAAAGGAAATGATTGCACAAACGGAACACAATTTTTTTGTTAGTCCGAGGAAGAGAAATTTGACAGCTGAAATATTCGTTTTGTATTGACCTGGCACTGTCTAGTATCACCAACGACGTTAACAAATCTGAAATAAAGTGGGTTTCATTTTTTTCGGAGTTCTGACTTCAGCACCCTTTAGAACTATATGGAAACTATTCCGAACTCTAACCAGAACTCCATAGAAATTTTTTTCCGAGTTGTGAGAACGCTAAATTCAGTTATTTTCGTTTTGTCGCCATTCAATTGTTAATAACTAATGCAATAAATTTTTTTCGGAGTTCTGACTTCAGCACCCTTTAGAACTACTGTGTTGCTATTCAGAACGTTATTTGGAACATTTTTTAGAAAAATTTTTTGCATAACTTGCGAATTCGGCGGGGCTATTGCTAAAAACTATCAGGAACTCCAGAACACTTCTTTCTGTATCGATTTATGCACTCAAAACTCTTTCTATCAAAAAAGGGGTGCTATGTGAAGTTAGCACCCCAAAATAATTTGTTGTTCTTTCTGGAACTCCAAAAAAATAACAATTTTCAACAAAAGGCGATTTCACAAGACTAGAGTCGTGTGTACACACTTGTCACTCTTGAGTTTAACACAAAAAGGTTGCTTAATCTCTAGTACCCAGCAACCATAATGCTGTTTTCTCAGTATTATTTATTAATAATAGTACATGTGGTGTCTACCCGCTCTCAAATATTCATACCCTTTATCTGATAGTGGACCTAGCAGAAAATCAGTCGTCGTGGATAGTCGATGGAAAATGTACCCTTATTTCCCCTTTTTGAAAATTTCAAAATGGACGCAATTCTATTTCACTCCAAGTGGTAATTATTTTGTGATTAAAAAAAAGTTATAATTAGTAAAGATTTTAAATATTTTGGAATATATCGTGTAAGTATTTTTTTGTTTTATACGTTTTGATAAAATGATATCAAAAAGATATTTTCGACGACTATACACAATGAAAATTCAGACGTGGAAAGTCGGTGGAAATTGTACACATGTTCCACTTGGAGTTGACGTGACAATACCCTGTAACCTAATATGCATAACGCCTAGGACACCGGTATATACGAAATTCAACTTACTTTCGACATAGAGTTTCGAAGCAATTCCACGTGGAATCATCGTGTATTCCACGTGATTTTTTTACTCGGGATTGATCAATAAAGTTGACAGTTCTTTTTTAAAACATTGTCTTAAAGGTTGCTACCGTCACCTATGGAAGAAATTAAGGAAAAGGAGAGTTAATCTCTAAATTTAAAATTTGAACTCCTAATAAAGTGTACTACTTCATTTACGAAAGGAAGGTAATACCTACACTGTTGTCATTTTGTTTTAAAAATTCTAGTCGTAACATTAATTACATAAACTTGCATCAAAACAGTTCAAAAATATAATGGCAGCAATTTTATGTCGCTAATCAAAAGTGAAAGGCCGAGAGGTACAAGAAATGACACACCTTTGATACCTAAACAGACATGAAGCAGTCAAGAAGAATGTCTAGCCCCGGAGCAAACAACTGTAAGTGGAGTACTTCGCAAACACTGCCGAGCAAAGCAAAAAGAATTCACTTACTACAACAATACCAGACCCTTAAGCCAGACGACCAAAAGGCTTCCGTTCCCGATTTTAATGCTCAGCCCAGTTAGTTAGGCTTAAAACAAAAATTCATTTCATGCAATCAAGGTGTTAATAACGAGTGCGTTGCTCCGTTATAGTTAAGATACTTTTCTCTGCTGCCTAGATTTATCCATCCAGCAGTTTTTTTCTTAATTTTTCCAGGAAGTGCTACTAGAACTTCGTCGTCACAAATTCTTCAAAACAGCAGTCGCAGTAAACTTAGTCTGAGCACAAAGCGAGACATGTTTACTTACAAAAACCATCTAAAGAAAAGGTTTTAATAGTGCCCGAAGGTGTATAAATTGTAAGAACAAGGAATAATTAAACGTTACGAAATTTTATAGCAGAAATTTCGAATTTAGATGTTATTGGCAGTGCAGCACTTTGATTTTGTGACCCCAAACCGCTGATTTCGCGCGATACAGAAATATCAATTTTCATCTTACCATAATCGTGTTGTATACTTGTATGTAACACATTATGCCAAAATTTAAGTAGTCCTACTATAAAATTTACGATCCTTCTAGTAATTTTTAATGTATTCATAGGCAATTTTTACGGAACAACACAGTAAAATTTACTGTGTGTGACCGGAAAAATTGACTGCCTAATACATAATTCTTCCCGGAATAATCGGCAAAAGTTTACGGTTCTGTACTGTAATTTTCTCAGTACCTTTACTTTTTACTCGCGCTCATCGTTCAGGAAATTTTAAGGCAGTTGGCAGCTGCAAGACTGCCTTTTGCTGGATCCGCTCAGATTTGCCCGGACGGTTCGAAGCTGCAGGGTAAAGTAGATGGCGGAGTTTTCTCAGAAAAGCTGGAGATTGATCTATTCTATCGCCTTCATTATCATTATAATATGTTCGAGGCAGAAGTAATGGCAATCCAGGAAGTACTGACTTTGCTGAAAAGAACAGCATACTGGAAAAATATGTATTGCTGACGGACAGTCAAGCAGCGGTGTTAGACCTAAAATGTATCTTCTCGAAGTTAAAAATTGTAATTAGCTGTCGACCTTATCTAAATGAGTTGGCAGATCAGTACCATATAGACCTCTACTGGGTGGACACAATAGCATTCCAGGGAACTGTGTAGTAGAGAAGCTCGCTACCCACGGTACTACATTTTAGATCCAACCGGATAAAGCTTCCTTGGGGAGGTCTCTTGTGCACTTCAAACTTTTGCTTAATTCCCGACGGATCTGGCCTAAGCTGGATATTGATCGCTCCAAGCTATAGTTTCAGTGGCCAGAATCAACCTAGATGGAATTTTTTTAAATGATTTCTTCAGAAGCCGCAGGGACGTGCAGGAGGAGGAGAATATATCTTACCTCCTCTGCTCGTACTCTGCCCTGACACGCACGCGGAAGTTCTTTTTAGGTGACTACATCTTGAATAGTCTTTGCGATCTCAAGAGATCTTCGGCGGTTCATCGACGACTCCAGATGATTTCACTAAGTAGTTGTGGTAGTAGTAGTACCTTACTCCTGTGGCATCACAAGGGACCTATTCGAGGTCTAAGGGTGTCTTTTGTTAAACGGCCACCCGCACCTAACGACCTACCTGCCGCTTTCATGCTACTTAGAATAAGGAAAATTTCATTGCACAACATATCGTGCAAAAGTGGGAGTATGCATAGGTTATATGTTTTTATTTTTCAGCAATCAGATGAGAGCGCCTCCTAAATGATAGATTTATGATAAAATGCACAGACTACTCTAGTTACAAGCTCGGAAAACATGACAGTTCGGTCATTTTACCACCAAGCGTGTTGTCACTATTTCATTTTTTTTTTGTACCACAGATTAACCAATCCTTGCACACATATAAAACTGCAAACTATCTTAACCAAAACTAAAGATAAATGCTGACATCATTGTTGTAACTTCAACACTTCAACAAAACCAACACAAGACAGAGTCTTCCCATTAAATCACATGAAAATTGTAAATGGGAAATTTTTTATCGTGACCACAATGTTCAGAACATTTGTAGGTTCACGTCAAGTAAATTCCAAGTTGAGACTTTAAAAATACTACGAAAAAGTAGAATTCCCCAAACCTTTCCCTATTCTTTACTGTAGCAAGAATCGGTTTGTTTGCACCACCAATGCTCAGCTGATTGTGTCGGCTTCCGGGCTTGTATCTAGAGTAGGTTGTGTAGAAGACAGAATAACAGTTCTCGTAATAGTCAGTAGTATTTCAATGTCTTTTTATTGCATTGCTGCGAGCTAGGCAATAGCCCAGCGACGGAATGGATTTTTTTTTTAATAATCTTATGAAAAGCTCACGAGGAACCCTGGAACCATAGCATGGTGATCATGCCACTCAACCATTTAGGTCACCTCCGTCTACCGCTATAGACTTGAATTTAGAATTTTTGAAAAATTATTGCAGAAATATATTGTTTTTTAATTAAATAGGGGGGGGGGGGGAGAACTAGAAAGCTCCAGGAAGTTCCAGCAATTTATAGTTAAAATTTCCGATAATTTTTTTTAAATATTGTACGGAGCCCTAGGTAAGCGAATCTGACTCGCACTTGGTCGGTATTTTAGTTTTCACTTGACACTTTAAATGTGGCCCAACTTTACATGCAGTTCCCCTTCCCTGCAATAAATTCTCGAACTCAATTTCTTAAATAAATGTTTCTTCTCCTTTACAGGTAAATACACAACTTTTAGACTATTTAGATGAGCGAGATAAGCATAAAGATTCTGTAAAGAAAATATTTATATACATTTGCATAGCTCGAAATGGAAATTCCGTGAAATTAATGTCACGAGATTTTCCTTTAAAAACTATACAAGTGTATACTTTTCCCCCCTTACCATTGAGCACGGAGAAGTATAGCATTACTCTTATTACAGTGGGATCGATCGCTCTACAAAATGCGAAGTCACAAGCATTTTCTGTAGAGCTTAAGTTTCTCCAGGCTTAGCACTCGTATATTTCTGTTTATTAAGAATCCATTCATCAAAGAGGCCACCAGATCTTTGATTAAAAGTAGGCAGATATGGTTACAAAGATGAAATCCTAAAGCAGCCTATTATCCTCGATTCATATAGTTCAAGATTTCAATTAATTTCACCTCCGCTGAAGGCTATTTCAACCCAAGGACTCCGCAGGGCTCTGAAGAGCCCTTTCTTGTAATTTTTTTACGAATAAGTGTACCTCATTTGTGCCATAAAATATTAAAATTTTCATTTGACATGAACGAATACTTGTACTTAAAGTGAATTTCTCAGTGTCTTAATGAATTCTCAGCAATTTTACTGGAATTCAAATGTTTCTTGATTGTATCTCGAAGACAAAAAGAGAAGCCCCAGATTTAAATTAAATTTACCAAGATAATGAACAGAATAAAATTAAATCAAAGTAATAAAAGGTAATAGGAATGAGTTTATTCTTCTTTTAATCTTCTTTCTTTCATGCTTTATAAGCTTTAAAGATGCTTTGTGCAACTTCTATATACTTAGTTGACCTTGACTTAATTTCAAGTGTGTAGGGTAGGAGCGACTTGAAGGTCTTATATTGCGCGTGTTGATATGTCTACGAAAAATTAGGGTAGCAATTTCGTTAGAACAATTCGTGAAGAAATAGTAATAAAAAAGTGAAGGTAAAGTTACTGTTGCGAAAAAAAGCCTCACGGGTCCATAGCGCGACCACGAAGTAGATGCTTTACTTCCTAGAAGTTTGGTTTCGTCGGAGAACTACCCTATTAGCATAAAAGGTACCCGTCTCCGTTGCGAACATCAGAATTCTTTTCATGTTAATTTTGGAGCTTTCTTTAGCCGTCAATAAAGTGGTTGCCCAGAAACTCCTGTCATTTCCTAGCAAGCGCAGGACAATGACATGGCAGGTGCTCTACAGTTTCTTTTGTATCAGGTTCCTGACAGTCGGAAACACCAATTATTAGCGCATGTATCCTCGTAAGACAGTGGTGGGTGTAGATCCCAACCAAAATTCTACATTGAGCCTGAGATAGGTTAAGTAGGCAATTAGTCTTCTTTTGATCATAGGTCTTCGCCATTTGACACGTTGTAGTCTCTTCCCATCTTTTTTTCGAAAGACCTAACAGCCCATCATTGAGAGATTTGGTAACACCGTGTATTGGAGTGAGTATTTGTTTCGCTTTCTGAGCTTCCATGGCAGCTCCTTTCTTAGCAAGAACGTCTGCATGCTTCATTTTCGGTAATGCTACTGTTCCCTGTTACGCAGCAGAGTTTTACCCTTCTGTTCGTGCTTACAGTTTGTATAGCTCTGTAGCAATCAAAGGGGGATTTCGATTTAAATTAGTTGGACCTAAGGGCTTTTATAGAAAAGTGAAAGACAACCGAAGTTATTGCTCTTAAAATTCTGGGATCGCAAATTAAACTAATAGTGCTTATCCACGCAGCACATTTCTGCAAATGAAAGCATATTTCAACTTAATTTGTTGCTGATTCCAAGGTGCCACGTTGACTTTCCGTCTCCCTAAAAAATAACCTTGTGTGGCATATTTTTCCGAATTAAATTAAAATTGATTACCTAGTTTGTAGCGCCGTGCATTTCTTTCGAAAGAAAATCCACTGGCTCATCACATTGCATTAAACAACTTCATCTAGGCCAATTGTAGGCTGTATGAAGTACATTTTTCATAGAATTGTTAGTGTTAGTTCCTGTCCCTTGTTAATTGGTGAGCTCAATAAATTTAATTTATTTAAAATGGGAACTCCAAACTCTTAAATTCAAATATTGTACCCTTAGAATATAGAATAAACATTGATTGAAATCTTAATATCGATTTCTATGCGGAGAGAAAACTCCAGGAAAAACTACGGTTCCACTCACCGTAATCATTTTGCAAGTAGCATATTCTGCCAAGTAGCATATAACTGCACAATAAATTATGTAATTTTATATCTGTTCATAGGTAATTTTTACGAAACAGCATCGTAAAATTTACTGTGTATGTAAGGAAAAATTGGCCGTTTAATACACAACTTTTATTCAAAATAACCGGCAAATTTTACGGTTCTCTACCGTAATTTTCCCAATACTCTTTACGGTTACTCATCGCTCAGAAAATTTTACTATGCTGTTCCGTATAAATTAAGGCACCTGACAGTTGCAACACGATTTCAGTCGAGAACCGGAATTTTCCAGAACTTCTCTCTCCGAGATTTTACTCCACCAAGATTTCAGAATTTTGCTAGCAATTTCGCTGTCAAAAAGTGGTCTTTGAGGATTTTAACAACAGCATTGCTGGAAGCGGTGCGCATAAGATTTCCGCTTGGCACTAAGTTTTGATATCAGTGTTACTACCGAATAGCGATTTCCAGTATTTTCACTGGTCAGTGAAATATGAGTTTCACCCTGTCATATACACATAAACTGTTTAGCTCGCCAGTTCTGAAAGTACTTACTTATTTAGTAGTCACGTTCTTGAATGGAACATAATATAATAAATGAGTGTTTGACCCTCTTGAAATCACTATGAAATCTGAGCCACATACATATTCCATTGAAATAGAAATGCGTGCTTACAATCATTTTTGATAGCTGACTTGTCCACTTGTAAATTTATTCATTCAATCTTGAAATTCTTGAAATTGCCATTCAAAGTAGTACGGGAGCAACGACGGGGGCATCCATCCAGCTCTAGAAGGGTTTAAAGTTATATGCCCGCACATTTTAGGGGCTCTATCTGCCAAGTACTTGACGCTGATGACTTCCTACTTAATACACCAGATCTCCGTCGTCAATGACTCTTAAAAGGAAGGAAGACGAGGATAAGTCGGATTTCTTATTATGACAACAGCTAATTCTTCCCCTTCTGCATGAATGAATGAATGATGGAACGACTTTTAAGTGGTTTTTAGGTTAAAGTGGACCAGGCCATAATGCGGGCCCTTGTTAAACGCTCCTGGTTTCTTTGGGTGATATATTTATACTTTGTTTTATGCGGGATGATATTTTGTTTTCATTTTTAATTGCCTTGGAATTGTTTTCTGTGGGAAATTTGTATTGGAGCATTAAGAAATGTGGTCTCTACTTGTCCACTGCATCTTAATTGCAATCGATATTCAAATTATGAATATTTCGCAACGGTGATGATGACATATAATGTAGTCCGTGGTTATATATTGTTTCTTATCTCGATGTCTGCTAATAAAATTCGAAAGCTTTTGACATTTTATTCAAAACTCTTTGAAAAAAATAAAAAAAAATTAACTGTCAATAGCGTCAAAAGTAATAGGACAACGTAACGGGACCTGTAATTCGTGTAACGCATACTTTGCATACAAAAACTAAAAAGTTTAGCACACCAAAGCCATGCTTGGCCGTATCCAATCTTCCAATCTCGAGCCTGTTAAGTGATATTGCCTGTTTCACAATCGAACTCTGCTGTCTATCCCTGCCCTGTTCTGCGACCTTCTCTATTCAGAACTTCGGACATTTGTACTACTCTGTTTTTTTGTAATCCAGGTGCGTAAGGGGGTTAAAAAGTTTCCATCTACAATAATTCCTCGCGATAGGTGTTCATCTAGGACGCTGCACAATGACATTAATGACGCTCAAGAATAGCAAATGTGTTCATATGCATCCTTGTCAAGGGCTCCGACAATTTTCCGTTGTGTAGGAAGTAGGCTCTTGAGTAGGACTCCTTTATAATGGTGATAATTTTTTCTGGGATGCCTCTACTACGTGAAGCTACCCATATGTACTCACGATCAAATTTGTCAAGCGCCCTTTCGAAATCTAATTAGATGTAAAGGAGATCTCTATACGGCTGATTGCTCGATGATTTTTGTTTTGTTTTTGGCGGTAGAGGTGAAAATCTTAAATAATACACCGGACAGCCCATGCCCTCTCCGGTAGTATGAGATTCTTACTTACTAACAGCACCATGTTATTCCACCGTCTCCAATGTTCCTTCTTGGTCCATGCGGTTATCACCCCTTCCCTGTCCGAGGCATTGAAGGATTCCGGGCCATGAAGATTTGCGGCCAAATCCTGCGCCATCGTCAGACTGGTTCCACCTGAGGCTTCGTCCCCATACCTCTACCGCCGAGACACTCTCTAATTGGATGTGTCTTTCATACAGAGGTTTTGGTTTCTCACCCTCTTTATTATGATATTCTTGTCCGCAGGTTCCCCGGGAACACGTTAGAACGGGTTGGTCCGCTTTTTGACGGTTTCTACTACTCAGACCTTGGATTGCTGATTACACATTTCAGCGTTTTCTGACCATTTTCCAAGTTCAACGAGATCACCCTCATATCCCCGGCGTTTTCAGGAAGGAAGTCTGTAGCCCTCAACAGGACCTCTTTAAAGATACCTCGCGTCCATGACCCACAGACGCAGGTAATTTGTTGCCACCAAGGATAAGGTCGGCCTACCGCTGGCGCCGGTTACCGTTCCAACCTGGTGAATTTTTGGGTTCTGTACAGTCCCTTTTCCTGGACCGGTCTGGTCGCTTTTTGCTTTGCTTCTGCACGGAAGACGCACTTTTGTACACTGGTGCTAGACTTTTTGATGACCGCTTTGCCGTCCTTGCTTTGCTCAACTTGCGCTTCTCCACACCGTTCGAAGGGGCTTCCATCTTAGTCATCCTGCCAGATTGATCCATATTTGTACCTTCATCATCCGGTGATGTTCTCGGACTTACCGTCTCTAGGTCTCCGCCTCGGAACCATATCACCGGATCCGCATCTTCAGTTGAGAGGGATTTGTTGACTCTGTCGCCCATTTGCCTGACCCCCTGACTCTTCGCGTCCCTATTAGCGTCTTTATGTCGCTTTCTCCTGTGCTGTCTTCTCGTACCCTTGAGAACTTTAATCTCAAACCATGAGCCAGGGCAAGGATCTTCCTCCGAATTAACTGTAACTAATCCTTCGGAGGGCAGGTCTGCATCTTCTACTGGGGTGTGTACCGCCGCGAAGATAGTCAACTCATTAGAGTCTACCATCTCTGCCACTGCCGCACCTGATGAAGTGCCAGTTATTATTTTCCAATGGCACTTTCTTCCAGGACTGCTACAGCACTTTCAGACGACATAAGGTCAGCTTTGCGTAACCGCCACATAATCTTCGGAAGATAGTTTTGTCAGACCTGCTTCTGTTGTGGATACCGTGGAGATAGACAACTTGTTAGGGTTCATAATCCACTCCACCTCTACTTCCACAGAAGTGCCTGAATTTGTTTTTTTAAATACCATTTTGTACTTTTCCATGTGTAGATCCCACGATTTGGGGAATACATACCAGGATCAGGTGGCCAGAGATCTGCACATACCCACCCTAATCACCTTAAAATACAACAGGAGATTGAGTTGCTCCTCAGAAGATACCATTCATGTCCCCTGGATCCTGCTGAGAATGAAACCCCTGCATACTATGTCCGCATGGCCTACTACAGCCTTGGAATTAAGGGGAGGTTGTCTCGTTCCGCTTGAGTTACTTGGATACTTTCTAGGATGCATTGCCGGTTGCTATCACTTGGAGGTGTAAATAACACTTAAGAGTATCCAAATGAGAATCACCGTTTCATAGAAGGCTTTCAACTCTTCCGACCACCCTCCAGCAAGCTGCTCGATAATAATTCGGAAGCTGCTAATGTGATCGCTGCAGAAGAAATCCTCACGAAATTATGCCTGTTGGCCGTTTCTTCCGCCTTTTCGACTAAAGCGTTGATGTAATTGCGCTTATTGACTGTTACACGTCTTTCCGTAGAGACTGGTGTGCAGTTCCGAGATGTTTCTTGACTGTAACATCTGTAGCAGAATTAATGATGTCTTTAATCAGCTTCCGTTCTTGTAATTTGCACCATACGGAGTAAGTAATCGTGTTCTGTACTAAAGCTCCCAAAGCATTCCTATTTTTGGTCGATATAGTCGTCGGTTTTCTGTGTTACTTGGGCGTACGATGTACGAAAGTAAGCTGTAGTCGTGCTTAGACCTTAGGTCGAAAAGACACTTTCTCCAGCTTTTCGAAACAGCAATATGGTGATTCCCAGTTCTGTGGGCTGGGGAAACCCAGGATGTTAGATGACAGTGTGTTTAAATAAGACCTTACCGCTGACAAGACTTCCGATTTGCGTTCCTGTTGCCGAGTACAAACTTTCCATAACATGTTACAGACCAAGCCAATCTTTGCATTGATATTCCTCATAACTATTTTTATATCACCTTTAGTCGCCAAGAACCTAGTAGAAGGCCTCCTTGGTTTCTATATCCACGGCTGGCGCATTGCACAGAATTATTGATATGTTACGTACGCATAATCTTCGCGTATCAAGACTCGTCCCATAGAGTTCTCACGTTCCATAGCTCGGTCGTAGTCCGACGTTTATAGCCAAGGCGTCCTGGCATTTATCGAGAGTGTATTTGTATTGCGCATAGATACTCTCTAAGCCGAGATGTTCCGGCTGGCTGAGGGAAACCTTTCTCAAACGGGCTTAGGACCGGTAACACTTTCTGTGCCGTGTAACTTATGCATAAGTTACATATTTTTAGACGAGCTTGGGACCTTTCGGCTTTTCTGATTTTTATTAATTTCAGACCTCTCGCTTACATAATTTAAATTTTATACGACGCTTAAAATACATATTTATTAAAAATTAATTAATTCATAATTACCTAAAATCTAACGTTGCGCTATTTAGGAAAACAACGAACAAATCCGAATCTATTAACAAAATATTTGCCGGAGAAAATGTCACGTCTACAGAGCGCGTTCCTTTAAGTGCTTTAGCACAGACAAAGCATAATGTCAGTTGGTAGACAAACAAATTATGGAAAACATAAAAAAATTTACACTACAAAGGTGATGTGATCTGATAGCGGTCAAACTACGAATCCCGGAAGTTGCATTAATTTAAAACGATGCGGCAACTTGCTTGTCTGATTCAAATGGAACAGCGGCAAAACGATTCCGGGCTCACTGATTGCATTAAATCAAGCCCGATTGGTGTTGATTAAGTAATTTTGCAAGCAATAATAGCGTATACTTAGCGCCGCTGACGATGACGGTTAACGACCCATCTGCCAACTGGTTCATTTTCATATGCTATACATCAGTGCAGTTACTCCAGGGCAAATGAGAACGAGATGCATTTTATGTAATCCGAACCAAAGCCTGGGCTGAAGAGACTGCAACTGGAACCTATTCTTCTGGGGGTGGCTTGAAATCGATCGGTTAAACGAGGGGCAAGGGAGCTTCTTGGAGTTTATGATAACCCGGGTATGTGATGGCAGTATAGGTGTGTTTCTCTTTTATGAGGGGTCCCATTGTGCTGTGGCATTTTCTTCTTCTTTTTTATTCAAGGGTCGTTCACAGTCATATTGTGATAGAACATGAAGTGCTACGCTTAATGGCTCTCCAGAAGTGCTCGCATGTCCTGGAAATCAATGTATCAAGCTAGACATCTTTCGACTGGCGCGATAACTTTGTTTTCAATTAAATGACAGAAACTTTACAAGCTGACCATTTACTTTTTTTTCGTGCTATCAAACTCTTTGATTTTCACTAAAATGGAAACTAACAAAAATAACACTAATTTGGAGATTTTATGACGTCACCAGCAACTTATTGATTTTTTTTTGTTGAAGTAATAATTGTTAGGCGTGCTAAGACAAGACATGGTATTTTTGAACTTCTAGAATATGTTTCAAGAACAATTCGTGAACAAGAAAAAATATCTCTCTAGTTTCCGCAGCCTCTTGTGGGGCATGGGACGATAGAACAACGACTTGAAACAACGATTGCAAGTGGACCTTCAATTCAAAGTGAGTTCCAAACCACTGACATTTTTCTGCAACCTCCATAGCTTTTTATTGTAATTTGTTGTCAGCAGAAAACAACCGTGGGGCACCGTTTATAGGATTTGAACCTGAGACCTCCAAATTAGTAGATCGACACATTATCACTTACTCCACTGACAACGACACATTATTTCAAAATATTAATACATTCATAGCCACTCTTTCTTTAATGTTTCTGGATCTGTACGATATTCAGTTTCAATTTATTCGCTTTAAGCCATATGCTAAGTCGGCGGCATTTCCCCTAAATTTGGAAAATTATTGTGTTATAACTTCTCAGTTTCCCTCTGCTTGGAAGGTTGTCGCTCTTGTGCTTATAACAAAGTCCAATCAGGCCAAGGTTTCTTAACGATTTTCGACGGATTAGCCATTACTCCCATTCCTGGCCAAAGCATTGAAAAAAGTATTTAAACAGATCACTGACTACTTGGAGACATTTAACCTGCTCAAGTCCTGCCAATTTGGATTCAGTAAAGTTCACAGTTGTGAAACAGTTTTTCGGAGTGTAACCAGTGATATTCTCTGTTCCTTAGGTATCGATCATCTGTGTGTTCTTGCATTGCTCGACTTCTCTTAAGCATTTGTTTGATATGGTCAAGCACTTCAAGTTGTTCGAGAAGTTGGGTGCTAATCTTCAGTTGCACCACACTGCTGTGTCCTTAAGCCATAGCTTCTTATAGGGTAGATTACAGCTGGTTCGTGTGAAAAAACAGTTTTTTCCTTCCTGTCCCTTACGTGTGGCGTCCCACAGGGTTCCAGTCTCGGGCCTTTGCTCTTCTTCCTGTATATTAACGATCTACCTGAGGTTCTTAAGGATTGCAGGGTACAGTTGTATGCTGATGATGCGCAGCTATATCTTACTCTGGATTGCATTGACAGCTTGAACTCTGACAATATCTAATAATTACTTGCTTCTAATACCACGTAAGTGGCATTACATTGTATTCTATCGTCGAGACATTGACGTGTCTCATATCCCTCCTGTTTTCTTAAATAACATATTGCTCCCCTCTGATAGTCAGGTAAAAAGTCTTAGTGTATTCCTCAATGCAAACATGACAAGTTGATATCATGTAATTGATGTGATAAATAAGGTTTATGGTGGGCTTCGACGGCTATGGTTGTCATCTGCTACCTTGTTGACAAACACGCATTTGTTGCTTGTAAATCTTTGCTCCTGCCCTACTTTATCAGTGGTAACCTACTTTTCCCACGTTCTACCCGTTCCAGGATTGTCAAGGTGGCTTTTAATGACTGTACAGGGTTGATCTTGCTTTTGCGGAGATTTGATCATGTGTCGCGATATCGTAACCATCTGCTGGGATGTAGGTTGGCACAGTTTTTATTGCGTATGCTTGTGACAGCACTTTAGCAAATCCTGGTTATGAGTATTTTTGAACTGCTCAATGCACTCGGATACATATATAAGCTTTGTGATAATAAACCTTCCGGTTAGTCGTTTCAGGGCGCTATCATAGGAAAAGTAAGGAAAGTCACCTCAACAATAGTATATTTAATATAGGTGTAGCTCGATATCCACTAGGAACAGCCCCCCCCCCCCCCCCCATAGTTCATAGTCCGGATCGAGATAAACCGAAAATTTTATCACATGGGGGGGGGGGGCTATTCACCCCTCAAAATATATCCCAATTATTCTAGGATACACAGATTTGTATGGATCAGTACATACCATACTATGTCGTTCCTCGTTGTTTTTTGCGCTGGTGCACATCGTATGATTAATTAATACAATATTGCAATTTGCAATTTATCCCCATTCCCCCAATAATTCCGTGTGACTAATTTCTAGCTTTTATCTTGACTAAGAAGTGATTAACTCGGGAGCTCCTTATTCGGTCGGTAAAATCTCCACTAAAAGTGCAAATAGAGCATTCAAGTGTTGTGCTCTGCGACTGGCTCTTGGGGTTTTTTTTTTATTTCGCTGCGGGAAGCTCACCCGCAATTAGAAAAGCTATCCCTAGCGCTTAACACACAAGATTTTAAATTGCAACGAAGCACACCGTCAATACGGCAGACAGATACTTACCATGTATACCTTCATTGTAACACTCCGCCATTGGGGCTCCTATTAGTAACAACATATTAAGATGGCAACAACTTTGTAAAACTCTGTTGTAGTACTTAAAATATCTTTGGGGTTGGATTTTTTCATGATTCCCCTCTGTAAGCAATATTGTTGGCGCTGCTGCACGGTTTTTAAATACACAAACACATGTGGCAAAATTAAAAATTAACAAGGTAAAAACGTCGTCCATTTTCATTTAATGTAATCCGATTAACTGGGCATATGCGTCGTTCTACTATTCCAGTAAATCTTGAAAAGTGATAATCCAACATGAAATGCAAAATAACAAGTGTGTAACAGATGCACAGGTAGAAGAAAGAAAGGAGATTTTTAATATCATGCCATATCTTTTAATTACGGTAGCGCGGTGCGGTGAGCCATGAACAATTAGAGATACACATGTATATACGAGTTTTTTAGAATCAATAATTTGTTGACTTCAAAAGATAGAGAGAGAAAGGCATAGGACAACCATATAGTCAAATGAAGGCTTCACGAGGCGTTAAAATAAGAATATGCGGATAAAGCTCCAAATTAGATAGTAAACGTCTACAAATCACCAGCCTCACCCTGGACCACTCAAACACTGCCATTCCTGCCTCTCTGGACATGTATATCCGCTGAATCCCACCTAAAGCTGGCAAGTACAAAAGATTTGCAGTCATATTATCAGCTAAAAAATCTATTTAGACGGGCTACAGATAGGAATATATTCCCGGTTAGAGCGAAAACAGTGACTGCCTTTGTCAAGACTTTTTGAAATTCTGCAAAAATCTATTTAAAAGCAGCAATATTTATTAAAATTTATATCTTTTATTAGTATGCGGATTATTATGTTGCTAAAACAAGAGAATTAACTAATTAATTTCCAAATCAGTAAAAATTTCCAATAAAAAAGTTTTCATCTATAAACTCCTTGCTAAAATTAATTGCACCTACGCCTTTTGAGTTAAGCTAATAAGAAAATATAACTGCCGACCCAAATGTAAACAAAGCTTAGGTTAACGCTAAAAGTGTGTATTTCATAACTTACAAGTTTATTTAACATCAGTTAAAATATTCTTACCACAAAAGAAAGTTGTTATGTTTAACCCGTGACATAAAATCCCCGGACGTTTCAAAAGCCTTGAATTTTTCCGACAATACACTACACACTTTATTGTCACTAATTGGTTGAAACTTGGACTGTTCTCAAATATTTTTGACACAACACGTAATAGTTTTATATTTTTGACCTTATTTTTATTTGATCTTTACGGGACGATAAAATTAGCTATATTTCACTTAGAACACTCGGTTAAAGAAAATCGTAAACAAAGGGTACAGCTAGCGCTATCTGATGAGAGCAAAAATAGTCGTAGAAATTGACACGCTCATGTACACGGATTTTACACGATATAGTCTCTCATTTTACAGTTGCGTGCAATAATTTCGGAAGGACGCCATTTTGCGTGAATTACTGTCATAATTGACCAATATGTTGACAAGCGAGAAGTGAATTTAAATATTCTGAATTGAAGAAGTATTAACTCTTTTTTTTTGGACCAGTAGCGTTTTGAGTCGTTGGTGGAGTAAGTGATACCGTGTGGGCCTACCAATCCGGAAGACCCATGGTTGTTTTCTGCTGACAACAGATTACGATAGAAAGGCCATGGGATTGCAGAGAAAGTGTCAGTGGTTCGGATCCACTTTAAATTGTACGTCCACTTGCAACCGTTGTCTCGAATTGGGTGAAGTTTTTCTAACGCCCCATGCTCCACAAGGGTTGCGGGAACTAGAGAAAGAGAGAGTGTTTATGCCAAAATGTAAAAAAGGGAACCTTTATGGTGTGACTTTCGTCTGTCTCTTACAGCTGCTTATTTCAGCAACTGCTAATGCTATTGACTTGAAATTTTTAATAGAATTTTACCATCCCCCCCCTTAACTCTTAAGGTTGCAAAGCGACAAATCTGCAACAATTAGAGTTGGTAGAGGTTTTGTAAATATTACAGGAAAAATAAAACGATGCCTCTAATTAGCACAATTTTTTTAGAAATCAGCAACTTTTCAAGGTACGGAATCCTCGGTGCGCGAATACGCCTCGCACTTGGCCGGTAATTTTTTTGTAACGTGAATATAAAATGATTCCGACTTTTTAAAAATTTCTCCGACTTCTGTTCGACTACCGTATTTGCCCGTTACCAGCAATTTCTTAAGTCCCTTGTTAAAGAGTCTGGGGGTTTTACATTTGCCTATTAGCTAACCAGGTGTGTTGTGTAGCGGAGCCTACCTGCAACTTCAATGTTATAAAATCGGAAGCAGTTGGAAGATATAATATAAGTCCTAGGTTAAGTAAAATAATATTTTCTCCCTCTCCCTGGTTACTTTAACCCCTTGTGGGACATAGGGCGTCTATTCCACCGATTCTCTATGTCTATCCCTTCTCCGCCTGCAAGTCTTTGTAGGTCTTCGTTGGTAACGACAACCGGCCAATGGCTGTTAAGGATGCACCGGAGACACCGGTTTGACAAAGGCTTGTAGCTTAGATGTTATTTGACAGGTCAATTTCCATGTTGAACAGCCGTACAGATTTTACGTTCGACTCGAAGATCCGGAGTTTTGTGCATCTCAGGTGCGTTTTAACAGTTTCCATCTAATCCCACGCGATGGGTGGTTGTCTAGAGCGTGCACAATACGTCATTAATGACGATCAGGAAAAGCAAAAGAGACAGTATGCATCCTTGTCTAATACAGCATCTTGGAAGGGCTCCGACAATTTTTCCTTATGTAGGACGTGACATTGGGCTCCTGAGTAGGACTCCTTTACGATAGTGATAATAATTTTTTCTGGGATGCCTCTCCTACGTAAAGCTGTCCATATATATTCGCGATCAACACTGTGAAACGCCTTCTTAAAATCGACAAACATTAGATGTAAAGAAGACTTCCATTCGGCGGATTGCTGGATGATATATTACCACATATAATTCAGTTTCTCATTCACATTTTTAATGCATCATTGACTGCTTCACGGTTCCCTTCTGTCTGGAAAAAGGCAATTATGTTCCCCGTGATGGAAAAGTAACATGTATGATTACTGTCCAATTAGAGACGGAGTTGGATCAATTCGTTGAGCCGCACGACCACCATGCCATGGGTCCCGGGTTCGAGACCAGATCTCCCCGTGAGCTTTTATCAAGAAATTAAAATAATCCATTCCGTCTCTGGGCTCTTGTCTAGCTCGCAGCAATGCAAAAACAAGACTTAAGCTTCCTCACTTCTCTTACCCTAATTCCTTTCAATCTCAATCTCTTTAATTTTTTTCGTCTACCGTTAATAGTAGTAGTAGTAGTAGTAGTAGGTAGTCAACTCGTCAAAATGGTAACTTATCTATCCCATTAAGATTTAATGCTGGTCTTCCGCAAGGCTCTGTTCTGGGACCACTTTTATTTTGTATTTTAATTAATGCGTAGCGTAGTTCAGGATGAAAAATGTGCTAAAATGTATTCGAATGATGTACAAGTTTATTTGAGTAGACCGATAGGATTGATCGAAGATTGCAGTTCTAGCGTGAATGAGGACCTATACCCGAGTGGTCTAAGTCTGATCTTCTACAACTGAAGTCGTTACCTCCAGTCGTCTTAAACAATTCAATTTGACCTTAGGGGCCGTTCAAGTATTACGTAACGCAGTTAGGTGGGCAGGGGGGGGGGGGGGGTCTTGCGAAACGTTATGGTGCGTTAATGGGGGGGGGGGGTTACCTCTAAAATCTAAAGCAGCGTACTTCAGTTAAGGCTTTTAGCTGAATTTCTCCCACAAAATACCAGATTTGGATGAACTTTACTGCAACTTATTACTTTAAGCTTGATTCAGTCTGCATGAGAAAACTAATTGTTACTTTTAATAATGCTCTCAGATTTGTGTATAACTGACCGAGGCAAGTTAATATATCATTTCATGAGAGTTTTATAAGAAGAACATATCCGTTATCAGTGAATTTCTCGCTACAGCATGTCAATTCTGACCAAGTTGACGTCACAACAATAGACATTTCTTCTTGCACAGACCTTGTATTCTCTGGACCGTTCAAAATTTAACACCACACTCGTTAGATGTTAAACTTGCCAAATGTGTTTTTTAAATTTATAGACTGCAAAGAATCCGTACTGTCAAAATTCATGTGGCCAAATAAATATATTGTGTGGCCCAGGTTCCTGGCGCTCAGCAAAAGCTCGCCGCAGTTCCGCTTTGATAAATTTCAATAATGTGATAAATTTCTTGAATAAATAGCCCCGCCCCTCAGCCCTTTAAAGCAAGTGGAAAAATTCACCGAAATTTGCATTGATCTCAAGGCCTGTCAATACAACGATGATGGCGTCTTCATTTCTTTGCGACAGCAAGTTCCTTATTCAAGCAAATCCTTAACATAATTCAATAAATCGATGGCGAATTTAATATGGGAAAGATTTATCTTCGAGTGAAAATAAATATAAAATATCTGCCTCACATGTACCTCGAAATTTAGGGAGTTGGATGGATGGGTAGGTCTTCCCGCCCGCAATACACCATTTTGCTGTAATGACAGCAGAAGGAGATGATAAAGAAATCTAAATAAAGAAGTTACGACTTATTCTCACTCCCTAATTTCCCTGTCGCCTTATTACGTAAAATATGTGGCAAATATGTGTGAATTATGCTGTGGCAATGGATTGTAAAAGAATTTGTTTCGGAGGGAATTTTTTTTAAGCTGTTAAAGGTGATAATTTGACTCTTAAGGTTATTGTTGATTTGTTGTTCCTGTACTTTTTGCGAAAAGAAGATTTTTTGGGGTTTTTGCTTGTTTTCACATAATGTTTAATACTTGCTCCTTAAGAGCCAATTTGACCCACTTAGCTTAGCCAACGAATAATTGGTTAGAAAGCAAAACGAACATCAAAGCAAAAAAAACTGCACGGATATTTCCTACAATTTCTTTCTCCCAAGGAACCACTTAATTTTTTCCAACCAAAAAAAACAGATGCCAATAAAATTTGATATACTCAGGCAATTCATTCTGCTGCCCGCCGCTCCAGCATCACATGGACCGACAGTTTAATTTCCACTTGCCCTCAATAATAGATATTATTATGTTCGCCGTCAGAACCATGAACTGTAACGATTTAGACAAGATTCGAAGTGCTAACATAATGGACCCATTTGAGGGTCAATGTGAGGCCAACAGACTAATTTAACCTAGATAAAATTCGACCTGAACTTTGCAATGCTCAAAGTGCAATTGATTCCTTTCAATTTACATCACAGTGCAGGTTAAATTGAATGGTGTAAAAAAGTAGGAAAAACAAACAGTTTTTACGGTACACGAACCTTAAAATATTTTTGATCTTTTCCTTGCACTAAGAGAAGAAATTATGCGGTATTGCCAAACCAACATGTTACGGGTACAGTTTCCAGGCGCTTATTCCTTATTTGTCGGAATTTTAATCCTTTAATTGTAGTCCACAAATCTCCTTCAGTTTCTGTGGGTAGCATTACTAAGTAATCCTGGTTAGTTTAGATGTCTTTTGGAGAAAAGCGGGAGCACAAGGATCATACAAAGATGGAAATGCGAAAACAAAAATAACAAACAAATTGTAGTTGAAAAAATAACAACGGCCAAAGCACTTCACGGTCTAACGTCCACGGTATCTAGTCACTCCAGTTGACCCGCAGGGAGAGACACAAGTCGTCCACGTGTCCCGGATAGGCATGCAGATCGCAGCTATCAGTGGGTGCTGGAACCACAGTCGCAATCCGGTGATTCGTAAATTCTCCATTTAAAGAAGAAGTCAATTCTTGACAGGTAGGCTATTTTTTTAACCGACTTTACAAAAACAACAACGTTCTAAGTTAAACATGTTTTTTATTTAATTTTTAAATTTTAAATTTTATTTTATTTTACATCCAGAAGCTACCGCACAATAGATTTAGTTGTCCAACGTCGCTGCCATTCAGCCGTCGCGTCAAAGTTCGTAGCAATGAGTTACCTTGCCGTTCTCATGGAAGGAATTCCATATTTAAGGCGATCCTGGGTAATGTTTTCCAAATCACAATGAACTGGCATTTCGGGGTTGTTTAGAATTTTGTTGTATTCCCGAAGTGTGCGAACGCAGATCAGGAGGCAAGACGTGATTAAGTAGAGGGAGCCAGTGTACTAGGGTTGATTAAATGTTCCTGGGAATGATTCGCTTGGTTGTATTAGGTTGTTTGGTTGGTTATGTGACGAGTGCTGTCCAGCAAGACTTACATTCCAATTAGCATTTTATGCACCGTTTTAATACCACAATCTGTAAGACTCGGTTGATTGGTCACGGCCTATCATAGTCAAGATGTATTGATACAGGGGTTGAGGAATTTATCTGACTCCTTAATCTTTACTCCTGGTTCTCTAGGAAATAGTCTCCCTGCAGTCCCCTACTTGCACCCGTCAATCCTGGGCATTTGCATGGTTTTCGTTAACATTGTCAGCTGCGACATTGCGTATTATACGAAGCGCCCAACTTGGCCGCTTGCTAGCCTATTTGGCAGTGGCTTGTGCAGGCCGTGAGTATTTTCGCAACGCCCATGACCTGTTAAGCATATTCGTTGTTTTACCTTTGTTAAAATTTGGCCAAGTCGCTCGAGATGGCACAGGTCGAGGAAGCACTCCACCTGTGTGTGTGTATGGTCTTCGCTTGAAGACGGAGTTGGATCGATTAGTTGAGCAGCACAACCGCCATGCCATGATTCCCGGGTGTGAGACCAGGTTTTCCCATCGGCTTAAAAAAAATAAACATTTATAAAAAAAATCACTCCGACTCTGGGCTGTTGTTTAGCTCGCAACAATGCTAAAACAAGATATTCAACTTTCCTCACTCCCCTTACCGTAATTTCCTTCAGGCGAAAGTCATGCTAACGCCTCAAACGGTTGTCTCCCAGGCTTTGGTCACATCGTAAAAAAAAGTACTGAAAGTTCCCTTTAAAGGGAATTCGCCGAGGAATGGCTCTGCGCTGGAGCAGTGGAGAACAGAGCCATTCCTCGCGAGTTCAACTGCTCTCTCGTTCCCTGGTATGTTTATGTGGCCTGAAACTCAGATAAAGGAGATATTACATCTTTCCTTAGAGACATTTGTCCCTACAGTCTCTCACTAGCTTCGAGGAAGTAGTTACTGAGTCCTGTGCCTTTAGCGCAGCCTAGTTGTCGATAAAATTGCCAGCGTTCATCGCCGTAGATTCAGCAGTAGGCACGCTTTCAGGATGGCAAGCAACCTCCGCTTAAAATACGCTTGCGTTGTCTGGCATTCTATATGACTCTGATATATGTTTCAGAGAACATCTTCCGCTCCGACACCACGGTCCATTTTTGAGTCGTCGGTGAACAGTGTCTTAGAAATTAAGCATTTCATTCCGCCATTCTTTTCTAGGTTGAATTTTGACAGTTAAGCCCCTTATAAATTTCGGGTATTACGTAGTCAGATATCGTTATAGATAATTCTCTCCGTGTTAGGTTTAGGATACTATTGCCGCCATTGGGTTTGGCAACCAAGCATCCAAAATCTTTCCGTCTAATTATACTGCATGATGCCTGATAGTTTATGTGAAGGTCAAGAGGGAGAATGTGTAGTAGTGCGATGCGCACCAGTGCAAGCATTTTTTTGAACCTTATTTAATTTTGACTTCCCTATCGCCGGCCACCAAATTTGGGAGCTATAAGTGCGGATAGGACGTACCACAGCTGTGACGATCCATTTTAGGTCGCAATCCCCACCGTTGTGCTGTGCTGTTTTCAGGAATAAATAGTCAAGCTTGCCTTTCTTGCTCGCTTTTCTATATTTTGTTTCCAGTTAAAAAAAATCAACCCCAGGAGTAAGATGCGTAATGTGGTAGCCGAGGTATCCCAGGATGTACCGCAGAGCCTCTGTAGAATATGTATTTCTAGTCCGAAGTTTAGCAGTTTTGCTCTTTAAAGTCAATGTCCTGATATTTTAGGGCCGGGTTATGTCGCTTTTGAAAGGTACTCTCCCACCTTCCCACCTGGACAGACTTCTATTTATATGGATGCAGGAGATTCTGAAGTTTAGCAGTTGTGCTCTTTAAATTCAATGTCCTGATATTTTAGGGCCGGGTTATGTCGCTTTTGAAAGGTACTCTCCCACCTTCCCACCTGGACAGACTGCTATTTATATGGATGCAGGAGATTCTGTTTTGTTAGTGCTGGGCTTCAGCCTCCACTTATATACTTACGGCAGACGGTGTCCGGGAGGTCTGATATATTTAGGTTAAAAAGTGGTGGATCGAGTATCGAACCTTATGGTAGACCATTGTTGAGTATTTTTATTCTGTTAATGTCAAAACCAAACATTACTTGGAACATCCAATTGCTAAGCAATTTATCAAACAGCTGGACCAAGGTTCTGTAATGAATGATTCCAAGCAGTTTCGATATTATGTCCTATCTCCACACTGTGTCACATGCGGCTGTTAGGTCAACAAAAGCAACTATGGACTTCAAGCACTTCAGATAGCCAGTTTCACTGAACGTAGTCTCGATTGATTATATTCTGTTGTATATTAACCTGTCCAAAAGTTTATAACTCATACTCAATAGGGCAATTGCGGAGTACTCTTCGGGGCATTCACTAGGCTCCCCTGGCTCGGTAGAGTAAGAGATAACGTGTCGGCCTTACTAATCTGAAGGTCCCAGGTTCGAATCCCACCGACGGCGATCCATGGTTGTTTTCTGCTGACAACAGGTTACGATAACGTCATGTGGGTTGCAGAGAAAAAGTATGTTTTGTTGCTGGCAACACCCCTGCCAAGAGAGTTGATAAATTAATAAAAAAAATATGACTAAATCGAAGATGTGTTAACTCTCAATTCAAATTATTCCATGTCGGCAAAAAGTTTGTTGCGGTCTTGTTACAAAGATAGCTTTAATTGTTCAATAGAAAATAAGTTTTGCCGCTCAACAGGAAATATCTTTTGCTAAAAATAATTAAAGTCCACGACCTGCTGGTAAGTCGGAAAGGAATAAAAGTTTGTTGTAATTAATATGTATTTGACCTGAAGCTTTTTGTTTGCTTCTTTTATTGCATCCCTTCATGTCTCATCGTGTTGTTTTTCAGTCTGCAATAAACATTTCGAGAATATTTTTTTTTATACTCCCGAGCAAGGACCCTTCTGGTAAGGTATGTTTCTTCTACCTTATAGTTGCTCCCAATGCAGTTTAACCCGTTTCAAGTCAGCAAGGAAGAAAAGCAAAGACTTATAGTACGCGAGCAAAATATGACAGGAAAAAAAATGAAGACAGGACGACAACGTCTGAAATTCTCTTTCAATTCAAAGACTTCAGGAATTTTTATAGGAAACATTTTCTTTGCTTAAGATTTGTACCTTCCTTCTCTTGACGTAATATCCGCAGGTACAGTGTATCTCGCTTCTTACTACTTCTTTCTATCATTATTTTAATGCTTTAAAGACGAATATATAATTTGAGCAAGGGTAGCTTTGCATATTTTGCAAGTAAGTTACTATATACTAAGAAAATACCAACGAACATAAAATAGATTTTTAATCGGGAAGTCAGAAGAGAAGGTTCTTGATTCCATCCGTATTTTTTTTATGTATGAACGGGCATTGTAAGGGGTGAACCAATTTAGGAGGTAGGGTGGAGAGTGAAGTGGAGAATTATTCCTTTAGAATCCCAACAAATCGTGGCCATGACCTTTCCATCTGTTGGGGCCTTGGACTTTGCCTTCTTCGAATCAGATTTGCCTGAAAAATTCCTTTGACTGTTAATTGGCCTCTGGCATAAAATAAACATGTTTAATACTAATGACTGTCGAATCAAAACAAACCTATGAATAAGTCTGCAATTTTGTATAGCGTCGTTTAAAAGATGGCAGTACGCAAATTCCCTCTGCAACGCCATTTGTCTTCAAACACGGGTACTATTGGTGCTTTTATGAAAATGTCGCAGCATTTTAAACCTGTGCTTAGTGCGTATCAGTTACTGTTACAATATTAAGTTACTTTCCTTTGAGATTATTTTCAGAGAAAAGCAGCTTGATGATGCTACCCATGCACTTGTGACCGTACAATTCAACATTTCTCTCTCTGTTTCTCTAGTTCCCGTAACCTAGCGTGGGTGGAGAAGAACTTCACCCGACTCGAGGCAACGATTGCAAGCGGACCTACAATTTAAAGTGGATTCCGAACCACTCACATTTACTCTGTAACCCCCATGGCCTTCTTATCGTAATATATTGTCAGCAGAAAACAACCATGGGTCGCCGTCGGCGGGATTCGATCCTGGGACCTCCAAATTGGTAGGCGGACAGGTTATCACTTACTCCACACTGGTGTGTTTGACAATCTATTGAACAAGTCGCTTTGGTGGTTGATACAATTTTGTACCAGTTATGAGGACCACCAAAAATAATTATTTCTAAATATTTTCATGACTAGACATAGCAAAACCTAGAATTAAAATTCAACCAAATACGATAATCTATGTAACCCTTAATCCATTACATAAAATCCTTTTATCTTTGACTAAGATAAAAGTTGGAAAAGTTGGAACAGTTCTTAGTTGAAATTTATTTTGCAGATATTCGCCTAGAGTATTCGTCAGTCATAAACTTTGCATTTCAATTTTTAATGCTCACTCCATAAGTATGTGCAGTAAGCGTAAAGAAGCTTTTTGTATAATATCCTATTCTGGGGAATTTCGGCAACAAAAATTAAATCCGGAAGCAGTGATGCAAGTCCATTAATAGTCATAACCCTAAGGACAAAATTTTAGCTTAAGCCGGAAGAAGCACTTTTCCTGTGCACATGAAGACAAGTTCTAGGCAATAATTTCGGATGAACGCCATGTTCTGCGTCATTATTGTCATAACGAGCCAATCTTTTGACAAGTAAGGAGAGTACTATATTTAAAGAGCGATTTTAGAATTAATTTTTATTTTGAATCAAAGGAGTATTAATTTTGTACGAATGTAATGTTTTATGCACCAGTAGGGTTTTTTGTAAAATGAATTTAAGGCAAATGGTTACATGTGCAGTGTTGTCATGCAAAAACAATAGCGCCAGGAAAGATGGCAAAAATATTAAATATTTATGTTTTCCAAAGGAGAAAGCTCTGCCAGATGTATGGGTAAAAGCTAGTAGTAGAATGAAAAAGTTTAATAATAAATGACGCTTCCAATCATTTCACCGAAAAGCATTGAAAGCGCAAAAACGTTATGCTTAATTCCTTCTTAAAAATTCTGTCAATTTTGGCACGACTGATGTCACACCCTTTGACATTTCTTCGTGCACAGACCTTGTTTTCTGTAGGCCGTTCTTTTCCATTGACAGTATTAGGCATTTCTGTAGAATAGTACGCAACACGATAGAGCTCGACATGTATCTTTAGTCTATGCTATAATTGACAATTTTGCTTATACTTTCTGTTAAAATTGTATAAATTGTTACTCGAACTTAGACGTACGTACAAACATCAGCATGCATACCAAGTCGACAAATCTACAATCACAGCGCTACTCCAGCTGATCGAATGAATATAAATGATGCTTGTGGAAAAATAAAAAGCCGTCAAATAGAACTCTCGTCGGTAGAAAGGATTAAAACAATGCGTAGCTGCCGAAAAATCACATCTAACCTATGAGAAGAGTCAGTCACTGTTAGGGCCGCGAAGAAGAGTCCTGTCCTCTTTCTCTGTTCACTCATGTTTTACGAGCTCCTAACTAAGCTAACATGATCGGACAATCAATTAACGAGTGCAACGTGGACGGAGTTGGATCAATTCGTTCAGCGGCACGACCACCATCCCATGGGTCCCGGGTACGAGACCACGTCTCCCCGTGAGCTTTTACTAAGAAATTAAAATACTCCACTCCGACTCTGGGCTGTTGTCTATGTCGCAGCAATGCAAAAACAAGACATTCAAGTTTCGTCACTTCCTTTACCCTAATTCCCTTCCGGTCAAAACCATGCTAACGCATCAAAGGGTTGTCCCCTAGGCTTTGACCATATTGACCCTAAAAAAAGGCCTTATATATTGCCCGAAATTGGTGCTGGAAGGAAGGTCTTCGCGCCAACCCCGGCAAAACAATTATCATTCCATTCGCGAGAAAAAGAAAGCTTAATCTGATAGCTCCGACTCTTGAACAAATAGAGCTAGAATTTTCCAGGGAAGTTAAATACCTAGGCTTAACCCTAGATGAACAACCTGAAACCCTCAGGTGGAAGCAGTCCTAAGGAAAGACACAGCGGTCTTCTGGACATGCCGCCGACGGCTAATCGGAAAGAGTTTGGCGACTCAATCCAAAAATGATCGATTATAAGACCCCTGATCACATACGCAGTGCTGGTAAGGTGGCCGAAAATGAAAACAGGTAGCATACACGAAACTACAACATCTGCTGAAGTAAGCGGTGCCATGCGCACCTGTCCAAACTCAGCCTTCTAGACCTCGTCCCCCTACACATAGATGTAAGGAAAGGCACAGGTCTAAGTACGGGTCTCTTAAAATCTAATAACCCAGCTTGACATGAAAAAATTCTGGAGTAGATGGCCCCACAGTTAACTCTCAATCGGATACAATGCCGAATGAATATAACATTGAAATGCCATTAAGGTAATCATAGAGGCCAGGGAGTACTAGCATCAAAATAATCACTCATTTTAAGGAGGAGATGTTATATGGATCACGCATAGTTCCAAAATGGACGACAAGGCAGACATTTAAGTATACGAACCTAAATGTAAACTCCAAATGGCGCTGGGTACCGTGCCAGTTGGTTTTTAAGCAGAAAGGTACTCCGGCGAGGTATCTGCGGTACTGAGATATATATGCTATATATCCGACAGCCAGGCGGTGCTTAAACACTGAGGGGGCATACCCTCGAATCTAAGCTGACCTGTGACTCTCTGAGTGAATGGTTGTCAAATCACCAAGGCATTGTAAGATTAACCGCTTTGCAAACGAAGGTTCGAAATCCTCATGTGTCGACCTTGAGCCGTTCTGTAGCTACTCAAAAAGCCAGATAGTGAGACAAGCTAAATCCTGGAAAAAGAGGAGTAAACAAACATACCAGGCAAATCTCCCAGGCGAAAAAGTTTGTATCTACTCGCAACAGACGACAAAAGCATACTTCATACTCAGCAAAATGAAGACAGACTTTTAACAGGCCTTCTACCTGGACATTGTCCTATGAGACATCTAAAAAATATGGGCAAAGCTGAGGACGAAACAGGTTGCTTTTGTGTGAAAGAGGACGAAACAGCAGAGCGTATCCTCTGTCACTGTAAAGCCTTTGCCGCAGAAGGTTTGGAACGTGTTTTCTCAGTAAGTAGGTAGCTTTGGTCCTCTTGAAAGGATAAGCTCGCCGGTTCCAGGGTCAGGTTTTCTGAAGAAAACAAGCATAAGATGCCTTCGCGCGACACGTCTTAGTTGGTCAACTAAGACGAAACTTTGAGCAACCGTCTCAGTTATCTCAGTTCGTGAAAAACCAGTCTCACTTGCTCGTTATGTGTATGCAATTTTTTTGTGGCTCAAAATGAACTGAGACGGTTTCGTGAAAGCGCATTTCAACTGAAAATTCGGAGTTATCTCACTTGTCTCAGGTCGCGCGAAAGCACCTATAATTTTCTTTATTCACTTATCCTTGTCTATATATCCTTATAGTTCGCTCTAGTCACAATTTTACTGATTCTTAACTACATTTCACTGTCCAATATTTATGTATTCACACTTATCTCTATATATTATCTCTGAGCGAGAGGTCTTAAAGCTAGGCTCACTCTTGGCAAAAGGTAGCAGTTGTACCACTGGTTTCTCCTATTGTTCGTCTGTTCCTACTCCTCTACCCTTTGACGGTTATGTGATCGGAGATCTAGTCGGTTACTGTCGAGGTGTTAGTGTCTTACATAAAGGAGGCACGCTGGTGTTAGAAGAAATAAATGACATAAAAATATCAAGCTTACCAATCTGATCCCAATTCACAACTATCGGAGCCAGGGAGGCACGCCGGCTACTTAAACTTTACCTAGGATTACGCTTACCACTTGGAGAGCTTCCGCGTTGGTCGATGTGATTCGTCTGATTGCTGATCCGGGACTGACTCGAATGTAAAGGTGGAGCAACGTCTATAGCTCGTATCTCCAAGTTCCCTATAAAAAAAATTACCAAAGGACACTGTGAAAGCGGCTCCAAGAACAATCACAGGATTTATTAGAGTCCTAAATCTTGGCTCAGTTCGATAATGCAGGGTTGGATTTCAAAAGTTCTCACTGGTCGAGTTTGCAACAGTGGCGGTTACAATGCCTTTACAGCCTGCTAGAAAAAAAATAAATAATACCCAGCACCCATCCAACCCAACTCTAAAAGCCCTCTAAGAACAAGCGACCTTTTATTTAAGATGCAGGTGAGGTGCCACTTTCTTAAAATTATCAGACATATTCCTTTAATTCAGTAGAGCGATATTCTAATCGCTTCGAATTTATTCAATATCGCTCTAGAAGCAGTTCGGATTGATTGAATTTAAAAATAAAATAAAATCCTCGGGAGTACATCGTTATTCTCAAGTCGAATATTGTTCCGCTCCGGAGAGGTTCGATGTTACCGTACCGCTTCATAAGTCTTGTACTAAAATTAATAATTTTCTCCGAATCATGAATCACACGAAAAAAAAGACGAAGTACTTTGAATTAAGGCTATCACTTTTCTTCGAAGGTTTTAATTCAAAGTTTCGAAATTTTGGAACTTCGTGCTAAACCCTCGAAGGTAAAAAAGAATATGAATTTTATTAGTTATACCGCGAAACCTCCGAAGCTTAAAAGATTGAAGATTCGAAGAATGGCCTTCAGAAAACTTCGAAGTTTCGAACTTACTTTCGAAGCTTCAAAATCTTCGAAGATTCGAACAGCCATAGTTTGAATGTCGAAATATTCTCGACTTAAACTTCTTCAGGTATTAAAATTTTGAAACCTTTCCTAAGTTTATAACCCTTCCCCTAGTAAAGAGAGGATTATTGCAACTCGCTTTTCTTTTATTTATGATAAAATTCCAGTAAATCACCGAACCCTACAAGAACATTTTCAAATTTTCGAAGTATTTCTAGCAGTGAAAATAACCGAAGAGTTTGAAGTAAGGAAAAAATAAAATCCGGAGAGAGTAAAAGTTTCCACATTAATTTTGCTAAAAGAGCAAATAGGCTTGGAAAGGGCAAATAGACAAACTTATAGATAAGGGAAGTGTAATATAGCAGCGTTGTTGCGATAGCCTCCATTCCTGTAAGAAATTCTCAAGGGAACTAAGCTGTTCATTGCTCCTTGAAATTGCTACACTCCTTTTCTTTTATTTTATCGCGAATTGAAGAACGTTTTTATTGAAGGTAACGACTTAGCTGTGTAAGTTTTTCAGAATCCGATTAACGCCGCAGTAGTTTTTCAATTGCTGTTCGAAAACTTTTAAGATAATTTTTTCAATCTAAAACGAACCGAGATTTAGGAGTACTTCAGTTAAATTATTTTTCACCAATTGCGATGCACGTTTTGAAAGTATGCTTACTAAAAAAATCCTTTTACGTGTTTCAATAGAAATTTAACATTTATTCTGTTTCTCTTTCTTATTTCAGAGTTTAGGAATCCTAGCATCAATACCAGCCGCACTTTTAATACTATCACTCTTAGGCCTTCTATTATATTTATTAACACGATGTTGTGATCGAAAACCGCGAAAACCGAGCTCACAACGATGTCAAAATTGCACGTTAGTTACAATAACGCTGCTTTGCTGTGCAGCAATAGGTCTAGGTGGGTATTGACATTAAGGACCTTCTAGATGAAATATGTCTAATTCTCGTTTTTTTTTTGCAGGTCTTTATGGAAACGACGATTTTCATAATGGACTTTTACAAGCCTTTAGTTCAGGGAGACAGGTGGAAGTTTTAGTTGCTAATTTAAAAAAACAGGTAAGTTTCTTTGTAAAAAATTTTTAAAGTTCACTTGTACTAGATTTATTTATTTAAAATACAAATTCAATACAAGTAGAAAAAATAGAATTAGATACAAAAGTATGCAAGGCAAACTCAACGAAGCTGACTCCTTTAAAGGCTTTTAGACAGGTGAAAATTAAAGATCCGTGCGATCGACGAGATCGGTTCGAATTTATCATTATTAGTATTGATGAGGCACATGCAAGAAATCGAGATTACACAATTCAGGAGAGTCAACTGAACCCTAAAGGCAATTGAAGGCAAACAAAACACTTTGATTTCCATAACATCCTCATTCATAAGTTCAGTTTTCCACTAATATTTGTTGAGTGGCTGTCATCCTACCTGTGCAGTCGCTACCAGCTTGTCTTGTTCCATAGCGCGCTACCCCGCTCTGTCATCTCTGTGGTGCCCCAGGGTAGCATTCTTGGCTCCTCTTCATAATTTATATTAATGTCATCTCGCTGCTTCTACCACACTCTTGTGTTATGTTGACGACGCTAAAATCTTCTATGCGGTCTCCACATTTGATGACTGCCCTCTGTTCAGCTGTAAGATGTGAATTTTTCACGACTGGTGCTTCAGCAACCGTCTTCCATTGAATGTAAGCAAATGCACAGTGATAGACTTTTTGCGTAAAATCGTCGCATTTTCTTCAACTACTCCTGCTACAACTGGGCAGGCTCAACAGAATCAAGGACTTGGGAGTGGTTCTCAATTTTCGTCTCTCCCTCGATTCACCCTCCCTAAACATCTTGGGTATCGAGATATCCAGCAATCTTAGCTGGACTGATCATATATTTGCAATCGCAAAAATGCGATGAAATGTTTGGGTTTTCTACAGAGATGTAAGAAATATTTCACCCCACCTGACTTAGCGCTGATCTACAAGTCCCACATTAGGCCTAGACTTGAATATAATTCCCATATTTGGGCAGGGGCCGGACACACCGCACTGTCCGCGTTAGACAAAGTTCAGCGGAAAGCTGTTAAGCTTATTGGCGATCCCTCAATCTCTGAGGGTCTTGACTCTCTGGAGCATCGACGGAATGTCGGTTGTCTCTCACTCTTCTATCGTTATTTCCATGGCCGTTGTTCTAACGAAATTGCTAGCCTGATTCCTTGTAGACTCATGACAACGCGCGATACAAGATCAACAAGTCGCTCCCACCCCTATACTCTCCAGGTCAAATTTGGACGTACCGTAAAATTTCGGGAATCTTTTCTAAGCAGAACAACACGAATGTGGAACAGTTTACCATCTTCTGTTTTTCCCTCGTCTTATCAGCCTGAAACTTTCAAACGGGGCGTACATCGACACCTCCTTCACCCAAACTCCTAACCCATTTCCCTCATCCTTAATTCCTTTCCTGCCAAGGCTGTGCTTAAGCATCATAGGGCATCCCCTGAGCTTTGGCATCATCATATATATAAAAAAAAAAAAAAAAAAAAAAACCACGTTAACTTCTTAGTTGGCAGAGCCAATTTCATGTTTGGTTTTGTTAGAAGGTGGTCTAGGGAGCTTGACGATCCCTACTTAGCAAGGCTTCTTTTCTGTATTTTCGTTAGACCTATCCTGAAGTACGCCAGTCCGGTTTCGGAACCTTAATTCGCCGTCCAAATTAACAGGCGCAGATTCTTTCGCGGCCTCCCCTCAATATTGGT
This sequence comes from Leptarthrus brevirostris, assembly GCA_964036015.1. Taxonomy (NCBI): domain Eukaryota; kingdom Metazoa; phylum Arthropoda; class Insecta; order Diptera; family Asilidae; genus Leptarthrus; species Leptarthrus brevirostris. Next base: position 8,298,695 of record OZ038374.1, on the reverse strand, counting down.
TTTTGCACGATTTTTTTCAGGGTCGATCAACTCCGCCGAAAACCTCAACGACGTGAGCATGACTTTCTCCGTGAGCCCAGTCTTCGAACACTGCACGGAATGCACAAGCCTATCGCCTCGACGTGCGGCCTATTTAATAAATATATTGCCTACATCGAGTTGGAACGTTCCAGGCAGCAACTGAAAACCCAACTTCAGTTAATCGTCGAACAATGATTTCACTAATTTAAGTTTAAACCTTGCTGTACTGGTATTGTAGTAGTAGTTCAAGTGCAATTTGCTTACACCACCAATGCCCAGCTGTTCGTATTTACTTTTATTTTAGGCTTGTGTCTAACTAAAAAAAATTACAAAGAGTTTTCGCGAAACGAACAAAATGTCAAATTAACGTGGCTTGGTGTCATTATGATGAGTTTTGTCCTCATCCTTGTAGTTGTTTTGTGCCCATCCGTCGTCCAGAAACTCAACCAACTATTATTATGCGTGACGTAACCAAGCACACCTTTTTTCACTACTGTGTTCGAAGATGTGGTAGACTATTTAAGACTATTTAGACCACATGCATGCAAAGCTCTGGCTATTTATAAGAAATTTATGTTACAATTTTGCACATCCTCTATCTGTGTAAACATGGACGGCGTCTCGCTAAGCTAACGGAAAATGCACTGTCATAAATAATTTGTAGTATAAGTATTGGCGCCATGGGAGGGAAGTTCAATGAAGTCGAAGCGACCACCTTGGATACGATTTTCGTTAACACTGCAAGAAATAGTGTTCCCTTGTAGAGAGAAACCACCCTTTACATCCCTGTCGATCCTTAAAATTCAAAGAAACCGTCGCCTCCGGTGTAAAGAGAGACGCCATCATCAATATTCCGAAAGTCTTCATCCGACACTTCATAAACTATTTTTTTTATTCAAAAGGATTTCAGACGAAAATTTTGTTGGAAATGGATTTGCCTTGAATTTTGTTCGTACGTACGCCTCGGGTTGTGTCAATACAACTGCTTGGTCGTCCTGGAGCACAAAACTCTGCCGAGGAGCTGCTCCATTTATCCCAAGGACGTTTGCAGGAATATATACACTTCGCCAGAGAGGTATCTGCTTTCGACTTTCAAAGCACTTGAAAGCGCTTTGGGTGTGTTGATATCACGTTTGACACGTACTTGACGCAAAAGCTCATTGATAAGCCGATTTCTTTGCTAGAAAGGACCTTTTAAGGAAAAACGAATAGTTAGTTGTAAACTTAAGTTGGCAGGATTTTCTGTTACGTATGCCGTTCAGTATCGAACGTGAAGTACTTCGCAATTTCACACAGTTTACACTTCGACGTAGCACTCAGTAATGTGCTTGGATTCGGAAATTTTTCTTTTCTTTGCGACAAATTTATGGACAGGATGCTCTGTGGATATTGAACGTTCTGAATTGTGTGCGAAAGGAAATTTCTAAAATCTCTTTATAGCTCGAACTCAGCCAATTCAACGTCCTGGCTATGGAAGTACTTTGACCTTGAATATAAATAATTGGAAATTATCTGGACAAATTGAAGTTTTTCTTAATATGTCCAAATACACCCAATTCAAAGAATATACGAATTTTGTGTATCAATCAAGTTATTGAGTGAGTCTTTCGAATTACATGCTGTTTCAGCTTCAGTTTGCATGTATATATCATGTAAATTATCATTCGAAAAAAAGGAAATCTTCCAAACTCAATTCTTCTAAACTTCTCGAATTTGCAAAAGGAGAAATAAATGCTTTTAAACGAGTTGGTTGATTCACGCAATATGTGTTTATTTAACCTACCAAATGATCGATCCCCGCCTCAAAATGCAGAATATACTAGCTATTGTAAAGCAGGCAAACTATACCATAGATGTCTGAGAGACAAACGTGTAAAGAAGCTTTCCATTTGCATATTATTAGAATCATCCCAGGCAACAATAAATAGTAAAAGCTAAAGCAGAATCCAGAGAATTTCTGTTCATAACCAATCCCGAGATTTTCGTGGATCAAACTCTTACGTAGGGTCTGCTATTCCCACCCGATTCCCTAACAGTCAAATCTTTATTAGCCCCCAGTGATTAATCTACGACGAGAGAAATACAATTAATTTGCCCAAAAGGAAGCTTGACCCACATGCTTAGGACTTAGGAATGTATTCCTTTATCTGCTTGACTATTTGTTATGCAAATTCAATACAATTGTTCGGATTAGATTTCCCTTTCATTCCACTCAATTGCCTACGGTGGGAGCTCCAGAAATGGCCCTTTTCTGTAACATTAACGCTTGTGCTAGAAACAAAACTTACTAAAAATCATTAATTTTGCCTGACCCAAATGAAACAAATAAATACCGATACGGAGCAGAACAAAAAGCTGAATATGGCATTTTTAGGGTTCCGTAGCAACCATTATAGTTTTGGTCTGACTATTCGTTCGTCGGTCGGTATGTCATAGCCCTCCCATCCTATCATTTTATATACCAATTAAGATGCAATTTGGTATACGCACGTAGATTGATAACCCAAAAACGAAAATGAAATTTTTGGAAAAATAATTTTTCTGTAAGGTGGGGGTTCCATAGAGTAAAAAGCGTTCTCACAAACAATCTCATTAGGTGGGGTGTTTTTAAATAGGTCTCCTAAAATGCAACGTTTTAGGACCTTTTGATTTTAACCCTTCAGTTACGAGATATTTCCTTTCAAAATCGTTATCTTAAATTTCTAAACAAAATAGAATTGGATCAATAGTTAAGAAGCGCGATCACCAAGCCATGTGTTCAAGTTCGAGCCTCCAACTGCCTATGAGTTTTTAATTTGCAATTGCAATAAATAAAAGGTTCCACTCCGTCTCTGGGCTGTTGTCTAGCTCGCAGCAATGCAAAATGTAAGACATTAAATTTTCCTCATTCCCTTACCCAATTCTCATAGCCACTCTAACGCATCATAGGGCTGTCCCCTGGGCTTTGGCTACATCATAAAAAAAAACTCTAGTTTGATAACATCTCGGCCTTCCACACCGACGGCGACCCATAGTTGTTTTCTGCTATGTTTGGCTCGTTAGGTCTAATTGCAATCGTTATCCCAAATCGCGTGAAGTTCTCTCTCCGCCTATACCCCAAAAGAGGTATGGTAACTAGCGAGAATTTCTAAATTATCGATTGAAAATGAAGTGATAAGGTTGTTTTATCCGGGCAACGAAGTAAGTGGTTTATTTTGGTTTCGAATTTTGGAAAACAAATCGATTTTACAATAATATACAAGGTTAGGTTAGGTTAGGTTAGAGTGGCAGCATTCCCAAGGGGAAGGCACACATGGTTCATTGTGATACCACGTTGGAGCTAGATTCCCATCCCGATAAATAAATAGAAACCGTTTGGAGCTCTTGATGAACTGAGCTAGATATCTGATATCAGTAGATCCTAGTTCGGCTAACTCTTAAAAGTCAGCGCCTGTGGTCGGCTAGAGCCAGGCAGTTGCTGAGGAAATGAAGGATGGTTTCCACTTCTTCCTCATCTTGGCAACTCCTACAAAAGTGATCTGAAAGCGCCGCGACTCTTGGCTTGTCTACCTAACTTATGACCCCAGATGATAATTACGACAACGCCTATATTACTTCGCTCTATCTATTGAACTCTTTGGACCACTTTAGGTCGAAGGTCAGCGAAATCTGCCAGGTGATTAGGCAGGTATATTCCCTTTGCCATGTATCGTTAACAATCTTGATAAATGACTGTTTAATTTCCAACGTACACATGGCTAGCGGCTTGCTAAACTGATGAGATAATCTGGTAAAGTAGTTCCGATTCTCGCTAGCTCATCGGCTTTTGAATTATTCGAAATGACACTATGCCCCGATACCCCGTGGGGGGGGGTATATATGCTGAGCGATATAATTTGGCAGTTTTAAAGGTCGTATACACTTTCGTGAGAGATTTACTAAGACAATACATATGTCAATGACAATGACAATACATATGTCATTTAACGAGACCCGTGCTATTATTGCCATGATTTTTACTTGCAACACACTACAGTAACCTGACAAACGAAAAGAAATGCTTAAGTCCAGGTGTTGCGAGTTGACATCTCCACCCACTTTACTTTCCAACTTAGAGTCGTCAGTGTAAAGATGAACTGATTTTTCCCGTGGGGGTGAGGGCCTTCCATTCAAAGAAGACTTAGGTATGGTGTAGTCAATATTTGCTTGCTTCACTTCCGTCCAGAGTTTTTTAATGTCCGTAGACTGTACGTGTCCAAGTCTAAACTGAATTGATCCTAATGGCATTGGAGGATGCAGTTTACTTACCGACGATAGGTGGAGGATGGTATTAAAGGCTCTAGAAGGTGTAGTTCCCAGGGCACCTGCAAACAGTAATGGTCACATCAACCACATGCCACCAGGCGATAACCCCATACATTAGTATAGGCTAATAGAGCCAGTACAGAGAACGCGACACAATCTTTTGCGTACTTTTGGTCACTTAATTTCGCTCTGAGTCTATTCAGAATTGGGTAGTTAATAAGAGGAATTTTGCGCTTCCGAGAAAAAAGTATCAGTTCTGGTGTGCCCGGGCTTATACCCAGACCACACTTGTTATTCCAAGTGGATAGTTTCGAGAGGGCATATTGCATCATCTCAGCTAGGATATTTGGGTGTTTGTAGTTTTTGTGTTTGAAGTTAACAGGACAACGTCGTCTACTTAGACGATAACCTTACGGCCGAAATGTTTTTGATATAGAAGTAGATTCCACAGAAGCGGCGATTCTTTGTATGGTGGATAAAGTTGAAAACCAGCCATTAAAATTGGGTTTAGAGCTCCAGTGTGACTAATACGGTGACTTTATCGCTAAAGCTTGTAGCCCTGTCTCTGACGACCCAAGGATCTGGGACCAGAACGATCTTCTCTACTTTTTGCGACAAGCTGAGTAGAGTAACTTAAGCTGCCTGGGAGTGGTAATAATTAATCTGCCACCCTCAACATTGGTACAGCTGGAAAAGGATACCTCAATCATTGTTTCGTGGGCATCTTCTTCTTCGACGCAGACATCCTCTTCAACAGAAGAGAGCAGAAATTCGTCTTCACACTTTTGTCCGAGATTGAGCAGGAAGTAAACCACTGAATTGACGTGAAACTTAGAACATGTTTTTCTATATTTTTTTAAGGTTTTTTTACTCCAGTGACTATTTTTCTGAAATATTATCTCTGCAAGTTCTGGCGTTCGAACAACAAAAAACTTTGAGGGTACTTTGAAGAACTTGCCGAGGGCTACTCAGGATTTTTACCAGAACCCATCGGAAATCAAGAACTCTTTCAAATGCGTCGAAAAAAATATCAGAACTCGTTTTTGTGAAAAAAGGCACTGCTTACTTCACACGAGCCATTTTAGCTACTAGACAATCTAACTATACAATCCGAGGGAAATATTTTTTTAAACCGTTGTATTTTTATTTTTGTAGACTGAATCAATAAAAGTTGATCTCGAAACCAAAGTTCAGATGCACAATTTGGAGGAAATGATTGACAAACCAAACTATAACCAAACAGCAGTGACGGTTTTGCTAGACTCTTGTCGTCTGGTCAGAGACAATACATCGCAAGCAGTAAGAAACTTGGATATGGTCCTCTACTTTATGAAACTAGATGAGAAGCCTGTTCCTACCGCGGAATCAGATCTGGCCCTAAATAATATTCTTCAGGTAAGCAAATTTTCTTTAAATTGATTGTCATTCAAAAATTAATTGTTTTTTTTTTTTTATTGCAGTCTGGAGAATTGTACGAGTCGAGGAGATGGCCAGCAACTCTAGGCTTCTTAACAGTTCTTCTCCTTTTATGCACAGTCCTAGTGATTGGTGTAGCGCGGAGGTCACGTTGTGCTTTAATATTTTTTAGCGTTTTTGGACTGTTCGGAATTATAATATGCTGGTTTTTAGCTGGAATCTACTTGGCCAGTTCCGTTGCACTTGGAGACTTTTGCATGAAGCCAAATGAATTCATGTGTCTTCAGGTCTTACCGGTAAGTTAGTGTGAAAGTGTATATAAATTTGGTTGCACGGCCTAAAATCACGGTCAGTTATATTCGTTTATACAGGGTGTTCTACATAAAGTATGTCAAAATAAGTGGGGTGATAGAGCTCACCTATGCAAATAAAAATGTGTATGGTAAGGGGCCAGCTCAACCGTTTGGTAGTTACAGGGTGGTTCATAAATTTTCATATCTTTTGATCTGCTCCACGCAGCGACATCAAACAAACACCAAAACACTACCATCTCAATGTCCTTTCCAAAAATGTCAACAATGTTGATCAAACTCCTACCACTGCAGGTACAATTATTTGCGAAAGTAAAAATATGTTTTGTGATTACTTAAAATTCCGCATTTTTTCACAAGGTAGAAAAAATATTAGAAAAACCGCTTCCTTAGAAGCTATACAAGAAGGTCAAGGCAAGAATATCGATCAGAGATGAAAAACAAATCGATAACTACGGGTGTGCTTAAACTAAAATTATTAAAAATTAGCACAATTTACTGTTGCACGGAAACGATAAGGCAGCTGTACTGGAATATCAAAGGAGATTCCCTAATCGACGTTCACCCCAAAGAGGGTTAATAGGGTTTTTTTCGCGGACTTTCTGAAGGTTAAGATAAATCGGAAGTGTTACTTCAAACAGCTCGGAATTGAAATCTGAAACTTCGGAAGATTCTATCGATGTCGAGCAGCAAATAATCACCCAGGCAAGATCCTGAAATGAGCACAAGACGATATGAGTGCATTCAGTTAAAATTTGGAGGGTTATTCATCGGGGAGGATTACGTTCATATCATCATCTCACAGTCCAAGAATCACTGGAAGGAGATTCCAAGAAAATATTAGAATTTTGCGTTTGGCTTCTGGAATACCAAATGGGGAACAGGGTGTTTCTGGACCGAATTCTGTGAACAATGACTCGTAGTTCGGACACTAACCCACATACCTGTTCGGATACTAACCCACATAGGACAACCTCATTCCAGTCCAAATCCTGTATCAATGTATCATCGGCACCCGTTTTATAGGACCATTCATTTTGCCGTTAGTGTTTAATGGCCAAATTTATGAGAACTTTTTGGAGAATACGCTGTCAGGTCTATTATAGCACATCCCGTTTGATTGTTGATAGTTTTGGAAAGGCCTTTGGGATAATAGCTTTTTACCGTGTATTTCATTTCGTTTCGATAAGTAAATCAAAAAATAAAAATTAACTAATTGATGTGCGTACAGTAAATATTAAAATTTTTATGACTGCCCCTCTAACGCCCAAACGGTTGAGATTGTCCCCCCTACCATACATTTTTTTTGGTCTAGGTGGTATCCCCTCACTTATTTTCGAACTCCTTCTCTAAAACACTCTGCATAAGACGCAGACAGTTGTACTAATAAATTCGAGTTTTAAAAACTAAAAAACAATGTTTTATAGCTGCACAAGTTAACAGAAAACCGGGGTACGCGGAGTAAAAGGAGACACATTACTTGCTTTACTTTCCGCACGCTGCACATACTGCATACCTTGATTTTCTGTTAACTTATACAGCTGTAAAGGAAAATTAATCATTTTAAACTTTTTAGTCCTCTACTTATAGATTATTTTTTAAACTAGAATTTATTTATCTTCACGTTTTTTTTTTCTTTGTGTAGCCTTGGTTTGGTTTTAGTAGCAATTTCCTTTCGTCGTGCAAAGCCAAAGTCCTTCAATCGTTTAGCCAAAGTCGTCGATGTATCAGTTTGCTTAGAACTTGGTTTGCTATTTTTGTTCCAGGAGTAGCGGACAATTAACGGTCGACCCCCCAAAGTCCGATAGGTTGGCAAGGCTCTTATGCAACAAGATGTTCCCTGAAGGGATGCCAGCGACATAATATTTTTAACCAACCTTATATCATTCATCATGTTTCTCACCATTGTCTTAAATTTTATTGGATTTCATAGGGACCCCAAAATTACACCAGGCTCCCTTATCTTGAATTTTATTTAAAACTTAGCGGTAGGTCTCCTCTCTTGTCCTGTACTAGGGAAGCACGCTAGTACAGAGAATCATACCACTTGGAGACTCCCTCGCTGGTCGATTTGGTCCGTCTGGTGGCTAGTCAGGGACTGACTGAAATGCTTCACTGGGCTTACTTATATAGCCCCTAGTCCCCAGCCACCTGAAATTAAAATTACCTCTTAACTCGGGCGGTTGCTCTGCTGACTTTCACTCACTGAGTTGGTTCTTTTCTCCTCGACCACCGGACTGCAACTGGCTTAAGTCCTCTGCCGGTCGGACTTATATGGCCGTGGTTCACTTTCATCCAAATTCTCCAATAACCTTTTGTTGGCTGCTAGTTCCTCTGGCTTCTGATGGGTCTGCTAGGTCTGGTCTGGTCGACTACTGGACAGCGACTGCCTGCTGGTACTGAGCCAGTCCTCCTTATATAGCCCGGCGGAGGTACTTCGAGGTGATTAAATTGAGCCCAAACACCTGTTAGGACCACCTCTGACTTAGGATCCGGCTCTGTAGCAGCTGCTTCAAATTACTGCGAGAAAAAGAGACAAAGAAGGATCAATCTGTACGGAAGAAAATAACGCCTAGATTACGACGGACAATGTTGTTAGACGGGTAGGACGTGTTATTACGGTCAGGACGATAAACTTGTACGACGAAAATACCTAGATAACCAGGGTGGCACGCTGGTTATGCGAGTGACTTGTACTAGGGAAGCACGCTAGTACAAGAGAAACTATACGATATTCCTGCACTAGGGAAGCACGCTAATACAGAGAAACGAGTGTCCAACACCAGGGAAGCACGCTGGTGAAGGAGAACCCTAGATAACCAGGGAAGCACGCTGGTTAAGAGAGTATCTTACACCAGGAAAGCACTCTGGTGCTAGAGAAAACGGTATGAGTGGCCAACACCAGGGAAGCGCGCTGGTCAGAGAACGTGTCTGCCGTTTTATGATGTTCAAAAATGTTTGCTTACTTACTGATCTAAAAAATACAAATCTTTTTGGCATTGTATATTTTACACATACATTTTTTCAACTATATCTCGGTTTAAGGTCAGAAGACTCTGAGCGAAAGGAATTGCAGTTTGTTCCTTTTTACATCCTTTTAAGGTATTTTTAAATTAAATTAGAAAAGGATGTTTGAAAGTATCCGGAAACTTTTCCATTAAATCAAAATTCTTTGTACTTAAATTATACTATAAAAAGCTCGTAAATTTAAAAGGAGATGAACAAAGATAATTTCTTTAAAGCTACTCTTACATACAATTCTTTTTTTTCAGAAAAGTCCACACGATATTTACTATCTGAATTGCGGCACTCTAAGGAACAGTTTCATTTTACGACTCAATGAATCAAGGGATTGCGTGGAAAGAGCTCGAGAGTCTGTGCATGTCGTGTCGAGGTATCCTTTCATCTTAATTAATTAATTAAGTTTTGTAAAGAACAAAAACTTTTCTATTTTCATTTAAGGATGAGCCGCGAAGTGTATCCTCGCATCGATATTAGTAATGCGGTCGAGAATATGGATAAAGAGTTGGAGGAAACGAAGCGCAAACTTTCAGTTCTTTCAGCTATGTTGGATCGCCGTTCAATAGACAAACACTACGCGGCAGCAATGAAAGGAATTTGCGGCGGAGGACTCTTGGGATTAAGCCTTATGATGGTTGCAGGTCTTTTAACTGCCTTTCTGTTAACTATTCTTGTGTATGCCGATTCTCATGCTTGGATCTACCTCACTAAAAAGTAACTTTTCGATATAATCTTTATTGTTTTAGTGAATTATTTGAATATCCATTTATATTTGCAGACAGCCCGAAGTTGATAAGTCCGAGACAGTGCCGTTATTCCCAACTACACCTGGTCCTACAGTTTCGCCCACAGCTCCACAAATAGGCACTGGAACTATAAATCGAACACTGCTGCACCACCAACAGAATCACAGTGCAACGATTGGGGCGACAACTCATCACAGAAATGGAACAGCTGCACTAAGAGGGTTGGCATACAGTGGCGATTCGCCACCACCTGGTTATGATGTTGTGGTGCATGACGCAAGGCATGGCTTATTATTTTTCTTTTATTTTATTCCATTTCAAAATTTTATTTCGCGTCATTAGTTACAATCAGATAAACAGGTAGCCCATCATTCACTTCGTACCGAGACATTTGACCGCATTCATATCACTTTCGTTTCTTTTTTATATAATTTTTGTTGCACTAATTTTCTGTCACTTAACTAGAGTTAGAGCTAGCTAGTTTAAGGTTGAACATGTGTATGTGTTTACCCTAAATTATGTCCTCTTTCGTGCACAAGTTTGTTTGTATAATGTTCTTTTCTAAAACAATGTCATCTTTTTCAAATACGTAATCTTGTTATAAGACAAATTTCCTTTTGATTTATTTACTCAAAAACAAATTATTTAAAATAAGTTATTATACGTCGGTGTAGTAAATGATGGGGTTGCAAAGTGATGTCGCTGGTTCGAAATCTATCTTAAATTGTAGGTCCACTTGCAATCGTTATCTCGCATCTGGTGAAGTTCTTCTCCCGGTCTATGCCCCACAAGAGGTTACTGCAGAGATATGAGAATTTCAGCGATATGAATATTCACTTTTTTTACCAGTTTTAGTGAAGAAACGTGAATGTCTTGTTTTTGCATTACTGCGAGCTAATTTGATTTAATTTTTTAAAAACCAACGGGGAGATCTGGTCTCGAACTGTGGAATTTTGGAATTTTGGTCGTGCCGTTCAACCAATTAATCCAACTCTAATTATCTGAATATCTGTTGTATTTTTCCTTACAAGCATTGTTTGTGTTTTCTATATGACTTATACCACTCCATAGAATTACATAAAGGTAATTTAAAAAAATCATCAAATATTAATTTGAGCTCTGCTGGAGCTATTAACTATAGCCGCAAGAAGTTTTCAAGTTGTACATCATAGCGCCATACTTGCAATCAATGAGGCACCGGGGTTTATTTTTGATATTAGGGTGCTTTATTTTATTCTTACCATTCATGCTTCGTGTGTACGTTTTGGACGAATAAGATAAGCTTTTACAATAAATATTAAAACATACAATAATGAATGTGCATTAGGCTGGTCACAAGAAATCAATGTGCAAATTCTTACTGGGGGAACCTCCTTAAGGTCAAGCCAATTGGCTAGAAAATATGATTGCCGAAGTCTCAGCTCAATCTGATAACGTTAACCCGTGCCTCGCTGAGGTTTTTTCGCCATAAAATGGAAGCCGTACGTCCTAGAAACCTAATTCTTATCTCATTTTATAGGAAATTGTGTTTCCTTGACTTATTATTATTTGTTTTTTTGCTAAAACTAAATTTTGTGATATTTAGCATTTTTCAGGTCAGGTTGTGGTACATATCCTCAAAAAAAAAAAAGCGTTAACAAGAGTTTGGTTGGAGGTGATTTCAAAAGTAAATGTAAAAAAATCCAAGTTGAAAATGAAGGTATAAGGGGAAAAGAAGAGCAAAGAAGGCTAATGGCTTAGATAAGGTAGCTTTTGTAGAGCCAGGAAAAATGAGTCTACATTCAGGATTTTTTTAAATATCTGGCGGAAGAATAGAGATTGTGCCCATTTTGCAATTAAAACCTAGTTTTAGAATACCTTCTAAGTTCTAAAGTTTTTATCCAATACCAGTGACCAGTATTTGCTGCAGTGGTATCAAAACACATTTATCAGCTGCCCCCCACTCTTCAAGAGCTGAAAAAACTGGTTTTGCCTGGGTAATTCCCATACTATTTCCAAGCTGACGAATACCTATCAACTATTCTTAATTTCCACAACTAATTAAAATCGCTACCCTCTCCATGTTTTTCTTACTCAACATATCTGGAAGCAATTTCCCATCCCAGTGCACAACAGCTCCCTCTTAATCGGAATTCATAAATCTATTTTTGATCAGGTTAGTTCTTTCCTGTCGGAATTGCTCTCTGCGGAGTCGTATGACACTCCTACTTATAATTAAATTATGTGAATCATAACCTAACATCTCTACTATACCTATCTAACAATAAAGGCAATTTTTCAGTAATGATTTCTTCAGTATCTTAACTATACTTCCTCTTTTTTATTTCTGGTCCTGCTTTCTCAGGGTATGTGAAATTATACTCCGTATCTTCTTGCATCGGTTCATCTTCCTCTGATGTGCTGCTAGGGCTTGGCGCAGATTCCAGTTCAACATACTCTTCACCTTATAAAAATAAAATAGGTCTATCTGCTTACGCGAAAGTTTTTACATAAAACCGAAAGTTTTCGTTGGCACTGAGTCTGCTTACTTTTGGACTTGAAAAAATTTGACAGTCGAGTATTTTCCCCTTTTACCCAAATTTTACACACGCTGATGAGTGTGAATAAAATTTCGGCAGAATTCTTCTTAAACGCACTGATCTTTGATTTTTGCAATCTTAATATCTCAGCTGCTCGCATTTTTTCTCTTCGTTGTTCTGCTTTTTCAACTTTTATGTCAACACCTCCCAGCCCGGGCGTCCTATTACTCTCTGGAGTAACAAAATCTCCCTGCCTTCTTCAGTGGTGTTTGTAAGTGCATCTTAATGAGTAACGTCACACAGGTTGTCAAGAGTTGATTTGAAATCTTCTACTTTTTGATTTTGAGCGGCGCTTGTTAATCTGGTAGCATTCTTTTGCAGTTTTCTCCACTAATCATACAGTTTTTCCAGCTTTGCAATACAATCTTTTATATGTCCGATTGGTTTCTTAACTTTGTCCCAAAAATTTAGATCTTCCTGTATTATAAGTCTTGTAGCTTCTCTGTTGTTCAATGTGACTTGGCGCATATTAGGTCTGTCTGCTTACTTTTGTGTGTTGTTCGTTCTTCTGGTGGAGGGGATGAAAGTGCGAAAGTTAAAGCCAAAATTTTTTCCACACTCATCAGCGTGTCTAAAATTTGAACAAAAGGGGGAATTCCACCGGCGGCAACACATAGTTGTTTTCTGCTGACTGCAGATTGGTTCGGAATCCACTTTAAATTGTAGATCCACTTAGAATCGTTGTCTCGAACCGGGTGATGTTTTTCTTCCGCCCGTACGTTACGGGAAATAGAGAGAGAGAGAGAGAATTTCAGGCTGGGCAGGCATATTCCAAAACCATTTCCATTTATCTTCAATAGTAGAAAAGAGTTTTAATTGTGGACACCTCAATAAAATCATTTGAACGCCGACGTATAAATTAGATGGCTACAATAAAGTCTTAATGTTTGCTGAAAATGAGTTCAACGTCAAACAATACACCTGGATCCAATATTTCAGAAACTCTCATTAGATCAGTCCCATCAATATTGTGAGAGTATAATATAGTACGACAAGAGCGATTTATAGAGAATATTTTGCACTCAATACTATTTAGCAAGAAAGAATTTTCATTACACAATTTATCCAACTCCTGCCGAAGGACCGCCGAGTCATTGATATTACAAATTTGACCCAAAATTTTTATATCATCTACGTAAAGAAGATATTTACAAAATGAGACGCTATTGCCAATATCATTAAAGTATTACAAAAATAATATTGGACCGAAATGAGTGCCTTGCGGAACCAATTACCTAAGATGAGTATCCATCTATCGTACTCCTTTTGAACTTGTGTGCCTTTTAGCATTTTTTAATCTTAGTAAACCTTAGGGTGCCTATGGATTGATTGGCTTATAGTTTAACTTTGGGGAACAAAGATATTAATTCCTTTCTGCAAAAACACATAACAACTCTGAAAAATGTCTGGTAATTCATGGTCATGGTCATATGTTATACGTTTATGAACTTTTAGAAACCTTTTTGAATGAGTTGCTAAATTCAACGCACTTTTATTTATTAGTCAACTCTTACTAATCGAGGAGAGAGCAATAATTTGTGGTTACATTTACTTATGTAGTTCTCATATATAAAGCTACTGTAATCATTTTTGAGCATCCTAGTCACTTATTTCCTGAACGTTTTATTTATGCCATATTTGTTCTGAATATGATAATAGATTAGTACACTTGTTCCTTTATTAAATAAAACTGTTGACTAAAAATTTGTAAAATTGTAATCTTTTTTTTCAGAATTTCGGGGCACCACACGCTTGGTCGATTGCCATCACAACAACCGTCACTTTTGTCGGGGCCAAATAATGGTAAATATGCAACCCTTAGCAAGCAATGCAAGACACTTGAATCAAGCGACTTTTACTGAGAATCGCCTGCCTGCAATATTACTGCAGGCAGCTCAACAAATCAATCTTCAACTTTACCAAAATCTTCGACATCATATCCAATTTGTAAATTGACTAGTGAGACCGAGAAGTCGGATAAAGATCCCCGGGATGTCAGTCATAATGGATTTAATCGTTTTGATCCAAAATATATTAGCATTGGTCCGAAAGCAGTTCGTGGCAATAATAATTTGACTGTTGTAGCTGCAGCAACCGCGAATAAGTGCGCAACTCTTCGACATGGGGGACGCTATGGCGGCTCGTTGACCATAAAGGGTGCAAGTCCAAGTCCAAATCTAAAAAGTGCAAAGACGCCAAGTATTGCAACCGTTTCAAAAGATTACTGCAACCAGCCAGATTGTTTAACTCTACCTTATAAAAAAACTACTATAAACACATTTACAGATATTCCAGGCACTACAGGAGTGGGAAGTTCGACTGCTGCGAAAAAGGAACTGGAAGCTAAACAGCTAAATCAACAGCAGTTGCAGGCACAACACCAACTTCAGCAACTTCAACAACAACAGCATCAACAGCAGCAGCAACAGCATCAGCAACAGCATCAACAACCGCATCAACAACAGCATCATCAGCAACAGCAGCATCAGCCACAACAGCATCAACATCAACAATTGCAGCATCAGCAACAGCCATCAGTTTATAGCATAGAGACGTCAAACTATCGGTCATCTTCAGGAAAACAGCCTAAAGGAGGCCTCTCAATTTTAAATCAACCACTGCCAGAAATACCTCAGCAGGTCGTAAAAGTACCAGAAATATCAAAGAACCTCCAGCAACCGCTCTGTGTTTCAAATTTAAATCAATATAGATCTCTTCAAAGGCCATCTAAATCTCAAAGTGGCCATCATAGCAATGTAAGCTATCAATTGAGAGAAGTTGGACGATCTTCGTCCGATGGATCCGCTTCTGTAAAAGTTCTTCCACCGTCCCTTCCGCCCAAAAATAGACATAAAGATGATCAGCAAACTTCACGCTCATTACGTCAATCGAACACTCAAACTCTTCCGATGAAGTCGTCAAGTCTGTCACGTCATCAATCCTCAACACATAGTACCTTTGGATATGAAAGAGGTCAAAACGCAAATCAACTAGAAAAGCCAATTAAGCAATTTGACAATAACAAACTGTCTTCTTCACAATCAAGTGGTATTCCCTATGTAGAACAGTATAAATCGAATCTATCCGCCTCGAAACAAAGTTATCAAGGAACGTCATCTGCCTCACAACACCAACGACACTCTTCGAACATTTCCTCAGTATCAGCGCAACATCATTCGCACCAGCAAAACAATAATCTACCGAGCTATCAGTCAAGTCAAAGCAGCCATCAGCAGCATCAACAACATCAAACCTCTAGCAATAGCAATAAGAACAATTACGACCAACAAACAAGCTCAAATGTATATTATCGTTCCCTAAAACGTGGGGGCACCCATGCCAATAGCGATCTTTATTCTGTAACCGAATTGTAGGAGTGTGCTTGCTGCGGTGGTAGCGTTGATATCGTCCGGCGCTGTCCCGCACTTGTTATCGTTACATCATCATCCACTACGGCATCAACAACAATTTCATCAACACCAGCATCGATAAAAGCCAAAAGATCTTTATCGTCAGGCAAACAATCGACAATGACTGGTTCGTTTGATAGCCGAGTGGATGGCGGTGGTAAACAACAGCAATATCGGTCACAGTTACAGCAGCAACATTCCAATGGGATTGTTGTCGGATCACATCAACGCCATCGCCGCGAAAAAACTTTTAAAGTATGATTTTTAGAGACGTCATAAAATGATATTTTTTGTGACGTCACTAAAAACGGTAAAAGCAATAGCAACAAAAATACATTACCTTTCGACATTAAACTGAAAATAGAAAATCACCATTGTACGAAACTCAAAGTTTAACATCAGTTTTTACAATCAGATTTTATTCTCGTTCTCATATTTTCTACAATACATATTTTCGAATGCTTCTACAACTAATTGTTTATTGTTTGCTATATTTTCGTAAAGATTTTAACTCGAACGTTTTGCCCGATTTATTTTACAGTCCCCCTTATCTATTTCATATTTATTGAACAATTCTACTAGTTTCAACTATCTTCAATATAATGCGGTATAATATTTGCGGGAAGTAACCGTTTTTTTACCTAACGATTGACAACTAAAGCTCTGGACTAACTTCAAGTAAGTAACATATATAAAAATATAACCAAATCCTTACGACCTAATTTAATAAATGTAAACAATGAATTTCATTATAAAGTCGTTATCTTCTACTCTTCGGAGCTTGGTGCAAATTTTTCTACACGCATGTTGTACGCCACTTGCAGACCGTCTGCGGCTACACCGACTTCAGCAAGGCACTTGATAGATTCCCTCACTCTGTGATTATGCTCAAACTTCCCGCCTTTACTGCTCGACCGGATCCCCTCGTAATTAAAATATATCGAGTATCTTTTCGTGACACCTTATCTAGAGTCGTTAGGGCTTCTTCTGGTGTACATCAGGGTAGCCGTATTGGTCCGCTGCTATTTATTCTTGCTATTAACGACATTGTCCCCCTGATTAATACTGTTTGAAATACTGTTTAACTTCGGTTTCACTGCTTCTTGTATCTCTTCTATCGATGCAAAATGATTCCCTTTCAAGTCCACCATTAATTTGGTGAAGAGGAAGTAGTCAGGGGGGCTCAAATAAGGCAAGTACGGTGGGTGGCTGAGCACAGAATCCATTTTTTGCCAAAAAATTGAGTGTTAATCGCCGCAGTATGAGCTGGTGCGTTATCGTGCAAGAGGGAAAAAAGAACGATCTCTCCACAACTCGGGTCTAACACGCGCGATTCTTTTGCAAATGCAATCCAACTTGTTGGTAGAATAAAGCATTCACAGTAGTACCTTGAGGAACAAATTCTTTGTAGACGATACATTTCCAGTTAAAAAAATGACCAACATTGTCTTAATTTTTAGTTTTTGAAAACGCAATTTTTTTGGTCGCTCATGATTCATTCTTCGCCGGTAACCTCGGCATTCGCTTCGGACTCCACCATAAGTAAAGAGTATGACTCTCAGCTCGAACACTCCTAACGCCCTAATACTTTCTTTCATTAATACCCAAGCTTTCGAGCCATACGTTACCATAGGTCTTATTATTGCTCGGTATATCTCCTCTTTTGACCTGCTAGAGAGGTGACGTGATCTTAACAAGGGCTTCACCGAAGCAATCTTGTGTGATGTGGGTCCGTATATCAAACGTAACATCATTGTTGGAATTAACGTGCGAACCGAGATATTTGAAGGAAATCACACATTCGAAGTTCCAATCGCCAACCGCAAAATTTTGTCTTACCTATGTCTATTTGATGTCGTCAGGTACTTTGTCTTTTGTTCGTTGATTTGGAGCCCCATAGTGAGAGCAGAGTCATCCAGCTTTGCTACCATTTTTATGGTATCTGCTGGACTTCTACCCACGCGGTTCAAATCATCAGCGTATCCAAGGACTTCGAAGTGGATTTGTTGAAAATCGTACCTGTTGACAATATCCTTCAACGGTGACTCGACAAATATTTATGATCTTTCGGGGTATTCCCACAGTGAATTTCTGTCTATTCTATCTTACGCCTACTTAAAATCCACAAAAATGCGGTGGAGTTGAATGTTGCACTTTTTGCATTTCTACATGGTCCGGAGTACTGTTAAAGATCTGGTTTGTGGTCGATCTTCCATCCGTTAGGCCACACTGATATTCGCCCAGAATTGCCTCCGCATATAGTTTCAGGCGTCCAGCGATGATATACGATAAGACCTTGGCCCGTATTTTGTGTCTCGACTCGATGTCGATCATTGTCGATGACAGTCGACGATGGATGGAAAAAGGTTAGACATTTTAAGAATTTGTACGCGATTATGAAATTCTACTGCCATCAATCTTCAGGTTTAGACGGATTACAAATTTTCTATAAAGGAAATTAAAAATGAAGGTAAATCTTTTTCTTTTCGACTCGATCGTATTGCCAAACAGCAAATTTCTATTGAATCGATAAAGTAATTTTATCGATCATACAAAATACGGGCCCTCTTATGCAGCACATAACAAGGAGATTCCTTGATAATTGCTGCATACCTCAATATCGTCCTTTTCATGAACAGGAATTATAACAGATTGCTTCCAATCAGCAGATATTATCTCCTCATTCTATACACGAAGTATCAGTTCATAAAGGGCATTCCAGATAGATGTGCCGCCCACTTTAATTAATTGACTGGGAATGCCGTCGGTTCCAGGTGCTTTTTAATTTAAGAAAAAGGTTTTCCCCTTTATTTGGGATTCCTTTCTTTTATTTGGCTTTTGATAGAGTCTGGCATGCTGCCCTTTTAACCAAACTTCAAACATTTGGTCTGCTTCCTAACCTCATTAGATGGATAGAGAGTTTTTTTGTCATGCCGTACAATCCGTGTAGTAATGATGGAGTTACATCTGATTCATACGAAATAAATCCCGATGTACCTCAGGGTTCAGTTGTTTCACCAACCTTATTTTTTTATTTATGATCTATTATCCCTTACTCTCAATCCTATTCATAGTTTCGCCGACGACAGCACTCTTGATTTCACGTGGAAATGCTACAGAAGTCAATCGAAAACGCATGTTTGGATCATTAAAGAACGACATTTCCATAGTTCTATCGCTTGGGGCAGAACAAATCATGTTTCGTTTAATGAATCCAAAACTCAATGCCGTTTAAAGTCCCTTAAAAACGCCCAGTTCACCTTCAACCCATTTCAGTCGACGGAGTGAATCTACCCAATTCGCCCTCTCTAAACATCTTGGATATTTAGATATCCAGCAGTCTTAGCTGGACTGATCATATATTTGCAATCGCTAAAAATGCAATGAAATGCTGAAATACAGAGATGTACGAAATATTTCACCCCATCTGACTTCCACATCAGGCCTAGGCTTGAATATAATTCCCATATTTGGGCAGGGGACGGACACACCGCATTGTCCGCGTTAAACAAAGTCCAGTGTAAGGCTATTAAACTTATTAGCGATTCCTTAATCTTTGAGGGTCTTGACTCTCTAGAGCAGTGATGTCCAAACCTATGCCCGCGGGCAAGTGAGCTTTTGAGCTTTTGAATTCGTATATGCACTTTTAATTAATAAGGCATACAAAAGTTTAAAGTATTTAAGTAGTTTTGTAAGCAATTATATAATATCTTAAGATATACAACCTTTTGCAAACATTTTAAGGCTCTAAATTGAACAAACAGTACGAAATGCTTCGAAAGCTTTTAAGCTTTCTTCACATTAAGTAGTGTGAGTTTGACCATCACTGCTCTAGAGCATTGAAAGAATGTCGGTTTCTCACTCTTCTATCGCTATTTCCATGGCTATTGCTCTAACAAAATTGCTAGCCTGATTTTTTGTAGACACATGACAACGCACGGTACAAAGCTACAAATCGCTCCCACTCCTATACTCTCCAGGTCAAATTTGGACGTATCGTCAAATTTCGGGAACCATTTCTAAGCACACAACACGAATGTGGAACAGTTTACCATCTTCTGTTTTTCCCTCGTCTTATCAGCCTGAAACTTTCAAACGGGGCGTACATCGACACCTCCTTCACCCAACCTCCTAACCCATTTCCCTCATCCTTAATTCCTTTCCTACCAAGGCTGTGCTTTAGCATCATAGGCCATCCCCTGAGCTTTAGCAACATCATATATAACAAAAAAAAATTTAATTTGACTGGTAGAAGCGTACAACATGCGCGCATAGATATTGCTGCTTTGACACCATTTTCTAAACCAAAATTTCTCTGGATAGAGTGCTAAGCAATACTGGGTATTTACAGGCGAACATATAAAACATCTATATTGCATATAGTCTAGATTTTTGAGTTGTCACCCGTTATGTACATGAACTATATTGAAGTCGTAACGATAACGTTCATTATACTCCCCCTCTCTCTCTCTCATAGAAAATAATTGTGGAAGCATTTTAAATAAAATCACTGTTAAATCGTAAACAAAAATATATATCAACTTTAAATTACTGTTCAATACAAAATATTTCTGTGAACAAAACACAATCATTCGAATCACAATCTGCGAGCACATTCCACAATAAAACAACATACAATTAAAATTTATAAGTTCGAATCTTACAAAGTATATTTTTTGAGCAGTTAAAAATAATTCAAAAGCGTATAAATAGGATTTTTAAAGATGTTTTTTATTAACTACTATTCTAAAGAATTTTTCCACTCAAGGTTTAAATAATGTAAAAATAAGTAAAAAAATAAAAAAAACAAACCAACTAAGAAAACAAAGTTAAAATTGTAAGTAAATCCATCAATCGATTCTATGCTCATTCTATGAACGAAACCAGAACGTAGTTGTTTATTAAATCTACAGCACTGGTTTTAGTGCGTATCTAAAATTTTCTTTTGTATAGGGATTAACTGAATTCACCAAATATACCAAAAAGTAAACAATGAAAAAAATGAACTGTTGTTAGTGACGTTATATTTGTAATTTTAAGCGTTTTAGTCGACATGAAATTTAAGAAAATATTAAAAATTTAAAATTAAATAGTGTAAATTTATTATGGGCTAGTGTAAACCAATAAAATAACGAAACTAAATTAAAAATTAATTATTAACAAATAAGAAAACGCTTAGATGATTAGGTAGACGTAAGCGAAACAATGGCTTTTTCGGGTGTTGTTCAAATAGCAAATTTCAAATTTTCGATTCAATTTTTTTTCGATGCAATTTCGTTTTTGTAATTATTGTAAGTTTCCACCGCGCACAAATTGCTACTGCCAAAAGACGAGGTACAAATTTGAAAACAACGAAACTGTTTTTATGTCCAAACCCTGTATAGGGTTAATAATTTTTTTTTTTAAAAAAAGCACAATTTACTTTTGTATTCTTAAGAAAAATATTGTTTTGGATTTTATGGGTGCATGTGCAAGGAACTGTAGAAACCAAGAACTGGAATGGGCACGCCATTTTCATGTAAAATTAGCTAAACGTTAGAAATATCGCCACAATACTTGTCGATGTAAAATTAACAACAATTTGTTCATAAATTCATTGCTTTTTACAATGCTGCCTACATTACGATTATTAATGCTGATGAATACATTTTTAATAACATTCCCCCTTTTAGACTTGAACAAACATTTTCAAAAGCGATTATTTCTATTACAGAGCCTTTTCGATAAGTCGTTATAATTGGGTCAATTTTGTAAGAAATTCAGAAACGCAATTTACATTAAATGAGGAATAACTATTTCTTTTTTTCGGAAAATAGTTTAAGTGACAAGAAACCAATAAATATGTTAAAAAAAAAAGAAATTTTATTAGAATTTTAGGGATTTTATATAATTCGATTGCTTTAAGTTCACTCTCGAAAATTAGTAGAAATAAATGTTACCGGATTTTGAAGATAGCACACAAACTAAATTGACAATTACGTGCATTTATTTATGCCTTTACAGCCCCGTGTGAGCCGAAACTCGAACTGTTTTTTATTAGTGAACTATGGCGCGTTTTTTTTAAGTATACATACAAAGAACTGTTATTTTTTGTAATGGTTTTCCAAGATGTAAAATTTTTTTTTTATTTTGTAATGGATGTGATAGAAAAATGTGTGTTTTAAATTGTTTTTAAGTACCTACTGCGAGAGACTGTGAGTTGTAATCAAATATAAAAAAAAAGATTTTTTTTTTAAAGAAAAAAACAAGAAAACTTCTTAGAAATTAATAAAGTAGTCAAAGACGAACAACCAAGACGAGCAGATGTTATTTAAATAAACCCAAGAAGAACATAATTCTGAAATTAATTATTTGATTTATGTAAATATACAAATTATTTAACATTTAACTTTGCAAATTTTTTTCCTGTACTCCCCCCGACGTACAATTACCAAATTCAGGTTTAGGGGAGAGTACGCCACCATCTGGCGACTGATTTTGATAGATTTCGATGCGCTGAACAAAAAAGAAACAATAAAAAATTACGATATCTCGAGATATCTATTTTTTGTTTATCAAATTTTTAATAATTACCAAATTCGACTGATTTTCTTTGCAAAGATCGTCATAATGAAGAAAAACAAAACTCGGTTTCGCCCTCAACTTGGTCTGCTCTTTAGCACAATTTGGATGTGTGTGATATACACTGACGAGCAAAATTGATCGCATGTTTTCATCATATGTGACCTGGACTATAGAAAGGTACCTATGGTCGGAAGAATCAATTTTTGTTTTTTGATCGAAATTTATAGAAAATTGAACGTATTTTTCAATGGAACAAACCGCAGACTCCTTAGTTTGAAACTTTTGCTGGAAATCATCCTTAAAGTTCAAAATGAATTATAAAAATCGCGAAAAAAATTGTAAATAGATCAAGAATTGCTTTTTTTGATCTTTTGTACCTGTGGTCGGAAAAATCGATGTTTTTTTAATGAAAATTTGAGAAATTGAAAATTGAACACCCTTTTCCATTAAACAAAGCATAAATTCCTATTTTTATTATCTTTGTAAAAAATTACACAAGTTCAACATAAATTACATAAATGCAAGAAAAAAAAATAATTTCAACATTTCTTTTTTTTCCTTTGGGCTTTTTTCGATGTTTCCTCTTTCTTTTGATTTTTTTTTCAAATCTTCATTTGGTTCATAATAAATTTTTTTTTTTTGCGCGGATGTCGCGTTTTGTTCAGTTGTTCTTTTTTGTTTGGATTTTTCAGCTTTCTTCGTTGACTTCGATGTTTTCTTTGTTGATATGGATGCTGTATTCCTTTTTTGACGGGTATTTTCTGTGTTGGTAGAGTTGCAATTGAGTCAGCTTTTACTTTGTGGTGAACCAAATCTCTCAAATTATTGTAAATATACCACTGCCTTTCCCGACTGAGACCTTCAGGAATAATAACAGTTGGCATTAGGTTATCTACTGGACTTAGCAGTAATTCAAATTCAGCAGTATCTCCATAATCGGCAAACAGTTTCACTTCAACGCCATCTCTTGAAATTTTAAAATGATGGTATGAAGTAATACCAACCAATGGCTTATAAAATTGTTTAATATAGTTGACTCAGTCGTACCAACATCTTCGGAAGAAACTGCCTTATTATGACCGGAGTGGGATGAGGCGGCTACACAATTCATTAGATCTTCGTGATTATCAACGTTGCTTAGTGCGTATTTTGATTTCAAAAATCCAAAAAATCTGTCAGGGGAAAACTTTGTGTGTCCTGTAAGGAGAAAGTTTAGCGAAATAGTCGTGTTCAGGTTTTTGGAAATTCGCCACATGAGATATCCTAACATAACGTTCTTCTTATTCTGGCCTACACAATTATCACTAAAGAGGACAAGATTAGCCGTGTTGTGGGTTTGAAGATAATGATGAAGGAAACTAATGACGCAATTCGGACCTTTTCCAATATCATCGGCCAAGTAATTGAACTGAAAATAACAAAAGAAAATAATTGTAAAAAATTTGCCATGCAAAATTTTTGATAGGATTTATAAAGACTGGAATTGTAGTACCTGAACTTTTTCTTTTTCGTTGGTTATACCAAATACAGAGCATTTCCTTTTAGCTTTGAAATAAGCACTTCCTGGTTGTTGAGGGCTGACTGGATAATGCACTGTTTGCGCAAAATCGAACGATATAACTTGCGCAGAAGCGTCTTTGTTTAAACAATATTCTTGGTAAAACGCTCTCTGATTTCTGGTTTTGTGCAGGTGGTCTACAAATGAGTTTAGCTTTTCTTCTCGCACTTCATCGGAACAGTTTTTCATTTGAGAAATCACCAACGTATTACCTGAACAAACCATCATCAAGAAATTGATTAATTAAAATGTTTTCTAATGAACACCGCTAAAGTAAAAAAAAAGAAATAATACCTCTACAAAAGTCAAAAAGATCGTCAGCCGGCTTCATTACAGAAATAAAAGGCACATATTTACTCCAAATTCTGCGTAAAGATCTATTGCTTATTTTTCTTTTATCGGAATCAAGGGTTGCAATATACATTCGAATTTCATTATTTTGTAGTCCTTGAATTTTGGTAACCTTCCTGGAAGCGGAAGAGCGATACGATCAGCAACAGATTTAATAAATTCTACTACTTTTGTGATTTCTTCTGGTTGAATTGATGTTGGTTTGGAAGAAGGTTTATATGAACTGCCGTGTTTTCGAACTTCGACACCATGAAGGTTATAGTGATTTAATAAATTTTTAAAACGCTTCAATCCACACGGGTACAAAAACAGAAATATCTTACGGCAGATAGGCAGCTTGTGATAAGTGTAAACAATATTGCCCTTATTTCCAGGCAGCAACTTACGTTTTCCATATTTTTTTTGTTCCAACACGACGTCGTGCTAATACCGCTTTATTTTCGTCAATATCCTGAAGAGACATATCGAAAGACGAATCTGGTACAACGTCATCTTCTATGTCACTAACACCTGCACCTCCACCTTGATCTTCGTAATCTTCATCACAATCCGCAAAATATTGTTTCTCCACTGCTTTAAATTCTTCTTCTAAATCCATTCTGCACTTTCACAAACTGAAACAACGAAAAACCACGATTTCGAAAATAGAATGATAAGAAAAGCAGCACGTATTATTCGAACTTTTTCAACGTTCACAAAATTAGCTATTTAGGGGAAATCACTTGAATAAGGTACAAAAATATTTATTGTAAAAGCACCACTGTATAGTGGAAGTCTAAAGAGAGGTAGAGAGCCAAGGGTAAGACGAAAAAGAAGAGGTAGAAGCGCAAATACTAACGCGACGCACGCACACGACTTGTTATCTTTAACAGCTGTTTTCTCGAAAACTTGATTTCTAACCATAGGTACCTTTCCGTAGTCCGGGTCACATATGCGTTTCTTTCTTTATAACAACAAAACCATAAGTCGTAGCCTAATTAAACGAATTTCCAATAATTTCTGGTTTCTTACATAATATTGCAAAGAAAGAAAATCTCTGCCAGAGTCTTTACTTTTGTTAAGGGGAATAAGTTTCTGTGTGTACGTCATGTGATCAATTTTGCACGCTTTCTAAATTAAAGTATAAACCACATTTTTTCACTATTTTATCCATAACCCTTTATTTTTTCATAGCTGACTTATTCTATTGGGCATACTATTATAAAAATGTTCTATTAAATTTTGTGGAATTCTCTTGCATTCTTCTTGTGTTGCACGGTTCCGGAGCTCATGGACCCCTTTAGAAGGTTCAAGGTATTGAGCTAGCTTTATTTTTAAGGAGGGAAGTCCATGTAACAGCCTCAAAATCGGTCATATTTTAAAAGTATTTTTGAAGGTGATAAAATAATTTTATTGTTTTTTAACTTTAACACAACTTTATTTAACCATTCTAGAGTACAAAAAAAAATTTTTTTTTCTTTCAAAATGGCGGCTCAGGAAAATTTTTTATCTGCTGCCTCCGGCGCGAGGTCCCAAACTGCTCTGTTTGTCACTCATCAACCATTGATCTGAAACAAAAAAATAAAAGTGTTTTCTTTTTAGGACATATTAACGGAAAGGATAAACCTATAAAATAAAAAAAAACGTATAAAATTCAATATAAAATAAGCCTTTGAAAAAAAAGTCAGAATTTAGGGGTATTTTTTTGACATTTTTGACCCCAAAAAAGTATTTTATTAACGCGAAATATCTGAAGTTTTAGGTTTATCCTTCCGATAGTAAAGTAGAGAAAGGCCTCACCAAATTTCAGACAAATCGGTCAATAACTTTTTGAGTTCTAACACGTGCAATTTTTAAAAATAAAGTTTCCAGATAAGCGCGTTTAAAGTTTTAGTACAGGAAAATGACCAGTTTTAGTTACTTACCGATTAATCTGCAATCCCAGGTCCATACAATAGTCCTTCCTCCTCTTCAAAAAGCTGATTTTCTTCCATTTGTTGTTGCTTGCGAGCTGTACGAGCATCTTTTGTTTCTGAAAAGCTCTTACGATCCTGTCGGGTTATTCGCGCCTCGTCTGTATTATGAGCAAATACTTTAGCATAAGTGCCAATAGTCAAATTCAGAAGGTTCATTATTCTTAATACTGAACTGAAACCTTCATTAAATATCCCAGCAGCAATGTATGCTGAGATTTCAACTATTTTTAGTCCAAAATGGAGATGTTTTGGTGATAATCGCCAAACTGTCGTGTTAAAACTTTCATTCGCATTCTGCGTATGACCACCAAGGCATCGCTCAAGCAAATCATCTTTGGACAAATCTTCGTATATTGGTAAAAGATGCTGTTTTATTTCTTCAACAAGTAATGGAGCTAAATCTTCGTTTCGCGGATCTTGATTTAGAGTAATAGCCTTCTGCCACTTGCACCAGCTATCAACGCCTATTGGGCAGTTTTCATGTCGCGGTTCTTCTTTAGTAGAAAAAATATGATTATAAGTTGCCATTATGGCTTTTTTCATCTCGCTAACACTGTGAATATTTCTCTGAATACTCAAACCATAGTATTTTGTTAGTTTCTTTACAACTTTATCAGTTAGTTTTCCTCTTCCTGAAAGTTTCTTTTCTTATATTTCTAAGTCTAGAACCCATTCTTTTTTCTACATGACCAATACATTCACTCTTCACAACTTGTAACTCATCACCGTAAGGTTCTAAATCTAGAATAGCCTTGAATGTTTTAGAATCTCCGTCGCCAATGTAGTTACCATATTTTACTCCGAATTTTTCTTCAGAAATTGAGAACATTTCTTTCATGGCATCGACTTCCATCTTTCCTGACGAACCTTCGTGATTTTTTTGACACTCATCCTCGTGATCCTCAAACCACTTACGGAATTCTTCTGTATGAGTCTTTTTTTTCAGTAATTACAGCCTTGACAGTAACTACTTTTTGTTCTCAAATCGATGACTTTCCCTGAATAACAACCTATGAGCGTTGCAACACCGTACTTTGATTTGAAGCCACGCTTTTTCCAGGTGCCATCACCAGATACTTTTAAAATATTCCTTTCCCTTCCTTGCTCGAAATTTTTTTCTATCTCTTCTGCAACTGCCTTCTGCGATAGTAATTCAAATGATGATTTAGTTGCATTATAAATGTGTTCCACGATGCAAAGCATTTGCGGCGGATTGAAGCCTGAACCTGTTAGCGGGATACGAAGCGTTTGCACTCACATTGACCGACGTGGTAAATTAGGGATGCTACTCGAAGTAAAGGAGCACTTGTCAAGGTTTCATGGGAAAAGTCGGACAATCTGTGGGCTTTGGTACGTATAATTAAACTTAACGTTTTCCCTCACAAATAAAATTAATTTTTCTTCAATTTGTAGATGATCTGTCCTCTTCTGCTGAAATTCAACATATTGCCCAAATAAAGGTGTAACTAACGAACACTGCTGATCCTGCGGAAGATGACACTTGAGTAATTTACAAGGAGCGTTAAAACTGCCAGGCGGATTATCTCCTAAAGGAATGTTATCAGCAACAGATCGGACCAGCTTTAAATTTGATTAATTTTATTCAGAAAAATCAATTTCTTTATGATATGTGATTGTAATTAACAAGCAGTTGTAGTCATGCATTAAAACTAAGCGTTAAGATTGACTGTCCTAGATTAAGTAGCCTCTCCATGCAATAATTCTAATGGTTTAGCTTCAGTTCAGACAGTATTTGTTAAGAGCTCCAGGAAGTTTAAATATTTTCCAAAATTGTACAATTTTCCTTTTTTAATTAAAGTAATTGAAGAACAAATGATTTTTTCAAAACCAAGTAACTTCCTTTCCTTACGTCCTTTTTGCCACTTTTAGCATAAGCTTGCCTACTCGATTAAGAAGTGCATGCCGAGTGAGCTGCTTATAAAGAAGTAGAAGAAAGCGATTTCACTTTTATCCTTTTGATTAATTTCAGGACTTTATCCTTGCTCAAACTAGGATCTGACTTCACATCCTTCACGCTAGAACAAATTCCAAAAGAATTCCGGTCGAAAAAGGACATTAATTGAGTAAACTAAGATATAAAACCATTTCTGCTCCGTCCATGTTCAAATTTTCATCCTTTTTCGTCTATTTTAGGACCATGTCCTTGTCATATCCTGGTAGAGTAAACATCCTAGAATAGGTTACCAAAAAAATCCGGTCGAAAAAGTCCTTAAAACAAGGAAAATAAGAGCAAAAACGATTCTTCGAAAGAGACAAATTTGCTTGCTGCTGATTATGGTGGCCTGGTACCGAGCTGAGTTTTGCCCGAAAAATGGTTTAACACCGGCAGATTTTTTGTTTTAAAATCGTTTTTTGGCTTATTTTCCTTGTTTTAAGTCCTTTTTCGACCCGATTTTGTTGTAGCCTATTCTAGGATGTTTTCTCTGCCAGGATATGAAGTCAGACCTAGATGTGGACAGGGATATCGTCCTGAAATTAACGAGAAAGTACGAAAATTCAGTCATAGATGAAACAAAAAATGGTTTTATCGTCCCTTTTTCAAGCAATTCTTTTTGTCATTATATTAGACAAGGACTCCTGCACCAGGACATGAAACTCATATCACATTCAACTGTCCAAGCATAATCAGTTTAGAGGGGAAGATCCTTGAAAGTGATGCTCTGGATGGTAGGACTTTCGCTAGGAGACATATTTTCGGGATTACTGAAGCGATACATCCAATGGGGGAGGGTCACACGCTCTAAGTAGGACTTTTGTCATATGCGAGTCATTGACTATAAAGCTCGAGTGGAAATTGATTTAAAAAGGATATTTGTTAAAAAATAAAACGATTTCTACCTGTGAGATCTTTCGTTCATTCCCTTTGGGACGTTCAGTTTACCAATCCCGAGAAGTTACCACCCGGAAAAATTGGTTATCCTAACACGTCGAATTTTCTAGATTTCTTTTCCTAGTAAACATTAATCCTTGTTCAAACCGAAGGCAAATAATTTGACTGAAAAAGAATTATTTTAGGTGAATGGCTTAAAATGATGAATATTCGTCCTTTTGTGTTACGAAAATATCGGTCAAAAAATTGGCTACAACTGGAGCAAAAACAATTTTTTCAAGCTCTTCCCCTTATCCTTGGACATCCGAATGGGGTCTGAGTAGCATATCCTGGTGCAGGAGTCCTTGTCTAATACAATGACAAAAAGAATTGCTTGAAAATGGGACGATAAAACCATTTTTTGTTTCATCTATGATTGAATTTTCGTACTTTCTCGTTAATTTCAGGACGATATCCTTGTTCACATCTAGGTCTGACTTCATATCCTGGTAGAGAAAACATCCTAGAATAGGCTACAAAAAATCGGGTCGAAAAAGGACTTAAAACAAGGAAAATAAGCCAAAAAACGATTTTAAAACAAAAAATCTGCCGGTGTTAAACCATTTTTCGGGCAAAACTCAGCTCGGTACCAGGCCACCATAATCAGCAGCAAGCAAATTTTTCTCTTTCGAAGAATCGTTTTTGCTCTTATTTTCCTTGTTTTAAGGACTTTTTCGACCGGATTTTTTTTGTAACCTATTCTAGGATGTTTACTCTACCAGGATATGAAGTCAGATCCCATTTTGGACAAGGACATGGTCCTAAAATAGACGAAAAAAGATGAAAATTTGAACATGGACGGAGCAGAAATCGTTTTATATCTTAGTTTACTCAATTAATGTCCTTTTTCGACCGGATTTCTTTTGAAATTTGTTCTAGCGTGAAGGAGGTGAAATCAGATCCTAGTTTGAGCAAGGATAAAGTCCTGAAATTAATCAAAAGGATAAAAGTAAAATCGCTTTCCTCTACTTCTTTATAAGCAGCTCACTCGGCAAGCACTTCTTAATCGAGTAGGCAGGCTTATGATAAAAGTGGCAAAAAGGACGTAAGGAAAGGAAGTTACTTGGTTTTGATAACTGAAAAAATCATTTGTTCTTCAATTTGTTTAATTAAAAAAGGAAAATTGTACAATTTTGGGAAATATTTAAACTTCCTTGAGCTCTAAACAAATACTGAGTCTGAACTGAAGCTGGACCATTAGAATTATTGCATGGAGAGGCTACTTAATCTAGGACAGTCAATCTTAACGCTTAGTTTTAATGCATGACTACAACTGTTTGTTAATTAGAATCACATATTACAAAGAAATTGATTTTTCTGAATTAAATTAATCAACGTTAAAGCTGGTTCGACCTATCGCTGATAACATTCCTTTAGGAGATAATCCGCCTTGCAGTTTTAACGCTCCTTGTAAATTACTCAAGTGTCATCTTCCGCAGGATCAGCAGTGTTCGTTAGTTACACCTTTATTTGGGCAATATGTTGAATTTCACCAGAAGAGGACAGATCATCTACAAATTGAAGAAAAATCAATATTTGTGAGGGAAAATGCTTTAAAAAAAACGTTTTAGTTTATACGTACCGTAGCCCATAGATTGTCCGACTTTTTCCCATGGAACCCTGATAAGTGCTCTTTTATTTCGAGTAGCATCCCTCATTTATCACGTCGGTTAAAGTGAGCGCAAACGCTTCGTATCCCGCTAACAAGTTCAGGGGCTTCTATCCGCCGCAAATGTTTTTCGGTAACCTAGAAGTGGACAAATATTAACTCTCGGAAGTCTGTTCGTAAACAAAAATACATTATTCAATATAGCATTATTGTAGCGGCTTAAATCTTTTTTTCTCTGCTTTTATACTATAAAGCATTATTTATTAGAGCCTTCTTTCTTCGTAGCATAACAGCCGGCTCTAATTCTTTCTCTTGAATTTTGAGGTTACGAATTTGACATTTATACCGAAGTATGAATAAATTCATGTAGGTGTCGCTGGAATATCTATTTAATTTCAAACTTTTTTTCTGTACTGTAAGGTGTCGCCACTTTCATTCATAATTCGGCGTTGATTCGGGTAATGAAATTGGTGATTTATTTATTAATTTAATTCAGGATATTTTCTTACCCAGCAATAGTGGAGGATGTTTTTAGTTGAGGTTAAGTAAGGGATAAGGTGTCGGCCTTCCACTCCGAAGTTTCAATGTTCAAACCTCACCAGGCGCACAGTGGTCAATATTTAAAAAAACCTCGGACTTGACTGCCATCTCCTGAACTCTGACTTGGACGCA
This sequence comes from Leptarthrus brevirostris, assembly GCA_964036015.1. Lineage (NCBI taxonomy): Eukaryota > Metazoa > Arthropoda > Insecta > Diptera > Asilidae > Leptarthrus > Leptarthrus brevirostris. The sequence continues at coordinate 8,267,308 of OZ038374.1, read as the reverse complement.
TTCTGCAACTGGTATTTCATCAACTGCCTCCCTTTAAACGTGTCCAAATGCACTGTCATGTCCTTTTCCAGTAAAAGAAACCCTTGGCTGTTAGCTACTCCATGGGTGGATACACTTTAAATAGACTTGACAAATCCAAAGACTTGGCAGTCTTGCTTAATGCTCAGTTCTCTTTTGACGGTGCTATTGTTGGTAAGACTAATTCTCCCTTTGGGCTTCATAGAGAGGTGGTCTAAGGAGTTTAATGATCCCTATATCACTAGAATTCTATATTGTACATTTGTTCGACTAATTCTTGAACACGCTAGCCCAGTGTGGTCTCCTTTTTACGGGGTCTATGTTAATCGCATTGGGTCCGTCCAGCGAAGGTTTGCTCTGCATAATCTTCCATTGAACAACGTCCGTCTTTTACTTTCTTACGCTGACAGATTTAGCTTGTTATCCTTGGACTCCCTTAAAACTAGGCGAAATAACGCCAGAGCTGTTTTTACGCTCGAATGTCTGCAGGGGGCTATTGACTCTCCCGAATTGCTGAAATGTTTACACGCTCCTTGAGGAGTCACGACTTCCTCCATGTTTCGCGTCACCGTACTAACTATGGACTGAATGAGCCAGTTACAGCTGCTATGTCTCGCATCTTCAACCTTGTATATGATCATATGGACTTTCACTTGTCAAATGGCTTAATAAAACGCCAATTGATGGGTCAGCCTAATTCAAACTTAGCTTTAAGTTCGATTGTAAGTTCCTTTCATGTAATTAGCATTTCATAAATCCTAAATAAATAAAAACTGAAATATCTTTAGCACGTTGAATGGGCCTGTTTGGTAGGTTGAGGGACTGAGGCTACCACTGGGTCTTATAAAAACGAATTTGGAATTGGAGTGTTACCATGAAGGCGAATAGTCTCGCTTAGCGACGAACTGACCCAAACTTTCAAGGCGGCTATGGTAATTTCGGGTGTCATCTGAAGAAAATGGGACTAACTCAGGACGACCCCTGAAGACTATGCGATGAGGAAACGGCGGTGGATATAGTGCGTCAATGTTCTGCCTTAGCAAGCAAGCGAAGTACAGTTAAACCTCCCTTTACGGACACTTTTTCCAGTCCCAGGCATCAATTTGCCTCAAACTTCCACCTCTTAATAGCGGACAGTTTTTTTAGGAACTAACAGTGTCCACTATAGGGAGATTTCACTGTACATTGGTAGGGAAACCTGGCGTAGGGCGGAAGAATTTGGCAAACAAACGTACAAGCATATGATTACAATAAACAAGGGAATTGAGATGAGGATGGAGTACTGGAGAATTTTAGCGATTCCTCGTTAATTTTGCGTGAACAAGGAATAAAAAAGGATCAAATAGTGGTCTGGTTCCAAGATCCCAGGGGGGTGGTTTTAGTTAGTAAGAATCCAAAACGCTCGGAGGTACGAGCCTATCAATGTCTTTTGAAGATTTTCACCTCCCACATAAAAGTGGTATGCGTATTTCGTTAGAATGTACCTTAAAGGTCTTTTGGTAATGTTATGCACCAAGAGTTTGGCGTTCTTGCAAACAAATGGTTTTCTTGTAAAAAAAGTACTTATTAATTTAGATTGTTCGGATCTTGACAGATAATTTAGAGAAATAATGTTAGTCCAATGAGATGATAGGAAGGAAGTTTTTGATCCAGTCTTCCTGGTAAAATTATTTTGGCTAGCCGGTTGATTAAAGCCTTTCTTTGAGGAATATGTATTGCCTCCAATTCATCAATGGCTTCTTTCGCTGTCTGGTCAGCTAGTTCGCTCCCAATAATACCAATATGGGCTGGAATCTACATTAATTTCACCTTTCCTTTTTCTTTAATTATAAGTTTTTTTTGCCCAGGTGACTTGTTTGATTTTGTTGCTTGTAGACAGCTATCTTTTTTTTTAAAACTCGTCCTAGCACCTAATTTATTGCTTCTATGAAAATATTGTTTTTTTCTACTTGAAGTTAACAAAACAATCTTTCGAAAGAAGTAAAAATAGTCATACCGAATTTAAGAAACTGAGCATTTTTAAGCCTAAACGCGCGGAATTGTACGGAAGAAATTAAAAAAAACATAGGGGCTTGGCTCCACATGAGATCTGATAACTTTTTAACAGTGAAAGCGGGAGCTTGTGAGTCTTGGCAACCTTCTTTACATGAAATGTTTTTAGTGGAATTAGTACTTCTAGTTCAACTTCAAATACAGATGAATTTTGCTGAAAAACTATTCTAGTGTTCCTATCTATTTCTTGCTTTATATTAAATTTAATGATAACTGCAATTTTCGTCCATCTGTGTAATAATCTTCTAAAATTTTACGTGAATTTTGAAGCTGAAGTGAAATTGTGAAGCTAAATAAATTGGACAATTCCTTTCATAAATACCTTTAATGTGACTGAGCAAATTCCAAAACGTATCCATGCACAATTCAGCGTAGTTCAACAAGTTCAACATTGCATCACTGCGGCAAAGACGTCTTTTGGAATTCATCTACTCTCCTTTGAATATATTATTAAAACACCAAATTGTTAATCAAAAAAAATATTTATTTCTTCAAAAAATGTTTCACGATCCAGCAGCGCGAATACACAGAACTGAAAAAAATATATTTTATGCATAGAATGATGTCACAATTGGTATGTCCACAAAGATGAGCTTGTTCTGAAAATATATAGCCTTAACGTTTGAATTCCTTTAATAATAGCAGCCAAATAAGCCAGCAAAGAAAGTGCCCAAATATCAGATATAACACTGAAAACAAAATATCCTTGTATGTTTCCTAAATAAAACGATGCCATAACACTCTTTTAAAATGTACTTACTCAAGTCAGAAACAGTTTCCGGTTCTTAGGACATATCTAAACTACGATAAAGGCAACTAATATTCGTAATCGCCATTACATTTATTACATTTATACTTACCTGGAAGGGTTTTTTAAGGATAAAACACGTAGACGCGATATTAATTAGAGAGATGAGTGCAATTTTGGGTCGGGTATTGTCCATGGTGAATTAATGTTTTTTTTTCTGGTAAATTATATCCCGCTCTAAATATTATTCTTATGAATAAAAGGTCTATATATCAATCGTGGAGGGCGATGGGGGGTGTCAGATTTGAAAATTAGAAAAACGTTGTGTCCATGGCAAAAATTAATACATTACATTTGGACGACCGGAAACTGAATTATCTTCCAATTCGGCCAATCGTTGCAGTTTTGACAGAATTTTAAAAAATCTATAAAAAAAACTGAGTGAGAGTTGAGCTCGCGTGAAGAGGGGTTACGTACGATGAATATATGTTTTTTAAATCTGACCCAAATTTATATTGTAGAGGGAAATTGCTGAATATATTGTCTACTGTTGAATTCTGTCTTGTCGTATATTCTTGAATACGTGGACTAAGACCGATTGATAGAAGGTATTTTTATATTTAATTTTTTTTTCGCAGCGTAGCGCGCATTATAATAATACGTGCGCTCGTTAGGCGTGCGGCTTCCCTGACCGATTTGCCACTTGACGGAGCGTCGAGCTGTATGTACTTAGGGCGGTAGGTACGAGGAGTGACGGATGCCTGGTCTAGTTAAGTCGAGTAGTACCAATAATTTATCCCAAGAACAAACTTAAGGGGTTATATACGTTGCGGTCGGTCAAAAAATCGAAAATTTTTGTATTGCTTCATCTGAAAGTACAAGTCCTTAAAAATGTTTTCCCGAATTTTTAAAAATATCTGTGCATTAGAGCCGAAATAATAGCGTTTCTTAGCGCGCAAAAAGTACATTACAAAAAGTGCGCTTGAAACTTGAAACGTGATTATCTCGAAATCATGTTTTTCTAAAAGTTCCGTTGCCGTGAGCAGGATTGTGAACAAACTATTCGACCGATTTTCTTCATCTTTTTTTAAATTGTTCGTAATTAATGTAGGCAGTCCGTGAACGAAGCCTTTTTTTAAAATTAATTTTAATTTCAATGATAAGATTTTTTCAATAAAATTTTTTGAGACGAAAAATATCACTTTTTGGAAAAAATGGTCCTCGTTCCCACAAAAAAATTTTTTGTGGAAAATCCTTCGTTCACGGCCTCCTCACATCCTTATACTAATAAATTTTTTTAGTTTCTATGATTTCAGTTGTGCTGCCGCACCGGAATCGTGCTCACCGCAAGCCACTTCAAAAAAATTGCGTTTCGGGGGGAGGGCTATAACTCCGACATTTATTAACATTTTTTAATGAATAAATGCATGTTTTGTACCTTACATTTTGTTCTTTCAAAACCTGAAAACACATATTCAATCAAATGATGGCTTATCCCTTCAAAAAAATTCAAACTTTACTTAATTTTTCGGCACCGCAACGTATATAACCCCTTAACGGGGGACCCCACCCTGACGACTTTAAAAAACAGCAATTTTCAATTTATCAAGGGTTAAAAAAAAAATTCAAAAAATTACAAACATGACGGCAGATATAAAAAAAACCCTATGATACACGATAGAGAAAACAGTTCTACACATTGTCAAAAAATATTGAAGCGATTTCATTGAATGGTTCCACAGAAAATGTGGCATTCAGTTTGAAAAATTGTGCATGAATACGTCAAAATACATTCTTAATTGCTTCACCATCGCAACGAATAATGAATATTTTTCGAAAAATTTACATTTGAAGTGACAAATTTTTGGCCAAAAATGCGTAAAAAAGTTTGATGGCCGCTCTTTTTTTAAAATTTCAATTTTAAAAAATGAAGATCGTCAACCAATTGTACACACGTTTACCTTTAGCAACAATTTTCATTTTGTGATTTCAGATTACTGCTTCGTGCTGTAGAGCCGTCGACAGGAAGACGTGAAAAAAAGTCAACTTTTTTGATTCGACGTAAACAATATTGTAATGAATATTTTTTCATGATTTTGTCAATAAATTGATTGTAATAACATCTACTTTTTGTTGAATAAAATTCCATCCCATTATTACTTTTTATTGTACAAAAAAAAATCACCCTGAACTTTCTCTTCAATTTGACACTCTGGCTTAATGGCTCAAGCCCCCTAACATTGTAGTTCAAAAACATGTTCTCCCATACATTCCAACTATTGAATAAAGACATTCATCTGCAAATTGGATGCATAATCAAACTTTTTACTCGGACGAAATGATTTTTACAACTCCATACAAGATGACTGAAAGATTAATAATTTCCTCTCAATATTACCATTTAAACGAAAAATGGAATTTTACTGTTCCCAAAAAGATTGACAGTACCTACACGGTAAATGGCAAGTTAAAGTGCTGAGCTTAAACAGCGGAAACTAGAACTTCAATCAGCAGCTCCTCCAGAATCAGAGAAAAGTTGTGCTCTCTTAGCTAGTGATCGAGAACCGAAGCAAAAAAAAATGCACTAACCCAGCGCAACATTGACAAAAGAATGAGTTGGTGCCGCACCAGTCGTTCTTGGTCTGTTTCAAACTGGAAAAAAGAAGTCTTCACCAATGAGAGCACCTTCTAGTTTTTTCCAAGTCGCAGTATGCGTTCGGCGACTTTCTAAGAAAATTTATCTTCCAGAATGCTTGAATCTCCAGATACACAGTGGGGAAGGAAAAGTAACGGTCTGGGGTGGTATGTCTTGGTATGGGTTCACCAACCTCTACTTATGCATCGGACCGTTGATCAAAATTATTACGTGAACATTTTGAAAGAAAATCTTCTTTCATTCATGGAAGATGAAATGCCCTTACGAGGCTCTTTGTTGCAGCAGAATAACGCCAGGTCACATACTGCCACGTACGCTCTGCGCTGGTTAAGAAATAAAAACATCAATTTCCTGGAGTGGCCCTCTCAAAGTTTTGACCTGAATATCATGGAAAATGTGTGGAAGGTCCTTAAAGATAGAGCAGCGAAGAGAAGACTCTGGGAAGATTTTGCAAAGAATTTGGTGGAGTCCTTACCGCGACGAATGGCCGACGTCATAAGGGCCAAAGGACAGCATTTTAAGTGTTGAGAGAATTGGTCCTATAATTTCCGACAGAATTAAATTAAGTTTTTGTTTATTTTTGCTACTGTTGGTGGATGAATTAGACTAAAATTTTGTTAAATAACACAGGTATACAAGATACTGTTGTTCGATAGCTAGGGGCTATTTTCGAAGTAATTTACTGCGCAGAATCTGAATCCGAGGTCAGAATAGGGCCATCACGTCAGGATTTTGAGATATCTGACGTTATGTACTCGAAAAATGGTTTTTTGTGGCTACTTTTAAGGTTACGTACAGGATGCATACCAATTTTTTGTTCTTTTTTTTAGTTTCATCATTTAATACTACTCTTACCCTATGAAGTTCAAATTCAAATTTCATATAAACATAATTTATCTATTTATATGACATTTGAACTCATAACGGTCGTAACTTTGCACGAAAAAATCGTAGGTCATCGCTTCATAGCTTATTTTTAAGGGTAAGAGTAGTATTAAATGATGCAACTAGAAAAAATACCAAAAAAGTTTTGTGCATCCTGTAATTAATCTCAAAAGTAGCCAAAAAACGTGACGTGTTGCCGAATTATGACCTCGGATTAGGATTCTACGCGGCATATTGATTCAAATATGATCCACAGCTGTCCAACATGACCCCATTTTTTGTAGACCTGTGTAATTAAGGGCAGACAAAGATTTCATGTACACCCCCGCCCCCGGCAACCATAGATAGGGGATAGAATATATCCCCAAAATCAACGTTTGATCCTAAAATTTTCGAAAGCAATGTATATGTAATATGTTTGCCCTCGTTATAAAAGAAAACAGTTGCTCCGAAACCAAGGAATTTCAGCAATTTCAAGTGGTTGTGAGCTCCGCCATCTACTGTACATCACGTTTAGCATTTTTTTTTTTACATTTTCAAAAATTCACAAAAACAAAATAGCTAATATCTTGGAGAAATAAGATTATTTTTTTTATTAATCTTAGTTATGTAATTTACCACCCTATAAAATTCGCATTTTTAAGTAACTTTCTGTTAATTCTGGCAATCGTAGCAGTTTTGATTGACCAAATTAGCAGAAAATTGGTTTCCAATCACTTTTCGTCCTTCAAATGTAATGTTAATGTAATCAATTTCTAACATGTACGTAAAGTTTTATAAAAAATTTTAATTTTCAAATCTGACTTTCCCCACCGCCCTCCACGATTGATATGTGCGCTTTATTTATAAGAAGAATTTTTAGAGCGGGATATAATCTTTCACAAAAACATTATTTCCCCTCTAAACAATAGTCGACTTACAATTGCACTCATCTCTCTAACTATATTGTTTAGGTGGCAAATTTTAAGTGGAAGCAAGTAACAAAATCGGCAAAATTATGGAAAAATTGAAAAATTAATTAATAAATAATTTATTGGTCACATACGATTTAAATAATTTCGAGTTTAATTGTTTTTGTAGCATTTATTTAGTATATTCATAAAATTTATGCAACCGGAAAGCCTTACCTCTTCCGTTTTACTTTAAAATCCTACGTAATTACTGAGATTTTTTTTTCATTTTTAAATAAAATTGAGTATGCAAGATGATAATACTCAAATAAGTTCTTTTAAAATAAAGCAATTTACGTAACAAAGGTAATCGAACAATTGTTTTGGTAATGAACTACTTTGTATTTCATTTCGATTTTACTGTTTTTCTGTGTGACAAAAATTATTGGCAAACGGCAGCAAGTTTATTGCGAATTTAAATTTAGCAGCTATTTCTTAAAATCATCACAATATTTTATAATAAACACCAACTTACGAGTCAGACAGTTATAGGTTTAGATATTACTTTGACAACACCAATTTTTAGAATTCTTTACAATAATTATTAATAGAGAAATTAGGGTATTTTATAATTCTTGTACTTATTAGTTATAGTATTTTCTGGAAATCCTTTCTGATTTATTTCTAGCAACAAATACATATTTCATATCAAACTTGGTTATTTCATTTTTTTTAGCTAAGGGCAAACAATTACATTGATTGGAATGCTAAGTTTTTGTAAAATATTCTCGCCTGTAAAATAGACGGAAGAATATTAAACTCAGGTCAAATTCAAATTTAATCCTTCAGTAAAACTTTGCTATGTGAGTCAAGTATCTTTTCATATTGGAAACATTTTATTCTTGCGGCATATAAAAAGGAATAACATCACAATTCAGATTAGTTCACCCACGTACATTACGATTATATGTACCAATCAAGACGGTGTTTCAGTAGTTTCTAAAATCAAGAGAGCTATAGCAGTGCGAAATTCCATCCATCATAGCATTTTCGTGATATCTTTCGATGATAAGTTTTTAGGACTGAAGTTTTTATCACAACAAATTGTGTAAATTTCACCAAAACAAATACTAAACTTAGTAATAAGTTACCAGCTTAAGCCAAGAAAATATAATATAATTTTGACCTTTGATGGTTATCATGATAACAGTGTGAATGAAAGAATGTACAAAAGCGTACATATAATTACATTCATCAATCAGAACAATGCAGAACATCGGGCTTACTGTTACATCGCTAGATCAGATTATTCGCCTAATTTTTCACAACCGTTCTCGTAGTGAATCAGTGCATGTTTTATTAGCAAATCTGATAGTTGACTAATAAATGGGTTAATTAGTGACCACATAAATAGCACTAAAGAAGGATGTAAAAATCAAAGTGCAATTTCTTCAAATTTAAAATTTTTTGGTTATTGAATTGGGTTTCTCAAAGATAGGAGAGCTTAGCTTAGCTTGTTTTAGGTTGTCGAAATCATTCACGATTGTGACTTTAAGGTGAAAATCTAAAGTAATAGTAAGTTATCGCGATTTTAAACGCAATGAAGGCCTAACAATGAGAGAAATTGCGAAAAAGGTGATTGTTTCGCTGAAAGGTGTCCAGTCGGCTATTGATCGTTTCAATAACACCGGCAGAAACTGTGATAGCCCTCGCACAGGAAGACCGAAAGTTACCACTTTCCAGGAGGATCAACACATAGTGGTTACCAACCTTAGAATAAAGAACTAGAGGAAGCGCTGTAACTCGATTTTAGTGAAGCAAATTTCTTTTGTAGTAGAATTTCGAGCGATGTAGTGGTAGCAACAATACAGGCGTAAATTAAGTCAGATTTAAAGTGGGGCCAAAAGTAAATTTAAAATCTTGAGAATTCGTTAAGGAATAATATAATTTTATCTTCTCTGAATAAAATATTTAAGCTGCATATTGATTTTGACGTTATATTATAGGTCAAGCGAATCATAAATTTTGGTTTTTATTGATTCAATCTTATTTAAGATTTCCTATTGATGCCTCCTAAAAATTTTGTTTCACGCCTTCCTGGTGCCAACGACCCAAAACATTAAAATCAGTTTTCACGTTAACCTCACAAATATTCTTACGAAACTTTTGCTTTTATCCATAAATTGGGGTTTTAATTGAACTTCACATGTTTATAGAATGAATTTAGAAGTAATTCCAGTTACGTATTTACAGGAAAAACGACTTCGCATCATCTTATTTCTACTTATTTGCGCACGAAAACCCCGAACATGTCAAGCTGATTAATTTAAACAAATTCTGGGTGTTAAGGCAAAGTCGGTTTACAAAAAGATCACAAAATAGACTAATAACTTTATTGGAATGATTACATAAAGATTTAAAAGAAGCTACTTTAACAAATTTAACAAAATTTAACTTAATTCACTCGAGGAAACTTTTTCACGCACAAAAGTAAACAACATTTGAGAGTACGAAATATATTTGTCCCTTTTTCTTATATGCTTTCGTCTCTGTCTGCCAAAGACCCCAGCTGATTTTAAATTCCTCGAGCAGCTTCACTCACGGATAGGAATTTTACACGATACAGCGCTTCCTCTAGTTCTTTATTCTAAGTTACCAACAAGCGAAATAGAATGTAACCAAACTCGCACAAAACCAATATCCCTCACCACAGTGAAGAGACGTTTAAGTAGCGCCGATCGGAAAGACTGTGTTGCAGTTAAACAACCTCTGCTTCGTCCTCAAAATAAGAAGAAACGTTTAAAGTGGGCCCGTAAGCATCGGACACTGGAGCAGTGGAAAAACGTCCTTTGGACTGACAAGTCTAAATATCAAGTTTTTGGGTCTAATCGACGCATATGTGTAAGGAGAAGAGTCTCGGAAAAGATGATCCCTCAGTGCATAGTACCCACGGTGAAACATGGCGTTGGCTCCATAATGGTTTTGGGTTGCTTCTCTTGCCATGGCAACGGAAATCTTATAAAAAAAAGGAGGAATGTAAACGAATTCTTGTCGAGCATTCGGTACCCTCCGGTCTCAGGATACTCGGCCGTGTGTTCGTTTTACAACAGGATTATATTTGCCAGATAAGGAGTGCAGTTCTTAGTTTTCAGTGTCACTTAGGCCATGAGAATCTGTGCAGTTACATTCAGCATATCTTAGTTTGCAATTATCAATTAGTAGGGGTTTTTTTTTTGTTCAGAACGCAATTAGATATGCTGCTAACACAAATAGAGGGGAACAAAAATTTAAAGCCAAGCCCAGGAAGACTACAAGACATGGGATCTGTTTGTAGGCCACAGACAATGTAGTTTTTCCTTAAGTACAGTACGCCGTCGACTGAATGAAGCGGGACTTCGGAGCGTAAGCCATTGGGAGACGAAAAAAGAAATTTAAATTTGCTAAAACCTATGTAAACAAATTCTTTAATTTTTAGAAAACTGTAATATGGAGCAATGGAAAGAAGGACAATCTCTTTAGATCGGACGGAAAACCATATCTTCGGCGACATGTCAATGAAGCTTTTAATCCATGGTACACAGTGAAACAGTCAAACATGATGGAGGTTGCATAATGATATGGACTTCTATGGCTTGGCATGGCGTAGGTGCTATAGTAAGGATAGATACGCGAATTTACTACAATCTGTACAAGGGAATTTTGGCTACGTAACCCTTAGCAGAAGAATGCCTGCCAATAATATGGCGTTTCATGCACAACAACGATCTTAAGCATACTTTACGCTTAGTGAAGAATTGAATAAAACTGCTGATTATTACTATAACTCAGGTAAATATTTTTGTGTTAATTTAGCTTTTCTAAAGATTATAAAAAAGTGCAGATTGATGCTTACAATACAGTGAATAGTATACCACGTCGGAAGAGACCGCGAAAGACATCAGTTGTGACTGACAGGAACATTATTCGTATATTCAAGGACCCCCTCAAAATTACATTGGAAAAGGGTGTTATGGTCGGAAGAGACCAAAATCAACCGAATGGAATCAGATGGCAGAAGATATTGCCGCTGTCCACCTGGGCAAGAGTTTTATCCTAAGTACACCAAACCAATAATGAAATTTGGAGGTAGTTCCATAATGCTTTTGGGGATGTTTTAGATGGGATGGTGTGATTCCGTTTTACCGGGTGAAAGGTAAAATGGACCAGAACCAACACCTCCTTATCTTAGGACTCGTATACAGAAGCGAATATGCCCATAACTTGGAAATACCAGCAAGATAAGGATCCAAAACATCCGACAAAGAGAGTTAAAATTTGGTTCAAATCAAAAAAGTGAAGTTATAGACTGGCCCTCTTGCAGTCCCAACTTAAACCCCATAGAGCAATTGTGGCGACTACTTAAAATCAACGTTTCTGAAAGGAAATACGGTAATATGGTAGCGATGGGCAAAACATAACTAAAAAAACCAACTAATTACTGCCGAATAAATAAATAAATAAATGAAAGTAAAACAGTTAGTTATTAGTTACCTTTCAATCGAATTCTGTTATTTTTTAATGCCATATCAAATATTCAGGCATCTTAAAATCTGATAAAATTTGGTAATGCTTTTGCAGCGTATTCTATTCAAATTTGAATTTTGGCTTAGCAGCCAAATGTGCGCACATTTCAATATTTTTAAATTTAAATACTTTGAGTGGAATATTTGTTAAATATGTGCGGAATATTTCACATTTGTATGCCACAAGTCACCGTTTTTAATTAGTTGGCCGCCACTGTGTATTACTTAAAAGCACTAATTATGAGCAAATTCAAATGTAAACAATAAATTTTCGTTGGTCAACCTTGTGAACGAGCAAACGATGAAAAATAATCTCAGACTGAAACAAAAGTATTCAAAAAGTGAGATAAGCGAAACAATCGCACGGAGTCGTATTGCGCTTATGAACAAGCCCTAAATGTTTCGGGTCGTTTATACTAGTGGAGGCGTAAAATAAAACTTTTAGGGGGTATCCATAGAAAATCTTAAATAAGATTTAATCAATTAAAACCAAAACTGATGGTTCGCTTGATTTATAATATAACGTCAAAATTAATATGCACACAACCTACTCTAGATACAAGCCCGGAAGCTGACATTAGGTCTGTTTGTTTCGCTGCATGAAAATTGCAGATGTAGTGTAGAGTGTAATCGATGTGACGTCAAGATCGTAGGAATCTGCCCTACACTAACGTCAGCGAAACAAACCTTTTAAGTGTAATTTGCTGTCAATTATATTTAACAGAACGTGTTTTCGTTAATACAATTTTTTAATATCACAAATAAAATGGAACATAGTATATTGCCGACTTTAATACAAGAACTTATGTGTGACTCGTCTGATAATTAATTAAAATCACTTCAATTAAGACCGGCTTTGTTTGACAATTGCCTGACAAATGTCAAATATCTGCCTGCACTCATTGCACTTCATTCAAAGCAAGTGCAGAAATGTCCACTTTTTTGCAGCGAAACAAACGTTGTGCAGTTGCACTAACTTTACACCGAGAGCGAAACAACCGCCCTTTGACGTAAATTTTGCACACAGTGCAGGCAGTGCAGACAGAGTGGAGAGAAACAAACAGACCTGTTAACAGTCGAGCATTGGTGGTGTAAACAAACCAAAACTTGTCAGTCTGCGGGGAAGTAACTAAAGGAGGATTTTTATTATAGATATCAATATTTATAGATTTTTTGATCGCTAAATTTTATATTTATGTAACTATGAATTATGCGGTTAATAAAATAAATATATTGAGTACTTAAGATTCCCAAACAATCAGTACGTTTACATGCATACTTGAGGACTTGACTTGAAATTTACTCGAAACTCAAGTAGGGTTTTTGACTGATTTACTTCAGTACTTCACTTAAAATTTTCTTGAAATGACATTTAAGATTTGACCTTTTGTGTTGTGAAATTGTCTTGTCTATTTGATATTTTACTTAAATAAATCTATAAATCGCAAAACGCAAAACCGACCATACTTTTTATTTACAATCTTCTTCTATTTTATTTTTCATATTCTCCATTTTCAGCTTTGCATTTTTTCAAGTACTCAGTCACGTTTACATGAAAAATGTCAAGTCAATCAAACAAAATTTTGTGATTTACTTGAGTGAAGTAAACTTGAAGTCAATGCGCGTTTACATGAGGTCTGTTCCCTAACAAGCACTAGTGATAACTCGTGCTCACTAATAGCGTTTTCAATGGGACTTCAGTGCGAAACGAGTTTAGTTTTTTTCTAGCAGTGTCGCTGTTAAAACATGTTCGATGGGACTTTTGACAGCAAAATTGCTAGACTCAGTGGACCACTGATTTCCCCTTCCTGGTATTGCGGTTTGGTTTCAGTGGAGCCAGTTTTACAACTACAAACGTAAAATGTCTTGACAGTTTGAATTGTCAGACGGTTTTTTAGTGGTTTACAAGTTGGTTTGGTTTGTTAACCAGCTATGCTTAAAATGTTATCCAAGCTATATAATTTTATATAATAATATTTTAAAATGTTTTATAATAGATATTCGCTGTCGTTTTATTCAAATCTGTTTTATTGGTGCGCACACATTGACAAAGTCGGAAAGAAATGTTTCATTCATCAGTGGGCCACTACAAGAAAATGTCAGAAACAGTGCGCCACGGAAACCGTGCTGAAAAAGTCCCATCGAAAACGCTATAAAAGACACTGAAAGCTCTATTTGAAATGTCAAATCAACTTCCCCTCAAGCACTTTTTATCACTGAAAAAAATTGTCTCAGTGCTATTGAGTGCTCCGTGTTATGAATTGTCAATAGCATCGAATTGTCAGTTGACATTTCTTATTCTTGGCACTGAAAAGCTTTTCTGTGTTCCTCAACTCAGTGAAGTGTTATCCCCACCAACATCACTGCACTTTTTATCACTAAAAGTCAGGGAACAGACCTATTGGTTACTCGAAGTTTGCTTGAAGTATGCATGTAAACGTACTGAATGTAGTTTTACGCCAAAAGTGGCTTAAAGTTCTTGAAAGAAGGTTTTCAAGACAAATTAAATTAGCGGTGAATATTTTCAATAACTGTAAATTATTTTTTCAATGGCAAGAATTCTTGGAAGTTAGATTTTCATACTAGAAAGGGTAATGTGATTTGTTCAGAGCATTTCTTACATCAAGTCCTATTTAAACTCAACGAATGAGACTAGGAAGAGATACAAATTAAATTGAATATTTTCAATAACTGGAATTGCTTCTTGCAGCTTATCTAATCTTTTCTGAAGAAATCCACACAAATTAAATGTGTGAGGGAAAAATTTTTGCAATCATTGAGCCATTGGGCGAATTAAATTCATCAAATTTAACTGAAGTCGTAATATTAAGCAATTTTAATAACTTGATATTTTATTCCAAAATCGGTATACTGATTGTTCTTTTAAATAATGCTGAGATTGAGAAGACTAACTTCCAATTTTATAGGGTAAAATTTGTATTTATATTTTGTTTAATTGAACGTTTCTAGGTTGTTTAAAAAAAAGCGCCAAGAACCCTTTCAAACAAAATAATTTTGCGCAGCCTGCAATGCCGTTTTACGTAGTGTAGGAAAGATTACCGCACACTATACACTATTAAAGTTGCCACGATTTTTCGAGTTTATGGCATCTCCATTAGTTTCTTCCTCGTAGTTTAAAACATGCTGCACAAGGAACTAGCAAGAATTGGAATGAATATACATATTTGACTATTTAAGGAAAACTGGTATTACGACACAAAGGACAAGTACTAAAAATTCATGACCATAACACAAGTTTGATATAAATATTAAACATCATACGATTTTTATAAATTAATACGTGATCAGAAAGGTTTAAATTGCAACATACTCAAACGCATATCTTAATTAATTTTTGAAGATAACTTTACAGTTATACTCGTAGGTATATTTAATAGCATCATTATTAAATTAGTAAAGACAAAAGAGTCTTTATTTAAACATATATTTGGAGATAACTTACTTTAATGAAAGTTACAACATTACAAAACTTGACAGTATCAGTTTAAATAAGAACCAATAATTTTTATATAAAAAACTTATTTTCTCAACTAATATTACTATTTCATTATTAAGAGAACAGTCCACGACAAAGTATCGCAGGATTGTTCAAGAGCAGCAATTGAAATTAATTTTTAATAATAAACAATTATTCGAAATTTACTGACAATAATTGAAAAGCAGCACATGTAAATCAACTAATTATTACTTTTGTTTGTTTTTTGTATAGAGAACAGGAAACCAGAGTTAATTAGACATAATTCAAGCAATTAATAAATATTTTAATCTTTGTATGTCATTTTGCATGTCTAAATAAAAAAATATTAAATTTATGTTGCTGCTGGCTTTACATTTGAGTTTCGCTTTTCGTTTGGTTTTTCTTTTGCATTATCACCTTTCTTTTTGTCCGACTCGGTCATGATTTTGTCAATATCCTGCAAAAAATATGCCAAAGAAATGAAAGTAATGCAGAATTATCTGTTATTTGAACTGATTTAATTTATTTACTTAAATTTTATAGTTTTCTTAAGATTGGTGCAACAACTGTCCTTATATCGTTAAATGTAAATTTTTTTAGGCGTTTTAAACTTTATCCTGCATATGCGATTAGAATCGAACAACTTATATAAATCCTACGAAGGGGGGCAATTTCTTCTAGAGCTATTCAAGCGAAACTACCACTGGTAAGACAAAACGAAGAGTTGACATCCGTCAATTGAAAAGGGGGATTCGATTCGAGAATAAACAAGTACAACTAAAGTTTTTATTGAATAAATGTTCAGCTAACGCCACAAAGAAAAAAATGTGTGTAATTTACAAATGGATACAAATGCGGTGAAAGGTATATTTTGAACAATATCTAATTAAAGAGACAATTTATTTTGGCCAGACTTGTTAGGATATACAGGAAACTCAATAGTTTAAAAACAGAAAATCTGCAAATATTTACTTTACAGTAAAATTTAGATCAATATACTATCTAAAAGTACCACGGCTCTTTGCAGAGAATATTAAGTAAATTAACTTGTTTTAAATGGATTTGATTGTTGATTACAAATCTATTTGCCTTAAAAAAATCTTTGCGATGAACTATTTCAATTAAACTTTAGTAATTTGTCACATAAATCGTAGTAATTTGAAAGCAGACAAATATATTACATTATAAAGATAGATATGAACTTCCTATCATGGCTAAATCTACAACTATATGATAGAGGGGTCGATGTAGCCACAGATATTATTCTTAAAATTAATACAACGATGATATCTTTGAGTCTTCTACCCAAAACCTTTTTTTACAGGCAGGATAAAGTTTAAAACCGTAAACAAATTTGTGACACGTTTTCAGCTGCAGAAATTTTACTGCCTAGAAAAACTGTAATGTTAGAAATTCTCGTATTTCTTCTAAATACCGTTACTTGCTCCTTCACAATAATTTTGATCATATCTATTCCAAAAGAAAAGAATGAGCAAAAACTAAGCGAGTAATTAGAAGAAATCAAAATTACTAAAGAATCAACTCTTCACCCGCAAGTTACTTTACCTGTTCTGGATGTTTGCCGATGTACTCCAGACGAGCCGCTTCATACATCTTTACGAATTTATCCCGTTGCACTTTAAACTCTGCAAAAAGTATATCATCTTTATTACCTTTCAGCTTATTTTCAATATCTTCTTTTTTCTTCTGTTCAGCTCTAATCTCATCTGTAACCCATGGCTTATCAAGTGGATACTGATTTACGATTTCGTTTAATGTCTTCTTTGTGGTTGTAGATTTTTTGTTTCTTATTGGAGGTCCAGGTAGGGGACGTTTTCGATTTTTTAAATTATTTTTTCTGTTGTTCGCGATTACTTTTCCACCACGTCGCATTGGTCCAGACATAGCAGGACCATTTGCACGAGGCATCACAGGCCGAGGCGGAATTGGTCCTCCAACTCGCATTGGCGGTCTAGGCGGACCCATTGGTGGTGGCACTGGACATCCAGCCAAGGACGGCGGAATCATTGGTCTGGGACCATAGCGATTCGGATTCATATTTGATGTTGGCGGCGGTGGCATCGGCGGCCGCATACCCATTGGTGGAGGCATCGGCCTACCTATCCTAGGCATAGAACCATTACGAAAATTTCGTCCAACATGCGGTAGCGGAATCGGCGGCTGATTAATCATTTGACCAGATGGTATACGTGACGGACCACCCCAACCATTGGCGCTGTTTTGATGATTCCTTTGCGGCATCGGCTTGTTTGCAATATTAGCACCTCTGCGTGGATACCGACTTTTATTCGGAATTGGATTAGTATTTACCTTTACAGGGGTTGGTAGTCGTGGAGGTGGTGGAGGAGGCTCGTTAAAATCAACATATCCAGGGTTATCCGGTATTTGACTTGCTGTGAACATGGGATTAATTGGAGGAGCGCGGCCATTGAATGCACCACCTAATAAGCCACTCCGCAGCATAGGCGGTTTAAAACGTCTGTTATTTGGTGGTATGTTTGGAGCTCTCCTTTTATTATTTATTTGTTTTGCAGACACCATATTAAAAAATTTGAATTGATAAGTTTTAGCTGAATGAAAATCACTTTCTCACAAAAAAACAAAATGTCGCCCGGGACTTTCAACAATGCCAATGAATTGGCAAGAAGATGGTCGCAGTTTGAAAGCTGTGGTAGAACTATTTCACGCAAGGTGTCCTCCTTGTCTTCAAGTTAATTTTTATTAAAGATATTTGTACAATTTTTACTTCGGAAAATATATTAAGGCTGGACGTGACTATATTTGCATCTCCCCCTTCCGAAAGAGAATATATTTTTGTATAGTAGTACATAAAGTGCGGAAAAGCCGAATTTTCTCGAATACGTGTAAACACGGAAGTACACGTAAGTGCAAATAGTTTCTTCCCTTTTAAAAGCCGCTTTTATTTTCTTTTTCCGCATCGTGCTGATCAATCTTAGAATATATAACAACATAGTTCTGTACTCTAAGGAATCAACACTTTTTATTTGTAAAAGACTCTTCACTCTATTTTTCCAAAAATCTTATCAAACCCATTTTGCGTCATCAATTAACATCCACAAATTAAATTTCATCTCAAAATTGGTAGTTTATAAATGAGAGAATAGGAGGGCTGTGACATACAGAAAGACGGATGAACAGACCAAACCTATGATGGTTTTCCGCGTCAGTTAATAAATTTGAATTAAACATATGAAAAAGAGTCATGAAAACGTTAAGCTTCAAAATTTACAATAATATACAGTGCTTTATGATAACTAACGTGTGATAAAAATATTTGTGTATTTACTGTTTGTAGATATTTGGTAATTAACAGTGGGGGCAACAACAATTTAATTTACAATTAACGTCACTACGCGTGAGAAAATTCTCACGAAAGTTACAGAAACGGATCCAAAGATCAGTCGTCATGACCGTACAGTAAGAAGTCAAACACCGACCCGAGGAAGTAAAGTAAATAAATGGAATTATCTGTATGTGCTAGCATTATTTTGTGTCATCGCATTAGCAAAGGATGTTAACAAGTCATATGAATTAACAAAATTAACCAACAACGAAAGCATCTATTTCGACGACGTCTCCCAAATTAAATTGTATTCTAGTGAATGGAACTTGCTCGTTTATTACGACTTATCAACATACTGCAAGGAATTTAGTGGAATAAAGGAATCAATACAACAACCTAATATCCTCTTACTAAGGATACGAGGTACGATTATCGAAAGATCTATGTACGGCGAATATCCAATAACTCGACCACCATATTAGAATCCGAACCCATAAATGAACTCTTATACCAGCAAAACGCACCACCTACGTGCCCGCAGTAGATGGGCACCTCTTGAAATAATCGGAATGATCTCAAACAAGTTATTCGGCATTCTGGATCAAAAATTTGCCGATCAATATGAAAGACAGATACATGAAATTAAGGAAAATGAATAGTAAGACAGTTATTAAAAAAATCAAACGTCCATACTGGAAAATACAATCAACGTAATGAAGAAAGATCAGGAGACAGTACGGCGTCAATTCAATTTAGTCGAAAGTCAAATTGAAACCATACCCAACAACTTATCGGTTGAACGGATCACTGCAACTCTCGACAGCGTGTCTAAAAACATATTTTTGCAAAAAACGCTTTTAAAGTTTGACAAAGAAAAAAAAACGAGAAAAAATATAATTTTTGTTTCTTACAGATAGTCAGCTATTCCTGGACCATAGGGCAATCCTTCCTCTTCCTCGTGATATTAGTATATTCAAGGAACATTATTTTGTCCAAACAGAACATATAAAAGAAGTTTTATAACTGCTGGGCAAACAATAGGGCGCGTGTGCATCTGTCTTTGCCCCGAACGCGTACGCATGATTTTCGGCCGCTACGCGTTCGCACTAAATCGGCTGTAACTTATACATTTTTCCGAACTTCGTCAAATCGTTTTAGACGCTTATTCCAAACACTATAAGGATTTAAAATATGCTAATAATAATAATTTTTTGAAATTGCTCGACTAGAACCTACCCTAAAGGCCCCCACAGACACGAAAAAGTCCGGCGAAAAATACCGCGGTAAAGTTCGTGGGAATAAAACCTTGTAACTTCGGTGCCCACAGGCACACGAGCTTTGAACGCTAACGCTCAATGAACTCAATTAAAAGAATTTTTCGGGCAATAATTGGTCGATCGACATATTTAAAACTTAATTTCTTTATATTGAAATCCATAAACCGACGTAAACAAAACAATTTTCAAATTAACGATTAACTACATAAACTTGTCGTTAAACAAATTAATTGCATATGTATGTGTGATTTGGCTCGTGCAAAATCAGGAATATCTAGATTTCAGAATGACTCGGTGGCTCGGCGAGCCATTTGCGCAGACGGAGAAAATATCGACGAATTATACCGTGCAGCATTTTTTGCCGAACTTTTTCGTGTCTGTGGGGCCCTTAAAGGAAATAAGAACTAGCAAGAATGCAATAACGGTATCGGTAAAATTACAA
Organism: Leptarthrus brevirostris; assembly: GCA_964036015.1. NCBI lineage: Eukaryota > Metazoa > Arthropoda > Insecta > Diptera > Asilidae > Leptarthrus > Leptarthrus brevirostris. Next base: position 8,246,975 of record OZ038374.1, on the reverse strand, counting down.
AAGCAAAATTTCAGCACGAGTGCAACACACGTGTCGACCGATCATTAAAGCTCAACTACCCACATGGCACTCTGCAAAACTTAATTGCAATGATTAAAACAAAACGGACGAGTTTAACGGTCTTCGGTATCCCACATTTATATCGTCCTTCCAATGAAGTCGGATTTAAGTACGGTATTATCTTCCTATGCGATCACACTGCATAAGGGGCTTATACCGTTTTTGATTCCGAGTTAGCGATTCCAACGGATTCATAGGTTTATTCAGATTACCTTACCAATTATATCACTGCTACTCCAATATAGGATCGATTTTCAAAAAGATTTCTTTGAAATTGCATGGAAGGGAGTCAAGGAGGGTGTCGTTGGGTGGTGAATTCGTAGTAATGTAAAGCTGCAGAAATTTCAAAAGTTATCTATTCTTTTTGAGATATCGAATAACCATGAAAACGATTTTTGTCATCTGTGCCTATAATTTCGGTCGAATTTGAGTAGAAATTTTTTTGCGAAAATATTAACGGAAAGAGTAATCTTCTAAAAATATGGGGCTAAGTAGTTGTTAAGATCACTGAACCTGCAAACATGTGCAGAAAACCGTTGAAACTATCTCATTTCCAATCAATTTACAGATCCCCCGTACTTTACAAATTCAACGAATTCTAAGGGTATTTTCAGTGCCGCCAGAAAAAGAATATTTGAAACTATTAAACGACTCAGTAAAAAAAAATACGTGAAATACACGATGATTCAACCTGGAATTGCTTGGAAACTTTATCTCGAAAGTAAGTTGAATTTTGTATACCGATGTCCTAGGCGTTATGCATATTAATTTACGGGGAAATAGCACATCAAATATAAGTGGAACTTGTGCACATTTTCCACGTGACTGAAATTCTGCTGGGTAGTCGTCGAAAAAATCTTTTTGATACCATTTTACCAAAATGTATAAAACAATAAAGTACTCACAAGATAAATTTCAAACTATTGAAAATGCTTACTAACTACAACTTCAAAAAATAATTACCTCTTGGAGTGTGAAACAAAATTGCGTCCATTTTGTAATTTTCGAAAAGGGTACAATTTCCATCGACTATCCACGGTGACTGATTTTCTGCTGTGAACGTTTTTAAAATAATGAGAATAATTGGCCAAAGTACTCAAACTTGTTTTGTAAAGTTCAAGTTTCCAGAAAATTGGTAGTAATTTTGTGGCTATCGCCTTTCTCCTGTTAAAATAAATAGTATATATTCGATATTTACAATCTTAAATACTGTATTTTGATTACATTTATTACACGATAACTGGTGCACTACTTTTAACCTTACGAATAAACAATTAACTGATTTTACACGTAAAAAACATCTAAAATTTGTGAATTTCGAAATGCATCTAATCGCATCGATACCCGGTCCAGCGTAGAAGGCTATGAACGGTAATTGTACAGCGATGCGGCATTGATGCATTATTGAATACACTATATATATATATGAGCGAGAATCAATTTCTTAATCCTGATATAAGAAGCCATTTTCAATTTTCAATTAGACGAATGAAGTTTTGTAGGAACGTTTCCCACTCACTATACTACCGAGTTCTACGACAAGTTTTTTTGTGCTCAGACTGCCAGTGCTTCTGCTGGCAGTCTGTGGAACAATAGGCGGTATTCCAGCAACAGTAATAAATAGCTTCCTTTTCACAGTGATGACACTGTAATAAATATAAGAAAATATTGTTATTATTCAACATAATATTTTTTTGTGTGCATACCCATTGCCTTTTCTTTATTTTGGAAATATTTTTGTTGTGCTCTTGAATTAGTTGATTCATTTTTTTCTGCATTCGATCCACTTCAGCCTGAAATGCATCTATAGCATTTTTTTTAACCACCACAGGATCTCGTACACTTTCTAAATCACGGCGCAACTAAGGAATAAAAGTGTTTCAATATATTTTTATCATAACATTATATTTCCTGTATTTTACATTTTCCACCACTTCGCTGTACAGCTTTTCAGTTTTTCCCTTTCCTGTCTTGGATTTCGAACCTGCTTTGGATTTTGATTGTGGTGTTATTTCTTGTGTGGAAGATACTGCCGAATCCTGCCCACTGACCTGATCATCTTTTGAGGAACTTATGTTGTGAACAGTCGATGATTTTTTACTTGTCGTAGGCGTAGACGTGTACAATTTATTACCAACGGATTTTCTGTAATAGCAAAAGACGTTGGCAATATCTATAATATTGTACTAGCACACAGAACATTTTTAAACCCCGAAGATTTAATTTTGTTAACTAAGATAAGATACTTTAGAGGAAGTAGAACCTACATTAGAAATTTTGATGGCGTCATAATAAGGCATATGGCCATTGAAAACCCTGTAAAAGGAATAGACTTAATAGTGAATAACTTCTTCAGGCTCTGCAAAAACGAAAAAGAGGTCTGTCAGTGATCAGCCTTGTCGGCCAGAAGAAGTAGTGTTTGATAGTTATTTCACGGGAACATAGAAGCTGCGAGATAGAGCGCTCAGATTTATACTAAAGTTTCTTAGAGAAGCCAAATAAATTTAGGTTTAGAAAAAGGTGTAGTTATTTTACTGAGTATATAAGAGAAAGGTTTTAAAGGAAAATGCAGAAGTTTTAGGTTTTGTCATTAATTTGCGAATATGTCACTACTTCTGAAAGTCTCCTATTTATCTATCCTAAAAATTTCACTTACTACTGCAATAAATATTGTGTACTTACCGCTTTGGCACGTTTTTTCCCTTCTTTTTGTCCGAATTAGACCCACTACTCGTTTTAGGTCTCTTACTATTTATATAATCAGATATTACGCTTTCTGTATCTTCAATATGTCCATTACTTTCAAGCAACGCATAGTTATGAATTTTTCTCTTTCGTTTTCCAGTACTTATGCGAACATCTTGGGAGCAGCCAACTTCAATAGTAAAAATCGGAGAACCAGCAGATTTTGCTGGACTCGCCTTCGACTTTGTAGGTGTATGTAATGTTCGAGGGGAAGGTTTTCGGATTGCACTGGCTTTTGGTGATTTTGCACCAGATCTTTTCTGAACAAATTCATGTCTTTTCTGAATTGAGCTTCCTGAGGTTAGAAGGTTTATATCAATTGGATTTTTTCGTTCGGCCTCGTATGAAAATTTTCCAGGAGGAAATTGTAGTAATTCTTGATGCTTGTGTAGTTCTTCCATTGCCTTAATATAACCAATCGTTTTTCGGACTTTTAACACTTTCTCATCTGTGTCAATAGGCTTAACATTGTTGCCATCAACAATTGCACGTGAATGATTTGCACCAAAAAACCGAACATCATATTGATTATCTTTAACTTTGATAACTTTTGCTGGCCAGAAACAATATCCCGTTTGTTTAGCAAAAACGAGCTCATGTCGTAGAACACATGGTTTACAAAACCAGAGTGGTGTCGACTTTTCATTGGAATGACGATAACAATCACGACACTGTCTAATTTCCATCAATTCGTAGCTACAATCAGACAGCAGATATTTTGTAGCTTCAAACTCTGCAGAGCTTGCTGTAAGAACAAAAATTTTGGAAGAACAAATTTGAAACGACAATAAGTTTGTGTCTCTTACTGCCGTAAAGAATCCCCATGCAATGCTGCAGATCCATCATATCACACTGAAATTCAGTCAAACAACTGTAATTTTTACTCCTAATCTTTTCTTCAATTATATCGTAGTTCATAGGATACTTAAAACATAATTTCGAGAATAAGTCAAATTCTTTCTTTGGCAGTAATGGTAAACTGTTTGAAAAGGGTAGAGGCGAGAAAGTATCGTTATTTATCTAAAACCAAATAAAAATGTTAGAATAAGAAGTGGTGGAAGAAACCGAAGTGCTTTCAAACTTACCCAACTTCGTATCCTCTCAAAAGTAAATCGCAGTAGGTAATTCACCTCGTCAGGATTTATATTTGGTGGATCCCTTAAACTTGACATTTTGAATAACCTGCACCTTGTACAAAGTTTACTGCTGTCATCTTCTTCGCGATCATCCCTTTCTGATTTATAATTCATGGATGGGATCCTTTTTCGACTACTTGGTGGCCTAACTTGGCCTACACAAATAACATCAGCTTTGGTTTCACCGAGCTCTATATCAGATTCATTTTCACTTTTAAGATTAGGAATGGTGGAAATCTTGGCTGGAACGACATCTTTTTTCATTTCTTCTAGCGTCGGTTTCTGTTCAGAAGGATTCTCTAAGTTTTTTTCTAGTTCGTCTTGCCTTTCTTCCTCTGATTCAACTTCTGGCTCGTTTTCTGGATTTATTGTTTCATTATTCTCTGATTCTGTTTGCTCTGTTCTAGTCTGATCCTTTTCGCTTATAGACTTATATGGAACGCTTTCATCTAGAATAGGCTCAACACGCCGTCGATTTGATGTTACCTTAGCACTATCATTGGGTTTTTCAGCGTTAATACGTTTACAAGATAAATGGAATGCTCTTAGACAGTTAACACAATTATTAAGTTCTCCTGGAGTGTTACATTCGTAACAATACCAGTCATGACAATCCTTGTCAATCTAAAGAGGAATAATAACAAATTAACACTTATAAATAAGATAAAACATTTACGGGGAGTTAGTGATAAGTATTTAGTTTAAAATAGTATAGTTGATAAAAGGAGTAATGAGTCATGCGTCCTACTCTGTTGCTTTTTTTTACTTTTAGTATACGGACTATTAGAGAGTAGAAGACGACCATGGATCAGTTACGCCATATGGTCCAAAATAAGGTCAGGAAGCAGATTAAGCGACACCTCAGAAATGCACTCCGATCTCCAAAGAAAGGCTTCCAAAGAACTGGAAGACGTAACAAGCGCAACTACATGAACCCCTAGCAGGCAGAAAAGGCAGAACAAGCTACCTACCGCGGTGACAGTGAAGATCTATACAAGATTGCCAAAAAAATTACCAGGAAAAACTCTTACAACTGAACTACCTGTAAGATATACTAATAGATCCCTTCTTGTCACGGAGGAACTTCAACTACGGAGGTGGAGAGAATATTTTGTTTAAGTCCTAAATAACACCTTGGCCCGTCGAATACCTCCTTCTATTAGTCTGAACACCCGTCGGCCGCAGGCAACATTCACATTAGACATGATTGAAATTAGCAGACGCAGTCAAGCATACAATCGAGCGCACTCTAAATGATGAACAGGCAGGATTTCGTAAGGGATTTCTCTTGCAGCGATCACATCGAAGCCCTCCAATTTCTCACCGAGCACATGGGCAGCTTTACGTAGCAGGGATTCACAGAAAAAATTAACACAATTAAAGCAGTCTTACTCAGATGCCCAATGTCACGTCTTTCACAAGGGAACACTGTCGGAGCCCTTCCAAGTGCTGACAAGGTGAGATACCTTTGGTTTTCCTGATCGTCATTAATGACGTATTTTTCAGCGCCCTAGACGATCACCAATCGCGAGGGATTAGTAGGAAACTTTTGACAAAACGATGTCACCAGGATATGAAAAAGCGAATTATCTGGCGCAGAGGGGTGCAAATGAAGAAATTAAAAAAATCATGGAATAGGTAACCAGTTGACACAAAGAAAAATGGGGGGAATCCGAAGTCCAGCTAGACATACAAAGGCGTTTTGGGGAACTCTCAATGCACATGAATCTGAAAAGATTACTAAGCTTAAGAAGGCCAAACTGAAGCTTCTTGTTGGCCTTGTAACAGGACATGCGAGACTAAGAGCTCATGCCATAAAAATGGGAGAGGCGGAACGTATTACACGTTCTTGGTCAATGCCCGATGCTAACGCAAAAAAGGTTTAGTCTTAGGAACATAATACTGCCAAGATATACAGAAGTTAAGAATTTGGGTAATTATCGTATTATCTAATTCGTTACGGCGATCAATCAGTTGGCTCGACAGTGGACTTAAGGATACGCTGCCGAGCAGAGGGCGTAAAACGGGCACTGAAGGTCTCAGTGATAGGAAGACAGACATCTTCTCCCTCTTGCAAACCAACCAAACCAAACCAACCAAATGGAAGCTTATTAACCACCTGGACTAATCCCACGATGTATGTCTCCTATCCAACAAACAGAATCATAGAACCCTAACGTCCGAAGCCCTGAGCTGAAAAGTTCGCAGAGAGGTCTTAAGATCAATGCTGCTACAACCAAACTTATGAGCTTAAACTCCAGGAGACAGCAAATAGGTTAAGTAAATAAATTTTGCTATCTCGGAAGCATAATTACAGCAGACGGATGAGCTAAACTCGGATCAATAAGGCTCGAGTTGCAACTAATACTCCTGCTGCGAATTGGCGCAATAACAACATATCCAGTCCCAAAAAACTCTGGATCTTCGAATCGAATGTAAGATCTGTTCCCTTGTAAGGCTGTTTAACATGGAACTTGACCTGTCAACTATCATCTAAGCTACAATCCTTTCTTAACCGGTGTCTCCGGCGCATCCTGAACATTCATTGGCCAGAGGTCTTTACCAACGAAGGCCAACACAGACGTACAGGCCCAGATGAGAGAGACATCACCATTTGCAGTGAAAGTGGCAACGGATGGGATATAAATTAAGGAAAGAGCCAGCCTGTAAGTCGCACGGGGTCAATTAAGATGCCGAATTATACGGCAGCGTAACACATTGAGAAGATCCGTAGAGAAGGAAGGTGCCCCTCCCCCCCATCGTGGTTGATGCGAGGGGCCCAGGTCAGGCACTTATCTAAAATTAAGCTTAAACTAGTGACTGTTTTACTGAGAGGAATAAGGGCGTTGTCTAACCAGATAGCTATAATGCGATCCCGAATAGGGAAGCGATAGAAAGCCAGAGCCTGCGTCTTAGACGCATTATTGTTTTTTTTTAAATTAGTTTCGTTTTGATCTGCACATAATTCTAGTTTACTCCAACCCTTTACTTAAGACCGTAGTAATATAAAATTAAAGGTTGTTTGTTGTTTATTGCATTTAAACGTGAACTTCTCGAAAAGGTTATTTTGAAACAGACCTGGGTTGTCTGAAAGCAACCAGTTTTTTTTTACATTTGATATTAATATTACGATATGAGAATTGCAAATACAACTTACCGAAACTTCTTCAGCGTCTGGAATCCTGTAGGCTTTGGCTTCAATGCTTTTTCTTCCCGCGCGATTCACGGTGTTGCTATTGTTGACCGGAATGAGAACCGATATTAATATTTCATCGAGAACAGCTTTTGTTAAAATCTCTTCAGCTTCCTCTATAATAAAAAAAGGATTAATTATGATTTATGCGGAATATATCAATAACGAACCTGGTTTATACTCTAATTCGTTTACTAAACATTTATAAACTTTTGCCCCGTTGGCCGGAATTTGCTTTTGCGCCTTAACAGCCTTCCACAAGTATAGGACATTTTCTGGCGAAAGTCCTCGCAAAGTTGTAGACATTTTGTTTTAATTATCACTAGAAAACGGCTCCTAAAATCCAGTGAATTGTAGAACAATAGCGTCACTAAATTGAGATCGTTTAATTTTACTGTTGGTTTGGTTTAACGCAAATTTCAATGCAATGAGAGATTTTTTACTAGCAAGTTAATAAGAACAAAAAATATTAAATTTCTTTTGTGCCGGAATCAGGCGTTAAGAAAAAAATTCCTCTACTTCCCCGACCGCTAAAATTTTTTAACGCCGTTGACGTCTTGTGTTTCGTTTCACACGTTTCGCCGTTTATTTACAGTCTTTTTCTTTCCAATTTTTTTTATTTCTTACTATCGGCACAATCATATGGATGTAACAAAGAATCGAAAGGAAGCTACTTACAATAATAACTAATAATTTTATCTAAACTGTACATTTAAAAATTTAATAGTTTTTTCGTTATATTAATTTTCAATAAAAATAATTAAATTAATAAAACAAAAACTTTAAATTTAATCCTTACTATTGGGGCTTTTACCTGTGGCACTACTATGTTCGCTGGATACCAATTGTCAAATTTGTTTGTCAGAATGACTGCAACTGCTTAAAAATTTGAAACTGAATAAAATACCGACAGAACAAAGTAAAAATCGTGGTTGTGAATCTCTTTTAAATTTTAACATTGGGTTTTGTAAAATGGACGAGTTAGAAGCTATTCTGCCGCACTTTGAAATTAACAAATGTAGCGAGGAAAGTCAAGAAATCAAAGAATGTCAATCCAAAGCCAACTTACTCTGCGCGGTTATTCAAGAAACAAGTCAAAAAATTCACGAACTGATGGAAGAAAATGAGAGACTAAAACTTAAAGAATCCGAAATGCATGAAGTAATTAAATCGAATGGTGAAAAAATATGTGCTATGAAAAAGAAGATAGAAAATCTCCAGGGAAAATATGAATCTTTAGTTAACTCTAGGAAGGAATGTAAGTTGATTAGAATTTTGGTTTTTATTTATTTTCACTTAAACAAATCATAGATATGGCAAATTCCTGTACAAATTTTAAACAAGAAGCTGATGCTACAACGACTGTAGGTAACAACATGATGGATATGTTAGATTTAAAAATTAAAGTAGAACATATAGGTGCGGAGATCTGGGAAATAAAGGTATTAATTCAATTTGGTTAGTATGCTAGTTGTCTTATCAATTCACATTGTAGTTTACTTTGCTTGCGGACAAGGAAATTACATTACATTTCAATATAAGAGAAAAAATTTTTGATTTACAATCGATGGAACCCAATCACCCGAGATTTACTGATCTTAAAAGTTTTCTCAACGATAGTTCGGATATATCAGGATTTTTATACTACGCAAGAAAGTTTTATTTGCGTGACAAGTAGTTAAGATACTTTTATCTTTATTTATTAAAAATGTATTATGGTAATTATGTATATACTTAGTTTGCCATGTTTTCAACAATTTCGCAAAACCTGTCTAGAGTTAAGAAATCACTGTAGATTTCCATTATTGTACACATTTTATAACAGCGCTAATCCCTTATCATTTTTATGTTATGTGGAAACTTGTGAATTGTTTTAATGCTAGAAATGAAGTTAAAAAGGAAATAAATTTGCATGTATTTTTAAAAGTTTTATTTATTTTATCCGCACAAGTTGAAGATAACCAGAGATGCAATGATATTCTATAATTGTTCCACAGAAGTCAAAGTACGGAGTATTATTATTTAAAATTAGTTCGAGTTCGAGGTTTTCTGCACTGATGTATTATATTTTAAGGTGTTCCCTTAATAAAACAAATCGCTGAAATTAATTGATGAAATATAGGTATCACTTCTCCGAAAGAAAATATTAATTTTGCAGGCGACTGTAGCTTATCCTGAAATGTCATTGTTGTCATTTAACTTCTATTTATAATAAAAACTGTTTGTTTTTAACTAAGCATAAATATTTTGTAGTACTTGGTCGATCGTTTAAATTCGTTGGAAAAATTAAGTTATACACAAAAAGTTATCAACAGAAATTTTGCCACATAAAGTCAGTCAAAAAGAAGTGAATGGACTTCGTTCCAAAGGTTATCTAGACGTGATGCAAATTAACTAGCCGGAACACAAAACAAGTTAAATGCGCAAAGTATTGGTAAAATTTTTAAATTACAGCTTTAATTTAAAGAATGATTTTCCAATTGGACGCACGCTAACTAATTCATCAATCAGGAAAGTCAGTCAGGATAGTGGTCAAGCCGCATTCCACAAGTAGAGAAATAGTAAGGAAAAATTAACATATAATCACAGTCATCAATCTTTCAGCTACAAACCCGTGATGGATGTACCATCTGGTCTTTTCAGAGGAGTTTCAGACAGATTCAATGGTGTTACTGTTGACTCCAGTCAAGAATATGTTAAAGGGGAAAATTTTGTCGAGAAACTTGAAAGTAGAGAATTAATCTTTTGTCCAAATGTTTTTTTTTAAATTACTATTTAAATAGAATCTTTGCACTTCTGGCAGGAGAGTAACCGTCGTACGATTTGGTTTAAAATACATACCGTCAATTCGGAGTGGGTGCCACATCTTTCAGAAGTATACCTTCCTTCTTATATATTCTTCTCTAGTGTTATTTTCTTTAAAATTTCAAGAAAGGATTTGACTTCCACCACGCTCGGAATGGTTTTGTAGTTATGTACAAATGGCTTCCAAAAGACGAATCTCCAAACTTACCGGATTATGCCCATACATTAATTGGCGTTGGCGGTTTAGTTATAAATAAGAACGACGAAATTCTCGTTATTAGCGAAAAAAATTCGATCATTCCAGGTAGTTACAAACTACCCGGTGGATATGTGGAACCAAGTAAGATGCATTGATTACAACAAATTTTTTGCTTTAAAAACTTCTTTGAATTGTGTAGAGGAAGAGTTTATTGATGCTGTCATTCGAGAGGTTAGAGAGGAAACTGGTATTGAAACAAAATTTGAAACAGTTGTTAGCCTGCGGCATTCACATGGAGGGATGTTTGGCTGTTCAGATATGTACATCGTGGTCGGACTTTCTCCGCTAACAAAGAAGCTCATTCGATGTGAACGAGAAATAGCAAAGGTAGAATGGATGCCACTTGATAAATATTTAAATCACCCACATGTCCATGAAACTAATCGCAAATTTGTGGAAATGTTTAAGGAATATAAAAGGCTGGGAATTAAAATTGATTGTGAGGCTAAAGTTCACCAAATTCTTAAAAAACCATTTAAGCTTTACTTTGTGAAGAAATAGTTAGTTAAAAATCAAATTCGGTGAGTGATTTGAATTCGATCCTAAAATAACAATTAGCTAATTTCTTGGAAATTTATAGATAGTAAATTTACATAAATTGTATCTCATGTGTAGTAACAAAATAAAAATGACTTTACGTACCTGTTTCTGAAAATATTTACCAGAGGTTAGGGATAGAAATAAGGAAACAGGTAGGTATTTCAAAATTTTCTAATGGTTATTCTAGTCAATTTATATATTTGGCCATTTTTTCTTCCTCATAAAAACTTACCACACATATAAAATAAGTTTAAGACCATATTTTCTTAACTCTTTGTGACACAAAGTAATTCTAGAACGTTGAGTTATTGATATTTTTTAATATCCTCCTTTCCTGAAATATACATTTTCGCTAAAAATTCTCAGCAACACTTAACGGAACACACGTTCTTTTTTATAACTGGGAAATGTCAATTAGTATGCAGCATCACTCTTACGCCACTTTTTTCAAATTTTACTCTTCCACGCGTGATATACACAATTTCCGATCATAGAAAGAACACGTAGCCATAACAAGTTTTTCATCTTCCAAAGGACACCAATCGGATCCATAACAAATGCTTTTGTGCTCATTATATTCCCCTATTAATTCAAGGGATTTGTCATCTTCATCCATATGCACAATGCTGAAGTTGTGGTACATGCACGCACATAAAATTAGATTCTTGTTATGCGGGTCAGACTTAATTCTCCAAATACCTCCCTTAAGATTTATTTCACAAATATTTTGTCGAAGAGATCTCGTATCAAACACGCGCAATCTATCATCATAACTTCCAGTCAACAAAATATTCTCCTTTGTGGGATGACTTAACATACTTGTTACCCCAGCAATGTGGGATTTATTTGTAGTAATTTTAGAAACGCTATCAGGACATCTCATATCAAATACATGCATAGACGTATCATCGCCACCAGTAAATATTTTATTAGGATCCCACTTATCAAATGCACAAATCCAAGCTTCGAAATTGTGCGCAGACCATCGTGTCAATTGTCTCAAACCAGATTCAGTGAACTTCACTAGTGAAACATCACCAAGAGAATCAGAAGCAACAATTTGATGAGATTTTGATTGCTTCCAACTCCAATCTAGAGATAGAGTCAAAAGATTATGATAACTTGTATTGAGATTAAGAGTGGCCTTTGGCGATAATATCTCGCCTTCTAAAGAATAAACTTCAACATTTCCTAGAGCATCTGCCGTAGCAAGCAACGGCTTGTCATATCCAAAGTCATGTAACCATTTCATATCAAGAATGGCGGCTGTTTCGACTCGAAATACTTGTTTCAATGAATCAGTTTTGATATCGTACTTAAACAGATAGATGCAACCCTTTCGTCGACATGGAGGTGATGATGATAGCGAGTTGTCACCTTCTAGATGATATGTTCCACAAGCGAAATATGATGCGAATTCTGGATGTGGACACCATTCTATAGAATCTGCTGAATATTCTGTATCAATACTGTGCAGAGTTACAATGTTCATCTGAAATGATTTTCATTTAAAGAAAATTTCTTAACTAATACGTGCATAAGAAACTTCGGGAACTATAAAGTTTACTTTCAAGATATTTTGGCTTTTTGTAGTAATCTGAAACTGCATTTCGCATATTACCGCAAAACTGAACTCTGCGACTGTGATGGAATTCAATCTATTTCTTGTCTCTGGTTCAAGAAATAAGTTTTTACATTGAAATACTGGACAATGTAAGATGAACCCAACAATGATCGAATCAGGGGGATACATATATAAAAAAAAACTAACGATGGAAACATACAACCAGATTGTCGATAAAGTGTGTAGCTAAACAAACAAGCTTCGCACTCGCGCGATTTTAGTTTGCAGACGAAGAACAGCATGAATAACAGCGCGCTTATAAAGAGTGAAATATCGTGTGTTTTGTGTTCTCTGAAAATAATCCAGAAAAATTTCTAGGAACGTATCATTATTACAAAGAATATGCGAGGAAACTTCTGTAGAATCTCATTACACGAAATCTAGCAATTTAACTTTGTTCTGAACTTCCGAACTTCTCAAATAAAAGCAAAATTCGTCGCAGTCGGAAACCTACAAAACCAAAGGATTTGAAGTAAACAAAAAATAAAATGAAAAAAAATCGGACAAAGGAACATCAGTGGTACAAGAAAGAGTTACGACTTAATAAGACTCTGATATCCTTAAAAAAGTATTGACTTATATGATTATTTTGCTTTCATTACAATGATTGGTTCAAGTATCTTGAGTACATCATTTTCCGATTGTGTAAAATCTTTTGTCGAATTTTTAACAAATTCATCACTCGAGATGATCGTCGTACCATGTGTAGGCATTTGTTGCTGCGGATGCTGCTGCTGTTGATTACCATTGACTTGATTCTGTTGATGCTGTTGTTGTTGATGTTGTGCTGGTGGCGGAGGCAAATTGTGAAGTTGTGCATATAGTTCTTTAGCTTTTTCCTCCATTCGCCGTTTGTGTTCAGGTGTTTGAGCTTTTAATCGTCGCTGGCGAGCATATTCAGCCTGTCTTGCGAGACGTTGACGTCGTTGTTCATCAGATTCGGTAGCCCGTATCTGAGCTCGCTTCATGCGAGCTCGTTCGCTTAAGCTTTTCAGTCGTATGGCACGGTCTTCAGGTGATTCATTAGCTCGAGATCTTTTTTGATGTTCAGAGACTTTTTCAACTCGTATTCGACGTTCTTCTTCAGTTTCTTGACTGCGTCCGGGGCGACCACGACAGCGCTTTGGAGATGCCAACATTTGGTTGATTTCATTCTCAAGTAACGCATTGACTTTTTGCTGTCGTATTGCTTCCTCCTGAAGCTCGGAAGGAATTCTTGTTATTTCGTTATCGGGAAATATTTTCTTAGGACGTCCGCGGACCGCTTTTGGAAAATCCTGAACAAGCTGTTGATTTTGAGTTGAATTCAGGAGTGTATAGGGATGAGATTGTGGTTGAATGGCACCAGAATTTTGAAAATGGACGGGAGTAAATGGTGGTGGGACAGAATTCGGTGTGATGGCTAACTGGAATCCGTTATGATACATTGGATAATAGTTTTGTTGATTAGGAACGGGAGCCGATGATGTTGTCATACCGGAAAAATTGTTCAAATATGGAAATTGATTATAGAGAGCCGCCGGTGGGTTTTGCACTTGTTGCTGGGTTGCAAAAGGTGGGGTTTGATCTTCTTTTCGTTCTCTGTCTTCCTCCATATCTTTAGTGGTTTGAAATCCTTCGTTTAAATTGATATTATCTTTGCTTGTGCTCTGAGTGTCCTGACTTTGTGGACTTTTAGCGCCTTTTATAAACTTATTTTGGTAATACTCAATGGTATTTGTTAGAGTTTGATATGACGATGAATGAAATTTTTGAATAGATTTAGAATTATCATACAAATTTTGTTGGAACAAACTTGGTGACGTACTGTTCGAGTCCATGGTAATATTTTGGTTGTTATGAGAAAAACGCACGGGGGATGATTCAGGTTGTTGTTGCGTTTGTTGATGTTGTTGTTGTTGTTGCTGCTGCTGCTGCTGCTGCTGCTGTTGTTGATTGTGTTGCTGATGAGGATGCATATGTTGGTGATTTTCTTTGATGAGGTTGGGACGAAGGGCAGATTGTATAAACATATTTTGATAATACTCTATGGAATTCGTTAAAGTCTGCTGAACATAGTTTTGTTGCTGTTGTTGATGATCGGGCTGAAGCTGTGATTGTGGGGTCAACTCCTGCGGAATGGGGGTTGTCTCTGGCTGCCCTTGCGATGATTGCACTGCATTCTGATTTTGATTAATTATTATTGAATTTTCTTGTTTTAGACTGTTTTTAGTTAATCGAACCTTTTTGGCGTATTCCGACAGCTTTCTTAGACGATCCCTCCTTTCTTCACTTGATTCACGAGAAATCCTTTCCCTGGCCCGTGCAGCCATTTCAGCAAGCCTCTCTTTTCTCTGATCTGGAGTTTCATTTGCACGATATATTCGCATACGTTCAGCTAATTTTGCTAATCGTTTAGATCTTTGTTCTGGACTTTCCATTGCCCGCCTTAATCTTTGACGGGCAGCATTGCGTACTAGCCGCATTGCGCGTTCAACATCCGATTCATTTTGCCGCCGAATTCGATTAGCTTCAGCATTTCTGGCAAGACGTGTGCGATATTCATCTTCTGATTCTCTAGCTCTACGTTCCCTCATTCTCTCTGCATTGCGTGCTAAACGACGTGCTCTAGCCTCAACACTTTCATTCCATCTTTGTTTTGACCCACTGCTATGGTATGTTCCTGCTAATGGTGATGACATACTACTTCCAGAAAGAGGTGTCCCTGCAGGAGTGGGTACAGTAGTCGTTATCGACGCATGAGGCCCGTCTAATCCCAATAAATTCCCTCCATATTGCTCATTTGCTTCAATTTTAATCCCATCGGGATGACTATCCATTGTAAACAGTGATTTAAATCACAATTTTTCACTTTAAACTTAGTTTTCTTTGGTTTTAGTTTTCCCTTAAAGTAGGAATGTGCTAAAAAATTCACGGCACTGATCTACTGGAAGGGCGCACAACACACGAAGATGTGCTTATTTCTAAATGAAAATTGTACAATTTCTTTGTACGACATTATCTTATCAATTGTAAGTAATGTAATGCTCTGCATTTTAAATAAAATAGCACAGTTTTTAAACAACAAATTGCTTGTTTTTCTCTTGATAAAATGTCCTTCCGTCAATCTGACATTTCGCACCCATAACAAACATGGTGGATGGATTAGTCTTCTTTTTGCATAAAGAATTGTTGATTGCACTTGAAATTTACCCGATTTTTTTGCATATTTATCACAAATACAATACGTTAGGTAGGCTTTAATTCATTAGATTGTAAAGTGATCAAAACGCTAAGTAATTATGACTAGAAAGGTCGTTATCACTTCAGCGGATACGAATGCCACTAGCACTACACAACTTCCCCTTTATCGCAAATGCATAATCGATATCCGCTCAGATGTGTGACAAAACTGTTATACGAGGAGATATCTTTCTAATCTGGGAAGCAGAGATTAATATTCAATCTGAGATGTCCACTTCATTGCATTTAAAATATATCAAGCAAATTAATTCATGGTTAGGTAACGGGTACAAAGGGACATATCGTTTTTCTTAAGTATATTTATTACTTTTCACGCGAGTGCATTATAGTACAAACTCTAGATAAAGCAAAACATTCTTATAATTAAATAATGCAACCCATTTACACTTTCTTCATGGACAATTTATTTAAAAAAATAACACCTAATTTCTTGCTAAAATTTAAAAGCTGCTTAAGCCTAAAAATGGAAGGAACCCAAGAGCTATTAATATCCTTTCAGTCGGTCAGAAAGTGGTGGCTTATCTACTTTTGGAGCTCTTGACCTTGCAACTCTCATTCGTTCGGCAGATTTGGCAAGCCTTGCAATTCTTTCCTCAGGTGTTTCGTTGGCCCGTCTAACCCTCTGGCGGGCCGCATTTTTCATTAATCTAAGAGCTCTTTGAACGTCATTTTCATTTTGTCTTCGAACTCTATTAGCTTCGGCATTTCTCGCTAACCGGGCTTTGTATTCTTCCTCCGATTCCTTAGAACGTTTCTCACGCATCCTTTCAGCATTTCTCGCCAAACGCCTTTGTCTTGCCTCGGGACTCTCATTCCACTTTGGTCGTGCTTTTACACTTTGATAGGTATCTAAATTCAACAAAGTCGCCTGGTAGTTATAGTCATAACCAAGGTAGAAGGGACACTCGGATTTCACTTGAGCTGGATAGTTTGCTGTCTGAAAATTCTCGGCTTGTGGCTGGATTTGTTCAGAATCGGTCATTTAGCGAATTTCTTCTGATTTTTACCCGACTGATCTTAATATTAGCACTTCACAAATTAATTTTCTCCCACCTAACGTCTTTTCGTATAATTCCATACAAAATTGAGCAATTTAATCAAGAAATTTTTCTTGTTTACAGTTCTGCGAGAAACACACAAGCGCACACACAAGTTCCAGACTGCGTTTGACAGACAATAGCATCTGGAGGACGGGCTGCTGGGGGTTTAACGCAGCCCGTTTATTCATTTTAAGATAATATTTTTTTCATTTAACTTATTCCCGAAATTTCTGCACTACATGAAAAAAAATTCTACTTACCTTGTTTTTGCGACGAGCTCCTAATAATCCACGTGCATTTACAAGACGAATCACCGTTTATTACTATCCACCTGGCCCCTTGTGGTTGTTTACGTTTTTACTTGTTATATTTATGACAGTTTAGTAGTTTGACAATTTACACTCTCGATACGAAGCTATAGGTGACGCTCGTGCTGATCAACCGTCTGCTGGGAACATTTTAAAAATAAAGAAAAATGGCAAATGTAGTATTAAAAGATTTTGAAAGAATTACCAGACTTTTGTATTATTGTAGCCATTACCAACGTTCTTTTTCCTAAGACCGGTATCTTTCTGCGAAATAGTGGGTTAAAGAGACATTCCTTTACAAGTTCTGCAAAAACATTAATCCCAATACTTTCAAGATATGAGATTTTTGAAAAGAAAAGGATGCACCAGCAGTGGTAAATGCTGCTTCGATACTCAGCAAATGCAGCCATCACTAGAGCAGAAAAGCTGTGGTTAATAATTAATAATTTATTTGCTTGGAATTGTACAAAAGACTTATAATCTTGTTACTATACATACATACTATGGCTCGTGAAATACAGTAGCGTGAATTGCAAGAAGAAATAATCACAAATTATACAAAAATTAATCTAATAGAATCCTTCACTGCTTGAAGAACATAATTAAATGGAAGTGAAAAGTAAAAGAAAACGAAAAATAAAATTAACTAAATTAAATGTACTGCAATACATCAAGAATAATCAAAACAATGTGCACCATTTACGCCTATAAATCATTATACGATTTAATCAATCTAACAAAACCTCTGCTAGCATCTGCAAGTGGAATCTTTTTAAGGGAGTTCCATTTACGAATAGTCTGAACAAAGTAAGAGCGCTCACCATATGAAGAAACAAATCTAGGCACAAGAAGTTGAGGACTCCTGACCGATTGCAAGAACTGCAGGTTTTCGTATAAATATAATGAACTTTTTTTTGTTATAAGACTTTGTAGGAAAGTGAGCTCACGCCTTGCTAGGTATGCTGTAATAAGCTGATATATGAGCGTTGCGAGGTAGTTTAAAAAGATATCTTACGACATCATTGCATGCTACTAACAATCTCTGTTTGCACTCGGAGTCAAGCTTGCTAAAGACAAGACTCCCATAAGTAAAGTGGGGGACAATAAGTGCTCGTGCTAGCGCTTAAGGTACAGTTCTGTTGATAGGTAGTGTGTGCTAATCCACAGTTGTTTTAAACTTCCACAAACAAGTAAATCTAGAGTTTAATTTAACGCCCAAGCTCTTTACAGAATCAGCACAGTTCGAGATGGTATTGTTTAACGTAATAGATGGAAGTTCGACTTATTAATGTCACATCTATATACAATACAGATTGATTTTGATGGGTTAGGCTTTAAATCATTTATTGAAGACCGCTCATGGATGTGCTCCAAGTCTTCATTTATTCGTTGAACACAGTCCTCAATTAAACCAATTGGCCTACTTAGGTATATCTGCGCATCATCCGCGTAGAGGTGTATAGAAGCGTCAGAAATAGTACTTGGAAGAGCATTTATGTTTAAGCTAAACAAAAGTGGGCCAAGAACGGAGCCCTGAGGAGTTAGATAGGGACCTCTGTACCTTAACAGTCTGACTACGTCCACCTTAGAAACTGTTTATTAGTCCTGCAGCAGATGACGAAAAATTGAATTTATTGATAAGTTTGTAAATTAGTTTTTGATGATTCACGGAATCAAACGCTTTGCTAAAATCAAGTAAGACTAGGATTGTAACAAAATACCGGTCAAGAGCTTCGTGAATATCAGTAGTCACTTTCAATAATGCAGTTTCACAGCTATGGCCGGATCTAAAACCATTTATTCTCATCAATAAATTTCATAACCTGTATAAACATAATCTTTTCCAATACTTTAGCTAGGAAACTCAACAAACTGATGGAACGAAAGTCGCCAGGCTCAGATGAAGACGGTTTTTTTATCGATAGGAATAATAAGTTCCTCCTTCCATTTCGTAGGAAATTGAGACGTGGTTAAGCAAAAGCGTACGTTAGTCTTGTATGTCCTGTCCTTAGTCTCATAAATTTTTCTGTTGTTACCCTTGACATATTCGCAGGGTAATATGGTGGTGTAACCTTCCTCCAGTATGTGCTTAGGAGTGTTCGATTAACGCGCCA
The DNA here is from genome assembly GCA_964036015.1 of Leptarthrus brevirostris. NCBI lineage: Eukaryota > Metazoa > Arthropoda > Insecta > Diptera > Asilidae > Leptarthrus > Leptarthrus brevirostris. The sequence continues at coordinate 8,227,908 of OZ038374.1, read as the reverse complement.
GACTCTCTCCTTACTTTCTAATAGTGCTTTGTTAGCGAAACACTTAATGAAGGCTTGAGTTTATGGGACATATCTAATTGACTCACTTACCTCATCTGGCCTCTTCGTCCGCTGCTTCGTTGCATGGGATCCCTTCGTGACCCTGGAAGTTAGAAAGGTATTGAGTGCGTTGCAAAGCTGGTTTCAAAGTTATTTGGCAAACATAACGCAAAGAACAAATGTGGGGCTGAAAATATCTGAGCCAATTGTAGTCGAGTTTGGTGTCCCATAGGGATCAGTACTGGGATCAGTTCTTTTCTCACTGTATATAAACAATATAGTAAAATTATTGAAAAGTTGCGGTTTGTTTCTCTTCGCCGACGATGCGCTGGTATATGTAGCGTGAAATGACAAAGGAAGGTGAAAGTGTTTTGTAGGCGGATTTGTACAACCTGAATTCTTGTAATGTGTAAGAGAAATCAAATACTTGGGGGTTATTATTGACAGTAGGCTTCAATTTGCTCAACGTTGCAAGTATATCGAGTACTGCGCTTTTATAAAACATGAATGAACATGCAAATAATGCAATAAGTGCGAGTTGCCTATCTCATATTATTTTCTGGTACTTTCGATAACAGGCTTTAATAAGTTGGGCAATTTAGTAAAACTGAAAAAAAAATGTTTTACGTGAATTTCAGAGTAGATTTGGGTAAATGTTGAATTTTAGGTAATCGCAAAACATTTTTTCGCGCACGTGTCATTGGGATAGAAGCTTTTGTCATTTGTTTGATATTCGCTGCGTTGAGTTGATCAAAAGATAAAAATAATATAATGATGTGTACACCGTAATATAATAGCAAATTTATACATAACCCTGTAACTCCCAAAGTTGAGATTGCCCTCATACATGCCCTACAATTTTTTGTTTGCGTATAGGTGAGATCTATTACTCCACTTATTTTGGCGCACCTTATGTGAAATACGCTGTAGATCATTCATTTTAAAGTATCCAAATCAAGAAGTCTGAAATTTTAAAAGAAATTTTTTAACTTAATTCCATTACGAACAAAAATTACCTTCTTTTTCCTGAACCATCTCCAAATAAATTGAACTACAGCAAATGGCTTAACAATTTTAACGACAAATAAAATTGAGCTACTTAGCATTTGCAAAAAGAAATAAGCCGTACTTAAATATACTTATAAAATGTGCAAAACCTCTGATTCAATTTATACAACAAAAAATAACTTATAACAACAAAAAATACCTATAATGCGATGATGCTTTATTTAAATTGAAACACAAAATTTTACCTATTTTTTGAGACGAATCGGATTATTATTTATTAGAATCTTCTGATGTACGTATAAGGGTCCTTTTTATGGTTTGCCAAATGAAATTAAGCTAAAATCAAGAACTAACATTTAGTAGTCAATCAGAATTAATTTTTATTCCTTCGTTTAGTTACAGGAAATTGCAAGAGGTTTATAGAAAATGAAATTACATAAAAACAGCCAGTAATTTGTCTAGAATTTATTAATAATCATTAATTTTTATTATTTATTAATTTATGAAAAATGTCTAAAACTAAACTACTTATTATCTACAGCAAAATTAAACTCTTTTATTTTATCTCTCAAATATTTTTCCTTGCCAGCAATTTCTTCATCTAAAAGAGTTCTTAAATATTGTAAATTTGGCATTGAATTGCAGTCTTTAACATTAAGAAGTGCATTGAATATCGAGTCCCAAATAGCTTTGTTGAAATACCTAAAAAATAAGTGTTTTCAAGTGTATCTTTAATCATTGTTAACAAACCTTGGTATCCTAGTTGTATGTGTCCATCCCGTTATCCTTTTTTCTACATCCATATACTTTCCGAAGAGCATAACATGAATCGTACCAGCCAAACCAAAAAGATCAGTTTGAAAAGTCCAGGGGCGATTTTCTCTCATTTCTATACATTTGAAATCATTATTTTTTTGGCAATATGTAAACTTTTGCCCCGATGGAAATAAAGCCAAATCAATTGAGATTCCGAAATCAATTAATTGCAATACTGGAACCTTACTACCCCATGCCAATCTTAATAAAAAAAAGAGTTTATTAAAAAGTTACGAAAGTTAATTTAAGAAGAAAATATTTTACTTTGATATCAGTAGAAAATTGTCCGGTTTTAGGTCGGCATGGATTATGTTTGAGGCATGCAAGTGATCCAAAATAGTAAGTATCTGACTAGTTAGCATCATTACAATGTACTCATCCATATTCTTTAAAGTGATACGCTTCACTTTATTACAAACAGAAATTAAGGAGCCATACCTCGAATATGACGTTATTAGGAGGCTCGAATTTTGCCCCATCATTGCATATTCAATGTCCATAAAGCACGGATACTGAAAAGTAAGAGCAAAGTCAAGCGTGGTTAATTTAAATTTCAAATTTGTAAGCTATTGGATGTATCGTATTGCTATTGGATGTATAATTAAATTAATTACTACACTTTTACTATAACGACTATATTTTCTTGTTTCGATGAAACTTCTTGTACCGGATGCTGTTTTTCATTCAGTACTTTGCCCCGACACCTGGCTATGTAATTCTATCGTCCCTGAATTCATTCCAAGGATTCGCTTGAACGCAACTATAGCCCATAATATATCAACAAAAAACGCATCAGTAAGTTCTCCCTACTATCAGTGAGTTCTCCATTTACTACGCCAACGTAACTGGACTGCGCTCTTAAACGACTCGACTCTATACTAACTCAATTAATAATTGTTTCGACGTGGTCTACCTGATTGAGACTTGACTTTGTGGAAGAATTGCAGACGCTGAACTCATGATATTAATATAAAATACTTACGATTTCACTATTATTTAGTCTGCTTTTCAGCTCTAGGCAAATGTAATACTCCCAAAGATTTGGTGGTTTTTCCTGTTTCAATGCATACAGTTTTTCTGAGTTTCTTTCCTTTGCACTAGAAGAAAATAAAAATTAAAGCGTAAAATAAGAAAATTGATGAAATCTTTAAATTACCAAAAAATAGTTCCGTAACCTCCCTCCCCAACGATTTTTAGAACATCAAAAACTCGATCGCAAACTTTCACAACCTCATTTTTCTTAAGAGCTGGAATTTTATTTACAACCGAGCAAGTAGGCAGCTGTTCAAGATGACCGTAAAAATCAATTTGATCCAAGAATGCCGCAATTAGCTCACCCTCAAAAGGATTAACTTTATCATCTACCAAATATTCACCAATAATTTGGCGGGTGTGATCTAGATCAATTTCTCTCGGGGGTAAATGGTTTTGTTGTACAAAAGATTCATTTTCATCGTCATCATCGCTCCAGTAATGACGGCCAACCATTGGAGTTTTTGGAGTTTTTGTATAATAAATACTTCGTCCCAAATGTTCCTCTTCAGTTTCACTCAGGCTTACAGCTTCTTGCTTGAAAACCACATCTTCTTTAGGTTTTGGCATCACTTTAGGTGGTGAGATTATTTCGACGCTCTCAGTGGATGAGTAGATTACAATATTTTTTTGTCGCTGTAATTTCGAATTTTCAAATTTTGTTTGTCCTAATATTGGAGCGGTTGAAGGGCGCTTAGATATTTCTGAGAAACGATTCAAAATAGATTTTTTTGGTACTCTGATGGGATTGGAATCTGAATCGTCTTCTATTTCTTCCTTAATATGAATAGATTTTTCCTGAATTTGTGAAATATCGGGAATGCAATTAGGCGACAAAGTCGAACTTTTAATTCCAGGAGCACTACGAGTGAAGTCTTCTACTTTTATATTATCCTCAAAAAAGACTGAACGTTTTTTTGATGTTTGCAAACATGCATTTGTCGAATCTCGGGATTTGTTCATCAAAGACATGTTTTCCATCTTTTGTGACTGTTCAAAAATCGAAGGTTTCTCTTTTTCTTGTCGTTTTAATGAATTTGCACTTAAACTTGAATAAGTAAGATCCCCAGCCGAAGGTAATTTACTTCCGGAACACATTAAGGTAAATTGACTACGATTTTGAATATTTTCGGCAAATTGATCCATTTTTAAAGATTTATTAGCAATGAATGAAGAGATCACTTTAGAAGGGGTTGGCGGTTGGAGGTATTGCACCGGAGTAGTCCGAATCTTATCCTCGACATTTCCTCCTTCAATTTGTATCGCTTTTTCTTGAATTTGAGAAACATCTGGATTACGATTAGGAAGCCACGTTGAATTTTTGATTCCAGTAGAATTCGGGGCAAAGGCATCAGTTAGTATATTATCCTCAAAGTATTCAGATCGTTTTTTTAATGCACCCGTAGATGGTCGAATAGAAGATCTCGATTTCTGCACTTGTTGTGATTGCACAATATCAGAAGGTTTGTCTTTCATGGAAGTCGAAAGCGCCATATTTCGATTTGGAGAAGAACTTAACGGTTTTTCTTTAAAATCAATCTGCTTATCTTCCAGACTGGCACAACTTTCAATTTCAGATGCCTTTGGCAGATCTGAACTTAATTTAGGATAATTTTCACGACTATTACCCTTTTGAACACTTCCAAATACTTTTAAATCACTTTGACGACTAGCACTTTTGGTGGTGACGTTTGGAAAGCCGGGAAATATTTTCGAATCGTTTTGAGCTTCAGTATCTTTTGGTTGCGCACATATCTTTGATTCATTTTTATTTCCTTGAATACATTGGGAAACTGGTGAATCGAATCCAACCATTCTCATCTTACTTTTTACATTGAAATCTTCAAACCCAGGAACAGGTGAAGTACTGAATCTCTGTCTCTTTGAGAAGGGACTATCCTTAATGGAAGCAGCTTCGCCTCCTAATTTTGAAATATCAGCTTCGTTTAACTTTGGAAGGGTTAGCTCCTTAATTTTTGTGAACATCGAATCGTCTGCTTTGAAGCTATCAAATTTGAGTTGTCGTTCAGTTTCGCCGATTTTTGGAAGGGTAAGATCTTTTTTATGTACCATCAACGAATCATCTATATCAAAACTTCCTTGGTTAGGTCTAGCTGCTGTAACTTTTCTTTCTGGAGTTCTTGTGAAGAAACTGTATAAATCATCATCTGTAGAGGGCTTTGGAGCAAGCATCACTTTGGGTACAGTTTCTGTTTTTTCTTCAAATGGCTTTAAAGACATCATCATCACAGAAACTGTATCCTCTTTTTGTTCAAGTCGAGAAACATTCTGTGATTTGGGTCGAATTATAGAGTCCTCATTGTTTTCGGAGCTTTCTTCTGGTATCGTTTCTGGAGTAGTTCTTACAGCTTTGGGGGGCTGGTAATTTCTAGATAATTCAACATCGAATTCTGGCGAGCTCATGTGGGTATCAACAGACGATTTAGTACTAACTGTTGTACCAGAAGAAATTGTGTTTGTTTCCGTTGTTTCCATAATTGTGGAAAGTTGTTTTGGTAAAAGAGAAGTCTGAGGATTTTCAAACTCTGGTGAATATACAGAAGCTGGCTCAAGTGCAGCAATTGTCGGTATTGGCGGTGGTGTGAAAATAGGTGCTGATTGTATCACCTGTGTCTGTTCTGTTGCAAAATGTGTTTGAGTTTTACGCATATTTTTTGGTGTACTTACAGAATGAGATTTAATATTAAAATTAAATGTTTGAGTAGAGCAAGATTCGTTCGGAGCAAAAATACTATTAGCAGTTGAGGGACCTTCATCTTCCTCTTCGTAAATTTGAAAAGGTTTAGATTTAACGGCCGGCGCAGGTGCCTTAAACACAAAATTGTCCTCAACGTTTTGTACAGACTCAGGTTTATTTTCACAAACGGTTAATGGATTAGGAGCCGCCAAAATGACTGGTTCGGATGATTTTGGCGATTCGGGTTGCTTTATTTGTGTTTCTTTCCAATTACTTGTAGGTGTCGTTGACGGTACTAATTTAGGTTTGTCGTCATTTGCAACCATTTGCAGGTTTACAGCATTGGAACACTCAGCACCCTCAGCGGAGCCTACCAATGAAGAGACGTACACAGATTTTCGTGCAGCCATTGATTTTCTAGAGGGAAAGATACTTTTTCTTCCATAGGCATCCGTTACAATTCTAGTTTCGTCCATTTCTTCAGACATAAGTATTGTATTATTTAATCCAAATTTTAATTTTCTCTCGCCAGATTTCACTCTTTGACAAAGTATTTCTTCAAACTGAAATTCTTCGTTGGAACCATCAGGATAAAGCTCTTGAATATTGATGGCAAATTTAATATGATCCGATATATTTTCATCTGGAATAAACCGCTGAATTTTATCCTCACTTTGAGGTATATTTTTGTCAGCAAAGTTCGGGTAAAGTCGTATTCCTATAGAAAAGTCATCAGCCCATACAGGATCCAGTCGTTTTGTAGTCATATTTTCCACTCGATGCTTTTTGTACCACTTGTAAGCCCAATACTCCTCTGGAGAATATTCATGATCGGGTTTTGGATATGCAAAAGTTTTATTGTACATTGGATAAGCACAGGCCAGGATTTCAGATTCTACACAAATTGGTACTTTCCACTCGGTTTGAGGACAACTATGTGAAACGTGATCGGTGCCCAATTGTATACCCTTCATATAATTATTAAGATGAGAAGGAAGAGGACATTTTGATTCTTCACTATCATCTTCCAGAATTTCAAAAGCCAAACTACGACTTGAAGTTGAAACCATTGGGCATTTCTTGCGTTCGTGAATTTTTGCTTGAGACCAAGGCGTCGGTTCACGCATGTTTTCCTGCTTTCGGGCGCTATCAATTATGCTTCTAATAATTGACTGTGATCGAGATTCCTCGGCGCTATCGTTATGATAAATCTCTGGAACTACATTAGGATCGCGATTTTGATCTTCGAAAACTTGAACTTTTAGATTACTACTTGGACCGGATTTTGAACAATCAGCCTATGAAAAAATAACCTAAATCGTAAGCAAAAATAATAATAGGTTTGCCAAACCTGAACTTTTCCAGGATTATAGCTTCGAATTGCCGATCCAGTTCTAATGCTTCCAACTTTTTTCTTATGATGTCTAAGAGATGTTAATGCGTGACGACGTTTTTGTAGGGAGGTAATAAATTCCTGTTGTGAGTTTTCATCTTGATATAAAATTCGTTGTGACATCGTAAAACCAAAGTGTTTATGAGCTTGATCAAGCTCATCAAATGGTTGAGCTCTGGCATCAAGACCTTTACGAAATATGGCGTCCGCTTTTTTAAAATTCCCACACAAATCATAATAGTACGCCCAGCAAATATAAAGATCTGCAACCATTGTTCCAATTCCTTGATTATATAGTTCCTGGTAATATTCCTGGGGATTTTGTTGTGTGTCGATCTAAAAACAATTTAAACCATTATCCTTAGTAATTTTTTAAAGAAAATATTATTTAATATTAAAAAAAAAAAGATTATTTTTCATTAGAAAACAGTCTAAGGGCAAGTAACAGTGAAAGCAACGCTTGGCCAGCATGCATCTACTCCGTATTGTTTTTGTTTTCCAATAGAAACCAGAGTTATTCCGCCTACAATGTTTGTCTAAATTCACATTCAATATAAAGTCAAAACTATCCCAGGCAAAAATATGTATGTAAGTGAAAAAACCTTCGTAAATCTTAATTGAAACTTAAAAATAGATTCCTGAGCTAATTATACTAATTGCCTCCTCGGAAGTGTTCCTTAAAGTCCACTACCGAGCAAGCTAATATCCATAACGGATTTGATAATAGATTTATATCAAATTCTATTACCTTCTACTAGATCAGAAGTGTGTTCTCATGACTTTAGATCTTCTTTTTAAGGCCGGGAATTGGCCGAGAACATGCAAAACGATCTCATCTTACTCACATCCTTTCCACAAACGAGTCTGATACTGATCTATCACGAGCTCTACATAAATTTTCAGTTATCGATTATCTTTTTTGATTCATATGAATTGAAAATTCCCCAGAACACTTTAGTATATTCAGCTGGTTTGGATCCATCCCAACTTTCTCAATTCTTGCTTCATCATGTCCAAATTCAGAATTTTTTTTGACTCCATGAATAGAAATGTTTAATTGGAGTTTCTGGCCCGTATAATACGTGAACTGCGATTCGGATTTCATACCTTAGAAAACATTACCTCAAATTCTTTCTTAATCACAAACCAATACATTCTACTTACTCTTCATAAATTCTATACAATAACTCTTAAATTTACCTACATTCATATAACCGCAATCATATCTTAACCTATTCTACATTTTAAGGCTCTTATAAATTAAAGAATTTTGTGTCCTTATTGTGGTAAAATTTACTAACCTAAAGTTATTCACTCTTCTTAAGCCATACGGCTGCACTCCACAAGCATACATCAGATATTCACTCAGATCCCCAGGCAACAATCCATTCTTGATTTTAAAGATTAACAACAAAACATTTAACACAATCCTTTCTTTTACACTCATCCACTTAAATGACTCTAACGTAACTTTAATAGGCGCATATTAATTGCAAAAAATAATTGCTCTCAATCCAGTATTCTGAAGTTCCTATAATCTATCCATCATTTCACTGCCAAGTAAAAATAACACAATATAGATTTTTATTGCCGTAAGAATTGAAAGAGACTTTCGTATTCTTTTCAAAATACCAATCTTTTAACCTATTTTCCCACATACATACATTCATACACCCTTTTACATCATTAATGTAAACAAGAAATAGTAGGGTACCCAGGACAGAACCTTGTGGCACTCCTGCATTTATTGCCCTTCTCTGAGATATCGTCGTGTCTACCTTAGTTCGCTGCATTCTTCCTTCTTTCCTTTTACTCCATACTTCTTAAATTTTCTCATTAAAATATCTCGATCTACAGATTCAAAAGCTCGCTTAAGCTCTAAAAATACCGCCAATACTTGTTGGTTTCTTTGCATTGCTTCCTTCCATTTTAACAGGATCAAATTTAGTGCTGTCCTCTTATAAAGCCTGACTGCTCACTCAATATTAGTCGATTTTCCTCCAATTGCAACTGAATAACTTTCTCCAAAATCTTTTCATAGGTTGCAAGCGTTTTTTGGTCTGAATTCCTCACATTTCCTTTTATTTGTCACCTTCCCAATTGCACTCCTACACGTCCAAAAAACCGATAGTGCTTTTTTATGATATGGCCACAACCTATGATGCGTTAGCTTCGGCAATTTTATCAAGTTTCTACATCTTCCACCCCATGGGAGGATAGTGTCTAGCACCTAGGGCTGTACTGAAGCTTTCTGTCCTTTGTCCCTTGCTTATTATTCCGCCTGTACACATTTTTGATTCTCTTCCCTGTGAACAAACTTTGACGAGCATTATTTTAAGGAATGAGCGAGAAAAGGTTTGTGGCCGTTTGAGGATATAACAATATTAGGAAGATTTAAAGTCATCGAGACTAATTTTTTGCAATCTACATCCTCGAAAACAAACGGGTCGGAAAATAGAGGGGAAAATAGAATTGACTCTTTATGTGTTTCGATCCTTAGCTATATAATATTAGGTAGAACACACTAAATATTTAAATAAATACTAAGTTCTATCTACATTATCTGTCACTGTTCCCTGTCTTATACACCTCTATAAGTGAGATAACCCGCTCCTTCGCTTTTATAAATAAGAAACTACAGAGCAAAATTCCCGGTCCCTTGAACCCTCGCTTACCCAGGTTCGACTTTATATTTCTATAGTTATAAATTTGAAAATTGTTTTTGTTTAAATGTCAAAATATATAATTTAAAAGTTCGTTTTTTACAAGTCGTATTACTGTTTTTATAAATTTCTCGATCTACGTTATCTTATATCAATCGGGTATTAATTAGTGCTTATTTTAATAAATATATAAATATGAAATGCTACTGAACTTACGTATTTTATATAAAGTTTTATCATTCTTCTGTCTTGATAGTAGCGCTGATCCGACTCAAAAGCCTCTATACATTTTAATAGTACCTCATCTAAACCACTTTCCTTTCCCCCACTAGGATATATTTGTTCTATCCATGATATATATTGAAACCACGGCTCAAGTGGGTCATTTCCCTCATATTTGTGAATTGCATCTTCAAACTCCTGTCTTTCCTCAAGAATTTCTTGGTGAGATTTTGTATTAAGTGCGGCTTCTAGATATCGAACATTTCGGCCGCATGCCAAAGGTTGTATATTCTCTTTGGCAGTATCTAAATCCATATTTTCTATACAGAAAACCTCAATAACACAAAATTATTTGATGACAAACAAACAGTAAAGTTCAAACAGGACAAACGGTGAAAATCGAAAAGATTGCTGTGAAGTTCGTGCTGTTGATAATTTTGACAATGGCATCTTCTTCTTACTCTGGTAATGGCATGTCTGTTAGGGTTTGTTTAAAAATAATAGATAATTTAATATTAATTATTTTCATTATAATATAAGAAGAATATTGCTAAGAAGAAAGTGCTAATGAAAAAATGTATTTGATTCTTATATAAAATGATTTATTTGCATAATAATAATAAAAATAATTCACAGAGCTCTATAATTACAGCGGAGTACTTGCGAACATAATTTTTTTTTGGAATGCTGTTTATTGATGGCTGCATTCAGCTTTCCGTCACCATCCCGGCAGCACCATCCACACTCAATTGACAGCGTTGTAAACACTAAAAGATATAGTACAATATGTTGAGAATATATAATAATTTAAGGGCTAATCTGATATTTCTTAATAGTTTTAACAATTTGAAACAAGATAAATTTGAATTTGGAAATATTTTCATATTATCACAAAAACGGAAGAAGCATTACTCACATGGAGTAAATCATCATAAGTTAGCAATCTTAAAGGATATTTTAACAGATGATAACATAAAAACGCATGAAATAGAATGGAAGTTAATACGAGATGATTTAATTAAAAATGAAAAACACATTAGCGCTGTAAACATTGATGCAGTAATCTTGGGATCATGCAACTCCAGTAATCATCTAAACATTGCAAAGAGCTATGTAAAATTTCTTAGAAATGAAGGATTGGAAATTAATTATGCTTCAATAGGTAGACTAATGAAAGTATACTACTTAGCTTATAAGTCTGGCAAATTATCTAATGAAGATGAGCAAGAAATATTAACATTATATGACAAAATTAAAGCAAAATGTGAAGTGATTAATGCAACCACTTGTGAGTATCTTATTTTTGGTCTTGTTGCTTGTAACAAACTTGAGGATTCAATGGAGCTGTTAAATATGATTAAAATTACTAGCAAACCAAGCACTATTGCTTATTGTACAGTCATTTCAAAGGCTTTCGAAAATATAGATACTTTTCCAGATGGATGGAAAGTGCTTAAGGATATGATTTCTAATGGAAAACTTCCAAAATGTGAAGTTTTCATAGAATATGTGAAATCTATTAAGCGGGACAAAAGTACATTTATAGAGAAACTAGAACTAATGTTACAATTCATAGGTGACAATAATATTCTTGTATCTTCTGCTGTTATTAAGAACCTGCAGGAGGCTCTTACAGAACTTTCATATAATTCGTTTATAACTAATTTATCCACAAAAGGAAAATGTGGAAACTGCGGAAGTTATATGCAAAACGTTTCTACTACTGAAGAGGAGTTTCGGCGTCTTTCGTCAACCTTTTTAGAAAAAGTTCTTATAAGAAGAGATGTTTTTCAGAGATCATCTCCAGAGGAAGTAGACATGTTCATAAACTTTGTTAATAAGCATGGTCCATTTGGTTGCGTTGTAGATGGATTAAATGTCGCCTTTTCTTCTGGTACAAATAAATCTTCTTCTGTTTACGCAAAATATGTATGAAAAACTCCTATTTTCGTCTCATATAATAACGTGCACTCGTTTAGATATCCTCTGTCGTACAACATTTATCTACAAGGCATAAGCGTATCCTCGTAATTGGTAGAAATCACATGAAACGATGGCCAATGAAGCAAGTGAATTTAATTCGAAAAAATGCTGTGATATTCTTTGCAGACAACCTGTAAGTATAGATATTTATAAAACTTGATATTACTAACCCAGCCCAAAAATTTCTTATAAACTTTAAGTTAAAAACCATTCTTGAAAATGCTTTACAAATATAACAAAAGTATAAACTGAATTTCAAATGCTAGATTTGATCGGAAGTAAGCCTCCTTGCCGATCACCGGAGCTCACTTCAAAACTGTCGAACAGCTTTCCGTTGTGGAGAACTGCATTTGGAATTGCTGTATAGGGACTTTATTAATTCAATTATTTTCTCTATTAAGCCGCGTTGCTGCAAAGCCGAGTCGAACACCTTTTCGTAGTCTACGAAGGCAAAGTAAAGAAGGGATCGTAGTTCAGTAGATTGCGCCACAAGGATCAAGGTGTTAATGTGATCTATACAGGAGCGACTTTTTCTAGATTCGGCCTGCTGCCTTCTGATCATTCGATCTACTGCCTCCTTTATCCTTGATAGTATAATGTGGGACAAAACAGATGCCACTCCAGTTATCACATATCGTTAAGTCCCCCTTTTACGGTATTTTGACTATGATACCTTCCGTCCAATTCTCCCGAAAGGTACAGGTGTTCCATGTCAGTGCCCCAGGAAGTATATTAAATTGACATCGTTTTGTCTCCTCAACACCATGAGGGCCTATTTACATCCATCTATCGTTTTAGATTTTGACACGGCGTTTGCTAATGATTATATGGATGCCTGGTTATCTCTACATATTGCCATCATAGAGGATCTTACTCTCCGTTCCATTAGCTGTTTAGATCCTATCTCTATCGCTTCGATTTCATATTAAAGATTCGAGGAGGAGTTGGTTACCCCCATATCTCCAGGTTTTGTTCCTTGCACGATACCTCGAAGCCGCAGCCACGCTCGCATTTTCAACCGTTTTTGTAAGGCGCTATGGTATTTTCTTGGGTAACCCTATTGTTGATCCACTCATTTTTTTCGGAAAATCAGTTTTGAAGTTTACCTTCATATTGGGGTTTCCGGTTTCTTCCCCAAACAGTCTTTTGATCGTATATCCCTTACTTATTTGAACGATATTTTCATGTTGGGTTTATATTCCCCTTTCCTTTCACAGTTTATTCATGCATAAACGTACGGTCAAGTTGGGTGTCACCAGTTTAACATGGAACTATACTGGAGTAATGTTTAGAAGAACCTCCAGGCCCTTGTCCTTTTTGACCCAGTAGCTCCTGTTATTAATTAATTAAACAGCACATACGTTGGGTCTAGTGCATAATCTTCTGGTTTCTGCCCATCTGCATTGCTTTCCACCAGACTATCGCTCCATATGTTATAATGGGTCTGATTATGTATATATCCATTTTATAATATACGATGATAGGCCTCATACCTTTTCTATCGCATTTCTACACGTCCAGAAAGCTATTATGAATATTACTTTGTTTACGATATGATATATTTTTACAAAAGTAGTAAACAAGTTATTTTAGTCAGCAAGTGTAAATAGCTGCAATTAATTTTTCTTAATACATATCTCTCAACAAACTGAAATATTAAATTTAAGTTTCTTGCATTAATTCTAAAATATAATGCATTTTCAGAACTCACGATGATCCTTTTCTACTATACGCAGCACTTAAAAGTGGACCGAAAACAGATTTTGTGTCACGGGATTTAATGAGATCGCACGCTTATCTTCTCGGAGATGAATTAAAGGATATCTTCAAGAGATGGCAACAGGAACACCAATATCTTTTAGTTACTGTTACAAACGACGGCGAAGCGATATTTCGGGTATTACTTTCAACATACTAACCAAGTTAAAGCTTAACTACATTACTTTAATTTAGGAGCCCATCAAATATAACTTGTGCGCACATAAAGTAGGAAATACTTGGCATATACCGTTCCAAGAGGAATACTCAGCAACACCTGGAGATTTTTTAGCAATTCCGAATAGTTGGCTCTGTATTTCGAAATAGACAAAAAAGTGTGAACAAAAAATTATTTCGTGATGACAACAAGTAAAATTTTGTAGTAAATTATTCGTTGCGTTTCTTTTTCAATTTTTAATAAGCCAAAAATTTTGAGATGAGTGAGGATGCTTTACCTGCAACAGAACAGGAGGATGTTGAGGCAGATGACGGAGAGCATGAATCGTCTGTAGACAAACAAGGGAGAAAGGGCCGAAAAGATGAAGCCAAAGAAAGAGAAAAAAATCTGCGGCTACTTAAGGAATATTTGGATAAATTACCGCAGGACACTGCATATAAAACTTCTGCCCAGACTGAGATTTTAGCAAGAATACATCCGCAGCGTTATGTTCAGTTACATCAAGAGTTCGGATACGTACTTGCCCCAAAAGGTAGGGCACGAAGAATAAAAAGAAAAGCAGAAAATGCGACATTTATTACAACAGAGTAACGTCTTAATTTTTTTTAATTGCCACATAAATTAGTTGTATTTTAATTTTAGAGAATTGCAAGGATATATTCAAAAGCATGCGGAAGTCGAAGCCAGAAAAAAAGCCGCTAAGAAAGATAAAGAGCGCGTGTTTAAGGCAATTTTGAAAAAACTGGAAAACCAATGCCATGAGCTAGTAATGAAAGAAGTCGTAGACAAATTTGCCATATACATGTCAAATAAATGTACTAATTACACGGGACCTCCAGTAATGACTGAAAGTGCCCAACGGCTTACACGAGGACTTGTGTGTAATATGTATCTTTCCTTAGGTATTGACAAGCGACCATGCAATGTTGACCAATCCCTCTACGAGACAGTAGGGCTTGTTCTCTGTGAGATGATATTGCAAGCTTTGTACATCACAAAGTATTTGGGACAAGAAAGCAAGCCTGAAACGCCGCAACCCGCAGAAAAAGAAAAGAAAAAGTGTTTTGAAGAACCGAAAAAAGCTAAGAAAAAACGAAATAAGAAATCGAAGGCAACTTACAGAAAGAACATGGCTTACAAGCAGAGAAAATTACCTCGTGAATTTACAGAATTTATGAGGCTTACAAGGGGGAAATGCACCGAATTTAAATAACTTCAATTATATTTGAAATAAAATTGACTTGTGTAAGTTAGTAAATTGTATGGTTCCCTAGATTAAATTTTGTGTAAATACATCTTAGTTTTTTGCCATAAAATGGTCGTGGATTAAGATGCATTGACTGCATCAAAATTGAACCGAATCCAAGCGTTACAATGTTACAATCTCCTAGAGTTGGCGTAAAGAAGGGTCATTATTTTAGATTAGATTTAGCTTCGATTAGTCAATTTGGCGGAAATATGGATTAGTCTGATTAGATAGCATTAGAACGATGGTGAAGGATTTGATAGTGAACCTACAGGTTTGAATATCTATTATATGAACGCGCCTAGCATTATACCTAAAGTAGATGAATTCAGGGAAATATTGACAGGAAGAAATATGCTATTATCATCAGTAAATAAGGACACATTGATTTTAAACTTCTACGCAACGATCGAGTTAATAGAATTGGCGGTGGTGTAGCATATCATATGTCCATTCGAGAATTCAAAAGTCTGCAGAAAAGGAAGCAAACGGCAATCTAAATATGCGAACATATCCAGTTTTATTATTTGCTTTATTTCATAAAAGTACATCTTTTGTATTACAGAAAAATTTTCAAATAGTCTCAAACGAACATATTTTGAACTTAGAACGCGCCCCTTTTTAAAACCGAAATACTGTATCGGTCTTTATTTATTTACAAATTCTAAGCCTAGACCTCCGTGGTGGTGGGGGAATTCATTGTCTTCAAAATGGAAAAACTATTTAATCAAGCACAAAAAACTAATAGAGGAAAAAAATGATCTTCGTGGGAGAGTTTTTGTAACAACATCGAAGCAGGTCATTTGCGTAAGATCTTCTCAACTACACCAAGTACTCCCAGCCTAGAAAATCTAGAATTATTCGGGCTAATCAACAATTAGAATAGCTGAGTGTGCGGGAGCTGCGACAATCCTGGTCTTGTCCTTAAGATCCTTAATAGAAGTAAACTGAATTGGACGGGATAATCCCTGCTGAACCTCAAGCAGCATTAGAGGTACTTATCCTGTGGCTGGAGGTCATCTAAGAAGCCTGCATGAATCTCACATATATTGCAGATTCGCGGATAGAGATAAAGGTGGTCGTTATTCCCAAAGATGGAGGGCCTCATATAGCAAAACTCCGTATTTCAGGCCAAGAACTCACTCTAGCTGTCTCTTCCCCAAACACGCAAATAGTAAGGGTACAACGGGCTTACATGAACCGATCGACAAGATAGAAAGATCAATTATGTTCAAGGAACTTACCCTCGTAGCTTGCCACGATATAAGGGTGCTTTTATTATCGACAGACCAGAGCCGATAACGGCATCCTTACGGGAGCTGGATCTAGACAGTTCTCTCATCGAGCTTATAGATCTTTATTTATTTATTTACAAATTCGCCAAATACTGACTACTACAAAATAACGAAATCGGAACAGTAAATACAACACAAATCTCAAAATAAATTACAGAATCAAAGCAAGATAGAAAAGCAAAATAAGTAGATAAGTTTACACATTTAGTATAGTCAAGAAAAGAAAATATAAGAATATAATAAAAATAAAAAAAATAAAAAAAAGGCAACTTACAACTAAGTCGATCTTCATTCGAACTAAGATAGGTGAACAGTAATTCTACAATGTTCATCTGATTAAATACTACTACCAAAAGAGCAGAAAAACAACGTACTGACAATAAAAAAACGAGGTAAAATCTAAGAAAAAAAGAAAAAATAAGATTAAAAATAAATAAAAACAAAAAGAAATTAACTCTACACAAGCTGAGCTCTTATCTGTGACTTGGACAAATGAAAGTCAATACAATCAAAACGACTATTAAATAAGCGAGGCATTGACGCAGACAATGCGGTGTGTCCGGTCCCTGCCCAAATATGGGAATTATACTCAAGTCTAGGCCTGATGTCGGACTTGTAGATCAGCGCTGAGTCAGATGAGTTGAAATATTTCTTACATCTCTGTAGAAAACTCGAGCATTTCATCGTACTTTTTGCGATTGCAAATATATGATCAGTTTAGGGAGGACGAATTGGGTATATCCACTCTGTCGACTGAAATGGGTTGGGGGTGAATTAGGCGTTTTTTAAGAGACATTAAACAGCATTGAGTTTTAGATGCATTAAACGAAAAAGCAAACTCAAGAAAGTTATTACTTTTTAAAGGCGTGTAATCTTGTAACCTTGAAAATTACGTATTCGCTACTAAACTTGACGATAGAGATTCACTGGGATCTGGCTATTAGTTTTTGTATTGGTACCTTTAAAAGCTGAAAAATCTAAATTACGGGGAAATTGATATAAAGTTAAATAAGGCATATTTACCACTTTGGAATTGACCTAGGCCATAAGGCCTAGGCCTGTTTTGTTGCAGCTAAAGTCACTTTTTTCACATTTGCGTAAAAACATTTCAAACTTAAAAACAAAAGCAGTACCGGCGTTGACACTTTCTTGGCCAAGCAATACTAAAAAATCGAATTTCTAACACAAGTCGTGCAGATGTTACCTTAAAACTCAAGTTTTAGCTCTGTCTATATCATAATGTACTTGAATTTTTGTTTCTTCTTATCTACTTAAACAAGACTTCTATCTCCACATCTTATATAAAAAAAAAATTTGGACTGGGCATTAGCCAAGAACGTGTAATACAATATCGTCTTCTTCCCCACATCCCCTGCATAGACTGGAGTTCGCCCTTCCCATTTTTATGGCATGAGCCCTTAGTCTTGCGTATCCTGTCACAAGGCCAACAAGAAGTTTCAGTTTGGCTTTGTTAAGCTTTATGATCTTTTCAGATTCATGTGCATTGACAGTTCCCCAAAACGCTTTTGTATGTCTGGCGATGTCGGATTCCTCCCATTTTCCTTTGTGCCTCCTCGTTACCCGGCAGGCTGAGCATTATTGGAGTGTCCTTATTTGCGCCTCTCCGCCCCAGCTCATTCGCTTTTTCATTACCTGGGATACTGCAGTGCCCCGGCACGTATATTAGGGTGACATTGTTTTGTCTCCCTAGCTCCGTGATGGTCTGTTTACATCCCTCTATCGTTTTCGATTTTACCGCGGCGTTTGTTAAAGATTTAATGAACGCCTGGCTATCCGTACATATTGCAAATCCTGGAGGTTCTTACTCCCCGTTTTATTAGCTATTTAGCTCCTATCTCTATTGCTGCGATTTCACATTGAAGAACCAAGGAGAAGTCGTTTACCCCTCCCAATAAATCCAGGTTTAGTTCCTCGCCCAATATTCCAAAGCCACAGCCAGGCTCTCATTTTGAGCCGTCTGTGTAAATCGCTAAAGTGTTTTCTTGAATCACTTTTTCATTGAGTCACTTTTTTTCGGAAAAAATATTGATACTTACCACAATAATTGATTTTACTGCAGAGTAACACGAACATCTTCAACATTTTCCTTGGATATCATGGGAATTCGAGTCCAACAAGAAATCGGAATTTCTACAATAAAAATTTTGGAACACATTAACATGAATTACTATAACACCAAGTTCCCAATAAAGTACAATGCAGCAAATTACAATTGCATAAAAATATCTTAGAGCAGAATTACCGTGGAGTTTTTCTGTTGTGCAAAACACGTTTAAAGCACGAATTAAAATTTTTCCTCGACAAAATTTACTTAGATTACTGGGATGCTTAGTGATGGGAGCATGATAATGGTATCAATTAGAGAGTATGAAAGACAATACCTTCTACAATAAGTTAATATAATTGCAAATCAAGCATTAAACTCTAAAAATTATTTAATTTACCTTAGTCACCTTATCCTAATTAAAATATATTCTTCACGTATTTCTAGGAGTTGTGAATTTCTGCAAAAAAATTCCAAGTAAAAATTAAAAGTAATGAGCTTTTGTATGATCGAAATATTAGTAACTTGCAGTTCCTAGCATAAATTTTCGGAATTCAACTGAACGGATTAATTTCGTTGTAGCCATCATTTGGCATAGTTTTCAGGTCTTCTAAACTGGGAAACCTGCATTTTACCAACAATTAAATAGGTTTTACTGAGAAAATAAAAGAAGTAGTTATATTGAATTAATGAATGTTTTAAAAGTACAATTTTTACTATTCTTAGACAACAATTTTGCAGACAAACGAAAACTAAATAATTATAGTTCGCCCTCAAGATTTTGTTTTTTTTTTTAATTTTTTAATTTCGGCATTGAAAAATGACTGTGAATGTTCTAGTTTGAGTCTTACCTTCTCAAAAGTTTACCACACAGCATCAACTTGTTCGAAATACATCGCCAGGATTATTTATTACTTAACTGGGTTTGTCCTTTGCTAATTTCCTTGATTCGCCACCAATCTCTAGATTTTGTGTAAATTTCTTTGGAAAAGTCTTGTAGTGCTAAACGTCTTTATTGACGAAACCATTAAAACAATTTAAATAATACAAAATAAAATATTGTAAAAAAGATCTTACAATACATCTATAGCATACACAGAGACTACAAAGTAGCCATGATGTACTTGGGACATATTTGCGTGCCTGGCTTTTTTATCGAGTGAAATGCTTAATTGTGTAAAATAATAAAATGAGTTGTAATACTTACAGCTAATGTGAACGTTATAATCTTAGACTAAGTTTGAAACGATGTTGTTACAAACTGAGAAGTATCTGTGGTTCCGTAAAGGCTTGAACTGTTGTCGTCATCATCGTCCGCAGACTCGGAACTCTCATCGTTTATGGGGCGTTCATTTGGCTTCCATCGTCTATGAAATCCCATCGATTTAAGTCGTTGGCATACAGACGAAGGTGACAAATGTAATCCTTTCTCAGCCAATCTTTCTGATACTTTCCAATACTGAATGCTACTATCTTCGCGAATCATTGTTAGAATTTCCTCAGTGATCCTTTTGTCACGTTCTTGTCTTTGTGGACCCTTAAGTCTTGGTCGGGGTATATTGATTTTGGGAATAGGTTCCTTACGACGTGGAATTGGAGGTGGTTTAAATGTCATTGGAATGCCTTTAAGGATGTTATCACGCAGTTTCCATGCGCTCATTTGAGAAATATTCAATTGCTTAGCCACCTCCATTGTGGTCGCTCTATGAGCCACTAACTGTTTTGCTTGTTCATATTTGTCTGGCGTCATGAAAACGTTTGGTTTACGGGGCCTCCGTCTATATGGTGGGGCCGATGTACCTCTAAAAAAAAATTGTATTAGCATAAAAAAAAGAAAATAAGTTTTAACTTACGTTTTAGTTTCGTCGTTGTTATCTTCATCATTTTTGTCTTCACTTTTGTCTTCACTTTTATCTTCACTTTTATCATCAGAACTTTTTGGGGTAGCATTTATGGGCGTGCTTGAAGGTAAAGAATTCTGGCTACAACCTGGCCTGAAAAGAAGGAGAAAAGAGTTCAATAAACCAGTGTCCCAAAAGGCTAGGTCTTACTGTGGAGTAAATAGCAAATTTCTTGATTCGCTCAAACGAGACTCGTCAGCCGACTCAGTTTCCTCTCCATCGTCATCATGACCTTGTCTGCTTTCTTCCTCATCTTCAGTCTCTCCATTATGGCGCAGATCCGGCTGTCCATTTTCTTGTGTTTTGCCAACAATCTTTGTTTGCGTTTTATTTTGTACAATTACGGATTGTAATGGTGGCTTTGCAATTGATAGATTTAAAACTTGCTGCTGCTGATGGGATGCATCATTTCCTATGTTCTTCTCTTGCTTTCCATTTGGACAGTTTGCTTCAGGTATTGTATTTGTATTGACCAGACTTAGACTTTTGCGTAACTTCCATGCATAAGTTCGTGATATTTGAAGCTCCTGAGCCAATCTTGATGTTGATGCATCTTCCAATAGCAGTTGTTTAGCTAATTCAATTTTAATAGAGTTAAGTCGTCCTTTACTTCGACCCTTGCGTTTTGATCTAGCCCATTTTTTGCTATAGTAAAAAGAAAACATATAAAGAAATAATTAACACTTGAAAATTTTTTGTTTTACCGTCGGGTCTTCTTAATATTGGGCGAATTATCTTTTTCAGTTACAGTGTTATCATTCACTTGTTCTTCGGATTCCGTTTCTTCAGGGTCAATAGGACCGGAAGTAAAATTATCCCTGAAAAGAAAGGGCTGTTAACTATTGGTAATAGTTTTGTTATATGCAAGCTAAGGCATTCTAATTTAAGTTTCGCAGAAGCCAAACAGCTTTCCTGTTCGTGGAAAGTAAATGAAGAATTAGGTCTGTTCCCGTATTTCTGCAGCTGGCTGCAGTTTACTTATTTATATGGTGGGGGGTGAATTCGCTTCAAACAATCACAGTTCTTCCTTATATGCTACTTCACTTCCTTAATCCGACGCTTAACTTTTAGGATATAAAACTTTATAAAAGTTGGATTCACATATTTCAATACCACTCAATTGACGTTTAGGTAGTTGTCACTTTGACAGAAAGAAGATTTAAGCATATTGAAGCTGGTCGAATTTGCTGCAGAATTCTTAGGAGGGGAAGTTGTGAATACGGGAACACTTTTCTGCAGTATTCGGCAGTTTTCTTCGAAGCGCTTATAATCTCTGCAGGTACGGGAACAGACCTATTCTTTGCCAAGGATCTAACTTAGTTCGCTGTACATAATTATTCATCGCTTCAGTTCTATATTCAGAGAAGACGAAAGTGAATTTCAGAGTTTAATAACTTGAACGAATTAAAATGTCTTGAACGGTATTGGCCTAGAACATAATCTAGAAAATTAAACAAAGTAATCAACAATTAATGATATCATAAAATATCAAAATATAATATAGTAAAATATACGCAAACCAACTGTTGTTAAAGGCAATCTCAATTAAACATTTTTACACAGTTCAATAAAAAAATTGAACTTTCACAGATGAAGTGAGGCCGTAGAAGATTGCACACATTTCGCAAGTCAAAATTGGCAGGCTCTACATCATCAAACAGTCATAAATTTCACTGCCTAGCTGTTAGTTATTATCTTAGCGAGAGCATAAAAGGTTATATTTCATATCATACTCTATTGTGCCTCATTTCCGAATAAATTACACATTGGACATGATAAAACTAATTCAAATCTGAATTATGGTGCTAATGTTATTTCTGAAATTGCAATACAAATTTTTGGAATCGTAAAATATTTCAAAACTCGATTTCAACATTTAATTTTGTATAGAATTTGGAGACATACGAACGAATTGCAATATTTAGTATTTGACTGTTTTTGTCCAGTATTGCAAAATCAACAGTTCTGTTTCTAGTGGACACTTCTCTTCTAGTTAGATTAGGCTAAAGTGGCTGCCTAAAAAGGCCACAAAGTGGCCCATTGTGATACCAGAGTGTTTCAGACGCCATTTATCCCCTAGGAAAAAAGGAGGGCCTTACCTAATTACTCTTTGTTAACCGAGCTAGTTCCCTGTCACCAGTGGAAAGGGTTTAGCCTTATCATGTTTGCGGGACCCATTTAGAGCTCCTAATGAACCGAACTGTGTCGCTGTCGTCAATGGAGCCTATTCGGTTAACTCTTCAAAAAAGGAGCCCAAAAACCGGTTCCTACGGTTGGCTAGAGCCGGGAAGTTACAGAGCAAGTTGAGTATGGTTTCCCCTTCCTCTTCGCATTGGAAATTCCTATAGAAGTCGTTTGAAGGTGCACAGAGTCTATCGGCGTGTCTGCCTATGAGACAGTGGCCCGAAATAACGGTCATGAGGACGCTAATTAATTTACGTCCGAGTGATATGAGCTCTCTTCGCCGTTTAGGGTCATATCTGTCGGGTTATCAGGCAGGAGTGTTCCTCTAGTCATCTGGCGTTTGCAATCCTGAGGGATTCCTGTGACATTTCTAGTTTGCAAGTGGTTAATGCAATAAAATTGTGGCAAATATAAGTCTGCAAGCTTTGCGAACCGATAACGATCCGTTTTCTTAAGTTTTCAGCAAACAATGATCACTTCGCTTTCTAATATTGACCGTTTTCTCGTGATTTTTGTAAAATAAAATTTCTGAGCAAAAACTTACTTTAGTGGAAGAGACAATTTTGTTCAAAAACAAGAAAATGCGACAGCGCAAGAAAGGAATTGGAATACAATATTATATTGCCTCTGAAACACACCGTTGGGGTTAATTCAGGCATAAATCTTTCCTGGCATATTTAATACTTCTTTTCTTTAGCAGTTTTTAAGGTTTAATCGAAAGAAATAATATTTTTTGAAATGGTCCGCTTAGTTACAGTTTTGCTTTTGCGTCCATAGCTAACATAAGAAATCTGTTATACAAAGAATCAATACTAAAAAAAACGAATGATTCTGTCAGTGTAACATCGAGTTATCGCAGCGTAGAGCAAAGCAGCTTAGAGGAGAGCTTTCAATAGTAAAACCAAGCAAAAAAGAGCCGAATATATCAAACGAAATGTAATTCCTTGTGAATATTTATTTGGTGTGAACACGAAACCTACAAATCCAATAGGTCTGCCTGTTTACTCGAAAGTTTTCGTCCGCACTGCATCTGTTTACTTTTGGACTTGACATTTTACAGTCGAGTAATTACC
This sequence comes from Leptarthrus brevirostris, assembly GCA_964036015.1. Classification (NCBI taxonomy): domain Eukaryota; kingdom Metazoa; phylum Arthropoda; class Insecta; order Diptera; family Asilidae; genus Leptarthrus; species Leptarthrus brevirostris. The sequence goes on along the minus strand of OZ038374.1, from coordinate 8,204,354 downwards.
CCTTTTACCCAGATTTTACACACGCTGATGAATGTGGACACAATTTTGGCAGAATTGTTCTTCTTCTTTTATGATTGTTGTTTGGCAAGTTACAGCTTATAAATAAAAATTTAAACAAACACGGGGAACTATTAACTTTTTGAGTAAATTTTTATTCATTTTTAATTATTTTTACAATTTCTTGTAAACACACTGATCGTTGCACTGAAATTTTCTTTTTACATTTACCCAAAAAGCGACTGTTAACTTTCTCATTTTCATCCAATCCACCAGAAGAACATTTTTACTTGGTTTTACACACACTTTTATACACAGAAGTAAACAGGCAGACCTTTCATTTGCGAGCAATAATTTTTTCCCTCCCAAATTAATATGTAAATTCAAATATTGCATATATCACATGCTTGAATTTGTCAGTTTACATTTCTGCCCAAACTTGCTTTTAGATTCCACATTTGTAGCATTTCATAAGCTTGACTGCCTGAATGAGCATTCCAGCAAATGGAAAGCAAGAAAATCTTGCCATTCCAGTTTTTTAGAAATTGGCATCAATTCAACTTGTTAAAACTTGAATGCACTGATACCCGCAAAATCAAAAAGTTGAAACCAACTTGTAAAAAGTTCTACGCTTCGCTGTAGTGAATAATATGTATCTTACGCGAATTTTAGTGAAGAACTATTCAATCATTTTTTTAAATATAAAAAGAAATTTGACCAGAAAAAAGGAATAAAGATAATGACATTAAATTTCTGGGAGACCAAAAAGAGAACATTTTGAGTATTAGAAGGAAAGATGAATTATTGAATGGATACAAGTGAATCCGATTTTTCTTCAACTTTGAAGATTAAATGTGAATTGAAAATAGAATCTTAGAAAGTGGAATCGACGAACTTAACTAGTGCAAATGGTGTAGAGCAGAAAAAGCTGCTCAAAACTGAGCTAACTCAGTCTTATTGAACACTTTGGAGTAATGAAAGCTATTAAAAACCAGTTCTGCTCTAGGTTGAGCTAGAGCAGGCCATTAAACTAACCTAATAATAATATCGAAAAAAAAACATTTCCTTAGCATATTTAATGTTTTTTTCATAGAATTATACTTACGAGCCCTGTTTTTGTTGTGTACAATTTCCAGCTCTTTTGTGCCAGCCAAGGTGATGTCCAGAGGGGAAAGTTTCATGGCAGTCTGGACATTTCATAGTTCGACTACGAGTAAAAAATTGGACAATATTAAGTTTAATACCACAATACCGTTTTTAACGCATTCACCTCTGATTCTTTCTTTTCTTAATGCACCGACCCCTACGTATATGTTTATCTAAAAATCTCTTGGATAAATAAGTCTTTTTACATTCAAAGCACTCATAAGTTGGGTTTGCTTCAGGATGTTTAATCTTCACGTGGTGTTTGAGAATAGATTTCATTGCAAAGAAATCAAAGCATATACTACACTGGTATCCGTTTGCAGTCCGTTTGTCGTCATCATTTGGTGTTATAAGCTCAATCTCTGGAATAAGAGGAAGTTGTTCGGCATCATCCTGTGCCACTTCGTCATTATGATTCCAATTTTGTTCGTTACACTCTGATGCTGGACGACTGGAGTCAATCTGAATAGGAATATCCGATGGTTCGAAGTCTAATTGATACCTTTCGAACTTTTTTTCCTCTTTTGGATTGTCAATATCTTCATCAGACCCAGACGATAAACTAATTATGTCTTTGTCAAAATCCTTTACTTTTTTTCGAAAATAACTATCGGCCGCCTCGCATTTCTGTTTAAATGAGAACGCGTTTATGGCATTCTTGGCGCACATGACGCATATTTGTTGGGGTAAATTGTCACCTTCTTCAATCTGCAAACAGGCTCCAATTAATTTTATAGATTCTACTAAAACCTAATTTTATTTAACCTACATCAACGTTTGCAAAATATGCTATCTTTCTCCATAAAGCATCTTCTCCAAATATTGACATCATCACAGCAGACTCTGAAATGCAAATTCGACATCGTCGATAGTTTTCCATTTTTCTTTGCGGTTCTTTGTTTATATTATTCGAAATATTAAGAATTCCTAATGGGATTTGTTTGCACTTCACTAACAAATAACACAAACTACAAACTACTAATTTAATAATTTAATAAATCCATCATTTAATAAAAACCGGAGAGGAAACAAATGAAGTGCAGCTGTCATCCATTTTATCAAACGTCATTTTTGGCATGGCATAGAACAGTAGAGCAAATGGCTTCTTTGACGATTTTTGACCATTTTGTCAATGTGGTGAAGATGAATTAATAATATAACGAAATGATGTAGTTTGAAAGAAACAAAATTCGATTGGTGTGTTTTTGAGTACAGAAGCGAAATTGAACGATTTTTGCAGAGCTTTTGTTGCTGAATTAAGTTGTTAACAATTTGGACAAAAGCTTTTGCTGGACGCGATTTATATAAAAGTTTCAAGAATCGTTTCACTGTGCGATAAATTTTTGAGCTGGTTCCCTCAATAAGATACGTGAGATATTAACCCGTATGTAACGGAAAATTGTATTCATTGCGAATAAATTGATAGCCTGTGTAAATTTTTCTATGTGACATTTAAGAAAATGCTGTTCTTTGTCTTATTATTGTAAATATATGGAGTTTTATTAATGGACTGTCATTAATATAAATCTTAGCTGCTTTAGCTCAATTTATAAGACACGAAACACCTGGCTGTATTTATTTAAACAGGCAACAGTTTTTACGAATTCTTCTCTGGATTTTTTGGTTTATGGACAATTGAAAATAGTGTTGTAAATACACAATGGCCTGGTAAGCATCAGTTTTTGAAAGAGTTATTTCAACAAGCGGAATCCCTTGTGAGAAGACTTTTAACACAATTTTCAGATACATACCAAAAGTGCTGTAAATACTTTCTACTTGATTAGTTTTTTAATATTTTAAAAATTTTAAATTATTTAACATTTATCATTGCAGGCATATTTAATACATAAACTCGCAAGTGATGCGGCTTCGAACAGAGAAATACTGCAGAGAATGTCATGAAAAGTATTAGATAATATGAAGTAATCTGTTAATATATTATTCTAATTAAATTTTTAAGATTTACGAACAACACGAGTCCCCTGTAAAATCACCTTTAACATTTCGTTTCTCATGCAAAAAGTGCTGTAAATCCTCATTTAAGATGGCGTATGTTTGACAAGTTGCCTATTGCAGAGAATCGTGGGGAGTGTAAGATAATTTGAAGGAACCTCTCAATATTAATTCTTATTCATTTTTCTAGATTTACGAACTAATAAAATTTGGTAAACAAAAGGAGAAGTCCCTTGTATAATCAACATTTCGATCATTTTCAGATTACTCTAAATATTTTCTACGTGATGACTTTGGACGAGGTAAGCATCATATTCTAGTTGAATTCTTAATCTCAATAAAATAACTTTTAGCTTCGAAAAGATCTCTGTGAGTTAAAAATTTTGTTAGACCAGGCTACCAGATCGAGGGTAAAGGATGTTCTTTCTGTAGCTCAACACAAATTGGAATCTGAGATATTAGTTTTAGAACAAAAACAAACACTAGAGCCAAAAGGAGGTAGCACATCAAAAGTCCAAAAAGCAGTTCCAGAGACTAAAAGGTATTTATGCGAATTTAAATCTTTCCGCATTTTTTCAATGTTCTTCTGTCAGATACATAGCCGAACTGCATGAGTACGCTTGGGATCAAAGTGATAAATTTGTAAAAATTTTTGTTACACTCAATGGAATTAATAATTTATCCGAATCGGATGTTGATGCAGCATTTACAGAAAATTCTCTTAAGCTAAGTGTAAGAAACTTGAACGACAAAGACTACTTTCTTACAATCAATAATTTGCTGTCATCGATCGATGTGGAAAAAAGCTATCACAAAGTTAAGACTGATATGATTGCAGTGTACATGAAGAAGCAAAATGAAGGATTCCATTGGTCGCATCTGACGGTCACAGAAAAACGTCTTAAAGAGATCAAAGATTCTCGATTTAAAGGCGAAGATCACGATGCCGACGATTCAAAAGGTGACCCTACAGCAGGTATTATGAATCTCATGAAGAATATGTATCAATCTGGTGATTCTGAAATGAAAAGAATGATTGCAAAAGCTTGGACCGAAAGTCAGGAGAAGGGTAAAGAAAAGATGATGGAAATGTAGAGTTTGACAATAAAAATTGTATTAAGGCAATAAATAACTATGTATGCATCGTAGTTTCTTATTTTTTTTTTATATAAATACAAAATGTCACTTCACACCGCTGGAAAAATATCGTTTTTTTAAAGATACCGATTATAATTGATTTATCTTATATTTTAAACAAGAAAAATGTCGTCATGTTTCGTGCGGTCTTATAGTGCTCGGGCTTCGTTAGTTCTCAGGCGTTGAAATTGAAGATACAAAAATTCACGCTCAGCAATGTGTTCACATGGGACGAAAACGAAGGGCAACCCTCCTTCGAGCTGCGTCTAACCCTAATGGGGACATGTTTATCCAACAAATCCTTCATCAGAAAGTAAAAATAGTGACTCGCTCATTTACAGATATACATTCAAATATTGAATCCTACAGAAGTTGTTCGCATTCCTCAAGCAAAGCGTCCATATCGATGCAGTTGTAGTTACGGTAAAAATGTTTCACTTGGGAACCCTAATGTAGTTTAAAATCTTAACTGAAAAAATTAAGTCGTGATCCAGAGAGCTAAAAGGATAATCTGATAAACACAATACTCGGTTTGAGTTCGCAGTCAGAAATAGATCAAGCACTAAGGGATAAGACGAGTTAAAAAGGTTGGATGGAGATTGGTCTGCATTAAGTGTAAAAATCGTTCTGCGAAAATAATAGGGATAATGTTCACGTTGAAATCCCCACCAACAATTACAGTAGCGTAGCGTTGTGTAGCATTATATAAGCAATCTTCAAATTCAGATGCACTTCCGCAGCTAAATTTGCCCAGAGGGCAGTATACAGGGTGCTTTCATTAATGCATATTTTCCTGCGCAAATGCAAGAAATTTGCTCTCGTGACCTATTGAACTTCTTTGGCCATAATTACAAAAGGTATTAATTATTTTTACAACTAGTTAAATTACATTACCCATTTTAATATGAACTAAATACTAGTACACAAAAAGAGAACTGGCGTTACCTTTATGCCTTTACTAACATTTCATTCTTCTTCTTGAACATAAGTGCTAAAAACAAATGCAAAACTTTTGCGCTCATTTCAATTTATGAACATGCAAACGCATGTTTTGATTTCTTGCTTTAATGAATTTTATGGAAAAGCAAATATGCGCAAATATGCATTAATGAAAGTACACACACCTATCAAGACCTGAGGAAACCTCAACACCCAAAAACTTCAATTCACTGCAATTTCGTGGAGTAGTATCCCTAATGTTTGGGCAAAACTGATGCAATGGGACAGGGTTTAAAAAATATATATATTTTTTTAGAGTACACTTTTTAATGTACTTCTTAATATTTTTTTTAGGATTTTATAAACACCTTATAACTGACAATATAACATAAACAAAAATCAGTTTCATTTAACTCAAAATAATAAAATTAACAATTTCACATCATTGACTCACTTTTGCACCCATCACATTTTAAATATATCTAATAACTTGTCTGCAATCCTTTGGCCCGTTTTACTTCCTGTATGCGTTTTCGGACACTTTCATATAAGTTTCCAACTGTTTCTGTTTGAATCGCATACCATTCGGCGTCCACCCGACTGAATCCTGTTAATTTTCGTCTCGTCAGATCAAATAACGTTAGATAAAAAAAGGGGGGTGAATAAATCACAAACCTGTTTTCAATCGTTTTCGCTCCATGACCCATATTTCTTCACAAACTCTGAAAGAGCTCGTTCCGTTCGTTTCTGAGGGCTTCAGACTAACCGAACGCAACGCTCTTCTCACTATCCAAATGCAAGCATCCACAGTTCGAACACCCACGGGTCCAAATACCGCTTCTTTTGGTGAATTACATTTGCCAGTAATTAATTTGCGACTGATTTCTCGAGCTATACGGCCAGCAATTTTTCTTGGTTTGCCTCCTTTTGAAGTAATTCGGTCAGTATTACCATTTTTCAGAATTCTGCTAACTGAACTTTGGCTAATTTTCACAACTTCGACGATTTGCCTAGTGGAATATCCTTCGAATGCCAATTCTTTGACACGCGACACCAAAGCGGCGGATATTTTTTTCATTTTCAGTTATCACAATTACGGGAAATGGCTAACCAAGTTTTAAAAGGGAGCAAAAGTGAGTCAGAGAGTAACTCACAATTTTGTATTGTTTTAAAGACACGCAATAAATATTTCAACAAAATGAGACGACCATTTATAAGAGAATACTGCGTGCTTAAAAAGGCAAAAAAGTTGAAGTTCGTAGAATTCCTTCGTTCGCAGAAAAGAAGCAAGACTACGCTTTCTATGACATTGAATCAGTTTTGCTCCTCAGTGTATATCGCTACTCCTCCTACTGTATGTGATACTCGATCATTCCTAAACAAATTTTAACCGCGAATGGAAACTATTGGTGAAGAAATATCGCTGTTTATCCAGTTTTCACTCACCCACAACACCAAAAGAAAAAATTCATAAGCCAATAACCATTTTTGCAGTAGTAACTTTAAAATAAATTCATTAGGTACTTCAATATACCTACCTTAAAATCCAAAAATTCACCATAAACCACTCATCATAAAAAATAACTTTGCAGAAGTAATTTCAACCTAAATTCACTCGAAACTTTAATATAACTACATACTTACATATGAGCCGTTTAAATCTCAGATTAAAAAGGAAATATATATAAGTTATGTTCGTTATAAAGTTATTATCATTAAAAGTTACATCAATAAAAAAAACTTTTTGGTAATATACACAAATTGGCACAAAACTTAAATACCTCCAAAATTATAATTTTTAAAATAAATCGCTCATATATAAAAGAGCATTAAGGTGCGGATTTTTCTTTTCATTTTGAAATTGGGTAGAAATAATAAACATGAAAAATAAAGTTTATTTATTTTTTTATACAATTTGTATAGGAATGTATACAATCAATCATTTTATTGTTAAAACATTCAACTTCGAGCGAATCGTTTGATAAGATACACTACGGTAAAACCCAAAATAACAGCTCCAACGGCAATTCCAATTTGTCTGAAGAATAAAAAGGTAAAAGAAAAAAAGTACACATTACATTAAATCGTATATTTCCTGACAGTACATATCAAGAGTCATGTAAAGTTGGACTAGCACAATGAAATGAAAATTTAAAGTAAAAAACAGTAATACCAAATAAACGCCACCGTGGGTCGCCGATACCTACAATCTATATATATTAAATGTTATGCATCTCTTCTATGACATTAACTTCTTTTATATTTTTCCATAAAACTATTTATAACGTCAAGCGTGCTTTTAGTTATGTCTAAAAAATGCACTAAGTAGTAGGCAGAGTTATTAAGTGTAAATGAAGTAAAGAACAAATCCAAACTTTAGGACAAAAAACAAGCTTCTGAAGTGCTCGACCTGTTAATTAAGGGTTACATGGATTATTTTGCGCAAAACTCAATAGAATATAAAAACGTAACAGTTAGTATTGTGCCTAGTTAAAATATTTATTTAATTGCTGGTGATACAATGGAAAATATTTGGTTAAGTGCAATTGAAAAGTGAGACATGATAAAAGAACTACTGAATATGTTAGATAAACGAAGAATAGCTCTCTGATCATTCATTGTTATTTGTTACTTCAATTAAAAATTGGCAGGAAAAAGGCTATTCTATTTTATTTTTCTACTTCATATATGTATAAAAATAGAATTAAGCTTATATCAGGAAGAGTATTTTATTAATGATAGTATAAAAACTGTCCAGCACCGTTTGAGGATGGAAGAGAATAAAAGCCATATTAAAGCGCAAAAATAATTGCTGGTATGCGAAAAATTTTCAAAATTTTCAAATTTCAATACATATTTTTAAGACTTATCTCACTTTTGCATGCAAATAATTTTAAGCTTAATATCGTGTGATGAGCTTCATCTTCATTTTAGAGTTTCAGCTCAGAACTAGTTGAAATCTCAGATTTGGTATGACAAAAAATCACCGATATCTCGCTTGTAAATATATGACAATAGGTTGATTTAAGAAAACACATTAGCGACGGCTCAAAATGCGAGCGTAACTCTGGCTTTGGAATATCGTGCGAGGAACAAAACCTGGAGTTACGGGGAGGGGTAAACAACTCCACGGTGTTTCACTCGCAGCGATAGAGATAGGAGCGAAACCGTTAATAGAACGAGGAGTAAGAGCTTCTAGGATTGCAATATGTACAGATAGCCAGGCGTCCATCAAATCATTAACAAAACCCGCGGTAAATTCTAAAACGATAGAGGAATGTACACAGGGCTTCACAGAGTTAGGGAGACAAAACTATGTCAGCCTAAAATACGTGCTGAGGCACTGCGGTATCCCAGGAAATGAAAAAGCGAATGAGCTGGCGCAGATGGGAGCATAGGACGACACTCCAATAATACTCAAGCTGAGCATACCCATCCATGAAATCAAAAAAGAAATCATGGAATGGGTAACGAGGAGGCAAAAACAAAAATTGGAGGGGTTCGACATCGCCAGACATGCAAGGCGTTTTGGTGAACTCTCAATGTACATGATTCCGAAAAGATCATTAAGCTTAACAAGGCAAAACTGAAGGGCGTACTCCAGTCTATGCAGGGGACGTGGAGAAGAAGACAAGACCGTATTACACATTGTCGGCTAATGCCGCGTCCTAACGCAAAAAAGGTTTAGAATCTTAGGAACATACTACTGCGAAGATTTGGCAGAAGTTAAGAAATCGGGGTATAATCGAATTATCCAATTCGTTACGGGGATCAGTTGTTTCGACAGTGGACTTTAGGATACGCTGCTGAGCAGGGGCGAACATCGGGCCACTAAAGGCCTCAGTGCAAGGAAGACACACATCTTTCCCATCTTGCAAATCAACCAAATATATGGCTGCATTTCAGTTGTCTCAATTACATTTACTGTACGCAACGGCCGATGACGTATAACTATGGACAGACAGTATGCTATTTTATTTTGAGACAACTTTTGTGCTCAGTAGTGAAAATTCTCTTTCGCTTGAATTTTTATTTCGATTATTTTTCTAATACTGTCGAGACAGAAAACCATTATTATATACCGATTAAATTGTCTTCTGTGAAAATATTTTTTATCATATAGTTTTTCTCTGTACTCCTTTTATTTATTAAAATAAAATTTAGAAATAAATGGTTGTTTTCCTCTGGAATTTGCTTAACCAGAATAAGAGCGGAGATATTTTTCTGTACGTTCTATTTCTATTACATGTATTTTCTTGTTTTGAATGCTGGCGGCAATTTAAAATCTAGATCGAGAATTTAATCGAAAATATTTTAGATCGGCGGGAACTCCTATATCTCAAATTATGAATATAATAAATATTGTAGTGACTTACACGAAGTATGAGAAAATTAAATAAAGCTAAATTCGTACTTTGAAACAGAACATTCCCAGAGTCTTCATGTTGCTAGGTCCGAAATTTCTCAATGAACTGTGTACGAATTTTCCTGTTAGAGTTCAATGCAATATGCTAAGGAAAAGGATGAACATACAAAATTGTTTCACCTTGCGGCTTAGAATACAGAACTAATAATTCTATAATCTAAGCCTTGTGGCAAGTAATTTTGATAGCTCTATATGTCCATAGGTATAAGCCATTGACAATGGCTGAAATAATGGAAGCAATTAGCGAAAATTCACATAAAATTGTACAGATTTAACGAAGTGAATCTAGAATGACTGAGTGAAAGAGAAGAGAAGCGTTTCGGTGCTCTTGATAATGTAAAAAATGAAAGCGTTTTAAAGGTTTGTAGGAGATCGTGGATTCCAGTCGTTTTGGAGAAATCTTACATATGGATTAAATTTTGTTCAACTTTCGAAAAATTCGAGCATGCAAAAGATATTTGAAATACTAAATATAAGTTCCGTTAAAATTAGAAAACTTCTCCATTAATATCAATGCAACATGTGACGCTATTTTTTTTGCTACTTTCCTAAAAAATAATACAATTATTCCAATTTCAAATGTTTTTTCCTAACTTGAATTGAGTTCTGCAAAAATACGCTTTCTTTCTCTTTTCGCGGAGAGTAGTTGGGATCTAATATCTAATCTTATTATATTTCATTTATTTCTATAAAGTCTATAATAAATTCTTTGATTTTGCTTCTTTTACACTTATTAGCATATTCGTCACCACTGCACTCACATTCGCTAGAACTCATCTTACTTTGTTTTGTCAAGCACTACGGTATTGATAAGACGAAATCGCTAAATAATTTCAATGAAATCGATAACAAAAAATGAGATCGAAGCTACATAATGAGATTTTGCTTCGGCATACTCAATCTCAGCGACAAAACTCTAATTTTTCGCATACCAGCCAATATATCTAAATCTCAATCAAACAAAAATATTTCTTTTCGATTTTACTTTTTTATTGGTTAGTGATTTTTTGGTACAAACTTTGAATTTTATTTTATTTTCGTTTCTCTAAAAACTCTTCGAATATTTCTTGATAATTCATTAGTTTATCTAAGAAAAATTGGTTAATTTAGCCATGCACACCCATATACAAAAAAAATAGATATATAAGACTTACTTAGCTTTTGGTTTCAAGGTAGCTCGACGATCAGTTGCAGCCAAATTGCCAATGTAATACTTTTTCATCATTTGCCTAAAATAAAATTTTTTTAGTAAGTGAACTTTAAAATCTTCTCCGCATAAAATTATCCATTTACGATTTTACATTTAGAAGGAAAGTTTATTTACTGTTAAATAATGAAAATATGTTTATATAAATTTGTGTATTTGATGCTTTGTACTGAGTTAGAAGAGGAGGTTTATATACATGCCAAACGCTTTGAATGTTTATCCCAAATATGTGCAATTGCTGCACTACCAACTATTTCCATTTTGGTATAACACCCTTTTGGATTAATAAATATTTCTGTTGTCAACAGTTATTAGGAATAAGATATAATTACTAATAATAATAAGCTAAGATTACTAATGACACACGGAACTAGGAGAAATATGAGAAATTAAAGAATAAATACAAAAACAAAACCAATGAGGCGAAAGATAATTATATTACGAGAAATATTGGCAATAAAAAATGTGTGTTCAGAGAATAAAAGGTGATTAAGAAATAGCGGATAAAATTAACCACTATTTTGTGGATAGTATAAGAAGGTTAAGTAACGCTATTCCACAAGTAAATTTTCTCTTCAGGTGAGCTTTTGAAACAATTGATAGACAAATTCTTCTAGAAAAACTAAGGAAATATGGAATAGTCGGAAAAGAGTTGGACTGGTTTTAGAGTTACCTATCTGAAAGGACCTAAAAGACGAGAGTTAATTCCTGCTTATCTATCTCCGTTGAGCTGACTATTAATGAAATCCTAATATAAAATACGTCAGATTACAGATTCCACTGAGAGTACCCACTTAATCACTCCATTTGGTGATTTAAACACTGCTTTCTGGCAGATAGCTCTTCACTAGCATAAGGTTCAGAAAATTTGACGGTCTATACATTACTAACCCTTCTTAAATGTACTTTCGTTTGATTTTGCTCCCCCCGCCTGAAACTTGTTTGACGCTTTTAACTTATACTGTACTCTAACGTTTCACAACACCAACCTTGATTTTAATAAACATGTTCTTGCAAAGCATTATTGATTTTAACCTTTGTAAGGATCATCTCAAGACTCGGCTTAGATTAGTATAATCGAAAATGGTCGAAAGTATTTTATATTATATTTTTTAGTTTGATTATTTTGCCTTTCTTTTTAACTTGTATTTTCTTTTGCTTTGTAGTTTTGTTAATTTGCTATAGTAATGCACTTTTTTATGAACGAATTAAATAAATTTTAGTCACTATACTCCAATCCTTACAAATATTATATGAACTCAACGATATTTGAAAGGAGGAAATATGTATAAATAAGAAAAACTTTAGGTAATATACAGTCATCAATTTATAAAATAAATACCTACGGATCTGACCGATTGATATGCTTAAGGAAGCATTGGAAGCTTAAGGAAGCAGGATGGTTATAGAGCAAGAGCTTAAGTCCAGATTCTCTTAAATGTATGGGGTACAATGGACCCTTCTAAGTTCGGCAGGCTGAAGATGTTTTCAGTAGCACCACTCTAACTTAACCTAACCTAAGTTGGTGCTGAGAGGCTAATAAGATTTGAACTGATTAAGAAACAAATTCGGCATATTTACAGTATTACAAACTATTATTGTTAGACAAGGTGCCCATGCACTTTCTATGCTTTAAATAATTGATTAGAACAAATAAAAAAATATTCTGTCCTTGACCTAATAAATTTTCTAATGTGTATATTAAACTAAAGCCCATATATTTAGAGCAGTATGGATTCATATTCTTAAAGATCTTTTTGAATTGGATACTTTCTCTTAAAATTTTGTAATATTGTTTATTACACTCTACCAAAGGGTTATTGTACCAATGTATTAAAAATTATAAATCTCAAATGCTAACATACTTGGCTGCCCTACTATGGTCTGCATCATCAAACTGCTTCGTTGCATCTTGTCCAGCAACTTCAACTAATACGTCTACTCCTCCTGGATGCTAAGAGTTAGTAAAATATATGTATGTAAGGTCAAGAAATAACTAAATATTTACTTCACTTATAAATTTGGTTAAGTTGTACACTTTATTACGTATAACTACCCAGAGATCATCAGGTTTAGAATGATTTGCCACTTCCTTCATTGGTATTTCCCTTTTTTCTGGCGCCATAGCAATGATATTTTTAAATAGGTATAATTTGCCAAACATTTAGATTATAATTTAATTTGAACAACTTGTTTTATATTTTCCTTATTTTTTATATCCGAAATGTATTAATATGACATGTTGACCACAAAAGGTTTCCCTTTCCAAGGTTACTTTCTGTTTCTGTCAAAAGAAAAAATATTCACTCTGCGAAAATACTCATATAGGAAAAGTGAATAAGTTAGTTTTATTTATTTAAAGATGAACCTCAGGTTATTTTAATTCAAAATAAGATTTCTGATACCGAATTAGTTTCAGCAAAACAAGATTAATCCACAGTGGTTTGAATCAAAACATAATTATTCCATAACAACACTTAGTGCCGTACCACACTTGTCCTGCTTCCGCGTGATGAAGTCCGCACGAGTGCCCACACTTGTCGAGTCGGATTTTGTGTAGAACACACGCAATTTATTGTATGTGTGGTAACATTAAAGCAGTTCCGAACCCAAATAAACCTTGCTTTGAATGTATGCGTGCCGATGCGACGATAAATAGGTAAGTTCCGTGCGGATTTCCCTATACACCCCCGCACGCCCTCTCTCCTACAAACTGCGATGAAGCAGGACAAGTGTGGTACGACACTTAGAATATAGATTCAAGATTCAAGATTATCTTTATTCGACTATACAAGAATGTACAATTTTCATTTAGTTACGTTCTATACAAACATATTTTACTATACATAAGCTATAAGCTAAAACGCTTGGCTTAATAAACCTGACAGTATTAAATTTCATACATACGAGCTTTTAATCTTATTTAAGTGGTAGAATTTACACAAAGCAAAATCAGTACATTGGCCCAATGGGCCATTCCACACGAGTATTCTTGCAGCTGTTGTCGAACCGGTTTTCTGGGAAAGAGGTATTTCTACAAATGTGCTGCACTTTGGAGAGAAATTTGCATCAAAATCCAAACCTATTTAACCTGTTGTCACGCACTAATACAACCAGAGCACCATTTTTCTTGTTTGGAGGGGTCAGAAATTTTTCGAGGAATGCATGAAAATATTCTTGTTTTGTCCTTTGAATAGTGAATTGAAAAATTTAACTGTAAACTGTGAAATTTTACGCGGGAAATTGGAAAAATTTGATAGCAAATTATTTTTGAATTAAAGTGGAAAAATTTGATAAAATAATTATTGTTCCATTAAAGTGGAAAAGTTTATTAAACGAGTTATTGATAAATTAACTAATATTATAAGTTTATTGGCGTGTTTTAATTTATATTTAATATGGATAATTGGGGAAAAGAGCAAACGAAAATGCTGATTTCGTTGCTTCAACAGTGTCCGTGTTTGTATAATCCAAAGGATAACAATTTCACTAATAAAGTGAAACGGTATGAAAAATACAATTTCATACTTAGCGAACTAAAAGAGTTTAGGCCAAATTTAACAGTGCAATGCATAAAAAAAAAAATTAGAACGTTGCAAAGTCAACTGTCGAAAGAAAAGGCTAAAGCACTAAATTCAAAGAGGAGCGGTTCCGGAGCGGATGATGTTTACGAGCCAACATTATGGTGCTATAATGACCTGCTTTTCCTTGCCAATTGCAATGATGCAGTCCCAAGTACCTCAAATATTGAGTTGCCTTTGGTAAGTTACCAAAATTTATAAATTATCATGCAATAAAATACAACTTTATTTCCACTTTTAGGATGACAGAACCGATCCCATAAAGCTGGCGTCGGAAGCAAAGGAAGAGAGAAGTTCTGGTGTAAGTTAAAACGAAATATTTATTTTATATTTTTTTATTTTAAAAATATTACATTAATTATCTGCGAAATTACAATTTTCCTTCGTTATTAAAATATTCCGCCCAATTGAATCTAATTAATTCGCTTGCTCTTGAATTATTTCTTCCTGTTGGTAACCGAATGTTATCAGTGTTATTTTCATTATGTGAATTTGGTTTGTTTTCTTCTTGTTTAACAACTGCTATTAATTATTAAAAAATTATGAAGGACACAACAGCACTGCACAATCCTTTTCACCTTATTTTCATTTAACTTAATATTTTTCTGAAGTATTTGGAATCTGTTAGTTAATATGCCGAATGCACGTTCTATTGTTTGTCTAGAACGGCTTAAGCGGCGATTAAATGTTTTTTTAGCTCGTCAGTGGTTGTGAATGGATATGGTGTATTCATATTTTCCAATAGTGGAAATGCATTATCTGCTACAAAGACATGCGGCAATAATCTAGCATTGCCAATGCATTTTCTGGCGGGAAGGTACTTGTCTGCTTGCCGAATAATATGCATTAAATCGGAACGTTGCAGGACACCGCCGTCAATTATTCTGCCATTGCAGCCGATATCAATAAAAATAAATCTTGCATTGGCATCTGCAAGTGCTAGCAGTACCATGCTGTGATACCCCTTGTAATTATAATAAAGGGGAGCATCCTTTTTAGACGGCGCGAACGCGATGTGCTTTCCATCTAGAGCGCCAATGCAAAGAGGAAATTGCCATTTCAATTGAAAGTTTTCAGCGATTTTGTCCCATTCCTCCTTCTCGGTTGGAAACTACAAGCAGAGGAAACAGTATTGAAATTAAGAATTTTTTTTATAATAATCGAGCATTTACTGCAAGAGTCAAGTTTTAGAATTAAAATATTAAAAACCAAATATAATTATCCACACTTGCGACCGGTGTGTCTCATCTATACTTTGACTCAAGGTCTATATAAAAGTCTTGTCTATACTATACATCGAGAGTGAAGGTTTAATACATTTTTCCCCTTCACCACCATTCAGAAAATGTCTTTTACAAATGAAATTACAAATAGCGTTTTCGATGGGACTTTTTCAGCACGATTTCCGTGGCGCTCTATTTCTGACATTTTCTTGTAGTGGCCCACTGATCAATGAAACATTTCTTTCCGACATTGTCAATGTGTGCGCACCAATAAAACAAATTTCAATAAAACGACAGCGAATATCTATTATAAAACATTTTAAAATATTGTTATATGAAATTATATCGCTTAGATAACGTTTTAAGCAGAGCCGGTCAACAAACGAATTTGTAAACCACTAAAAAACCGTCTGACAATTCGAACTGTCAAAACATTTTACGTTTGTAGTTGTAAAACTGGCTCCACTGAAACCAAACCGCAGTGCCAGGAAGGGGAAATCAGTGGTCCACTGAGTCTAGCAGTCTTGCTGTCAAAAGTCCCATAGAACATGTTTTGACAGCGACACTGCTAGAAAAAATCGAAACTCGTTTCGCACTGAAGTCCCATCGAAAACGCTAAAAGTGGGGTACATTGAGTGTACACTTAGGTTGAAAAGTTACAATAAGGTACATCTGGTACTTATCTGCTAGACAAGAATACTTAAGATTATCTGGTATAAATATTCGCCTAATTAGTTATGTCTAGTTTACAGAAAATTTTCGTTTTGAGTCTTAGGAATAATGATTCTAATCTATAGGAGGTTTTACAAATTAATTATTATCACAGTCTTTTTTTTTAACAAATTTGTATATAGTTAACAGTATCGATTTTGGAATTTTGAATAAGTTACAATAGATTTTGTAATCATGTCGTAAAATTATATTATAGTAAGTCTAAAAACTAGTAAAATAAGGACTAAGCGTGGGAGGCCATCTAATTAAGGAAATGTGATGCATCCTTATGCGTTTAGGTAACAATGGATTATCTATTGGTATGTCTTAGCGTTAACCTGTTATCCTGACTAATTGTTTTGTTATTCGTTTATTTTCTTTTATTTACAAAGATTCTAGCTTGTTGTGGTATGAAATGCTATTATTGTTATGCTACTGAATCGAGTGGTTACTAGGCTACATATTTATAAATCCTTCTCTGTGGACTTAGTGTATATACAATTTGTGGGGACCTATTATTACATAGGTTACCTTCTGTTTTGTTTTCCCGCGGGGGGTGACCCATAGAATCTCGGCAGTCTGTTTGCGCTGCTAATGTCCTCCAGTAGGGAATTTGCGGTATCATTTGCCATGGCTATAGGAAGAGGGTAATAATCGTCTATTCTTGAGAATATGTCTCTTTCATATATTTCCCTCATTAGCAGGTTGTCGAGGTTCCGTATTTTTTCTACTATCTTCTGTGATAGGTTGGTCATATATCTGATTAGTGGTATGATGCCGGCCTTGTTGTAGATATAGGTGTTGGAGAATCTTCTGTTTCTGGATCTATAGTGTGTTCCTGTGCAGTATCTCAGGATTTTACGTTCGAAGGCTTCGAGTTTCAGTGCTGTCGTTGGCGAGATATGGAACCAATTTATAAATCCGTACGTTATAGTATGTCTGATGAGCTGTTTGTAAATTAGCATCTTGGTTTTAGTGCTAAGGCTTTGGTGACGAAGTAGGGGGAGGAGAATTCCGTATGCTTTGTGTCCCTTATGTAGTGCCGCTTTGCCTTGAGGGTTTGGCTTTATTAAATTATTGATGGATAGTCCCAGATATTTAATTTCTGTTTTCGCAGGGATTACTGCGTCTTCTAGTATGAGTTTTAGATTTCGTGCTTTGCTGGCGATGCCGGTTGCACCCGTCCCTTTACTTGTTGAAACTTTTGTCACTTTTGTTAAATTGTGATTTTTGGCACTGAGAACAAGACGAGCTAACTATTTTGTAATTTAGAGGGGTTGGAAACTAACCCCCCTGGAGCCTAAACCGGTGTTCACAATACTTATATGCACTTCGCTGACGGTTCCTTCATGTGGATTAAGTCTGTCCCAATCCTGGCTGATTTTATTTTTGCAGATGCGGAGGTTTAATTAGAGCAATCAGAGCTCAGTCTTTCTAGTTTTCGAGAGTCTTTATAGTTCCTTTATAAAGTTTTTTCAAAAAAATTTTAGCGTCTGTACAAGATGGCTGCTCCACGCTCTCTCTCTCTCTTTAGCGATCTTATTTTATCAAGCCGTAAATCAAAATTCTTCCATGGGCCAGTCAGCCGTAGTTGCATTTCGAAATTGATACTCGAACTTTGTGTCTTCGGTAAATTAAAATTTATTTTTTCACTTAGAATATATAACTAGAGGAAGTGCACATCGCTCAGAAAAGTTAAGCATTTTTCTTCATGTGTTAGAAGTGTATCTTTGCGGTAGTTTTCTCCATAGCAGTAGTAAAAAAAACGGACTTGCGCTTGACGGGGCAAACATAAGTTTTGAAATTAAACTCCATTTTGGCTGACCGCCACTGAAATCGAGTTCGGGGACAAAAATTCCAATTGCTCAGATGTAAACAAACTGAGAACGGGGACAACAACTTTTATTTTTCTAGTTACCTACATTAAGTCTTAGCAGTTTTAATTAAATAATATAATATTAAATATATCATAAAACATATCTTTAATAGCTACTTGAATAAAAAAAGATATTCCACGAGTCTATCGTCGATTATTTGTGGAACAATGAATAGAACATTTCATTTTAAAAATCTGTCTTTTAAAGTCTATAAATTATTTAAAAACTTATAAACATAAACTAGTTATATATTCTAAGTAACAACACTTGATTCTTCCAATCAGCCGCGTCAAAACCCGATTATTCCATTTCAAAAACAAGAAAAAAAAGTCAGGCTGGAACACAATGTGGCGCTGACGCTCGTAGCTGGCGCGGTAGCTTACTCGAAAATGTCAAATTTGGCGCGCGCCAAAAGTTAAAAATATTGAACTTTGCGCTACAGCGCCAGCTACACATTGGACCGCCATCTCTTAATTTCCATATTTTTAGCTTTTGACAAGTCTGGCTACCGCGCCAGCTACGAGCGCCAGCACCACATTGTGTTCCGCACTTTATTCGAAAACACCAGATTTGGTGACAAAGTCCCTGATTTGGCATCGAACAATTTCCTGTGAAAGTTCATGACCGAAAGTTCAAAGTCAACGCCATCTTGATAACTACAGGCCGTAAGCAAACATTACTTACTACTAGATAACCGGCTCCCTAAAATACCCAGTTAATCTTGAAAAAGTAACACTGGCACCACAGTAAAACGTAATATATTCAGATTTTAAAGTCATAAGAATATACATGCAAATAAAGAGTACAGGTAGTGTGCAGTCATTTATTCCTGTCAAAATTATTTGAGAGAATCACTTAATCCTGTCAAAATTCTGTTCTCATCCGGAGAGAATCACATGCTTCTGTCAAAAAAGTACCGCTAAATCTTGTCGTAGAGAGAAATGTACTAAAAAGTACCACCAATAAAAAGAATTCATGTGAAGCACGTGACTGAGCTAGTTACTCGTGTGCGTAAGAGACTTTCAAACCGTCAATGTATTCTGATCTTTTAATGAGTGAAGAACATTTGGTATTTGTAAACAAACATAAGAAAAGTATACTTGTCTCTTATCCACAAACTCTCCCGGAAAACAAATTTTTAATTCTGACTGCAGGGTTGCCCGATGCGGGAAATATAAAAAAGCAACCAAAATTTGTTTACTAGTTTGTTCGAAGCCAACGCCATCTTGATAACTACAGGACGTAAGGTAGAAACGATGACGTCAGCTTATGAGGAAACGAAACCAGCGCCGTCTATACGACCAAATGAAAAGTTGTTATCAGCTGTTCAAGTGACAGCTTAGAAAAAATCTTATCCAACTTTTCAATTGCATAATTTATTAATATATGTATCCCTATTTACCAAAAAACTATAACAATTTCAAACCACTATTTTCACATATTCTCCCAAATAAATTTTTATATCAGATCACTTCATATTTATCGTACAATTTGTTGTATAATGCCAGCAATTAGAGAAAAATCTAAGCCAACTCTTCAAATGTAAAAGTTGTCAATAGATTTGTCCCCATTTACCAACAAAACTCGAAGCACTAGTACCACATATTCTCACAACATCACAAAACTATTATATTATCACTTATAATAAAGTTAAACGTAATTTCTTTCACTTTTTAATGAAATTGAGAGTTGTTTACATCCGCTATGTTGAAGAGCGGACGTCATTACTTCCCTCCATTTGACATTTCTTTTGGGTATTGCCAATATATTTAAAACGACGATAACTCACGCATAATTAATTAAATCTAAATGAAACTTTCTCACGATATTATCTTACAAGTTAATTTTATCACACACTAGTTATTTCACTTAAATAATGTCTGAAACTCACACAATATTACTTTAAAGTCCGAGGCGAATTAGCCGAAATTTTCACTTTAACTAAAAATATATACACTTCGCCACTTGAATGTCACAAAACTTTTACCACAAATAACTCCTTATACGGTTCACTCTCAGTCTTTGCTTAGACTGAGTTTAAAACTTAATCACACTTCTTATAATTAAACAAAACTTCGGATGACAGAATCATGACTTTTTCACCTTCTTCCATTTTGTGTGACGTCGCGGCCAACAACTGGCTCTACCTTACGGCCTGTAGTTATCAAGATGGCGTTGCTCTACCTTACGGCCTGTAGTTATCAAGATGGCGTTGTCAAAGTGCACTTAAGTTCTTAATGAGGACCAATTAAAGGTAAATACGCTTGTGATTCAGGTAAAAACAGTCTATTATTGAGTAGTAGTATTTACATTTTTGCTACTTAAAAATTTCTTACATTATATTGGAAGCAATTTTGAAAAAAATGTATTATTACTTTGTATCTGGTGACTTTTTTTAAAAAAGGTGACCTTTTTAGACCCTATCTAGTGACACGCTTCATCGAAGACTTGGCAACACTACTGTTTGGATGACAGTTCAAAAAGAATAGAAGAAGAAAGAGAAAAAATGTAAACAGTGAAGGTATTTTTAAGATTTTTTAAAGATATCTAAATGGGGCCTCATATGAAAGTACATAAAAAGTTTAAGTGCATAGTTCCCAATTGTACTACTGACGAAAATTCTGTTGACCCAATAGCACCTGATCGAAAAGTTCGTCTGTTTGGGTTTGTTTACTATTAAAGCAGTTCCAGGAAGAAATTCTTTTTTTAATAAATGTTAATTTTAGATTTCCTAAAAATGCTGAACAATTCGAAAGATGGTGCCGATCTATTAAATTACCCCCAGAAAAAATTCAGCGGTTGAGTTGTCCAAAAATCTGTTCCAGGCATTTTAAACCTGGTGAACTGAATGTGTCTGAATTCAGAGCCAGAATAAGGACAATTGCTGTGCCTTATCCTTATCATATTGAGGTAAGTAATGGATATTTAATAGTTTTAAAATAAGCAGCACGGCACCATCGTCAATATTTTTATACACAAGGTGTTCATCACGATGGACATCCAATGTTGATAAGTTCTATTCTATGTGGAACAGTCGCTATATAAAAGATCCGTAGATCGTAAGATGCAAGGGTACCCAATACTAGGTATGTTCGCGGACGCTACTCCGAGTGGTGCAGATCTCGGCTCGACTATACTCGGATCCAAAAAGAGCAAATTATAAAATAGCAGCGCACAGCTCTACTGTAATCCAAGTAGCGAAACCAGATTCGGTGCAGTCCTCCATTCTTAACAGCTGACTGTCATTTTGTTTTGAATATAATTAAGTCTGTTTGTTGACCAGACTAAACTAATCTGAGATTGCTACTCTTTTCTCAACGTACATAAAAGGATTCGAAAAGTACTTGACTCTTTTCTCAAAGAATAAAAAAGCGCAATTTTCTCAAATAACACAAGTAGAGTACAAAATGGCTCTAAAATGACTCTTCTGTGGGGGGTCGACGAACAAACAGACCTACTGGTTAATATTTGATAGTTTCAGAATCTCTGCAGATTGCGTATCCCATATATGTAGTTAATGTAACTTTAGTTTTCTTATTTCCTTAAATACCTTTCAATCCGATCCGATATTTGCTTTTTTACCACAAAATCGAAGAAATTTGATTATCTTGCTGAAAATATTAATGAAACCATCATTTTGAATACTTTAACGAAAGACCTAAATTACTATCTTTCCAATATATATTTTTTTCATTTTATACAAATCAAAATGTGTCGGTGAATCAGAATGGCCAAGAATGGCACATGTGCCATAAACTTGTATTCACTGCCATGCACGCATAAAGCTCGACCGAGCGTATATATACAGAGCACAGCAAAGAACGACTGCGTTTGTACACACACAGCAAAAGACCACATGGCAGGCGAGATACAGCCACGTGAAAAACTTTTCCTGAAGAACCAGTTTTATTAGGAATTTGTGTGATGGCCCATCATCAGCCATTTTCGTGAATCAGTTTTTTGTGTATTATCGTAAACAAACTAAAGATGTGCTTGGTCTGTTTGTTGTTACAGTGATGGGGGAAGATTACCGTGCCGTGTATAATTAAAATTTATATAAAGTTTGAATTAAACAGTTAAAATCAGTGAAAATGTCTTTTAAGTGGACAAGGGAACTGTGCGAAGTCTTATTAAAGGAATACGAAAAATGTGAGAATTTGTATAATCTTGGACATCCGGATTATATAAAGCGGGGCAAAAGGGAGAGATCACTAAACGAATTATGTGAAAAATTAAAAGAGTACAACAGTGCAATGACAGTAGCCGATGTGAGAAATAAAATTCAAGTTATAAGGAGTCAATATACGAAGGAACTGCGTTTGATGGCATCTTATCAGCAAAAGGGAGATTCTTATGTACCCAAATTGTGGTGCTTTGATCGATTAAAATTTTTAGAAATGCATTGCATTTCTGGAATGAAAGTGGCGACGATTCCATTCATAGAAACGGTAAGTTAAACATTTCTTTATTTTGTTAGGTGTCGCTTTTATAAAATCGTTTTACACAACACATGTACTTTACATGGTATAATATTTGCTATTCAAACAATGGGGCAGGTATAGCATGCAACTGTAAGTGAAAACATGAAGATTTTTTAAATTTATTCGTAAAAATGCTTGGAGTCTGAAAAAAGGCTTTTCAGATAGGCACATTTCCAGTACGATACACAGAAAGGCATGATGTAAATGACAAGTTAGGGGTAAATGAGGTTTTGTTTTCTTCTTCTAGCACAAATGAACAATAATAAATTGACAAAAAACAGCTGCTTTATACTGTGGAGATTTAGTCCTAAATTACACAAGAGGGTTCTTACCCCATGATTGATCAAACCTGTTTTTTTCTTCTCGAGAGAAGTGAGATAGGAAGAGGGTCATCTGTGTGTGTCAATCACGAATCGTAATGTATATTTTTTGTAATTTCCTCACACAAATGTGACTGAACCCTGCAAAACACTTAATGAACCGGTTTTTTAACGTCAATCAAAGCCCCTCTCGTAGCAACACTCCGAGGGTTTTTCTACTTCTGTACATACACATAATTGCCTGAGACATGGGGTAAAAACGCTCTCGTGTAATTTGGTACGCTTTAGAAGCGGAAAAGTTATATACCTTTACAAGTTCAAGTTCTTGCGTGGCGTTGGGTATTTATGCGGTCTGCTTCCACAGTGTCGTTGTAGCATTTGTCGTGTTGTGTAGTAATTTTCCCGAGTTTTAAAATAACGAATTAAAATTAGTGAAAAGAAAATGTCTTTTAAGTGGACAAGGGAACTGTGCGAAGTCTTATTAAAGGAATACGAAAAATGTGAGAATTTGTATAATCTTGGACATCCGGATTATATAAAGCGGGGCAAAAGGGAGAGATCACTAAACGAATTATGTGAAAAATTGAAGGAGTACAATCGTACAATTACAGTAGCCGATGTACGAAATAAAATTCAAGTGATAAGGGGCCAATACACAAAAGAGCTGCGTTTGAGGGCAGCTTATAAGCAAAAGGGAGATTCTTATGTGCCCAGATTGTGGTGCTTTGATCGATTAAAATTTCTAGAAATGCACTGCATCTCGGGCATGAAACTTGGGACAATTCCTTTCATGGAAGTGGTAAGCTAAATCATTTTAAGTTGTCTCTCGTTCGGTAGACTTAAAGTTTGCGAATTCCTTTTTACATGTCAGATTTCACAAATATTTTCCCCGGCAAACGCCACAGTAACCGTGCTTTTGTTAGATGTGAACAAAATTATCACTTGACACGTAAGAGAAGTGTAAACAGTTTACGCGCATCGCATCTGCCGTCAAGATTACTAAAATAGTCAAATAATAGAACAAGTTTTGGATGTAATTCGCAAGAAAATATGTGAAGTTCGGATGTTAGTGATATTAAAAATAAAATTAAGATTATACGCAGTCAATTCTCGCACGAAAAATTGCACGTGGAAAAAGGAAAAGTTGCAAATAAAAACTATGAACCGCGGCTGTGGGCATACAAGGAACTTTCATTTCTTGATAGGCATTTACAGACAGGAGTTAAATCCTTTGCGAAACACAATTCTGAATCTGAACCAAATAAAGAGGTAATGAATAAAAATTACGAAAGGAGCAATGCATAAACATAAAATAGCTGAGAGTGTTTTTTCCGTTGACAGAAAATGGTTTTAAGTATTTTTGCTTGCGGGAAATTTTGGGTTATTTGTTATTTGGAAAGTATGTTAGTGTTGCCAGTTTGATATCACCAGTTTTATATGATGTTGCCTATTGAAAGTTTATTATTAAGTATATATTTGCTAGAAGTAATTTTTATTTCTATTTTGCAGCCACCAAAAGTCGAAAAGAAAAAAGGCAGTCTACTAGGTGAAGCGCGTGCTGCTTTAAAATATGCAGTAAAATTGAAAACTTCTGGGCCACTCGAAGAAACAAGAGAAGAAATTTTTGGTAAATTTGTTGCCTTACAATTAAAACAAATTACAGATCC
The DNA here is from genome assembly GCA_964036015.1 of Leptarthrus brevirostris. Lineage (NCBI taxonomy): Eukaryota > Metazoa > Arthropoda > Insecta > Diptera > Asilidae > Leptarthrus > Leptarthrus brevirostris. Next base: position 8,179,689 of record OZ038374.1, on the reverse strand, counting down.
AGACATCTATAATGAAACAACATGGGCAATTCAAGTAGCCTTGAGGGAAGGAATTGAAAAATTTGAAAGAACTCAATTAAGTTGAAAATAATTTTACTTTGTTAAGTTTGTTTCTAAGTTATGTAGGTATAAGTTGTATTAGAATAATTAAAACGATGACTGAAATATATTGTTTTGGTGAGCGATTCAATTGAGTTTGAATGTAAACGAAAAATTCGGTTTAATTACCTGTTTTTAGTTCTCGTTATGTATTTATATATAGGATTAACCCTTCTAACTCAGAAGGCGCACTTCGTAGGCAGAAGTTTAGAATCAATTGACCTATTCGCCATGCGAATTAGGCTCCCACACCAACATGCAAAAAACATTAGTAAACAAAACTAAAACACGTCAACACACAACAAACAGGGGTGCACGGACAACATAGAACGCTTCAGCAAATCCTTAGTAAGAGTCCGATCAAAAACAGGACATATTCACGGCTATATACATACATGCAACTTATAGGTTCATGCATACCATAGCTAGACCGAGAGTGCAAGAATCTATGTTCGAGTTCCTGGTGTATAAAGATTAGGTCAGCAACTCTACGTCGTTCTTCCAACGAGTGCATATTAGGCAACCGGAGGCGATCCACATAAGGAGGAAGCCTAAGTGGATCAATCCACGGAAGGTCTCTTAGTGCGAACCTAACAAAGTTCGAGAATTGGCCTAACCAAAGAAAAGAATAAGTGAATTAAGCTTTTTCGATGAGTAAATTCCCTTGACCACCGCTTTACATAACCCAGAACTGAATTACTCTTAGAAACAATGTAGTTAATGTGCAGAGTTAAATCGAGTTTTCGGTCAAGCTTCAGATCAAGGACAGTAACGAACAAGCAGCAAGAATCAAAACTGTTTCTAACGCATGAGAAAATTTTCATATCGCCTAAGTATATATATATATCGCCTATAATTTGTTAAGTTTGTATGCCCCTTTTAATAAACAGGATCTCTTCCATAACGTAGGAAATCTACCGGCCTGAAGAGATTTGTTGAAGATGCGTTCCAGTGGAGTGAGTAAGGTGGAACACCATCAGGACCTAAAAAGAAGTCCATTTTAAGTTCCTTGATACCATCCTGGATATGACTAAACTCTTCCAGGGAAGGCACAAAATTGCCTGATGAAAAGGCGCCCTAAAAAAACAATGCAAAGTTATCGGCTATATCGGGCGCCATCGGGCCATTGTACCACATTGTAGATGGATAATTATCAGTTTTCTTCTTCATATTTACAAATTTAAAAAAGGTACGAGGATCATTATGCAAGTTATCACGAACATTATCAAGGTATTCCCTGTATAAAGATGATGATAACGTTAGAAAGCTGTCATGACAATAAACGAAATCACAATAAGCTGACGTGTTTCTACAGCGTAAGTAGATTTTCCATAATCTATTTTTTTTATTCTTAAGGCTCCGTAGGTCTCCAGTATACCACGGGGGAGAAAGCAGGATGATTTCGACCGTTTGAGTGGTACACACAAACAGATCATAAATGCTATCATAAAACACGGAAACGCAAGGTAGGTAGTCAACAAATTAAAATTTTTTCATTAGAAAATGTAACTTATTATTATTTATTTCTGATTTTAAGTAAGCTTTGAAAGAATTTTTTAAAACTACTTTGTTACAATTGTACGTTTTTGTACATCGATTTCAATAATCTGGTACCGCACCAACACACTATTATGCTTATGTAAAAATTATATTCCCCTCTTGACGTAAGAACAGCTGGATTTGTTTTTTATTCCAAATTAGAAAATTGTTGAATTTACATTGTTTATTTATAAAATTAATTGTAATTGTGGATTGGAAAACTGTAAATTTTTTTTTAACATTCCAAATTTCTAGAACTTTTGAGATTTTTCACGCCTTGCAAAACCTCGTCGCATGACGTATTGGTTTTTTGGCGTAAGCAATAATATTTGACCTTTTTGAAAAATCTTTATTAAATTAAAATTAACAGCGAAACAAAGATCTCTTTACCTCTTTACGAAGTATATAGAAGAACTTTCCATGAGTTTTCCAACTACGTTGAATTTCATGAATGTAGTTGTGTACCTTATAAATACCACTGCCCATTTCCAACGTCCGCCATACTTGGAAAAGTTACTGTACTGTTCGCATCGTAGTTCACGGGAGTGAGTGATTTTAGTGGGTGAATTTAATAAAATATTTAAAAAGAAGCCATTGCAATATAAAACAAAGAAACTTTTTTAAAAAAAAAGATTACGATATTTGTTAGTGGAATTTATTCTATTGAGGAAAATTTAAGTTTTTCTTTGTCTGAGGGTAAGTAATTTTGTGAAATAGTTTTATCAAATTATAAGTGTGGAAAATTTTCGAGTGTTGATTAGTTCATATCCTGCTGTTTATTTATTGATAGATTATTTAATTATACCTTTTATCGTACATTTGTACCCTTTGCACTATTAAAAATGTGTTATGTGTAGATAATTCCGAGTTGTGAAATTTTTATTTCAAGAAAGGTGACTCGAGTTTTGCCCATTCAAAATGGCCGCTTTTCTTCATAATCCTCAAATGCAAATTTGTTATCAGTTTTACGAATAAACTTGTTTGTTGCAATTGCAAAACTTTATTTCATCATCTTATTTAAATGTCAAATGACGATGGGAATTTTCCAGCTTTTTAAATGTTCACAATTTTTCTGTGCTAAAAAATCAATAGTGGAAAAAATCGATACGTGGGGGTTCCGTGAAAAGTTTGGTGCAATAAACTTTTAACAGATGAAAATTTAAAATTTCTGTGGTACAAGGGGAGAATTTTAGACGCATGTTTATATTTTAATTTTTTTTGGGAAGTGTGCCATCAACGTAATTTCTTCCGAGTACGTTGACGCAGGAAAGAATAGAAAGCTATTTATAGCGCCGTCGGGTAATAATTTTTCCAAGCAATAAATTAATTGCGAGGATTTTGTACGTTGCCGACCTGCGCAAATGTTAGATGTCGCACTTCAGAGAAAATTTTGCTTGCGTTGCACTGAATATTTTACGTACTTCATTGGTACTGGCATGTGGGACACGGAGTATGATTAACAACCACAGGCAAGTAGCAACAACATTATTTCTCTATTAAATCAAGAATTGCTAATAAGAGTTTCCAAATCTGGATAAATCTATCTTGAAAAATAACGCTGTATCATGATCCCAATTATACATGCGGTGTCATGCCTCTCGGGCAGTGGTGTTCAATCTGGATAATGGTTCTTCTGATTAAGACTTCATACACCCAATTACCTTTTTTTCTGTAGTGCTCATATTGCATACTTCAATTTTAGTAGCCATTGCCACCAATCAAGCTTATTTCAAGCTCTGACAAGAAGCACTTGAAGACAGAGAGAAAGTTATACTTACCTTTAGGACTTTAAACCTTGAAGGAAAGAATGACTAAATTGATATAATAGCAAAGTTTACGCAAATCAAACCACACCAGGGGGGGGGGGGGTCCTACATGGCTTGTTATTCAGAATTTAATTCACGCTTTCCTTGTCATTTTGCATTAATAACTTGACTCATAAAAAAGATTTGTTGAGTCATCCGAATACTTTTGACAGCATTTGGTTTGATTTTTTTCAGACTGCTGTTTCTTATAGGAGACATTTGAGCACCCCACATTTTAAACTTATTTCTTCCAGGTCGGATTTTTAAGCATTGATCTATCTGTAGTGGAGCTGTTTACAAGCTCATTATCATTTAGAATTGACACTCGAAAATACATCTTTAAAGCATGAAGACAATAAAAATTGATTTTGTTTACGATATATTTACTAACCTCATTTGTTTTCTTTTCAGAACTGTGTTAAAACCCACAAAATGCAGATCTTTGTGAAGACACTAACAGGCAAGACTATCACTTTAGAAGTTGAGCCATCTGATACAATCGAAAATGTTAAAGCCAAAATTCAAGATAAGGAAGGTATCCCTCCAGATCAGCAACGTTTAATCTTTGCAGGAAAACAATTAGAAGACGGACGCACTTTGTCCGATTACAATATCCAAAAAGAATCTACTCTTCATTTAGTTCTCCGCCTTCGGGGTGGTATGCAGATTTTTGTCAAAACCTTAACTGGTAAGACTATCACCTTGGAAGTCGAGCCCTCAGATACAATTGAAAATGTTAAGGCCAAGATTCAAGACAAGGAAGGAATTCCTCCAGATCAACAGCGTCTCATTTTCGCTGGCAAACAGTTGGAAGATGGACGTACTTTGTCCGATTACAATATCCAGAAAGAATCAACCCTTCATTTGGTTTTACGTCTTCGTGGAGGTATGCAAATTTTCGTGAAGACTTTGACCGGTAAGACGATTACCCTAGAAGTTGAACCATCAGACACCATTGAAAACGTTAAGGCCAAGATTCAAGACAAGGAAGGCATTCCTCCAGATCAACAGCGTCTCATTTTCGCTGGTAAACAACTTGAAGACGGTCGCACTTTGTCCGACTACAATATCCAAAAAGAATCAACCCTTCATTTGGTTTTACGTCTTCGTGGAGGTATGCAAATTTTCGTGAAGACTTTGACCGGTAAGACGATTACCCTAGAAGTTGAACCATCAGACACCATCGAAAACGTTAAGGCCAAGATTCAAGACAAGGAAGGCATTCCTCCAGATCAACAACGTCTCATTTTCGCTGGCAAACAATTGGAAGATGGACGTACTTTGTCCGACTACAATATCCAAAAGGAATCAACACTTCATTTGGTTTTACGTCTTCGTGGAGGTATGCAGATTTTCGTGAAGACTTTGACCGGTAAGACGATTACCCTAGAAGTTGAGCCATCAGACACCATCGAAAACGTTAAGGCCAAGATTCAAGACAAGGAAGGCATTCCTCCAGATCAACAGCGTCTCATTTTCGCTGGTAAACAACTTGAAGATGGGCGCACTCTGTCCGATTACAATATCCAAAAAGAATCAACCCTTCATTTGGTTTTACGTCTTCGTGGAGGTATGCAGATCTTTGTGAAAACTTTGACTGGTAAGACCATTACTCTAGAAGTTGAGCCATCAGACACTATTGAGAACGTTAAGGCCAAGATTCAAGATAAGGAAGGCATTCCTCCAGATCAACAACGTCTCATTTTCGCTGGTAAACAACTTGAAGATGGGCGCACTCTGTCCGATTACAATATCCAAAAAGAATCAACCCTTCATTTGGTTTTACGTCTTCGTGGAGGTATGCAAATTTTCGTGAAGACTTTGACCGGTAAGACGATTACCCTAGAAGTTGAACCATCAGACACCATCGAAAACGTTAAGGCCAAGATTCAAGACAAGGAAGGAATTCCACCAGATCAGCAGCGTCTTATTTTCGCTGGCAAACAATTGGAAGATGGACGTACTTTGTCCGACTACAATATCCAAAAAGAATCAACCCTTCATTTGGTTTTACGTCTTCGTGGAGGTATGCAGATTTTCGTGAAGACTTTGACCGGTAAGACCATTACTCTAGAAGTTGAGCCATCAGACACTATTGAGAACGTTAAGGCCAAGATTCAAGACAAGGAAGGAATTCCACCAGATCAGCAGCGTCTTATTTTCGCTGGCAAACAATTGGAAGATGGACGTACTTTGTCCGACTACAATATCCAAAAAGAATCAACCCTTCATTTGGTTTTACGTCTTCGTGGAGGTATGCAAATTTTCGTGAAGACTTTGACCGGTAAGACGATTACCCTAGAAGTTGAACCATCAGACACCATCGAAAACGTTAAGGCCAAGATTCAAGACAAGGAAGGCATTCCTCCAGATCAACAACGTCTCATTTTCGCTGGCAAACAATTGGAAGATGGACGTACTTTGTCCGACTACAATATCCAAAAGGAATCAACACTTCATTTGGTTTTACGTCTTCGTGGAGGTATGCAGATCTTCGTAAAAACTTTGACCGGTAAGACGATTACCCTAGAAGTTGAACCTTCAGACACCATTGAAAACGTTAAGGCCAAGATTCAAGACAAGGAAGGTATTCCACCAGATCAACAACGTCTCATTTTCGCTGGTAAACAACTTGAAGATGGGCGCACTCTGTCCGATTACAATATCCAAAAAGAATCAACCCTTCATTTGGTTTTACGTCTTCGTGGAGGTATGCAGATTTTTGTTAAAACCTTAACTGGAAAGACTATCACCTTGGAAGTCGAGCCCTCAGATACAATTGAAAACGTTAAGGCCAAGATTCAAGACAAGGAAGGAATTCCTCCAGATCAACAACGTCTCATTTTCGCTGGTAAACAACTTGAAGATGGTCGCACTCTTTCCGATTACAACATTCAAAAGGAGTCGACCCTTCATTTGGTGCTCCGACTTCGTGGTGGTATGCAGATTTTCGTAAAAACGTTGACTGGTAAGACTATCACCTTGGAAGTCGAACCATCCGATACAATCGAAAATGTTAAGGCCAAAATACAAGATAAAGAAGGTATCCCACCAGATCAGCAACGTCTTATCTTTGCCGGTAAGCAATTAGAGGATGGTCGCACTTTGTCCGACTACAACATACAAAAAGAATCTACTCTCCATTTGGTACTTCGACTTCGAGGTGGTATGCAAATTTTCGTCAAAACCTTAACTGGAAAAACTATCACGCTAGAAGTTGAGCCATCCGACACAATTGAGAATGTTAAGGCTAAAATTCAAGATAAGGAAGGCATCCCACCAGATCAGCAACGATTAATTTTTGCTGGAAAACAATTAGAAGACGGTCGTACACTTTCAGATTACAATATTCAGAAAGAATCTACTCTTCATTTGGTACTTCGACTACGTGGAGGAATGCAAATCTTTGTTAAAACATTGACTGGCAAAACTATTACTTTGGAGGTCGAACCTTCTGACACAATTGAAAATGTTAAGGCAAAAATTCAAGACAAGGAGGGAATCCCACCAGATCAACAGCGACTTATCTTCGCTGGAAAACAACTTGAAGATGGGCGCACTCTCTCCGATTACAATATTCAAAAGGAGTCAACTTTACATCTTGTTCTCAGACTACGGGGTGGAAATTAATAAGTTTAACATTTCCGCGTTTTGCATAATAAATTCCAATTTTTGATCACTTTGGGGATTTTATATTTCTTTATATTTTGCTGATAGAAGGAAACGCTTTTTGTTAAATAAAATTGATTGAACTTGAAATGAATTGAGTTGTGACTATACCCGTCAAACCTCCTTTGTCCTAATGCTAATTTTAAGGAATTAAAATTTTTTTTAGCAGGTTTATATGTAATACATATAAGGTTTGTCAGTAGTACAGAACTATCTCTGACTTGGAAATTAATTTTATTCAATTTTAGGGATGCGGACGGATAATATAAAAGAAATAGTTTTTTTTTACAAGAAGTCGGACATTTAATTTTAAAAACTGGGTAAGTGCTTTTCAGTTTATTTGATAGTAAACGTAGAAGCAGCAAAAGTAAGTTGAACATTTTACTTTGTTGAATTGACCGATAAAATGCGCAGTATTTCATTATTGAAGAAACCTAATGGGGCTGACAAACCAAAGCTATTCATTAAGGAAGTCTAAATTTGTCTCGAATATACGTACAAGAGCATAAGCGAAGAAAACAAGAAAGATCGACAAAACTCTCATTGAGTTTTGGATCGACTAATTTACCTCCTCAGTCAATGGAGAAAGAATGCTTTCTGAGGGCTGTTAAAAAAAGTAATGATAAAAACGCTCTACAGAAAAAAATATGCTATTTTTGGAAGTAACACCCCTCGGTTCTAATCTTCGAAGAAATAACTAAACGGAACGGTTGTAAACGCAATTTTCTGAAGCATCTCACAACTCCAAACATACTCTCCATTGCAAACGCATTTTGAACATGGCCGTAGTAGTTTTTTTTTCTAGGTAAATTTGCGAAAAATTTTACTTTAAGTTCAATTGCCCCAACAATATTATATTTACGACGTCTCTGCGCCAAATTAAATCAAGTTCAAGCTAAACAAAAAAAAATTGCCAAATGTAAACAAGAACGAAAATGAATTTTCCTTACTACTTTTAATTAAAATTGCTTAGTAATTAACTTTGTTTACACGTTTAGAACTTATTTACTACCTATTTGTAGTGAAATACATACTCTGAGGAAACTTACGTATGAAATTATATTCCGGGCAATCGGCGATGGACGCGATTTTCACGCTTTTGCACAATGCACGACATTTTATTTAGATTGTCTTACAATGGAAACTATTTTCACTTCCTTTATGTTTAAATTCATTAGGTTTTTTTCACAAATTAACACTCTTTAAAGCGAGCGAACATAAAAGAAAACGTTTTTGGCACTTGTTTACATTTAAAATGACAATTCAAGTGTCTTCTTCTTATTGACGAAATTAAAGTCGCCCTTTCGTCCCCTATACTTCTTCCTCAAACGAGATGCTTCACTCACGTATAGCCATTCCGTTTAGTTCTTTCTTCGTAGGTTCTAATACACTATCACCATCGTTCCTGACACTTTTTCAACACGAACTACAGACCATCTTTCTCGATCTCCCTGAGCAGAAACTTGACTTCAGAAAACAGCGAAAACTCGCAAGGAGCCAAATCTGGACTATGTTGTGTCGGAACCAGTTGCGATGCTACGAGGGTTTAAAAGATCCACTAGTGTGAACTACGTGGGGTCGCGCATTGTCATGATGCAATAGCATTTCGTTAATGTTTTTGAGCGGCCGTTTTATCATCGTCCAAAATCGAAAATGTGCTACTAACTGCGGAGAGCTCCCTAACGGTAATTCGTCGTTTTTCGCGGACGATGATGGTAGCTGTATTCTTTATAACCTCGGTGCGATATGTTGAAGAGCACCTCTCGCGCGTTTCGTCGGCGATGTTCTCTCTACCCTCCTCAAATGCTTTATACCACTTGTAGGTCACCTTGTAACATCTTCACTATACAAAGTAGTAAATAATTCATACGAGTCCTCGGTTCTTTCCGAGTTTTACTAAAAATTTCACGATATAGAGGAATAGAAAACTTGATTCAGGAGACATTGGGATCCTTTTTAAACACAGTCAAGGCAAAACCAGGGATTAATAAAAAACACCGCCATCACCTGCTCTTTAATATGTGCAAGAATACTTGGTTCAAATTACCCGCATATTCGAACACAGGTGACCTATAAATCATTTTTTGTACGGGATTTTATACGGAATATTTTCATCCCTATTAATTGTTTTAGTTCGATTTGGAACAATACCTGCCAAATTTCTGATTTGAGACATTCAAATTCAATATGATCTGTAGCTGAATCTGAAACATGGAGTGACAAATGAAAAAGTCGTGCGGTTAAAAAAATTCCACTTCCAATTTTCAACACAGCAATACAGAGGCATAATTACTTTAAAGTCCTTTAATTGTAATTGGCTTATTTTTGTTCAATTGAAGACAAAGAAATTGGTTTCGATTTGAACTGAATTCCGATGGAAGTATAGTAAACTCAAAGTACACATCTTAGATTGCATAGACTAAAATTAGAACAGTTCTCCACGTTCTTGCTGCAGTCTTCGCTCATGTACCGAACGTAAACGGAACATGAGCTGCTTACCAAGTTCTCCAGTTGTTCTCTAATAGCTTTTTAAAAATATAGGCTAATATTGAATCTTATTTATATGCAAAATGATAAATTTGGAATAAATAATACTAATTTTGCGATTGAATCAAAACTTTTATAGAAGACATTCATCAAATATTCAGTTTTATATGAAAAATTTCAAGCTTGATGCCAAACTCTTTCCAGCTCCTTAATCTCTAAACTCAATTTCTGCTTCTGATCATCTTGTCAGTGCTTTGACTTCCTAGTCAACTTATAGTAGATGAATCCCACGAGCAGAGAGGCGTATGTCAGCTTTGCAACCTGTGAACATATTGAATAGAAATTTACGCACATTTGAGAATACAGAAAGTATAACATATTACATTAGCCCGGCATCTAATTGTCTGGCTGTTAAAATTTGACGAAAACCAATTTAATTTTTCCGGCGGCTTTGAAGTACACATTTCCATAACAAATTTAAATTTCACAAAAATATTGTCAGCTGAAAATCTAATCTCATCAGCCTTGAATAACTGAAAGTACAGTCAAAGGTACAGTGCTTAAATCCATGCAATTTTGCAGTGGAGTCGAAACTCATTAATTTCGCTGGAACTTTTCGTACGCAATATGATACGTATTTAACACATGTCTGGGCAATTTATAATAAAAGATCATAAATTAAAAACAAATATAATAAAGGGATCTGCGTTTCATACAAAGTCGTAAGAGACACCAAGTTCAACTTGAACGTTACGTAGACTATTCGTCAACAACGGGGTACTCTTATATTTTCTGATATATTTTATAAAATTAACACTAGGCTGCACAGGATACGTGTATTTTGATGTACTGGTAAATTGACAACCCAAAAAAGATTGACCGGAATCAAAAGAATGGATCAAGGAAAGGGGTTTGTGTAAAATATAAAACATTCGTAAGAATTGAAACAAGTTTGTCACAGTCTTTAAGTGCGCTGTTTTTAAAAGTCGTGTCCGTCCACCATTTATGGAAGTCTCAGTCTCATTTTTAAACAAGATGTACTCCTGTTAAGAAAAGAATTGGGCGTATAAAGAGTGCCAAGTATTGCGAGAGAAAGGCAAGTATTATTGATCATGTGAAACTTATAAAACAGTGGAAGTTCACTATTGTTGCAATAAGGTCGCTAAGCGGCAGTATTTGTACGGTGATCTGTCTATTAAGGGGTTATATGCAAGGTTGAGGGGAAAAATGAGCTAAGTTGGTGATTTTTTTAAGGGTTTTATGCAAATTTTATTAGAAAAAGCGAAGACAATTAGTTGGTAGTACTATCGAAGAAAAAAAAAACAAGTTGAATTATAAAAAAATATTAAAAATTTTCGGAGTTATAGCCCCTCCCCCGAAGCGCGTTTTTTTTGCAAAGGCTTGCGGTGAACACTCCCAAGGCGAACCGCTTAACTGAAATCAGAAGAGTAAAAAAATTATTGAAGAAAAATGTAATGTGGTGTACTTGAACAGTTCGGTTTCCAAAAATTTTTTTTTTCCAATAAAAAAGCCATGTTGACAAAAAAATCGATTTTTGAGGTGTTCAAAATTCTAAACAAAAATTCATTGCAAACAATCGAAAAATTTTAGATGAAAAAGGAACCGTTCAAGTACACGAGATTGTAAATATGAACAATTTTTAAAAAAAAATTATGAAAATCGGTTGAAAAGTTTTTGAGATATCACGTTCACCGCAACAGTATTTTTCAAAAAACTCTATTCCGAGATCATCGCGTTTGAAGTTTTTGGGCGCCGCTCGCCAAGTGCTTATGGATGGAACTAGCGCGCTGCGAACGGCTGTCATTTGAAATCTAGTGCTCCGATCTGGATGAAATTTCACACATATTTTCGAAAGTGTGTACTTTCAGAATATGCAATCAAAAAATTTTCCATTTTTTGAGTTCCAACTTTGTAACAAAATATATAGAGATAGATCACCATTCAGTAGCCAGTTTATGTAACTGGCACGTGAGTATTTCCTCACTTTGTGATGTAAAACTGAATGAATTTGTTGTGGGCAAAAATTTCGTTTACATTTACATTTTGCGGGGGACAAAATAAGTTACAGAAACTGGCTGCTGGATATATGGATGTGAAATTATTTCCGAATGGTTTTCAAAACACAATCGTCTGCTGTATGCTCTACTTGTTTGATAATGACAAGAAGAACCTACAAATAACTCACACAGACTCAGAATCAAGGCATTTTATAATATCTTAAAGGAAAAGAAAGATGGTTTAATGAAATCATTTAAAGTTGCATGTGTTCGCATATGAAGATTGCAGTTTCTCCGGCTCTCAAGCAGACATAATTAAAAGCAACTATAATGATTTTTGTATTAAAGTTCCATTATTTGAACAGAAAAATACTAGTTTTCTTCCTAAGAGAACCGACTTCTGACTAGACGTTATTCCAAAAAGAGTTACGCTCTTTTTTAAAAATGTTTTTGAGTTCTTCACATGGAAACGCTTTCTTTGAGAGAGGATTTTCAATAAATAAAGAAAATTTACTTGACAACCTTTCCGAGCAATCTCTCATTGCGCAAAGACGTACATGATTCAATTGTGCACCGTGGTGGTATAAAAAATTAGAAATTCCTCAAAAACTTATTCATGCGGTAGGGAATGCATATGATTTCGATCAAGAAGCTTTGCGAAGACAAAATCATGAACAAAGATGCTAAGTCAAACTTGAACGTAGAAAATCAAGGATCTAAATACTTAAAAAAACAGAGAATAATAGATAACGGCAGGCATGAAGATGAAGAATAAGAAGAGCAAATAAACAAATTAGTCTAAGCTAAATTTTTATTGGTATTTTGAAAATTTTTAGCTTTGTTTTATTAAAAGCTTATGTTTATTTAAAAGCTTACTTTGAGAGAGACAAAATTGATCAATATAATAAGAATCAGTATTATTTTATCAAACTTAAAAATTAAGAAATTCTTGAGAGTCAGGGGTTGTTGGTAATTACTAGTCATTGATAAATACTCTAAATAATACTCCGTTAAAAGAATCATAAATAATTATTATAATTTTATATCTTGTTTCTTTATTACCTTGTGATCAATGAAATAATATTTATATTTCTCTCGTTTTCTATAAACAACAGTGTTTTTCTATGATCCCGAAATGCATGCAAATATTTGATCTATTACGTGATTTACACAATATAAAAGCATAAACAACTTTTTTTTTAATTCTTTTATATAGTGTAACGATACAGCGTAAAGTCAGGGGAAAAATTCAAATGTTATATGGAAAACCGGGAAAAGTCAGGGAAATATGGTTTTGAAAAAAAGTGGCCACCCTGTTAAAGCATAAATAAATATTTGCCTCGAATCCTATAACGTACTGTTTGCTTGATATAGATACTCCATTATTCCTCCTGATATAATGTTTCAGACCTATTGTATCTGAACGATTTCTTACCACCTGAATCCATATCTGAAATATTCAATTGGATTGGAAAGTGAAAAGCATTTTTTAAATTTCAATTTCTTCTGTCTCTTACGAACAATCGTCTTTCATCTCCCAACATTCTACTCGACCCGTTCATAATGAGACGATTGCGATTTCTTACATCTGATCGGCCTGCTGCACCCCTTTGCAAAAACGTGGCTTCATTTGGACCGAAAAATCCGACATTAAAGTTCTCGAGGAAAACTTACATCTCGGTAACACAATTTTTAAATTGTGTTTTTATGGAGTTACCCAATATATAAGCTATCAAGTCATCATTTGTTGTTTTTCTAAAGGATAACTCCTCATATGTCAATTGCAACACTCCTGAAATATTCACTGATTTGTCATTGGTCACTGTTTTATTCATTGGTCACTGTTTTATTTTCTTAAGTTATTAGAGGATTTAATAAAAAACACATCCAATTTGCATTAATTCGTTCATTTTTTATTTATTTATTTATCTCTCTCTCTTCCTAAATTAACATGAAGTCTAACTAACAAAATAAATTATGTCTCTAAATAGCTGAAATCGACACAACTCTATAAAATGCCTTGTGTGGTGAACAGTGCTAAATAAAACCTGAACAGAATTGCACGACACATTACATAAATTACATAGAATTAACAGTTTATGGGGTTTTGCTTAACATTTAAATGTAGAAATATAAAATAAAGTTTATTAGAAAAACTCGTACTCCCACATACAATTCATTTTATTGCAATTTTGCTTTAGTAGAAAACTTGTTTCTTCAATGTGATAAAATATTCCTCTTAGTTTTAAAAAATACAATCGCTTTTATTTATCCTTAGATGATGTTCGGTTATGACAAGTAAACAGTAGAACATGAGTCAGAAATAAATAAAATTTCGTCACAATGGTGCCATCAGTCTCGTCTTTGTGTGTTTATGAAGATTTATCAGCCTAATTTCATTAAAAGAATAAATTTAGTAAGAATGTTATGACAGCCACAATAATTTCGTGCTAGTTGACGACATTAATGATAAACTGCATATCCTACGGTGGGAGTTTTTAATGGACGAACAACTTAATAAGGAAATGTTTTCATAATTTTTATTTATTTTGTCAGTCTAAACATAGTTGTATACATAAGCGATCTCTTTTACTAATTTTAGTTAAGGCTGCCACAAACGCTCAATCTTAGTTATGTACTGTACTGGCTAAACTTAGAATATATAACTACAGGAAAGGCTATGGACTGTGAAACTGCGTACGTGTACCGGCATTTTTTCCTTTAAGTTGACGTGAAAAATGTAGAGCTATTACCCAAGTTATATGAGAAACTGAAATTAAACCGAACTCAGTTTGAACCGAGTTCGCAATTTGGGTCTCAAGTTACATGACACCTTCAAAAATGAACTTTAAATGTCATATGAGTGTGTTAGATGCCAGTCCGGTGTTTGAGTTTTCTACCTGGTCCCTTACTAGTTCTATTGTATCCCATAATTGATATTAATGGGCGCTTATAACCATGATTTGCAGCGAAAGAGATACAAAAAGTGACTTATCGTGCTCTGCTCGATGCAACAATCGAGCGGCTATAGCTTTTAATTTTCATAAAAGAGCTACTGCAAGAAATTGAGTTTGCAATAAGATTTTCCCATCCAATTCACGGCGGTATGTGAAAGTTAATAATTCGCCAAGGCGTTTGCCTTGTTTACGAGAAATAAATGACTGCCATACTTTAATCGGCAGATAACGTCTTTTTGAAGCTTATTTCGAAGTACTTAAGATAGAAACAATACATCAAAACGAAATACACTTTCAAGATCCCCAGTTAGAGATTGAACAGACAAAATTCATACTTATTACTGCCTTACCGGTATGCACGCAAAGCCATTGGGACCTACCTACTTATGGGACCTTATTTATCAAGTCCGAAAGTCGAAAAATCTAACAGTATGTTTAGACTGACAATTTTGTCAACTAGATAAATTCAATCAAACTATTTTTAGTTATTAAAAAATTTAGATGAATTCTGCTTATGGAAAACAAATGTTCTACTGACACAACTCTAACTACTTTCTCTTTTATATTTCAATTTCTATTTCACGCCTAAAAAAGACTATTTTTATTTGTACTATGTACAAACTGTTAGAGAGCTTAACATTATTACAATTTTAAATGTAAAAAAAAAAACATTGGATTTATCCAATCATAAAAAATAGATAATTTGTTTTGTAGTGGTTTCTTGTGGTGCTTCTAAAATATTACTGATGTTTTGCATTTAAAACAGCGTCTTACACCACAAATCTAGTTTGGAAATTAAAGCTGCATTCACGGGAGGGTATGGGAGCACTGAAAGGCCTGACCATGTTATTTTTAAATTAAATTTTAAATCACAATTTTGTTTGATATTAGAATATTTATTTCATAAAAGCCATGGACATTCTCAGAGAGATGGTGCAATGATGGTCATTTATGTGCGGATGAAATCAGTCCAAGTTATTTGTTTTGCTTAAATGTGTTAATAACTTACAGAAGCAGTCAATTAAACTCTTCAAAAATGTCTTTGTTCTTTTTTTTTTATTACATATAAGCCCTATATGAATGGATTTTCCAATCGAATTGACAATTTTTATCTATAATGAGATCGTCATATTTCTAGAAGCTACACAAATGTATATTCTACGGGTAATTTCTACAGAGGAATGAATTTTCTTCTTAAGGAAAAACTATAAATATTCAAATTCGTTTCTTTTTCATTAAATTCGAATTTATTCAAAAATTCATTTTAAATACTTTCCTAATTTTTTTGTTTAAAACATTTGCAAGTTGTAAAAAAAACATAAAATATAAACAAAAATAAAAATAAATTCATGTTCTACGCCAAATACTGCTGCAGGTTTTTTTTTTTGACTTAAAACGAGTAAATAATTTCGTAACTATAATAATCTAAGGATACCAACAACACTATGATACTTTGGGCGCAAATTAGAGATACTCCAATGAATGTGTGATATGCAAAATAAATACAAAAAGATAATTTTCTTTAAAATATTTCAACTTTACAATAAAATCTACAAGTTTTATTAGATTTTATTTTTATCATTTTTTTTGGGATTAAATAACAATTCTATAACAATTTCGTCATCACAAAAGTAAAGATGGAATTAAAGGCAACAATTATTATTTTCAATTACTGTTGCGATTAAATGTTCTACAATGAAGAGTAAATACAAGAAAAAAACGAAACGAAACTTTTCGAGTTACATACCTTTTAGGTAATTTTTTTATGATTGTAAAAGCTGAAAAGAAAAAAAAAACAATTTAAAATTAGGAAAAAAAACAATTTCAAATTAGATCGTTTCTATTTGTTATTTTTACAATCTGTTCAGTTAAACAAGGGCCTTTTCGTAAACACAGGTTGCACAGCAGTTTCATAATTCAGCATTTCACTCTGTTCAGCTGAATTTCGCAGAATTTTGCACAACAAACTGCGTTTATGAAAAAACCGCAAAAATAAATTTTACTCTAAAGCGACTTAGCTTATAGTGCGAGCTATTTTTAATTAAATTAAATTTATTACATTTTATATAGTACAGTACGAGAGCTCGTGACCAAAATGCCATCGGTAACCTATAATATATCAATGTTGTGCCATAGTACAAATACAAATAGTAGACCAGCTTCAAACAAAACTGGAAAAAATCCCCGGCACCTAATTCCATTTTTAATTTAAATGGTAATGTCGCTGAGAGGAAATTACCCAAATACCAATTCTCTCATTCATTTTGTATTTAGCTGTAAATGTCGTTTCGTCTGAGTAAAAAGTTTGGTAATGCATCCAATTTGCAGGTGAATGTTTTTATTCAATTATTAAGATCAAGTGACAAGGAGCACAGTGAACCTGTCCCATTCAGATATAAATTAAGAGATTTTTTCGCGAAAAAAAAAACAATGAAAGAATTGAAAAGGATTTACGGACTAATTCCATACGAAAATAACGAATTTTTAAAACTGTCAATTACTTAACCAACACCCAAAAGAGAAATTTCTCTTCTGAGAGTTACAAAAATTTTTCTCGCTCACTGATTTTTGACAGATAGTACTTAAAAAAACGTGGGTGAAAACCAAGTAAAAATGTTCTTCTGGTGGAAAGGGATAAAAATGAGACAGTTAACAGGCGCTTTTTGGGTAAATTGATGTCGACTGAAGAACTGTCAAAAGTAAATTTCAGTGCAAAGATCAGTACGTTTACAAGAAATCGGAAAAATAAATAAAAATGAATAACAATTTATTCAAAATTTAATAGTTCCCCGTGTTTATTTAAATTTTTATTTATAAGCTGTAACTGGCCAAACACCAAAGAAGAAGAATTCTGCCTAAATTTTGTCCACACTCATCACCGTGTGTAAAATTTAGGTAAAAGGGGGAATAACTCGTCTGTCAAATTTTTTCAAGTCCAAAAGTAAACAGACGCGGACGAAAACTTTCGGTTTTGTGTAAAAACTTTCGAGTAAACAGACAGACCTAGTATTTACTGTTTGACAGTTAGCATTTAATTTTCCAAACAAAATTGCTTGAACGTTGCCAGATAAATTTAATGACCTGTTTTACTATTTAGTATCTATTCTGTGGTTGAGCGCTTCTCAAAACAATAATTCAGGTACAGTAAGGGTCAAATGCAATCAATTGCGGCACAATAGTCAGATTTGTAAAAGAAGATTAGCAAGATATTCAAAAGGTATATCAAGTTTAAACTTCCGATATGGAAAATCATATTTTCTGACAATTTAATTTGTTTTTCTTTATGATAAAGCCAAAATCCAGGGAACAAACCTATAATGCGTTAGCATGGCTTTGACCGAAAGGGAATTAGGACAAGGGAAATGGAGGAACAGGTATGTCTTGTTTTTGCATAGCTGCGAACTGGACAACAGCCCAGAGACGAAGTGGATTTTTTCAATTTCTTTTAAAAACTCACGGGGAGATCGAGACTCCAACACTGGAAGCATGGCCTGGTGATCGTGCCACTTATCCATCGATCCAACTGCGTCTCCTATTTAGTTACTTTTTCCATTATTAAAGTCCGAAACTGTAAAAATAAATTACCCAAAAATTGTTGAGCTTTCTGCAAAAAAAACTCAAATTGTGATCCGAGTTTATCTACTCACTAATGAAAGAAAATATTTTCTAGAGCCAAAGGCCCTGCACGAGATCATGGCAGCATCAGCGCATCAAAATGGCAGGCCACGTGTTTCCTTATTCCTTCCTTCTCTATAAATTTCCATGACGACCTCCACTACTAATTAATCTCTCATTGTTACACTCATTCTCGTTCACGTGTCCATTCTTATAAAACCCGTTATCTCTCTCTAGTTCCCGTAACCCCTTGCGGGGCATGGGACACGGCATCAACTTCACCCGATTCCAGACAACGATTGCAAGTGGACCTAGAATTTAAAGTGGATTCCGAACCACTGAAATTTTTTCTGCAACCCCATGGCGTTTTTATATCGTAATCTGCGCCCGTATTTGGTTTCTCGACTCGATTGATCGAGTCGACAAAATTCGTCTGTCGATTTGTGTACTATTTGGTATTTGGCAACTCGATCGCATCGACAAAAAAGAGTTACCATTTGAAGCACCAAATTTTTATCTAAATTATGAATTGTAACTAACTGATCATCTATTTGAACTGTAAAATTTGTTCTGCAATTGGTGTTAATCTGAAAATTTTAAAATATTCGTCAGTTAGTTCGGTTAATTTAACAAATGAATCGGGATACATTTTCTCGGGATGAGGATGACGAAATGAATAAAAGAGTGCATTTCAAATCACTACGAGATTCATCCATTCCCTTATCGTTAAAAAATTTCGCTTAAGCAAAAAGGCTTTTTGCTATCTGCTAGACCACTTCATAAGTGTGACCCAAAGTCAGAAAAGAGTTGCATCAATACCGCCTATATTAAATCTTGCGGCAAGTTTAAGATTTTTTGCAACTGGATCATTTCAGGAGACTAATAGAGAATCCTACTTATTTGGAATGTCGCAACCGGCAATTGATATTTACTTAAATTTTTACTTCCGCTCCTTGCCTTGCTGTCGACAACGTCAATCTCATCGAGAGTTTTATCGATCACCGCCGACTGCAACCTTGTCGGTATCGAGTTACCAAATATAAATTTTCCGATATCGACAAAGATCGACATCGAGTCGAGAAATCAAATACGGATCCTGTTGTCAGCAGAAAGCAACCATGGGTCGCCGTCGGTGAGATTCGAACTTGGGACTTCCGGATTGGTAGGCCAACACGTTTTCACTTTCTCCACTGACGATGTATAAAAAAAAATGCTGAAAAGTTCATGATTGCTTCCGGAAAGCGAATCGCGAAGTTATCCTGCATGCCCAAGTTATTTGAATCTATAGTGTATCCGCTGCTTATTGAGCACTGTCAAGGTTTAATCTCACCCAATCAAAATGGGTTTTTTCCCGACAGATCAACGACTACTAACTAGCCAGAGTTCACCTCCCACGTTATTTCAGGTTGGCAATGAGACATGCAGACAGGCTGTATATACACGGATTTAAGTGAAGCCTTAGATAAACTCCCTCACTCCGTAATTGTATTTAAACTCAAGAAGCTGGTTTTCCCGCTGCTCTTCTCGACTGGATTTCTTCCTACCTAAGAAACATGACATATCGTGTGTCTCTCCGTGGCTCTACCTCAAGAATTTTCAGAGCTTTATCTGGTGTGCCATAAGGTAGTCATCTCGGCCTTCTACTATTCGTCCATGCCATTGAAGGACAATATCTGATCTCGCACTCTAATGTTCTGTTCTACGCTGACCACATGAAGATCTCCTATATTAAGGACGGCGGTGACGCCATCCTCATTCAAAAGGACTTAGACACATTCAATGGCAATAAAACAAAATTGTAAGAATTTCCTTTTAAAAACTCGAGCAAAGAAAGAAATATTAAAATATTTCTTTACACGATCGGCTTTTCTAATAAAGAAAAGCTAAATTCCTTAGGCGCTTTATCAACAGCAGCACCAAAGGGTTAGCTTTTCTTTATCTGCTGGACGCCTTCGAAATTTTGTTTTTTTGTATTTTTGAAATCCCCGTGCTACTATTTTGGATGCTTTGATATTTAATGGATTTCAATTTCGCTTTGATATGTGTACCAGGGACCGAAAATAACTGTTATTTTTGAATTATTGAACGAAAAAGTTCCAAGCAAATTGGAGTCGCTAGATGAAATGAAACATATCTAAATGATTCTCATTGAGTCCTCCATTGATTTCCGACAGAATTTTTAGAATTTCATTTTTATCCAATTCTATACCACAAAAACAGTTATTTTTGGACACTTAGAATTTTCACTAGATAAAAAACAGTTATTTTGGACTATTCATTTTTCCAGTGCAAAGTAATCATGAATTATAAGTGTCCAAAAATACCAGTTAGAATAGCACTCTTTCAGAAAAAGTGAAAACAGGTACGGTCCCTGACGTGTACACTGAAAGGATATGAAGCTAAATGAACACACTCACAGTAACAAAATAAAATTAGTAAGGTTGCATGTCCTTTTTTAGAACTAAAAAACTTGTTTAAAATTATTGATAACTTACCTTACACAATATGTTCATCTAACGTATAAATCTAAGCGTCATGACTAGCAACAGATTCTAAATCGCTATTATCTTCGCTACCTGTTGCTTCGGTGGGATCGCCCATCGCAACACGAGCATATTCATCAGTATCAATGCTCTTACAGAAATGTATAGCATACTTGAGTTTCTCCAAAAGGACAATCTGAAAATTGAACATTTACCACTTTTTCTAAACAGTCGTTGAATAAATTTAACCTTGCAAGAGTAACGAGGCATCTTCAATAAGAAGAAACATGTATAGCTTTCTGGAAGAAAATGGTCTGGTGGATTGTATTTGTCGAGAACTTGTAGAACAAAATCACGGCCACGAAAATCAGCTATTGTTCGCGGTAAACGGGTTCGTCCCCATACAAACCGTAAGAACAGAGATCGCTCCTAAGAAAAACAAATAAAACTGAGTATTCTAAATAAAAATAAAAATTGCTTTCAAACCTGATTTGAAAATTCTTCCATAACTTCCCAGAACCATGTAACTAGAGAAGAGCTGGGATCTACTCCTTTATAAGTAGCGACAGATTTAAGTAGTCCTAGCGGTATGTCAGGAGAGCCACACACCATTGCTTGCAATTCTGATGCAGAAAATAGCGACAAAAGAGGGACGGGTATAACTTTGGACATTCCATCACGCACGGCTTTCACTTGTTCATCAAACTCATGGAGCCGATAATTTAAGGCAAGGCGTACATACTCATGACGATTCTGTAGAGTAATGCGAGTGTACCGTGTTGACAATGGCACTTCATGTCCCTTGGCAGAGGAGGTAGAGAACGGCAATTCCAAAGTGCTGAAGATTTTTAGATCATCCTCCATATCGCGAATACAGAGTAATCCAGCGACATAGTCTCGATCGACTTCTGTCAGATCGGCGGGTCGAAGATTTTCTCCAGCAAGTTGTCTCCATACTGGTTCTGCCAAACTATTTAAAAAAATTTTTACTTTACAAAAATTTATAAGATTTACTTTTACTTACTTCAAACTAAGAGGAGAGCCTGTTCGAACTGCTATTCCCATAAGTACGCCTAAAAATCTAAACATATTCATCTGAAGTACTGAGACCAATGTCGGATCCAGCAAGAAACAGTCCCTGTTAGCACCAGCCTCTCCACGTCCATTTGGTGTAGCAATCAATAGTGGAACACTTCCGTTCTGAAGTTCATCACACATTTCCGCGATCGACTCGCTGTATCCTCCGCCGCAATCGTCGACGCTTTCGCCTACAAATTTCACCTTCCACACTCGATGGGGTAGAGATAAAGCTTCTTGAGTAAGAAGTGGCAGTTTCTGAACCATTTGGCCGAAGACACTTTTCATACCATCAACACCAGCCAAACCACCTCCGGATTTATTTCGAGATCGCTTTACTTGAATCCTATTCAGTTCAATCACGGGACCGTGTTGTTTGTCCCTTACCATGGTTGTTTGGATCACTTTTCTGAACGCAGCCTCTTTTATACTATATACTAAAACATCTTTTAAAGCGCCCAGACTCAGTTCTCCAGAAATGGGTAGCATTGCTAAACAAGGACAAAGAATTTCTGAGAAATGATGAAGGAGGACGAGTCTAGCGTGAAGAGATTCCGGTTGAAGATCTCGAACCAGGTCGTATTCTAATGGTGGACTTGGTGGAGGACGTGCACCTTCGGTTAATTGGGATGTAGACAATGCTAAAGTATGTGCAGATCCGCAAGTAACCTTGACTATATGCTTTCCTTGAAGCGCTGTTACTAATCGAGGACGTTGAATTGCACTAACAGTTCCATCTCCTAGCTGCCCTTCATCATTATCACCCCATGTAAATACTTCTCCTGCATCACTACATGCAACGCAATGCAATGAACCCGTTGCTATTGAAATAATTTTCTTTCCTTGTAGAGCTGCAACTTTTTTGGGTCGTCTTACATGATCAACTGTACCATGTCCTAGTCTATGATAGTCGCCTTTTCCCCATGTATAAACTGCACCTGATCGTGTCAACGCAACTGAAAACTGCGATCCGCATTCTACTTTAATCACTCCTAAACCAGCCAAGCTTTCAATTTTCATTGGGACCTTGCAGCCATCCGAACCTCCTCGTCCTAGCTTGCCATAGTCTCCATCTCCCCAACTCCACACATTGTCGTCATCAGTAATACAAAGAGTCTGGGCATCACCGGATCCACATGCAATGTCAATGGCACGATAGCCTAGTAGAGCTTCAACTAATTTCGGTCTGAGTTGATCTTCCGAGTCTCCATGTCCCAATCTTCCATAGCGACCTTTACCCCACGTCAAAACGTGTCCTAAAGATGTAATGCAAGCAGAATGTGCACTTCCGCAAGCAATGTCCACTATTCCAATACCAGAGAGAGCCTCGATCAATTTGGGTCGGTCAAAGCACCCGCGGTTCCCATGACCTAGTTTTCCATCTTCTCCTTCTCCCCATGAGTACACTTCTCCATCATTTGTTAAAGCTAAACAATGCTTTCCTCCAGAATTAACAGCCACTTTTTTTATAAACACATGTTGCAATGATTCCACCAATGTAGGGGTTGCCACCGGATCAGCTCCACCAATTCCCAAACGTCCTCCAGCTCCATAGCCGGTTGCAAAAAGCTTTCCATCTGGAGTCACTGCATATAGAGTCTGCTCTCCACCAGCAAGTTGTACCGGTCGAAGTAAGCTCAAAGCTTCGCATGGTGTGGGGGTCTTGATGCGACTTCCTTCGAGTCCTCCTAGTTGCCCGCGGTGATTATGTCCCCAACCGTAAATTGTACTAGCTCCACCCCAAGAAAGAGCCCAATCTTCTGGACGGCGATTCAACCACTGTAGTAGCTGAGAATCGTGTTCCGCTTTGAACAGGGTATGATCTTCGTGTAAGAAATTGTTGGGCTCACTTATTTTCTGCTCCACATCTTGCATGGACATGGACATAACTGAGTCTATGTATTGTATGAGGTTGCTAGTACTGGGTGTGAGGGAATTTACAACTGTCTGTGGTTGCAGCGAGGGCGGTGGAGTTGGATTACTTGTTGAACTAGAAGAAAGAGATGTTGTAGATGTTGCCAAGGCCGAAAACGAGTCGTTGCTTTCCTTTGAAGTAGGCATCATTTCGGAAAGCTTCTTTCGAACTTCCATGCAAAATGATCGCGGCAATTCCGTTCTTTTTATCAACGCTTGAGCTACACGAACAGCTGAGCAGTAGCGACGGAACCATGACCACTTGTGCATATCGCCGGGAGGGACGACTGAATCTAATTGCATGTCACAAGCCAACGCAGCAAGAGTCTTGAAATACTCCGAATGCATGAGGTGTATACCGCCTCTTACTTGAGGCTCCTCGTATTCGTATTGTCTTAATAGTTCTGGTATGAGAGGCATCAAAATTGTATTAAGCGAAGGATCTAGTGGTTTAGGAGCGTACTTGGAATTTAGAATGGAATGTAGTTTCTTTAGACACCAGATCCGTTGAGCTGTTGTCAGGGAGCTTAACTGAGCACAAGCTGCAAGTGCTGATGCAAGGCGAAGTAGAACATTGATATTGTGGGGGGCCAACCGAGAGTCTAATAAAGCCATAACTAGAGCCATTGATGGTTGGGATAAAACAGCTCTATCGGATCCCATTTCCTGCATAAAAGAAGCGGGCATTATAGCATGCACCCAAAACCTCCAACCCCATCCATTAACTGAACTGTCACTGGTAAATTTCCATCGCATTTCATCACCTTGAATTCGAATTTCTGGAGCCCATTGAGCGAATTCTCGCCCAGATCTTGTCGCAATTACTCTTCCTGAGCCATCCATTATTACAAGCGGGTCGTTTCGTTTTTCTGTCGAGCACTGACTGTCAAATTCTAGTCGAAGAGCTTCAGCTCCCGGAATTTTTACATGACCAACTAAAGTGATGTCATCGATGTACGGGTGACTAGTTTCTTGGACGACTGGCTTAGGCATTTTTCCTAAACAATGCCTGGAAGTACAAAGATCTTCGAGCTCAGTAATGCTCGTCTCGAGCAGCATAGATCCGATGGCGGGGGAGTTCGAACCTAGAGCAATTAGGGTATCGGCTATTGTATGGGCAGTGCTGGGCGGACCCGTTCTACCAGCAACACTAAGTTTCAATAGTTCTACCAAGCTCTTTGCCTCTGACTCTCCAAGTAGTGATGTAAAATCATCCAAGCCAGTAATGGTAGTCTCTGCAATCATCTAAAAATACAATATAGATTTCGTTAAAAATTCTTTATAAAGACTAGACTTACCTCTTCATGATGAGTCATAGTCGCGGCCATGACTGACATTGCGCTTGCAGACATCTTTGAATGTTTGTGAGGAGCATTGCTCGAAATCGAAGCGGAAAGGGACAAGGATCCTGTCAGACTTTGAAGAGCACTAAGCGGACCAGGCGGTGCTGCGATAATTTCCATTTCAGGAGATGGCTCATGGACGACAAGATCCATAACATCCGCTGGTCCTTCTCCACCACCTTGAGCTATAATTTCATTAGTTATATTTCCTGTAGGATTAGTCGTTGTCTTATCACTTTCCTTAAACGTGTGTTGAGACTCCGTCTCGCTGGCAACTTTATCGCCGGTATTGATTTGACTGTGACTAGTTAGGGCTGCGACAATCATCTGGCGAGCTTGAAGGATGCTCATTGCATTTAAAACATAATTAAGAGCTGTCTGTCGCGCTCCGTATGTTTCTAACGACAGAAGGGTGTCACTAAGAGATATCTTTGGCTGCTTTGAGTTTGAATTAGGTAATGGCTCGGAATCATAAATTCCTAGACTAGCCGAACCTAATGGATCTTTGGTTGTTGCAAATGGTACGGGACCTCTTTTATCATCTTCAGCTGGAGACGAGGGTAAACCCCAAGCGACTGAGTGAGAACTTCCACAAGCAACTCTGTTTACGTAAACATTATCCAAACCAACAACTTGCATAGGCTTCTTATTTACAGTGGTGTTTCCCGATCCTTGCTGTCCGTGATCATTGTCGCCCCAAGCATACACCTGCCCACTATCGGTAACTGCTAAACAATGCAGAGCACCAACAGCAACATGAATAACTCTTTTACCACGTAATCCTTGAATTGGGGCCGGTTTTCTTACGTGCTGATCGGTACCATGACCTAAACGGTAATAATCACCTTTACCCCATGTCCAGACTTCACCACTTTTAGTTAGTGCCAAACTGAATTGTGCACCGCATTCGATTTGGCATACGCCCACTCCAGTCAACCGATCAATTTCATGAGGAATTGATGATCCTTCCGAGCCACCACGTCCAAGTTTGCCGAAATCACCATCACCCCAAGAATATACAATACCGTCTTCAGTAAGGGCTAGCGTTTGAGCGTCACGGCTACCACATGCTACTTGTACTACACGCTTTCCCAGAAGGGATGTCACGAGTTTCGGCTTTAACTGTGTGGAGTTATCTCCATGCCCAAGTCGGCCATATTCTCCTAGTCCCCAAGTGTATAATTCTCCTGCTGATGTAATTGCTGCACTATGAGATGATCCGCATGCAATATCCCGAATTCGTTTGGAACGTAAAGCTTCAATTAGTTTTGGTTTGTCTAAAGTCAGTCGGTTGCCATGGCCTAGTTTTCCATCTTCACCTTCTCCCCAAGAGAAAACCTTACCATCTAAAGTGAGTGAAAGAGCGTGTTTTCCACCGGAATGTACTGCCACTTTTTTAACCACATATTGGCTTATTACTGGTACTTGCCTGGGTGTTGACACATTACAATTATGACCAAGACCAAGACGACCATTCGTTCCTTCACCGCAAGCATATACTTTTCCGTCTATGGATACTATAAAAAGAGATTTGGATCCCCCGGCAATATGGATGGGTCGTAAATAGCTCAGGTTATGTGAAAATGTTGGCATTTTAACTTTTGATCCCTTAAGGCCACCCAATTGTTCCTTGTCATTCAAGCCCCAAACCATCACTGTACAAGATGGTTCGGTTTGCGATTTATCGTCAGTGTAAGTGTACGATGTTGAAGTGTTTGGTTCACACAAGGAATCATATTCGCATGCCAAGAACTGTGCGTTCATTAGCATTAGATCGAGATCGGTTTGTTTTCGTCTGCCGATGATACTGATGCCGTGAACCTTACACTGAATGCCATTATTTCGACACTGCTTTACCATTATTTCAATCCACTGGTAATATTGGCGAATATCACTAAGAAGAGGCACATTTAAGTCCGTCGGTTTAACTGATACCCAACTGAAAATAAGTAAATCAAATTTGTGATTCGTGTATAACTCGAATTCTTACCTGTATTCTTTCAGAGTTCCCAAACTGTCGCCAACTCTCGTTACAATTAATGAAGGCATGTGAGAGCAATCGTTAGGATTTACCATTACTGAAAGGTTGTGTATAAGGATGTTTTCGTGCATTTCTAATCGTATCCAGTGTTTGCCTTGATTGTTAGAAGAACTTTGCCAACAATTATTGGATCGGTCCAGCAAATGTTTTGCAAGTGTTTCATTCGATGATACGGTTAGGGAACGTATACATCTTGACCAATCATCTATCAAGTCCGCGTCGTTTCCAGATGATTGTACTAAGGACCGAGAGGTCGACTGTCCATCTTTTATAGAAACGAGTTCCATTTCGTTTAAACATCCTGTCCAACTCACTTGCTGGGGAAAGTCGACAGTAACACTTTTGCCATTGATTGCTGTCACTGTTCCGATACTGCCACGAGTTACTGAACGCCATTTGTATCGAGGAGTACTAACCAAAGGTTTTATTCGAACTTGAGAACCAACTATAATTGGATTTCGATCTACTAAGGGCTTTTCTTTTGGCAATTCCAAGAGTTCAATGTGGACAAAACATACCCAATATGTGCCTCCATGCAACTGCCAATCCACCTAAAAGAAGAATTTGATATTTTATTCACGAAGAGATTTTTTTCT
Source organism: Leptarthrus brevirostris (assembly GCA_964036015.1). Classification (NCBI taxonomy): domain Eukaryota; kingdom Metazoa; phylum Arthropoda; class Insecta; order Diptera; family Asilidae; genus Leptarthrus; species Leptarthrus brevirostris. The sequence continues at coordinate 8,152,046 of OZ038374.1, read as the reverse complement.
GGAACATCATTCGCGAGTGAAATTTGCTAAAAAAATCTTTTATACAGGAAAATGTTTTTTTTGGGATTAAGATAACACACCTCTGATTAAAAATTGGTATGAGAAGGATAGATAAACCAAATCCCACTAACACTTGATAGATAAACCAAATCCCAATAACTATCCCAGAGGTAATTCCATACGACCTTCTCCCATTTCTAAATCTAGTATTCAGCCTAATCGTAAGAACCTTAGCACTAGTAATAACATAATTTCTCATCACTCTTCGGCGCCTCCCACCTTTACCCCTATTGACAGTATAATTAACAGAGCTAACTCCGCGCTAGGGTTTGTGAAGCGTTGGTCTAGTGTTCTCCAATCCTTATGTTTCCAAATCTCTCTATGTCTCCTTCGTTAGACCTCTCCTTGAATATGTCAGCCAGGTATGTTCACCTACACAAACAATCCACAGTAACAGGATTGAATCTGTCCAGCGTAGTTTTATTCGCTTCGCTCTACGTGATCTTTCGTGGGTAGATACATTTAACCTTCCACCTTATGAAAACCGTCTGAAAGTTATCGACTTACAACCCCTAAGTAAACGTAAAGTAAATACTACTTTACTACTAGTGTTTGACAAAAAAATGTACGCGAATAATTGAGACAGGGCTTTCAAATCTCTATAATGATCTTACCTGAACATTTAAGTCATGTAGTCCTTCTGTATCGACCTTGAGAACAGTACCAATGTCACCTTTACGAATTTCTTCAAAATCTCGACAACATCTGACAGTCATTCCAGGACAAACTAATCCACGAACGTACATGGCATACTGATCCGCTGATTGAAAGTCCTTGGGGGTCGCAAATTTCGCTGTTTGAGGCTGATCTTGTATTGAAGATCCTTCAACTGTATCACTACTGTCAGCGCTGTCTGTATCTGAGTCAGGGTCACCTTGTGATTTGGTACCTTCAGTAATATCCTCGGTTCCTAAGTCAATTGATTGGGAGCCCGATGTTGATGCAACGGGTGGACACAAATCGGGATGCTCTAAAATCCATTGAACAATTTGCTCAGGCGTTGGAGAGACTTCTGTTTGAGAAGCTGAAAAAAGTATAATTCAACTATGAGTTTGTAAATAGATTTTAAATTTGTAAATTTACTTAGAGTTCTGATTGCTAATTCAACAGATTTTCGTGAAAATCCCATTTCCATTATTTGAGATACAAGTGGGCATGTGGTTATCTTTCCTTTGTTCACATTTCGACTGCTTTGTACAAATGGATCCTCTCCCGTAGGCGGGGTTATAATTTCATCAATTACCTATAACGCATTCGTTCTAAGTAATGTTAATGAAATAAACTTAATCTCACTCACCCCATCGTTGTAAATCGGTACACCGTGAATTAAAGTTGGCTGCACCGGCGGTGGAATTGGTCTAGGAACATGAGATGGTGCATTGACATCAGCATGAACACTACTTGCCAACATTTGCGATACATTTAAAGCAGCAGCAGCCAGTTCTTGATAGGTATAAGTGGCTTTCAATGGAGATGGCTGCGTGGCACGCATAAGAATGCTCTGTACTAAAAGCTCACCTTCGGACATGTCCTCCTGTTCTTCATTGACAACATCTTGAGCTTTAGCACCATCTCCAGAATTTCCCGGGAAATTTTCTTGATCAGACAGACTTTCATCTGATGAGTATGACGATAATCCTGGCGATCTTTGCCTAAGAATTCTTCTTAACGCTATTTGGTGTCTATATAGAACGCAGTTAGCATTTAGAATCTCAAATTGAATCTGTTGTAATTGAAGTAATGGAACATCTACGCATCGTGGAATCGATTCTTTGCGTTCACCGGGACCATAAACTAATACAGCCCATGAATTAAGGAGCATTTCGTTAAGAGGAAGTCGGGACAGACTGAAAACAGAATGGTCTGCACATTCGATTGCAGTGTTAATTGAAATCTTTTTGGGTTCAGATGAATTTTCTTGTTCTGTGCATAGCAAGCACTTCCCTTTTTGGGTAAATCCGCAAATAACAACTCTGACTCCCTCATATGTCAATTGTAATCCTAGCCTTGGTCTTGGATCACATCCTCCAATTGTGTTTAGAGTTCCCATTACAAAAATTCGCTCCGTTTCCATATTGTTTACATCTACATCGCCTTCTCCTATCAAATCAGCAGCAACGCACAATTTCTGGGATAAAAAAGAATTAATGACAGAATTCCAAAGCGGCAAAGTATGGAGCCTTCGTATAAGAGATATTATTTCCTCAGCAACCGTGCCACTATGTGATGCACTGAGTAGAACGCGAGATTTAGTGTCTGCTGGATTTTGAATTAAGGATAAGTCATTAGGACAATGCAGGCAGATTTTTCCAAGTGTCAAAAACATATCTCGGACTATATCCGCGCAATAGGATAATTTTTCGTCATCCCACTTAACTAGAACGGCTTGCATCAGCTTTAAGCAATGAACCTTTTTGTAAACATCCTGTTCGCAGGTAATAGGAGCATCCAGAATATCCTTGTACAAATTTATCCAGACTGGCGTAGTTAAATATTTGGACATGATTTTTGAATTTCCAGCTATTGCTCTTAGAAATCCAAGGGTAGCCCAACTTTCAAGACCACATAGACCAATTAGCCCTGTCTTTGCCTTAAGTATTGCTCGAAACATTGATGTAACCCCGAATACTGCGGACCTTTCCATTCTTTCGCTATGTTGACCAAGACTAACTGCAATTGACTGGAGCATTTTTGTGCAAGCGAATCGTAAATATTTCGTTGGATGTGATTCTCCGGACAGTTGTACATCGTCAATTAAATCGACTTTCTCAGACTCGACGTCAGGTGATACAATATTTGATGCACTGTCAGCTAAACGCAAGTCATACTGACCTTCTTTTCCCATCCTGTAAGAGTTTGTTGCTCCTGTGTCCCATTCCACACGAACCCACCTAGACAAGGTGAGAGAAAATGATTTCACTAATGTTTCCAATGAATGATATTTACCCATCTTCTCCCACTTCACTTATAATTCTGCCTTCTCCGGGAGGGTTACCATCTTGGTCTCCCCATTTCCAATCAGTTCCACGACATATTCGTGTCCCAATCTTCATCAACTTTGCAAGTTCAGGTCCTGATAGGTTTGCCTTGCTCGATTTTTGCTGAAAAACAGATTTATTATTTACAAGTAAGGAAGAGCTTGAGAAAGTTACCTTTAAAATTGTATCTTCGTATACCACAGAAAGCTCATTCCCATTTCGAACAGCCAATGAATCACCGCCAGTTTGGCGAAGTAAACCGAGAATAGTTCCAAGAGTCCCTGAATTTACAACCAAGCTCAGCTCGTTCGGGCCCATATCCTTCGCTAATATGCCGAACATACTTAGTAAAAACCTAGCCCTAGGCAGTTTTTTAAGGAAGACATACGTCCCCAAATTAGAATTGTCTTTTTCGCCATGAAATTTTTGCTTAATTGAAATCTGCTCTTGGTTCACAAGCCTTTGTAGCTCGCACACCACCCATTCAATAACTTTTGAATGAGCAATTAGAAGGCTCGCTTTCTGGAATGCAGTTATCATGTTAAGACCATCCAAGATGTTTTTGGTTGTCATTTTAGCACACTTTAAGTGTAGACCTAAATACCCGCTCAACATGTTATATTGGACTGCATCTAAAAGACCATTGATCTTAATAAGCTCAGAGAACATCTCCAGCCCCTGACGTCGAATTTGGAACCGCTGAACTTGACAATACATTGCTCTTCGCAAAGTTTCTACATCGCAAATCTCTTGCATTACAAATTCGACAATTTGATTCATTATAGCTACACTCAGTTCACCAGAGTCGCATGTTTGTAAGCATTTTTCACTTAATTTTACAACAACGTCGTTGATAAACTGTTCGGTCTCTTTGTGTTTGTCGGCAAAACTCAAGTCGTTCGTGGGAGTTTTACCTCCGGCTTCAAGGGGTTTCTTGTCATTCATTAAGTTGTTGTCTCCGGATCCAACTTCTAGCAAATTTTCATTTGAAAGATTCTTCTTTTGAGGCGAATTTATTGCAGTCAAATTCTCGACACTCCCATCCTTTACGGATAGATTTTCATTTGACGAATATTTGCACAAATTCTCTTGTGACAAATTCTTTTGGGCCGCATTTTGGCTCTGAATTGTCACATTGAGAATATCTTCGGGTTTGGCACATGCCAATTGCTTCTTAGCAATCCTCATTTCCGTTATAATCTTCTTAACTAATCTCCTAAATCGTGGAAATCTGTGCAGAATGTGCAAACGACGTAATCCAGATTGCTCAAGACTTATTGCTGGTCGTACTTCATACAATAAAAATCGTAGCCTTTCAAGCATTGGGGCACAAACTTCTTTGTAACTTCTGTTTAACTGCTGCCTCATTCGTATAATTGTCCATTTTGTTTGGTAAACTGTTCGAATAATCTCCGCGATTTGTTTTGGCGGTTTTTCACTTAGACCACTTAGTTCTCTATCAATTACCGCTAAGATAAGCGGTCCAAGACTTTGATGTCGTATTAGTGCAGCAGCCAGTAATCGTTCTAGTTCTTGCACTGGATGCTCAGCAGAAAACTCTTGGTGCCAAATTAAATTATTTTCCTTACTAAAGCGTTCGGAAACTGCAATCCAAGCTGACACTAAAGGATCAGTTAATCTTGCTTCTCCCAGTCCGCTAAGAAATGATTCAACTCGTTGATGGACAAGGGTGCGTGGCCAAACAGTTTGCGTTGGGACCTCACAGCTGGGAATTTGATTTGAGGGCTCTGTGGGCGTGCTTCCCGCTGTAGATGCACTACTTCGCGCCTCACCTTTCTCTTCATCAAATGGGTTTGTGGGTTGCAACATCTGCAAGCCTCCGCTGAGAATTGTCGAATTAAGAAGATTTTTACATTGAAGCTCTGCAGGTTGTAAAGCTGGTCCAGATTGCATTATACAAGCTCGAAGTCCAAGCAGATATGCCAGGGTTCTTTCCGAATTAAAATGTGTCAGGACTTTATTTTGATGACTTTGACTTTTCTCATCTGTATTGTTCGGACCGAATTTTCCTATTTTAAAGTGATTTGTAATGTAATCCAAAGCTAAACGATTGGCAGAAACATTAAGTTCGACTGTAAGATCCTTTCCCACTCCGTTTTGAAGCATATCGTTCAAAGTCTGATTATCTGTTTGATAGTCCTCGATATCATAGACATATCCATTTAAGATTATCCACTTTCCCCCATCTAAAATGTGATTCTCGAGGTCATTTTTACGTATCAATGGAGGTTCTTCGGGTATTGGAGATGTCTTTTGGGCACCACGACATATTATTCCAGGCCAACCCATATCGTCTGAATCCTGAAAACATTAAAGGGATACAGTTTAGATTCATGCCTTTAAAGTTTACAATGGAACAAAAAAAATGGATTAGAACAACCGAAAGCGAATATAATTTTGGCGTGTAAATTAAGAATAACTCACCTGAACTTCACTGTCACAGATGATCCTATTAAGATTGTCCAATGAATGTAACAGTGGTAGAAAAGTGTTCGTCCATTCGAAAGTATTTAAAATATTCAACTTGCTGCGATGTAAAAGAACTAAACCAATAAGTAGCTCATGGAGCAAAGTATCAGAAATGTCGGATTTCAAAACATCAGCAACACCTTCCTTGCCTTGTAACGCAATATCGTGGGCTTTTTGTAAAGACATAGTGCAAAGTGCAACAGCGCTTTGAACATATTTTCCCAGCAGAATTTCTGCACCCAAAGTATCGTCCTCTACTGCTTGATGAATACGTGACAATAAAAGTCTTTGGAAGCGATGCAATAAGTCTAAACTAGGCGACGTTTGTTCCGGTGTTGTCATTAAATAGTCATCCTCTGTTTTTAAGAACGAAGAGTTCACTAATAGTTGAGTTAAACGAGCTTGTGTTAGTGCCGAATTATTGCGAAGAAGTTGTTTTATTAAATGTAGCAATGGCAAATTATGGCCACTGTTTGATCGGTCATCTGTCTCTGAATTAATTGCTTGGTTAAGGGCAGTTTCCAGCCCACCTTCGGCCATTAAAGAGCCAACTAATAAATCTGTCATAAATCTATGTCCAGATGTAGAAATTCCTGGTTCAGATGGTAGTAAAGATGTCAAAGTTTGCGCTCTCTCAGACGCTGTAGGTAATAACACACTCCATCCAACTTGTAAAGCCCATTGTGCCGCCTCTTGCATAGTTTTTAATACACAGGAACCGCCAGCCAGATTTAATATTCGTGTTTTCAGGCTCGCTAAAAGCCGAGACCCTTCTCCTAGTCCAATCGATTTGTGAGGATAGTTATTTGCAATCAAAGAATGCAATTGTAATCTTAAGAGATTTAAACAAGCTACGGCAATACATTCAGATTCTTGACTAGGCGTCTGACGTCCTTCTGGTCCGCAAACCATACCAAGCAGCTGATCTATAAGTCTAAAAGTATGCTCTGATAAATCAATCACAAAAGGCATTCGAACCGCTATTCCTACAACTGAAGTCTGACACCATATAATACTTTGCGCTGCTCCGCAGGCTATACCCGATACACGCACAGATAGATGGGTGGCCAAAATGGGGGATGCCAGAATGGGATCTTTTGATATCGATGGTGGACAAATTTGTTGATAATCGTTACGACCCCATGCAAACACTTCCCCTGTGTTGCTCAAAGCCAAACAGTGTGCTGCACCTACTGCTATATTTACGATAACCTTACCCTCCAGCGAGTGGACTAGTTTAGGTGTGTTTACAATTTCTGATACGCCCTGTACATTCTTTCCAATAAAACCATGTCCTAAACGGCCTCCGAGACCTTTGCCCCAAGTATATATCTTCCCTTCAAATGACAGCGCTACACTAAATTGAGATCCTGCATAAACTCTCTGAATCCTGGGAAGCGTATCAATATGAATTGGAATTTGAGATCCATTACTGCTGCCGTTTCCTAATTTTCCAAAATCACCGTCACCCCAAGCGTAAACAAAACCGTCTTCTGTTGCGCATAGGGAATGCGAGTCTCCACTTCCTAAAGCAACGTCAACAACTTTCTGACCTTTGAGGGCAACCACTTGGTGAGGAACTAATTTGTCGTCCGAATTTCCATGACCAAGACGTCCGTACGTTCCTCTGCCCCATGTGTACAGGTCACCATTTAATGTTATTGCAGCACTGTAGGTACAGCCACAAAATATATTAGTCACTTCCTTGTCCGATAGTGCGGCAATTTTAGTAGGATAATCTTTTGGATTAGTATCTCCATGTCCCAGACGGCCGCCTTCTCCGCTGCCCCAACTATAAACCTGGAGATCTGCATCTAAAGCCAAGTAGTGTTTGCCTTCACAATGAGCTGCTATCTTTATTATTCTTAAGTGGGAGCAATCTTCCATTAAAAGCGGATCACTGTCTGGCTTATTTATTTTGAGGCTATAAATTTTACCATCGTGTGCTAGGATGAGAATTGTGTCCTCCGAGAAAACGACGCCGCGCACCGGAAAATTTAAATTAATACTGGGCGCTGAATATTGAGGAAAATTGTTTGATGATCCAGGCAAAGGTATTCCAACAGCTGGTTCTGCAGTAAAACCATAATTCTCTGAGTATAAGCATTGCCATCCGAGGGCAAAAACTTGTTGTTCTTCTTGGTGTTCTAAGGACGTATTAGATTTGGTTCCAGCTACACATATTGACGCGGCTGGCATGTGTGGCTTGGCTAACCGATCTAAGTGGCTAATTATGACAACTGCAGCTTTTTTCAAATCTACATTAGATGTTTCTTGTTCTGGCAGTGTAAGGAATCTAAAAAGCAAAGATAAGTTTGAAAGAATTTTATCAATTAGAATTAATGAGAATTACCTTAGGAATGATTCCGTCGCACTAGAAGGTAAATTATCTGGCGTAGTTGGCATTCCATAGTTGGAAATGCGTTCGTATCTTTTTAAAATAGGCACAAGTGGTGCCCCGGCATTTTGTGGTATTTCTCTGTTATCATCAGTGTCTTTCTCCTTTTCCCAAAGCATTAACAATAGAACTACAGCTTCAAGCGAAGCCCCTAATGTACCTTTCTGAGCACCTAATTCCAAAAGCAGACAAAGTGCAATATGCCGATCATCACGTGGAACTACACATCTTCCTCCCATTACATCTCCTAATACGACTTGTCGCAAAAATTTTATGGATCTTTCTAATACCTCGATCCATAATGACGAGACTTGTGATGTATCAAATAGGGAAGCTTCAGGAAGTCCTTGTAATGACTCTAAGGCTTCCATCAATAGTTCACTACACAGTTCTGTATCTTCCCCTGATCGCCATGCTCGTCTGAGAAAAGCAAAGGAAAAATTTAGTGCTGCTCTTGTTCCTACTCGTGCTAGCCCTAAAGTTGCTTTTTCGGTGTCATTTAGAGGTGCGACAACGTCTACCGTTTTGAATTTATTTAAACTCTTCTCTGCGACAGATATATCTGCAACAAATCGCTTGGTTATTGGGTATTCGATTTTCTGTGCTTTACATCGTGATAATGCGATGAAATAACGTTCGTAAATATATAGTTGCTGACGAATGTGAATTGAAGAGAGACAATTTCCAGCTGCTTGAAGAGAAAGGTCGTGTTGTTCGCTGTGTAAAGCATCCAGACAAGCTGATTTTTGTTCAGGATCTATTAAACGAAAATTGGGATTAAATCTTTAACGAATATAAAGAATATGCATGCATATTTGAGTAATCAAGATAAGCTACTCGATTTAAATTGAAATTTTTAGGAGCAAATATATCGACAACCTACTCCGTAGAAAGTAGGATCCTTTTTCCGGATCGCAAGGGTTAAGATCTTGAGTATAGCGTGATCAAACAACCAGCCTAACTAACTTGCGTGTAACACCGCACAAAATTGTAAAAAAGTACGTATCAAAATCGCAGAATATTTCCGAATAACACCCAGAAGGTTTGGTGGCCTGCGATGAGTAAGGCTTATAATCAAGCCAAGCTAAGCAGAGTGCAAGGAACCGCTTGCATCGGCACTACCGGGACCATGTGCTCTACCCCAAACCGAAGCACTTAATGTGCTTCTGCATATTCTTCCCCTTGATCACCAGATCGAATTCCAGACGTCATGCACTGCAGCCAGACTCAAAGGATCTGGGTACTGGGTTGCTATGGCCGCATCAACATCCTCAGCTTAGCATTTAGAGGACTGGCCGACGCCTTAACTGACTACATTACGTCTGTCATAAATTTTGAAAAAGGATTCAGTGTCAGGATTCCAACTAGAAAGGAATGGAGAATGACGGAACCGGCCAGAAAATATGATACCGTAATATTCACGGATAGTTCTAAGATGGAACAGGGTGTTGGTGTAGAAGTGTTCTCTGCGACACTGAATATATCGATGATGTAGAAAGGCCTTTAATTGTTCAACAAGCTGTTAAATATTATTAAAGCTAAATCAAATATTTCAAAGTTTCAAAAGTTTTTGAATTTTAACATATCTTTTAAACAGAGCTAAAATTTATTGAATCGATTGTAATATTATTGTATTCACATAAGTTTAAAAAAAATTAATAAGTAAATAATAATATATTAGGTATGTACGTGATTGTCAGCCCTACAACATAAGAAAAGGAGTAAGTAAGTATTTGAATTGGTGGATGTAGCACGAGAGCGTTTCAGGCGACCGCGTTAAATCGACCGCCGCACATGACATTAAGTACACTTACTTCACGTGGGCTGTGCGAGCTCTTGGAAGGGGTAAATCCTACGGATCACTTAGATGTTAATAGATGGCGTGCACATCTTGGGATAGATTTGGGAGTAATGGGGACCATAGCTAGTAGAGCGATCTATAGTTATCCGTTCAATTACAGAGACTCCGATGAGGCATTCAAACTGCTTCAGCATAGCCTCGTGCATCTAAACCAGCTGTCACATATCAATCGACGAATTCAAAGAACCTGCACGGTTTGTGGTGGTGAAGGAACCCTGTTCCACAGATACTTCAAATGTCTGGCCTTGTGCGATATCAATAATCTTGTTCGCGATATGTGCCAGCTTATCTGCAAAACATTCGGCATAATAAGAACGTCGTACAAACGTATAAATACACCATTATCAAACATGAACATCACCGTGGAACAATACTCAAAATGTGGTTTTATAATGGTGTTGTAATCTAAGCTTTTCCTTATTCTTTCAAAAAATTCAAGTTTTTTCATTATTTTCTTCACAATATAAACCACATGCACATTAAAGTACGCTATCCCTTTACTACCAAAATGTAAGGGGATTGAGAACAAGAACAAGCCAGTTATTTCAAGCTTCTCTCGCTTGTTGTTACGACGTCATCGCTCTGACCGAGACCTGGCTTCATAATGGTTTTAACGATGCAGAAATTCTTGACGAGTCCTATCAGATTTTTCGTAAGGATAGATACTGTGACTCTATGGCTCGTGGTGGCGGTGTGCTGGTTGCATGTAAATCGCATTTGGATTGCGGCGTTGTTGATATACCTGCTTATTCCGACACACTCTCAATCGAGCTCTTAGCTCTTAAGATATCTCTGGGGAAGATGCATATTTTCCTGCTATGTTGTTATATCCCTCCAAACTTGACAAACTATGGTGATGCAAATGGTCGAAGTCTTTACGACATTTTAATTCTTAGTTTAGATTTTATTAATAATATGACAAACCCTGAGGACGAAATTATCCTTCTTGGTGACTTTAACTTACCCAACGTTCAATGGGTATTCAACGCTGATGACGATGACTACCTTCCTTCAAACTGTCTTGCTGCTAAAGACTCCCATTTTCTTGACGCCATCTCCTCCTCTGGTTTACACCAAATGAGTGATGTAAAGAACTCTATGGGAAGGCAGTTAGATCTTATCTTTTCTTCCGATTCGAGTAATACTATAATTGAGCCAACTTCTTGCAAATTATCCGCTATCGACAGTTTACACCCGCCCATTTCCATCTATTTTTGCTACGATGGCTCTAATATTGTTGACCCCAACGTAGATCGGTACGTTCTTGATTTTAAAAGGGCGGACTTCTCTGATCTTTCAAACAGGATCCTCTCAATCGATTTCCCATCACTTTTTTATGATTGTGATGTCGACGATTGTGTTTCTGTATTTTATGATAAGATTTATGATCTGTTTAATTCGTGTGTACCACTTAAGCGGTGGAGATCATCCTGCCATTCTCCCCCGTGGTATACAAGGGAGCTAAGGAGTCTTAAGAATAAAAAAAATAAATTATGGAAAACCTACTTACGCTGTGGTAGCACGTCAGCTTATTCTGAATTCGTATATTGTCATGACTGCTTTTTAGCGTTATCTTCATCCTTATACAGGGAATACCTTGATGATATTCGCAGTAACTTGCATAATGATCCTCGTACCTTTTTTAAATTTGTAAATTTGAAGAAGAAAACTGATAATTATCCATCTACAATGTGGTATAATGGATCCTCTAGTTGTAGCGCGCCCGTTATTGCCGATAACTTTGCATTGTTTTTTGAGGGCGCCTTTTCACCAAGCAACTTTGTGCCTTCCCTGGATGATTTTGGCCATATCCAAAACCGTCCCGCTACTTCCATTGCTTTGCCCATTATATCTCGTGATATTATCTTGAATGGTATCAAGGAGCTTAAACTGGACTTTTCCTTTGGTCCTGATGGTGTTCCACCCGCATTCTTGAGATCCTGTTCTGATGCCTTACTCACTCCATTGGAACTCATCTTCAATAAATCTCTTCAGGCTGGTAGATTTCCTACGTTATGGAAGAGCTCCTTTATAATTCCTGTTTATAAAAAGGGGCATAAAAACTTCATAACAAATTATAGGCCAATCGCGAAACTTTCCTGCATACCCAAGTTGTTCGAATCTGTTATATATTCACAGCTTGTTGGGCAATGTAAGGGGTTAATCTCATCTAATCAACATGGCTTTCTGCCTGGTAGATCGACGACAACTAACCTGCTAGAATTTACATCCCACATTATCTCTGCCTTCCAACAAGGTCTCCAGACTGATTGTGTCTACACCGACTTCAGCAAGGCATTTGATAAGCTCCCTCACTCCGTGATTATGCTTAAGCTTGAAAGGTTGGGTTTTCCGCCTTTGTTGCTCGATTGGATCTGCTCTTACTTAAAAAATAGGACTTACCGTATCTCTTTCCGTAATACTTTATCTAGAGTAGTTAGGGCTTCATCTGGTGTACCGCAGGGAAGCCATCTGGGGCCGTTGCTGTTTATCCTAGCCATTGACGACATTGTCCCTCTGATTAAGCACTCCAAAGTTTTAATCTACGCAGACGATATGAAGATTTTCTCATGCGTTGGTAACAGTTATGATTCTTCCTGCATTCAGAATGATTTGAATACCTTCAGGGGTTGGTGTGCCTCAAATGGACTGCAACTTAACCTGGATAAATGTGAAGTTGTGTCATTTTCTAGGAGCATCAATCAGCTCGTTTTTGATTATACCTTTGCGGAAACTAATATCCGTCGTGTGGAGTCCGTTACTGACCTCGGTGTAAAGCTAGACAGAAAACTCGATTTCACTCTGCACATAAACCATATCGTATCTCGGAGTAATTCTGTCCTGGGTTTTGTTAAGCGATGGTCAACGGAGTTTTCTGATCGACAGACCCTCATTCACTTATTTTTTTCTATAGTAAGACCAATTCTCGAATATGCATCTCAGGTTTGGTCTCCTTGCTATGCTGTTCATTCTAGACGCATTGAATCGGTGCAGCGGAACTTTGTTAGGTTCGCACTAAGGGACCTCCCGTGGAATGATCCATTAAGGCTTCCTCCTTATGAAGATCGCCTCCAATTGCTTAATATGCACTCGTTGGAGGAACGACGTCGAGTTGCTGACCTAGTATTTATTCATCAGCTTTTGAACTCGAAAATAGATTCTCGCTCTCTTGCAAGTTTAGTTACTTATAGGCATACTCCGTATAGGTTAAGGAGATTGCCTTTACTACATGTTGTTCATTCTCGGTCTAACTATGGTATGCATGAGCCTATTAATCGCATGTGTAGAGCCGTGAATATGTGTCCTATTTTTGACCTGGCTCTTGCTAAGGATTTGCTTAAGCGATCTCTGTTATCAATGCACCCCTGATTGTTTTGTTTGGACGGGTTTTGTTTTTTGTTTACTAATACTTTTCTTTGCATGGGTTGCGGGAGCCTCATTCACCTCAATATATGTTATATTCTGGTGAATAGGTCAATTGGTTCCAGGCTTCTGCCTGTGAAGTGCGCCTTCTGAGTTAGAAGGGTTAATTCTATAATAAACTTCAGCTCATCATCTGTTATTATGCCTAAATATTCAATATTTGATACCTGCTCAATGCACCCTTTGTCTACACACAGATTAAGACAGCGTTGATCCTTAAATACCATACATTTAGTTTTATTCACATTTCGCTTCAATTTATTTTCCTTGAACCAGTCGTCTAATCTCCTAAGATCTTCTTGAACATAATGTTCACATTTCTGAATGTCCTTTCCAGCGATGAAAATAAGTGTGTCATCCGCAAAAAGAGCAATACTGCAGTGTTTCAGAACTTTATTTATGTCGCTAATGTATATTATGAAGAGGAGCGGCCCGAAAATAGTTCCCTGAGGAAAGTCGTTTGAATACTATCGAATACACACCCATTCACACATGTTCTTTGGGTTCTGCCATGCAAAAAATAATCAAAACATTGAAGCCCGCGATCTCGAATGCCATAATAGAACAATTTTTGCAATAGGATCTTACGGTCAATAGTCTCGAAGGCCCTCTTATATCCAAGAAGACGCCAACTACTTTATTTTTGAAGCTATTTCTTCCTTCCAATTAATTATTAGGTTGTTTATTGCAGACTCACATGAGTTTTGCCCTCGAAATCCGGATTGATTTTCGATGAGAACGTTATTCATATTCAAGTACTGCTCAAGCTGAATATGGACAATCTTTTCTAGTACTTTTTCGTAGGTCGGTAACGCGTTAATTGGAAAAACATCTTCACAATTGATAGATCTTTTTATTTTTAGCACCGATGTGACACGAGATTCTTTCCGAAAATCAGGAAAGTATCATGAACTTAGCGATTTATTAACAAGGTCTAACAGGACCGGACCACATAATTCAAAAGCGTCCAACAGTATTTCAGCATTAATAAATTTATAATCACGTTTCCTGGTTATGGACTTAAGCATCTTTTAAGTTTCATCTAAGCTTACTACTTGGAATACAAAACGATTAACAAATTAAATCAATTAAACTAACAAAAGGTATCACGTTAATAGTATTTGTAATTTGATCTATGCTGTCAATAAAAAATCGATTAAATTCATTTGCCACATCATTCACATTATTATAAATTAGTCCATTGAATATGATGTGTCTAGTTATATCCTTATCATCTTTTCTTAGTACATACCTTTTTAAAGTCTTCCACATCCCTTTTTGATCATTACTACTACACATTTTACATACATATTTTATTTTTAATATATTCATTTTTTGTTTCTTCGAGCTGGCTCTTGTATTTATTACAGAACTCTTTGAATTGTAACCAATCATACTTTGTATTAGAAAAGGCAGCCCTTTGATACCTTCTCACCTTTCCATTTTTTAATCTCCTGAGACGGTTATTAAACCATTTCTAAAGAGTTACCATTTACTTCGTAGGTTCTTAAATATCCACCAATATATGTCTGTAGACTATTACTTATCATACTTGCCACGTCATTAACGTCGCTGGAATCTAAGGCTTCAGATATGGCACAAGAGTTTAAATCTCTTACAAAAATTTCCTTATCATAAATCATTCGCGTATATGTTTTCCGTATCAATGTTTTTGGCATATAAGAATTCAATACTTGATAACCTTTATCCTAACACTTGCTAAATCGACAATTCATCTGTACTGCATGAGGATTGACCCTGAGAAACAGCCCACTAACCTACAGTTCACACACGTGCACTTAAGAAAAACTTCGTTGCCAGATTAAGGAATACGGTTAGGTTTAGAATTCCTGCCAATGGAGGCCGACAGATTCAACTGCACCTGGCAAACTTTATCGTCGGTGCGGAACGGAAGCCTCGTCTCTCACTGGGAATAACAGGTAGCAGACTTGCAGCAGCTTGTCTGTTCGCTTTGCTGCTGTAAGTGCTGCGGGAAGGATAAGTCTCACGTTGGAGTCGCAGAACTGGGAGCATGATGGGAGCAGTTTGCAAATGTTAATAACTCTGCAGACTGGTCCTGCGGGACTCTAATCGGTTCGAAATCTTTGTGCGTTCATTCAGGACATGTTTGGATGTGTGCTACCGGGGGACCAGGAAAGTGGCGAACGGCTCTACGGAGAGGGCATTTGCTTGGGGCTAGAGGTTCCCGATGTTGTTTAATGCTAGGATTAGTTTCGAAATTTTTCAAAATTTTTGGTAACTTTTCTTAGAGCTGGCACTCGCTTGGAGGCGTTTTAAAATTTCTTGTTTTTTTTTTACTATTTTTTTGCATTCAAGTTTAAGTCGTTAAGTCTTTAGTTATGTACTTTTGTGTTCTTTGCGATTGTTGATTGTTGTATTGTTTTTGTTTTGATTATTGTACTTTTTTTAGGGTAGCTAGATTTCTGTAGGATTTTTACTTTATAACGATTGTGCCAAATAAAGTGCTATTACACGTAAAAAAAATTATTAAAAAGGAATCAAATTATTAAACTAAATAAACAAGTAAATTGAAAGTGATTATATTTAATTGACAGACTAAAAATTGCTGTCGATTCCAAAAGAGTTTTCAATTTATTTACTGCCCTTTTAATGAAAGGAAATTATGATTTTATTTCAATTAGTAAAGTTCAGCAACTGTACATGGTTCAATAAGAAGGGCATTTGTTTTGTTTTACATGTTTACCAATAATTTTTATTATCTAAATACTCTTTATTAGCAATTTAAACATTTTATTCTAAAGAGGTTGTTTATAAAGATTACTTACTAGGTACAGGTCCCCAAAGCCAAGTATTGAGGATATTTTCTGAAGATTGATTGTTGTTAGTTGAATTTGTGCTTTGTGTTTTCTTAATAGCACTTTCACAATCTAATTGATGACAGGCTGAACAATTGCAAGCTGACAATGGTCCACAATATCCCGGTGAACAGCATCCGCAAGACAATTTTTCTGCCCCGCAGTAATGTTTTCCATCATCGCCCAAATACGACAAATTGTCAGCACTATTTATTACTGGCGCTGCACTGGATGAGACAAGCTCACAATCTTGTATTAAATTATTCCACAAAATAGCCGTATCCTCCGGATTACGTAAATTTGCAATTAAATCGGCTCGCAACCACTTAGCATCGAGACAAGGCAATGGACGCAGATACAGTTCATTTCCAGCCATTGTACAAACAATTGGCAATTGTTAATTATTTTAGCAAAAAGCGTTCAAAATATATGTATTAGCGGACATTATGTCTATTTGATTTAATTGTAAATAGAATTATGCCAAAAATTGTGCAAAACTTTGGAAAAATTGTCGCCCTTTTTTCTTATTCGCCACCTTTTTTTTGACGTGAATTCACTGACGGAAAGGAACTTTTGTTTTCTTCAAAAATTTAAATGAAATTTTCACTTATTTTCAAGATTATAAAATAGATAAATATTTTTATTGATTCTGGATTATGGAAAATTGAGAATTAACAAATTCACAAAAAAATTCGATAATATAAATTTAGAACTTGGAAATTTGACAATACGGCTGTCTGACACCTGTCAATATTTTTTCAACGGCAACAACAACTGCCTAGTAGGTGGATTAAGTTGGCAACAGTTCAATTTAAACGTTGAATTATTTATGATGTTTTTGCAACAATATATATTTAAAATGAAATTTGTAGGCAACCACACGATATATGAAGAGGAGGACTACATGCGATGTATTTAAATTCCTTAAATAAATACGAATATCCACCTACTAGGCAGTTTTTGTTGTAAAGCTCTCTAATTAAAGAGTTTCTAAAGTTATTAGTGACATCTGTATTTCATTACAACAACTGAAATTATTTATTTATTTTCTTCTTATTTTAAACTTTTTCAAACAAAGATGGCTCTATTGAAAACAAAAAAAACCAAAATAAAAAGTTTGTCTTTGACATCTAAATGACATTTCATATTAACGGAAATCATTTGTTGCCCTTCTGGGAATTGTTTTCATTTTGCAATGATGTTCTGCAATAATTTAAAAGAAAAATGCTTTCCACTAACTCAGACAGTGTATATTATTTAGTGGGTGAACTGTGTAAATGTTTCCGGCAAGAATATAGCCCCCACAAACTAACAAACATAACATCTGCGCGCAAACAAAAATCACGGTGTTATGAAATTTTACTAAATAAATCTTTGGATTATCCTATAAATTCAAGTAATACCACTGATCCTTTAAGAGATTTGGATATACATCTTTTTGAACTAAGAATAAAATCAAAAAATGATTATAACAAAGAAAAAGAATGCGAGAATTTTGAGAAGTACCTGCAATACATCCTGGAGGAGCCTTATTTTCAGGAAAATGAAGGACAAAATATTTTGAGTTTTCTATTAAATTTGCAGGGAAGTCTTGAGGAATATGTTGCAAATAAAGATGTAAAATCATAACTTGTGTAAATATATTTTATTTAATATCAAATTTTCAGAATATTTTTAAATCAAATTTACTTATACCTGGACCGTTTACTCTTCATGCCAGTCCAACTAAGAATGCCCACTATCCACAAAAAAGCTTTCAAATATCGAAACCAGCAACGGACACTTTTGGAGAACTGCAGCGCTTGCAGGACGATAAAAATCCCTATTTACCGCGTTTTCTTTTCCAAGAAGAATCAAACAAATTACTGAAGATACACCAAAAATATGGACTCTCTACAAGAGGTACAGTGACAGTATTTAGCGGAGTTGTTCGCGACACTTGGGGTTCTGCGTTGTGCTTAAACCCGTTTGCATGTAAATTTTTTACCAACATATCTAGAGTTACTACGTGTTTCAGCATTAATCCATTGCACGATAAAAAAGTAAACAAACTCAGTTTTATTACTATTATTAGATTCAATAATGTTATTCCTTATTACAGAGCCTTGTTAAAACTTCCCATGTAAAGTTAGTGAAGAAAACTGATGCCATTTCTGATGACAACAAAACCTTTAGTTGGAATTGGGAGAACCTAGGTTGAACTGTTGTTATACACTCATGCTAAAGTTTTATTTCTTTCCTTATTTTAGGCACTTATAAAATTCCACTTTCTTCATCGTTCTCTTCAGAGTCAAATTCCTCATTACATCTGAATTCAATACTACATGAACATTCTACGAAGCCATTTTCTGCCAAAGTGATGAAGTTGTCTGATTTTATCGTCGATTTAAAATCTCTAACTATTGGTATTCAATCCGATACATTTAGTCTTGATGAATTCGCAATTTTTCACATGCTGCCGGATATTACAATTGCCGGTGTGAGCCCGTCTGTTATAGAGACATTTGCTTCCGATTTTTTAGAATGTGGGACTTGCTACAAAAGGCTACAGATTATGACGATCAAGCAAAATTATAAACTCATGTACGATGGCTTTATATATAAGGTATTTGTTAAAATTAAATTTTTTTCTTAACTAGAACCATTTGAATTTTCCAGGCTTTATGTAGCGCCTTGGAAGAGTATTTAGTAATATTCCGAAATTTTGTGATTTCATTTAATTGTCTTACATTACCTGAGCTTCGGTGTAAATTGAAGGATATGATGAAGCAAATCGTGGCGTTAGCACATACTTTATCTATTCATCCAAGCAGTAAACGAATCTAAGTCTGAAATTTCTGAAAATTGAAAATAATAATTTTTTTCATAGTTGAAGCAGGTGTGAAACTTCCTACTGGTTCGCAGTTCCTTGGATTTTTGTACAGGGAAATAACGCAAGTTACTCAAAAGGATATTGTTATGTTGTTAGTGTACCTTTTAAAACGTTGTTGCTCTGTTTATTTCAAGTAAGTACTAATACACTTTCTCACTTTACGCAATTCTTCTTAATGACACTAATAATTTGTTGTAAAATGATTACTTTGTCATCATCTTCTTTAAATACTCTAGTTTTGACTGCCTGATAAATGTAGGTTCTCTAAATCTATTTTGACTGACAAAATTTATTATAAATAGTCACAATATTTCATTTTAAAGAAATATTATGCTTTTCTTCTATAAGTCTAGAAAGACTCATAGAATGGGAAGTAAGGATACATATAGGCATAAACCAACTATCAAGTTGTCTACATGCATATATGAAAGGTAGATCGGTTGATTCCGCTTTACATAGCCTAGTACATGAAGTGGAAAAGGCATTGATGTACAAAAAAGTATCGTTATGCTGCTTCATTGACATGATAGTGATTGACAAGCTACTTGAAACCCTATCAGAGAAAGGTCTCTACGTAACTTGTTATGCGGACAACCTGGTGATAGTAGTCAGAGGTAAGTTTGAAGAAAATCTGGGATACTTACTTCAAGAAGTAATCGACACGGCAACCTCTTGGTTGCAGGATTGTGGACTGAAGATAAACCCAAATAAAACGGAACTCTGCTGCTTCACAAAAAGACATAAATTAAAAAAGATAGCTCCCCCGAGCATCGGAAACACGAGATTAAGAATGAGGCCAAATTTCTGGTTGTGCTGATGGACGGGAAACTAAATTGGGCGAGGGAGCTACACGAGAAGAAAAAGAAAGCGGTAAGAGCTTTCTGGACTTGTTGAAATGCTATAGGTAAAGTATGGGGACTATCACCCTATATTATTAAATGGATATACACATGTGTAATCAGACCCATGATAACGCATGGAGCGATAGTCTGCTGGAAAGCGATAGAGGTGGGCTTTTAGACGCAGGTGAAATTAAAACAATTTTGAACCTTAAAAAGAAGAGTGGTTGGAAAAATTATCGAAATTTATGAAGTGAAACAGGAAAGTGATAAGTAATTTATTAAATGATCCCGAAAATTATGGAAAGAAAAAAAATCCTGGTCGGCCAAAGATGATTTCTGGATGTGAGACGATTACTTTTGAGAGAAGCTTCAAATTCTTCCTTTTCCGCCGCACAAATAGGCAAAAAAATTGGTGTCAAAGCAATTGTCAGCACAGTAAGAAGAGTGAAGAAGAAAAAGTGTAGGAAAGTTATATTTTTGGACGAGAAAAAATTAAATTTAGATGGTCTCGATGGATACTGCTTCTATTTCCACGATCTACGCAGAGAAGAGGCATTTTTAAGCAGAAGACAGCACGGTGGTGGAAGTGTAATAGTGTGGGCTGGCATTGGATATAATGGAAAAACAGAAATAAAATTTATCCAAGGAAGAATAAACGCTAAAAACTATTTAGAGTTAATTAGGGAGGAATTTAACGCGCGCGCAAATGAAATAGCAGGACATGAGTATATTTTCCATCGAACAGTGTGAACGTCCTAGATTGGCCACCCAGGTCTCCGGATCTAAATGTTATAGAAAATGTTTGGAGAGATCTCTCACGAGCTCTTTACACCGGAGGAAGGCAATTTGAGAACGTTGAAGACCTGTGCTATGTTTATGACCCAGGCAAAAAAGAAATATTTTCTCGATTCCGGGAATTTTAGTCTAGAACGGCGTTGCCGTGTATATGGTGGTATTAGTCTTTCAGGTGTTCATTTATGTGGTACATAATACTTACCTTGAATACACTCATTTCCTTATTTCGCTATAAACAGTTGCTGTTGTTTTGCGATGATAACCCAGATATAAATATAAATACACATAACAGGAAGTGAGGAAACTTGAGTCTTGTTGGCATTTTTTTAAATTTCTTAATTAAAATGCACGGGGAGATGTGATATCGAACCCAGGGAAAATGGCATGGTGGTCGTGCCGCTCAAAGAATTCATCCAAATCCGTCTCCTTTGTAAGCATGTATTATTTTGTGGCCCTTTCTTACTGTATTAGGCCATGTATTATCGATTGATTTTACTTACTTTAGAACAATATCGATGTCTCGTTTCTTCTTTTAACCATTACACAAGAAGTATTGTTAGGCGAGTGCTCCACTTGGCTGTAGTTGACAGGTTGAATATTTTCAGAAAAATATGTTATGCAAAATTATATATATATAACGTACCAACATTTGCAGACATCTTCAAAAATGGATATTCTACGGGGTTCTAGATGACCCATGCAACGAACTGTTCATATGCTTTGTTGACCACTACAGGTCATATACGAAGTACTTTTTCGACAAGGCTTATCATGTCAGTAGGGAATCAGTTCCAGGATTCTTCCAAGGATTCGAAGACCAAATTTTACAATGCGGAAAATATGCAATGCTTCTCAAGGCTTTTAAGCCAAATGTAAGTTTTAAATCGCTTGTCAATTATAATATTTTCACATATATCTTTTCATGACAGTACCCTCTGTTTGATATCGAATACCCTTCAATATCAGTTTGCCTCTCTTTTGAAGAGGTTCAAACAGTTGCAGAAAATTGTAGAAAATATGCAGAGAAAGCCCATGAAATATGTGGTAAACCAATAACTTGCGCAGATGTATTCCACAAAAGGCGAGAAAAGAAGAACGAATTTTTCAGAATGGTTTCAGAGAAATGTAAGAAAAACATGGAAATATGGACTGGTAAGTACTTGGGTGTTAATTAAAAAAAAAACGTTAAAAATGTTTGGTATTTTAGCTGAACAAGAAGGTAAAGCAGCTCTGCGAGTTGCTGAAAAGAAAAAACGACTGGAAGAAATTCACGCACAACTTCAGGAAGTCAAAGAGCGAAAAATCGCTGAAAAGAAATCAAACCTTCAATTAGAGTTAAAACTGCTTAAAGAAGGTGAAGAAGTTGAGAAGAAGCGTCTTTTACAAGAAAATTTAAATATTCAAAAACGGCTTGAATACTATCAGGAGCTAGGCGCTATTATGGAAGAAAGAAAACAGAGGGCTGAAAAAGATATCGCTAAAGCAAATTCAGCAGTCGATGGATTCCCTGAAACACCAGTTAGCAGTCATACTGATTTTGAATCGTGTTGCGGTGAAGACGATCCTGAATCTGGATATGAAGATTGTGTTTCTGTTGGTTTTATGGAGAAATTCAAACAATCCGAAGAAGATCTCTTTAAAATTGTTAGAACAGACAACAGTGAAAAGGAAGAAGTCTACAACATTGGTAATGGCGAAACAGATTGCGCTGAACGTGATAGCATTAATATTAAACGAATGCCAAAAAGTGAGTCGGACTACTTTAATTCGAACGAAGTGGAGCCTGATTCAAACGTTATATCCGAATTAGAGCAGAATCGAAATAAAGTGTTGGGATCACACCTTGAAGGTTGTTTTAGTCAGACACAAACCAAAGTTGATACTAGCAAACCATTAACAGAAGCACAAAAAATTAAGCTCAAAGTTCTGATGCATGAGTTTGGCTACCAAATTTGCGACAATGCTTCCGGAAAATCTGATATTAATTCAAATTCAGCTTCAACTGAAGTTGAACAATTTGAGTCGAAATCTACTCTTTCTGATTTACAGAAAAATCGGCAAAAGATGATGCAAAATGATATTTTTGCTGCTTTTAACAATAAAGAAAACGAGAGGAAGACTTTAAACTTAGATTTCAATTTAGAAAGATCTAGAAATCGTCGACGAGTCCTAGAGAGCGAGTTTCATATATTGACTGGTGAGAGTAGCTCTGCCGTCCAGACTCCAATGTCAACAACATCAGACTCTTGTTCAATTGACGACAGACTCGAAGATGATGCCAATTGCATTAAGAACATTTCCAATTTAAAAGTAGACATAGAAGTGGCGAAAAGTCTTGATGTAGCAAAAATGCAACTTGATGTGCCGACAGCTGTTGTTGAAGAAACTCCTGAATGTGCATTAAATACGGCCGGACTAATAGCCAGAAACAGATTCGACTTTTATGACAGAAACATTAGTGACGAAACTCAAAAGGAGTCTTCTGCAGATACTACGGATTTTCCAATGGATCTGCAAGTAGAAACATGTTTCCAACCATCAACCGAAGTTTCATGTTCGTATAAAAGATGTGAAGAGCTTTTGAACAGTAACTTTAAGTGCGAACCACGCAATCCTTTATTTTCTATAAAGTCAAAGCAGCCAGAAGGTAATGCCACAAGTGTGCAAGCAATTGAAGTAAGACGGAGATTATTGAACAATCTTAGTGCAATTACATTAACAGAGTTTTTACAAAAATCTGTTACTATTCCGTTGTGCACGCATCTCGAAATAATGAATAATGAAGTAATGCGAATTTTCCTTGATGACTTAGATATTATTGGACATTTTAAGAGCCTCCGAAACTACTTTTTCTTAATGGACGGAGAGTTTGGTAGTTTTATATGTGATGGCTTAATTGCAAGATTGGAAAAGGGCGCTACGCCTAATGAACTGCTCAACTATCAAATGCTACACTCAATTCTCGATAATGCATTAGGATCAAGTATAATAGGTAATGATAAAAATGCAGAAAATTTATCCTTTATAGTCATGGATGTCCCAGACAAATTTGATCTCAATTCACCGACTGTTTTGGATAATCTAAGTCTCAGCTATCGAGTCACGTGGCCAGTGAATCTCATTCTCAATCCCGAAACCTTAGAACAATACTCAAATATATTTAAATACTTGATGAAAGTAAGGAGAGTCAGTTGGCTGCTAGAGGAATCATACCAAATGTTGAAAGAAATTGTCAAAAAACATGGAAAAGAAATTCTTTTCTCCCCGCAATATCGACGAGTTCAACAAATTCGACAAAAATTTTTTCATTTCGTGCACGCTTTAAGGAATCATATAACATCAAGTGCTCTGCAGGCGTCATGGAAAACCTTTAAGGATGACTTGCTTTCCGCAAAAACCATGGAAGATTTGTACAGAAAGCACACAACTTACATTAAAAAGATTCTTTTTCTATGTATGCTTAACAAAAGGAGTACAGAGTTTTACAACACCATCGAAAATATATTCAAAGTGTCTCTGAAATTTTATAGGTAAGAATAATTTTCTACAATAATCGTTAATATTTTTGTAAAACTTTAGAAACCTAAAATCACGAGAATGGAAAAAACTTCCAGGAAATGAGCATTTTACGCACTCACGATATGAAAGGCTTCTTAACGACGAGGCCGAGTTTGAAAAGTTGATTAAATATACAATTTACCTGGGGAACAAGATCGTCAGGCACGGCTACCAGGAAGAAATTGGTGAATTTATAAGTTTCATTAACTATAACAACTA
Organism: Leptarthrus brevirostris; assembly: GCA_964036015.1. Classification (NCBI taxonomy): domain Eukaryota; kingdom Metazoa; phylum Arthropoda; class Insecta; order Diptera; family Asilidae; genus Leptarthrus; species Leptarthrus brevirostris. The sequence continues at coordinate 8,127,713 of OZ038374.1, read as the reverse complement.
TTACGTTGTTGATGCCTAACTCGTTTGTTATTAATCCTGTGCAAAATTTGTTTTATGTTACTGCCACTTTTTTGCTGTTATTTACTGTATTACTAATAAATGCAATGTAATGGAAAAATAGGTATTATTCGCAGCACGACGCAGTCAATATAGTGGAATGTGTCGTCGTAAAATGAATCAATGATCATTGTTTCGAATGTATCGATCAAGACGTGTCACAATGCCTAGATAGAAGCCGATAAACTATTAAAGCTTTGAAAGGTTTTTTAAGTTTTTTTTGTTTATTATTAAGATTTGAAAGTTATAAATTTCGTTATTTACTATAATTGTGTAACTAATTTTTATTAAGTGTCATGCAGGAGATTAAACAAAGGAAATTGGGTAAATATACTTAGTTGGCAGAAACCCGAAGGGATTGTAGATCACCTCCTTGAAACCCAAATATGATAGCAGAAGTGCGGAAAGATTGATCTATTCAACGGCATTTTGGAACAAACTAAAAAGAAAAACATTGAATGGAAATAAAACTAATTTACTGCGAAGACAACTGAAAACGTAAGTAGAATGTAGCACACAAAGTACTTAAGATAAAAATTTTCCAATTTTCTGATATTGTAACGAAATTGCAGTAACCAGGAATTTGGAGAATAAAATTCAAATAAATAACTAAGTAAATTATTTACAAAAGAATGCTCCTTTGAAAGAAAGGTCCTCTAAGTCTTCACCCTCAAAGAAGCATTGGCCACTTAGGCCTTTAGTGGCCCGTTGTACGCCCCCTGCTCGGCAGCGTACCCTAAAGTCCAATGTCAAGCCAACTTGTCCCCGTAACGAATTGAATAATTCGATTGTACATGCAAGTAAAGAGTACAGATACTGTGCAGTAATTTACTGCTGTCAAAATTCTGTTTTCATCCGGAGAGAGTCATAGACTCCAAAAAAGTACCCCCCCCCCCCTTAAATTAACCATTCCCCTTCAAAATCGCGTTTGAAAATGATGGTTTCTTTAAAGGATGTTTGCTCATTTAAATGCATGTAAGTCCGTTAAAGTACATCGCAAGACCAACGTTTACAGCTTTTTTGAAAGCGGACACTTTATCCTTTCTAATGGTATCCAACATGCCATAATCCACTTAAAAAATTTTGAGTTATTGTACCTCAAATATGAATATTGGGAAAATTTTGCACAAAATGTTGGTATGTCATCCTCGATTCTGTAAAATTTTTACACCAAGGATATCAACAAAAAAAGGATTAACTCGATATCTGCAGCCGTTCAAAAGTTATTGACATTTTTATGCTGCTCGAGAAAATCTATTTTTAAATTGAGTGTTCTACGTGGCCCCCATCCATCCCCCTGGTATTTTAATCTTGCTGGCCAAACACAGAGTCCGCCACTACCAATCCATTTCCTTCTATAAGCTTCGTTCAGGTACTGTCGCATCTGAACCGAGAAATGGCCAGTACATATTCTTTTATAAAAATTCCATCTACAATCATTTTTGACATCATTAGGTAGTTCATTGAATAGTTGAAAGCCTCTATATATTAGGGAATTCTGAGCGGCACTGCTATACCACCTCAGTAGTACTAAGTGGTGATTACTTCTTACGTGATATCGTTGAACATCTCCAACGGGCCGCACATATTTACTTAAGTATCCCGCAAGTTTTTTATATCTGACTTTGTATATAAATAAAAGCATATTCAGCTCCAGTCTCTGTTTTACATTTAACCACTTGAACGTATCAAGCATACATTGAATTCGCGTATATTTATTGCACTTTAAAATTATTCTCATTGCCTTGTTCTGTAATTTTTGTAACTGGTCAATCATTACTTGGGTAACAAAAACAAAATTGTTGAACAATATTCAAAATGTGGTTTTATAATCACATTATAAATATCAATTCCACTATTCATTGAAAGACATTTTCTGATTCTTCTGAAGAAACTCACTTTTTTACCAATATTTTTACATATTTAGTCTATATGATTTTAAAAGTTTAAGTCTCACCTAAAGATTTTTATTATTTCATTGTCTATTCTTAGTTCTTGATTGTAGTTGATAGTCACAAACTTAGTTTTAAACCACACACTTAGTTGCTTTAAATCAAATTCCAGTTTAATTTTGCAGTCTTGTACATCTTTTCCCATAATATATAAAAGCACATTATCCGCGAACAAATTAAGTGTAGCATGTGTTACAGCATTATTAATATCATTAATGTAAATCAAAAATAATAATGTTCCTAGTACTGAACCTTGTGGCACTCCAAGTTTATTACTTTTTAGATCAGACAAAACGTTATCTATTCTTGTTCTTTGACGACGATCATTTAAGTAATTAGCAAACCAATTCAGCTATTTATTCTTCACTCCGTATTTTTCAAGCTTATTTATTAATGTGTGGTTCGATAGTCTCGAAGGCCCTTTTTGAATCAATGAAAACAGTCAGGACGACGTATCCCTTATCCACAAACTCCCTCCACTGAGTAATAGTCAAATTTAATGCCGTTTCACACGAATGTGCTTTTCGAAAACCTGATTGAGTCTCCAAGATTAATTTATTGAGATATATTCTCTATCACTTTCTTGGCGATTTAGCAACCATTCACAAAAGAGATTTCTACTTGCATAATCTCTTTGTTCAAGGCCCTACACCTGTTGGAAATGGCATAAGTGATACTGGTGCCTTCCAAAACATTATGAACTGTGCTGTTTGATACAACAATCCTAACGGCAATTCTTCATGTGCTTATGCGGAGATTGTCAGCAACTAACCCCAATACACGGTCTTCCACCACAGGTATTTGCTGCCTGCCTCTGTCATTATGTTCAATTCAAAATCGTAATCCGTATCTAAAATCGAAAACCAATACCGTAATCCAATTGTCGTTATCGTAAATCTAAAAAACCAGAAAATTCAAAAATTTTGGTCAGGACACTTCAAAGAATCCATTGATATAGCGTTTCCTACACATTTTCCGAACACCCTGTACATTGCTAATAAATTATTATTAATTGTTAACGCCACAAGCCTAAAAAAGCTGTTTTGCATGAAAGGGATAGGCTGATGTTCCGGCTAAAAGCTAATAAATTTTTGTCCTTCACATTCTTAATAAATAACAGTATTTTGTTATTACTCATACTATAGAAGCTCTTTTTGTTTGAATTTATAATAAATAAACGTATATAGTAGTTCTTAACGTAAATCATGAAAAAGCGACACAGAAAACCTAAACTGCAGAGAAAAATTCAGTTCGATCAAGCAATTGCGAAAGGAATCGAAAGAATATTGATGACAACAAACAACATTGAGTTTCGAAAGGTTTGCCTTGACACGTTGGACGTTAACACGAGGCGGGAGGCAAATGTGAAAATACTAGATTATTTAGATAAGATAATACATCATAAAACTCGTTAACAATTTATTCTACAAATGTCGAAAAAATAAAGAAATAAACTTAAAAATTAGCTCCGTTCTACTTTTCTTTCTTCTCTCCACTTTCAGGATTCGATTGAAGCAGAGTACTCTTTAAGCCAACTTTTTTCAATTCTTCGATTAAATCTCCGCTTTGATGCATTTGTAAAAGGATATCACAACCTCCGACGAATTCTCCATTTATGTAAACTTGCGGTATGGTTGGCCAGTTTGAAAAATCTTTTATACCTGAAACACAATCAATCTAAAATTTTTATGCAATCATTACTAGTATTTTTACCTTGTCTTAAATCTTCGTTCGATAATACATCGTGACTATCATACTCCACTCCGTGCATTCTCATAATTTGTACAACCGCATTACTAAAGCCGCATCGGGGTGCCTCCGGGTTGCCCTTCATAAAAACTACAATTTTGTTCTTTTTCACCATTTTCTCTAAAACCTCCTTGTCAATTTTCGCTTGCTCTGCACAGAATGTCCTTATTAGCAATTGCTTCTCATTTTTGCAATTGTTTAGAGCCTGTCGAAAGGCAGTTCGCAAAATATTATTCATTTTTTTGGGTTTTTTATATTCACTTCTCAATTGTCAATTACCTAACCTAACCAAACATTTTAGTTTCCACATATTTCCGGCAGATGGTAGATTTTGGCCCGAATTACAATTCTCCAAAATAAATCTTCGGCTTTTTCAGAAAATTGCAGCTGGTCGTTCCCGTACTGAAGTGAATTCACCAACACCACATAAATAAGTAAGCCGCAGCCAGCTGTGCAGCTGCAAAAGTACGGGAACAGACCAACATTGACAGGTGTCAGGCAGCCGAATTGTCAAATTTATTGAAAATACCTAGCCCTCGTGGCGTTCATGTTTTTCCGGCAATTAAATATACAAAAATTCTCGTTATTGACTGGATATTGTATTTTTAGGCGAATTGATAAGTTATCGTTCCTGTATAGGAACCCGAAATTTACAAATTCAAGTTCAATTATAACAAAAATAAGCACTAGAATGGAAGTGAAGTATCATGCTCCAGATAAATCCGAATTTGATAAAAAAGATTACAGGTTTGTGAGGAATATGTCGATATTTCATTTAAATTGAACTAATCATTTGTTTTGCTATTAAAGGGTACTTAGATTGTCCGACGGGCTTGTGGCTATGTTGGTGTCAAATCCATCACCGATACCGGCCGATGCACTAAGCAGCAGTAGTTCATCATCAGATGAAGAGAATAGCAGTGCCGAGGAATGGGAATCTGTAGAGTCGACAACCACAGAGGAAGATAGTGAGGACTTAAGCGACTCAGATGAAGAAGGTGATGAAAAGCTTGCGGCATGCGCTTTAATGGTTGATGTTGGGTCATTCAGTGATCCGCCCGATATTAATGGATTAGCGCATTTCTTGGAGCATATGATATTTATGGGATCAAAAAAGTTTCCTCAAGAAAATGAGTTCGATGCTTACATTAAGAAAAGCGGTGGATTTGATAATGCTGACACCGAATGTGAGGAGACTTCGTTCTATTTTGAAATAGCAGAAAAATATTTGGATGGAGCATTAGAAAGGTTCGCTGCACTGTTCACAGAACCTCTTATGAAAAAAGAAGCGATGACCAGAGAGCGGGACGCTGTTGAATCAGAGTTCAATTCTACTTTACAGGACGATGAAATGAGACGAGATCAAATTTTAGCTAGTATTGGTAGCCCTGGGCATCCAAGTAGTATTTTTACATGGGGCAATTTGAAGACATTAAAGGATAACATCGATGATGACAGTCTACATCGAAGATTGCATGAATTTAGAAAAAGACATTATAGTGCGCATAGAATGTATCTTTGTCTTCAAGCAAGATTACCTTTGGAAGAGCTTGAAGTAAGTTAGAATTTTTTCTGTATCTAATAAAATTAATTTTGTTGCTTTAATTCTAGACTATGGTAGTAAAGCATTTCTCTGCCATTCCTAATAACAAATTGCCAAAAGATGACTTTAGTGCGTTTAACCACGAAAATGCCTTTAGAGAAGAATTCTTCAATCGAGTGTACTTTGTTAAGCCTGTGTCCAATATCTCTAAATTGGAACTAACGTGGGTCTTACCTCCTTTATTAAATGTAAGTTTTTTTTGCCGTTGGTGTTTTAAATTCAAGTCCTCAGAACTTTTATAAATTATTATCATTGACACACTTTAATGTAGGAGTACAAAACTAAACCTCATCACTATCTAGCTTATTTGATTGGATATGAAGGACCTGGTAGTCTCTGCGCTTACTTAAGGAGAAAGTAATTCCGATTCAACCCTTTTCTCAATATATTATTTAAAAACTTATTTTTTTTCAGATTGTGGTCGTTGGAAATGATAGCTGGAGTTGATGATTCAGGCTTTGAGTACAATTCCATCTATTCATTATTTAATATCTGCATTTATCTTACAGAAGAAGGCTTTAATCACATAAACGAGGTTAACTAGAATTGTTCGTAAACGACAGCCATATTATAATTTTTCCAGTTCAGGTTTTGGCAGCAACTTTTTCGTATATTAAAATGTTTCATTCAATTGGACCAAACAAAGAGTTGTTTACAGAACTGCAAGACATCGAAGCTACTACATTTCGTTTTCATGTAGAGAAGAGTGCTCTTGATAATGTTGAGGATCTTGTTGTGAATATGAAGTATTATGATCCAAAATATATTCTAACTGGCCCAGCATTGTATTTCGAATATGATGATGTTGCAATTTGGAAAATTATTCATGAGCTCAACACAAATCGATTTAATATTATGATTACATCGCAGAATAAATTCGATGGAATTACATATGATAAAAAAGAAGAGTGGTTCGGAACTGAATATACTACGATGACAATACCCAAAGAATGGATTTTATTGTGGGAAAATGCAAAGCCAATTCCTGAGCTTTCCTTTCCCCAACCAAATCTGTTCATTGCTAAGGATTTTCGAATTTTGTGGAAAGAAATGGGAATGCCTATTTTACCGAATTATCCAAGGAAAATTGTAGATACTGACGTGTGCGAATTGTGGTTTAAACAGGATGATAAATTCTTACTTCCAGTAGGATACATGTACTTTTACTTCATTACCCCCTTATGTATGACAAGTGAGAAAAAGTATGTTATAATATTTATGCGGAAACATTTTGTTTATCAACTTTTTTCAGTGCGGTTTGCTTAACGCTTTACTCTTTATTGATAAAATTCCAATTGGTGGAACAGCTGTATCCAGCAGTGGTTGCTGGACTGGACTATCAATTGTACTCATCGGAAAAGGGGCTTGTGCTTAAGGTAAGTTTATTTCAATTTATTATTTATTTTTAGATTATTTATTTTATCTTTCACGGAAATGAGTACTTTTGTTCTTTGTCAAAACGGTATAACTAATGGAAGGTAGGGAACATGTTGAACATCCTATCTAAGAAAAAATGGGTTTAATTGTTTGAAGTCTGAATGTAAGAAGTCTGCGCATTAAAATGGATGAGTTTTGTGAAATTTTCACTAAGCCCAACATTCATGTTATATTGGTTAGGGAAACATGGCTTCACCCTCATATACCATCCTGTCTTGTTTTGATACCTGTTCACGCATAAGACCCATAGCGCTATAGACCTCACGTTCCTAACACCTGCGTTTGATTGGTAAGTCGACCTTAACCTCCACAGTAGTGACCACTTTCCCCATAAAAATTCCTGTCCTCAAATCACCATAAAACTGGAAAAAAGGCCGAAATGTATAACCAAAAAAGCCGACTGGAATACATTCCAGAAATCCATCAATATCACTAAGGACTTCCAGGACATAACAGATATAGACAAAAGCGAAGAATACTTAAAGGGAAAAATTTTACAGGCAGCAAAAGAACCTATACCACAGTCTTCTTCAACTAGTTCAAAGCGTAGAGTCCCATAGTGGAATAGTGAAGTCAAGGCTGCTATCAAATCACGTAAAAAACTCTATAGATAATACGTCAGGACGTTTGAACAAACAGACTAGCTAAATTTCTTGATCGCCAAACGTGAAACCAGGAAAATAATCAGATCTTACCGAAAGGAAAGTCTTAAAAACTTTATCAACTCAATCAATTCACCAATCACTCACGTATTTAAAAAATTCAGGAATATCAATGGTTTCAAAAGACAACCATTAATCACCGGTCTATATGATGAACACAACAACCTTATCACAAATCACACTGAAATTAGTGAGCATCTAGCCAATACCTTTACAAAGATATACTTAACCTCCCAGCACCCATCTCGTGCTTTTATTGAAAATCGAACAGACAGAAATACATTCCAAGAGACTACAAACATTCAGACTATAACTGCGCTTTCTCCTTGGAAGAACTAGAACATGCTCTCAACTCCAGTAAAGGTTCATCACCCGGCCCTCATGGAATTCACTACGACATGTTAAAAAATCTTCCGATCACTGGCAAGAAGTACCTTCTTACTCTACAATAAAATATATCAAAATGGAGAATTCCCCACGAAGTTCACTGCTTATCCCAATCCCTAAACACCGTAAAGACCCAAAAAAGACCACAAAGTACAGACCTATCTCCTTAACAAACTGCACAAAATACTGGAAAAAAATGCTAAACCGGCGGCTGGTCTTTGCAGGAACCCAGAATCAATTCACCTATTCCATCAAACGATGAAATGAGGCTCCCACACCGCATGCAGAGAAAAGAATAACAAAAAAGAAAGGAACAGGAAGAAAACAAGCAAAGAAACCCCGCACACACCATGCAAACAGAGAGTCACGGGAGCACAGAAAATAGATAGTTCTTAAACAACATCTTACTAAGAGTTAAATCAAAATTAGGACATGCGTTAACAGCCCTACATAAACGATTAATTGGTTCTTGCATGCCATAATTAGATCTCGATGGTTCAACATGCAGTAAAGGCAGTCTTCGAAGGTTATGTTAGGACTGGCTGAAAGAAAACTTTCTAACAAGCAAACCTGAGTTAATATTGGAGTTCAAGAGCTGGTGAATAAAGACCAAGTCAGCGACTTTGCGCCTTTTATCAAGCCAGTGCAAACCGATCAACCGGAGGCGGTTGGTATAGGGCGGGAGTCTAAGCGGATCGTCCCATGGGAGCCCTCTTAGCGCAAATCTAAGCAAATTACGCTGCACCGATTCGATACGCTTGGAATGAACAGCGTAGTACGGCGACCAGACCTGAGATAAGAATAGGTCTAACTAAGGAGCAGTGCAAATGAATCAATGTTGGTATATTCGAGAACTCTCTAGACCAACACTTAACAAAGCTCAAACTGCCTCTAGACACGTCATAGTTAATATGCAGAGTAAAGTCAAGTTTCCTATCAAGTTCTACCCCAAGGTCAGTTACGGACAGCACACGACGAAGACCATTCCTCGCAAAGTTTTAATCCGAAAATTGTAGATTAGGGCTTCTGGAAAAGGTCATAACCTCACATTTCTCGATATTGAGGTGTAAGTCATTATGCTCGCACCACACGAAACGTATCCAAGTCCTTTTGAATAAGGACGGCATCACCACCATCTTTAAGATAAGAGAAGATGTTCATGTCATCAGCGTAGATTAGAACATTAGAGTACGAGATCAGACGAACAATGCCGTCAATGGCAAGAACGAATAGAGGGCCGAGATTACAGCATATGAAGCCCTGAAGATTCTAGAGGTAGAGCCACGGAGCGACACACGATATGTCCTGTCTCTTAGATAGGAAGAAGTCCAGTCAAGAACAACAGGGGGGAAACCCAGCTTCCCGAGTTTAAATATAATTACGGAGTGAGGGAGTTTATCAAAGACTTTACTGAAATCCGTGTATATGCAGTCAATTTGTATGCCTCGCTGGAAGCCAGAAATAACGTGAGAGGTAAATTCAAGTAAGTTAGTAGTCGTTCAACTACCGGCCATGCTGATTGGGAGAGATTAAGCCAATACAACGCTCTATAAGCTGCGAATACACTATTGATTCAAATAATTTAGGTATGCAAGATAACTTCGCGATTGGTCTATAATTTGTTATAATATATTCTTATGGACCTTTTTATGAACAGGGACTATAAAAGAGCACTTCAACAATGCAGGAAATTTACCAGTTTGAAGGGACCTATTGAAATATAAAAGCAGTCTGTATTCGGATAACTTATAAACTAGACCTCGTAATAAAAGTAATATTTTAAAAACACGAGATCTTGTTTTAATTGCAAAGTACCCTGTTATTATAACTGCATAATATATAGTTTTGATAAGCCCCTCAGTGTTTCAACATGCATTTTTATAGCATTGATTTTAATATGTCTAAAAATTGTTTCAATTTTGCTTTTGTACTTTCTTTGCATGTTATTGTTAGTGAATCAGTTATTGATAATAAAATTTATTTCTTCTAATATTTCATTTTGTTTTAGGTTAATGGGTACAATGAAAAACTGCATCTAATAGTTGATATTATCACAAAACACATGACAAACCTAATGGAAACACTCGAGGAGCAGCAATTGCGAGTGATTATAAAACAACAGCAGCGGAATTACTACAACTCATTGATAAAACCAAAATCCTTAAATAGGTATTTTCCTTGCAAATACTTTAAACAAATTTTTTAAAACTTTATGTTTGTTAAGAGACCTTCGACTTTGCGTAATTGAAAATGTGCGATGGTCAATGCACGACAAGTATAACTCACTTAAGGATATTACACTGTCAGACTTGAAAGAATTTTGCAATAATTTCTTTAAGGAGATGAAAATTCAAGGTCTTATTCAGGGAAATCTAACAGAGATAACTGCCCAAAATGTGATGAATTCAATTCTAACAAACTTTAATTGTTCCAAAATTGCAGACGTAAGTTCAGAAATTGCTAGATTGATTAAAATTGTAACATTAGAGGATTATTGCAGCCTAAATTGGTCGAATCCCGGACGTGTCAACTTCCTACAGGTTCAAATTACCTAAAATGCAAGTCTTTTAATGAGTGCGATGTCAACACGGTGGTATCGAATCTGTATCAAATAGGGCCATGTACACTTCGTAGGGAATGTATTATGGATTTGTTGCTGATGTTCTCGGAAGAGCCGATTTTTGACATACTCCGTACAAAGGAGCAATTAGGTTATGATGTATCGTCCAGTTTACGGAATAACTATGGTATTCTTGGTTACACTATTACTGTTAACTCACAAGAGGATAAATTCACTGCTAGTCATGTTGATGATAGAATTGAAGCTTTCAGAAATCAAATGATGCAACTTTTGATTGAAATGGACATTGACGAGTTTGAACAATTACGAGAATCTTTAATTAAAATTAAACAGGTTTCGGACAATGACGTTAAGGACGAAGTTATGAGAAATTGGGGTGAAATCACAAGTGAGGAATACTTGTTTGATAGATCCAAAAGAGAGATAGAATGTATTAGGACAATTGGAAAGGAAGATCTTATTGAATTTTGTGAAAAAGAAAGGCAAAATAATAAAAAATTATCTATTCAGGTAAAATTTAGTACACTAATTGATTTAGAGTTCTTCATTTCAAAATATTATATTCTAGATTATTGGAAACAAGTGTCCAATTAGTTCTTCAAATGAAGAACCCAGCGATATTCGTTCGACCCTCCACCTGATGTACGTTGAGGACGAAGGATCCATTAGAAATATTCCCGACTTCAAAAAAGATTTATATGTATTCCCTGTTACGAAAACGTTAATAGATTGTCCTGTAATTGAGAATATTCAAAAACCGAAATAAAATAATTCTTGGTGCTATTTCGTCTTCGTTCCTATCGTCGAACATCTTTTGTTTTTCGGTTGTAACGTATTTACTGACTGTTTTTTTTTAAATATAATATTAAGAAACATTAAACATTTAAAAGTGACAACTTATTTCATGTATGTAGTTCACCAGATATTTCGTATTTATATTATGCTAGGTTTGTTCAAATTGGTTGGTTGTCCGTTTCGAATTGTTCCAAATTATTGTTAAGAATTGAATGAAATATTGATGTACATGTTGCCGGACAAAACATGAAACACTAAATAGATATTAAAAAATTCTTTTTTATACATATAACAAATTTTGTTTCAGCTTTTTTATATTTAGAATATATGTCGCAGTGACATATAAGTAAAAGTCGTTGCGTAGAACAACTTCATTGAGGTTTATTTACATCACTGGGAGTGAGAAAGCACTCAAGTGAGTTACCGAGACTGGCTGCAGGATCCTAATTCACGTAAGCATTAAATGAGCTATTTTTATAGTCTATAGAATCTTTTTCAACAGTTATTCCATTTTTTATGCTTGATTCTGATTTCGTTTATAAAAATTTTGAATACTAATTAGATACTAGATAAGGTAGATATAAACAGGTGTGTGTCTATATCACTTGGACAAGATAGGATCTTTATATGATAAATCGCGGCAAAAGCAAATTCCTATTGCGTAGAGATGTTGTAAACTGAAACATAACTCTGAGGTACTCCGGCTTATTCGAGTTAAGTAGATTATATAGAAATATTAGCGCTCTTTGTTTTAAATAAAAAGTCAGAGGACAACCAATCAAACGATGCCGATAAGGTAAGACATGGTCGAACCTTCTGAGCCCAAAAATAAACCTTATGCAATCGTTGAAAGCAATATCCAACTTACGTGTGCTGTCCAATCGAAGGAAAGTTAAGCTTCCGAAAGTGAAATGAGGCAATATTAACGTTTTTACCAGTGCTAGTCGTGTACTACTGGGTAATATATTAGCCGAGAACTATAGTCTTCGCAGCTCAGCATAAATCTTATTATGCCTCATATTTACATTGTCACAGCAACTCATATTACGGCTGAAGACAATACCGAGACTTTACACCTTGCTCAGTACAGTCAAATCCACTTCATTTACGCATATCGAAGGAATATCATTAACATCAAAGGTACTATTATAGAACATGATATATTGGGACTTCCCAGGGTTCAATAACAAATGATTGTTCTTTGGCCAATTATATATCCTATCTAGGTCAGAGTTTATTCGTACAATACAGTCATCAAGAAGGCCGCTGGGTATGCTTAAGTATATTTGTACATTGTTTGCATAGAGATGAGTTTTCACATCATGTACCATCGGTAGGTCATTAATAAATAGACTAAACAGTATTGGGCCTAGTATAGATCCCTGCGGTGCACCATGCATTAGAGGTCGAGCACTGGATAATGTATCATTTATTTTAACTCTTTGAAATCATCGACTGGACAAAAAACTACTGATGATAGCAACGCCAGAGCTACTGAAATTAAAGGAGTTACAGTCGAAAGCCTTGGAGAAATCAAGTAGTATCAGCGCCGTAAACTTATCCTGATCCAAGGCGCTTCTAATGTCTGCAGACACCTGTAAGACAGCCATTTAACAGTTGTGGAAAGCACGGAAACCCGACTGCCAACGCGTTTTAGCATGTCATTTTGTTCAACATGGTCAAGTATTTGCTTTGACACTCTTTTTTCTAACACCTTGGACAAAAACATAATAATTTTACGAAAGTCAGCCAGACAATTTGGAGAAGACTTTCGGAATAGGTAAAACTATACCGACTTTCCAATCGCTTGGAAAAAAAAGATGACATTAAACATGAATTTATTGTGCGGAGAATATATTTACTAATAAACGGAAACAGCAGCTTAATAAAACGTGGTGATATGTTGTCAGGGCCCACATCATCAGATTTGATGGAATACAACGCAAGAGTAAGTTCATCTAAACTAACCCCGCAGAAAGAAAAAAGGTTACTGTGAATAACCTTCCGCCAGATTGACAAGCATAGCAACAGGTGTGATGCTTGAACTTTCCGGGGGGCAACTTTGTTTGGCTACTTCAGAATCATGGTTTCCTCCAGGTACCATTCAACCGTACTAACTATGGTTTTTTCCTAAATGTTTCGGCTGTTCAATTGCCACTTTGATATGATTGACTTTAATCCATTGAGAGATCAGCTGTAGAATCAGCTTATAGTAAACTTCTACCTAGTATTGTGTCGATTTTGTTGTTTCTATCCCACTTTATCTTGCTTTTTAGGGTTTCGTACCTCAAAACGAAAAAAGGATCCCTTATAGGATCACTTCATTGTCGATCTGTCTGCTGGCTGGCTGGCTGTCAGTCTGTCTGTCGTCAAGACCATTTGTCTCAGGTATCGGGTTGAAATTAATATTAAATACTAAGGTCCACGGTCCCTTAGAGCTGTAGATCAATCAAGTTTCTAAGTCAATGCAATACAAAAATACGGCCATTTATGCCGCGAAATACGCCCATTTTGCCACATATTTTGACACTCGCAAATAAATCAAAACCAATAGGGTACTTCCCGTTGACCTATAATCTTGAAATTTGGCAAAAAGCAAGGTCTCATAGCACAAGTAAAGGAAAAAATCTTTAATTTGTAGTTATATCACATGAAAAATTTTTATAGAACCCTCGGTGCGCGAGTCAAACTCGCACATGTCCGGCTTTTTAAAAATCAGTTTAATATTTGAAGTTACTATGTAGTAGTCAGTCTTTCTTTCTAGTTCCCGTAAACCCTTGTGTGTCATAGCGCGGTTGAAGAACTTCACCCGATTGGAAACAACGGTTGCAATTTAAAGTGGATTCCGAACATTTTCTCTGCAGTCCCCAGACCTTTTTTTTATCAATCTGTTGTCAGTAGAAAACAACCATGGGTCAGTGGGATTCGAACCTGGGACCTCCGGATTGGTAGGCCGACACGTTATCACTTACTCCACCGACGACTTAAGTAGTCAGTCTGTAACGAACTTTAAATAAATAAAGTATGAAGAGATCGAAAGGCCTACCTGAAAACAAACCTTGACTTGACACTAGAAAAAATACATATTGACCTTATTGACATTTCCCACACTAAAAAATTACCTTTCTTAAAAGAGGTTTGAATATTTTTGAAGAATTCTAAATCCTAGTTGTGAAGGAAATTTTCGTTACTAAAATAAAGTGGAACGCATTTTATTTAGATATAGAGCTATCATGGAAGTACAACTCACTGAACCTATTAAATCGGTTCTCGATAAAAAAGATTACAGGTAACTCTAGTTGTCCTGCTGTAACAAAAGTCAAAAATTATTTTTTGCAGAGTAATAAGGCTACAAAATAACTCTCTTCAAGCTGTTCTCGTTTCAGACCCCAATCAAAGGAAAACTGATAAAAATATGTCAGCATGTGCTTTGCGAATAAACGTTGGATACTTCAATGATCCTTCGAATCTAAATGGTCTTTCCCACTTTTTGCAACGTATCATAACAACAAAAAGTAAAAAATACCCAACGAATTACGAATACAAAAATTTTATTCAAAAGAATGGTGGCGAAACGAGTGCTACTACAGAGGCTGAGAGCACAATGTTTTGTTTTGCGATTCCAGGAAATTTTTTCTTAGAGGCAATGCAACGGTTCGCAGCATCCTTTGCAAAACCAGTCATTGAAAAATCTGCAATTGCGCGGGAATGTGAAATTATACAATTTGAATGTTTGCGATATGCACAACTTGAACTTATTAGGCGTGATCAGCTATTAGCTGAATTTGCTGCTCTTAATCATCCTTGTCGTTCATTTGCTTGCGGAGATTCAAACACCTTTCAAGAAGGCAATGCTGAAAAGCTTAAGGAAGAAGCACAGCGATTCATTAAGATGCATTATATTTCAAAACAAATGTTTCTTGCCGTTCAGTCCGGTTTTAGCTTGGATGAATTACAAGTATGTACTAATTGACAGGCTGAGAGTAAAAATGACCTATCTACAAGGTCCGAGCAAAAGTGGCTTGGAAAATGTTCCGCGCAAAAACGAACTGCGCGAGATTCCGGGCAAAAGACGGAGTTGGATCAATTGGTTGAGCGGAACGACTACCATGCCATATTTCTCGGGTGCGAAACCTGGTCTCCCCGTGAGTTTTTATTAAGAAATTAAAATAATCCACTCCGTCTCTCGGCTGTTGTCTAGCTCTCAGTAATGCAAAAATAAGACATTCAGGTTTCCTCACTTCCCTTACCCTAATTCCCTTCCGGCCAAGACCATGCTAACGCATCAAAAGGTTGTCCCCTAGGCTTTGACCACATCGTATAAAAAAAAACAAATCGGAGAAAAACTGTGAGCAAAAACGACTTAACTGCATTAACTTTGCATTACTTTTTGTAGTTAAGTTGTTATTGCCCGAAGTTTTTCTCTGATTCGTTTTTGCACGGAATCTCACGCGGTTCGTACTGGAAAATTTTCTAAGCCACTTTTGATCGGACCTTGTAGATAGGTCTTTTTTACTCTCAGCCTGTCAATTAACGCCCGGCGCTAGGTATATGTTTGTTTTTTAGGATATGGTTACTGCGTGTTTTCAGGGTGTCCCTTGCAGCAAATTACAGCCACCTTTATTCAATTCTTTTAACTACCAGAATAGTTTTACAAGCCAATTCCACTCTGAAATGCTCTATGTCAAATCCGAGAACGACTTACAAAAATTGGAAATAAATTGGTGCTTGCCGGCCTTTTATGAAGTAAGTTTTACATTTTGATAAAGTGTGGGATAATAAGAGTTATCTTTCAGGCCTACAAAAGTAAACCGTATGTCTATGTAGCCCATTTACTTAACTACGGAGGTCCTGGAAGTATTCGGGCATATTTGAGGAATAGGTAGATACAATAATCTTCCAGGTAATGGTGTTTAATATAATATTTTTTAGGTTTTTGGCAACAAGGGTAACAGCTGGGTTCGATCCAAATTTTGGATTTAACTCGGTTTTTTCACTTCTTACAATTCGTATTCATCTTACCGATGAGGGACTTAATCTGATAGAAGAGGTTTTCATAGCACTATAATTGAAGTTAGAAATTACTTATGTTTATCCTTAAGGTCCTTGAAGCAATTTTCCATTTTTTAAAGTTGCTGAAGAAATGTGGTCCGATAAAAGAACTCTTTGACGAGTTAAAATATATGAATGATCTCAATTTTGACTTTAATGAGGAACCAATTATTTTAGACAATGTTGTGCAACTCACCGAATCTCTACGAAACTATCCTTCACGGGATATTTTAACAGGTCCAACTTTATTAACTAAGTACGATGAAAAAGCTATTCGTGACGTAATTGACATTATAAACAATGGAAAATTTAACATAATAATAACGACACCGAAGAACAACAGCATGTGTAAAAAAACGGAGAAATGGTGCGGTACAAAATACGAAAGAATAAAAGTTCCTAACGAATGGATACAGTTATGGAAAAAATCGGAAAATATACCCGAAATGCATATTCCAAGAAATAATGTATTTACACCCGATAACTTTACACAATTTTGGGCGGAGGGTATGTCTGTTTCACTATACCCTAAGAAAATAGTAGACACTGATATCTGTGAGGCATGGTTTAAACTGGATAACAAGTTCTTGCGACCGTTTGCACACATGAATTTTTACTTCATTAGTCCTCTACCGAAAAAGGATCTTAAAATGTAAAAATTTGATATATTTTTTTATGCGTTTTAATTAATTATTGATTGGTTGGTTACAGGTTTGTTCTCAACATGATATATTGTCGCATGATAAGATTTCAGTTAAAATCAGAGCTTTTTCCTGCTGCAGTTGCTGGTATACATTACAAAATAGATTACGCTACTAATGGTGTTACATTACTGGTAAGTACACAGTTCTAATTCAATTTATGAAAATCTTCCAAAGACAACAGAAGACCCGTCTGTCTTTGGTAGCGGGAGATTTTTACTCACTTAAAACACCTCTCTAGGGATAAGCCGAATGAGACCACTTTATTCGGGTCCCTTTTCGTCCCTACTCCTTACCATATCAGCGAAATAGACCCGGACCAATCCAGTTTTCTTCGTTCACCTCGATTCCTCTCATCACCTCTCCTATTCCAGCCAGTGGTGTCCCATCAGCTTCCATCTTCAGGCAGGATAGTGATGTGCTATGTGCACCGCTGTCTCTTACTCCTCCAGGATGTCTCCTCCTCGAGGATGCTCATCTTCTTAAGATGACACTTGAAGTTTCTATGCCCTGTTAATAGTGCCGTCAGCCATCTCAGAGCCCTTCGATCTATATCCAGTACCTCTTTCCATTCAGCACTTCTGGGCGCTACAATCGCCCTTTTAGCCTGTCTACTGGAGTCCGCGAGGTTCCGCTATTCCCAGTGCTCCCTCGTGGCCCACAACTCTAACATGCTCTCCGCAGCCGTACCTCTGCCTAAGGCAGTGAGCAAATCTGGACCTTGGAAACTCGAAGCTGCTCCAGTATGTCAGCTCTCTCATTTCCTTCGATTTCTGCATGACCCCTCACCCACGTCAGTGTCATCTGATTCAATGAGGCGCACGCGTTGATTTTGCGGACACACTCCAAAGCCAGCTATGTATAGAACTCTGTATTGTCCTTACATCTGATTGTAGAGTGCCATATCTTCTTACCCTTCAGCAGACTCTCCAGCGCGTAGGTCAGAGCTAACATCTCCGCCTGATAGACAGGTATGCGCCCCCAGACTCAGATGGGTGTCCAGATTCAAGTCCACACTGAAGATTTCTACACCTGCTCTCCTATCAATTTTGGATCTATTCGTGAAAATTTTGACATCAGTTAGACTGTTTTCAGGGACGAACCCATCCCTTATAAGCGTTTCATGTATCTCTCAATTAGCCATATTTTGTTTATACCGTGTATAGTAGACAGGCATTTCGAATTCCAGTATATTATTTTTGACAAGATCTGGAATTTTCCTATGCTCTTTGTTATCACGAGACCTGTGCCAATTTGCACCTCGATCCAGGCGAAGAGCTGCTGATGCTGCAGTATTCTTTAGATATGTATATATCTAATGGGAGAAAACTTATCGTTATCTCTAACGCCATCTCTTCTTTGTTAGCTATTTGGATTTTTTCCTCTGTATGTCTTTTCCAGGTAAGTCTTGACTCTAGAAATACCCCTAAATACTTGACTAAACTGGAGACAGTAAGTTCTTCTCCAAAGAACTATACTGGTCTGAAGTCTAGATTATATCTAAGATGCGTCGAATGCTTGGCTCAGACGTAGTGATTTATTCCCTGAGACGAAGAGATTCGTGCTTCCTATACAAAACTTAGTTATTAACACGAAGAACTACAGGAAACATATACTTAAAGGTGTGGCAGTTCTAAACGACACGTGTCGTGTAGGCTTTTTCATGACACCTGAAACAATTGAACAAATAACGACTGTGTACAAACTACTGACGCAAACAGACTACTTACTGTTGGGAGCGCCACCACAGCCTACTCAAGATACAAGCCCGGAAGCTCACACGAACAGCTGAGCATTGGTGGTGCAAACAAACCTCTGAGAATACTTTTAAACCCTCAACTTGTAATTTACTTGACGTGAACCTACAAATGTTCTGAACATATTGTCACTATCAAAAGTTTCTCAATTTTATTTTTGTGTTTTAGAGGGATTATTCTCTCGTGGTGTTCGTTTTATTGAAGTATTAAACTTAAAATGCATCAATGACGTCAGCATTTATTCTTTGGCTTTGGAAAGTGTGCAGTTTTATTTGTGTGCAAGGATTGACTAATCTGTCGTACAAAAAATGGTGGTTAAATGGCCGAATTGTCCTGTTTTCCGGACATGTATCTAGAGTAGGCTGTAGTGCCACACATAAATAAAAACACACCACAATAGGCCATACTCTTGATCTATGACACACACAACTACAATGGGGAAAGTAATTATACTAGCAATTGTCTTGTCTTCCACAGCCGTTGCACCTTAAATACTCTAAACAAATGCTCAAAAACTAAAATTATAAAAAAAATTCTGCATACTCAATACAGAAAGCGATTGTTCTTAACACTTGCCGAACGGTTTGCAAATACTTGAGCTACGGACAAGACTTCTACAGAGAATACTCAACTAACATAACGAACGAATGACAAATTCTCGAAATCTGTGTGTTAGGATCGACGTAAGGGAAGACTGCCGCCGGTGAAAAAACCACTAGACAAACGTCTCAAAACAAAATGATAATAATACTTGGGTCAACACGGCTCATATGATATTTACTTAACGTTGAACCCCTTATAAATTGAATTGAATTGCAATCTAGCGCACAAGAAGTTGTCTTATAGATTTTTTCCTTGAAGTAAAGTTTCTTCAAACCTACCTCTGACTACTAAGAGATAACGCAGAGAAGTTTATTTGACAAGTCTTCAAGTTATTTATCAATCACAATCAGCCATAAGAATGGTGAAAGAATCCCTCCTTGTGGAATTCCTCTGTTCATTAAGGCTTCGGTTTTCCATTCCCGAAACTTGTTTTGATGATTCGGTTCTCTAGCATGGACTCAATTCTACTATTGTTGAAGGCTCCTTCTATGTCTTGAAGCAGCTACCCGCTACTTCATTGTTTATCAATGCCTTTTCTAGTTGATGAACCAGGCTGTGTATAGCGGAGTCAACCGATCTTCCTTTCATATTATAAGCACGTTAACAACTTCATAGCTGGTTTATGCATATGCTTCCTTAGCTCCCATTCGAACAGGCTTTTCAGAAGGAATGAGGTAAGGCTTATTGGTCTATATGCATTTGACGTTCTATAGTCAATCTTGTTGGGTAAGAATATTACCTTTATCACTTTCCCAATAAACTTTAAACATAATCGAAACAGTTGGGCGAGTCTATTCTAAAGTCTGGGGCCGTACTTGGCAACTCGATTCGAACCCCAATGTGCTCGAAATCGAGAAATTTGCATTTAGCAATTCGATCTCGAGAGCTTTCAAGTGTTAATTCGATGACTTTCTTTTGACCGAGTACAAGAAAACCACAAATTCAAAATGAAAAAATGATAAAATTATGCCGAAAAAAAACGAATATTTATAATTTGCCGTTAAAATGAAAATTAGCATCGATGCAATTCGAAAAACTTACTAAATACCAACAATCTCGATTGGGTCGAGTATACATCAGTCTCGATGGTTCGAGTCGAGTTTCCAAGTAAGGCCCCAATTTTCTCCTTGCTGTAACGAAATGGGGTAAATCAAATCTCAGCCCAGTGATTTTATGGGCCAAAATATTTTACTGCCCATTTTACCTTGTAAGCAGTGCACAATTTCTTTGTGTTCTCCTCTTCCATCCCAAATTGGAATCTCTGGTGGGGAGGGGGTAGAATTTTCCCCCCATTGATTCCTCGTCCATTAGGGTGCTTCCCAGGAAAATGCTTATAATCAGCTTCTCCAAAGATTCCCTCATGTTGGATGAGTTCTCGATAATGTCTGCGAGACTTTTTGACTTAAATAATTTTCTTTAGTCTAGCTGCCTCTCTAATGCTCTCAATTTGGCTAGTGAAAACTTTCTAAGATTCCCTCTGGGCTTTACGGCAATTAGACTTGCATTACCTAAGTGCTGCTTTGTACTCTTCCCAGATTTCCTCCTTTCGGTGTTTGTTATCCATATTGAATAGCTTTTTGATTCTCTTCCTGAGGCAATCCATTACCTGCTATGACACCGACAAGCAAAAGCAATAAATTCACTGCTTTGTTTGCGTCCACTTGTAGATCCAGTGCTTAGTACAGTAATTCTGATATGGTTAACATTGCTTTTCGTTGAAGATTTTAGTTTTATCCTTTACCTCTTTGCAGGTGAACGGTTATAATGATAAACTTCACCTTGTAGTTGACATTATTACCAAAAAAATGACTTTGCTAGATGAATTTCTGAACGAAGAGAAATTAAAATTTGTTCAACAAAAATTGCAACGGAGTCTGTTTAATGCCCTAAAAGATCCCTTAAATTTGTCATGGTAATTTTAAATTTTGAATTTACAATCTTATTCGGTTATTTATTCTGCAGCAACATGCGAAGATATGTTGTTGAGCATGATGGATGGGGGCTTCCGGAGAGATATAATGCGATCAAAAATGTTACATTGAGCGACATGAAAAACTTTCTGAATCGAGTATTTGTTGAAATGAAGATACAATGCCTTTTTCAAGGAAATTTAACAGAGAAAACAGCACAAAACGTACTGAAATCAATCGTAAAAAATTTCAAATGTTCAGCAATTTCAAATGTAAGTCCTGAAAAGTCGTTAAGAATTTTTTTTAAAGGGTCAATGCATTTTTTAGATTGAACAATTGAAAACTAAAATATGCAAAATCCCTATAGGCGCAAGTTATATTAAATGCCATTCATTTGATAATTCGGCTATCACGGTAGTGAAAAATTATTATCAAGTCGGTCCGTTCACGCTGCGCAATATGTGTATGCTTCTTTTGTTTGGCATGGTAGCACAAGCAGCACTTTTTAAAGAGCTGCATGATGCAGAAAATTTGGTGAACAGCGTCCAATGTAATGTGCAAGTTGATAACGCCATCCTCGGATATACCATGACTGTAAAGTTAGAAGGCGGTCGTGACATTGCTAGAAAAGTAGAGGAAAAAATTGAAAATATGAGAGTAAATGTTATGGAAATGTTGCAAAGAATTACTGCTAAACAATTTCGACAGATGCAAAAAACGCTGAGCAATAACTTACAGATTATCGATTATAATCTTGCGGAAGAAGCTAGACGAAATTGGTGTGAAATTATTCAAAAAGAATATAGGTTCGACAAAGAGAAGAAAGAGTTGGAATACCTAACAAATTTGCAGAGAGAGGATTTGACTAAAGTTTTCAAAGTATTCAAAGAAAGTAGAAAACTTTCCATTCAAGTATAAGACTCTATGCTACAATTTATATTAATTAAATGAAGTTTTTTCAGGTTATTGGACAGGCAGACACCAAGCTAATTTTTTATGAAGACCAACATGAGATTCAGTTGCATTACATTAAAGACGAAATCTCAGAGGGTGATGTGAAGGAATTCAGAAAAAAATTGCCTGTGTTTCCTGCTGTAAAATTGTCGGGAAACTAAATACAGCCTTATTTTGTTTCACTAAATTTTATTAGCTTTATCAATTTGCGATTCCTTTCTTTGTTGTACAAAATCATTGAAATTCTTCTCTTCAAGTTCGTCATCCGCAAATGTAATAGATTGTTCCTCTGTGCCTTCTTCGTCTTCGGAACTCTCGTTTCCAGGATGCTTTAAATATATATCGGGCATATCTCCACTTGATGAAGTTTCAACAAAAGCAGTCATTGGAACTTCAGTTCCAGGCGATGTGTTTGAGGCAATCTTAGAAAGATTCTCGGCAGATTTCTTTTTTATCTCCTCAGCCTTCTGTTCACGAATCTTTTCATATTCTACTTTGTAGTCACTGATGAAAGCTTTGCTTTTTATTTAACCAAATTTTGTAAATTACCAAAATACCTTTCATACTCTTTAACACCTTCTCCGACTGCGTCAAGAAACTCGGTAAATCCAACCCCTGTTTTTGAGGATATTCCACAAGCCTTAAGATCCTTGTAAAATTCATCGAGGGTCAAAGACATTGCCCTTGTTAAATTGCTAACATATGTTTTCTCCTTTTCTAGTGCTTCATCAAATGCTTCAAAATCTTGCATCCAGTCTATAGCGAAACTGCAATCTTGAACGTCGATCTGCAAACGTGTTAAGGTAGAAATACATTTTCAAGTTAGTTTTAGAATGTTTTACCTTATTTAAGACAACTATAAAGGGTAATCTTGATTTATATAAAATAGAGCAGGCATAAAGCATGTTGGACATAAATGTTGTGGGACTTGTTGATCGAACGACGTCCATTACATACACTACAATAGTCGGAAAAGTTGTAGCCAAAGCTTCTGTTATAATTGTTCCGGATGCTGACCACGTAAATACTTCGATTTGTCCGGGAGTGTCTATAATACAAAACTTGTGTCCACTTTTGCCAGCTTTTTGAATTAATTCAACGACTTTGTGAAACTTTGTAGCGAATAAATTCAGTGAAGTAACAATGCCGCCGTTTGGGCCCAGTTTGTATTGTTTCATCACTTCTTTGTAATTAACGGTGTCCCTGATATCTAAATAAAAATACATTGGTATACGGATTTATGGTAATAATATTATTTCTACCTATATTGGCATGGTAGGGGACTTCTTTGCAAGCTGGATCTAAATTGATTACATACGGTTTGAACTTATCGTAGCTGACTTGAGCTAGCTTTTGTACAAAGGTTGTTTTTCCTGAACCTGCCATCCCAAGAACTATGAGGCATACCGGATTTGTTGGAGGTTCTGTATCTGAAGCTGTTTTATCTGCTGACATAGCACTAGTACTTTGGGCAGTATCCATTATCCAATTTAAAGACAAATTACGCGCTGCTCTGCTTACACCACTTCTTCTTCTTCTTCTTCTATTGTTTTCTTCTTCGTTCCCTTTTGGTCTCCGATTGATGATGGCAGGGTGTGTTCCGAAGATGCCTCTCAGCTGTCAAAAAGGTTTGAAATTTGATAATTTTTACCTGGGAGGGATGTTTGATTATGATTTGGATTTTGGGAGTTTTTAATGTTTTGTAGCTGTATTGTGTTAATTCTTTTTGCTTTCCAATCTTAGAATATATAACTAGAGGGAAGTGCCCTTGCCCGTAAAAACCTCGTACGTGTTTTAAGCATTTCTCTTGTTGGCAAGGTGAGGTAGTGTCCACAAAACATTTGTCATTAGTTCTGTGTGAGTTTTGTTTTCAATTTATTTGGAATTAAAAGTTATTTTTGCAAATATAACATTAAAAATCGAGACTATATTAGTGGAGTGATTTATGTTTATAAGTTTTGAGATAATTTATAGACTTTAAAAGACAGATTTTTAAAATGAAGTGTGCAGTTCATTGTTGCACAAATAATCGACGATGGACTGATGGAATTTCTTTTTGTAGGCAAGTAGCTATTAGAAATATGTTTTTTGATATATTTAATATTATATTATTTAATTAAAACTGCTAAGACTTAATGTAGGTACCTAAAAAAAGAGTTTGTCCTCGTTCTCAGTTTGTTTACATCTGAGCAATTGGAATTTTTGTCCCCCAACTTGATTTCAGTGGCGGTCAGCCAAAATAAGGTTTAATTTCAAAACTTATGTTTGACCCGTCAAGCGCAAGTCCGTCTTTTTACTACTACTATGGAGGAAACTACCGCAAAAATACACTTCTAACACATGAAGTAAAATACTTAACTTTTCTGAGCAAGTTTCCAATTAACAACTTAGCCGAGACACATTTAAGTACTTGCAAGTACTTGAAATGGATTTTTCTGTTGGTCCTGATGGTGTTCAACCTGCATTCTTGAGATGCTGTTCTGATGCCTTACTCACTCCACTGGAACTCATCTTCAACAAATCTTTTCAGGCCAGTAGATTTCCTACGTTATGGAAGGGGCATAAAAATTTAACAAATTATAGGTCAATCGCGAAGCTTTCCTGCATACCCAAGTTGTTCGAATCTTATATATATTCACAGCTTGTTGGGGAGTGTAAGGGGTTAATCTCATCTAATAAACATGACTTTCTGTCGGATAGGTCGGCGACAACTAACATGCTTGAATTTACATCCCACATAATCTTTGCCTTCCAACAAGGTCTTCAGACTGACTGCGTCTACACTGACTTTAGCAAGGCATTTGATAAACTCACTCACTCTGTGATTATGCTTAAAAATTTGGATTTTCCGTCTTTATTGCTTGACTTGATCTGCTCTTACTTAAAAGATAGGACATACCGAGTAAATTTCCGTAATACTTTATCCCGAGTCGTTAGGTCTTTATCTGACGTACCGCAGGGTAGTCATCTGGGCCGTTGCTGTTTATTTTTACCATTGACCCTTTGATTAAGCACTCCAAAGTTTAGTTAGGCGATATAAAAATTTTCTCATGCGTTAGAAATAGTTATGATTCTTGCTGCACTCAGGATCATTTAAATACATTCAAGAACTGGTGTTTCTAATGGCCCACAGCTTAAATTGGTTGAATCACAATCAGCTAGTCTTTGGTTATACCTTTACGGAAACTAGTATCTGTCGCGTGCAGTTCGTTACTGTCCTTGATCTGAAGCTTGACCGTAAGCTCGATTTAACTCTGCACATTAACTACATTGTTTGTAAGAGTAATTCAGTTCTGGGCTATGTAAAGCGGTGGTCAATTGAATTTTCACTTATTCTTTTCTTTGGTTAGGCCAATTCTCGAATTTTGTTAGGTTCGCACTAAGAAACCTTCCATGGAATGATCCACTCTGGCTTCCTCCTTATTTGGATCGCCTCCGGTTGCCTAATATGCACTCGGTTGAAGAACGACGTAGAGTTGCTGACCTAATCTTTATTCACCAGCTTTTGAACTCGAACATAGATTCTTGCACTCTCGGTCTAGCTATGGTATACATGAACCTATAAGTCGCATGTATGTGTATAGCCGTGAATGTGTCCTGTTTTTGATCTGACTCTTACTAAGGATTTGCTGAAGCGTTCTATGTTGTCCGTGCTAATTCGTCTCAATATATTGTTATATTCTCGCGAATAGGTCAATTGATTCTAAACTTCTGCCTGCGAAGTGCGCCTTCTGAGTTAGAAGCAGGTAATTAAACCGAATTTCGTTTACATTCAAACTCAATTAAATCGTTAACCAAAATAATATATTTCAGTCATCGTTTTAATTATTCTAATACAACTTATACCTACATAACTTAGAAACAAACTTAACAAAGTAAAATTATTTTCAACTTATTTGAATTCTTTCAAATTTTTCAATGCCTTCCCTCAAGGCTACTTGAATTGCCCATGTTGTTTCATTATAGATGTCTGGATCTGTAATTTGTTTTAATTGTAAAGCAACAAATTTACCAAAAATTTCTTCTCTTGTTTCTTCGAGTGGCCCAGAAGTTTTCAATTTTACTGCATATTTTAAAGCAGCACGCGCTTCACCTAGTAGACTGCCTTTTTTCTTTTCGACTTTTGGTGGCTGCAAAATAGAAATAAAAATTACTTCTAGCAAATATATACTTAATAATAAACTTTCAATAGGCAACATCATATAAAACTGGTGATATCAAACTGGCAACACTAACATACTTTCCAAATAACAAATAACCCAAAATTTCCCGCAAGCAAAAATACTTAAAACCATTTTCTGTCAACGGAAAAAACACTCTCAGCTATTTTATGTTTATGCATTGCTCCTTTCGTAATTTTTATTCATTACCTCTTTATTTGGTTCAGATTCAGAATTGTGTTTCGCAAAGGATTTAACTCCTGTCTGTAAATGCCTATCAAGAAATGAAAGTTCCTTGTATGCCCACAGCCGCGGTTCATAGTTTTTATTTGCAACTTTTTCTTTTTCCACGTGCAATTTTTCGTGCGAGAATTGACTGCGTATAATCTTAATTTTACTTTTAATATCACTAACAGCCGTATTTGGCCGAACTTCACATATTTTCTTGCGAATTACATCCAAAACTTGTTCTCTTATTTGACGATTGTAGTAATCTTGATGGTTGGTGTCATATAGCACTGGATGTGCTTTGTACAAATGAATTAAAGTTAAAACTTCTCGCCTAGTCCACCGCGAATACAAATAGGGTTCATTCATTTCTCGTAACTCCATCACGACGTACAACACCATGAAGAATTATTCATCAATCAAAAGATTGATCACTACAGAGGTGGCAAAATGTTAGAGATTCCTCCCTAACATAGTTCACCTTGCAGAGTTATTTTATAAAATGCGCCTGAAATGAAAAATGTTAACTGCAAAAGTACTGAAAATTTATATATTTTTACCTTAATGTATTTCTAATCACGTAGAAAATATTTAGAGTAATCTGAAAATTATCGAAATGTTGATTTTACAAGGGACTTCTCCTGTTGTTTATCCTTCAAGTCATCTTACACTCACCACGGTATTCTCTGAGCAACAACAATTCGGTAATTAGGGGCAGGCAACTTGTCAAACGTACGCCATCTTAGATGAGGATTTACAGCACTTTTTGCATGAATATCTCAAGAAACGAAATGTTAAAGGTGATTTTACAGGGGACTGTTGTTCGTAAATCTGGAAAATTTGATTAAAATAATATTAACAGATTCCCCTTCAAATTATCTTATACTTACCATGACAACCTCTGCAGTATTTAAATCTCGTCGCGAACATATACCATGACAAAGAAAAAAAATTATGGCAATGCAGAAGAAACATCCTACTTAAATGTGGATTACAGCAATTCGTAAAAACTCTTGCCTATTTAAATAAATACAGCCAGGTGTTTCGTGTCTTCCAAATTGAGCTAAAGCAGCTAAGATTTATATTAATGACAGTCCATTAATAAAAATCCATATATTTACAATAATAAGACAAAGAACAGCATTTTCTTAAATGTCATCAATCAATTTATTTGCAATGAATACAATTTTCCGTTACATACGGGTTAATATCTCACATATCTTATTCAGGGAAGCAGCTCAAAAAAACATCATGTATCGCACAGTGAAACGATTCTTCAAACTTATATAAATCGCGTCCAGCTAAAGCTTTTGTCCAAATTGTTAACAACTTAATTCAGCAACAAAAGCTCTGCAAAAATCGTTCAATTTATAAAAAAATTCGATTTTCAACATCTAAATTTTCCATTTATGGAAGTACAAATTGGTAAAAGTTCGTCCAATTTCTACAACTTCAGAGACATCTTACATTTGAAGAAAGCAAGTCATTCTTATTCATTCAGCAGACTACACCTTTTGTACATGTTTGAAGCTCTGCATGCACTTCTGCCAAGTTTCATGTTCAATTGATAAAAGAAGCTGCGTTCATCCGAATATTTTAAAATAAACAAATTTAAATCAAAGTATAAAAAAATTTATTTTCGCGTATCTATAGCAACGAATGGAATTGATGTTTCTCAAACCTAAGCCGAAACTATCAAAAAACCGTTTTCCGTAATAATATCTACATCAAAATGTTAATCCGCAAAAGGTGCATGCTTGGGATGGTGTCTTAGAAAAACAAAAAAGTCGAAAAATTCCAAAAAGTTATTGACACAAAATGTAGACATAATACCGAAGAAAGCAGCAACTTCACAGCTTTCGTTGTTAAATAAGCTGGTAAAAATTTTTTCCACGTCCTTTTTTGGACGTGATTTATAGCAGTTTAGGAAGTATTACTTCACTCTACTATACATGTGTGTAACAACATTATTTTTAATATTTGTTTGAACCTGTTTCGCTGCTCCTTGAATCAGATATGAGCGATGTTTACCTTCATGTAGCGGAATGTGGTAGTCATTCCGAATTGTTTGATGATCTCTATCAATTTTTTCTATTTTCCCCTTTGCGTTGTCTTTCAGACAATAAAAGGATTTAAGAAAATCCGGTTCCTTATCTTCATTGTCGAAAATATTTGGATTTTTATTAATTGTGTTATTAATATAAATCTTTGCTTCTTTCGTTAAATTCGATAGACACTCAACATCTGCCTGTATTTGTTTATTCAGGCGAGGGTCTTTTACGAATTTGTTAAGTCCATATTTAGTAGTAAATGTTTCCTTTTCTATATTGCCATCATTATTTTCCCTTTGGCATGGTATATATTGCGGACATTTTTTGCTGCTTCTTCTGGTGTGGTCGTCCCGACCACACGCTTTGCAAGGCATGACCAGTTTTCACCTATTAATGGTAACTTTATTAATAGTTATTTGAAACTGGTTGATGGAAACAAATAATTACTTTACTGATTCTTCTTCATAAATCAAAAAGTATCTAAGGCTTTATTTATTCTTTGTAAGCCTTTAATTATTTTTTTTTCCAATACAAGGATCGAAATAAGAAATTCCTTTTGTTAATGGATATACCAATGGAGATGATTATACATAGACATAGTGAATTGTAAAACTAAACAGTTACGGCATTCGTTGTGGAACCGTAAGAGGGCAATATCTTTGATATTTCCGATACCGTAAATTAGGTTGTTTTTATCGAAAATCCTAGATCAGCATTTGTTGGACCTATAACATTGTCATCTTTCGTTTAATAGTCAGATGCAATAAAAATGTTCTCTTTGATGAAACGTATTAACATTTTTCGTAATGTACTTACAAGACCCGCAAAACACTGTTACGTTGCTGGAATATTACGGTTACGCAACAATGTTACGACTGTTATGTTGCTGTTCCGTTGAATATATAACGTAACATTAATTTTCATTTTAAAAAACCTCACTCTGTCTGGGTTCGAGCTCACGTCTACCAAATTTGGAGTTGGAGCTGGTTCAATTTGTTCAGTGACAAGATAGAGGTAATTGGCGCGATGCGAAGGAAGAAATAATATCATAAAAATAGTAATGCATTAAAGCGTTGAGGACAGTGAATTATGTTAACTATAACTTCATCCGCACATATGTACATAACACAGCCATATTTGGATTCTATAACTTTATTTTTCCGAATAATACCATTTATTTAACCCAAAAAAATTCTTACTTAAAAATTCGTAAAATATTTAATTTTCACATTATTAATATTTTTCTTTTCTCTATGTTTTTCTTCACCAATTATAGCTCTTGTTTTAATTTATTATAAACTGGGAATGGTTCCATAAAATTAGGTAAAAAAGCGATTTGGACAAAAAAAACCACAGCTGGAATGCTACTTCACTTCTAAATAAATAAATACTTTTTAAGTTTGTACAAACTTTGGAATAACAAAATTTCTTATAATTAACTTTGTGATAAACTCTGTATGTGTACTTATTCCATCACAATCTTTCTTCTTATTCATAGATTTGTAAATTTCAGTTCATTTTTACACTAAAGAAAAAAAAATGAGCAAATCAGTTGAACAGTTTTCCAGATATTTTGCCGGTTAGATAGTCTTTTCCAGAGAAATTCGTTTGAAGTTTCGAGTAACATAAAAATTAGCTCTATAATTCTATGAAAAAGATTTCTAGCTTAAAAAATTGAATTTATTCCGAAGCTTTTTATGTTATGCACCTTTCCAGTCCTAATTATACAAATTAACTCATAAATAGGAAGATCTTCAAATATTTTACACTTTTAAAATTGTTTCTCACAGATTGAACCTGTCGTGGACTACCCGGATACTGCAATTCCAGTTATAGGAATCATATATGGCTTTATGTAATCCTCAATTCCGGAGAGAATTGTAAAGTGAAGGAAATGTCTACTTTTTATTAATGCGAGCACCTTTTCTTCTCCACCATAACATTGTTTTACAACAAGAATGTCCATTGATTTTATTTTTATTAGTTTTTAGCTCATACAGAGTATTGACTCACTATGATTCTCTCAGAAACCTGATAAATTTTCATGACATTCTATTCTCGTAAGAAGTATGATATAATAAACAATATAATAAAAATTACAAACATTGTAATTCAAGGTATCAAATTGAACTCACCAAAGTATTGACTCACTTATCAACCTATCAGAAAATAACTGCACGCACGGAATTCTTTTCTTGTAAATACATTTTACAGATCAGTGCAATGTCATTTGGCAATTGTGGCTGAATTCTGGCGTGCTTTCAATTTATATGCGGAAAAAGTTAGTAAAAGCCTTAGTTATCCCTCACTTAACCCATGGTGGCAACATATTTCCGGTTTTTGATTCGTTTTGTCGAACTGTCCCACTCGTCACTGCTTAGTTGTCCCCTAAAAACCTATCTAACTTAGTGCGGATTAAAATTTCTCCACAAATTTATCACCAACAGCCAGCGTACTTATTTGAGAAGCTAAATTTCTTGCAGTCGACCAGTCATGGAAATCTCCTGATCCCTCGTTGCAGAACTCAATATGGGCGGCGTTCTTACTTTTACAAGGGAGTATGTACCTTTTCGTCCGGCAACTTTGATCCTTTGTGGATAATTTTGATCATACCGGATCGTCCTGCATCACCTGTTATCTTGCTCCTTATATCTCGAGATCCTTATTATGGACAAAACCAGAGAACTTAAATCAGACTTTTTTTCCGGTCCTGACGGTATCCCTCTTGCATTTGTTAAGTTCTACTCTGAAGCCTTCCTCGCTCCATGGAAATTCTCTTCAACAAGTCCCTTGAAGCTGGCAGATTTCCTGCATTGTGAAGGACGTCTTTATAGCTCCTGTTCATCAAAAAAGACCATTAGAACGTTATAACCAATTATAGGCCAATTGCGAAGTTATCTTGTATACCCAAATTATTTGGTGGATAATATATTAGAAGCTTATTGAGCGGTGTAGGGGTTTACTCTCCCTCAATCAATATGGCTCTTTGCCAGTAGATCGACGATCAATAACTTGTTGGAATTTTCCTCCCACGTTATCTCAGGCTTCCAACGTGACATGCAGACGGACTGGGTATACTCTGACTTCAGTTAGGCATTTGGGAGGCTGGGCTTCCCCAATCTGCTCCTTGACTGGACTTCCTTCTACTTAAGAGGCAAAAAATATTGAGCGTCGTTTCGTGACTCGACCTCAAGAATCTCTAGGGCTTCATCTGGTGTGCCATCTTGACCCATTACTCTTCATTCTTGCCATTGATGACATTGTCCCTCTGATTTCACACTCTAATGTTTTAATCTACGACATGCAGGCCGTCTCCTATGTTAAGGATAGTCGTGACTCGGCCCTTATTCAAGATGACTTAGACTCGGACTTGGGTTGTTGTGGGTTCAATGGTTTACAGTTAATGTTTTCCCGGAGGCTCAATCTACAAGTTTTTGATGACACATTTGCGGGGAACGGTTCCGTCGTGTGTTGTCCGTAACTGATAGTGGGATTAAAATCGATAGGAGATAGATTCTACTTTGCATATTAATTACATTGTGTCTAGAAGTAGCTTAATTTTAGCCTTTATAAAGCGTTGGGCTAGAGAGTTCTCAGAGTTGCCGACTTTAATTCACTTGCACTGTTCTTTGGTTAGGCCTATTCTCGAATATGCATCACAGAGTTGGTCGCTTTTCTACTGTGTTCATTCTAAACGCATCGAATCAGTACATGGTAATTTTGTTAGATTGTTGTTAAGAGAGCTCACATTGAATGATTCGCTTAGGCTCCCGCCCTACAACGACCAAATAAAATTCAAACATATGCTCAGGTTAACAGGGTTTCCTTTCCACAAACCCAACATAACCTTCGAAGATGGCTTTTGTTGCATGTTTACCCCTCCAGATCGAATAATGGCCAACATGAACCAATTAACTTTTTATGTAGGTCTGTCAATGTGTGTCCTAATTTCGATCTAACCCATGGGAAGGAATCACTGAAGAGCTATCTATTCTCTGTGTTTGTATGTTATGCCTTCTTCCATGTTTTCTTTATATACTTTTGAATTCTTCCTTTTTCTTCCTGTGCTAGTTGGTTTGGGAGCCCCATTCCACCTATTTGGTGGTAATTTTTCCTGATCAAAGAAACTTGGGTAATTTTTATTGTTCTTTGATTTGAACTTTTAAATCTGTGTACGTTAAGCTTACTATTTGGATACTAGTAAGAGAAATACAAGTTAACCTAACGTTTTTCGAAACTAAAAATTGTGATCAATATTACTTTTATGAATAAATCAAAGTAACCGCTGAACAACAATATCCTTAAGGTTGCCAATAAATGTAAAGAAATCCTTCCAGTGCAGCCAACTGATTCTTGAAACGAGCACCGGCGACTAATACCCGATTCCGATTTACTACAGGTCGTTTATCGATTTTTCACGCCAAAGTGAAGTTTCCTTCGAACAGTACGCGTATGTGCAGAAAGTTGAATTGGAAAATTTTTGCTTATAGGCGAAAATGTTGTTAGGACGTAGTTCTAAAAGTGGTTTCCAGTAACTCTGTACACGACGTGATTCAAAGGCAAAAATGGAAAGTGTCTATATCCTCAACATAATTAAATACTCTACTTTCAATATTAAGTGGATTTCGGTGGAGTAAAACGGAGGCATTGTTCTGTGCGCGACTTTTATTATTAAATCAATAGCCGGAAACTAGCTCCCCGCGGACTCTACATAACAAATCTGTAGGTCAGTAATCAGGTGTGAGGTGTGAGTCAGTAGATTCCTTGAGGTTAAACGCAAAACAAATTTAATTCACAATGTACAAGACCATCCGTCATGGTGAGAATAGCTTGCAGTACACAATACTCCCACAGAACGATGATTTTCGTATAGATGGAAAAATCACCGGAAGTGGAAATACTTGCGGACATAAAACAAAACGGGGTAGAAAGCGTTCATTTTTTGCCTATTTGGGGCTACTATTCGTATGCACTGTTATAGTTGGAGCCATTCTTGTTCCATTCCTAGTATCAGCAGAATGTCTGCCAAATCCGTCGGATTGGTTTCTGCGAACCAGAGTAGCATTATTAGATGGAGACAAAATGTCCTCTGTAGAGAAACAGGATAATAAAACCGAAAGTACAATTAAAGCATATCCAAATTTCAACCAAATCTTGAAGACAACCGAACAATCAACCACCGTGAAAAGTGAGGATTCTGCTACGTTGGACAATATCTTCACAATTCCAATTTTAAATGACAAAAAGGAAATCCCGGTCTCGGGCGTAGATGGAAAACTAGTGGTACGAACTGATAGCAATGTTGTGATGGACCATATTGTAACGGAAGCCCCTAACATTTTGGACATGAAAACTTCGGAAGTACCAACAATTGCTCCAACAACAGTGCAAACGTTAAAGGAGTTTGATAAAGTTGTTAAACCAATTGAGGAAGTAGTTGTGACCACAACAACAGCAACCACCTCGACTTTTGCAAACCAAATTACCACCACGAAAAAACCAATTATCCTTCCGGTGTTGGCAAAAACGAATTCAATAATGCGGGAGAACGGGAGGACAATCGATAAAACTGTAGATGCTAACCAATGGGTTCATATGCACTGGCCCCCCGTTTTCCTTCAGTGGAAAGTGAGTATATTTTGCTTTGTTTCTTTATTGTGCTATTATTACTTCATTGATTTGATTCAGCGCACTCGTATCTGATTGAAAGACCCTAAACCTTCAAGGGAAAAATTCTTTAGGCTTTTTTTTAATGAAAGAAGGGGGCAGCGAAAGTTTTGCAGTTGCTTAGAGTCTTAAAAGGTTTTTGTTCACTTTTAAAAAATTCCTCTAAACAAAGACAATACAAAGTCTTGATAAATGATGTTAAAAGTATGAACAGATTTTCCTTTTATTTTTGAACGGAGTAGTTAATTGTTAATTGAAGAAAATTTAGTTTACTACTGCTGGACGTGCTATTCATTCTCTTAAATTTACAGAAATGCTTACCTTAATCGTGAGTACAATCAGCCCTTAATTTTAATTATTTTGAAAAAGGATTCTTGTTGTTTATTTTCTCATTTGTAAGTAAGTGATACCGTCTCAGCTTACCAATCCGGTAGTCCCAGGTTTTCTGCTGACACCAGACAACTGAACAACATGGGAGTTGCAAAGAAAAGTCAGGGGTTCGGAATCCACTTTAATGCGTAGGTCCACTTGCAATTGTTGTCTCGAATCGGGTGAAGTTCTCCCGCCCCTGGCGCATGGGGCATGGGGAATTGGTGGGGGGGTTACGGGAACTAGAGGGAGAGAGAGATAATGAAGGATTCTTTCTTCAAAACAGCGCTTACACTTTACAGCTTTTTGGTTTTGTGATTTGTTGATGTTCGACAAGGCAATGCTTTTTCTGAGCCGTTGAGTCAATACAGTATATTCAATAAGAACCTTGTAAAAAATCACCTATGTCCTAGGCGTTATGCGTATTAGTTTACGGGGAATTGGTACATCAACTCCCAGTGGAGCTTGTGTACATTTTCCACCGACTATCCACGGCGACTGATTTTCTTCTGAGTATTTACTACTAAGTATTGCCAGATATGACACATAATGACGAGGTTTCAGCCTCGTACTACGATACCGGATACCAGCCTTATACAAGCGTTGCTTCATCGTGTTTATGCTAATGTGTATACCCTTCCCCGCCAGTTTATCCATCCAACTCAACTATAGAGGGGGGGGGGGGGGACTCTTAAAAAGTTTGTCGATGGCTTTGTGCTACTTATGCTTTGCTGTGTACTCGTACTCATTGCGAATGACGTACGCTCTAAAAAATTATTACATAGTAGTATTAGAAACTTACTCTGATGGAAAAATTAGCTTGAATTTATTAATTCAACACTTAAGCGCAAGAATGCGTACTCTTTTTTGTTGAACCACAGCCTAGCCTAAACAGAAGCCTGGCAACTGATACGAAAAGCTGACCATTGGTGGTGTAAACAAACCAAAACTTGCTACAGTAAAGAATAGGAAAAGCTTGTGCTGCAGTTAATTCACTACGAGTGAGTAAAGCGATAGAACTATGTCTGGGGCTGTACGGCTTTTGTTTTGTTTTATATGATAATGCCAGAATTCAATGGATGCCCTATGATTAAGGGTAAGGAAAGGGGTTCAGGAGTTGAGTGAAGATGTCGATGTACACCTCGCTTGTACGTCTAAATTTGACCTGGAAAGTATAGGGTTGGGAGCAGCTTGAAGCTCTTGTGTTGCGCGTTGTGATGTGTCTGCGGTAAATGAAAGCCACCAATACTGCATAATATACATATTATACATTTATTTTGTTTCGTGATTCTTTGTTACCGCTTCTACAGGGACTATGCGCATATTCTAATAGGAGTTTGAGAATGAGATCTTATATAAGAGTATTGGCTGTACATCTCGTGAACGTAATTTCTTGGACTGAACTGAATGATTTAGATAGACAATTTGATTTGATTTTTATCTTTGAACCGAGTAACACTCTTGTCGAGCGTCCTTTTATGAATCCAATATACCCTGATTCCTGCCATCTACCGCTATTCACCTCCTCTTGTTATGAGAGCGTTTATGTGTATTGTCTGAAAGAAGAATGTTGTTCGTATAACTTTGCAAAGGCTGACTATTGCGAACTTACAATTAAGTTATCTTCAATGGATTTACCTTCCATTTTTTCTGGCGTTGATGTTGACGTTGATGAAGGTATATTAAAGTATAATCACATGCGTATTCTTTGAGCGGATCGGGTCACCTACCTTACTTCCGTGGTACAACATGGAGCTGTGCGCATTGAGTAACAGAGAAAATAAACTGTGGAAGTTCTACTTAAGGGGTGGGGACGACTTGTCTCGCTCAATGACTTCAAGTTGCTCTTCAACATTGTACAGCGAATGTATCGCTGAAACTTTTCGAAACTTCTTTCAGGATCCACTTTCGTTTTTAAAATTTATTAACATGAAAAGAGAGGCTATCATCTTCCTCTGGGATCTGAAACCAGCAATCATGCTGGTGTTTGTAACAAATGACTTTTGACACATTATTGCCCATTCTGGTAGCCTGTAATCAGCGGCGAGTCTATTCTTAACCACATTAATAGTCTCCAGTTGAGCTACTCTTCGGGTTCTGACAGCATTCCGACTGCGTTGTTAAATGACTGTTCAGACGCCTTGATTGTCTCCTTGGGTATTCTGTTCAACAAAACAATCTCCAGTTTTCCAACATTTGTAATTTTTTTATTATACCTGTTCACAAAAAGGGGCCTAGAAAGAATATTACTAACAACAGGTCGATTGACAAATTCTCTTCCATTCCGAATTCATTTGAGTTGATTATTTACTAATATCTCTCAATGTGTTGTAAGGCTCTAAATTATGATAACCAATATGGTTTTGTTCCGGGAATATCTACCGTAACTAACCTCTTCAAGTTTACGTTGTTTCGGGTTTTGAACGGGGTCCACAGACTGCCTGAATTTATACTGACTTCAGTAAAGCTTTTTATAAGTTTCGTCAATCCATCGTTGTTCTTAAGTTGCTCAAGTTTGAGTTTCGGTATACTCCCATTCGTTTGTTTTAGTCGTCAATGACTGATAGAACATACTAGCTTCCTTTTCGCAATTTAACATTAAGATTAGTCAGGACGAAATCTGGTGTTCCACAGGGCGATCACCTTGGCCCTTTGCTTGTTATTTTATCTGTTGATAACATTGGTTACCGCCTAAAAAGCTATAAGGTCTTACTATATACAGATGACATTTTCTCAAATTCCGGATGATCTCAACTCTTTTGGGTTAGTATGTCAGCAATAGTCTACAGTCTAATCTCGACAAATATGTGGCTATGAAATTCTATAGGCAACGGCGTTCTCTTTCCGTCTCTCACTGATACCGGGGGGAGGGGGGGATTATGATTGGCGGGAAATGAAATTTACATAATCACAAACCTATTTTATTTCTAAAGGTAGACCGACGCTTGGCTTCGTAAGACGTTAGTCGTGGGAATTTTTCATATCGCTCTCTTCTCGGACCTATTCGCAAGTCGCGTCACAGGTCTGGTACTGTCAGGTCCATTCTCTATTCAATGTAATTTCCGAAAATTTGCTCTTCGTAATTTTCCCTGGGATGAATGACTCCCTGAGGTTCCTTATCTCTTCTTTCTATATTTTTATTCACCACCTTTTGAATATTAATATTGACTGCGAGGGACTTTTTTGCTGTGTTTCTCTTAGACAATGTGGCCATAACCCCTGATGCATGTTCATTTCTCTAGACCTAATTACGGACCGCTTGCTTCTCTTAGTCGCATATGTAGATTTTCTAACGATTTTGATAATATCGTCAACCTCTTTCTTTCTAAATAGTTACTTATGAAACAATTGATGCTCTTCCACGTTGACTTTCCTCTTATTCCGTTGTTTTATCTGTTTCTTTATGGTGATTTCGTACTATTGATCTTTACATGCTAGATTCAATAACTGTTTTAGTTTTAGAATAGGAAAATTGAAGGATATAAACTCTATAAACCTTGATATTGAACTATAAGCTTTAGGATAGAAGATTTGCCTAGGAGAAAGTGTGAAAAAGATAGGGCTTTCAACTTTATTGCATACATACAGCTCAGTAGTTACTATGAATTCAAAGGGTGATTTTCTTGAATTAAGTTATTGTATTGTATAAACTCCAAATTTTAGATTACCGTTTATATATTGCTCTCTAATTATACTCAGTAAATTATGTGTATTTAAAACTAAAAGTCTTAATTTTGCAGGGTAATAAAACAGCAATAATTCTGCCAGCTATACTTGGACTAACCCTAATTGGAATGGTTTTACTCGCAACAATTTGTCTTGTGTCACGAAATAAAAAAACAATTGTAGCTTCCATGAAGAAAAGGAATCCTAATGTAACGAATAATCTTATTTGTCCTTTAAATTATGTTTTTGATATTGGACTATTTTCAGGACATTGAAGACGCTGGAGAAGACAACGCAAATTTACTTACCACCGGTAATTTGTCAGACGATGATTAATTTTCATAAATTTCTTAAAAATGACAAAAAAAAACAACAAATCGCATAAAAAGCTTAAGATCACACAAACAATAAACTGCTGATAGCTAATTACCTTCAAATTTGCATTTCCACCATCAGTCGCATAAAGGCACAAACAACAGTAAGTAGAAATTAATTTGAACAACCGCAGGGGGTTCAATAAATACAATCATTCCAAACATCAAAAATGCTTTCCTCATAAAAAGAAAATACTGACGATTAAAAACTATCACACACATTAATTAACAATGCTATTACAGCAGGTGCAACATTAAAAGACTGTGCAATAAGTAAAAATAGAAAGTAAAAAAAAAATATAGGAGAAAATAAGATTTCTGCAGAAATAAGGAAAATTTATTAAAGAGGACATTTAGGCATACTTAATGTTAATTTAAGTTTCATCCGACGTTGTGTGTAGGTGCGAAACTAAACATGGTCATTCATAGGGTAGACGAATATGTAAAGAAAGCATCTATTTTGTGAGATTTTTGGATAAACATATTCTTTATGAAAAAGGTATTACTACAGGAATGGGAATATTCCAAGTTTTATATTTCTATTCTTGTTATATTTTACTTTTTTATATTATATAATAATTCATGAAATTTTTAGAAAATATTTTAAAATTTAAGTTACTATTTAATTTATCTTTGAAATACGAAAAGAATTTCAGAAAATCGTTTTTCAATATTGTCTCGAATCATTTTGAGTTTAGTGCAGCCGTCTTAAGCAATTTTATATACGATACTGTATCTAAGCTCTGATTTAACATACTATATACATTATATTGCGAGCGGGCAGTTAATTATTTTTAATGTAACATACCTACTCTACATGCTACCATTTGTATACAGTCTCACAAAATTAATAAAGAGAAATTAATAAAAAATGAATAAAAAAAAAGATAAGTGGCCCTAAAGTTAAACCTTGCGTTATCCTGCGCTTTTATAATAACATACACTTTGTTGCACATTTAAAAGACAATAATGAGAACTCTGCAATTAAAAAAAAACAAGTTCACAATTTGAACTGCATTTTTTTAATATTAACAGACATACATACAAAATATATTGTACGTTCGAAGAAATTTGCTATATAAATACAGGGTGTTTGAACATTACTATTTAAATCGTAGAAAAATAATAAAAAAAAGTTTTTTTTCCTTTTTTTTGGGAACGTAGTATAAAATGATGAAACTAAATTAGAAATAACTTAAGGGGGTCCTCTACTCCCGAGGCCTGAAATTGAGCGGTTTTTTGGGAAATAAATTGCGAAGGATCTACTGAATACATTTTAAATTTGTTTTTTATTTCGAAGATACATGCTTTAACTTTTCAATTTTACTTTTGAAGATGAAAAAAAATAAACGTCATTGATGACATTGATGTTGAAATTGCATGGGTCCCGCTTAAGCACAGTTGTGGCCAATTGGGTAATCTGTAATCTGAAAATTTATATTCTTTATAATCATAGATACGTTGGCTATGTTTTCCCGTGACAGATTTTTTTTATTTTGCAATTTGTAAAAATTTCAAATTTTACGTCATTTTTTGACCTATTAGAGGCTATAAAAATGGAACAAAATAAAATTTTACAAATCGTACTCGGGAAAACATAGCGGTATGTTTTCTGAACAATTGAAAAAAAAAATTATTGAAATCGGACCAATTCTTTTATGAGAAGTCTTACTCTGCAGCTAAAAAAAATTATTTTCGGGAAAACGCGTTTAATGATAAATTACGGTGCATAACTTGATTGTAGTAACTTACGAGTTAATCTGCTATACCGGCGCCGTAGAGTTCTCCTTCCTCATCACGTTGATGTTTTTGGTTGTCCACATTCTTCTCAAGAACGGACCGGTAAATTCTATAGACAAAGATTTTTAACTGGAAAAGCGCCGTCGTGACGCTTCGCGCTTAGTTTCTCGGAAACGGCCGGAGACGGGTACCTTTCTGTTCCCAGAAACATGCAAAGGAACGTGATTTTCATGAAATCCTTTCTGTGGCGTATTCTCAGATACATATAGATTGAGATTTAAATCGATTTTTTGAAACCGCGAGAGTAGAGGACCCCCTTAAATCAATAAAAGTGGAAACGTGATTTTCTAACTGACAACAGATTACACTTAAAGTTTGTTGCTGCGCAAGAATATTATCGGTTGATTCAAATATTTTTTATTATTTTTTATTTATTTTATATAGAATTGACCACTTTAAAAAAACCAGTAACAAATACGAAATATGTACATAATGTTGCCTATAAGTAGTGCAGTTCTTTTATAGACATCCAACTAGGGGAGGACGGATAGAGGAGTGGAACACTTTTTTTTTTTAAATCGTAATACTGGGACAGGGGCGTACATATGGGGAGGGGTTACGGGGTAATGACCCTCCTCCCCACAAGAATTACAGAGATACACTAGATATTATGAGGAAATCTGAAACTTAGTTATTCAAAGTAGTCAGACGAAGACTGTTACAGTTCAAATTACTATCTATTGATAAATTTTCAACTACAAAATCTTTTGAATCAAAATTTTATAATCTGATGATTAGCTGCTTGACATACGCGTTGAACTTAGACCTTCTCGCTTTTGGGAGGTCGGTTAAAAATTGAAAATCTCTACTAACTTCGTTAAACAAAGACAAAATCTGTAAGTTCCTATCAGGGAGTTTCACAACTTGTAAATAATAATTTTTTTTTATTGCTAAATTCGAATTTTTAAAATAAGCAATCAAGAAAATGTTTGTTTGTTTTGAAAATGTTGTTGTGTGAAGCCGAATAAGGAAATCTGCCCCTAAATACCGTTGTAAAGGTTCTAGATGACAGTGATATCAATATGTACCCAGGAATTAATATGCTTGTAAATAATTTGGCGACGTTTCCGGTCAATGTTATCAATGCAGAAAGATTAGTTTATTCCTTGCGTCGATTAA
The DNA here is from genome assembly GCA_964036015.1 of Leptarthrus brevirostris. Taxonomy (NCBI): domain Eukaryota; kingdom Metazoa; phylum Arthropoda; class Insecta; order Diptera; family Asilidae; genus Leptarthrus; species Leptarthrus brevirostris. The sequence continues at coordinate 8,086,079 of OZ038374.1, read as the reverse complement.
AAACTTGGTTATGAACTAGAATTGGAGAAGACGGGTTGATTGGGTTGACACTTTTGTATGTTATATTCATATATCCGAGAAAAGTGAGGAAATTTAAGTAGTCAGGTAATTTTCATTGAAATCAGGAAATCATAAGAGGGGATTATTCAGACCCCCCCCCCCCCCTCCTCAACAGAAATCTAGATTTGTTGTTGACTCGATCAGACGTACAGTTACGGAAAATTTGGTCTTGATAAGTTGCTTTTGTTTTGACGCCTCCCCCACCACCCGAGGATTTACGATGTATATGTCCCTGTACTAGGAAAACCAAAAAATATAAATTTATAGAGTAAGAAGTAATAATTAGATTAATTGGTTTTGTAAACAAGAAATTTTATAATAGCTTAAAACTTTAAGAGTTCCGTAGTCAACAACGAACCCTTATAGTTTCGCCATGTCCGTACGTCTATCTCTCTGTCTGTCCGCGGCTTAGCTCAGAGACTGTTAGTAAAGTGTGTCCGAGAAAAAATCAATAAAAAAAATCATATAATATAAAATCACACATGTTAATAATAAAACATCTTTAACTAGTTTTTTTAGTAATATATTACAGTGGTGTATAAAATACAAAAACATCATCATTTTTTTTAAAATCTTATAACTTTTTGCTTAATACTTCTCATCATACGAGTTGCTGTTGAATCATTTACTTTGTCCGAGGCCTTTTTCAAATTTTTTTAAACTCATTGTAATTTTTTATTTCTTTACCACTTTCTTTTAAATTTCTTTTGATTATAGCCCAATTTGTTTCTATCGGGCGTAGTTATGAACAGTTTGGCGAATTGGCTTCGAGTGGTACCACATTCACGAAATTAGCTTTGTACCAATTCATTGTACTCTTACTTCACTAGCTAAATCTGGTCAAAATAGCGTTTTGCTATTATGGAGATTAATAAAAGGCAATAAACGTTTTTGTAGACACTCTCGCGTGTAAATTTTCGGGTGGAGTTCCGATTAAGGGACACCTTCGATGGCGATGACATTTTGGGGATTTGTTGACCTTGATGGAACATAAAAAACTTGAAAAGGATTTTACCCGCAAGTGCTCTATAAAAATTTTACGGGGGTTCAAAGTTTTGTTTTATTAACTAACCAATGAAATATATGCCTCTGCAGGGTGGGGGGGGGGGACGTTAATAAAGGAACTAAAATACACCTCTTCCTCCCAGAAAGTTTAATAAAAAAGTTCGCGCTATCTTTAAGTTCGGCCGTTTTGACAAGTGATGTGTTATTAAAGTTTCAAGATCGAATATCTTGAAATCTAAACCAGATATCAAAAAAATTTATTTTTTATTTTCGTTTTATTTTGTGGTGTTTTATCGAAATTCATAAAAAGTTCGCGTCATAAGCCTTTAAGGCCGTTTTACCGGGAAAAAAGGCCTAAAATGGATAAAACTTTGAACCCCCATAACATTTTTATGGGGCATTTGCGGGTAAAATCCCTTGTGGGAAATTTCATCACTAATCAAGGTCATTTCGTAAAAAAATTTTGATCCGATTTGGGTGTGTCCCTTAATCGGAACTTTATCCTTATTTACTTCTGAATGTGCTTAACAAGCATTCGCATGTCTTACGTTTTATTATTTTAATTTTCTACAAAATTGAATTATTTTCCTTAAATAAGAGATTTACTACTCACGATTTAAATATCTTATGGAATACCCTGTATAAGAATTTTCAAAGAATAATTTATGCGCTTATTATGGCTAAAAAAGTCCATTAAAAATAATCAAAAAATTAGAAAAAAAATATAATGCCAGCTCTGAAGGAATTAAAACAAATACAAAAAATTTTCTTTTGCTCAAATAAACACTTTGTAAATTAGGCTGTTATTTATAAATTTTAGAATAAGTAAGATTGCGATGTATAGTTGTACTACACTAAGAAAACACCTAGAAAATATAATTTTGTTTGATTGAGAACCATCTTAGAGTTAAAAACGTACTTCCTATGCATTATTTAATATTAAAACTATTTTTGTGTTGTTTTAATATCAACCAAACAATTCTAGAAACAAAGAAACATCTAAAAATAAATAATATTCGTGCCTTTTTAGAAATCTAATTTTGTGTGGGATGCGAAAACGAAGAAGAAAATTGAAAAAAATTTAAACAAAACACTGAACTTGTCATCTTGCGAAAGGTTTTTGTTCTTCGTTTCTTCGAATGAAGTTAGTTTTATTGTTTAGATATTTCAATTTTCATATTTTATCATATTTTTTTTTAACATTTTGGATGGTATAAATTAAAATATAATAATTTTGTCTTCCTACTATAAATTGGGTGTTAAAAATTAACTTTCCAAAGGGAAAAGAAAATGTGAAGTATTAATTAAGCACGTATTATAGTGTGTAAACAAATTTTTCCAGCTGCATTTAAGCAGTACCTTTTTTTAATGAATTATTTCAGAAATTCAACTGAATGATTTTGCACTAAAGATATTTTATAATTTCAAAACAATAATTTAGAAAAACTTTAGATTTAGATAAGCGAATATCTGTTCAAATATATATTTGATGTACTGTGCTATATTCATATCGTTATAGAATTTTGTAAGTGTAAAAAATAGAGTCACGCTAAAGTAATCATAAAATGCAATGCGTAAGATATCGCGATTTGCAGTCATATTTTCTGAAATGCTAAATTAAATATTACATCAGCTTTAGTCCTCCTGCCGTGATATGTGAATTTTTTTTTAAATATTTTGAATAGTACTATTCCTAAGTTGATCCATTTTTTAATTGATTTCCAAAAATTTAATTTTCAATCGGGTAACAACTGCACTTTTAAAATATTATTTACTTCAGTATTACTTATTTATTTATTTTATGATAATCCCAAAACTCAGAGGATGCCTTATTATCCCAAAGCACAGCCTTTACAGTAAAAATAAAGCATGGAAGCAGTTCTGCTCATCAAGGAGCGACTCGGATATTTATATCTACTCACAATTGCGCGATGAGTTCAATTCCGAAATTCATGCCTCATATAATAATTACGTTAACAGAATGAGGTCCATTATAAGCAGTTTTTGAGATTTTTTAACTCTAAGCGTAGCACCGACGGCTACCCTACTTTATTAAAACTAGGTGACACTGAAATTAGTGATCTCTTGACGATTGCGAACCTTTTTGGCGACTTTTTTAAGACAGCTTTTCTTTCTGACAACTGCGATACTAGCTCTAGCCAGGATTTTAGCCACTAGACATTATTTCCTCCTTCTTCACTGGAAATGGAAGATCTTACAATTGATGACGATACAGTCGCAAAATGCATCAATAATTTCGCAGATAGTTTTTCGTGCGGTCCTGATGGTGTTCCTATTTCCCTTTATAAGAACTGTTCTTCTTGCTTGGTTTCTGTTCTTTGTTATTTATTTACGAGGGGGCGTTTTTAAGTTCGCGGAATCGGGGGTAAGACGTGGAAATGAAAATACAAGTTTATTTTTCCTTTTCAATATATTCTCCTGCAACCCTAATACATTTTTCAGATCTTTCAATTAGCTTATGTATACCCTCGAAAAAAAATGTTTTTTCTTTGTCTGAAAAATAAGCTGAAACTGCTTCCTTCACTTCTTCATCGCTCGAGAACTTCTTCCCCCGAAGTTCTTTTTTCATTTTTGGAAAGAGATAATAATCACTGGGAGCCAGGTCAGGACTGTAGGGTGGATGAACCAAAATATCGAAGCCCACCTTATGCAGGGAAGCCAACGCAACACGGCTCTTGTGCACAGGCGCGTTGTCGTGCAGAAGGAGGACACCTTTGGTTAATTTCCCCCTTCTTTTTGCCTTGATTGCTTCCTTTAATCGCTCTAAGATTGAAGCGTAGTATTCTCCGGTTATGGAGACACCTTTATCTTTATAATCTATCAACAAGATTCCTTCTGAGTCCCAAAAGATTGTCGCCATGATTTTTCCCGCCGACTGTGACACCTTAAATTTCTTTGGTGGTGGTGTACCTTTTTTGTGCCACTGCATAGAATCTTGTTTGGACTCAGGTTCATAATGATGAACCCAAGTTTCATCCCCAGTAACAATTCGAGTCAATACTCCATCCTGGTCTTCATTACAGAGGTCCAAAAACGCGCGAGAACACTCTACGCGCTGTTGTTTTTGAGGCGGCGTAAGCATTCTCGGCACCCACCTTGCACTGACTTTGGTCATGCCGAGATGATCGTGAAGAATTTTGAATATGGTTGTATCGGATACTCCAACCATTTCTGCGAGCTGTTTCTTCTTTAGTCTAGCATCTTCCAGTATTAATTTTTCCACTTTTTGAATTATTTCCGGAGTGGTCACCTCGATCGGCCGTCCTGGCCGAGGATCATCTTCAAGTGAGGCCCTGCCTTGCTTAAAAAGGGTATGCCACTTATAAACCATGGTTTTACCGGGGCAAGACTCCCCGTAAACGGATGACATCTCTTCTAGTATGGTTTGAACCGATTTACCTTGCTAGGTAAGGAACTTTATGACAGCGCGGTGCTCGATTTTCTCCATTTTTCACAATGTTCTTTCCAACTGAGTTGTTTGATCGACGATAATTCAAACAGTAATGGCCTGATTAAAACAAAACGTTGTATTTATACTAATAATGAGCTACTTAACCAGTTACGACTAAGGAAAGTACCCTCATTTATTAATTACCTACCCATTCCGCGAATATAAAAATGCACCCTCGTAATTTATCTATTTCTTGTGGAGTCTTTCCAAAATCTTGGAAATCATCTCTTATTCTCCCTCTTCAACAGAAAGGCAAGAGGTGTGATATTTCCAATTACAGACCCATTGCAAACTTGTGTTGTATTGCTAAGATTTTTGAGGCATTAGTTTGCGATACACTATACTTTCATTGCAAACCTTTTCTTGGAACTTTCCAGCATGGCTTTATGAAAGGTAGGTCTACTGCGACTAACCTACTGGAATTCTCAAATTTCTGATTATCCAAAATTGAGGCTGGAAAGCAAGTGGATTGTATCTTTACAGATTTTAGCAAGGCATTCGACAGAATAAGCCACCAAATTTTGATTCACAAGTTGACGGCGACAGAAGAGCTAGAGATCACCGACATTTCGTCGATATTCCAGACTTAAATTGTGGAGTCGCCAATAAGTTAGTTTTAAAACCTTTCTTTGAACTTTGTCTAACTTCAGCCCTTGTTCAAATATTCAATTTTAGGCCTCCTCTGGGATTGGTAGTTCAACGCCAAGTCAGAAGGAGTAAAATATTTCTTACATCTCTGTAGAAAACCCAAGCATTTTTAGCGATTGTAAATATTTGATCGGTCCAGCTAAGATTGGTTAATTGGATTTGTTGGTTGGATATCTCAATACCAAAAATGATTAAAGAGGGCGAATTGGGTATATTCACTCCGTCGACTGAAAGTCGTCGGTGGAGTAAGTGATAACCTACCAATGTCGGCCTACCAATCCGGAGGTCCCAGGTGCGAATCCCGCCGACGTTGTTTATTTTCTGCTGACAACAGATTACGATAAAAATACCATGGGGGTTGCAGAGTAAATGTGAGTGGTTCGGAATCCACTTCAAATTGTAGGTCCACTTGCAATCGTTGTCTCGAATCGGGTGAAGTTCTTCTCCCACCTAATGCCCCACGTGAGGTTACGCGAACTAGAGAGATGGGTGTTTTTCAAGGTACATTAAGCAGCATTGAGTTTTGGATGCATTAAAAGTAACACGATTTGGTCTGCCCCAAGACCAAATCGTAGAAATGTCGTTGTTTAATGATTCAAACATGCGTTCTTGGTTCTTTTCCGTAGAGTTCCCACAAGAATTCATAACCGAATAAAAAAGGTAAAGAAAATCAAGGGTGCTGCCATCAGTGAAACTATTGTGAGTGAGATATAAAATGTTATTAATGAAAAGAAGAAATTAGGTTGGTGAAAGAACTAAACGCTTAGGTACACCAGCATTTATTTCGTAGGGAGCAGATGTAATTCCATTTATTATTCCCTGGATTGAACGCCCTGACAAAACAAACTCGATCCATTAGGTAGTGATGCAGAGCAAATGCTTGAAGTTGGGCTAGAAGAGAAGCGTTCCAGACTCTATCAAAGGCTTTGAACTAGCAATATATTGGACCCTATTGCGAATGTCGATTTGCGTTCGACTCGACTAGCCAAGGAGTACACTGTAGACATTTCAACACTAAGCGGTTCTTCATTAGTTCATTTATTTTTGTATGACAGATTAACCAATCCTTGGACACATATAAAACTGCACACTGTCTTAACAAAAATTAAAGAAAAATGCTGATGTCATTGACACATTCTAACCTCAATACTTCAACAAAACGAACACAAGAGAGAGTCTTACCACTAAACCAAAAGAAAACTGTAATTGAGAAATTTTCTATTATGACCACATGTTCAGAACATTTGTAGGTTCACGTCAACTAAATCCCAAGTTGAGAATTTAAAAATACTGTGAGAAATATTACGAAAAAGTAGAATTCCCCAACATTTTCCTATTCTTTACTGTAGGTTTGTTCGGTTTGTTTACACCACCAATGATCAGCTGTTCGCGTCAGCTTCTGGGCTTGCATCTAGAATAGGCTGTGCCAAAGTGTAAATTGACATTTTTGTTCAATGATTTTTTTTTATTTTATTCAATGAACAGAAAGAGAGAGAGAAAAAGAGATAAAACGTAAGCAATAAGGTAACTTATATTATAAGTAATAAAATTGGTTGTGATCTTTTCCATGGGATGGATTGAATCCATTTAAGACTGACCTATTTTGTCATCTACGTCAAGCCAATGCAGTCGCAAGTCGTTTTACTATCCACGATCTTTTCACTTCACAAGATTACAGTTGTTACACGATTAATCGGATTTCGAGGTAACCTTATTTTTTATTTTTACATAATGCCTCATTAAGCGCTTACGTAAATATTATGAAGCTTGAATATTATTCAAAATGTTAGAACAGCTTATTAGTTTTGTTAAAGAGATTGTTCGTTTAGCTTATTCTTACACTTTCATGTCCATCCGAAAGTTACCTGGTAATTACTGACGGAAATAGTAGTTTTAAATCAAAACAAAATATTTAAAAACAAACATGAACAGAACCTGTTCAATTAAATGGAATGCAGAAAATGCAACCGTAAACAAACTAAATGTAACTAAATGTGAGAATTAGTTGATTAGTTTAGTTTTTCTAATGTGTAAGAAATGTCAGTGATTAGTAATTCTTAGATAAAACAAAAACAGCTGCAGATGTATAACTTTTTAACGTGTTTAATTGAGATATTGAAAATATAGGAGAACATTTATGTATTTAATATTAGAAAGTGTATAAGAAACTATATATTTATACGACAATGTATATCTTTTTCGCCTTTTACTAACTGCACCCTTGTTAACTGTAATTTCGACAAAACTAACGTGCTCGTTCATTCATGTATCCTTCTCCACCTATATAAAGAAATAATGTATTCGAATTGAATTGAAATTGAAAATTGTTTACACTGTAATCGATTACATATTCTATCAGTGAAATGACAGATTGGACAGAAAAATTATCGTGAAAATGCCTGTTATGAATAATGCTAAATAAAAAAAAAAAAACAAAATATTTAAAAAAAAATTGTTTCTATGGATCTATTTTTGTTTTGTATTTTTTTTTCTATTTTTTTTACGATGTGGCCAAAGCCTAGGGGACAATCCTTTGTTGCGCGTTAGTATGTCCGAAAGGGTATTAGGTTAAGGGGAGTGAGGAGACTTGGAAGCCTGTTTTTTATTAACAATATTTCATCAGTGTTGACTACTACAAAAAACTAAAAAAAAAACAGTATAATACTATATAAAATCAAGAAAGATAGTTCCCGCCCGTGTATCGGAAACACGAGATTAACCTTTTTTTTGTTTTTGTTTTTATACGATATCGCCAAATCCTAGGGGACAACCATTTGATGCGAGGTAAGGGAAGTGAGAAAACTTGAGTCTTGTTTTTGCATTGCTTCGAGCTAGACAACAGCCCAGAGACGGAGTGGTTTATACATATAAATTTCTTAATAAAAGCTCACGGGGTCATCTGGTCTCGAACCCGGGACCCATGGCATGTTGGTCTTGCCGCTCAACGTATTGATCCAACTCCTTAAAGAATGAGGCCAAATATCAGGGTGTGCTGATAGACGGGAAACTAAATTGGGTGAGGCACCTACACGAGAAGCAAAAACAAAGCGGTAAGAGCTTTCTGGACGTGTAGAAATGCTATAAGTAAAGTATGGGGACTATCACCCTATATTATGAAATGAATATACACGTATGTAATCAGACCCATGATAACGCATGGAGCGATAGTCTGGTGGAAAGCGATGGAGGTCGGCAAAAACCGGAAGATTATGAACCAGGCCCAACGTATGTGCTGTCTAGGCATAACGGGGAATACCAGCTCAACCTTCAACAAGGGCCTTGGAGGTCATTCTAAATATTACTCCACTAGAATTCTATGTTATGTAAACAAGTGTTACTTAACTCGGCTATTCGATTACGTATGAATAAACTGTGGAAGGTAAGGGGAATGCAAACCCGACATGAAAAGATCGACCGAGTATGTAATGGTAATACGATCAAGAGACTGTTTGAGGAAGAAGATTGCTGGGGATTGAAAACTGGTAACCCAAATTTAGAGGCAGTCATCAAAACACAGTTCCCGACAAAAAGTGAATAGATCAACAATAGGGTGATTCAAGAAAACACTTTAGCGATTTATACAGACGGCTCAAGATGCGAGCGTGGCTGTGGCTTTGGAATATCGTGCGGGGAACTTAACCTGGACTTATGGGGAGGGGTAAACGACTCATTCTCGGTTCTTAAATGTGAAATCGCAGCGATAGAGATAGGAGCTAAACAGCTTATAGAACGGGGAGTAAGATCTTCTAGGATTGCAATACGTACAAATAACCAGGCGTCCATCAAATCATCACGATGAAAATCAATGCGATCAAAATCGATCAAATCGCGACATCGATGTGATCGGCTCGTTTACCCCATAATTAGTGCGATGAAAAGGTAACTGAAGGAAGTCGTGATTCCTCAGGAAGCAAGTCGGTTCCGGAATAAATAAGCCAAGAGAACAGAAGTGTCTATGAACCCCCGAATGCAGTCGAAAGCAAAAAGGATCCTGGAGTTACGGCGTCTCTTTTCAAGTGTATCCAAGTGCAGGAGTTCAAGTCTATCAACATAAGGTGAGATTAGCCTTCGCTAAGAAATATGACATTGGGAGTCTCCGTTGGGGTTGTTCGCAGCGCCCCAGTAGCCCCAATGTAAGCCGTTCTTTTCAGCTTGTTTAATTTGGTCTTGTTGTACCCCTTCTCCATCGCCAGCCACCAACTAGGGAGCCGTAAGTTAGGATAAACTCTGATTTAGAAGCCTTTTATAATTGGTGTTCTAATAATCAAAAACAATCCTCTGCACTTTGACTTCACCGTAATTGGTAGCTTATTAACTAAACTGGGGATAGGTAAAGATTGCGAGCATTGGGTATTTCTTAAAAGATGGTTAAAAGTGTTGGATGACTCTTACAATATAAAGCTCCTTTATTGTTTTTTTGTTAGACAATCCTGGAGTATACTTGTCTAGTTTGGTCTCCTTTTTATGCTATCCATATTAATCGCATTGAGACAATTCAGTATCGGTTCGTAAGATTTTCATTGCGTGTCTTCTTTGATCAGATCCATCTCCTTTGCCTCAATATTTGTACAGGCTTGGGCTTTTTTGGAAACTCGTGAATGCAGGTCCAATAAGTTTGCTATTCTATTTTCTTTTGAGAGCACTGTTAATTCTCCTGAACTGTTAGCATCCTTTTGGCTGTCGGTTTCGACTCGCCGTCCATGGTCCACGAGGTGTTAAAGGAAACTCAATTATTAGCCCGATTGTCGATTGTCAATTGTTGCTTTTTTTTAATCAACTATTCTTCTCTTAGGGCTGAACACACTTTCAATCCCAGCCAATTTTATTTTGATTCTCCGAGACCTGGTTTCCACTGCAGGGCTCGATGCACAGAGAGTAACTTCTTCTCTAGGTACTTTTATGGGGTTTTAAGACTTTTGCAGCCTCAATTTGTGGTATCAGAATGGGCCTCCTTGTGCCTTCTTAGGTAGCCACCTAACCTATCCTATCCTTCTCTTCAATATTGGGTTTATAATATTAAGCAGTAGAACAAGAATTAAAACAATCATGCTTTGCTTAATACAGGTAATTTCTTAAATTTTATTTTCTCAGTATACAATAGTTCAACAATTACTCTAACAGGTATAAAAAAATAAATGCATCAATCCCAGTGCAACATTGCAATGTAAGGAAGACTTCTCAAGACACTTAGTTGTACACACCTTCAGCTCGCATGAGCCACCCACCTTCTGACGAGGAAATATTATGTTGATGACTTCACTTCATTGTAGGCATAGCCACGGCAGCTTTCGTATGAGTTACATCAGTCTGGCGCCAAAGTGCAGTCACTGTTTTTGTTTGTGTATAGAATTTAACGCCTTGTTTGCCGTAGAAGTGATGATCACCCAAAAAGCTGCCTCTGGTTCCAGTGAAAGAGAACATTGGCAGAGGAACTGGTATAGGTACATTGACTCCTATTTGTCCAACATCAATTTCATGGACGAATTTTCGTGCGGTCGCACCGTTTGTTGTAAAAACTGCTGTACCATTGCCGTAAGGATTCCTATTTATCAATTCGATAGCTTCGTCTAAAGTATCGACGGATAGACATACAAGAACGGGTCCAAAGATCTCCTCTTTGTAGCATTTCATATTCGTTTTAACATCTGTTAGAATGGTGGGTCCCACAAAGTTTCCTTTTTCGAAGTTCGGCACTTTTATATCTCTTCCGTCTAGGACTAGTGTTGCACCTTCAGCAACCCCGGATTGAATGAGTTCATGAATTCTCTTCTTTGACTGTGGACTAATTACAGGGCCTACATCAGTTCCAGGAATATGTCCTGCATTTACTTTTAATGTTTGTGCTCTTTCCACAAGATCAGCAATCCAATTTTTAGCTTCACCTACAAAAACCGCTGTCGACAGTGCCATACACCGTTGCCCTGCCGCACCGAATGCAGCTCCAGCTAATTGGTTGAGCGTATGTTCTTTGTTTGCATCGGCCATTATAACTCCATGGTTCTTTGCACCCATATTGCTTTGAACTCGTTTGCCGTTACGTCCAGCTCTTTCATAAATATATTTTCCTGCCTGGTCTGATCCGACGAACGAGACTGCTTTTATGTCTGGACTATCACAAATGAAGTTAACTGAATCGTGAGCCCCATGGATAACGTTAACAACACCAGGTGGGCAACCAGCTTCATTTAACATTTCCATGAGCATCATTGTCGCACCGGGAACTCGTTCTGATGGTTTAATAATGCTTGTGTTTCCGCATGTAATAGCTACTGGGAACATCCAGAGAGGAATCATAGCTGGAAAATTAAATGGTGCAATTCCAGCTGTAACTCCTAAAGGTAAAACATGCGAGTATGTTTCCATATCTTTAGCGATATTTGCTACTGTTTCTCCCATCTGTAAAGATGGGATGCTGCAGCAGTGCTCAACAACCTCTGCAAAAGAAAATGACTAAATGTTAAGTAGTGATCAGAGAAGAAATGATAGCACTTACGAAGTCCTCTGAATACGTCACCCTCGGCGTCTACTAATGTCTTCCCTTGCTCCTTTGTGATAACTTTAGCAATTTCACCAATATTCGCTTTTATTATGGCCTGCAATTTAAACATGATTTGTTGTCGACTCAGGATTGAAGTCTGACTCCACGATTTGTAGGCATTTTTTGCCACATCAACGGCTGTTTGCATTTCATCTTGAGTAGCTTTGGGAACTCTTGAGACTACCTCGTTTGTGGCTGGATCATGAATGTCAATCCAATCTTTAGTTTTCGATTCGACAAATTTTCCATCAATGAAAAGTTTTGTTGTTGACGCTGTTGTCGAGGAATATGCCCTCTTGACAAGCGGACGAATCTGTGGAGAAGAGATATATTTTATAAATGCTAGAAAATTGAGCTTACCGATTGCCGAAACTATGAGACATGAAAAGGTAGTATCCGAGCCTCACAAACAATCGTAATAAACTAGGCAAAAACCGATTAATGACGTCAGTGATCACTCTTAAAAAAATGAAGCATTTATGTCCGTCGTAAAATTGGAATTTTACCAATTGACATAATTATATTCAAGACAGATATGCGCTTGAATTCGAAATACCCAGGTAAAAATTTTCATAGATTATTACTTCCAAAACTTTTAACCGTTTTTAACCGTTTTGACCCGTTTCACAGCTTTTCGTGATTTTAAGTTATGACAACAAAGCTCAAAATTGAAACCCGCGTTGCCTCAAAAAACCTTGAAATTGGGTAAAAATTTGTTAAGAAATTCAGCAAGGGGCTTACCAGGATCAGGGCTGCAACCAGACGGGAAAAGCATGTCCATATTAATTTGTAGAAATATTTTGCTCATCTAAGGAGTAGTCTCTCAGTCTGGGCAGCTCTAATAATAAGCACTGTCGCAGCTGTGAAAAGGAGACCATCCTTTACCTTCTTTGCAAGGCAATCTTGACTGCAAAGGTAAAGGAACTAGTTAAAATCCTTGGCTTTAGTACAGGCCCGGATCCAGCCACCCTCCTGAGTAAGGTAATTGGCATAGATAATGAAAAACACGCTTGAATTTGTACGAAGCTGTACGGCGCATTACAGGGGAAGGGGGGGGGGGGGAGAGAAGGGGTCAGAAATCACGAAAGAAAAGAAAACCTACATAGATAATTTCCTAAGCGAATCCAACAAACATTTGGAGGATTAGTTGGAAGAATTATGGCTTATTGGCCCAAGTACAGCATAAATAAATCTACAGAAGATAAGGTGGTTTCTTATCTACAATTCGACGCCGCCTTAATAATACAAAACAGTAGAACAATTCGAAAAATATGTTTAACTCTTCCATTAGTACGGAACGCAGTTTTACGTCTTTGAGACGAATTAAGTCCTGACTGTGAAGTAACATGGAAGAAAGTCGATTATTAGTTCTCGCGTTACTCAGCATCCACCGGGATATCAGTCTTGATGATGGCAAAAATAATCAAAAATTAACACAGGAAATTTTGAAATGCCCCCAGATTAAGGGCCAGCTCTTAGGAAATTTTCTAAAATAATTTTGAAAATGAAGATAAAAAAAATCCAAAATCAAACTTAGAGCTCAAGTTAAACAAATGAAGAAATTGACACGATACCGAAAGTTTAAAATCAACAATGGTATAACAACATTGTCTGGGTGTTCCCAGAGGGCAAATGCAGTACAGAGCGAAGTTTCTACTTCGAGAACCCATGCTCGTTAGCAGAAGCACACTTCGCGGAGTCGTTCACCTCTTTTCTAGTCTTCCGGAAACACTTGTCCAAAGATGTTCTGAACGAACGTTCAAAACATTCGAAATTGTTTAGGGTCCAGCGGGACCAGTCTAAAGAGTTATTGACGTCTGGAAGCTTCCATCAGCCGATTCCGGACACGCGCACCGAGGGTCCCGTACCTTGCAAGATTGGTGGTTTCTAGAAAACTGCTAGTTAGAGACATCGTTTTATTTTTCCTGTAATATTTACATAAACCTCTATTAACTGTAAAAATTCGGTTAAAAGGGAGGGGGAATTGTATGTTTTTAGACATTTTTCATCATAAGTCGAAAACTATGCGACATTAAAGGAAATGAAAATTTACTTTTGCAATTTGCTAATAAAACCCTTTCATATTATAGCCCACATGACCTAGTAACCGTACTCCAAAATGTTGACCCCCCCCCCTTCCGACCGCTTTTGTAATAAAAATAAAAATATTTTTTAAATATTTTCATTTGCAATAAAGATGGGCACGTATTGTTGAAAACTATTCCGAATTTCAAGTCGATAGCATTAGTAGGTACTGAAATAAGCAACTGTGACGGATAAATAGACAGACGAAGTCGTTGCCCCCCGCCCCTAAAAGGAGTGCTACTTTCAACGAGGTTCCCAGTTTCCAGTAGGAAACTCAGAGTTGCAAGTAGGACTTTGCCCTGAAACCGGACTAGTATGATATGCAGATGGATTCAAGACTGAATTGGGCGTTGGGCAAGGATCTGGAATAACTCCCCTCAATTTAGTTCATCACTGGCCCTACGAAAGTACACCACGGTATTTCAGGCTGAGATTTTTGCTATACTAACGTGTGTTTACGAGAACCTAAGAAGAGTTTATAAGAACAAGAAAGCATCAAAGTAATTGCTTCATCTACCACCAGATCTAAGCTAGTGTGGGAATGTCAAAGGAGCCTAGATGAACTGTGTAGAACTAATCAAGGCAACTTTGTTTGGATACCGGGACATGAGGGTTACACTGAGATCGAAAAGGCAGATGAACTTGCCAGTCAAGGGCCCAATACACCTTTCATAGGGCCAGAGCCGGTTTGTGGAATTCCTTTTTGCACGGGTAAAAGGCAAACCGTGCAAGTGAGGAGCATAGGTTATATCGGAACAACATTGAGGGGCACGCTTGCTCAAGGAGACTTATGCCTTAACTTTCACCGGGCAGATCCAGGGAGCTCCTCAAGCTGATCAGGTTGAATGACACAACTCTTCCTGGTTTGCTTACCGGCCACTGCCAGCTGAGGAAGCAGAAGGTACAAATAGGCAGAGCCATTGATCCCAGATTTTGTTTGAACGATGATTAGATCCCACTACACGTTTTATCTGAATGCCCTGCAGTGGTCAGGCGCGGATTTAGCCCATTCGGGAAACCAACCCTGGTACTGAGTGACCGCCAACTGCGGTAGCTGTTGAACCTGTTCGAAGGGACTGGCTTGTTGTAAGGGGTTGAATACATTCCATTAATAATATTAATCATTTTTCAAAAATCGTTTCACTGTGCTAATTTCAGGGTTAGAGGAAGATTCCAGTTTGTAAGTGGGGGAAAGTACCTAGTAAAAACGCTTTCAAATTGTCTTGAGACAATGAAGAGAAGAGAATCTATTACAGTAAAAATGTTGACTACTCTCCTTTACAAAAGTAAGCCGAAATCGTGTTTTTGCAAGGCTATCCACTTTTCGCGGAGTGTATGTTTGCAACTCAAAGACCTAACAATATGCCAAACTTCAAAACTTCTACTTTACGTTGTTTGCGAAGAAAACGTCTCTGACAGACAGACGGACGCAAAAGTGATCTTATAAGGGGTCTATTTTTTTTCTCTTCACGGTACGGTAAGATCAGCAGTGTGCATCTTAGCTAAGTGTCACGGTCACGGTATAGCCTTAAATCTTACTGAAACCCGCGCGCATGAAGAGCTTATGTGTCTTTTAGAAATACAAGAATTTGCAAACGTAAACATATTTTCATTCTCTTAATAAATTTTTGCGTTTTGATTGAGATTTAAGAATACTTTACAATTACGTCCCATTTGGCACTGAAAATAGCAGAAAACGCCAAATCACTCTGATCGTTGGCACAAATTCCATCGACACAACTACCAAACAAATTTCTTAATTCGACCAGGTTAATGCGTCAAAATTGACATCATAAATGCGCAGCATTATGCACTATCACTGGCGCTTGTTTTCCTTTTTTTAATTTTTTCACTACGTATTAATTCACACTATCTCCAATTGAATAAATTAGCCAAGCACTATCGCGTCGTCACTGATACATCTCTGTATCCATGCACGGAAAAAACACCGGCATTATCTACAAATTCCATGCTTAATGAGCTGGCAATTATGTAATACACTTGACCCCCAAAAGAGATCAGCTGATATTCGATTACTTCGTGGGCATGTTCTCCAAAAATGATAAAATTGCTTAAGTGATAGCCACAAAATACTCAGAAAAAGTTGAAACTGAATCTCACCTCAGCACTAAACAATCTTACGAACGACATTTTCTTGGGACTTCACTTGTGCACAGCTCTCTAGATCGCGGCAGACTGATGACGAGGTATCACACTATGGCTAGAATTACTAAAGGGATACACTATACAGGCTCGTTGGGAGTCGGTGCGATTAGAATGCACTACCACACCTTCCTAGAACATTACCATTCGATGGAGCTGTAGAAGAACTACTGCTCCACTGATAACGAACAACACTCGAATGTTTACTTTGATAAGTAATTAAAGCCAGAACTGGAAGAAGGCTAGAAGGAACTCTCATATAATTATTATCTGACATTGAAGTACTTTTCAAATGGAGTATAGATTCCACTGGTTTTCAATAACTCGTCCAACCACTCTGGTGTCGTTTTGTTGTTGCCAGCCACAAGTTTGCATCAATTCTTGAGACTGTTTTACTCTGTGGTCGACTTGGCACGAAAGCCAAGAAATATTGCGCCAAACTGTTTTGATTAATTTTAATTAAGACCAAATCTTCTATCGCAGTTTTACTCATGACGTGGACGTCGACTGATATCACCTGATTTTTGTCAGCGTACGCCTGTTGGAGACAACACAGGTACGTATTTTCAGCAGATCAAATTTCGATACCATCGAACTTGAAAGCGAAAATCACAATTGCAAAAACACTTGTCACATATGTGACCTTCCGTTGTAAAATGAAGTACGACAGTAAAAGAAATTTAATTTACGATTCGTTGTTCGGGTTTGGGAAATGTAAGAACACATTTTTTAGGGTCTTTTTTATATGAAAATTATAACGAAAACTTTCATCTTTAAGAGGAAAGCTCGTACATTACTTCAGACTAAGTTATTAAAATTTGCGACCCAAGTTGAATAAAGGTTTTAAGTATCCAAAGCTCGATATTCAGGCATTAATTATATGAGGCGTATGAGGCCTTATTTAATTTGTAGGATTCACCCTTCTAACACAGAAGGCGCACTTCTTGGAAGGAGCCAAGAAACAATTGACCTATTTCATCAAAACGGTGCAATGAGGCTCCCACACCAATATGCATAGGAGAAAAAAAAAACGAGAAAAAAAAGAATAGGAAGAAAACAAGTAAGGAAACCCAGCACATAACATGCAAAGCAGAGAATCACGGGAGCACAAAGAATAGAGAGTTCTTAGCATTAACAGCCCTACATAAACGATTAATTGGTTCATGCCCGCCATAATGTAATCTGGATGGGTCAACATGCAATACGTCTAATGAGTCTACTGCCCCTGTTTTAGCCGCCCCAGGTATGAATGCTGTATCTTTCTCCGAGGCCGCTTCTCCTCCCTCCTCTTCTGTAGCGACGGAGGTTAGGAGTTTGATCTCCAAAGTTTCTGCCCATCCGGCTGAGGTCCCTTCTGATTCGTCTGTGATCCCCGTAGTATCTGTCGCCCCCTGCCCATCCTCCCTCTGCATCACACCTCGCCTCAAGTGCAATACCAGACGCCGGAAATGTGTTATTGCTGAGGACCGTGTCGATGTTCCCCTTGAGGTGACCTTTGGTGACCGGACGAGCCCTGAGCCTGCTAATCGTGTACCTAGTACATCTGGCGCTGCTTCGCGCTCTGCTACTGGTGCCTCCAATACTGCCTTGCCAGCCGATCTTTTTTCTCAACAGGACGCACCTCTGGTTGGGTCTTTTGACCTAGCACAGAGCACGGACTTCACTCTGAGGACTGCCCCAATCTCTAGGTTGTTTTATGTTTCTCGGCTCGATTCTTCTGCCTCTGTTGATGACATCCTAAATTATGTGAAAAGGAGGTCCAATATTGGTGATTCTGTACCTCTACGTTGTCAGCGTCTTAATTCTCGCTTGTCTCAGGGATATGTTTCGTCTTTTAAGTTGACGACTTCCCCGGCTTTTTTCGATATTATTTCTTCTTCGCACTTCTGGCCTAAGAATTGCATCGCACGTGAATTTGTGCCTCGAGGCAGGTTTTCTAACGGTACCCATGACAGAGCAATAACTATTACTCCAAAAAACTAAGGACGCTGTCCCTTTACTATCAGAATGTAAGGTGACTAAGAACTAAAACAAACCATCTATTTCAAGCATCCCTTTCATGGTGCTACGATGTTATCATGTTGACTGAGACTTGGTTTCATCATGGTTTTTGTGATGCAGAGATTCTTCATGACTCCTATCAGATTTTTCGTAGGGACAGACATTCTGTATCTCTGTGTCGGGGTGGTGAAATACTCGTTGCCTGCAGATCCGACTTTAACTGCAGCTTAGTTGATCTTTCTGCATTCTGTGGTTCACTCACTATTGAACTATTGGTTCTTAAGCTATCGCTACCTAAGCTCAATATCTTTTTGCTCTGTTGCTATATTCCCCCTAACCTGACAAACTTCGTTGATAATGAAGGGTGCAGTCTTTACGATATTCTAACTCTTAGTTTAGACTTCATCCGTAATATGACGAACCCTGAAGATGAAATTCTTCTTCTTGGTGACCTTAATTTACCCAAAATTCTAAAATTCTTGACACCATTGCTTCCTCTGGTTTGCACCAAATGAGTGATGTAAAAAACTCTGTGGGAAGGCAGTTGGATCTTTTCTGGGTTCCTTTCAGCATGTCTTCGTGAAAGGTAGATCTACTACGACTAACTTGCTGGAATTCTCTAATTGCATTGCTGTATTTCTGCCATTGAAGCTGGCTATCAGGTCGACTACATTTTCACGGATTGTAGCAAGGCTTTTGACAGAATTAACCACAGTGTTCTTGATCGTAATCTTTTCTAGGGTTTCCATCAATTTTAGTTAATTGGCAACGTGTTCAATTTCGAGGTGCACTTTGTAATGACATTTGTACCACCTCCGGTGTTCCTCAAGATAGCCATCTAGGACCAGTGCTTTTAATCACTTACATCAATGATGTATCCTTAATTCTCCTAATTCGAGAATTCTAGATTACGCTGATGAAGCCAAAATTTGTCATGTTATTTCAAGTGTGTATGACTGTGCACTATTAAACTCGGACTTAGACGCCTTTCATAATTGGTGTTCTACAAACTTCCTTCCTCTAAATATTAGCAAGTGCACTACTATGTCGTTCTCTCGATCAAGGAACCTAGTGCACTTTAAACACACCTTAGACTGTGGCTCCCTGAACAGACTTGACAAGACCAAAGATTTAGGGGTCAACCTTTTCATTTGATGACCATATCAACACTATCGTAAACAAAGCTATTTCTGCGCTGGGCTTTGTTAAGCGATGGTCTAAGGAGTTTGATGGTCCATATAGAACTAAACTTCTTTATTTCACGTTTGTAAGAACTGTTTTGAAGTATGCTAGTCCAGTGTGGTCTCCTTTTTATGCGACTCATACTAATCGCATTGAGGCTGTACAGCGTAGATTCGTAAGATTTGCCCTTCGTGGCCTTCCTTGGACCGATGCTCTTCGGCTGTCTTCTTATGCTGACCGATTAAAGCGCATTTCATTGATGTCCATTGAAAGTATACGCGTAAACTTCAGAATTGTTTTTGCCTACAAGGCGCGGCTAATTCCGCAGAACTGCTGGGGGCTCTGTATTTATCGATTCTTGCTCGCCCCTTGAGGAACCAATGCTTTCTGCATACTCCCCACCACCGCACAAATTATTGTATGCACGAGCCTATTACGTCTATGTCTCGTCTCTTTAATTATTGTTTTGAGTTTACCGGACCATTTATAGGTTTTGAGTTTAACGGACCATTTATAGGTCTATGTGAGGCTGATCGGCTGTAGGGCTGATAGCCGCCACCCTAACCTTACCTTGTCGAGACGTCAACTGAAGAATCAGCTTTGTTAGGGTTATTTTTTCTAATTCTTATGTAATTATATTGTTACTTTGATGTAGTAGTCAGTATTTGATGAATCTTAATAAATAATAGGAGCAAACCTTTATTGGTTCTGAAATTGGGAAGTCGCACAACAAATTCTTTTAAGTAAGATGCGACTATTTGGTATCCTACAAGACGAATACATTATTTTCAAAAGTAAGTATAAAGTTAAAGTTTATTTTTCGTTATTTATCTCTCGTTTATATGCGAGTGATTTCACTGTTAGCACGAAATTTTCAGTTTTAAGTTGTTACTAATTAAATCGCAATCGTTTTGAAGACTAATGTTTCCAATTTTCTAATTACATTTTTTGTTTTGTTTTCTAGGTTCGATTGAAGTTTACCATATACGACCCCGTCTTGATCAAAGCTAACAAATCTGCAATTCTCCTCCTGCTAGGAGAGAAAAATTTATCAACAAATAAAAATCATTGCCATCTACAGAGAAGGAATAGTATGAATAAATTATTTCTTCTATAACTATCCGCATAGTTCTCCACCAAAGACATAGTCGTGTGAAAATGTAAGTGGCACTCTGAGCTGTTACAAGGTTTTGGTTTAGATTTCTTTTGCCTTTCAATATATCTTTCTTTGAAAATATTTCTTTAGGTGCTCCAACCTGAGATCAAATAAAAAATCAAAGATTATGTTGCATTCATTGTTGGTGCAAGCCGCGCTTTTTGCGGGGGAACTGTCTTATTTCGAGGCTCAAGCATCTGCGCCAATACTAAAACTCTCAGAATTTAGTCAGTCCATGGAGCAACAAGGCGCTAGTGGGGTGCAAAATTCATGCGTACACTTGTAGTGCCATAAACCAACAAATGGTAAACAAAACAGGAAGATGAAGTCCCTATTACTGCTTTGAAGTACCGGCCTCAGGAGTTACAGCTCTACGTCGATACTGGTAATATCCACTGGATATTAGCGGCTTAGAATAAAGAAGTTCTTTATTTTAAGATTGGAGTAGCTCACATTTTTAGGTTAGTATTTTCTTGATAATGGAATTACTACGGGCGCAGAGCTCTGGCATATTTAATTCAACATTTTTTCCACGCTTGTCAGATTTAATTTTAATGGGAACTTCAATCACTTATGCATTTTTGCTCTAAATACCTATTAAATTCGACATCTAGCGGTTAATGCAGTTTCATGGCTTCTTATCTTCTTCTATCATTCCAGGAAGTAAAACTGCATTCCACAACGTTCGCGAATAGTCAGCAATGGACAAATTTCAGCTCTTAGTCAATCGTCTATGGAAAAATGGTTCAAAGTGCAGTGAACCCTTCGTTTACGGAAACCTCTTAAATGCGGACACTTTTTCCAGTCCCAAGCATCAATTTGCCTCAAACTTCCCCTCTCAAAAGCGAACACATCTTAATAGCGGGCACTTTTTTAGGGACGAACAGTGTCCCCTATAGGGAGGTTTCACTGTACAAAGAAATCAAAAATACTTCAATCAGCCTGGAAGGAGTCATGACTATTTGTAACCCTAGAAGCAGTGGACACAACTTATCTCCTGCTTTTAAAAATAATAGGTAAGCTCCAGACTATTCTAAGAATAAAATGTTTCTGTCAACTTTAAGATTATTTTAAGTGTCTGTTCAATAATTGTTTACTGTTCAAAATAGCAACAGTTTTTCTTCGTCCTTACCGGCTTAGACTGGAAATAGTTTCAAAAAACTCTTAATTTTCCCCATTTAATAATTGTGTATTGCTAACAAACTTTGTATTTAATTTCACTAAATATTTATTGATTGTGTAACTAATTCCATTTTTATCATTTTAGGCTGCTATCGTTGATGAAAAGTTGAATTTTTGGATGATTGCCTTCTCCTTGGAAATTCTGGATCCTCACCAAAGCTGCTATAAAAAATAGATCCGCGTAAGAAGTTCTTGTTAACAGCTGTATCCTCACCAATCCCGAGGAGAAACAGAAAGAAGAAATATGGCAACTGTAGTCCATCGCAAACGCTTAGATTTAAGGATTTAGATTTATTATTCCTTCCTAGTAACTAAATGAGTACAAAATTAAGTTAAGCCACTTTGATAGACATCTTTTCACTTTTGAAAATTGCTCATAGCGTAAATTTCAATTTAAGTAAATCCAATTAAGTTTTGAATGCAATTTTTTTGTTTTGCGTTTATTATTTATATTGTTAAAATGTCTCGATAGTTCTAACATTATAGTTGTTTAAAACATTTGAACTTTTTCATTTTACAAAATCCTTTTCCCGTTCCAATTACAATTTCCACAGAACAATTTCCGGAGTCCTGCTAAAATTGTAGGTACGTTTTCGTTCTTTTTAGGGCCTTATCCTTGTCTAAATTATGATCCTATGCAACATCCCGGTAGAGAAAGTAATCTATCATAGGTTTAAGAAAAAAATGGTCGAAAAAGGACCTTAGTTAAAAAAATAGGCCATACCGACGATTTCCACTCCGTTCATGTACAAATTGTTGTCCTTTTTCGTTAATTTTACAACGTTATCATTGTCCAAGTCCTTTTTCGACCCGATTTGTTTTTGCAACCTATTCTAGGATGTTTTCTCTACCATTATATAAATTCAGGTCCAGATTTGGACAAGGATAAGGTCCTGAAATTAACTAGAAAAAAATATTCAATCAAATATGAGACAATTCGGAAAACTTGAAGGATAACCAATTTTGTGACGTGCAAAATTATCTGGATTAGTGACGTGCAAAATTATCTGGATTAGTGAACTGAAGGTCCCACAGAACCTTTCGCAGCAGAAATCGTTTACTGACTATTTTCTAAACTAGGCGTTTTTTCGATAAATTTTTTCGTCATTGTATAGCGCAAGGACCCGTACAAAAGTTAACGAAATCTAGGACCATTTGAAGCAGATTAAAAGGAACTTTCTCAGGAAACACAGATTTTAATTATGGAAGTAGCTCACTAACAATTTCTACTCTGTCCATGTTTAAATGTTCGTCCTTTGTCAATATTATTCTTCACCGCAGTATCCTCTTTCAAATTATTTTTAAATTATAGATTACCATAAAATCCTCTTTTTAAGCGATTTAATTCGTAATTTTCTATTAATTTAAGGATATAATCCTTGTCCACATCATCTAACCAAATATCCTTGTAGAAAAAACGTAAAAAGGATTTAAAAGCATGAAAAATAAGAGCAAAACTCATTTTAAAATTCTCCTCCTCGTCCTGGGAAAAATTATTATCCTTGATCATATTAGAATGGATTTCGGGTTCCTTATGCTGGTGCAGGAGTCCTTGACTAATAAAATGTTAAAAAAAACGCTTACTGAAAGGGATAAAACAATTTAAGATCGAAATTTCGTACTTTCTCGTTAATTTCAGGACGTTGTTCTTGCCGAAATCAGGATCTGACTTTATATCCTAGCAGAGAAAACATCCTAGAATAGATTACAAAAAAAATCCGGTCGAAAAAGGACTTAAAACAGGAGGAATAAGGCAAAAAACGATTTTGAAACGAAATTATTTCCGAGGTGTCAAAACGTTTTTGGGGCAAAAATCAGATCTCGACACCAGGCCACCATAATCGGCAGCAAGCAAATTTTTAATTTTTGAAAATCGTTTTTGCTCTTGTTTTCCTTGTTTTAAGTCCTTTTTCGACCGGATTTTTTCTGTAATTTATTCTAGGATGTTTTCTCTACCAGGATCTGAGTTCAGATTGCGATTTGGAAAAGGATAAGCTCCTGAAATTAAGGAAAAACGAAAAAAATTGAGCATCGACGGAGTGGAAATCGGTTTATGTTCTACTTTTTTTTTAATTAAGGTCCTTTTTCGACCAATTATGTTTTATCTTAATTCTTGGCATTGTTCTCTATCAGGATATCAAGTCAGATCCTAGTTTGGGCAGGGATAAGTTCCTGAAAAAAAAACGAAAAGGACTTAATTTGAACATGAACAGAATGGAACACGTTTGTAGCTTCTGTTTCTTAATTAATGTCCTTTTTCGATCAAATGTTTTTTGGAATTTATTTTAGATGTTCTTTTCTAGCAGGATATGAGAGCAGATATTAATCTGGAAAGAGTAAGGTCCTGAAAAACATGAATTTGTAAATTGAAACAATTCGAATGGTTTAAATAAATATAATGAAATAAATATGGAACTACATCTCTACTTTTCACATTGTATTTCAATCAATCGAAATGGTGTTTTACTTATTTACTAAGAATAAAGCTACTCAGTCTAAATTAAAATCTTAATCTAAACGTTTGCGATGATGACATTTTCCGAAATTCTTCCCATAGGTTTGGTGTCGGTGCAATTATTCGATGGTAGAAAATTCAACTGGGAGCAACCTAAAATGATAAAAACTTCAATTAGCAAATTTTACACATTTAAATAAAAAAAATTTATTAAGAGGGGACAATTAAGACATTCGGAGAACTACTTCTAACCTAAGACAATCTTATGCAAGAGTCTTAATGACCAAAATCAGGGAACAGGCAGATTGCATTTACCGAGATTCACATCAGAAGTAAGCTAAGTATCCGAAACTTGACCTCCTTATGGATTAATTCAAACTTTAATTATTCTTTCTGAGCGAGTTGAAGTCGGTGAAGTGACTGATTAGAGCAACATAAGTTTACTCGATAAATTACTGCGAGTAATAGACGAGCTCCTCCGCTAATTTTCAAAAGGAAAATTTTTGATATCTTGAATGAGCACGCACTCAAAATAAAGGAAACGTTTAATTCTGGGTAAGGTCTAGCTCTTACCTATTATTTAGAGTTGCAGGAGACGATGAGTTTCCCACAATATTTCCGAGGCCACAGACTGAAGACTCTTCCCAGGTTGACTGCGGTTTTTTTGAATTTGTACGGTCTGTTCAAGTGATTGCTGGTTTTGAACTCTTTCCGCTTGTCAAACTGTCTGTGGTCCGCAAAACCAAATCTGAAATTTGGCAAAACAATTAATATAAACAATTAAAAATTGTCGACTGGATTCTAATTGGAATGTGCTAAAGTAGAAGAACTCACCCAACTATTAGTTTTTTATAAACAACGATTATTCCAAACTAATTCATTCAAAAATTTGGCAGAACATTTATTCGTTCACAAGAAGACATGCCGTGCTGACTTTCTTCGTAGGTCCAACCTAGCCGCGCCATTAAATCTAAATAATTCTATATTCCGAAACGCTTTCTTTTTAGTTTTTAGTGCAATTTATATATATTCGTCTCCGTCAGATATTAAAGGAAATCCTAATTCTTTGCTGAAATCCCAGCAGCAACAAAAATAATGTAAGCAATTGCAAAGTAAGAGCGAAAGAGACAGATATCTGAAAATGATTTGAACTAGTAAACAAAGAGAATTTACGTAAAATGTAACGGTTTAAAAATTGACACAAAACAAAAAAACAGACTTGCCAGAATGAAAGAACAATATATGTATAAATAATAATAATACAGTTTTGTTCTACTATTCGAAAAAAATTATTTGTGTTAGTTTTGTTTGAATTAAATTTAATTTTAACATCTGTTTACTGCAGTGCAGATTTTTTTTATAGGATGTAGCTAAAGACCAGTATTTTCTTCGTATTATTTATTTTTATAAAATTTCCTATCTCATTACCTTTCCAAAAAGGTACAACATGTCTAGGATTAGAAAAACTGCGTCTTTAGAAATCTCTGACTACCAAATTATTTTATTGAACTTTAGGTAGGAAATTCTTCAAATAAACAAAATTTTTAAGACAAACGGATGAGAATGTTTTTCATTGATGTACAGGTAATTAAGTTTAAGGGAAGGTTACCGTTCAAAGGCATGCAAAATGCGTCAACTTTGTGATTTTTGTCGAGTATATAAGGAATATTTATTAAAGCGGCAAATAATTTTTTTCGAATAGTATAACAAAACTGTATTATTATTATTTATACATATATTGTTCTTTCATTCTGGCAAGTCTGTTTTTTTGTTTTGTGTCAATTTTTAAACCGTTACATTTTACGTAAATTCTCTTTGTTTACTAGTTCAAATCATTTTCAGATATCTGTCTCTTTCGCTCTTACTTTGCAATTGCTTACATTATTTTTGTTGCTGCTGGGATTTCAGCAAAGAATTAGGATTTCCTTTAATATCTGACGGAGACGAATATATATAAATTGCACTAAAAACTAAAAAGAAAGCGTTTCGGAATATAGAATTATTTAGATTTAATGGCGCGGCTAGGTTGGACCTACGAAGAAAGTCAGCACGGCATGTCTTCTTGTGAACGAATAAATGTTCTGCCAAATTTTTGAATGAATTAGTTTGGAATAATCGTTGTTTATAAAAAACTAATAGTTGGGTGAGTTCTTCTACTTTAGCACATTCCAATTAGAATCCAGTCGACAATTTTTAATTGTTTATATTAATTGTTTTGCCAAATTTCAGATTTGGTTTTGCGGACCACAGACAGTTTGACAAGCGGAAAGAGTTCAAAACCAGCAATCACTTGAACAGACCGTACAAATTCAAAAAAACCGCAGTCAACCTGGGAAGAGTCTTCAGTCTGTGGCCTCGGAAATATTGTGGGAAACTCATCGTCTCCTGCAACTCTAAATAATAGGTAAGAGCTAGACCTTACCCAGAATTAAACGTTTCCTTTATTTTGAGTGCGTGCTCATTCAAGATATCAAAAATTTTCCTTTTGAAAATTAGCGGAGGAGCTCGTCTATTACTCGCAGTAATTTATCGAGTAAACTTATGTTGCTCTAATCAGTCACTTCACCGACTTCAACTCGCTCAGAAAGAATAATTAAAGTTTGAATTAATCCATAAGGAGGTCAAGTTTCGGATACTTAGCTTACTTCTGATGTGAATCTCGGTAAATGCAATCTGCCTGTTCCCTGATTTTGGTCATTAAGACTCTTGCATAAGATTGTCTTAGGTTAGAAGTAGTTCTCCGAATGTCTTAATTGTCCCCTCTTAATAAATTTTTTTTATTTAAATGTGTAAAATTTGCTAATTGAAGTTTTTATCATTTTAGGTTGCTCCCAGTTGAATTTTCTACCATCGAATAATTGCACCGACACCAAACCTATGGGAAGAATTTCGGAAAATGTCATCATCGCAAACGTTTAGATTAAGATTTTAATTTAGACTGAGTAGCTTTATTCTTAGTAAATAAGTAAAACACCATTTCGATTGATTGAAATACAATGTGAAAAGTAGAGATGTAGTTCCATATTTATTTCATTATATTTATTTAAACCATTCGAATTGTTTCAATTTACAAATTCATGTTTTTCAGGACCTTACTCTTTCCAGATTAATATCTGCTCTCATATCCTGCTAGAAAAGAACATCTAAAATAAATTCCAAAAAACATTTGATCGAAAAAGGACATTAATTAAGAAACAGAAGCTACAAACGTGTTCCATTCTGTTCATGTTCAAATTAAGTCCTTTTCGTTTTTTTTTCAGGAACTTATCCCTGCCCAAACTAGGATCTGACTTGATATCCTGATAGAGAACAATGCCAAGAATTAAGATAAAACATAATTGGTCGAAAAAGGACCTTAATTAAAAAAAAAGTAGAACATAAACCGATTTCCACTCCGTCGATGCTCAATTTTTTTCGTTTTTCCTTAATTTCAGGAGCTTATCCTTTTCCAAATCGCAATCTGAACTCAGATCCTGGTAGAGAAAACATCCTAGAATAAATTACAGAAAAAATCCGGTCGAAAAAGGACTTAAAACAAGGAAAACAAGAGCAAAAACGATTTTCAAAAATTAAAAATTTGCTTGCTGCCGATTATGGTGGCCTGGTGTCGAGATCTGATTTTTGCCCCAAAAACGTTTTGACACCTCGGAAATAATTTCGTTTCAAAATCGTTTTTTGCCTTATTCCTCCTGTTTTAAGTCCTTTTTCGACCGGATTTTTTTTGTAATCTATTCTAGGATGTTTTCTCTGCTAGGATATAAAGTCAGATCCTGATTTCGGCAAGAACAACGTCCTGAAATTAACGAGAAAGTACGAAATTTCGATCTTAAATTGTTTTATCCCTTTCAGTAAGCGTTTTTTTTAACATTTTATTAGTCAAGGACTCCTGCACCAGCATAAGGAACCCGAAATCCATTCTAATATGATCAAGGATAATAATTTTTCCCAGGACGAGGAGGAGAATTTTAAAATGAGTTTTGCTCTTATTTTTCATGCTTTTAAATCCTTTTTACGTTTTTTCTACAAGGATATTTGGTTAGATGATGTGGACAAGGATTATATCCTTAAATTAATAGAAAATTACGAATTAAATCGCTTAAAAAGAGGATTTTATGGTAATCTATAATTTAAAAATAATTTGAAAGAGGATACTGCGGTGAAGAATAATATTGACAAAGGACGAACATTTAAACATGGACAGAGTAGAAATTGTTAGTGAGCTACTTCCATAATTAAAATCTGTGTTTCCTGAGAAAGTTCCTTTTAATCTGCTTCAAATGGTCCTAGATTTCGTTAACTTTTGTACGGGTCCTTGCGCTATACAATGACGAAAAAATTTATCGAAAAAACGCCTAGTTTAGAAAATAGTCAGTAAACGATTTCTGCTGCGAAAGGTTCTGTGGGACCTTCAGTTCACTAATCCAGATAATTTTGCACGTCACAAAATTGGTTATCCTTCAAGTTTTCCGAATTGTCTCATATTTGATTGAATTGTTTTTTCTAGTTAATTTCAGGACCTTATCCTTGTCCAAATCTGGATCTGAATTTATATAATGGTAGAGAAAATATCCTAGAATAGGTTGCAAAAACAAATCGGGTCGTAAAAGGACTTGGACAATGATAACGTTGTAAAATTAACGAAAAAGGACAAGAATTTGAACATGAACGGAGTGGAAATCGTCGGTATGGCCTATTTTTTTAACTAAGGTCCTTTTTCGACCATTTTTTTCTTAAACCTATGATAGATTACTTTCTCTACCGGGATGTTGCATAGGATCATAATTTAGACAAGGATAAGGCCCTAAAAAGAACGAAAACGTACCTACAATTTTAGCAGGACTCCGGAAATTGTTCTGTGGAAATTGTAATTGGAACGGGAAAAGGATTTTGTAAAATGAAAAAGTTCAAATGTTTTAAACAACTATAATGTTAGAACTATCGAGACATTTTAACAATATAAATAATAAACGCAAAACAAAAAGATTGCATTCAAAACTTAATTGGATTTACTTAAATTGAAATTTACGCTATGAGCAATTTTCAAAAGTGAAAAGATGTCTATCAAAGTGGCTTAACTTAATTTTGTACTCATTTAGTTACTAGGAAGGAATAATAAATCTAAATCCTTAAATCTAAACGTTTGCGATGGACTACAGTTGCCATATTTCTTCTTTCTGTTTCTCCTCGGGATTGGTGAGGATACAGCTGTTAACAAGAACTTCTTACGCGGATCTATTCTTTATAGCAGCTTTGGTGAGGATCCAGAATTTCCAAGGAGAAGGCAATCATCCAAAAATTCAACTTTTCATCAACGATAGCAGCCTAAAATGATAAAAATGGAATTAGTTACACAATCAATAAATATTTAGTGAAATTAAATACAAAGTTTGTTAGCAATACAGAATTATAACGAGGGGAAAATTAAGAGTTTTTTGAAACTATTTCCAGTCTAAGCCGGTAAGGACGAAGAAAAACTGTTGCTATTTTGAACAGTAAACAATTATTGAACAGACACTTAAAATAATCTTAAAGTTGACAGAAACATTTTATTCTTAGAATAGTCTGGAGCTTACCTATTATTTTTAAAAGCAGGAGATAAGTTGTGTCCACTGCTTCTAGGGTTACAAATAGTCATGACTCCTTCCAGGCTGATTGAAGTATTTTTGATTCCTTTGTACAGTGAAACCTCCCTATAGGGGACACTGTTCGTCCCTAAAAAAGTGCCCGCTATTAAGATGTGTTCGCTTTTGAGAGGGGAAGTTTGAGGCAAATTGATGCTTGGGACTGAAAAAAGTGTCCGCATTTAAGAGGTGTAGGACCCATGAAACTGCATTAATCACTAGAAGTCGAATTTAATAGGTTTTTAGAGTAAAAATGAATAAGTAATTGTACGAATATTACCAGGGGCATATATTTTAAGTTCCCATTAAAATGAAATGTGAAAAGCGTCGACAAATAAGCAAGAGGTCTGCACCAGTATTAATTGAATTCGGCATTCGCATTAAGATAATTTTTTCCATCAATTTGGAAACTGCAGTTAAAAGACAGATACACTGCGCCAATTGCTACAACTCCTCAGATTTCCTTTTTTGAGAATCTTCACAATTACGCCTGTTTTCTACTCACTGGGATAGGTCTCGGTTTACCAACATTCCTAGATTACGGGGAAAAGAATATCAGCCGCAGCAATGGGATCCGCCTTTAGTAGTTCCACTGGTATTCCATCATTCCCTGGGGCCTTACCGAGGTCCACCGACTTAATAACCATCAAATTCAATCTTGTCGGTGTTAATGTTGACTGCAGCCGGCGGGTGCTCAGACTCGTGTGAAAAGGTATTCGACCGTCCGAAGGTGTTATTTAGGACTTCAAGAAAATATTCTCTCCACCTCCGCAGTTGATGTTCCTCCGTGACAAGAAGGGATCCATTAGTATCTCTTACAGGATGTTGTGTCGGCAGGGTCTTTCCTCACAGTTTTTTTGGCAATCTTGTAAAGATCTCCACTGTCACCGCGGTAGGCCGCTTCTTCCGCTGTTTCTGCTAGCGCGTTGATGCAGTTGCACTTTTCACGTCTTACATTTTTTTGGACGCCTTTCTGTAGAGAACGGTATGCAGTTCTGAAATGTTGTTTAATTGCAATGTCGGCAGCAGAATTGATGCGGTCTTTAATCATGCTTTCGTTCCTGTATTTTGCACTATGTGGCGTCCTGATCCATGGTCGTCTTCCGATCTCTAAGCGTCACACGTGTTCTGTACTACAGTTCACAAAACATTCCTTCGCCCTCTGCCAATTTCGGTCGATGTTATAGCACAGTACATCAGGTTTTTGAAGCATTGGAGGAGTATCTCAGGAATTGTAGAACTGGTCTGGAATCTGGAATAAAATAAAATAAGCAACATAAACAACAAAAATGTTTTACTTAGTTTCCAATAGATCTGCATCTGATTTGAAGGATTTCATTACAAATCCCGGTAGCTATGTACATTCCTACAGTAGAAGAAATACTTTAACAATAGATCTGTCCGCGTACTTTTTCACGCACAATGCACATCACATGTAGTTGCAGGATCAATTCGCATCCTGTAATTTTTGCATGTACTTTCGCAAGACGTAAACATAATTTTGTGGTTTATTAATTAAGAAAACAAAAATTTCTGTAAGTTTAAAAAAACCATTCATAATGAAGAAGTTCGCGAACAGACCTAATATACATATTTTTTCAATTTCATAAAGGATTAATTCACTGAGGTTAGGAGTGATAAAAAAATATACCTTGATAGGTTAAATTAAAATTGTTGGTTGTAAAAACATTGCTTTAATCAATTAATTAATTAGTATAACTGAAGTATTAGTAGTTAATAACATTTTGGCACTTGTTTAATAATTTGACTTAAGAATGTTTGCATGTTCATAACTAACTTAAACTATTCGTCTGCAGGCTACAGTAGTCGCAACACTAGAATTACTTACTAATTTTTGCTATTATTATTGACATTTTTGTGTTAATTAATTAGTCGTTTTTAGCTTTTTGTATAAATCCTCTCGAAAAGATCAACATTTTTGCTAGTAACAAATCAAATAAAACAAATCTTAGCCTACCTGAAACAAGAAATTTCATTCCACTACTACCGCTGCGGTCTACGCACTTTCGTATTCAATTATTTGTTTTTTTTTCGTTATTCGAATGATATGACACAGTGGATGACTTTCGAGTTATTCTCGAGAACATGTCGTACTTTTATTATTACTATAAATCAATTGCTTTTTTGTTAGTCGCTTATTTTCGATAGTTTTTAAGAAAATAAAAAAAGCGTGCATATTTTACATATCTTCAACAATTTATTTGACTTTATACAGTTTTCTTTAATTATTTTTAGTGTGATTCACAGTGAATTAAAAAAAAAATAATAAAATATCATAAAATGGCTTCTTCTATAAGAAAATTTATTTTAATTACACAATAATTATACGTTCTCTTAAAGAAGTGGAAAACTATACGTAAAATATTAAATTAAATGAACTGGGCAGCCTTTCAGGCATACAAACTTTTTTTATGACTATTTATTTTCGTTTGTTCTTTAAAAGAACTGAACGGTAGGCCTATACTACTGGCGGCTCTGGTCCTTCTAATTCTTCATTAATGTCGTCGCTATAAATAAAAAGAAAATTGAATAAAACTGAAATACAGCACAAGGAAAGGAGTGAAACTGATCTTAACAATGAAAATGAAAGTTAAATTAAGTCGTTAGATTGTGATTAATGAAGGAATCAGACAAAATCTTTAAGCGCATAGTATGAGAACAAGTAAGCAATGAAATTGTTATAAGAAAAAAAAGTGAAATTGAGAAGTAAAAATAATACTAGAGGTTGATTAAAGTTATGAAATTAAAAAAAGCAGCTGAAAAAGATTAGAGTCCTAAACAGAGATTTTTATCGTAAGAACTTCGCGAATGGTCTCCAAGAACTTGATGATATTTCACTTGAATTTTAAGGGGAATTTGAACTGGCCTCAATCTTGTTAAACAGGATGATCATCTATTGCTAGCTAAGCCTTTTCTACATATATAGAGGCAAAAAGAACATACCTTGGTGAAACAGGACATTTAAATGTCCTTTAGCAAAGCCAAACAACCTGTTGCTCAAAATAACTACTTAAAAAGCACAAGCTTGAAAGTACAACTAGAAGGAATTTCGGAAGAGGGATTATCTATGCACACCGACATGGCTATGTAAACTTTCCTTGAAATAAGCGCTCCAACGGTCTAAGTTTTCTTAAGATCACTGATAGCTATTACATTACAGGTTCGCTCAAAAGATACAATAAGATTAAAGTGGCGGCCTCAAAAGCATAGACCACCCCGGGTCCATATCGTTCAAGATAAAACAAGACTACTCCTAAAAACTCATTTTGCTAAATTTTCAACAACCAAAATAACCAGATTGACTGTGCCAATTAAGGTGTGGATCAATCAGTGTACCAATTGCAAGCGCAGGGTAAGTTTTAAATAAATAGGTGATCTATTACCAACCTTCATTAACATCTTTAGAGCTAGCTGTCGTCTAAGCTATAGAAAAGACATAATTGATTCGGCAAAGACATAATTTATTTGGCATTCCGTACACAAAATTATTTAGAGATTACACAGGCTTACAAAGAAAAGTAATGGCTATTGGACCAGGCCATGTCATTTTTATGTATTTTGATGCGCTGAATCCAAAAAATTGTAAAGAAAAAGGTATAATCCACCATCTTGTGGCATCCGAAATATTGTAATTGGAATGACGTCATATAATTTATCGTATTCTACTTATCGAACCCTTTTATTTCATACCCATATCAAGGGGGTTGTGCAGAAAAGGGTATTTTGCCATCTTGGGCCGGTGGATCGATTGTGCTGAAATTTGGTACACACATGAATTACTGTAATCCAAACACGGAAGTGTAACTGAATTTTGAATGTTGGGATCACTTTGAGGGGTTGGCAAATTAGAAAATTAAAAAAAGTTTTGCAAACTGTACCGTGCGACTTATAAAATAACAGCGCTTGTTTTGAGGGTCTCAAATATATTTTTGTAATAACTTTAAAGTTATTTAAGAAAATAAATAGAAATTAACCCCCCCCCCCTAGCCAAAACTACTGAGCCTAAAATTTAAAATAAAAATATACAGAAAATAGTTCTTTACTTATAGATTACAGGAAAACCTATAAGAAGTCATTAAATTATTGGTACTACTCGTTCGACTTAACTAGGCAAGGTATCCGTCACTCCTCGTACCTAGCGCCTACCTAGTACCTACAGCTGGACGCTCCGTCAAGTGGCAAATCGGTCAGGGATGCCGCACGCCGAGCGAGCACTGAACAGCATCTTCCAACCGATTAGGTGTGGAGGTGTATTCGCTGCCTTTTCTTACGCCTAGGGGACAACCCTTTGGAACGAGAAAACTTGAATGTCTTGTTTGTTCATTGCTGCGAGCTAGACAACAGCCCAGAGATGGAGTGGATTTTTTTTTATAAATTTTAAAAACCCACGGGGAGACCTGGAGCCTTATTCACGAACCCGAGTCGATGACCAATTCTCGAATGACAGTCGATAAAAGAAATGTCATCGAGCAAACACTCGATGAAATCCTAAGCATTTATTCTCTATACCCTTTCCATGAATACGAAATTGGTACACTCGAGTATCCTGAGTTATCGACTCGAGTTCGTAAATAAGGCCCCTGGTCTCGAACCCGGGAACCATAGTATGCTGGTCGTGATGCTCAACCAATTTATCTAACTCCGTCTCCTTTCGTTATCATATCTTCAAAAGTGGTGAAGGACTGTTAAGAAATACTTAGTTCTCTTACAGGGTTACCGGAAACCCTGCATTGGGTTTCTGGACATAGGAACATATCTGGAAATGAGATCGAAGACAAAGTTGCCAGGAAAGGCACTGGACTACAACATTATCATATTGAAGTTATTCGCACACGGCTGGGCTCCCTCATAAGCGAACTCTTTCTGCATTGCCTAGGATGGGCGCTCTTTATAATATGCACTGGAGACCGTCCTCCACCTTCTTTTCAAGTGCTCGGCTCTTGCCAGGGCCAGGAGGAAGGCCTGGTGGAAGACTTTGAAAACCTTAAGGCAATCTCTGGTGTAAAGATTAAGGTACTAGTTAGATTCCTAAATTTCTCACTTTCTCACCAGCCCTACGCAGAATAAAACTCAGCCGCCTTCAGTCATGATTCCAAAAAGAAAGTCAGACTTCCGATTGAGACTAAGCCCTACAACCGGGTCTTATTAGCTGCCATCAAAACGGCGCTATAACAGTGCTAATTGGAGTGATAACATGAAGGCACCACTTAAATCACATAAATCAGAAAGTGCAGATTCTGCAAGAAATAAGTATAACAATGTTGTGTTGGGAGCAAAAGACATTTACGATATCATTATATCAAAAATTGCTGCCGGTTTCGTAGAATCAAATCGAAGCCGTTTAACCCGCACAAATGGTTATTTTTTTAAATCCGAAGCATACTTGGGCAGCTGTCAAGCATTAAAAAAAATCAAAAGAGTATTCTGTGCACTATAACTATTTTTAAAAACGTGGTTGTACAACAACACCACACAAAAGAAATTGTTTAAATGTAAGAACATGAAGTGAGGCCCCAATTTTTTATAGAGCTTTTGCCCCTGTTTTCAAACCCAACCCA
Source organism: Leptarthrus brevirostris (assembly GCA_964036015.1). NCBI lineage: Eukaryota > Metazoa > Arthropoda > Insecta > Diptera > Asilidae > Leptarthrus > Leptarthrus brevirostris. The sequence goes on along the minus strand of OZ038374.1, from coordinate 8,050,932 downwards.
TATTTTTGTGCGGTTGTAAAGTATGAAATGTTCATTGAAATTATGTACGGCATCGGTAAGAGTTCGCCGATAAATCCCTACTACAAACATGAAAGATTCTCCAAAAAAACAAATGTTAAGTTAAGGAACTATAGCGTATTATAGAAACGACTTCAAGCAGAAGAAATTCAAAGAAAAATTGAAAATTTCAGATTAAAAAATAACTCCTGAACACTTCATTAGACAGGCCTAATAAAGGTGGTACTTTGTGAACCTTGTATAGTGCAACGGGTACTGCATAAAGATAGAAGTAATTGTTCTGCAAGAGCTTGCGTAATTTAAGAAGAGATAGAAAACGATAAATTTATGCTTTACTTGTTTTACCTGCGTATAAGGCATATAAGGCAAACACTCATATGTTGCCTTGAATTTTATTAAACACTAAATGTCTTAAAGCAAAATTACAATTACATAATTAACCCCTGATACCACTACTTTTTCTTTTCACCTAATTGGCTTTAACTAAGTGAAAAACATTCTTATAAGCCCCAACATAAAAAAATAATTCCAAAAAATTGTTAAAGAAAGAATGAACATCAAAAGGAAACTAAAAAATTGGAAATAACCAAAATTCTATCACAAACCCTCCAATTATTTAACTACCTAACTTTCCATATCAACATTTTTGCAGTTGAAGGGATAACTTCATTAATACTTTAGGAAAACGAAGGAACTTGAAGTTTGCCTGTAACAATGTAAACAGATGCACGTATATTAATTCTATTGTAATAAGGCAATTCATTTTGATTTCTTCACACTGCAGAGGCTAAAAAGCATTTTCGATTGAACTATTCACATATTTACAAGAGTCTCCTAAAATCCTTCTAATTTTACCGGACCACTCGAAGTAGTCTCAAAATAATTTGATGTATTAAAACAAAACACAAAACTGTTCGTCCATTTAAACTAAAATTTTTAACAGAACTTCTTGGAGTCCAAAATGTTGGACGCGGATATAAAATGTGAACCGGGGGCGGTTCTCCTATTTCATCAAAACTATTTGGATCGAAACGACCTCCGAAGTCAGAATCTAAGTCTGTATACACTAAACTGGATATCCAGTTGGGACTGTTAGTTAGCAGCATGAGGAAATAAAATTTATTTATTTTTTCGATTAGTATGAAAAGGTAAGAATTGAATATCCGATAATTACTTACTTTGGACATGAATCTACATTAATTCCACTTATCGCATTCCTTCCCAGAATAATTCCTCCATCTACTTCGCCTTCAACGGCATGAATACATCCGGTGAATCCGTGAGTGTAACGATTGCCAGTAAAGCTGACTAGATCTTGTGCGCCCCCTAATAGTAAGAAAAATTGTTAAATATGTTCTTTTATCTTCCAGTAAATAGCCAAACCTATGAACAAATGTCCGGGTAAGTGCATCTCATTTTTGGCAGTCGGTCGAGTTTCTCCGTAATGAGATAGGTGATCTAATTCAAGACTAGCTTGATTGCCACTTCTTTTAATGATGGCCACATGACGTCGCCCGTCATCAACTCTAATCGATGTAGTTCTAATTACGGCCTCTTCACCATCCAAACGGTATGAACATTCCAAAATTCCATCGACAACAGCAAGAGCAATGTAATCTTGTCCAACGTATGCTTGTCCCTTTTCTTGTCCATACCATAGTAAAAGTCCATTAGGTTGTGACGTTGAAAACAAAACAGCAATAGTTGTCGCAAATTGTTCTGTTGAATTGCTAACGACAATTCGATCAAGTTCCAAGTATCCATTTCCGCGGAAGTGTGCAGATAGATGTAGTAAAATATCTAAAAATCAGAAGATTACTAGTAAAGTTTTCATCAAATATCAAAATACCATCGCTTACGTTCTTCACAATATCTTCCATCATATCCAAGTGGACAGTTGCAAGAGAATTCATCACCATTTGGAACGCAGGTACCTCCGTTTTCACACGGTTCAGAAGCACAACTGTCTAAATGATAGTGCTCATTACCATTTACGGCTGGCGGAGTGATTTCATTATTATCCCTGCAATTTTGTACATTTGCAGCATCTATAATATCCGCTATCATATTAACTTTTCTACTGGATTCTTGAAGCTACAAAAAAATACAATTAAATACTTGATACAATATAATATCTCAGACGTCGTTACATTTGAAACGCAACCATCAAAACCTCTGGTAACGCCCATGTCTCTATTTAGAAGAATCCTCTTGTCATAGCCTCCTATATAAAGTTTTGTTTTAAGGTACAAACTTCGCGCAGGTCCTGATGCCTTGCCGGTTTGTTCTGGTTCATTTCCTACTTTCAAAAAGCCTTCTCCCATTCTTCTACCTATTTCAACTTCAGTCCACTTATGGGCAGGTATAGGATGAAGAGATCGAACTACAACGGGTTTTAGTCCTATACGAAAAATGATTATGAATAATATATAAAAAATGAATAGATGCTGGTTGTCCTTACTTGCACCTGTGTTTATTTTTAATTCAAGATGTTTGTTTTTAATAATCACAGCCACAAAATCTCCATTAGATCGCTCTGATTCTGCCACATATAACACTATTCCATCCTCTAAATTATTTGGGTGGATATGGAATTTCAAGTTAAGCTTGGATGGTCGAGGTGTCCTAAAAATTGAAAAAATGTTCACAAATAATGTTTCATAGAAAATAGAAATCCCTACTTGTATGCAGCGTAGCTACCATCTTTGAACGAAAGACTACCTTCCTCCAAATATTCTGCATACTCACAATGATTTCCTGTTCTATTCAACGGGCAGAAACATTCTATTCCCGTATCAGTGTTTTCACATCGACCAAAGCCGCAGACGCCGGGTGTGCATGAATTACCTTCAACAGCACAAGTTTTTCCCGTGTAACCTTCCTGACAAATGCAAGTATAGCCAGTTTCAGTTTGACTCTCTAAGCAAATGCCCTCATTTTCACAAGGTTCATCGGCACATGGTTCACATGATGTGATTCCTTCTTTATACAATGCATCCTTGTTGAATTCGGTGACTTTGTCTTGGAGCACCAAGCGGCTTACGCAGCCCACAAATCCGGTCTTACGTGCTACAGCTTCCGAAGGAATATCTTCCCATCGCGGTACAGCTCCAATATATAAGTTTTCAAGAAGATCTAATGTTAACGTAGTTTGTTGTGGTGGGAATGCCACTGGAGACTGGTCATCAACTATCATTAGTCCGTCCTTACGAGATCGGCTTATTTTAATCGTATGCCATTCGCCCAAAGTAATGGGTCGATTAGATCTAACAGTAGTAGGAGAGCTTCCAAAATCAAATCTGAACTCTGGATAATTGTCGTTTAGAGACAGTGCGATATAGTCTCCATTTCCTCTCTTTTGACCGTTGTACAGGATTAGGCCGTTGGGTTGTTCCGGCTTGAATGTAATATCTAAATTAAATTTGAAAAATGCATTGGGCAGTGTTGGTAGTGTCATATAACTAAGTGGTGCCTGATGGAAATGTGGAATAGCCCCAGTAACTACTAGGGTAATTGGAGTGTCCTCAGATATTCCATTGTGACTAGCAGTACATATATATGAGCCCGCATCATTGGCTTGAACATTGTTCAGGATGAGTTGGCTCTGCAAAACCTTTTATTTAGAAAATTTCAAAGATAACCTCAAAACAGTTCTTACACTTTGTAAATCTTTTCCAGGTGGGAATTGTCCGTATTGGCGTGCCCATTTAAATGTTGCTCTAGGATCTTCAGCATCGCAATTCAAAATTACGGTAGATCCAACTTCTGCGTGCTCAACTTTCGGTTTTCGTAGTTGCCTTGGAGTATCGGAGACTTCATTTGAAGTAAAATCGTTTCGCTGTGTTGGTTGAATATTCAACTCGTAATTGGTCGAGTAGACATCTCCTTCTCCGGTTCGACATCTGCAAATGTAATCTCCAGAGTCATGAATATCTGCATTCTCGATCACTAGTTTGTTTCCCACTTGCTGGAATGTATTAGAAAAATTTGTTTAGTGAAAAATATAAAACTTAAAAAAAAACAGCTTACTCGTATATTCGGTGGAAGTCGTCTGCCATCTGCTCGTTCCCATATAACATCAACATATGCATCTGATGAGCGACATTCGACTTCTGTAGATTCTCCAACTCTTAAGAAAGATTGCGGTGGATCCAATTTCAAAACTGGCAGGTTTCCGCCTGATTTAGTGATGTTGTTGTGTTTTGTGATTTTTTTTTATTGGTAGTGTCAAGAGATTTTGTGAATTGACGAACAAAAGGAAGGAAGAAAAGTTAGACACGATTAGTTTATTTATTGATAATGAGAACAATTTCAATTTATAAATGAAAGTTAAAACGAAACGGACAAGCGTTCGTTAAATGGAAAATAATTTTGTCTTACTTTCGGTATGAAACGTTATCCACAAAAAAATTTCTACTTTACTAAAGATGCCATACAATTTTCGATTTAATAATATTTTGGATTTTTTATTCTATTTACAGGACCACCTAGTTGTGCTCTGTGGGGCTGGACAAGATCAGCTACATATGCTCATAGCATCGGTCTACTAGAGGAAGAAGCGAATCAGAAAAACCTCAACCTAGTGATTGTAACTGCTACAATTTAGTATATACTAACCACAATTTGAGGAAGGGATGTCCAGCAGCAATCTGAAAACCCAACACCTACAATCTGCCCCTGAAACAAATCACATCCACACTGGTGAAACAGTGATCTAATGAAAACCCGCTGGAGAGTTCGCACCTTATTCAGGCTGGCGTGAACGAGTAGAGGGGGAGAACTACAGGGCGCTCTTAAAGGATTTTAAGAATAAGATTAGAACATCACAGCTGGACCTCCTTCTGTGAACAAATCAAAAAAAAAATCTCTTAAACGTCAGGGATGACGAAAGCTATCCCTAAAAGTCCTCCCAATCTATACTGCTATATAATATCTGGACCACGGACAAGCAGAGTGTCTTGTTAGACACTCACTTTCTTCATTACACATATCCCGAACCTTCTATAAGTATTGTCAATACAAAGCGGAGATTAAGATTATTTCCGAGGATAGGGTCAGATGACCGATGAACTCCTTTTATACAAACGAGTCTCCGGGGCCAGATGGGATAATGCCAAAATGCTACAGAAAGCACTTGATGTGGTTAGCGTTAATTTTCAAAGGCTGTCTTAGGTTGAACCATGTACCAGAGTAATGGAAACTTGCTCGCGCGGATTTCATCCTCAAAGCTAAGTCAGAAGATTACAGGGCGATTAAGTAAGTAAGTCGGCGGTGGAGTAAGTGATAACGTATCGGTCTTCCATTTCGGATGTCCCAGGTTCGAACATCACCGCACTCGGAACTAATTCGACACAGGTGCCAGAATAGTCTCCAGAACTTAGCAATACACAAGGTAACTCTCTGCTGGCTCCCTGGTCTTTTTTTTACGCCATAGCCTAGGGGAAAACCCTTTGATGCGTTAGCATGGCTTTGGTCGGAAGGGAATTAGGGTAAGGGGAGTGAGGAAACTTGAATACCTTGTTTTTGCGTTGCTGCGAGATATACAACAGCCCAGAGACGGAGTGGATTTTTTTAATTCAAGTTTAGTTTCAAACCCGGGCATGGTGGCCGTGTCGCTCAACTAATTGATCCAACTCCGTGATAGTGGGTTAAAGGGGAATGAGGCGGCTGATACACTTGCGAAAAAAGGCTCTTATCTGAATATGCTTCCTGTATATAGAGGTCGATCGGCCGGCCTATAGAATCAGTAAAAAGAGAAGTTGATCTCAAGGCTAATCAGCTTGATAAGGAAAGACAGACAGAACAATCTGAAAACATGTAGTGTAACAAGGAAGCTGTGCCTGATTCGAGGATATTAAGCGATTTCCTGCTAAAAAGAAACTGCATGGATCTTCAAAATATTGTGACAACATTGTCTATTCAGCATACCCACCAACGATTTTTGCAGAAGTTGTCTGGACGAGGAAGATGAAGAAAACATTCAGCATTTACTCTGCGATTGGTCGAGCCTGGCGAGAAGAAGGTACAAAGCTTTAGGCTCGCATGGCTTCGAAGTACTGGACGATGTCCTCTCAGATTTGTGGTTGGTTCTAATTAAACCCTATATTAATATTCAGGTGCAGTCCCACGGATGTGGTGATACAACGGACTATTCTTAGGTTTCTTTTTGGCTGATCGGCTGTGGTCCGATAGCTACTATCCTAACCTAACCTAGCTTCCACCTTTATAATAACTGAGATATACAACGTTTCTGCGAATTGAAATTTACACTCGCACTTTAATGCAAGTAGGAAACACGTTTTCGAGATTGATTACGGATAACGATAATTTTACAAAATTCTGCTAGTTTGCGTGCTTTGTAAAGAAATCTAATAAATTATAAAAATGTTTTCTTAATCTTTAAAAATTCTTTCAAAAACATAGAAGTCGTTTTACAAAAAAAAATTATTTAATATTTTAGGTGTACTTTTATAACTTGGCAGCTGTTGTGGAACCATCGAGATCATTGGAAAGCTTTGCAATAAATTGTTTTCGTAATATTTGAAAAACAAACTAAAGAATATGTAAACTATTGCTTAACTTTTTGATAATTGTTTTAAATTAACGCAAATAAACAAAATATAAACAACAATTAGAACGCTTGTCCATTCGAATTATTTGTAAAAATATGTACCTAAAATATAAAAATTTGCAAATATTTTTTTCAAAATGTAGAATAGCTGAAAATGTTATGTACACGACAGTGTGTTAGGAACAAAACAACAACGACTACAACTAAAAAGCAAGCGATATTTACTAATATAAACTTAGAGTTATATAATAAGTGGATTACAATTATTTTTAACTTTTTATATTCTACAATTTGTTTCCATAAAATGAGTACAAAAAATATAAAATAAAAGCTTCAAATGAAACTACAAGCATTTTGTATTTACAGCGTTTTTTTAAATTAAGTGTTAGAGAAAATTGGAAATTTTGGGCCAGAATACTTAATTATGTTTCAAAGAGAATTTCTTGTGATCAAAAATAAAAAAAAATTAAAAATAATTTTGGATAACCAATAAAACAAAACAAAAAATAAACAAGAAAAAAATAAAACATGTTACGTACCCATCCACCGCATAAGGATCACGTCGACTTTCACAGTATTTCTTTTTTTTGTTTTGCTTATTGCTATTCTGTGCACTCGATTTGTTTACTATAAAAACACAACCAACAATAAACAGGAACACCGTAACTGTGCTTGGTAAGTGCTTATGCGTTACAGTGAACTATTCTAAAAGTATTTTTCAACTAATTGGAAGCTACTTGATCTCTGGAGGGATTTCAAAAGAACACTATTAAATGCATTTGAGTAAATATTTCGGTGCTCATAAGTTATTTTTATTAAAAAAAGGGCAAATAGAGTTAAATAGTTAAAGAAATAATGGTTTCAATTTTAGCAAGCCCAAGGTGCAAGGTGGTAACTGCCAATCTTCCTTATTCAACAGCATATACCGATAAGTGAGTGGATAAAAGAGGATTTAGTCACTTAATTGCGAACTTTGAAAACGACCTTTGCCTTAAATTATAAAATTATAGCCTTTCTGCAGTAACTAACGCCATAACCGACCGTTTTTTTCTAATGCTATTCGTGCTAATCATACATGGATTTAGACCCTGACAATTTAAAAATAGGTGTTGTTCACTATATAATACCTAAGCCTGAAGAAGTTCGAGTCGATACCGAAGGATATGGAGGAGCTCGCCGAAACTATTGGCAAGGCAAACAGGGGCGTGATAAAAAGGTTGAAGAGGAGAAGATAGCCAAATGCTTGCTTCGTAAACGTGAGATTACTACACATGGTCTTCATTCGTCTGTTTTCGTCATAGCCAAGGGTTTTTATGGTGGAGCCAAATCCCAGGCGACAACCCTATGATGCGTTAAGCATGGCTTTGGCCGGAAAATAATGTATGGTATGGGGAATGGTTGAACTTTAATGTCTTGCCTTTGCATTTCTGCGAGCTAGAAAACGGCCCAGAGGCGAGTGGATTTTTTAATTTCTTATTAAAAATTCACGGGGAGACCGAGGCTTAAACCCGGGGATCATGGCGTGCTCATGGTGCCATTCAACCAATTGATCCAACTCCGTTTCAAGGATGCTTCGAATTTATCTAAAAAGAAAAATCCGATCGACTCCGAAAGAAATGAAGAGTTTGCAAATTTTTCACTGCTGATAAATTGGGTATCCGAAGAGTAAGGGGTTTTAGACAGGTTGACAGAAGAGACAGGCAGCCAAGCTAAAAGATTGAAGTCAAACCCCAGTAAACCAGGACCCAACAAACAAAATCCAAAGAAATCAGGCACAAGTATATCAGGCCTAAAGAATACAGATTCCGGTTGCAAAAAGGAACCTAGAGGCAACCAATGAAGTTACTTTATTAAATCAACCAGACTTATTAAAATTGTAGTCTTCGATTCAAATACGTCTCACGGAACTGAATATTTAAGTGAAAAAAACTCGCTTATCTTTTACATTCAAAGTTCGTTAAATATAACAAAAAATTAAAACTGTATTGCGATATTAAGAGAAGTTTTGCAAGTAATGCTTCCTCAAGATAATATCGCTTATCGCAAGGCGACAGAATTAGAAGATCATAATTTTGAGAGTATTAAAAATACAGCTTTTACATGATTTAGCTACCTCTTTTCCACCCTATGCTGCGTGCCCGGACACAGGAATATACTAGGTAATGAGAGCGGATGAATTGGCGAAAAAGGATACTGAAATGGCTAGCTCTGACGCGATCACCTACATATGTGAAAATTCCGATTAGGACTTTTAAGGTAGACATTACCAAAGGGCTAGCCCTCGGTTGACAAATCGTGGCACATGCTGCATTACTACACAACTGTGGCCTGAGTACAGTAAGAGGAGAACTAATGTATTCCTTAATGGTAGCAGGCTGACACCAGAAATGTGGCAGGGGTTTTAATGGGACAGAAGGCTGAATCGAGTGTAAAATATTTTTGCCGGAGCTGTAGTGATCCGGAATCTAATCAGTCGACATTTGCTCTGCATCAAGAAGAAATAAGCTACTGGGTAGTTACTTCTTCTGAGGGGTTGTAAAGCTGAAAACGAAATGGTCTCCATTTCTTAAAAGTAGTAAAATTTTGTTTTTCTTACAGTATTACTTGCTCGATCGATTTTAGTTAAGTTGAACTCGTAAAAGTGTAAAGAAAGGTAGGTGACTTTGGGCAAGCGCATAATAAAACTCTAGAAGGAAGAGAAATCGAGGTTATTTTCTACAGACAACAGCCCAGAGACGGAGTGGATTTTTTTAAATTCAATTTTAAAAACCCAAGGGAGATCTGGTCTCGAACCCGGGAACCATGGTATGGTGGTCGTGTCGCTCAAGCAATTGACCGAACTCCGTCTTCCATTTATTCGGAAATAATAGAAGGCGATACGTACGACATTCAGTTGGCACTAGAAATAATCCGAGTTATCAAATAACAACACTTCAACAATGTGGTGGAAACACCGTAATAGTTTACGGTGTTTTCAGCCGAAGGTGTATGGCGTTAAAGAGATTGGGGGTTCTAGCACGATAACGAGTCAAAACACACCTCTAAATTGGTTAAAGAATGGCATTTATTACAGAAAATTCGCGTTTTAGAGTGGCCAGCTAAATCGCCGGATCTTAATCCGATTGATCATTTATCGTAGGAGCCTGGTCGTCGAGTTGGCACGGGAAAACATTTAAGCCAAAATGATCTATACCTTAAGTCGTCGGTGTAGTAAGTGATAACGTGTCGGCCTACCAATCCGGAGGTCCTCGGTTCGAATCCCACCGGCGGCGACCCATGGTTGTTTTCTGCTGATAAAGGATTACGATAAAAGGGCCATGGGGGTTGCAGAGAAAATGTCGGTGGTTCGGAATCCACTTTAAATTGTAGGTCCACTTGCAATCGTTTTCTCGAATCGGGTGAAGTTCTTCGCCCGTTCCAGCCCCACAAACGATTGCGGAAACTAAAGATCTAATAAACCATCTGAAAGTTTAAGTGTTTTTTTTATAAATAAATGCGTTAGTTTACGTGCTTCTAAGAAATCTTTAGGAAATAAGGCAATTATGTCAGAAAGGTACATAATTAGCTGCAGTAAAACAGGTTTTTGTTTATAATGTAGGAAAAACTTAACTTATAAATAGAAATAACAGTTAAAAATAGCAACTTTCAGAGCACCTATAAGAAGTTAATTAAAAATTGAATGCGAATAAATTAGTATACCTCCAGAAGATCATTTAATTGTCTACGAAATGGTATCAATATACGAACAACACAAAAAAATTATGTCTGGCAAATAGTAGTAACGCCAATAGTACGCCAATTCTCTTAAGTACTCCTGTAGAATACCTTTAAATTTAAATATTTTATGATTATTTTTATTTGCTAGACGTGTGATGGAAAATAACATTTAAATGTGTAAAGTAGTGACCAACAACTACGCAGACTATGTTCAGTCAACATCTTGCTCTAAAGGTGGACAAATCTACTACACGAAAATATGTTCAGACAATTCAGTGAGTGTATTTTTGTGCAGTGTTTACTATGTGGTGCTTAAGATTTAGTGTATTTGTTTTGTTTGTTTTTTTTAAAGTGCATTATGCGTGTAGTGAGATTTTGTATAAGCGGATGTAGATAGTGTGCTTGAATTGTATGTAAAGTGTTTTTGTAAAAAGCTAGAAGTGGTTTTACGTGATTGTTTTCATGTTTTGAACATTTATGCAAAAAGATAATAATTATATATTTTTAAATAAATATTTAAAAAAAAAGTAAATATCAAAAAACAAACCGATATTATTCATCTTGATTCGGTCCTTTTTCCATCTCTTGTATCGCTTTGTTTGGCTACAATTGAGTTCGTCAGAGTGATCGGTGCAATCATAAATGCCATCGCAAACCCTCGATGGGCTAATGCATGTGTGCGGGTGCGATATACACTTAAAATCAACCACTTTGCATGTAGTGTAAACTGGCTTCATAATTACCCAGTTCTTCGGTATGAAATATCCTGTATATTTTCCGATTCATGTTTTTTTTCCCATGTTCGTATATATAGTTTTTTTTTTATTTATTTTTTAGTCAGAGCAAGTAAATTTTGTGGTCATGTCCAAATTTGTACCAGTTTTTATAACAAAACGGAATTTTACAATAAACAAGCGTATTCAGTAAATGATTTTTTAAACAAAATTATAAATATAATTCACAATTCGCAGTCACATAGCAATTGAGTGCACATTATGTAAAAAAAATGCATACAAATTGTCAGTTGTTCCCATATTTTACGTTCATAATTAATTTATTTCAAAAAAAAATTCAATTAGTGCCAAAAAGTAGATTAAATTTGAACGCAGTAGTAGAATTGCAGTAGCAGTAGTAGAAGGAGAGATCAAAGTAAGAGGAAAAATGAAATATAAAAAAGAAAATAAATTAGAAAAATTGTAAAAGTTTTAAAAAATATTTTTAAAAACAAATTCGAAATTCGGCAATTTGTTGTAAAGAAAATTGCCGAAATTTCAAATAATTTGTACTAACATTTAGGAATAACTATTGTTGTGTAAACGATACTAATGTGTAAAAATAGTGAACAGTGTCAGACACAAGTGGATACTACACATGAAATTAACTATCTCATCTAGTTTAGTGAATTTTTTTCTATTGTATTTATATATTTGGTTTATATCCTTCTTAAAATGTAGTGAAAAGTTTTCAAAACAGCAATACAAAATCGAATTTATTTTAAATAAAATTACTCCAAAAATCTGATGCAGATTTAAATTTAATATATTTTTGCCTTTCTTAAAATGTTCACGGCTTTTGTATTGCTGATTTTGGTTCTTATAATTACATTTTTGGAATGTTTACTTACTTTTTGGAAAGGCAACACCATTTTTAGTTTAAGATTTTGAAAACAACTAAACAGCAAAATCGATTTGTTAAAAGAAAACTTCTATAAGCCAAATATTCTCGCCCAAACAAATTCCATTGCCTTACCAATTGTCGTTTTTTTTTTTTTTTGAAAGGCAAATTAATTTCTTCATGTGGAAAGGGAAGAGGTGTTTTATTTTTGATGTGTTTTTTTACACATTTTTACTAATTTTTATTCAAAATGTTATCGTATTTCAATTTTCTTTGCTTTACCATCAAATTTCCCTATTTTGAAGTTCTTTCTCGACTAATAATTTAAAAAAATATTCAGAAAACGAACACCTCGTCCCTTTCCATATTTGTACATATAATAATGATAACTATCTGAAATAAATGTTTTGTACTAAAAAATGATCGAAATAAAAATATTAAGGATACACGAATACAAATAATAGTAGTAACAGTAAATTGATATAAATAACAAAATAAAAGTAATCAAAAACACACCTGGACAGATATGCAAAACCATGCAAAAAACCTCATTTTTGGAGACGCGTCCTCTATCTTTTTTATTTATATAAAAAATTTTGTTTTTATATAAGTTTTTGTATTTTTGCATTTTTGCGGTAGTGGTAGAGAACACAGGGAGAACGACAGACAATAAGAGTTCAACGATATAAAGAAAGAAAAAGGAAAATAGAAAAAAATAGTGAAAAAAAATAACAAAAAATATTTGCAAAAATAGTTAATCAAAAAAATACTAATTTCAACAATTTACTGTTAATGTTATAGTTATAAAAATACGGGTTACGTGAGCTTTTGGGGAATTTAGTATTTATAACTGGCAACGCAGTTGAATTCGATTTGTGTTTTTTTACAGAAGTTAAATGAGGTTGTAAGATAATGCTCGTTTGCATGTTATGGGTGTATAGAGAGTATAGTGTAGTACGAAAGTTCACCACATAAGGGTATGTTTAAGAAAAAAAAATTAAATGATTTTGAAGAAATAATGTTAACAGAAATGTAAGAGAAGAAAGAAAGTGTTTTTGGTAGCAGTAAAAAAGTTCGGATTATAATAAAATGGTCAAATGAAATGCTTGACACAAAACTATTTTATTTTATTCCGATGGAAATAAAAGTATTATTTTGAGTGAGCTTACGACTTTTATTTAAAAACTATATCTTTGAATAAATGGTAAATTTTGTTTACGTTCAGATATCATAGAGAGAGGCTTCATATTAAACTTGTATAATTTTTATCCGAGAGTGCAGCCGAGATGGGTCAAGTCCGTTGGATTCGTTCCAAAGGAACGAGTCCATGTTTTGAACAAAAAGACTGAATTCTCGTGCCTGCTAGAGATTCGTTCATTTATAATTTTTGAGTCCATCTCATCTTAAGCAGGCAAGTGACAAATGTAAGTACGTAACGTAGTTGAACATTTCTGCCCCCCCCTCAACGTTACGTAAAAAAATACCGGAATCAGAAGCAATGTAAATTAGACGAAATTTCAGCCCGCTTTGAACCTAATGTGTGTACGTGAAATTCGTAAGCTCATGGCTTCTAGTTTAGGTGATTTTGCTTGACCGCAACGGTGGGAATCTTAGAGTCCAAACTATGCACTCGTGGTACATGTAGATATACCATATAAACTGTCACGAGTTAAGAGTTAAGAGGATTTTTAATTTTGACTATTTTAATTTAAGACTATCTAAAAAGAAGAAGTGTAGCACTCCTTTCTACACAGAAATTCAATTTTGAATCGGATTTAGTGAAGGCTACTTGCATTTCTGAAGTAAACTCTTACAAACTCGAGTTCTCTGGTTTCTTTAATCCCTTGTGGAGCATAGGGCGCCTATTACCCTGACTCACCACCTGGTCCAGTTCTGCGCCAACGCCTTCAACTGTGGCTACGATTTGTTGATAGGGATACCTTTCCTCTCGAGGCATCTTCTCCATGTGTTGCGCGGTCGTCCAGTTCGGCGTCTTTCTTAATAAGAAATGGAAAAACATTTTGTTTTTGTAAATTAAATACTTTTGTATTTGCAACTCTGAAGTAGCTTTACTATAAATTTCATATCCCCTGAGTGTTTAAATCATGGTACCGTTCTTGAATATTCGTTAAGTTAAACAATATCGCGACCGCACAGACGTAAGCCCAAATAGTGTAAAACGTCTTTTAAGATTCAAAAATCAAAATGCTTTTGGGGTGGTACTCTACCTCAAGGAAGAATATTTAAATATTTCTCTGGTCTATTAGTGACCCTGTTGCTTTGGTGTCGATAGAACAGTTTGCAAAACTATAGACTATGTTGCAGAAAAAATTATGGAAAAGACATATCAATAGATAGTTTTCCATCGACTGAACTTGATTTAAATGAGGCTAAGGCAATTTTGCAGTCAAAATACAAGATTTCCACCGTAATTGGTTGACTTGACTATACCTACATTGAAATTAAAAAGCCAGGACGGTTTGGCGAAGACTACATCAATAAAAAAAAATTATCCTTCATGTTCCTGATGACATATTTTTTTATAATGTAAGTCAAGGGGACAACCCTATGATGCCTTAGAATGGCCGGAAGGGAATTAGGGTATGGGGAATGAGGGAAATTGAATTTCTTCTTTTTGCATTACAGCGAGCTAGACAATCGTCCAGAGAATTTTTTATTTATTGTAATTAAAAATTAAATATTCATAGACAGGTCAGGCCTTGAACCTGTATCCATGGCGTGGGAGTCGTGCTACGCATCCATTGATCTGTATATTTGTATATCTTTCACATGAAACAGCAAACGCTACACTCTATATTTAATCTAGTTGGTTGTTCATGTGAAGTGACGTGAGTTTCTTTTTTTTCTCTTGCTATTGTTATTCGAATAAGTACCGACATACAACGGTCGAGATTTACAATTAGTAGCACTATCTAACACACCCTGAGTTGTGCACAGTTCAGTCTTCGGTCCGCGACAATTTTTATAAGACAATCATAAATGTATGATCATTTTAATTCAATATGGATAATACTCCCCTCCTATCGTCAGTTACATACCCGAAGATTTTGATATTTGGACGATTTGTAGCAATATAAGAGTATATTTGTATAGTAGGCTGGGTAGCCGATACTTCCAGGTCTACTTGCTCTTTGATCATCTTGTGTTTATTAGAACTAAGGTAGAATTGGATCTCCCATACGTTAAGGTTAGATAGCCTGTATTCATACAATATTGGAATTTTTTTTTATGAAATATAAATGTTAGGCGATAAAGGGCTAATCTAGTTTCTAGCCCTTAGTTAAGTGAAAGAATATATCTAAGTGTGATGGTAACCCTGTATGATTATCTTATTTATTTTTATATGCATATATTTATATTATAGCCTATATACATATGAAGTGAAAGGTATATCTTTAATTTCAGGTACCACCGCTCATGGAGCTTCCTCCTCCTCTTGTCGCCCCCTCATTCCATCTCCCTCCATCCATATTTTCATTTGATTTTCGTTCAGCATGCGTTATAGGTTGGACCTACAGCCTAGTCAGGTGTAGGAATGGAGTCGGTTGGATACCTGAACTATCCCCAATGGGGATAGTTGTTGATAGTTTGTTGTTTTTTCCAAGATGGTTCAGTGTGGCTGGGAATAACAGGTGACACCAAACCTGGTGCACTCCCTTTCAATCTATATCTCTCGTGTCATTTTATCCTTTATGGCAGATGATGTGTGAATTGGATGTTCAAGGACCCTCACTTCAAACCGACGAGCTACGCACGTGCTGCTAACTAGGCGTACCATTTGAACATCCCACGGCAACTTCACGTCGCATTCATGCGCACACATTACAAATGGATTGGTCGCTTTTAGCTTAGAGTTTTCCTTCACTTGAGTTTAAATTAGTTTTAAAGACATTACTCACTATTTGGATATCTAACGTAGTAGTTTAGTTTTATAGCTAATTAAACAACAGAAACAAGTTTAAGTCTTCATATGACGTTGCATTTGATTCGTCGTCGATGCAAAGTCACCTGAGTATATTCAATATTTTTATAAGTCGCAAAGCCCACTCAAAATATAAGATTAGTTTAAGATCGTAACACATTGCAGGAAAAGAACAAGGAAAGAACAGATTGTTGTTTAGAAGCCTGAAGATAACTTGATAAACCCTTAATAATATATGACATGTTATTCAAAAATTTGATAGCATGAATAAACGTTTAAGCGCCAATTTGTTGAGTTTACTTTATAAGTTCACCAACCTAATTGCTAAAATTTAAAAAATTAACATAAATTTTGTGGCATCTTTTACATGTTCAATACTATGTCGTTCTGCTTAATGAGTTACGGTCTCTAATTGTAAAAAGATAATTAAAATAAAAAATAGAAAGGAAAAATTAGAATAACCTGTTAACAGAGTAATGCAATTGAGATAAACGAACCAATAAAAAATGATAATAAAAAAAACATCATTGAACGTAACTTAAACATAACTTCATTTTAAGTAAATTAATAAAAAAAAATGTTTAATGCTAAAATTATCATTTTATGATTACATAAAAAAATGTTAATAATATTAATGGGAGTAAAATAATGTTTGTTTAAATGTTTCATTGTTTTGCATGTAAATGAAACAAAAAATTTTCTAAAAATTCAATTTTCTTTTAATAAAAATGGCAGCCATAAACTTTAAATTCTACAACTAAAAATTTATAATAAATTGTAATTCGTTAAATTGCGATAAACAAGTGATTTATCAAAAAAGTCAATCCGTTTTGAACAAATTTCTTGCAATTTTATTCATGGCAGTTAAACAAACTTAAAAATGAACACTAAATTTATGCATGCAACTAAATTCATTTGAGGAACATTCTGTTTGACTACACAGAATTGTATTTGTGAGTTTGATGATAAAATAATGATTGCTTGGCAGTTTTTTTTTACTGACTAAAATATGATAACTTTGCCTATTGTTACGTTTAAAAAAAATTGTTTTATCATCAAATTGTAATTTTTAGTTTAATTAACAAAATTATATTTGAGAAATTATAGGGAGTGTCTTGCTTTATATAATTTTGTAACTTTTAGTGTTATTACTGGGATTCCCGCCACCGATTTGTATTAAAGGGGGGAGTGTGAAAAGCTGACAAGTGATCACGTCTACGTCGATACTCACGCTTAAGAATTAGGTCGACATAGTTTGTTGCAATAATTCCTTGTGGCGAAATTACTTCGCATACGTAACGTCCTTCGTCTTCACGCCGGACATATTGAATAAACAGTCTACTGTTTTCAGATCTAGCATTGGGCGACAATCGCCCGTCTTGGCGCCGCCAGGTAAACTAAAAATAAAATTTTCCATGTCACATAGAAATCCATGTTAATTGAAGAAGTGGAGAAAAAGGATTTCTGGATTTTTAGTGTAATAGAATATGGTGGTGGAATCTATTTCTGATCGCAGAAAAAGTGGTAGTATTGCGGTTTCTAGAATTTAAATGCTGTGAACCATAATGACTTACCCTAATGTCTGGTCTTATTCGAAAGTCGTGACCAACATCACAATCCAAAGATACACCTTGACCTTCATAAACTTCATTAACTTGTGCAGTACTTGGACGATCAGTCACTGTTTCTCTATTAACAAGAACTTCTGCTACTTTTGTAACATTGCCGCGACGATTGCTGGCAGTGCAATAATATCGTCCGGCATCGGCAGGTTTAATAGCTTCAAATCTAAGATAAGGTCCTTCCGCTCTCACAGAACTGAACAATACAAAAAAGTTAAAGTCAAATTTAAAAGTTTAAAATTAATATTAAAAAAATTCTTACGATGGCAGTGGTCGATGATTTTCGGCATGCCACTCAACATATATAGGTTGCTCTCCTGTAGCATTGCATAATATATTAACAGTCTCTCCTGCCCTTACTGTCATTGGCATGGGTGGAGAGAATGCAATACGTGGAATAGGTGAAAGTACTAATTCGGCAGTGATAAGTGGAGTTTTTCGATTGTGTTCGATAACAAAGCACCGATAGGTACCAGCTGCATCTTCGGTTAAGTCGTGTATAATAAGATCGTTTCCAATAACTTGTGATCTCTGTGGCAATGGTCGGCCATCAACACGTTCCCATGTTGTTCGTGCCATAGTTGGTTGAGCTAAAATTAAAATTAAAGTAAATATATCATAAGTAGAAGAAAATATTAAATTTACCTATGTTGCAAGAGAGGATTGTCCTATCACCTAGTTCAGCTAAGTAAGTTTTAAGTCTGTCGGGGTATGAACCTGGATAAGGTGTTGGTGGTTCATCGACGTCAGCACTTCCTGTTAAAGAGAAGACATTTGTTATATTATTATTTATTAGATGATATAAGATAAGCTGCATAACTGTGGTAATTAAAAATTTAGGTTCCAAAAGGTTGCTGCAAATTAAAATTTATATTAAAAAAAATTTCAGGACAAAACACCATGTCAGTTTTTTAAGTTATCCGGGCACAGAATAAGATGGCGAACGAATAAAGTTTTTAAGGAGTTAAAGATCTATCGGGCGCATTAAAGCTGATAATTGTAACGTGAATCTCCCAGGTAAATATAAATAAATAAATAAGGAAAAGACCAAATTCTGTTACATTATTATTATTATTTCGTTTTTATGGTGCTACCAAAGCCCAGGGGTTAACCGTTTGATGCGTTAGCATGGCTTTGCCTGGAAGGGAATTAGGGTAAGAGGAATAATGGAACTTGAATGCCTTGTTCTTGCATTCCTGCGAGCTAGATAACAGCCAAGAGGCTGAGTGGACTTTTTAATTTTATTTAAAAACTCGAGGCTCGAACCCTGGAACCAATGATGGCGTGGTGATCGTGCCAACTCCGTCTCCACTTCATCACTTGAAGAATTGAAATCAAAACAGAAAATACTTCGCCGTTAGGAAAGCCTTATAGTGGTTTCGAAGAATACTCTTTGTCAGGCAGATCGTTTAATAAAAAGCGACAATCAATGAGCTCTTGACTAATATTAAGAGTTGAACCAAACCGAAGATTTTGAGAACTAAACAAATGGATTGCCATCCTTCACTCTATCAGTTTTTAAATACTACTTTGTCAAAAGTACGACTGTTTTATAAAATAAAATTAGGTATGTTCCCGTACATGTAGAGATTATAGGCGATTCGAAAGAATCGTTAGAAAATCGTGTCCGCACTAATTTCTAAAAAAAACGTTTTTTATGACACATTTTCTTCTGCAGAAAATTGAAAAATTTCGCGGCTGTTTTCACGATTGGCGATTTTCTTAAATATCTTTACTGTAAAATTGACAACCGTCACAGCCTATTCTAGATACAGGCCACAATGGAGGAGCTTACGAGGGCCTTGCAAAGCCTACAAAACAAGAAGGCGCCAGGGCCCGACGGGCTCCCGGCAGAGGTGCTGAAGGCGTTGACGGCGAACCATCCAGAGCTCTTGCTTGATATGTATAATGCCTGCCTGAAGGCGGGAGTTTCTAAATTTTACTACACGTGGAACAATAATTGAACTTAAGTACCTATTATTATATATTCCTCTGAGAGACATACAAAATAAATCAAATGCTTAGAAAAAACCACTATTAGAATCAATGATCCAACTTACCAACATCTCCACGCTTTGGTTTCACTCGTACATTGATATATTTCCTGTCGTCTCCACCACTATTTGTTCCGTGACAAGAGTATAATTTAGCGTCTTGCATTGAAACATGATATATGTCAAATGTAATTTCATGAGCTAATCCTCTATGTACAGCACTGTATGGTTGTTCCTTTAATACTCTTTCGTTGGGATCAAGCCATTTTAACGTTGGCTGTGGATAACCAGTTGACATACAAATTAATCTGAGCTCATCGCCTTCGGTTAGTTCGATCTCGTCTTGATTCGGATGAATTGTAACAATTGGCGGTTGTGCTATACTAATCGAGGTTGTTGCCGTTATCATACCGGCTGCATTTTCAGCACGACATTCATATTCTCCAGCATCAGATATATCAACGTCAGTAAATCTGAGGTAGAATATATAAGTTTTCGGATAACATAGTTAACAAAAGCTACTTACGTTATTGTTCCTGGATAATCCTCCCTTATCTTTGTAGGCATTGGTTTTCTATCAACTCTATTCCAGGTAATTCTTGGCTCTGGAATACCAGCAATGGCTCGACAACTCAACATTGCAGATTCACCGACACGGACCGTTTGCGGATCTCTTGGATGTATTTCAATCATGGGTCGTTCACGGGCTGCAATCAAACAATTTGATGAGCAAAAGAATATCATGAGGTTGTCAGTAATCACTGAATTACCAACTCCACTTTTGTATGCTTGTGAGAAGATATTATGAATTATGTTGTTGCAATTTTAATAAAAGAATTGAAGTAGCAAAATTAAGAGCAGAATTCGATTACTTACGTTCTACATCGATTACTGTGCTTGTTTGATCAGCGCCAGCTGGACTTTCGGCAATACACACATAAACACCTCTATTTTTGGGTTGGGCATTTAATATACGCAATGCGTTTCCTGTTTGTTGTACATTGGGGTCCAGAGATTCGTGAAGCTAATAGTAAAAAAAGATTATAAAATAAATTATGAACAAACTCTTATTTAAACTTACTTTGGTCCATTTAACTGTGGGATACGGTGTGCCTGTTGTTTCGCAAGTAATATTCAAATCCTGTCCTTGAATGATTAAATGTTGGTTTTGTAGTGGATGAATTCTTGGTGGTGCTCTACAATTTTCAATTTTGTATGAAAAATATATAAAACTTATCTAAATTATTTTACCCTCCACTGTCAATTGTTACATATGAGACGGAAGTATATATGTTGCCTGAGCGTGGATCAACTGCACGACATGTATACACACCACTATCACCGGCAGATGCTTCTCTAATAGTAAGAGTGTTCTCCCGAACATCAACATTGCGATTTCTGTAAATATCATAATCATCCTTTAACCATTCATAGGTGACTGTAATCGTAGTTCGTAAGCGACAGTTAAGTGTGACTAAGTCACCAATGTGTCCGATAAACGACGGTGGTTCAATATAAACGATTTCGGTCGACGGTCCAGGTGTTGTTGGGCCCGGTGGTGGTGGTGGTGGACCATAAGCAGGTCGTACATACACGTACAGTACATAATCATCACTGCCTAAATTATTTTGTGCATGGCATCGATAGGATCCTTGATCTTCTTGTCGGATTGATGTAAACGACAAACGCTTTCCGTCAGAGTATGCATTTGCAGAGATTGGAGCATCAATTCTTGTCCATGTTACGGACGGTCTTGGATAGCCTTTAGCATCGCAATATACTTCGACTGGTTGATATTCTTCAACATCGACATTCGGTGGTGTAACTGAGATAGTAGGTCGCGATGGAACATTGACTTCGGCTAAAAGAATATTTTAAGTAAACATTAAAAATATAATTTTGTAAAATTTGTGAGTAAAATTAAATTAAATAAATAAACTAAACTGCCAAACATTAAATTGCTTTTACCAATTTTGTTTTTGAATTCCTCGGAAAAGCCTTGCAAATTTACGAGAAAGGTTGACTCGTTGTTAGTAATTGTTAGAGAAATGCTTGAATTTTGAGAAATACTTACGTGTAACAGTAATAGTGATTTGCTGGGAAACAACCTCGTCCTCTCGTTGTGCTTGGCAGACGTATGTACCCGAATCTGGTACTTGTACGTTGGACAAATATAAGCGACCTCGGTCTTGAACAGCACTGGATGGTAGACGGTCACCTAACTTGTACCAGTTTACACTGATAGGATTCTACGAAAGAAAAATAAAGAAATAGTGTGTTATATATTTGTAAGGTTTGGTTTCTGGTTTTTAGCATAAATCTAGAAAACTAATCTGAAAATGGTAAAGGTATATACCAACAACTCATGGCAGGCTTGAAGTAATTGTTCCCGGGTTCGAGACTAGGTCTCCCCGTGGGTTTTTAAAATGGAATTAAAAAATTTACTCCGTCTCTTTGCTGGATGAGCTAAAACGAACATTGTACTGACGGTTATTGAGGTAGGATTGAATCCAGGAGATGAATCAGCATGGGGGGAGGGGGGGGGGGCTAGGCGATCAAGTTTGAACAAGATAACGTTATGGGAGATCTTGTCGAAGGATTTACTAAAATCGGTGGCGATAACATCGACATATTTACCGCTTTCCAGGGCACATAGTGTTTTAAAGACGGTAAGGTTGGCGGTTGTAGATCTACCTTTCAGGAAGCCATGCTGGGAGAAGGAGAAGATAGACTTACAGTGGAAGAACATGGAATCAGAAAATAATTTTTCGAATAGTTTAGGTATGGATGATAATTTAGCAATGGGTCTGTAGTTGGACACATCGTTCTTACAGCCTTTTTTGAAGATGAGAATAATCTACGAGTTTTTCCATAATTGAGGGAAAACCCCTTGATTGACCGAGAGGTGGGAAAGCAAAGTAAGGGGTAGAACTAGATGCATGGGACACAGAACGATGGCCGGAATGCCATCGGGACCTGGGTGAAAGTCGTCCTCAAGACCGTTAATACTGGTGGCGATTAGTTCGGGATCAGGGTCGAAAGATGTAAACGACGTTTGAGTGCATTTGTCCATGAATGAAAAGCAGTTAAGGTCAGGTTATAGGGAATTGTCCCTGAAAGATTTACTGAAGAAGTGTGTAAAGAGGTTCACGATAACCTTAGGATCAGATAACCATTGGATTTCTTCTTGGAATTAATAAAGTTATAAAAACGTTTGGGGTCGGATATGAGGCCTGTTTTCATGCGTTGGAAGTACTCATAGTAGAGGGTACCACAACGTTCAGAAAAAGAGGTATAAGCAGATAGGTAAGAAGAATAGTCAGACTTAGTCTGGGTCAGAAGAAAAGTTTGCCAACGTTTATTTCTCCTGTTGCGGAGAGAGCGTAATTCTTTGTCGTACCATACGGGGGATGAGGAGTTTTTACGAGGAAGAAGAGGGATAGATTGTGTAAGGCAAGCATGTATTTCCGAATAGAACGCCTCTAAAGCAACGTCAATTGGAAGATGTTAAGGGATAGTGCCAATGTTAGAGTTGATGAGCAAGTGAATTTATTTCTTAAAGTCGCCTATACGAAAATTGAAGGAAAGAGAAGACTCGGAGCTTGAAAGGACGCGAGGGTGTTCATAGGAGAAAATGAGGAACAGGGGAGGATGTTGACGATCGAGGGAGGAGAGGAGGTGGTTGCTTTCGGCGGCAGCTGACCCAGTTGGTCTGAAGAAAAGATTAAGTCTAATTGTCTGTCCAGGAAGTTCCTGACTCCGCTTACTTGAAAGAGACCTGAAACGGAGAGCTGATCGGTAAAGAAGGCTTCTTTGGCCGAAGATGCGTTAAGGGGGACAAAGTGAGAACAGTCCTCGGACAATGACCATTGGATACGGGGGAGGTTAAAGTCACCCAGTAAAATAACTTCATCGGAGGCGTTAGCGTTCTCAAGCAGGGTGTAGATTACTTCAATTATGGGCTCGTAGGTATCTAAAAGTGGAGAGGGACGAATGTAACAACAAAGAATGTACAGAAGACATTTATACAGTGTTAATTTGATACATACAAATTCTGATATTGTAGAGTCGGAGGTCTTTAGCAGGGTTGCGTCATAACGGTTGTGTGTGAGCAGCTATGAGAACCCCGCGACCTGATGGATTATAGGTGCCTACATAACCGTCAACACGGAAAATGATATAGTTTGGAGGAAATAGTTCATTGTCGCAAATTCCTGGTATTAGATTGGTTTCAGTTAAGGCAAAGATATCGTGCGGGAATTTGTGGGAGTTAAGGAAAATATTGGATGTTTTTGTGCAAAGTCCTCTTACGTTCTGGTAATAGACTGACAAGCTGTTGGGGAGAGATACATGATCGGAGACCGAGGGTGTGTTAGGGGGGAAGTCAGAAATAGTGAAAGCGGGGGAGGGGGGCGGGTTAGAAGCGAAAGTAGTTTAAGAAGCCGTTGCGACTTTTTTGAAGATGAGAAATGCGGCGAGAAACCTTCTGGGAATGGATATTGGATGCTTCATGGTACTTAGTGAAAAGTTGGTGTAAGACGGTTGGGTCTGTGGGCAGGTCTTCTTGATGTATACTTAACATGACGTTGGTGTTGGTTTTACTCTGAACAATTCGGTTTTTCGTGCAGATAGGCTAGAGATAGACGTACATTGTCATAAATGCGGCGGGACAAGAGGTATCGTCCATCATTGGACTCAGCAGAATGCAAGTTTTGATTAGCGGAATGGGCGGGTTAGCGAAGGTAGAAGTTGTTTGAGACGGAGCGACAGTGAAAGAATATGATGGGAGCTCTAATATCATAGGAAATTCTTAAATGAAAAAAAGTCTCCCCAGAGTAGACAGCACATCTGAGCCTAATTTAACTTAAAATGTTATAAGGTGAATAAAGAAAATAAGAAAATCTATCAACTTACTTGTGACACAATAACTTGTCCGCTACACTCCAAAGTTATTGATTCGCCAATTGATATGATGTTAATGACTGGAGTTGAAATTGTAACCGAGATGGTCACTTCAGGTTTTGGATATGGCCGTTGTGTTGCTGGTCGATCATCTCCTACGATTTTACAAGAATAGAATTATAATCAAAAGCCGATATATTATGATTTACAACCATATTAGTCACAGTTTTTTTTCAAATTCTTAAGCTTGCACAGTTAGTAATGTAACTTAAAACTATAACAATGTAATGTACGAATATTTAAGGTGTCCTGTGTTTGTGTCGATGTATTGTATACGTTTTTGTGGACCCCATATGTGTGTTGAGCTGCGTATGAATATATTAAATGCAAATTTATAATGTGTTTTTACTACATTTCAGCTAAACCTAATACATACTACACATAAAATAAGCTTACCAACTTTCTTATGCTAAGCACAAAGATACATTTACATATTTTAAAGTTTATACTTTTGTGTTTACTGCTCTAATTGCTATGTTGCTTTTCAATTTTTAAAGTTTTTTACAAAATAAAGTATTCAAATATTAAAGAATAAATAATATTAAAAATTTACAGGAAATTTGTGTAATCTACACGTAAACCAATGTGAATTAATCCTGCCATTCATAAAAATTATCAGTTCACGTGAGGCTACTTATTCTTATATAAATAAAATTCTTGTGAAAGATTTATGCAATTCCTGAAGTACATTGTAATGCTCTAAACATACGAGGGCTATTTTTCAAGTAAGGTCCGCTTGTGAAAAGGTTATAGGATCGCGGGAGCTTGCAGTAGTGAGCATGCGCCGGCTCTCCCGGTCCTTTCTCTGTGACTACCAATTGTTTCGGTACGTAAAAAATTTCCTTGGCGGCTCGCGGTTTAATGACGACGAAGAAGTGAAAAGGATTGGGCTTCTTCACAGGCGGCAGATTTCTTTGAAGTCGGAATTTAAAAGCTTGTTGAGCAATATGATAAATGTTTAAATAAATATGGCAATTATGTAGAAAAGTAGTAAAAAGTATAAAGATTATGAAATAAGATAAGTTTTATTGATATCTACACTTTTTTGGTTTTCATTTAAAAACGGATCTTACTTACAAAGTAACCCTCGTACTGTGCTCAAATACATAATTAAATCATTTTTAAAAGGCATAAAAGTGAAGTTTTTTTTGTTTTTGTTTTTTCATTTTGTGTGGAAGGCTAGGGGGAAAACCCTTAGATGAGCTAGCATGGCTTTGGCTGGAAGGGAATTAGGACAAGGGGAGTGAGGAGAAAGCCTTGTTTTGCATTGCTGCGAGCTAGACAACAGCCCAGAGACGGAGTGGAGTTTATAATTCTATTTTAAAAACCCCTTGGGGAGACCGAGTCTCCAACCCGCGATGGTCGTGCCGCTCAACCAATTGATCTAACTGCCTTTCCAAGTGTTTTAGTCTTTCCTTAATGAAAGGTCTGTTCCCGTACCTTTGAGTGACGAGTGATAAGTGCTCTTATGATTTTGGTAACAATAATTACGAGTATGATATGATAGAGAAAAATACATGATTCCATGATTCCTAGAAAACTGTTCATTTTGAAGGTTGTATAACTGTGAAAGGATACCAAACTCAGATTATTTGCCATAGTACATAATGCTCTACACGATGAAACCTTTCGTTGTTTATATAATTCTATCATAGGTTCTAATTGGTAGAAGCTTCCATACATTTTTGCCCATCTTCCTTCCATCTTAATATAAGTATATAAATGAGAGAACATACGAACATACCGAAATTATAAGGGTTTTTAGTTTTCTACGAAGACCCAAAAACATCGTAACTCTCCACATTCTTTTGCTGTTTAAATAACCTTTAGCCAGAAATCGTCAAGTCAGTGGTTCTCTAACGAAAACTTGTCATTTTCTGTTTAAATAATGGCACTTTAGTGTAAGCAAACATCATTATAGTTGCTTTTAATTTGGTCTGTTTGAGAGCCCGAGAGCCAATCGTTCTGTATAAAAATATCTAAAGCTTTACTTATTATTTAAAATAAAATTTTATTGTGATACAAGAATCAAAGCATGGAATTCTTTCTGCTATTGGATATATCAGTGGAACAAATGTAAATAGTGAAATGCAAAACTCACGGAATGTTCATTTGTTCCCCCGTACCTCTTAAACTACTTATCATATTTGGACAAATGAATGAATGCTCCGCGTAATATAGGCTATATGACGAGCAGCGTAGTGGCGGCGGAGTGGGGCTTAGCGGGGTTGCGGTCTGTTTCCTCGTAGCTCCGTAACTACTCCTCAGATTTGGACAAATGAGGTGTCATTGGATTTGTATGAATGCTCCGCGTAATATAGGGTATATGGCGAGCAGTGCAGTGGCGCAGGGCCGGGACGGCGCGTAGCAGAGATTGGAGATACCAACTAAATTTTTCTACACGCCTTTTAAAATTTGTAAACAAGACTTAGTAGCTAGACCTCTATTATATGTAATGACATATTTGGCTACGTTAACGATACGTGTGACACGCCTTATTGCAATTAAGATACATTTTTAATTACGTGTGACTACGGTGTTTATGTTAGTGATGTGTCGGTCGCGAACGATTCGGTCATTTTGACCGAGTCAGTAAAATGACTCAAAAGACCTTAGTCACTGTTTTCCTACGATATCGGTTAATCGTTCACTTGCCTTTCGCCATATCACATCTCTAAGAACAAGACAGAAGACACACCGATTCCCTCAATATAGCCGTTGCTTCCATCTAAAGCTAAACTCTAAAGGCTAAAAAGTGGCAGACCGGGCACGGTGCCCAATGAATCGTGCGCTATTTGCTTGAGTCAAAAACTGAGAACTCAACTAACTCACGCGAGACGCATCTCCTCCAATTTTATTTAGTTCCCGTTTCTGTTGTTCATATACTTACAATGACCATAAACTATCAAAATGCAAGCTGGGAATAGAACAAAATAAAAAGCAAAGTACAAAGCACTTAGTTCGATCCGAAACAGAAAAATGGGAAAATTCTCCATTTCTAGGGCTCAGATGCTTGCCTTGACCCTTTATAGACATAAGTGCTCAAATGACTCAAGTAACCGAATCTTTTTTTTTGAGTCACTTATGTCAAATGACTCGTATGACCTGAGTCAGCAAAGTGACCGATTTCGCCCGTCACAAGTTTACTTAGAGGAATTTTTCATTACATATACGGGGTGTCTCAGACCAACCTAATATCTATGAAAATTTCATCGATAAAGGGGAAAAGAAAAAATACGTCTCTAATAATTTTTGAAAGCCTGTTGAATGGTACCAAATTTGGCACCCCACCCCATCCCCTGGGGATTAGGAGGGGGTTACTTAAAAAAGTTAACGGGAACCCTTATTTTTTATTGCAGATTCGAATTCTTTGCGTAAGCGTGAACAACTTTTGTCACAAAATTTTTTTTTTGAAAACGTCAATTTTTTTAGATTTTTGAGGGACAAAATTGAAAAGTTTGGAAATTTAAAGATTTTTTACTGGAAAATGGTTAGGTTTACAGAAAAATTGCAAAGGAGCAGAAGTGCTTAGATTACTGCAGGGAGAAGCCCCCCGCCCGTTGCCGGGGCCCCAGTGCAGATTCGTAATGTCCCCCCCCCCCCCTAACCAAACAAAATTTTACAAGCCCAAACAAAATTTACAAACCAAAAAAAAAATCCCGAACATTTTACATCAATCTTTATTTACAAATGTACAGAATCATTCGCAGTGTATACAATGAAGGATTCGGTGGTTAAAACCTAGCCTAGCAAACTTTTGCTTTTACAAATGCATCAATTATTTCGCCCAAGTTTCCCTTTAATGAGTTTGTTACCTTACTTTCTATGGACAACACACTGAAGTCTGCAGTCTCTCTTGACCATAGAATTACGCAGATAAATTTTTATAATTTTCAATTTAGAAAACGATCGCTCTGCGATTTCAACTGTCACGGGAATCGTCAAATAACACATTTGACAAATATCTTGGGGCCCCTGTGGTAAAATATTTAATTAAGACTTTATACTGAATAATATATTTTTAAGATCGATTAATGGTGCTAAACAAACCGTTTCAGGAAATCGTTTTCAGAATAGGAATCCTTTCAAGGTACCATAATGTGTCAGTTAACATGTTCCGTTGGACCATTACCGCCACCTAATAATAGGTCTATCTGTTGAGTTCTGTGTAAAAATAGCATGGGTAAAAAGCAAGTAAAAACTTTATTGTGGTAGAGGGGATAAGACGGAAAAAGTCACCAGACACTTTTTGGGTAAATTGATGATAACAGAGAACTATCAAAAAATAAAAATCTTTGTGATTATAAAATCGCTTGTTAAAGTTGTAAAAAAATGTAGAGAAAAATGAATAAAGATTTATTAAAAAAAGTTAATAGTTCCAATGTATGCAAACTCCAGTAGTAGTGATGACCTTTCAAGAAAATCTTCTTCTTAAATTTGGCCCACACTCTAGATCGTGGGTAAAATATTTACATTTGGGTAACTGGGGAAATACGATAAGCTGTTCAATTTCTTCAAGTCCTGAAGTCAACAGACACAGTGTGGACTAAAAGTTTTAGTTCTGTGTAAAAACTTTCGAGTCAAAAGACAGACCATTTAATGAAAAAAAAAGCTGAGGCCCGGGGTAATTGGTTACGGCACTGCCTCGCGGGATCCCGTATGTACACGAACTTGATCATTTGGCGTTCCTTTGGCCTTCTTGGCAAGCAAAATGGCGGAGAAAAGCAGGAACTTGCAGGAAATTCGTTCCTTCGTATTCGCGGTTTTGAACAAATTCTTCCCCGCCACTCAAGTAGGTTTTTGTACAAAAATCGAAAGAAACACATAAGGTGCGTTAGGGTAATCGAACAACTTTATTATTTGTTTGGTGCTATTATCTTAGATTATTTTCGGTTTAGAAACGCCTCCTTTATAAATTTTCTTGACAACTACATATAGTGAAAAGAATATAATAATTAAAAGGATTTGGTAGTGGACAAGGTAAGCTTTCGTGGAAAGAGGAGAGTATTGTCTTGGATACTAATAATTACTGTAATAATTTAGGTTTGAATAAAAAAATATATAAATAAATAAATAATGTGAGACTGAGTGCTTATAACTACGGGACAGTTTTGTCACTTTTCAATGTCATATATTATTTTTTAAAGAGTTAAAATAAGACTAAGCTTAAATTTTATTTTTATAACAATTTTGCTGTAATTATTATTCTGAAAAATAAATCAAAAGCAACATAGCATCTCTTAGCTAGATTCCAAATTTTCAACAACAAAATTAAGCCATTTGCTTGCCCTCACGTGCAAACTATGCTTTTGTGTTCTAATCTATTCTAAAAAAAACAAATATCTAAAAAACTAAAACACTTAATATAAATCAAATTTCAATTAAATATATACCAAAAGTGCAGAATTGGACAACACAAAAGCTAACTCTTCGATAGGCTGTGGACAAACAAAATGTAAGAAACAAATATCTAAATAAATATAGTAAATACATTGTTTGTAAGTGTTAAGTGTTGTACTAGTTTAAATTCAAAGTCTAAGCCTAAGGTGTAACCCCACAAATATTGTCTAAATAACATTGGTCAGTTGTTAGCCAAAAAAAACGAGAAAGTGGACTAAATTTTTTTTTACTGATAATAAGAGAACTATTTTGTCTTTTTTCTCTACTTTTATAGAATGACCCCAAATTTTAGCAAACAGAGAAAAATGTCTAAAAATTTCCTGAACCTATTCGTTTTCTGGTGGAATCCCTTGTGCAATTCGAGTGCTTCGTAAGGTAGAGTTCTCCGACTAATTTCTTGTCCTTCGTAACAAGATAAAGCATCTCGTCAGATGATCGCGGTAGGTGGATCCAGTGAATGTGATAGCTACAATTTGGTTTTAACACCGCCTCAGGCTTAGGCCCAGTTGCTGCTACTTAGTCAATGATATGTATGTGATGAGGGCCAGTATTTTTTTTGTTGATATTTATAGTTACATATTTTTGTAATTTCTTATAATGTATCATTGAATTTGATGAAATATTAAACCTCATTACTTTGGAGAAATTGGAACGATTAAGCAATCATACAAATTTACAATAGTAGTGACCTTTCGAATAGTTTGTTTTCTTTTCGTATTTCCATTTTTCTCCAAAATAATGACCGAAATAAAATATCTTACCGAGATGAAAATATTATAGTGATGTTAATAGTTTAAAGGAGAAATATATTTAAATCTGTTAGTGCGTATTTATTTCACATACCTCTGTACTGGCATCTATCGCCACTGAATCCTCTCATACAATGGCATTCAACTATGCCATTCGGTTGCATGCTGCACGATTCAGCGCCTTCTCCACACGGACATTGCATACATGCCCCAAAGAGCCCAACGATGTTAGATTCATTGCGATAGTACAATTTGGCGCACGCCTATTACAAAAACAAGTACTTAGTCATACTAATATAAATTTATTCTATTACACAATACCTCACAACTTGTTCCATCGTAACCGGGAGGACATACACAAGCCTCCACTTCATTAGCAGATGAATCATCTTCATAGCCGCCTTGGACGGCTGTGTCTAAAATGACATCGCGCAAACTTGTAAATGTTGTCGATGATTTCGGATTGGCTCTCACTAGAATATGATCTAAATTAGAGAGAACAGTCATAATATCAGTTCGTGATGCTGGATGAACTCCGTTTTGATCTTGCTTGTACCAGCCTTCAGATTCATGCAATCGTACACTTATTTGCTAAAATAATAACTTATTCAATATCTGTGCTATTAATTCGGAAACAGTAACCAACCTCATCGTTTTCAGTGCCTGGAGGACGTGACCAATAAAGCTTAATTCCATTGCCTCGTATTATTATATCCTGATCAGGAACATAATTGCCATATGATTCAGTTCTCAGAGTAAGATGTAAGTTTCCTCCATAAGATCTAACTTGAGCCCCTAATAGTCTGTTTGGTAAGCTCCAGAATTGAGTGCTATATGTCGGCTTGTTGAACGAAACTTGGTTGTTAGCAAGATCCACATCAAAATCGTCAGCAACAATAACATTTCCTTCATAATCAGTAAGTGAGGGCCTTTCAATAACTAATGCAATCGGAAGTTGTTCTCGTTTGTAATATGATTTTGCACAGGTTGTTGATACACCAGAACAGAAGCATTCTGAGCAACCATCTGGATCGTTTTCGTTTAGATTAAATGTTCCTTCTCGACAACGATCACAATTGAAGCCGACAACATTGGTTTTGCATTGACAGTAGCCGCCTTCACATTTAACATATCCTCGATAATCGCAATTGCATATGGTCGAACCAAGTCCGCCTTCTGGTCGGCAATCATATGGGGTACCACCTGTAGCATTACCAGAAAATCCAGGTGCGCAATTATCACACATTTCTCCCTCTGTATTGTCGCGACAATTCTGAAAAGGAAAAGAATTAAAAAATTCATAATTCTATTGACGGATACGATGTTTACCAAACAAACACCAGTTTCAGCATCACATTCATTCGAATGTCCATTGCATTCACAAGGTTCACAGAATCCAAGATAAAGTCCAGCTTCTGGGGATCGTTTAAATCCGGGCGCGCATCGTTCACATGACAATCCTGTGTAACCAACTGGGCATGCGCATTGTTCTACTTCGACTGCTCGTGCTGTGCCAATATTTGATCGAGTTGCGGTGTCAAGGCTAACCTGCTGTAGTGCTGCTTCTTTTGTGGTTGTGGTATAAGTTGCCTTGATATAGATTGCTTCAATGTCAGCTAAAGCCATTAGGAAGTATGCTCGATTGTATTTTCCTTTGTCTTGTCGACGCCAATCAGTGTCAATCATAGGGATTGTGTGAGTTGTATACACGCTTGGAGGTACATCGGTTTTACGGAAGTACGTGAGAATAATATCGTTAGCCTGCGAAAATATCTATGTAGTCTGGGTTATTACAAATTGAACGTTTACTTACACTCTTAAGAACAACGTCTGGTGCAGTATTCTTAGACATAAGTCCGCCTGGCATTGGGCTGTATCGTAAAGTGTAGTTTAGTACACCACCAAAGACACCCAATTGATTTCCTAAGTATTTAGACGGTAGACTCCAATAAAGTACGTCGGTGATATAGCTGTCCTCAAATTCAATTTCTCTGCCGGTATCTATAACTTGAACATGACCTCGTACAGGTGTTTCTGTATTAGAGATTACTTCAAAACCGTGAGGTGTTCTGCCATTAAACTGAGACCGAATTGTGTCTCTGTACCAATTGCTGCTAGAACAACTTTGTGTTACGCCAGAGCAGAAGCATTCAATACATCCTAGAGGATAAAATTCATTCAAATGGAATGTTCCTGGTGCACATAAGTCGCAATATGCTCCTGTCACGAGCGGTTTACAGCTACAGCTGCCATCAGGATTAGTGTAATTTGTGCCGAGAGGATCACATCTTGATGAAGGTATTGGTTGGCAACTACCGCCAGGTTGCATAGGGTTGCCTTGATATCCTTCTTCGCATATTTCGCATCTACGTCCTGTGTAACCTCGTTGACAGTGACATATGACATCGCCATCTGGTCCAAGTGAACATTCACGTGCAAAATTGTTTTCAGGATTGGTGAGCGGACAAGGGCACGGTCGGCATGGTATGCCACGGCTAGGATCTCCGTATGTACCAGTTTGACAGGTTGGAAGAGGCTCTGGTATACAACGACCCAACCAAGCACCACCTCTTTGTCTAACAAATCCAGGAGCACATCGCTCACACGAGATTCCCATATAACCCGTAGGGCAAGTACATTGCTCGACTAAAGAAGCTGGACCTAAACCTACGTCCGTAAGTCCAGCTGAATCCATTGTAATGTGGGTGAGTTCAACTTCACGCTCAGTAGAATCGATATACTGCAGACGAATAAGCAAATGCTGTACATCAGCTAGAGCCATCATAAGTTCTTCTCGTGTAGCCAAACGTCCATCAGTTTTTGTCCACTGTCCTGTTGCAAATTGAACAGCAATTTCATTTCGAATATTCGATTCAAGGTTTTGACGAGAGTGGTACGACAATTTATATCCATTTCCTACAAGAATTACATCGGGAACAGTTGTTGGTCGACCATTTCCAATGAACTGAGCTTCATATTTAATATTTCCGCCGTATGATTTAAGTTGACTTCCCAGGTAGTCTTCGGGCAGAGCAAGATATGGCACTTGGCGAGTGTATGGAAGATTGGAGGCACGGAACTGTAAGAAATAGTAGCGATATTATTTTGTTCTTTAATTTTTCACTTGCCTTTTACCTGAACGCCATGCCTTAAGCTTATAAGATCGTGCCCAGAAAACTCGTCGATCGAGATATCTCCATGTGGTTGGATTTCTACTCCAACTACTCTGTGTGAAGTAATAGGTGGTGGAAGCTGAAAGATACAAATTTTAATTAATTTTGTGTTTTACTAAGTGAAAACGGTTTCGGGTTACATTGTACACAAACATATCCGCACTCTTGCATTGATTCGACACTCCAAAGCAGAAGCAGTTCAGACATTCGTCTCTGCGTAAGGCTAATGCGTTGAAGAAACCGCTTGGACAAACATCTCGTCGATCGTCAATTACAGTTACAATTGTGTCTGGTGTGACAACCAGTCCGCCCTTAACGTTTATAATTTCGCACGAATACGCACCACTATGAACTGGTTGCATATCGTTACAAATTAGATTTCCAAACCCATCGTCACTTGTCGAAGCACAATTATCGGGAACATGGCCCCAATTTAAACGCCACACAACTATTGGAGTTGGAACGCCAGTTGCCCTGCATGTTATATTTAAAATTCCTCCGATTGGAATATCGACTCTTGGTGGAGGTGGGCTTATCACAGCAGGGGCCACTAAAATAAACAATTGAATTTAAATTCCATTCAAAAAAATTAAACAAATCTGTACTTACTGCAACCAATTTCATCGGAACCATCTCTGCAGTCATTTGTGCCGTCACAATGGAACGATTTTGGTATGCAATGTCCAGTACGACATTGGAATTCATCATATTTGCATGGCGATTCGCTGGGATTGGGATCGCAACTTTCTTCATCAGAACGATCACCACAATCATCTTCACCGTCGCAGCGCCAAGTTCGATCAACACATTTTGAGTTTTTGCACATAAACTGATTTGGGTCACATTTGCGTCCACGACTACAGCTGTGTTCGTCAGATCCATCGGAGCAGTGTGGGATGCCATCGCATATGCTTGATTTGGGAATACATTCACCATTCATGCATGTTGCTTCGTGATATCCACAGGCTTTGTATGGCCGATCCAGTAAAGGATTGTCTAAAGATGGTAAACAAGACAAAAAGCACAAAGTTAGTAGACTTTAACTATTTTGAGTTAAGTATTTACCAAATCCAAAGGATCACATATTTTTGGAGACATTTTTTTTTTTGGTTAGCAATAATAGGAGAAAATCAAATCTTAGTATTATTTCAATAGCAAGGGTTTGGTTAGGATACCTATTCCGAAAAATTCTAGACCAATATGCGGAACAGTTCCGTATTTGATCTTTGTTGAAGGCCTTTCATATCTCTGATTTCCCCAAGCTGCATGCAATCAGCGGATTTTTTTTAGGGTTTTTGTTATATCGAACAAAGAACTTTTCGACTTTTGTCGCGAATACTTACATTTCTCAACTGTCAGATGAACACTGACGCTTTGACCTCGCGTATATGTTGGATAGCCTACCGCTTCGCATACGTACTCTCCAGCATCTTCCAACTAAAGGAAAATAAAATAAAGATTGGTTAAAATGTTGTTGTTTGTTTGGTATTAGTATTTACATTTTGTACATTTAATGGTCAATACAACAAAGTCGATAAAAGTGGTGGTCCTCTTACCCCCTCTCTCTTTTACAATGAAAAAACATATACAATTTTTTCAAACTTTATTTATGGGATTAAAACATTTCTTCCTTTCAGTAATGAAAATCGTCCAAACATGAAACTCAAAAATTAATAAAAAGTGAAAATCAAAATGGATGATCACTCGCTATCGTCGTCGGGGTCGTAGTACATGGGGCGTATTGAACTCCGTGGCGAACGCGGCTCCAAACCACTTGTGGAGGGCTGTCGCTCTTGTCTTTGTTTTGGTTCTGGTTTCGAGTTGTTCTTTCGTGGTCGTCATCGTGGTTTTTTTCCTTCAGCGCTGCGTTGACGACACTGTTTTTCTTCGTCGGCGATACGGCTGATTTCGGCAGCAGCCGTTAAAATCATTGTTTGGACTGGCTTTCGGCCTCGTCGTTTCCCTGTCGTTTTGCGTGGTGTCGCCTTCGGAAATGGTAACAGGTTGTATTTAGAAGTGACTTGGACGTCCATGGCCTGGACAAACTACGTGGCTGATTTGAACAATCCATTGAGTCTTCTTGAATCACCGCATCAATTACGTTGTCTGTTACGATTACTTCGACGTCTCCCTCTACTTTCTGAACCACGTTTTCCATCGGAGCGCTGGGAATGTCTTCAGGATTTGGTCGATCCGTTGTTGAACTTGGTAAATAGTCGATGTATTGGAAGATATCAGAATCTATCGGCTAAATTCCAGTTGCTCTGAAGCCCGATTTGATATTTATTTCAGTGGCATCAAGTTTGAGCACTCGGGCAACCATGGAGGGAACGTCGGAAATCTGAACTGCGCGTCCAGGATTCATGCGGATGAAGGACTCGAATTGCTTGTTCAATGCCGTTTTTAAGGGACCGAAGACACTAACGTACAAAGGTTGGAGTCGGTGGGAACAGTGAGGGGGAAAGGAAAGACCATGTGGTGCAATATGCAAATCGTCCACATTTATTTCCATTAGTGTGGTAGGCGTCGTGCTCTACGTCTCTGCTGATGGCTCATTTTTATTCATGGCCGCTAATGCGCGTCGAAGCGCAAGGGGATCACGCCTTGGTGTTTTGCGCTTAAATTGTGCCCCATGACTACAAGAAAATAGAATCAGAGAAGTAAATGAAAACAAAAGACGAGTGACATAGAATTGAAACACAACAAACTACAATAACACACAAATAACAACAAAAGTAACAAAACAAAAAGGTGCCGACTCAAGACCACCTGTTTGGTGCCAACTCAGAATCACTACGAATGTTTACACATTTTGTGCTATTACGCACACGTAACAAATCTCAATGAAAAATTGATTTTATTAACTAAGGACTAACCGTATCCTTAGTCACTGCGACCAATTTGATCTTTTGTGACCTGATCCAGGTTCAGTATTAGGAAGCCCCGTCAATCTTTAGTTCCCTTATCAGACCTAAAATTTTTCTGGGGGCTGCCTTGGCTATATCTGATGTTGATGGGAAAGCCCCACCAAGGTGTCTAAGCCTAATACGGCCGAGGGCCTCACAGTGACAGAGGATATGTTCCGCTGTCTCTTCCTCTGCTAGACAGAATCGACAGGTGTCATTATCAGCCAGCCCCAACTTTTTTAGGTGGTAGCCCAGGTGACAGTGACCAGTTAGAAGTCCACATTATCAGCCTTAAATCTGGTCTGCTGAGTGAGAGCAGCTCCTTCGTTTTCTGTTTTGAGTAGGTTATAAACCTCTTTGCTTGCCTTGACCCTGGGATATTTGCCCAGTGTGAGTGCTTACATTCGTCCTCCCATGACCGGATGCCATTGCTATTCGGCTTTTTGAGTAGCCACAGAATGGCTCCGGTCCAATAAACTGAGAATCCGCGTCTTTTTTTGCTAGGAAATCCGCCTTCTCGTTGCCTTCAATGCCCTCGTGCCCTGGTACCCATGCTAGCGTGATGCTGTTGCTCTGGACCAGTTCTTTAAGAGCAGTGAGACAGTCCCAGACGATTTTAGACTCAAAGGTGTAGGATCCCAGAGCCTTAAGTGCCGCCTATACGATATACTAAGTCCTGGTTTTGTTTTCAAAAAGAATTTGAAGATTTAAGTGTTTATATTCTGACAGTAAGGAAAAACTAAAAATGGAGTTAATCGATTTGGCAAGGATAAGGTGATACCAAAATATATATAATGTCGACAAGTCGAGTGACACTCGGGGCTCCAGAGTCTAATACCTTTGAGTTAAGAATTGTCCGGGACTTGAAAGGCTCAGAGTAAAAATGAAATATCTACTAGTTCAGAGCAAAAGTGGTTTAGAAAATGTTCCGCACAGAAACGAACCGCGTGGGATTCCGGGCAAAAATGAATCAGAGAAAACTCCGGGCAAAACGACTTAACTACTTAAATGCATTAACTATGCATTACTTTTCGTACTTAAATCGTTCTTGCCCGGAGTGCTTCTCTGATTCGTTTTTGCCCGGAACCTCACAAGCTTCGTTTTTGCGCGGAACATTTTCTAAGTCACTTTAACTTGGACCTTATAGATAGGTCATTTTTACTTTTAACTTTAACCTATTTCAACGATAGATAGAACACTTAGAGACTAAATTTGAGAGGGCCATAATTAATAACAACATAATGTACTTACTCTTATATTTGGAATTTCCAGACGTCCATTGACATCAGTAAAACCAATTGGAAGTGATCTTCCTCCTGGTCTGGACCATTTAACTCTGGCTCTAGTTGGTCCCTCATCACGACAGCGGAATACGACTTCACGACCTATTCAACCCGAAAAAAGGGTTGAGAGAAAGAGAAAGAATGATTAGTGTCATCGATGTAGACATAGAATATGTTTTCAAGCAAAGTGTTAAATAACATTTAAGGGATGAATAAAATTTTCTGGTGCGTTTTTGGCCAATTGTTTTTTTAATGGTGTGCACATTTTTGGCTTGTTTTATATTTAAAATAAATATTTTTGCAATTGTGCATTGACGATGTATTGTGCTCCTCTTTTAGATTTTCGTTGCATTGTTTTTTTTTTTATTAAAAGTATTAGCCAGTGGAAAAACAACTTACCCTCCCTGATATATCCTGGCTCATGAGGTTAGATTGATTTTAAATATTGAAAAAAATTTGTATTTTAGTTACAATTAGTGATTCAAACTTGGTTAGAGTATTTTATGAGTAACATTGAGATGTAGATTTTTAGAGAGTTAATTGGGGATGGAAAAATGGGAGATTCGGAAAAGTACTTTGGATAAGTCAAATTCATTGAAAATATTTGTTGATGTATAGTATAATGTGCTTAAAAATTATATGGAATTACATTTAAATAATGAAAACATTCAATTTTTTTTACAATATGGCCAAAGCCTAGAGGACGCCCTTTGATGCGTTAACATAGCTTTCGCCGGAATTAGGGTAAGGGGAGTAAAGAAACTTGAACGTCTTTTTTTTTGCATTGCTGCGAGCTAGACAACTGCCCAGAGACGAGGTGAATTTTTTAAATTTAATTTTAAAAACCCACGGGGGAGACCTGGTCTCGAAACCAGAAACTGGAAAAAAAACTTGCCTTTTTTAAGATTTCATACTTTGCTACTATTATGGGTCGGAAGCTTATAGCCTCAGCTTTATACCGGTATTGTTTAGGAGTAACTCATAAGTCAAGAAACATATACCCAAATGTTTTAGGTTTTTTTCTCAACGAAATTTAGCTTTGTTTCTAACAGAGCTTCAGACATCCTCTCTAAATTACGAGCAATGAAACAAAAAGTTTCTACCTAATAACCCTACACGGAAAAGAAATTCCAGCCGCACTGTAAAATTTACGATCCATCCAGTAATATTTAATGTATTCGAAGGTAATTTTTACGGAACCCCACCTAAGTATTGTTGGAATTCATACAATTTACGGTGTGATTTAGGAAAAATTGTCCGCCTAATACACAATTCTTCTCGAAACAACTGGTTTTACGGTTCTCCAGCATAATTTTTCCAGCACTCTTTCCTGACACTCAGGGCCCACCGTTCAGGAAATTTTACGGGGCTCTTCCGTAATATTAAGGTAGCTTACACTTGAGAACCGAAATCTTTACTGGAATTTTCGTATACAAATTCCAGAAATTTTCTTTTCGTGTATGATTGTAAAAATTTCTGGTAATTTTTTGATCATTTTGCAGCTGATGATGATTAAAGCGGTTGATGCCGTTAAAAAAAATTAGGATCGCTGATAATCAAGGGAAAAAGTTACCCAAATAGATACCTATATGTTCTGTTCCTCTTGGTGTGACTGGTTCAGAAAAAACAACAAGAAATCAATTAATTTTCGATTTTAATATTTTTCCAACTACAATGCAGTCATTGTACTTAAAAAACTGTTTAGATCTCTGTAAACTTAACGAATGGCTTTCTGCCTATGTTTGGTTGAGTTTTCTGAATGAGCGTGACACTGATTAGGCTATGAAATCTTTTTATGATATTTTCTCAATGTTTTGCAGACTGTGTTCCAATTTCTAAGTCCAATAGCTCGCGTTCTTTTCAGCCCTGGCTCAATAGGTGTAACTAACCACTTGAAAAGTAAGCTTTGGGAGAGGTTCTGTTCCTCATGGAGCGATTCTGATTACTTGGTTTATTACACTCTGTGTGATCAATTTCGGTCTTCTTTTGCGATTTCTTAGATAGAACTAAGCAAATTCTACGTGCTCAGCCTAGACAATTGTAAAATTTTGTAAACTCTAGGCGCAATTGCGATGGATACCCCTTTACGTTGTGCCTTGATGAACGAGAAACCAATGATCCTCTCATGATTGCCAATGATCGTTTTATTCTTTGGTGACTTCTTTAAGACTGCGTTTTTGTATTCCAGTTCTGATACTAGGTTTCAGGATTTTACTCATTTGACGAGACTTCCGCCGACTTCCTTTCAACCCAAACACCTAGTATTTGACGAAGCTACCATCTTGATATACATATATCTCGAATTTAGCTAAAAGTCTCTCGTGTGATCCTGATGGCATTCCAATATATTTCTTGAAAAATTATACTCTGTCTCTGGCTTCTTTTCTCTGTCATTTGTTTAATTTGTCTATTTGCACAGGTGTGTTTCCTAAACCTTGGGCATTGTCTTTGATTATCCCTCTTCATAAGAAAGGCAACAAACGCGATATCTCCAATTATTATCGACCAATTGCCAGTTTACGTTGTATTGGAAAAGTTTTTGAGGCTATGGTCTACCATGTCCTTTCCTTCTTGGGCCCTTTTCAGCATGGTTTCATTAAGGTAAGTCTACCACTACCAACTTGCTAGAGTTTTCTAACTTCTATATTCCTGTAATTGAAGCTGGAAAGCAAGTTGATTGCATTTTCACTGATTTCAGTAAGGATTTTGACAGAATTCATCATAAGATTCTTATTTACAAGTTCTGGGCTTTCCTCCACTCTTCGTCCAGTGGTTCCAATCGTACACAGTTTTATTTCGTGGTGTGCTCTCTGACGAAATTATTAACTCTTTTGGGGTGTCTCAGGGTAGTCATTTAGGACCTTTGCTTTTCATCATATACATCAACGATATTTCTTTGATTCTATCTCATTCAAAAATCCTCTGTTATCCTGACGATGCCAAGATTTTCCGTATTGTTTAAAACGATGATGACTGTGCTCTTTTAAACTCTGACTCAGAGGCCTTCCGTAATTGGTGTTCTATTAATTTCCTTCCTTTGAACATTGACAAGTGCACTGTTATGCCATTCTCTCGCAAAAGGAATCCTTTGCTCTAAAATTTCACTATGGGCGGGAGCTCACTGAATAGACTTGACAAATTCAGAAATTGGGTGTTCTTATTAATACTAAATTTTAATTTGAGGATCACTTTGACGGTTTGGACTTCGTTAAACGATGGTCAAAGGCGTTTGATGACCTATATATACCGAAGCTGCTTTACGCGCTTTTGTTCGACCAATCTTTTACCGGTTTCCTTTGTATGTCGCTCATTTGATCGCATTGAGGCTGTCCAGCGTAGATTTGTGAGATACGCCCTTTGTAGCCTTCCCTAGGCTGATTCTCTCCATCTGCCTCTATATGTTGATCGACCTTTGATGCTCCTTTCTTTGGAGTCTCTTGAGGCTAGACGTAATGGGTTTAGTATTATTTTTGCTTTTGACTGTCTGCGAGGTGTGATTAATTCCGCCGAATTGTTGGGAGCTCTGAAATTGTCGGTTCCGCCTCGTTCTTTAAGGGTTCCGAACTTTTTCTATATCCTTCACCATCGCACCAACTATGGATTGAACGAGCCTATAACTTCAATGTCTCGCTTATTTAATAATCGTTTT
Source organism: Leptarthrus brevirostris (assembly GCA_964036015.1). NCBI lineage: Eukaryota > Metazoa > Arthropoda > Insecta > Diptera > Asilidae > Leptarthrus > Leptarthrus brevirostris. The sequence goes on along the minus strand of OZ038374.1, from coordinate 8,009,331 downwards.
GATCATATTGATTTTCATTTGTTCAAGGACTTGTCGGGGATCGGCTTGAGTGGAGTTAATTGTTTCTTTTCTTTTCTTTGCTTTTTTCTTTTTTCTTCTTAAGCTGTACTAAATTTTTCTATTTTTTTTTTGTTATTAATTAATTACTTTTATTCTGTAGCTTGTTTCTGAACTTTTATTTATCGTTAAATTTATGGTTGTTTGATTTGGTTTATTTGTAGGAGGCAATATTTGGCGAATTTGTAAATAAATAAATAGATGTACTAAATAATGTCTTCACGATGCCCGTATCTCTTAGATTAGGTTCCCTAAAACTATGAATTCAACATTAACATAGGTCGATTATTAATTCTATCACTTTTTCCCCACCGCAGCGCCTAGGGGTCTCTTACTACCGCAGCATCTAACGTCATCGGGAGTGTCATTATTTATGGGAGAAGCGGACAGATAGGCAGACAAAAATTGTAAAAATAATTGAATAGTTGTTCATATCATGTAAATAACATATGAGCTCATATAGAATATAGAAGAAGAAGAAACAGTAGAAGAAAAGTACGTTGAAGCACATTATAACTATACTTAATTTTCTATTGTTGATTTTTATTATTATTACTGTTTCGTACTTACTTTCTTTTATAACCTGGTTCGATGGATAAGTCTTCAAATTCAGTTGGGGATCTGATGGCGGCTTTTGAGCTGTGAGGAAAAATGAATTTTATTAGTTTTTATTATTATTTACTTTTTCATATTAATGTTAAAATAAGAAAAAGAATAATTTATTAATAAGCCGTCGTTGAAGAAATTTCCAGTTTAGTAGTTTAATGTTAATCGTGCTCTCTCTTTCTCTTTCTAAATCACTTCATTTTTATATTGTGCTTCACTCAGTTACTATGGTTACTGTGAAAAACTATCTTAAAAAAGTTGGCCTTGAAAATAGTGGAGTGACTTGGTTTTATCAAAGCATCAATGTGTCTTTAGGTCGTTAATGAAAAAAATAACTCCATCAAGAGTTTTTTTTGTAATGTAATTAATAGTAAGAAATTATGAATTCGCTTAAATCACTTTAAAAATATTTTAGCTGCCAAGAATTGTAGATTTGTTAATAATAATAGCACACTCGTGAGGTTTAGAGTAGTAAAGCGAAAAATTGTTGAATATTTCACTCGTCATTAGTCACTTACTGATTATTTCATTTGTAATTGGACCGCAATCGAGTTCATCGCTTATATCGTGCGGGCAGTCATTGCGACCATTGCATCGCAAATCATTCGAAATGCATGGACCATTCTCACATCGGAACATATTTGGTCCACATTCCTTTCCATCCACTTCCGGTTCTTAGGAATTTTAATTTAGTTTTAAATTTTGGTTTTTGGTTTGTCTTTTTTTTTTTTGTTCATTAATTCTTCTTTTTACTTAAAACTAAAACTTAAATTCAGTGGTGGAATTAAGATTTACTTTTACTCTCTTTAAGGGGGTCATCGTGACCTGGGGTGTGAATTTTAGACGTTTCTTTCTAAAGTTATTGTGAAAAAAGCACAATATCATTTGTGTGCTAACATTTTTTTAATTTAAGTATTTGCAACCACAAAAAATTTTTTTTTGTTTTCTATTGATCTCCTGGTTCTGTATAGATGGCGTTGAAAGTTGAGCGTAAAAATTTTGGGAGGAAATCGATGGAGGTTACAGCTCAATTGTAGAGCGTCTGAAAAAAAATACAAATGCTAAAAAATACTTGTAATTGAGCACTGACGTGGCCCGATTTCAAAACTTTTGATCTGGGGGCAAATGCCGCTAACTGAAAAATAAAATTTAAAATGGCCTAAAATTTAAGTGAAAATCGCGCACAAATTTGAAATATGGCCACGTCAATGCTTAATTACAAGTGTTTTTTATCATTTGAATTTTCTTTTTGCTTTTTCAGACGCTCCAAAATTGCGCTACAACCTCCACCGATTTCCTCCCAAATTTTTTACGTTAAACTTTGTAACGATGTGTTGGTACATGGCGATTGTTAAATAATTCGAGGTTCTGGAGTCTAGCGGTTGAAAGGTAAAACTAGAGTGAACTTCAGACGACTGCCGTAGAGATTAGTCAGAAGTGTTAGAGAGTTGTAAGTTAAATCAATAAAAATTTATTATATATATAATTATAAGAAAGAATAGATCCACCGCGATAACCATAAAAGAGAATGGTCCATCATTTGCAGTTTCAAAATATCCGCCAAGAGATCGACTTACTCGCCACTGTCAGCTAAGGAAGCACCTGGTAAGGATAGGCAGAGCCATCGACCTCACCTGCAGACTCTGTCTGGAGGATGATGAGACCCCATTACACGTACTATGTGAATGCCCTACAGCGACCAGGCGCAGATTTAGCCTATTTGGGAAACCAACCCTGGTACCGAGCGGGCGGAATGACTGCCAACTGCGGGAGCTGTTGAACTTCTTCAGAGGGACCGGCTTACTATAATAAGTTGAGAGGGTTAGCACAATAGGCCCCAGTGGCCGCGGCGCTAGAGAACCTCACACCTCCAATTTAATTAAATCAAGAGATCGACAGATCGATTAAATGCAGAGAAACCACCCAACCATGATGATATTGAAGGTAAAAGATTGGGACTAGTGGTGCCAACGAGAGGGCACAAAATTAGAAGTGGAAGAGGAATATAGGAAGAGAAGGAACGGACATTGGACGTTTTTTTTTATTCGGGCAAAGTAGTTTTTTTTCCTTCTTCTCCTGCTGGTATTGGTTCGAGTTGGTCACGAAACGTGGAGCTCCAGTTTTTTTTTCAAATTTCATCGAAGACGAGATAAGTGCAGAAGAAGAACCACAAGAAAAGGCGTAGTTCGGTAAAAGACTTCCAGGAAAGGAATAAGTTCGACAAGAATTGCAGCTAGCACGTTTTACGCCAGTCATTTTGTGAGTCAACAATTTCGACGAGGATTTTTGAACTTCCAGAATTCAAGTTCAGGTAAAAGGCAGAAATTTCAACAACATATTCCTGCGAGGCAAGGAATCTAAGCTGGTGCCGAACCAACAAGCAATGTGTGAAGAAGGTTTAAGAGGAAAAAGGGACAGACGTAGCTGCGGGAAGGAAAATTGGCCACAACGAGGGATCCTGATTGCAAGTAAACCTTAAATAATCAAAGAATTAATAATCTAGCTATAAGAGTAGCTTTAGGTATTATCCAGTCAGTATATTGATTAGTTTGTAGCTGAAAGTAATATTAAGCAGAAGTACCAGTAGCAAATTTGTGTATTAGAATTATAGAGCAGGGGTATAGGGAAGATAGGTTGATATTTGTAATAAAGAAAAATCTTTCGAAATTCGTCTAAGGAATATCTTCTACTGTTTAGGAATCAAAATTTTCAGCATACTAGGCTCGAGCTGACGTAAGCTGCAAGTGGAATCGTAGTTATTGAGGTAAACTCGGATTACAACTTTCAGCGCCATCTATACAGTACCAAGAGGTAAAGAAAAAAAATTTTTTTTATTGCAAATACTTAAATAAAAAAGAAAAAAAAAGAAAATTTTAACAATATCATTTGTACTCCTTTCACAGTACCTGTAGAAAGAAACGTCTAAAATTCACACTCCAGGTCACGATGACCCCCTTAAACAGATTAATTCATCCACCAATAAATTTTTTCCAAAAACTACTATGAAAATGAATTTTTTACTTACGACAATCTCTTTCATCTGAGTAGTCACCACAATCTGCTCGTCCATCACATCTAGCATAGACACTGATGCATTGACCATTATCGCAGGTCCATTGATGCGGTAGGCAACGTGAAGCAGGTGGTAAACAATTCAATTCATCAGAGCCATCAGGACATTCTTGGCGTCCATTACACTTGGCAGAGCCAGCTACACATGTTCCGTCATTACATTTAAACTGATTATCGCGGCAACCTGTTATATAAAATTGTAATCAGAAATACGAAACAAAACATTTAGGAAATATTAAAAAAAACAATAAGTAATCGCTCTTCATATTTACACTAGAAAGGAATATTATTTACATGACTTGGAGGTATTACTGCAAACGAAAACGTTTAAAATTAAATAAAACAAGTAATTTCGTGCAAATTTTAACAACAGTAAATTGCATTCATTTAAACAGATAAATTATAAATTCACTGGAAATATTTCTAAAATGAAATACACAAAAAAAAAATCAACTAACGTAACAAGTAAAAAGCATAATGTTCCTCAAGGTTCACTAAAAGGTCCTAAGCTATTTTAAAAGAAAATGTTGAAAATGTGTTTGTTGGGTATTTACAATGATTCGAATGTGTAACCGTTCTATTAATAACTATTTACAAAGACATTTTTGCGCAAAAATCTCAGGAAACAATTTACATGTTTACCAACTACTTCTAGGACAAACCACTAATCATATCAAATTCGTCTAAAAGGTATTAAAGATGGTTCTTAAAAGGATAATTTTTTTGGTTTATGTAAAAGAACGTTCAAACAGTACGTCTTTTTGTTGTTGTTGCATTTTTTTTATACAGAATATAAAAAACACAAAAAAATTGAGAAAAATTTGTAGAGAAAAAAATCAGTGATATTAACCAAAACAGTATTGTTCATCTGAGAAATCTTTACAGTCGTAGAAACCATCACATCGCAGTGTCACATTAATGCATAACTGATGATCGTAACAGGAAAATTCATTTTCCTTGCACGGACCTATATGTTATACGGTAGTTGTGTTATATATATTTTTTTTAAATATTTAGAAAGAAATAAAATGTGTGAGAATAGATCGAAACGTGTTAAGGAAAGAAGATAAGAGAATATTTAATGGGAAACCTTAGGATCGACGAATAATACTTACAATCTCTTTCGTCATATCCGTCATCACAATCAGGCATTCCGTCGCATTTTTCTGCGTAACGATAACATTTTGCGTTTCCTGGACATGTTAATTCTGGACAAGGATAGCGTGTAGGATATGATGGTGTTGTTGTATTGTAATGAGGACAATGAGCTTCGTCTCGACGATCTATACAATCGGGCTTTCCGTCACAAACAATACTAGCGGGATGGCATCGTTCATCGCAGAAGAATTCGTCGTATGAACAGAGATCTGGCGTTTCAACGTTTTCTATGGTAAATATGAAATTATTGTTAGTAACAATGAGTATATACAAAACGGATTGATGATTATTGGAAATAAATCAACCAAAAAGAGTGAAAGTACGATTGCGTTTAAAAATTCAATTGTCCATTAGTTTAGACCAATCCCTATACACTATTGGTCTAAAAATGGTACATTGGTGAATCTGTTAGTACAAAATTTACAAATCTTTTGATTGATTTAATCCATTACATGTGTCGAGCTAATTAATTTCTTAATTTTAATCTTACCTGATTCTCACTAGCCTTAATTTAGCTTACATGACTATTTCGAATTTGCATGATCACCAAAAAAAATATTGTAGTGCAAGGAAACGATATTTGAATTGAAAAAAATGATTGAAATGACTTGAATGGTTTGGTATTGAGGGACAACAATTTATCGGAATTATTGCATTTAAACAGTTAGAACACAATACAAATGCATATACATATTATTAAACAATTAAAACGTAAACAATTGCGTTACCATATTTCGAGCAGGTTTCATAGCTTTCATCACTTCCATCGTAACAGTCAGTTTCATTATCACACAAGAATTCGCTGTTAATGCAATGACCATTGCCACACTGCCATTGATCTTCGCCGCATGGACCGTGAATATTATTTTCTATTGTGTGTTTGTGTGTGTTTTACGTGAGTGTATTGTTATTTATATGCGCATGTTACAAATGAAAGCGAAAAGAAAATTAATAAATATAAGTACAAAAGATTTTGATGTTAGATAGAATGATTTCATTTACAATTAATGTTGGTTTACTTGCACGTTCATAGATAATATTGAAGAGGTTTGTAATAATAGGCAGGATGTCTCTTAAATTCATTGATAAAGATGAAGGGGGGGGGGGGCACCGACCCTTGGAGTGTCCAATTGAATAATGGTACGAAGAAATAGGTACCATTGACGTCGTTCGGTATCGGTGGTGAAAAAGAATCCTCGGAATATTACAAGAGGATGATCGATGGTGGTCAAATCCCCTACCAACTTGGGAAGAGGACAGCAATCCGCATACGAGATGCTGTCCGACTTTCTCTCGGTCGAAAAAGTGAAGACGAACTTCCACCCTCGTCTATTGAATAGGACGTCTGCGTCGAAGAGGAGGATGCTGTTTCGTCAGCATGTGAGATATCCTCTCTCAGCTGTAGCAATGTTGAGGATGGTGCGAATTAATCTGCACGACTGTAAAGCAGCTTCACAAACAGGGTTTGTGGATTCAATCTACAGGACTATTTGGTTGGTTGTTAAAAGTGACGACGACTCAGGCTGCTTGTCTGTGGTCCAATTAGCACTAAGATGAGCCGTTTCGTAACAACATCTTGTCACCAGATAGTCATTGTATGCCTGCGCGCGATGAATTAGGAAGTGAAAGGAAATGGTGTAGTAGCCACTAAATCCAACCGGTGAGGTTCAAGATGTGGATGATCTCTTCAATTTTTAATCCCTGAAACCTCGTTTAAGTCGTTGAAGAAGGGCCTAGTGCTCGATGTCCAGCTGAAGCGAGATCCGGACATCCTGCAGAGGTAGTGAACTAGAGTTTCCTTCTCGTCCTCGTGTTTAAAAGAATACGCAATCTAAGTGCATGGTTCTCCACTGGTTAGTGTCCCGTGATTGCCGAGACCACCCTAGTAATATCTCTACGGATCCTGATGAGTTTACTTGTGTTGAAGGAGGGTCACATCGCCCCTGGATTTGGTACTCCACCTGGAGTTGACTGTGGATAAATTTTGTGACAAAAAGACACCTCTTACAGTTCCTAGTTAGATGAAAATTGTTTCCGCAAAAAAGCCTTGGAGGGCAGCGTGTCGGCCCGCTCGTTCCACTTGATGGCCCGGCACATAGAGCAGGGTCACTTCGAGTCGCTCACAAAGAAGGAAATGCCCATCACGGCACTGATTCACCAGTCTGGATGATATGGTGGCCGAGTGAAGGTGGCTTGGTCCTCAAGCTTGAACTCAAGCTATGTGGCTTACGACTCGGAGTACCTGCCCAACAAAGCCCTAAGGAAGGCGGTTATGGAAGCTACTAAACCAAGGTCGATGTTAATCATCGGTGCAGACGCCAATGCGCTCGGACATAAATAAAAGACGTGAGTCAATTTTTGATTTCATTACTAGTACTAACCTGCTAATTTGCAACGTGGGTACGGAACTTACCTTGAAAAATTCTATCAGTCGTGAAGTCCTGGACATTACATAACTCTCTCTATTTTTCTGAGCTAAACCGCTCCGTTCTCCTTAGAGAAATAGAAAAGGACCAAATAGGGAAAAGTATAAAACTGCCCCAGTCTACTAATGAAAGTTTACGTAGCATAGACTCCATGCAGATCTTCAACAATTTGGTGCACACCCTAACGACTGCTTGCAATAAAGCGACATAGATATTTTTATCCATTCGGAATCCTAGAGGTAAGCCTAGACCTCCGTGGTGGTGGGAGAACTCATTGTCTTCAAAAAGGAAAAACTGTTTAATCAAGCACAAAAAATAATCAATGAACTTCCCATAAGAAATGACTCAGAAAATTAAAAAAAAAGTGGGAAGGAAAAAAAGGATCTTCGTGGGAGATTTTTTGTAACAACTTCGAAGCACCTCAGAAACAGGTCATTTGCGTAAGATCCTCTCAACTACACCAAGTACTCCCAGCCTCGTGATCAAACAAGGAATCTGGACCTCATCTAGTCTAAAAAGTCTAGAACTATTGGTTGACATTCACTTTTCGGGCTATTCAACAATTAGAATAGTCTTTAAGATCCTAAGTAGAAAGAAACTTCTGAAACTGAACTTCAAGCAGCATTAGAGGTACTTATCCCGTGGCTGGAAGCCATCTAAGAAGCCTGCATAAATCTCACATATATTGCAGATTCGCGGATAGAAATTAAGGTGGTCGTTATTCCCAAAGATGGAAGGACCTTATACAGCAAGCTTTCGTACTTCAGGCCAAGAACTCACTCCACCCTCTTCCTTAAAACCCTGGAGAGTCTCTATAAGTGTTATTGATGTCTACACCAAAGATACAGCCGAGCCATCTAAGCTGTCTGTTCCCCAAACACGCATATAGTAAGGGTAAGTCCGTTGAGACTGCCTTGCATGAACTGATCGAAAAGATAGAAAGATCAATTATGTTCAAGGAACTTACCCTCTCAGCTTGCCGTGATATTAATGGTGCTTTCATTAACGTCAGACCAGAGGCGATAACGGCATCCTTATGAGAGCTGGATCTAGAAAGTGCTCTCATCGAGCTTATAGATCTTATGCCCAAAAGCAGGATCATAAACTGCAGCTTAGGGAATGTCCTAGCTGAGGTGATGGAACACACCTTCTCAAAATTATACTCCTGGAACATCAAATGTGGTCTGGGTATAAACCCGGACAAAACAAAGCTGAACTCGTTTCACGTAAGCAGTTTCTCCTATTAACTGACTAATACTGAATGGGGTCAGACTGAAACTAATTGAAGTTAAAAAAGTATTCCTTGTTTTGGATAGGAAACATAGCTGACTTCTAAAACGGTCACTTTGGCTCATTGCCTTATAGGTAGACTCGCTGACACACTTAGTGTCTCGTCGAAGGACGTTTGTAGTAGTAACCAAGATCAGGGATAAGAGGAAACCATCCCCATTTGCTCTACAACTGTCAGGCTCTAGGAGGACAAAGAAAATGGGCGATTAAGAGACGGTGCCTGGTTGGTCTGAGCGTCTGGGGCTGATAAGATAATAGAAAGACAGAACATGGCGAACTGTTATATAGTCGTGTTGTTCTGATTTATAAAGATTACCGAAATTGTACGGTATGCCCAAAACATATAGGGGTGACAGCGTTTTAAAGCTCTTTAAAAATCGCATTTGTGAATGTATTATATTTGGACAATTTTGGTAGTATCCCCAACGCAGTATTTCTTTGCAGTAGGTGTTCCGAATAATTAGACAAATTACCTATATAACGTGCAAGTAATGGCATATGTAGTACAAGAAATGAATTTACAATGCGAAAATATTAACAGCGCGACATTAAAAATATTACTTATGCCGAGAAGAATATTAACATCAAATTATTATTATTTTTTTTTACAAAACAACACATTAAAGTTATTTACCATGATCACAACCCTGTTCATCAGATCCATCTCTACAATGAGGTACGCCGTCACATACGCGTTCCCTGTTTAGACACAAACCATCACCACATTCAAATTCATATGGACTGCATTGTGCTGCACAATTGATAATGGCCGATTGATATTCGATGATAATTACACATAACATAAAATTTATGAAAATAAACAGAAAAAACATATAACAGATACATATATTTATACAGAAAAACATTGAGTTAGGAAACAGCCGATTAAATCAGGCAAAATGTTAAAATAATGGAAAAGGAAAAGTTTGTGGAATAATGGAGTCAGAAATTAAGAGTTTCTGCTCTGAAAGTTAGTATGATTAGAATGGTAGAGTAAAAGGTTTACTAGTTTGGTTACTTTTAAGGAAGTACAAAAAAAGCTTTGGTATAAAAGCTTTTTATGAAAGCTTTTGACTAAAAAGCTTTATATAAAAGGTTTGAATATTAGTAAAGTCAAAAGCTTTTGAGAATGTTTATTTTAATTTTGTGAGATCTTAGGGGTAGTTTGTCTTTGGCAACAGAATTTTAAGAGATATAGTAGTTTCTAAGTTAAAACCAAGACTTGATGTCTTTAAACACTTGTTTTATGAGTTGGCAATATTGAAACGTTTAAAATTAATAGTGGAACGTTATTTGATTAGATTTTTTACATGCTTTCGAAAACATGCTGAAAAGGTCGTGGAATATAAAATTTTGCATTATAAACTTACCGCAATCATATTCATCACTGCCGTCTGAGCAATCGTTATTGCCATCGCACCTATATTTGTCTTGAAGGCATTCACCACTACGACAACTATGCACATAAAAATTAGAATAAGTAAAGATTTGAGAAATGATTTTTTTTGCAAAACAATTAAAATGCGAAAAATGCGTATATGGAACGTTATCTTACTGGTATGCACCAAGTTGGCAACTAGTACAGGCCTCTTCATCAGTACGATCAATACAGTTTGTTACGCCGTTACAACGACTCTCTTCTGGTATACAATAACCATTATCACATTGGAATTCATCGTGGTTGCATTCTGGTTCTGTGAAATTTATATTTGTGAAATATGAAGAAATGATACAGAAGAGATTTTGATGTTTCGAAATTTTTCAAAACTGGAAAAGATACAATTTTGACAAAGAGTTCAGCGTTAGATGTAAAAAAAATAAAAGAAAAATGCTCGAGAGATGAAAACCAGTAGCATGATTTGACTGAATTGATGATATGTAAGCATATTGTCGATTATTTGGGCTTGTGAAATGCTGATAATAGTGATATCAAGCAAAGTTGCATTCGATGTTACCGATTTACAATAATAAGATGAATAAATTTGTACAGGGTGTCTCAAAAATATTGCAAGAAATTTGTAATAATAACCTTGTTCGATGATGCGCAAAAAAAAATGATTTCGTCTAAATCATGGAAAGTTTCTTGGTCTACAAAATCGTCATCGAACAGGTCAAATACTCAAGAGGAAGAAGTGATACTTCAAGGAATTTTCTATTTAGACATTATTTTAAAAGTATTAAAACAGTTTATATTACCCTGTACAAAAACCATGATGAATCTTGTTTTAAGTCGTTTGATGACAAATGTAATTTCATGCAACTTTATATAGCTTCAGTTTTCTCATTGCTTACACATAAATACTCTTTTCGAGCGTCTCTTAAAGGATCTTATACAAGAAAATCTACAAAATTACTAAAATTATAATACCACTTATGATAAGTCTCATTTCCGAAGTCGTTTTAGACTGAAATTATACAAAGTTCAGTCGCAATTCAATATTAATCTGCTGATACACTTATTCATTGACTTAAACCAATCACAATACATAAATGGTATAAACTTCTCCCTTCACAATGAAAAATATTAGACCAAAAATGTCTAAAAATTGGTCTAAATTAATTTAAAAGCAATTTCAGTAAGTTCAATACTTTATTGGTATAAACGTTTGCCGATTTATTGAATTACCAATCCGTAGTGGGTATTTTCTTAACAGAATAAATTGAATACTTCAAATTATTGGGGATTGAACATTTAAAGAGGTAATAAGACATTTTTAGAAACGATTTTGAATCCTATCCAAGGTTGACCGTTTTCGTCACCAATAAAAGAGATTGGAGGAAGCAGGTTGTCATTAGTCACAAAACTACTTTAATTCGTACAATATTTACGTGTATATACACTACACTACTTCCAAATTGGTTAGATACATTTTTAACTTATTTACACAAAAGCTCAGTATTTCTTTTGGCATTTTTATTTCAAAAAAATGCCGACCATTGCTACTGGTAATATTAGTAAAAACATTATTTAATAATCAGGAAATAAGGAAAACTGGAAGATCATTTGAGAATAGTGATTGCTTTCAAATTTAATTGATTAGTGGGGTTTTTAGGCATAATTTTACCTGCCAAATTTGGACAATCAAGCTCATCAGTTTCGTCTAAGCAATCTGGATAGCCATTACATCTTAAATCTATAGTAATGCATGTTGAGCCATCACATTGAAATTCATTGGGGGCACAATTACTAGTAGTATCCACGTCTACGAATGATTCTACGAAATTTTTGATATACACTTAGAATGGGTTAAAATTTCTACTGGAACAAAAATTTAGTTACAATTTTTTTAATTTTATGTACAACTTTCTATTTAGATTAAAATTTTTAAAAATTTGTTAGATTTTCAATTAAAATTACGAGATGACTAAAAGTTGTGTTGTTGGACCGATATTGGTTATGTTTTATCATATATGAACACATTTCAGATTTGTACTGGTCTAAATTGAAAGATTCTAACAAATTTTTAAGAATTTCTCAATTGTTCTATTGCGGCCAATTTAAATTCAACTATTACGAATTGGAAAGATATTAAGAAAAAAAAAAGTAAGACAGGTACCATCATCGTAATCATAATTGGTTGATGGTGGACAATTTTGTTCGTCGGAATTGTCAGCGCAATCATTGATACCGTTGCAACGTTTATAACTTGATATACAAATTCCGTCCGCACAACGATACTGGCTAGCAAGGCAATCTCCATGGGGTAAATCTGTATTATTTAGACTGTCACGATGATCTATAAAAATTCGATGAATAAATAAAAAAAAATGTAATTATTTTATGCCAAAAAACAAAAATATTTTGAGAAATGCACGAAGAAAAAAAAAAGAAAAAATCCATGTGCACTGAAAAATCTCAGAGTGAATTAAAAAAAAGATGAGTGGTCAAGTTTTGGAGCTGTAATCAAACAAGTTTTTTTTTTAGGAAACATTGCAAAATTCAAACCAATTAATATACACGAAAGTTATTCGTCTTCCGTTGATTACAGCAAGAAAAAAACAATTAAAAAAAAAACGGAAGAAAGTGCAAAGAAAACTGTTGGTGTTGGAGAGAGTATATGAATTTTATCACACTCAAACTGTTGTCAACCATTGTTCAGTCATTGTTTTTTAAATTTACCGCCATTCTTGTCGTTTTTAGTAACCTCTTCAATAGCATTTCCAAATTTATTAATCATAAGTCCAAAATAAATTAACTTTTGTACAAAAATATGTAGTAACTCTAGTCTAAATAGACTTTATCTTAAAAGCAAGACTAATTCTTTTTGGACAAAAGCTTAATTATTTTTGAACAGAAGTAAATTCATTTTGGATTTGGATTTAAACAAATTCTCAATACGTTACAGGCCAAATTTTATATACGATTTAATAACGCATACTACATGCATATTACCATTCTAAAATTTCAATTTCGAATGCAAAAAATACACAATAAATTATGCATGCAAAATTATGCAAAACACGTTGCTAAAATTCATGCACTCATAATGCAAAGGCTTTTTATTGATTTTGTTATTTAGTGATCATGCAATAAATAAATAAATAAAATGCTTGAATATTTATTAATAAAAAAAAAATAATGAAATTATATATACTTACGGCAGTGATCTTCATCGCTTCTATCGTAGCATTGGTAGGTACCATCGCATTTGTAACTTTTTGGGATGCATCCACCACCACGCAAACATTTGAACTGTTTTACGATTTCATCAGAAAAAATTGTATGTTTGGTTTTTTTTTTTTAATTAGTAAATATGAAGTGTATTCATGTATAAAAGAAAATAAAAAATAATTACTGCAGTATACCGTATTTATTCTTCTTCCTATCTTCTTTTACTTTCTCTTTCGTTTCTGACGTAGTAATTGTGAATTTTTAACGAAAATAGTATCTCAAAGCAAACCGTTAAAGTATTTTTTTAAAAAACGCTTTAAATATATTTTCAAAACTCAATCCCTTGTATAACTAATACCATAATCAGTAAGCAAAAAAGTATCGGATTGTAAACTGAACCTTGTGGGACATCAGAATACAATAGCGCTTTGACGTAATATACAGTAAATAGTCCGAAATTGAGTAACGTACACTGTTTCTTTAAATGATAGAAGGATAAATACCCATAACAGAAGTTCCATCTGGTTATATTGTTTTTTAGTCCTTTGTTATTCCTTTTAGAGCATAGGACCACGATACCTCAGAGTTAACCGACATGCTTTTCTGGACGGGCGATATATTTAGGCTAATGATTCTCGTCTTAGTTCCCGCAACCTCTTGTAGGAATGGGGCGTGAAAAGAGTTCATCTTATTTTGAGACAGAGACTGTACGTAGACATACAATTTAGGGTGGATTACGAATCACCGACATTACTCTGCAAACGTCCCACCATTTAATGGTTATGTGTTGTCAGCAGAAAACAACCGTGGGTCGCCGCCGGTGGGGCCTAAAACTGTGACCTCTGGAATAATTGATCACTTAATCCACTGACGACAGTAACACGAATACTTTCATAGAACTTGCATATGTTTCTAAATAAATGCTTACGTCGAATTCGATAAAAAAAAGTTAGGACCGGAATAATAAAGAAAATATGACAATGTCAGAAGAAAAATGTGCTGGAAGTTCTTAGTCTACGAAAACTTGGAGACAGAGCAAATCTACAATAAATCATGTAATATATGCAGTTCCATCAACACCCAAGTAAAATTTCGATTCGACCAGAATATAGGACGTAAGACATTTGTTTCTTCTAAAGCTAGTAAGGGTTTTTGGGCGCTTCTTCAGTTAGTTAAATTGTACACGGAGGAACAAGTTCTGGAATTTTTATACGAAAATTCCGGTTTTTAAGTGTTTTCATTTTGCAACGGTCCACTGCCCCGATTTTTACGGAACAGCAACGCAAAGTTTGCTAAACGATGAGCATCGATCGAGTATTGGCGAAGAGTATTAAGAAAATTATGGTGGAGAACCCTAAAATTTCCTGGATATTTCGGGAAAAAAATTGTATATTATGCAGTAAATTTTACTTCACACACACAGTAAATTTTACGGTGTTGCTCCGTAAAAACTGCCAACGAACACATTACAAATTACTGAAAGGGTTGTAAATTTATAGTGCGGCTGCTTCAATTTTTGGGACAATGTGTTACTTGCAAGACGATTCTGGATAGTAGAATCGTAATTTTTCCTGAAATCTTCTCTCCCTGTGTCTTACATCGAAATTTCAGTATTCGATCTTAATACTTTTCTTCTTAACTCACTTGAAAGTTTTCTCTCAGATCATTTCAGTTGTGATTTTTAGTCGACGGCGTTATGTACATTACCATATCTGTAACGGAATGTCATAAGGCTCTGTACAATATCCCTAATTTTTTTTAAAGATTTTAGACAGTACTTTTGATTTCACGTAGTTATTGGAAGCGATTTGTGATAATACTTCTAATAGCAATCGAGTGCGCATGATTGTATAGCCTTACGAAGACATAACCAAAATACTCGTTTGGGGCAGAGCAAATCGTGTCGAATTAACAAAGACTATTAATCAATTTTGTAAGCGATGACATTTATTTCGACTAGCCAATACCAGGAAGCAGTACGATTCTCTCTTCCTACTACCTATCTTTTCTTTGTAACTAAAAGCTAGAGCAGAAAAGAAACATCACTTCTTTCTCTTATCTTCTGTTTACAACCGTTTTTCAAGGCAGTACTTTATGACCATCAGTTATAGCAAAAAGTAGAGAACTTTCCCCTTTTTTCCCCTCTTTTCCTTCCGGAACATATTAGACATTAGAAATTCCCCTCCATCCTCCCTCTGCCCTTCTAACTGGTATCTAATCTACTCTACAAGTCTACATTTCTTGGCGTTATTTCTACCGAATGACCAAAGCCACAGCTTACTATAGATACAAGTATGGAAGCAAATACGAACAGCTGTTCATTGGAGGTGTAAACAAATCGCACATCCCATAGTATACCATAGGAATCGAATGAGAAATTCTTCTTTCTCGTAGTATTTTTTGTAATTTTTTAAGGTCTCAACTTGAGAAGAACCTACAAATATTCTGAACATGTGATCATGATAAAAAGTTTCTTCTTTACAAGTTTCATTCAAGGCGTGGTGTTTTAAAGAGAAGACTCTCCCTTGTATTGTAACACCCAATTACACGAGCTGTGGTTTTGGTTAGGCGACTGTACAGTTTTAATTGTGTGCAATGATACAAAACAACGTACAAGTGACGACAGGCTTGGAGGTGAAATGGTTAGACTGTCACACTTGCTGGTCACCCGACCATCAATAAATTCCGTAAACAAAGTGCGCTGAGTGGAACCGTCTAAATTGGTACATCTGTAAAATGTATATATTTACTAATGGGAATTCCTCCTACCGCTACCATTTCTGCGTTCTTATACAAATGAGGTCAACTAAACCGCTCTAAAGCTTCGACTATATACGATAGCTACTCAAAGGCAGTAGAGAGGTTTAATCATTAATATGTTGATTACAACCTTCGCTACGGAGGAAACCTAATAGAAGAGGCTTGTCATGCAAAATGCCTGAAAACAACACTCAAAGTTCAAAGATCGAAAGGTAGACGGAAATACAATACACTGCTCAGTGCCTTTGAAAAAGAAAGAAACGCCCTGAAAAATGTCATCAAGGAATCTAAGAGAGAAGGCTTCAAACGACTTTGCGAAGTGGCTAACATTAACCCATGAGGAATCGCCGCCGTCGGAATCGTCGAAATTAAAAGGACAGAAAACACCCCAGATTACATGCCCAGTATTGTTAAGAGAAATAATAACGACGCTTTTCCAGCACCTTTCAACGATTACTCCTGATAAAATTGAAGAAACTAATATAGAGGAAATCCCGACAGTTACAGTGGAAGAGCTCAAGTCAGTGCTCGAAAAAATAGGACACAATAAAATGCCATGGCCGGACAGTATTCAGAACCTGAAAATAGTGATTCTCAAAACACCTGATATTTTTGCAGATGTTATACAAGGATGTCTAATAGAAGGCGTGTTTTTAAAACAATGGAAGCTACAACACCTGGTATTGCTAAATAAAGAAGACCTGGATAACCTTCATCCTACCGCCCAATTTGCCTTCTTGACACAATGGGGAACATATTGGAGCTAATAATATAAAAACAGGTTACTCCTGATATCTGAGGAGAAAGGTGCTTTATCAGAACACCAATTTGGTCTTCGAAAAGCGAAAAGCGCGCTCCTTCGTGGACGTAATCAGGATGGTAGTTTCAGTGTCATAAAAGGTAAAAGGTGGAGATGAGGTACAAAGGAATACTGCGCAGTGGCTACAGTAGAATTCAAAAAAGCCCATTACTCGGCCAATGGGATATGCATAAAGAATTCTCTCGTCAAAATACAAGCACCGAAATACATCTTGTAGATCATATAAAATTACTTTATGAACAGAAGACTTAGATATAAAAGTGATGAAAGAACAAAATACTACAACGTTACCGCAGGGGTACTACAAGGATCTGTCCTAGGTCCCCTACTTTGCCGGTTATGTATGATGAAGTTTTTAAATTACCGATTCCACAGGAAATAACAATAATAGATTTCGCCGACGACATAGTGATTGTTACGACATCGAAACATATCCACCAAATAGAGATGGCAACAAACGAAGTTATCACCAAGATTAAGAACTGGCTGAAATCTGCAGTTCAAAAGACGGAGGCAATTTTAATCACAAGCCGAAAAACGCTGGAATACATTAATGTCGAGGTTGGCAACGCTGGTATAATCCCGATTGACATCCTCCCGGATGAGATGAGACGCATCTATATGAGAATCGTAACGAGCCAGAAAAACCGCAGTGAAAAGGAGATTAAAAAGGAAGAAGGAACGTATTAATTGATTCCATGAATCGAAACTTGGGTCAACCGCAAGGCAATTGCTAAGCGATCAGGAGGAGTACGTTGCACATGTAGAATTTCAGTGCCCCAGTCCACCGACAATATTTGAATATATGGAGATCAGGAGGAGGACGTTGCACATGTAGTTTCTCACTGCCCGTATCTCCAGCCATGGCGTGCAAACATACCAAGTCCACCGATATAATAAATGAATATATGCTCCAAAGCGATGAAATTTGGAGGGAAGTGACGGAGTTTATAACAAATGTCCAAAAGGAATTAAGAAGATTGCAACGTCTTATATACCAGGATAATATCATGATGGCAAACCAGCCCTGCGGAGTAACACTGAACGGTAGTCCACAGGGAGAGCGGTTGAAGAGAATGGGGGGGTGTGCTTTAGCACGTAGTGGCTACGTCAGTGGTGTCAGTAGCACGGGTTATTGGTATCTTTGCTTTAGTAGATTCCTAACCTCCTCACACCTATTACAACTCAAACAAATCATTAATTTTTTGCTTTTTTTTATACGATGTGGCCAAAGCCTTATGCGTTTAGCATGGTTCTGGCCGGAAGGGTGGGGTAAGGGAAGTGAGGAAACTTGAGTCTTGTTTGTGCATTGCTGCGAGCTAGACAACAGCCCAGAGACTTTAATTTCTTAATAAAAGCTCACGGAGAGACCTGGTCTCGAACCCGGGATCCATGGCATGGTGGTCGTGCCGCTCAACGAATTGATCCTACTCCGTCTTCTTAATTTGTCTTATCAGATTTAAGATTTTTTGCGGATGCCCCCCCCCCCCCCCTAAAATTTTTTAGCATTGCCTCCAGATCACGGAATATTACATCAGTTTTTATGTTAACTTCACAAATATTATTTCACTTTCACCGCAAATTAAAGTTTTTCTAATTATGTTGTTTTTAATTATATTATTTTAACATTTGTCTCCTTTTTGTGGTGTGCTTTTGTCGCGATAATGAATGACCACAGCTGATGTTAAGTTCCTAGAGTAGCTTCACTCTCGTATAGGAATTTTACGTAACACAGCTATTCCTCTAGTTCTTTATTCTAAAGCTTAATTTTCACTAGAGTCTTTTAAGCCGCGTCTTACTCTTACCAAATTTTTAACCAATCAGGACCGACCTATTGATAGCTCGATAGACTAATTCGCAGCTAACCACTTGTGTATCTTTTTTAGAACTTAGCACATATAACTAAAGGATAGACCCCCTTACCTCGAAAAATGTCAGAAAATTTTGTTATGTGGACGAGTTATACCTACGTGTTTATGTGTGACTTGCTGAAAACGTCAAAACTTAAAATAAAGCCGTGGCTTAAATGCCGAAGTGTTTGTACGGTTGCATTATTTGAAGACCTAAGAAAAACTTAACGAAAAAGTTGAAAAAACTCACAACAGATGTATACAAAAAAAAAAGAAAAAAAAGAAATGAATACACTTCATAAACACAACTATTTTTAGTACGTTAAATTAATATGGAAAACATTGTCTGCATGTTGCTGAACTCACCTCATAAGAAGAACATTTACACAAGTGTGACGATTCATCCTCATGGTTTGGACAGTCACCTCTACCATCACAGACAGCAATCCTTGGAATACAGTCACGACTAATGCACGTAAATTCGTCACGCGTGCAAGTGCTACTTTTCCCAGCTAATTATATAACGGGCATGATCATTATGATATGATTATATATATATATTTTTTTTATAATGATTTATGATGAAAAGTTAAGATCAAAAAAAAAAACTAAATTTTTCAAATTCATAGAATACAAACAGAACACAAGGTAAAGAGATATCATAAGCATTAAAGTTAAAAACTAAAGTAATAAGTAAAAATAAGAAAAATAAATACAAAATTTTGTAAAATTGCATACTTCTCGGCGAGCTTGTTGTAGACGTTGTCGTGCGATCGCATCCGATTTCATCAGATTTATCGTTACAATGAAACATCCCATCGCACCGACGTAGGCTTGATATACAAACACCATTTGTGCATGCAAATTCATCGTCAGAGCATGCTGAATTTGTTTTATAGTTTTCG
The DNA here is from genome assembly GCA_964036015.1 of Leptarthrus brevirostris. Lineage (NCBI taxonomy): Eukaryota > Metazoa > Arthropoda > Insecta > Diptera > Asilidae > Leptarthrus > Leptarthrus brevirostris. The sequence goes on along the minus strand of OZ038374.1, from coordinate 7,989,775 downwards.
TGTGTGTGTGTGTATATATATATAGGTATTTTGTAAGTGTGTACGTGCATCAAGTGCGTGCATATGCGATATATTCAATATTAAATAATCAAAAAAAATTTGTACAATATCAAAAAGTGTTTTTTGTTGTTTCCAAAATGTCAAAATTTTGTGTTCAAATGTTTTTTGAGACATTTGACGTGTTTTTGTTTTCAAAATTTCGTTTGCAGGTTTTTTTTGCCAATCATCAACGTCGAATTAGGTTTTTGTTTTTCGAGGAAAACCCATGCAAGTAGAATCCAATCATATCAGTCCAAAAAAGAAAAACCAAAACCAAGAAATACAAAAATTATGTTTTTAATAAGTCTTGAAATTGTTTTTAATTTAATTTAAGTTTTTGGTTAATTAATTTAATTTTTTTGAATTTAGTAGAAAAACATTGCATTGTTAGTCAAAATTTAATGCTTTTACAGGTGACTTTGAATACTTTAAGAGATGCCAGTACAGAAACATCTCTTTCGAATCGTTTGAAAAAAGTCACTTATAGAAGCATTTTTTGAAAATGGGTTTTAATCGTAAAAATTTTGAATTTAGCAGTAGTGACGTTAATTCGGAAAATTTAAAGTTAAAAAAATAGAGAAGTCGTTTTTAGTTTAGCGCATTCGAAAGTATTTTGAAATTTTTTTACAAAACGTAAAACAAAATAAAACATAAGCCCATCACCAAAGTTATTTAACATCTACACAGCTCGACTATTAAAACAAAATGAATAGAAAAAAGTTTTTGTAAATTATTTAATAGCTTAGGTGAAATGTAATGTAATAAATCAAAGCATAAAACTTATGTAGACAAATTAATCACGAAATTAGAGACAATGAATATTTCACTGGAGACATATTAAGAGCCACGAGAATAAAAATATGTGCGAAAACATTGAGGTGGACAGCCAATAAAATTGTTTTTGCGGGAGAGATATTGTGTTGCCAAGAAAACCATGAGGAAGCAATATTATTTGGAAATTTATGAGAAAATTGTTTTAATCGTAGAACACGGAAATTGCGTTTATTTAAGAGACATAGTAACAAAATATTGATATTCAGGGCCACATGATTGAGCGAGTTGAAAGTTATTTTCATTTTGATTTTCCCAACATAAAAAGCACAGTAGATACTCGCTTTGGTACAGGTTATAGTTCCCATTGCAATTGCAACATTGAAATTAAGTCCCAACGGATTATGAATTTTTGATGATACTTACAGCAACTTTTCTCATCGGAATAATCTGAACAATCGTAATTTTGATCGCAAAATAAATTCAGTGGAAGGCATTGACCATTGTCACACTGAAACTCATCAAGGGCACAATCTTCCGATTCTATTTTGATATAAATTTAAAAATATTGTCAATAATATTGAAAATTTCTTATTAATATTGAATGGATTAATGAAGCAAAATGAAGTGTCAATCAAGTTTCAGAACAAAAAAGAGTAGAACCCAATGATTAGATAAAAACTCGCACATGATGTAGAAAGAGTCCGTACTTATTCATCACGAATCTGATTACTACAATTAATGAAAAAAAGCGAGCCGGAATCGATTAATTCAAAGTCCCTTAAAAATTCAGGGGAATTAACTAAGCCTTTCAAGCAGTCAAAAACAAAAATAACTCGGGAGTTGTTTCGTCTTTCTTTAAGAGTCTCCACTGAAATAAGGCGGTCCGACTGTGGTGACAGTAAAAGGGGATTGGTTCAAAGGAGGGCACAGAAGACAAGTCTTACAAATCTACGCTGTACGTCCTATACGATTAAAGTGAACCATAAAGAAAGGAGACCAAAATCGAACTAGTGTATTCCAGAATTGGTGTAATAAAAGTGACGCTTTGTTATGTACGGGTCTTCGAACATCTTTTAATGATACTCAAAGTCGCCTTAACTTTAAGATAGTGTTGATGTGACCCTTACATGAAAAGTTGGTGCTGAGCACTACCGCCAAGGCTTTGATTTTGCCAAGTCTGATTAAAGAGCTACCGTCGGTGGTGTAGTTAAAGTGTATGGCTATCTTTCTGTGAGAGAGCGACATTACTAATGTTTAGAGGAACGAATTTAATCGATCACCAATTATGTAAGACATATAAGTAAGAATCAAAAGAACGCAATCGTTTTAATTTAAACGATACACGATATCGTTTTAATTTAAACGATACACGATGTCGTCGTCAGTACAACAAAAAATTCTCAAATTAGGCATAATCGTAAATATATCACTAATGTAGATGATGAATAGCAAAGGTCCTATATGGCTGCTCTGAGGGACGCCTGAGGTATTATTTATATGTTTAGAAAGTGCACGAAAAAAAAAACGCGTTGCGTACGACCTGATATATAAGAATAAATTCAGTTGACGAAGGCTGAGAGGAACCCATGAACATATAGCTTATGCCTTATTTAAAGCAGCAAAAATCAATCGACTTGCTTACTAGTTTCAATGAAAGAAACACAGAAGTTGTCAATAAATTAGGTGTGGTGAAGTTACCCTTCATAAAACCATACTTGTAGGAATCTGAAAAAGGTTTGCAGAAAAAATACAGAACATTTCAAACTAGGGCTTCAAAAATTTGAGGAATATAACATGAATTAGCAATAGACCGATAATTTGATATATTAAATTTGCTGCCTTTCTTATGAAGGGGAATAATCACGGATTGTTTCCAAGACTTGGACACCACTACAAATATATAAGTAAGTATATCCGAGTAAAAATAAGATTTGCCCATTCTTTGTCTGAAACAGGCACACACAGCATCAAAAAGCTTGTATGGCACCCAAATGAGGCACTATACAACTAAGTACAAATTCTACTTTTCCAAATGCAGCCTTCTGTAGGTATCAATAAAAGACGCACGAAATAGTCCAAACGAGGCGTTGTATGGATACACTTTTTCTAGACTAACATTTTAAATGAAAACAATAAAATTATTTTCATAGATTAAAGTCAGAACATTAACATTAACCTCTATGGCGGGCGTATTTTTAGATTTTTGTGCCTGTAGCGGATACCCGTATTTTGGAATTTTCGTACCTGCAGCAGGAGCGTGTATACCCATATGGCAGGCGTATTCTTCAATTTTCGTAACTATAGCGAGAGTGTGACATATTAGTGCCAGGCTCACTTGTTCGTTATGCGTGCTAGTTACGGGCGCGCATATACTTTTAAAAATATGAACGTCTATACTTGATTTGGGCGTAAACATACCAACTAAATTAAGCCTCGTGAAATGTGTAAAATCTTTAACATTAATATCATAATCAAAAACGCAGTCTTAACGAAGTCATCAGAAAGGTTTGCAGTCGTTAGAAGATCAAACATTGAGGGGTATCCGTCACATTTGCGCTAAGAATTCGCAAATCTCCAGAACTCTTTTGGCGCGGTGCGTAAAGTTAGTTTTATCCAGCTAGTCATTATAGAGGCTTCAAGAGCAGCATCATGTTGCAGCAAGGGAGTAACTGGCTTGGGAACAAACTCGCCCAACCCAACTTTTCAGAGCTTGTCTAAAGCATAGTGACACTACAAATTGGAAGGTGGCAAAGGTAATCTTTCTACCGAAACCAAACAAGACTGTCTATATAGCACACCAAGTACCGACAACCTTAACTTCATTCCTACTGAAAAGTCTAGAAAGACTAGTGGAATTGGAGTTTAGAAAGCAAATAGGCATTAACCAACCATCACATTTCATATACGCCTAGATTAAGAGAAGATTGGTGGAATCTGTTCTACATAACATTGTGCACCACTTTGAAAAAGCATTTATGTACAAGGAAGTAACCTTGGGATGCTTTATAGACTTAGAGGCTTCAACAACCATAATCGGAAATATATCGATAGTTTGGCGGAGAAGGAGTATATGTATTGCTTAGGAATTACAGGTGTAGCTAAGTCAATATCGACGAGGATAGTTGAGGTCATATTAAATATTACCGCACTGGAATTTCATGTTGAGTGTGCGAGGCCGTTTACCTACGCATGAAGAAGGTATGGAAAGTAAACAACACGCCCAATATGAAAACATCGCTCAAATTTGCAACGGATATGCGATCAAAATAATATTTGGGAAGAAGATTGCTGAAACTTCCAAACCGGAAATCCCAACGTTGAGGTAAACCTCAAAACTTCCTTCCTGACAATAACTTTAAAAAAAAGGTTGAACCAATTTCACGAAAACCGCTGTATACAACAAAGCGGGAATCATTCAAATCGGTAATCCGTGTCGATCTACTCAGAAATACATTTAGATGGATGCTGAAATGCCAGTTCCTTCACTCCTTCCAGCACCCCATAACCTTCAGTCTGACTACACTTGTCTCAACATTAATACCCTAAGCTCTCGTATTTTATTCATTCTAGTGAAAAGTTCAAATCTCGTCTTGGAAGTTTAATGCTGAAACCCAAAATTTCGATCTTTGCTTCAAACGAATATCGTCTAAAACCACTAAAAATGAAAGAAAAGGAATACAAAATCGTAAATATAAACTAAAAACTTCTAAAAGCAATAGCAACTGTATGTGTGCCTCATCTACGGCTAGGTGCTCCTGCCACGCCAGAGACATAGCGTACACATAAAGAAATAAGTTACTACAAGCTACCTCGTGAATGGGAGGGGAATTCTACCAGCCTAGAATGAACCACGCAAGTAAGAATGAATTACAGAAGAGGTGTGAGATAGCCATATACACAACATTGTCCGCATTCAATTATTGTACGCTGGAGTAGCGCAATGAGGGGAAGGGAATGTGCGATAGTTCATGAGCAAGCCATTCTACACTTCTGGTCGCCTATTACTTCACGGCTCAAGTCGGGTGCAATTGCGATTTAAAAAAAATTGCTTAGGCCAAAGGATATATAACGCTGAACTTGTCAATGAGTGAGAGGAAATGTGCCGTGTATTTAATGTTAGGCAATTTTTACGTCGGCCAATGTGTATATAACGGAAACAGCTGAAACAGCATACTGAGCTCGCTCCCGAGTGTAGGAAGGCTGCGCGCGTAGAGTAAATACAAAAAGTCGTTTCTTATGAATGGGAGGGGAAGTGTGTGTGGGATAGAAACATATGTTGTACGTATTTTATTAATGTACAAACCTTGCGACCTTGCTGCTCGCCTGTTACTTCACGGTTGATGTCAGGAGCAATACAGTGATTGAAAAAAAAATTACTTAGGCCAGAGGATACTGAACTCGGCAATGAGTGAGAAGGGAAATGTTTCACATATTTATTGTTAAGAAACTTTTACTTCGGCCAAAGGGTACAAATTGGAAGTTTGCCACGAATGAAAGAGGGGAATGGTGGGCGCGCGAAGATTTCATACAAAAAGTGGTTTGTACTACCTTTTGAATGAGAGGGGAGATTGTGTTTGGGATAGGCGCATAAGTCGTTTGTATTTTGTTAATGCATAGACCTTGCGACATCGCTGATCGCCTGTTACTTTACGGCTGATATAAGGAGCAATTGAACGATTAAAAAAAATTTACTTAGGCCAGAGGATATAACACTAAACTCGTTAATGAGTGAGAGGGGCAATTTGCCGCCTACCTATTATTAAAAGATTTTTACAACGGCCAAAGGGTACAAATTGGAAGTTTGCCGTGATTGAGGGAGGAGGGAACGCGTAGAGTAGATACAAAAAGTGGTTTGTAATATCTTGCGAATGGCAAGGGAGGTGCGTGTGGGATATATACACATGTTATACGTATTTTAAAAATTCACATATCTTGCGAAATCGCTGCTCGCCTGTTACTTCACGGCTGATGTTAGGAGCAATTCAACGATTTAAATTAATAATGGTTTCGCCAGATCGCCAGCATCTTCACTGGTTTCCTAACCTAACTGAACTTGTTGGTACGAGATTTTTGGTCGACTTCGAAGTAATCGTTGCTGTAATTGGCTATTTTAGGAGGTTGGATATACTCTCTGTCAAAGCAGGCATTCCAGAATTATTAAGTTCGAAAAGTCGGTTAGAAATTCTTTTATTCTTTTGAAAAATGAGATGTAAAATACTTAAAAGGTTAGACGAAGAGTTAAACGGCAAAGAGAGATGGCAACCTGTCACAAGATATGTTATCGCAGAACATTCTATACGTAATATGTTCACCTAGGAAGGCCTTCCGTGTGCGCACCAGGGACATACTAGCTTAAATATAGCCTCCTCTTTATAGTGCCTAAATTTTCTGCAGAAGCCTCAATGACTTCTGCAGAAAATGTAGGGACGATAAGAAGAAGGACTCCCAATCTCTTCGCATACGTACCAATACGTCAGTAACCTGTGATCACACCTATAGCTCTGTCTAGGTTGGTTTTATCCATCAAAACCAAAAGTTTGAAACGTGTAATATCCAGTTTAGGCCAAATCTGTTTGGTCGTATGTCACGTAGTGTTATTTGCTCATTTAGAGTTCATTTGATTAGTTGCCGGCTTGTTAAGCAGCAACTTACTGGTAGTTGGAGGCCTACCTAAAGTAGCAGATGACTTCACTAGACATGGCGCTGGAACACAGCACGAGTGAATCTTGCACTGCTTTGGCAGCTCATTTAGGTGTGCCATCTGCTTGTGTATCAGATATAGAGGGAGTAGTTGGAAGAAGTGTTTTCAAAGTTGTAGTGGTTGTGGTTCGCATATCTGAACCTTTTCTAGGATATTAAGATTCGTGGCCTTGTCCAGGGATCGTTAGCCGATTATCATATTGTACAGCAGGATTGGCCTAATGACCACCACAGATCTTGGGGTGAAAGCCCCATTTTCTAACAATGATCTGCTTCAAGCTTAATTTTTCCTCCAAAATGATAACTAGATACTTTGCTTCGCCAGAAAAAGTCAGTCTTGTGCGGTTTAAAAACAGGGGGTCTCTATGAGGAACAGGGTCTACATGAGGAAGGAAGGATAAAATAATTTATATTTTCCAATAAAAATGACTATCTCGTTCAAACAGCAAGATTGGCCTAATGACCACCACATGTCTTGGGGTGGAAGCCTCATTTCCTACCAGCTTCTTTTGCAAGAATACAGAGTTTGCTTCGTTAACCTGACGGTGGGTCTACATGACGAATGTTATATTGTCTAGTGAAAATTACTAGCTCGGTTTTTTTAGGGTTAACCGCTAATCCACACCTGACCGCCCATCTAGGTAAACGAGTGAAGGCATTTCGTATAAGGCGCCTGAGCACAGACAAGTACTTACTGTAGGCAGCGATAGCGATGTCGTCTGCATAAGCAATTACCCGGTACCCTCCTCCTTCCACGACAGTCTACGTATGTTTGTGATTGCGCGTACGTAAACCCGTGAGTGAATGGTTTGATATAAATTATAATGCTTCAATTTATAGACCTCATATTTGATGGAATTAGGTCTATTTCTCTTTGTTGACAGGATTCCTTTACATTTGTCTGACAAATACTATTTCGTGGTGCGCTCGCTGACATTATTGTCAATACAACATGAATAACTCAAGGAAGCCAACTTGGGCCACTTCTCTTTATTGTATAAATCTTCCGTGAATTAAGTTTTCTTTCTAATTCGGTGATTTTTTGTTGCACTTTAGCCTCATTGATATACACATATAAATTTTAAAGGCAACATTTACTACTTAGTAGCAATAGTGGCCAATATGACTACCAAATTGTTGGATTTGGAAAAAAAAATTATTGCGCCCATTTTAATTCGACATATTTTATACTTTCGTTGGTGTTGATTAGCATAGGCAACTTCAGAAAGTTTTAATTTTCCTATTAACCACGAACAGCAGTTAGGCGTGAAATTTGCCAAGCACCATATTTCTAGAGTCATTGCCACAGATTATTGCCTACTTAATTAAAAGTTAAGGGCTAGCTGAATAAAACACCTATCGCTTCTGTTTGAAAGAGGAGGAGACAGCGGAACACATCTTCTGTCACTATGAGGCTCTCGGCCGTATCAGGCTCAGACATCTCGGTGGGGCTTATAGCTAAGGCAGCTCCCAAAGAGATTTTAGGTCTAATCAAGGAACTAAAGCTTGACTGGGTGGCTTGAGTCTGAGCTAGGAACAAATCATAAAAGATCATCTTGGTCGAAGTGACTAAAGGATATTTGAGTCCTTGATCCACTCCTAATAATAAATAAATAACTCAAAGTTAACTCACCGGTGTAACGTGCTAGGTTCAAGAGAGTCGCAGGTTCTAGTCCCACCGCCAATAATTCGTGGTTTTTTCTGTTGGTTACGTTACAAAAGACCACTAGGTGTTGTAGAGTAGGAGCAGTTATTTGGTATTTATTGTAAATAGTAAATTCATTGCAATATCAAGGTTCTCTCAGGCACTTATATCAGAATTTTGAGAATAAATATGCCTAAATTTCTAATAGGCTATTTTTGATTTTTAAAGTGTCAATTCCGGTTCAATCTAAATGTAAGCCTAGCTTTACTGCCAGACCTATCTAACCGTTTTGCTTCAAGTTTTTATTTGTAATAAAATCATACATCTAAGGCCGGAATATTTTTGACTTAACCCTTACATTAATTCCATTAAGGGTTCCTGGCTAATGTTTTGAAAAAATAATAATTTTCCCTAACATTTTCGTAATTTGTGAAATATCGACAAGCAATTTTGGTGTCCATAAATATTGCAACCGCTAATAAACCAATTCGGCGCGAATGCCTGAACTCCAGATACGGATGAAATTTGCTTTCTTTCGAAAAGATGGAGATGTTGGCGAACTCTGCATAGTATTCAGATTGTGAGATTGAACGTGGATGGTAAGCACTGGCTTCCAACAGTAAACCCAATTTTAATAAGTTATTCACACTACCCGGTGTGCTCATGTATTTCACTGCCAGAAAATATTAACAAAGAAATTTCGAGAATACAAAGGATAATGAAACCACCTGCACAGTCTGAAGCTCAGGTAATATCCGATTGGAGATGTTTTCTCATTACACCTTATTTCTGTTGTAATAGATATTACCCAACTGGAAGGGTCAAACGTATATACTGTTCGAAATATATTTTTGTTATTCAATTCCTGCTCAGATTTGTTTTAAATTTTTAAAACAAGATGTAAAAGCAGTCGTAGGTACAAAGCCAAAAGCTAAAACATCAAAAAGACAAAAAACAAAATGTACTACTGACACATTGAGGAAGTCGAAACTCTTATCACTTTCGTGAATGACAGTACTAAGGAATGTGTAACGATTTACACTGAAACTAACAAGCGTGTAAATGTAAAAAAAAACTTGGATAAGCGTGAAAACCCTGTCAGCACCTATGGTGTCAGAGCATCATGCTTTGTAAGGTAATTGGATATGTTTTCATCTACCGTAACAGAAAATACCTTCACTATGACGCCAGAGATGTACGTCAAAGTTGTTCTACCTATCAGGACGTAAATAGCGTGTAATCTTAGAGATTTTACGGTTTTTGGCGCTGCTTTAATTAGTTAATGTGTAAATAAGACCTATGCCACTTTGGTTTTCAATTTTTTCTTAAATGGCGCCAATTAAATATTTATTTGTGGGGAAAGGTCTAAAAATAAAAAGAAATATGGAAAGGTTTAATTTATTTTAATAAAATGATAACACAGCTCCACAAAAAAATTAATAATGAGGTCTGACTATGTTTACTATATGCTTTCGAGGTCGATGAATCCTAATCCGAGGTCCGTTTAACCCCATCACATCAGGATTTTCCATAACTTCAAAATTTAGACCAAGTCCCCATCATACCAAAAACCCCAAAAAACCTTAACCCCTAAATCGCATAACCCCATAACCTCAAAATAAAAGCGGCAAAGGTCACAATACGCTCCTCTTTTCCGAAGCTAGGGCTAGATAGGCAGTTCGACAGTACATAACGAATGGAAAATCCTGATGTGATGGGGTTAAACGGACCTCGGATTCGGATTCAACGACCTCTGCGCAAACTTTTTCACCTGTCATATTCAACAGGAATGTTTCCAAGTGCATGGCAACTTGCTTATGCCCAGCCGATACTCAAAAGAGGATAGGCATACCTCCCCTCTAACTACAGACCAATTGCACTAACTTTGATCATATCTAAAGTTTCTGAATCACTTATCAACTCTTAGTTGATGAAAAACGGTTTCCGCGCTGGCCGCTCAATCGGAGACTTACTAACGGAGCGTTGGAATCATTGTCTCCATAATTTTGGTGAGTCCGAAATCGTCGCTCTTGATATTTCGAAGGCTTTGCTGCCCTTTTAGCCAAACTCCAAACATTTGGTCTGCGCACTATCCTCGTTAAATAGATAGGGAGTTTTTTGTCAGACCGTTCAATTCGTGTAGTAATTGACGGAGTTACATCTGATTCCTACGACATAAATGCCGGTGTACCACAGGGTTCAGCTCTTTCACCAACCTTATTTTTTCTTTTTACTAATGATGTTATATCCTGTACTCTCAATTTTATTCATAGTTTTGCCAACGACAGCACCCTTGATTTCGCGTACTTACTTGATTCTGTAATGAATTCACTTGGAAATGCTACAGAAGTCAATCGAGAACGTATGTTTAGATCATTAAATAACGACATTTCTATGGTCCTCGCTTGGGGCAGAGCAAATCGTGTTTCGTTTAATGCATACAAAACTCAAATCTGTTTAATGTCCCTTAAAAAACACCCAATTCAGTCGACGCAGTGAATATACCCAATTCGCCCTCTATAAACATCGTGGGTATTGAGATATCCAGGAATCTTAGCTGGACTGATCATATATTTGCAATCGCTAAAAGTGCGATGAAATGCTTGGGTTTTCTACAGAGTTGTAAGAAATATTTCATCCCACCTGACTTAGCGCTGATCCACAAGCCCGACATTAGGTCTAGACTTGAATATAATTCGTATATTTGGGCAGGAGCCGGACACACCGCATTGTTCGCGTTAGAGAAAGTCCAGCGTAAGGGTGTTAAACTTATTGGCGATTCCTCAATCCCAGAGTGCCTTGACTATCTGGAGCATCGACGAAATGTCGGTTGTCTCTCACTCGTCTATCGCTATTTCCTTGGCAATTGTAGTAATGAAATTGCTAGCCTGATTCCTTGTAGGCACATGACAACGCGCGATACAAGAGTCACAAGTCGCTACCACCCTTGTACTCTCCAGGTCACATTTGGACATACCATCAAATTTCGAGAATCTTTTCTAAGCAGAACAACACGAATGTGGAACAGTTTGTCGTCATCTGTTTTTCCCTCGTCATATGAGCCTCATCGACACCTTTTTCACTCAACCTCCTAACCCATTGCGTTCATGCTTAATTCATTTCCTGCCAAGGCTGTGCTTTAGCTTTATAGGGCATCCCCTGAGCTTTGGCAACATCATATATATATATATAGATAAAAAAATAAAGAATTTGTCAAGATGTGGCACCTCTTAGGCAGCAAAAATTGAGTGATCCCAAAATAAGTTAAAATATCTCTCTCTGATATAAAAATATTGTTAAAGCTACCAATACTAACTGAATCTGGGAGTGACAAAGTAAAAACCTTCAAATTTTCGTTCTCGCAAAGTTGTCTGCAATAAAAATCTTGTTTTTGACTGCTAAAATTACGAAATACTACAGAGCCAATATTTTACATTTAATCAATATTAATCCTCTCAGTTAAAAGAGCTGTTGCGATGCAGTATTAGTACAGTATTGAACAAAACTATATTATTTACCAAAATCTATAAATATGTACAACTTCAACTATATACAAGAAAGTGATTTGCAATATACAAAGATTAAAGAAAGTAAATATTGTCAATATGTGCATGATCATGAGAAAAATTATGATTGATGATAAACGAAACTTACCTTAACAAGTATGTCAGTCCAGATTAAGATATAAAATAATTAATATGGAACTTACCATTGCAATTTCTTTCATCAGACACGTCTTCTGGACAGTCAATATTTCCGTTGCACTTTAGTTGAATAGGAATGCAAGTCCCATCATCGCACTGCCATTTATCATAAAGGCAAGCTGCATTCAGGCAAGCGAATAGGTTAATATTAGAAATATTGTTAGTAAATTAGACAAAATCACATGCACTCGTAATTCAAATTAATTTAATTATTAGTAATATTAAAAAATTAGTAATTTAGTAACATACGACATCCTTCCTCATCCGACCGGTCATGAGGGCAATCAATTTTTCCATCGCAACGTCCAACTATTGATATACAGGACAAATCACGACACGTAAATTTGCCTTCTGGGCAAAAATATCGAAATTTTGGAATGACTGATTTTATGTCATTAAAAAATAGTTGTATATGGTTACCAGAATCCACACATAATGGCAGCATGGTAAAATAGGAAAATGTGAATTGAAAAACGTTGAACACATAAAACTATATGAAAGGCAAACAGCAAACAGACTTGAATTCAAACATAAAAATAAATTAAACAAAAAATTACCTGATTCACAGTTCTCTTCGTCGTCGCCAGAGGGACAATCGTCAACCCCGTCACAGACTAGATCATCACTAATACACTTAGAACCATCCTTACATTGATATTTATTGCCACTGCATTCGGCAGCTGATGTTAGTTATGTATTGGTGCATTTCCCCAAGTGTGTATATATATATATATTTTTTTTTTTATGGATGTATGTACATTTTCCCAATCGTGACGTGCAAATTATGACATTAGTTTTGTGATATGTACACAGAACAATGTGTAATTCCATCCATGACACATAGAGTTAAATACGAGTGCGCATTTCCATTGTGAAAGAGATAGAAATATATGTTTGTGTTAGTCACTTTTTATGTAAAACTAAATTTCCATATTTATGTATGTATGTATGGATGCTCAAGAGCAAAATATGAATTTATGTAAAATGCTTTAACGCTAGAAAAACTCTACTACTAGAGAATATCTACTCAAAACTGAAAATAATGTTTTTAGTAAAGTATTGATAGACTTAAGTGTTTCAAATTAACATAGAATATTTTCCAGTTTTTTGATTTGTTTGTTTTCTGTTTGTGTTATTGACATATATTTAAAAACATCTCAAAAGAAAACAACATTCATTTTTAGATATATTTTGAATTGTTTGGCTTTGTGTGTACTTACGACAAGTTTCTTCATCATCACCATCGCGACAATCGCGCTGTCTGTCGCAAAGTTTATATGTTGGAATGCAGGAACCATCTCGACATTGGAATTCGTCTGATCGGCATACTGAAAGGGAATGGAAAGTTAATCAATAAATATATAATATAATTACATTACAATTTGATAGTACAGAGATGTTAAAAATACTCAAAAGTCGGCTAAATTTTTGAAGTCAGGTTTGTTTCTTTGACTTTCGAGGACTTTCTGGGTAAAAATTTGCTTGAGTGGAGAGGGAACTATATAAAAAAAAATGACGAACTAACCCTCTCATCGAACAACTTAATGTCAACGCTCCCTTTGCCATTCCGATATGAAACAATTCATTTTGTCATTACTTTCCCTCGTCCGCCCACCAACCAACCACCATCTACCTTCGCTTATCTAACGTCTTAAAATCAACGTTGCTCTTATCATTTCGATAATAAACAATTCATTTATCACAACCAACTCTCCTCCGCCCACCACCCAACCATTCACTCAATACAATTCTTCGATAGTTCCTCCGTCACTTAGCGACTCATCCTTTGCCTTAACACAGACATTCTGTCACAAAATCCATCTATCGACTTCACCCACCCTCACTTATACGACCGCTAAGAATCAACGTTGCCATATTCCCGCACTCAACTTCAACCGCGACTTAACGACTTTGCCTCACCTCTGTCATTCTGATATAAAGCAATCAGTATGTCTTTACCACCCCATTTACCAAAACCAATCTCACCTATTCACAGAACTATTCACCCTCAACATTCTGACTACTATAGTATGCTGATACACAGTGAACAACAATTTCTTTTATTAATTAACCACAATTGCACTTGTATCAATGACAATTTGTCATAAAAGAATGAGAAAATTCTTTTTTATTTCGCGGCTTGTCACTATTCAGTCATAATGTACAACACGCATTTACACGATGTCAATATGATGACAACATTTAGTGACAAAAGTTTTTCGTCATTTTTTATGACCGAAATATTGGCAAAAGAAGGACCGTTTACATGGCAGTGACAACTTATGACATAAATTATGACGAATATGTCACTCGTGTAAATCCGGCTTTACAGTGAATGATCATTCTACTTAACCTTCATTCTTTCTTGAGGGTGACACCTGTAGAGTTTGACAGCTGTAAAGTTGCTGAACATTGGTATGGCTTATTTAAGAAAAATGGAGGACTACTTGTTAATTTATTTATTTAATATAAACGAAATAGCGAAAAAGAGAAGGAAAAAAAACCAATGGGTGCTCATATTGGAAAAATGAAATATTTTAGTTATGCAATTTTAAGTACAGACAAAAATGTTAGGTTCCTGGTAAGTATAAGATTTAGGAATAAGATAAGAGATGTAAAGAATACTTTGGGATGCAAAGAAGTTCTCTTGATTTCCATGTATCAAAATTACATCGTTTAGAACGCGATGGTACAATATGCAATTATATTCGAGGAAAGAGTGGTCGCCTGCACGATGCTGCGGCGGCCCTAACCAACCGTAGGAACTGGTTTTTGGGCTCGCCCTCCTTTGAAGAGCTAACTGAACTAGGCTCCACTGACGTCAGAGACCTAGCTCGATTTATCAGGAGCTCCACGACGACGGATTAAGGCTGAACACTCTTCCCATCCAAATGTATTTTAACTCCCCGTTCAACTGGCTCGATGCACAGGGTGTAACAGATTCACCCTCTTCTTCTCTAGGTATTTTTATGGGGTTTTAAAAATCTTTCCACCCTCAAATTGTGGTACCACAATGGGCCTACTTGTGCCTTCTTAGGCAGCGACTCTAACCTAACCTAACAATCTTATCTTTTGTTAAATTAAAACTGTTAAATAAAATAAAATAAAAAACATAAAATTAGTTTCAATATTAGTTTAAATGGAACACTGCGCCTTCTGAGTTAGAAGGTTTAATTCTATTTTATATCTCGGCTGGACTAATTCAATCTGAACAAAACTTCATTCAATTTGCAAAATTCTTAATTTAATTTGGAAATTGTCTACAAAAGTGTCCTGCAATTTTTAACTGTTTTTAAAGCGAAACACTTCATTCTCTACATTTATCGATTAACAAAACTCGTCATGTATTGCAAGATCAACTAACTTCCGGTAATAGTATGCCTTTGAGATTTTCCGGTCCTTTAATCAAACCGCACTCACTTAAAATTGACAAAACAAGAATCGGAACTGAAACATGGACATCCTTTCCGGCTGTACATCCTGTTGTTCCATTATGTCGAAAACTTGCCAAAAAAAAAATGTAACGTCTTAGGAGTTGGGTGAAAAATAACGCACGAAACTCATTCGACGAGAAAAGATGTACGGCAAAATTTAACACTGCAGGAAGTTAGTCGTTACAAGTGGCAGGAGATAGAGAGATTGATTTACGTAAGGATGTGGACAGAATTTAAATAAATCTAAGTGCGCTTAACCCATTCATTGAAGGAGGTTCGTCTTGTATCGGCATTTTAGTTCACATTCCGGTTTTCTTTTCAAGTACGAAGTTGCAGAATAATTTCGAGAAGTGCATTATCCTCCTTCAAGAAGGAGACCTCATGACTTTTAAATTTTTGCGCAGCCTTCAACAGAATCAAGTCAAGTTCTGAATAACGATAGAGATTAAAGGGATAACTCTGAGGTAGGTGTCCTCTTCCAAAAAGGACTTTTCGATGGGACTGATGTGTAGAGTTTCCGTTGAGTTTCGGTCCAATTTCAAAAGGCCTAACAATTTGGAAAAAAAAAACTTTTACGTAAGCATTTGATAAAAAAACAGCTCCAGTGATAGATTGGTATATAACTGAATACCAGGAAGAGCATAACACGTGCTCACTGGTTGCCTCAATGTCATGGAGATCATTGAATTTCTGAAACAGAATCAATGTGTGACTATATTCAACGTCATATCGCCTATGTTCTCTTCCTTATGGTGAACAAAAAAGCGCAATAGTAGTTTTGTAATACAAGCGCTTCGCGGTTGAGAAACGGCGCTATTATGACGGATATTGTTTTAAGGAAGGAATTGTTATGGTTTTCTCAGGAGAGTTCACATCTCCTCGTGCAAATCACTTGTAGCAATCTGATATGCCTGTCAGACAGCTCGAGCGAATGCATCACATTGAAAATTACTGTCATTGTCATTATTGCTGACGTACGTCGCGAGATATTATCGTTTTGGATCTGCTTCAGTCGTTCTTTTACTAGTCAAAGAATTCTTAGTAGAATCGAATGGAGACAACTGTGTACAGCGATCCCACGGGTTGATATAGTTACTTGGATTCGATGAGCTTTGTACGAAAATTATTTTTTCAAAGTTTCCCTTGCAATTATGAGAAAATTATTTCATCATCTTCTTCAATTGCAATCCCACTTGAACCTTTACGACTGCACTTATAGCATAGTTTTTCAGATGTGCAATCATGAAGCTATTAAAAATTTTACTCATGAATCCGACAGCTCGTATTTGATGTCATTCTGTCAATGGAACAGAAAAACGATGACAAACTCATTGATAGCTGCTAAACCGGGCTTAGATAGAAAGGGTCGAAGTATAATAAAAAGTTGTCAGGCTTGTCAGGTTACGCTATACGCAATAAAATCACATTCTGGGCCAAAGAATGTCCCCTGATTAAAAATTCAATAAAAAAATCTGTTCGGCGTGATAGAGACAACAGAAAAAAAAACATATTTCAATTGAATTGAATTGAATTGAGCAGACAATTTTCTTAGTTAATATCTCTGCGATCACATGTGTCCGGCCGCAGCAAAATTACATAATTTAGCGCGGAACGCATGCCTAATTAGAAATTATTTTGCCGATCACAAACGGAATATTTTTCAGATATGACCGCGATATGAGATGACAGATTGCAGATTAATGAATATTTAGTGGCGATAAAAGTAATGTAAATTGAAACTTTGCATAAATAATTTAGGAGACTTTTCATGCAATTTATATAAATAAATTAAGAGACTTTGCGGCTGATTAAAAGGCCGTATATTTATAGACCTGACAGTGTTGGTAAGGATAAACATTGAACAATGATTTTTTTTGTATAGCTTTGATAAGATCAGGTACAGTCATCTTGCACACTGTAAAGTGAAAATATACTACATGTTTGGCCTTATAACCGAACCGGTTTAAAAATTTTCTCGATTATTTGGTGAAACGGTTAAATATAACCGAACAGCGAATAGGAATACATGTTGATGCCTTTACGTTCAATACAGAAAAGGAACGGATTCAGTTGTAGCACTTAATGGAAGGCTCACAAGGCATTCACGAGAATTAAACCTAATCGGTAAAACCCAAAATTTATTCATTACTTTTACCGTTTAATTTGGCAAAGAAGAGATTGTAAACTCTATAGTGGTAATTTATTTAGTTTTTAACCGGAAGTTTTTTAAGAATCAAGAAAAATATTTGCCCATAACTTACAAATTGAATCGGTTATTTTATGAACCCTGTAAAGTGAATTGCAGTTTAACAAATATCGCTGTTTTATTGTCCATATGCTTTCACGTATAGAGCAAATTTATGAATTCAATTCATCGGAGAACTCACTGGATGTATAGGCGTTTGGGGCACTGTGGCAAAGAGGCCCCCCTCCTACTGTACGGATGTGAGACCTGGGCTGATGCACTGAAGGCCGAAAAGTACAGGAAACAGATGGCGGCAGTGCAGAGGAGAGGAGCCCTTAGTGTTGACTTCGGCTACAGAACGGTGTCGGAGCCAGCGGTTCTGGTTTTGGCAGCCGGCACCCCCATAGATCTATTGGCGCAAAAGCGGAAGCAGCGTCATGACAGATACCGAAATCGGAAAAGAGGTAGCGAAAGTCGAAGCTAGCAAATACGCCTTTACGAGATGGCAAGACCGCTGGGATAGAGAGACCTGAGGAGATCAACCGCTAGGCTATTACCAGATCTGAAGAAGTGGCTAAAGCGAGAACCCGGAGAGGTAAACTACTACTCTGACGCAGTGCTTGACCGGACACGGGTACTTTAAAGCTTACCTCCATAAAATGGGAAAAACAGAAAGCCCAGCCTGCCAGTACGGCGACTCACAGAAGGACGACATTCAACACATCTTCTTCGAATGCAGAAGGTGGACCGAAAAGAGACAGAAGTTAGAAGAAGAGCTCGGGGGATTCACGTCCGAGGACATGGTGAACAGCATGCTCCGAGGTAAAGCGCAATGGGACCGAGTTGCAGTATTTATCCAGAAGATACTGCAACAAAAGAAAAAGAAAACCCCAGATGCACTGGAGGGACTGTAGTAGGGCAAGACCTAGAACATATGAAGCCAATGATGGCGTAATAGGCACCAAAAAAAGAAAAAGAAATTATTTATTATGCACTACGGCATTGGACTTAATACTATTTATGAATGTGCTAGCACGATCACAGTACAGGATTTATATTGGGACTAATTTTTGTTACAGGCGGCTAGCCGTAGCGCGTAAGTCTTACCTAAAAAACTGAAATTGTCAGCCAATCGACGGCACTGCTTTAATCTGGCATTTTTAAATAGAAGTAGAAACATATGGTACCTAAACGGAGATAAAATTCCAGTAAATATTATGTTTTCACTCATCGTAATCGTGTTGAAACACATTCTGACAAAACTTAATGTCTTCATTTGTAATGTTTACAGAACAGCACGGTAAAATATACTTATATATATATATAAGTTTTCCTGGAATAACTGGCAAATTTTACAGTTCTCCACTGTAATTTTCCCAGGTCTTTTAATCTCTTACTAAGTGAATTGTTTAAAGTGAAGACTGGCATAGTGTTGAAGTAGTTGAAGTCTGCTGCTGAGTACTAGGGATCGAATCTCAGACTGTGTATATTTTTTATTTCGTTTTTTTTTCTAAAGGTGAATTAATTTGATTACTTTTAAGCCTTTTCAATTCTATGCTCGAAATATACTTTGAAACCGAACAAGTACTCGATTCTCATCGTTCAGGAAATTTTACGGTGCTGTTCCGTAAAAATTAAGGTAGCTGATAGTTGATACACGATTACACCGTAATTTTTACCTGAATTTTTCTATGAAAATCTATAGAAGTATATAATTATAGTACCACGTAGAAATTGCATATAAGCAGTAAAACGCTGTGATCAGCTGGAGACTCTTTCCCTAGCAGAATATTTTCGCGTGAGGTTTACTGCCTGGGATACTGTTTTATAGCTAGAAAAGCATACCTTTTAGTATTACGAACAAAACTACACAATTAGAATCCTTATGAATATTTTTTGTTGCTATGTATTTTGTTATTAAACCCAATTTTCTCTGCACCGGTTATAATCACAGAGTCAGGGTCCAGGAATTTAAAAGAATGTAGCGGCTGAATGGATTTTCAGACTTTCTTTCTGGTCTAAAGTCTAGCAAACTTCAAGTTTGAAGGATTAATTGCTTAGCTCTAAGTGAATATCTCTCTCTATTACTATTTTCCTTACAGTTTTAATAGCCCCATTAATGGAGTCCACCCCTTTTTTACAAACAGACCATTATCGCTAGTCTAGCAAAGTTAGACTTTGAAAATCCTTTTCTTTCTCTGGTTTCTACGAGGTAAAAAGAACCAAAAATATTTTAAATTTATTGATGAGACCTGTACATGCCCACATTCCAGGAAGAAGTGCAGCTTTTTTGCATAAATAGGAAAAGTTTCACTGCATAGTCACCCCCGCGAAATGATACAAGTTCAGCTAAAAAAAATATATATAGTTCCGTCAATTTAAATGTCACGCAATCACGTTACCTAGTCGTGGTAGTCATTCGATGGAAGAGAGTAGGTAGCTATCATGCCTAGCCGTGTGAGAGAAGGTTTAGCAAGGGAATCATTAATTTGTGGAAACCCTGTTAAATGACATCTTCATGTTGTAAAGGGTTGTTGTGACATGCAATGCCATCCCCTCTGGTCGTATTTTTTCTGCATAACTTCGATAGGCAGAAGAACCCTGATTGAAATCGCTTGGGTAAGGGAATGTTGACGCAAAGTGGGGGGCAAGAATATGCTTTTATTGCCAATTAGCATGTCTGCGATATTTTGAGAGTTTGCCACATTTTTGAACTATCGCAATCATAGGCTTACACTACACGGATACTATCTCGGTTGACAATGTACGTCTGTAATTTAACTATTGTACAAGCTTTGAGTGACGTTAATTCAATTTCAGGGGATAATAACGTATGTAACTTGGCCTGTCAGTGATCCGATCAACAAATAAACCTTCCGGGCGCTTTTCCTTTATTTTCAGGGTTTTCCTTTTTTGAGTTTTTCTACATTTCGCTTATAATACGAACATATGCTCCTTGGATCCTTTGCCCCCACTTTCTCCGATACACACACTTGTTGAAATCTTTTAAGGCAATCGAAGTCGCTTTTTTGGCGATGGTTTGGTGTTTGTTGA
Source organism: Leptarthrus brevirostris (assembly GCA_964036015.1). Taxonomy (NCBI): domain Eukaryota; kingdom Metazoa; phylum Arthropoda; class Insecta; order Diptera; family Asilidae; genus Leptarthrus; species Leptarthrus brevirostris. The sequence goes on along the minus strand of OZ038374.1, from coordinate 7,969,240 downwards.
AGGATTTTGCTGGCATTGGTTTAAACAAAATTGGGTAATTCGACATCCTGCGATGAATGGAACGACCCACTGTTATTTCGAAACGATAATTTATTTGCAAGCTCAATTTAACCCCAGATTAAATTCACGGGTGCAAAATGAAAGGAAGAATAAAGAAAATCTGTTTACTCTTTGTAACATAGACGTATGGTAATGTTTCCTTTGGGGATGAAGTCTTGATGTTTCCTCAAGGGGTTTTTGGTATCGATAATGTAAGAGTTGGTGAAAAATAACTTTACGATCGAAAGAGATTAGATAATTACGGCCAAGTTATAAAAGATTTTCTGTATTATATTGAAAAATAAGAAATTTTTGCTCATTTTATAGAAATTATTTAATGGCAAGAGCCAATGAACTCAAAAGATGAAAGGAAAATTAAAAAATCCTCTGATTTTATCCAATGCTAGTATGCTTAGTATTTATTATGGAAGGGGTAGAATGAATTTGGTTGATAATTCAGTATTAAAACCATTAAGAACACAACACACCTACATGTGGCGGACCCTAGTAACTAATCTTTTTCTGGACGTATGGCTTTTAATACAAACCGAACAACAATCTCTCTGAGCAGAAATAACGATGGCAAACTGTAAACTAGAAACGATCTAGAACTTGGAATGTAAAAAGAATAATCCCTCGTAGAAAACTCAATGAGATCCTTAATGAAGTAAACTAATACAAAAACAAGACTTCCCGAAACCATCTGTGAACACTTTATCTAGGTGGAGACACTTTTTTACGTTCTCGTAGAAACCCACAGTAGTAATGCTATTGTAATTCTTAACAAAAGAGCGACTTGAAGTTTTTTCTACTTTATTACCGGAGGACTCCACTCTTATTGCAAAAGGTTAGAGAAAGTTGAGAATCTGGAGAAAATCCTTAGCCATAACCTTGGTGTTGTGAGCATGTAAATGCGGTCTTAGACAACGCGTAGGGGACGCTCAGATGAGTTTGTATTTTTGTCTCGCTTCTCCCCATTTCGACTCGGCAAAGACTTGGTAAATCTCTCATTCTCCCATTATTCTTATATGACCGGTAATATAAACTTCTATGGACGCCGCCTTTTCTGAAAAAATCTACTGCATCAGATTTGTCTTCGGTTTATACCGCCGTGATCATATTTCCCCATATCACTCTTTTATATAAGTGTGACCATTAAAGTCGTATTTAAACCAGACCTGTTAAATGAAAGTATAAGTATAAGTACAAGTACAATTATCTTGTAGTTAGAATTTGTTAAGTACAAGGACAATTCCTTGGTACTTGTATTTGAAAATTTTAAGTACCAGTACCGGGACTTGTATTTGTACTTACAATTCCCACAAAAGTATTTTAACATCTGATTTTAATTGCTTTAGTACTTAAAAATTGTACTTAAGTACTTTTCAATTTATTTTAACTACTTTTAATTCCTCTTAAGTATTTTCAATTCCTTTTAAGTACTTTCAATTCCTTTTAAACACCAAATTGCAATATAAGTATTCACTCAATCAAACACTGTGGTTAAAATCGCTTGCACGCCAAAGCCACAGATTTACGGTTAAAGTCATCGTCGATCCAGTGACAGGTATATCCCAGAAAGCTACAGGGTTTGGTGGACCAGATATCAGCAGTAGTAAGTACTTCACAGATGACATAGTGGTTTTAATTTTCGATACCACGTTTTTGTACTGTGCATCTAGGAGCTTCATAACTCGAGGTAGGCTGCTGACACAGAGTCCAGTTCTTTGAAACAGCAAGGAAGTAGCAAAGGATTTCCTTTCAATAATTGAAACAGGTAAGGCTGTGTCAAATATAAATGATATCAAAAGTTTGTCGAACTCTTCCTGGAAAGACTTCAGTTCGCCAGATGTTGTAGGGTTATTAATGTTATAGAACTTTTTTTCTCATGCTAGTGTATTCTTCGTAGCTATCTGGGTGAATTCTCTTTAAATGTTTGATGAAGTTAGAGGTAACACTTAGAGATTCATTATAGTGTTTTTCTTATACAGTTGACAAACTGCAGAAATGCCAGATTTCTTCTTTATTATTTTACGTATTTTTAGTGTGTATTCAACGAAACCCCATTCCATCATGTAACGAAATATGTATAACAGACAAAACCCAATTCTCTTATTAATTGTGACACCCTCGCTAGCCACATTTTACATAAGCCTTTTAGACTACAATGTTTTAGTGAGTGAATATCTGTACTGGAATTAGGTACTCAAAAGGAATTAAAAGTACTTGAAAGGAATAAAAAGCACTTAAAGAAGTAAATGTACTTGAAAGGAATTAAAAGTATTTAAAAAAGGATTGAAAGTACTTAAAAGGAAGTACTATTTTTAAGTTCTAAAGTGATTAAGATCAGATATTAAATTACTTTTGTGGGACTTATAAGTACAAGTACAAGTTAGGGTACTGACAGGCCCGGGCGTACCAGGGGGATTTTTTAAAATTTTCTGAACCTCTTGATTAGGAAAAATGTGACTGAAATAGTAAAAAAATAACCTAAAATGTATATAAAATTAGAACCCCCCTCCACCCCTCCAGGAGCAAATCCTGCGCACGGGCCTGGGTACTGATACTTAAAATTTTCAAACACAAGGAAGCAAGGAATAGTACTTGTACTTAAAAATTTTTAAGTACAAGGTAATTGAACGTAAGCTGTCCTTCAGTCCTAATGTATTTAATTACTTTATAGGTCTGATTTAAACTACAGGTTGCTATGCTTTCTTCATAAATTAATTCAAATCAAAGAATCTGTGCATTTCCATCTTACGCTCATCAGAACATCTCGATCTACTGCAGTCACGTTTTTAATCTCAGTGAACGTTCCTTTTTGTTTTCAATCGAACTTTTGTAGACACGGCTTTATTTTAATATTTAATGTTTCTTGCAAATCACAGTTGATTCTATTTAGGTAAACGTGTCTAAAATTGTTTTTTTAATAATTATGATACGCGGAAAAGAAATATTCAAATAATTAAATATAATGACTTCGTCTAAAAAGAGGCATGTTCTTAGCCGCGGCTTAGTCTATTGAGTTCTCATCATGTTTTTGCTTAAAAATTTGGTTATAATAAGACGCGGCTTAAAAGACTCGGGTGAAAACTAAGCTTATCACTTTAAACCTCGATCATAACAGAACCACACTATTTTATAAAAGGAAAAAAGTCCTTCCTTTCGCAACTAAAACCACAATTAAGAAAAAGTTTACCGTCCAAAAGAATTCAGGCTCACCGGTACGCTAGGAGCCCCACTTCTATACAATAATTATCTATTGTATCTTGAAACATTTTTTTATCTTTAGAAAATATAAAAACACGCCTATTAATTAACGATGTATCAATTACACCACCTGTGATGACCCCCATCAGTTTTGACAGTCGATTTAATCCAACGTAAAAAATGAAAGTGTGCCGAGATACTTTCGATTGTAAAAACGAGTGAAAGCAAGCACTGGTAGAACCGCGGAAGTCAAAGAAAATCGGCTTGGTTCAACTATTAATATGAAGTAATAGTCATCCTGAACAGCAATTTTAAATTTAAATAAAAAGTCAAGTAGCCTCTCATCTGATTTGAAGACTTTTCCCCGCCTTATAAAAACTTCATAAATTGCCCGAAACTTTAGGGCTATTGTTCCGGTCAACCGTACCCATAAGGCTATTTTTTTCCATCCACTTTGTGTAGCACCCAAAAATTGGCTCCTGCAAAATCCACTAAAATCCAAACATCAAAAGCGTCAAATGACGCCTGAAGGCATGTCATTTAAAGATAAAGGAAAGAACGTTGAGCAAAAACAAGAAAAAACCAATTCATCCCTATCAGGGGATATGGTACTATTTCAAAGGGTAGTCGAAAGCAAGCACAACACGGTTTCCGACCAATTCAAGCCACCCTTACTTGACGAGTGTGGAATTACCAGAAAGAAAGGGTCGAACGATGTCTGGATTGTACCCGGTCCCTAGGGAAGAAGGGCACCTGTAGATCTGTCGGCCACTTTGGCGTTGCCGAGTTTGTTTCTGCACGAGTGAAAACACTTGCAAGTGGCACATTTAACACTTGTTGTTGACCATAAACCAATTGAGTTCTCCTGAAGGATTTTTGATTTACAATTGGAGTTCAATTTGAATTGATGTTAAGTCCAATAGGAACTGAAGGGGAGGACTAGATACTCGAGGAGATTTCGGGAAACATTTTTTGAAGGATGATATATTGCACGACTCGTATATAACATAAAACCAATGTACACTCAACAACAGTACCAATTTGCACTAAACAGCATTCACTTAAGACTCTCTAAAAGCGCTTTTTCCCATAATTAGTTCACTGCCACTAATAAAAAAAGAAACAACAGATTGCGACGTTTCACACTTTCTACCCGGTAATTCGTTAAAAGTGCAAGCCAAATGGATATCCTTAGGGAACTCTTCCAGAGAACTTAATAAAGTTTCCGAGTGCCACAGCTTTCCTGCACCAGACAGTGAAATTCCTAAGAACTTCGAAGCAACAGTTCTACTTTACCAACTATCATCAGCGGAATAAGCAACAAGCAACGGGGGAGCATATACGCCAGCAGGATAAGGGAAACATTTTACAAAGCTTTTTAGCTCCAACAAAGGTTAAAATTTCCTCAATGGGGCGCGCATAAGGTGTCAATTTTTTGTATGTTGTCACCGCTGATTGTCCCTTTCCAGCAACCACCTCGACTCCTTGACTACACAGTACAAAGGCCTCCTTGGGACACCTGAGAGCTTCCAGCATCATTCCTGAAGGCAGTCCCTTTGGTAAATGTGAGCACCTGATAGCTGTCATCAGTGGAACCGAAAGGACTAGGGATGCGCTGGGAAATTGCAAAAGAAGTAAGCAACCGGGTAATGGTTGAACCACTACTCTCCTGAATTTTGAGAAGTGGATTCAGTTGTATACAGAGGTTGAAAGATGTCGTGACCTACCGTTCCAGTTGTGCGGATGATGACACATCGAAGGGAATGACGAGGTAGTTTCCGGGTGGTTTTACATGTTGTATCAGTAAGTACAGCAGGGGGGTGATACAAGGGATCTGTTGGAACACAGAAGGCACGATACGATGTTTAAAGCAGTTTAACATCGTGTACTTGTGGCTTTTAGGGGATGTTTACAATTAAGTGTGAGCAAATTTAGTCAAGAGTGGAGCAAAATTTCGTTTTGTAAAGTAAATTGAGGAGAAATTAGGGTGAAAATCTGATTACTGATGCATTCCCGTACACCGTTTTTACCTTTAATTACAGTTACCAAGTATGTTCGATTTTTAGATTTTTAGACATTGATTCAGCTTGAGGGGTGTAAGTGCAAAGCAATAAATAAATATTTTTATGCTTTGGAAGATTTATGCTATGATTTTGAGTAAGATTTAAATTTATAACGAAAAAACGAATTTTTTATTTATTTATTTTTTAAGGTAGAAAACTAATTTACATAGGGACGTTTAACACAGGCTATAGTTGTCGCGAGAGTACAGCATTACACGTATTTCCATGATTCGTGTGACACAAATTTGCGGAAATTATAGACCCCGTGTGAAACGAATCACGCAAATTTGTATAATGCTAACGTTGCCCGTCAGCTGTTGCGCGACACTTGGTAGAGTCGGAGATAACTGCGGAGTGGAATGGGGGACGGGTGCAGCGTAGCTTCGTAACGCGTGGATAGATTTAGATAATTCTTCTTGTGTTTTATAAAGTAGGTTCTGCCACTGGTATATAACAACAATTTCGAGATGGGGGGGACTTTGTAATTCGTAGACCGACCATACGCTGGGGCTACTACGACACCGCGAAGTTACTTGGACATGCTATGACACTGTAACGAAGCTAAATTACCGCTTGAGAATTATTAAGCCTATACATTACAATTAAAGTCCTCCATCTATACAGGCACTAATAATAACAATTTGGGTGTAAAATTTATAAGACCATACCCAAATAATAAAAAAAGGATTTGGGTGGGTAGACTAGTATTCAAAGACGGAACCCCTGTCCAAAAGTTGTCTTTGAAATACAATTTACATTAGAAATTCGACTGGGAAAATAAAGCTGAAGATAAAAAAAAATTGAAAATGCAAAATATAAGCCTGGCTTCATACAAGACAAATCATCTTCTCCGATCATTCTCCAACCGCTTTTCCCTTCCTCTTTTCCAACCGAGTTTTCTTCTTCTTCAGTATACAAGTCGTATAGGCAAGGCATAGACACTTTTTCATCATAAGCAAGGTAGATCCGGCCACGAGATAAACCCCCGTCACGCATATTCCGTAGCAAGACCGTAGTTAGGGTAAGAGCAGATATTGTAAGTGCCAAATACAGGCATTCATGTGCTTAGGAACGGCTCAAGGGCCACAGAAGTCAATAGATTGGAGAAGGTTAAGGGCACCTCACTGCTTGGGCCAAGTAATCGCGCTGAGCGGAACAGTCAAAGGGACTTAGCTGGTAGTCTTAAGCAAGTTAAGGGCCACTAGGGACTTAGCTATTATAGCGGAACGGTGCAAGAAGTAAGAACCTGTTCTCCTCTCCCTTTGTTGTTTAGACCCTGGCGTATCTCCATTGCACCGACAGAAAAATCGTACTGAGTGGGCGCCTGAGTTACCGAGCCGGGGAAGTACGTGACAACACAATGATTTTATTTTGTGCATTTGTTGCTAATTTAATTTGTAACTCGAGAGAAAGATAGGAATGATAGATACTAAGGCGCGTTCTGGGGGGGGAGATTCAATACCACCCTTCTCTCGGTACCAGGTAACAGTAACATTCCAGGGAATGAGAGAGCGTGTGAACTCGTGAGGAACGGTCATACCCTTCCTTCTTTGGAGCAAAGGTAGTTCACATTCCACTAAACACCCTTAAAAGGCTAATCTTTTAGCTAATTTTAGATAGAGCGCTTCCTCTACCTGTGCCATTTTAAGAGCAGCTTGAAATTCAACAAGAATAGAACATCGGAGCTGCTCAGACGGTCTCGTGAACTCTTCTCAAAAATGATTATAACTTTGTGGAATATCTGTCGCGTGCAGTCCGTTACTGACCTTGGTCTGAAGCTTGACCGAAAACTCGATTTCATCCTGCACATTAACTATATTGTTTCTAAGAGTAATTCATTTCTGGGTTATGTCAAATGGTGGTCAAGGGAATTTTCTGATCGGAAGACCTTAATTCACTTATTCTTTTCTTTGGTTAGGACAATTCTCGAATATGCATCTAAGGTTTGGTCTCCTCCATAGAGTATGCTATTCATTCAAGGTGCATTGAGTCGGTGCAGCGGAACTTAGTAAATTTTAAAATTTAATGCAAACATCTGACGACAAACGTTTGTAGGTGCTTCCTGAAGAAGTGGATACTAAGAATTCCTAGACCTAGGATAGATGGGTGTGTGTATGAGTGGGGGGTTTGGTAGAGTCGGAGATAACTGCGGAGTGGGATGGGGGACGGGTGCCGCATAACAATCTATTGACTACTGTGGCCCTTGAGCCGTTCCTAAGCACATTAATGCCTGTATTTGGCACTAACAATATCAGCTCTTACCCTAACTACGGTCTTGCTATGGGATTGAGCAATTATTAAGCCATAAATAAAAATGACTAATAATTTACTTAAAAAGTTAATAGCTCCCCGTGTTTTTTCCATTTTTATTTCTAAGCTGTAACTTGCCAAACATCAATCACCTGTTAGTTGTCAACCATAAAAGAATAAGAAGAATTTTGTCCACACTCACCAACGTGTAAAATTTGGGTAAAAGGGGAAATTACTCGACTGTCAAATTTCTTCAAGTAAACAGACGCAGTGTGGGTGAAAACTTCCGGTTTTGTATAACAACTTTCGAGTAAACAGACAGACCTTAGTTAATAAAATTCGAAAAAAGAAGGAGAAAGCAATATGTATTTGGAATAGGACAATAAATTCCACAAGTCAAGATACAAACCTTTTGACATTTTTCAGAGAACACTTAATTCTTGGTAGCCGAAACGAATGCAAATCGCCAATCGCAAGAGGCGGTAATGAGACTAATTAACTAATTCATTGAATTTATAATTAAGTTTAGTTGACTTGTGATAACCCGAACTTTTCATCTTTTATTCTTCCGCGCAATAACATCTACGCTAATGTCCAGTTGTAACAGTTTCATGGCAGTAAATTAAGCTCATTCCTATTTATTTTGAATTCCGAGTAGCTTTTATGTCAATTAAATTACATCATTTGGCTGACGTGTTGGGCTCAAGGCAAATGATCATTAACACACAGATGACTTGTAATCGATTGAGTCATTTATGCAACCGTTCCCATGTGATGATTGAAAAAAAAGATCCTGTCTGAAGATCCGCGACTTAATTAACATTAATTGATCTAAAATTTACCGTAAAGTCATTAGTTGCAAACTCCAACTGAAATATGTTTGTAAATTTTTGATCGAATTGTTTACACAGCGATGCTAATTGCCTTCTCAGGTGGCCATCGATGTAAAGGCCGTTCCTTGTCGATTGGCCGATAGATGCAGATAACCAGAGTAGCACTGACACGATTTGCATAGATTAGCACATTACAATCCCCGCGAGATATTAATGGATTACCGACAACAGTGATGTCAGTAATTACTTCGCTAATATAAAAGTGTGAACAATTGAAAACCAGGTTAGATTGTCGATATTAATTCAAGTTTAGACGCCGCTCAATTAACGAATTCAAACTTAGGCTGAGATTAATTTATGAGATTGAAGCAGATCGCCGCGAACGTGACTCGATCACTTTTTTTTTGCTTCTGTTTTCGATACGTTTTCTTTGCGCGTTTTTTTTTTGAACGTTAAGAAAAATTCGAGTGGGTGGAATGGATTTATGTGAGTTTTCTTGACAGGTGTGTCACTGTCGGTGATTTCATTCGTGATATAATAAACGAGTAATGCTGCATTTAATTATTGTGGCTAGGTAATGTAATGCGATCTTTAATGTTGGCGTTTGTGGCGTCGTTAGGTGGAAAAAACATAAATACTTCAATTCTTACCGACTGTCTGGTGTTTTTTATTTATTTATAAATTGATACTTATGTTGTGACTTGGAGACTTACCTGAAATAGAAAGAAAATTAAAGTTAATAAAATGACTCTCTAAATACGAGGAAAAATTGCTGATATGTTCGGATAGTTAAAGGACGTCTAATACGAGTATTGAGTTTCTAAAGCAAAATTTACATAGTTTTTAACAGAATTGGCAAGGGAGAGTATTAACATTCATTTAATAGGTCTGTCGAACAACTGTTTTCAAAAGTTTCTCAGTTCATCAAACCAGGAAAACGAGTTTTTGGAAAAAGTGTTTAACTTTGAAGATTAAACTTGATAACCTGATAATGTGCAATCCTTAAAGCCGCTCTTGATACTGTAAAAGTTACGTAGAGCGATAGAACGATTAGTTTTAAAGCCGGAGTAACAATGAAAACATCACGTTCCGTTTCGTCACAGCCTACTCTAGATACAAGCCCGGAAGCTGACACGAACAGCTGAGCATTGGTGGTGTAAACAAACTAAAACTTGCCACATTAGACATAAGGAAAAGTTTGGAGAATTGTACTTTCTCGTAAAATATTTAAAGTCTTAAATTGTATTTTACTTGAAGTTAACCTACAAATGTTCTGAACATGTGAAGACGATAAAAAGTGTCTCTCTTATACAATTGTCGTGTGTTTTAAAGGAAAAACTCTCTTGTGTATCTTTTGTAGAAGTATTGAGCTTAAAATGCATCGATGACATCAGCGTTTCTCTTTGGTTTTAGTTACAAGAGTGTGCAGTTTTAATTGCGTGTGGAAGGATTGGTTAATCTGTGGTACAACAAAAATGAAATAATGACGAAACGCTTGGTGGTGAAATGGCCGAACTGTCATGTTTTTCGGGCTCCGTAAATATTTTCAAGTAAATTATTTTTAAGGTACACAAATTTACAATAGAACAATAAAGGACGGAAAACATATCACAATCAGCTGAGCGGAACGGAACGAAACATTTAAGGCGCGTTAACTGTTTGTGGGAGAGTTTTTTCAATAAGATCGAAAGCACTTTCGACCTCATCTAGTCTATATACTGTGGAACTACTGGTTGACACTTACTTTTCGGGTTGTTCAAAACAAATATAGGTGAGTCTACAGCAAATTCCAACAGTCACGGCCGAGTCCGTAAGATCCTTAGTAGAAGAAAACTGAAATGGGATATATACACCTTCAGGTCTTCTAAATCATCGAGCTTAAACGGTATAATGCCTGCTGAACTTCCAGTAGCTTTTGATATTTTTATCCCGAGTTATCTATGAAGTCTGCCTGAACCGTACATACATTCCAGATTCGTAGGTTAAGGTGGTCTTTATTCCCAAAGGTGGAAGGACCTCATATAGCAAACCTAAGGACTTCATGCCAGTAAGTATATCTTTCTTTCTTCTTAAAATCCTGGAAAGACTTTTTGATATCTCTACATCAAAGATACGGTTCAGCTATCTAAGCTGTCTCTTTCGTAACACGCATATAGTAAGGGTAGGTCCGTTGACACAGTCTTGCATGAATTCATTGATAAGAAAAAAGATCAAGGAATTTACTCTCGCAGTTTTACTCGATATTGAGGATGGTTTTAGCAACGTCAAACCAAAAGTGATAACGGCAACTTTATGGAAGATGGATCTAGGCAGCTCTCTTATCGAGCTTATAGATGCTCAAAAGCGGGATTGTTAACCCCAGTTTTAGGGATTCAGTATTCAAAGGTTCACAGCAATAGGCACACCTCGAAGAGGGATACTGGCCCTTAATGATTGTTGTCTTCGTAACCTCTAGGACACACCAAAATATCCTAACCGAGTTGATGAAACTTGCCCTCTAAAAACTATCCTCCTGGAGCATCAAGTGTTGGGCTGAGTGTAAACCCGGACAAAGCAGAGCAAATATTCTTCTCAGCATAAACTTCATCCTATTAACTGTCCAATACTGAATAGGGTAAGACTGAAACTAAATGGCCAAGTTAAATATAAAGGCTTGATTCAGGATAGTAAACCAATATGAAAGTCCAACATCCAAGAAGGAATACAACGACGGTTAGGTTGTAATCGTGCAAAAAGATAATAGGCAAAACATGGGGCATAGAGCAGCGTATTATGTACTGGTTCTATGTCAGCGTTAATAGGCCCGTACTGACGTACAAGGTGGTAGCCTGGTGACCTGCAGTAGATAAGAGTATCCACCAGAAAGTACTGCAAAAATTTAGAGGATAGCAGTACTATTATTTACAGGTGTCCTCGGAACTGCACTAAAGCCCTTAAAAACATTCTCTACGTATTGCCGGTGAAACTTTTCGGAAATCGAGACTCCACACATTCCGAAATTCTGGATGATAGTATAAAAAAAAGTAACGACTACACTATAAGCAAGCTTTCTTTCAACGCCAAATTCGACTCCTCTATTTCCACCAGCAGGCACCAGTATTTAGACTTCTCCTTTTTTAAAGAGTTAGCCGAACTAGGATATGGTAATATTAGAGATCTTGTTGGATTCATTAGGAAATCCAAATGGTTTTAAATGTTATGATAGGGTTGGGAATCTAGCCTTGAGATGGTATCAAAATCGGCCATTATTGCCAAAATGGTAAGGCACATTTTGGCAATAATGGCCTGGGGAGGCTAGTACTATGTAGATTTCCGCCCATACATAGGCTTCTTCTTTTCTATCTATATATTTATTGCGAAGGGTATGTTGCTTCCAATTTATGCCACACTGTCTTTCTATTTAAAATCACTTTAAAACCACAAAAGAATAAGTTATTAACGCTCTGGCCTCTTGTAGCAATTGGTACATTCTAGCAATTTCAAATAATTAAGCATTGAGATCTCCTTGAAAGTTTGAATAATGACCACATAAAAATTAGATGATGAAACATAGACAAAATCCTTTTCTTATATAAAATAGACGAGTCCGAAAACAAAGTTAGTAAACTTTTCTGTAACGAATCCTTATGTTGGATAGCACAAGATACCATGCACAGTTCCAGCGCTTTTAAGACTTCTTTCATAATTAACAAGTAAACTTTGCTAAGGTAAATCAAAATATAAAAATAGAAGCCACAGTGTGGTCTTTATGCACTAACCACGGAAATGCTGTGCAATTCTGAGAAATTTTTGAGAATTTTGCTAGTAAATCCCTCTCCACTAGCCTTGCTTACCGCAGCAAAACTTTTTCTTCCCTTCAAATGGTTTATTAATAAGTCTTCCTTAAATGCACGACGAAATCCTGTTTATTTATTCCCTGCGTTTTAATTTGCACTGCAACTGACAGAATGTAGAGAAATATGCAATAGCATTTTTCGGTTCGAAAAGGATGGGTTTCACATTTCGCCAACTGAATGCTAAAACGGAGTGAAACTCAGGCTTGCCTGATTAAATACGTGACCTAATCCGATTCGGGGCTCAAGAATGGAGTTTTTCTCCTGATAAACAAAATGTCAACAGTGCGGCACAACTTCCTAGCTCTACCGAGACGAATTCTAAAAAGGAAGTGGACGATTCAGGTTTCCATTTTTGTTACCTGATTTTCACCAGACAGCAGCTCCCTATAGTTGCGGGCTCCTAATTCAACAAAAGTCAACCAAATCTGTCTGTTTAAGGAAGAAATAACGAATTCCCTAACAATGAAGTCTTCCGATGACAAGAAATCTTTACCATCTTGAAAATGCAGAAAGTGTTCTCTGAATGCGTGCCACGTCCTTGTACAAGGATTCTTTCGTTTCGTTTTTTTTCCATCTACTCATTGTCGTGCTCCCTGGTTGCAGGAGCTAAAAACATTTCTTTACGGGGACAGTTTTTTTTTCAGCTTGCAGTTTTCATTTCGTTGCGGATTTCTGCAAATAGTAATCAAGACTGGGATGAAATGCAATAGTTTCGGTCAATATGCGACTTAAGATGCGGTACGGGATTGGGATTGTAAGATTCTAGACGGCATTAAGACGTACAACAACGTTGACACTGTTGTCGATCATGAATGGAGTTTTGTTGTTGCAAGTGACCTTTTTGTTACCGGAGGATACTATATATTCAGGTTTTGTTTACCTAGCCTGGTTTCTTTTTCATTTCGTTAAATTGCTGAAGTAAATTTCATTGCTACAGAGAGCTGAAGGCTGGAAGCCCTACAGCAAAGCTGAAAAATTGAATATTTCTATTATTTAGTGTGTGGGTGGAATGTTAGGTTTTCGGAAGGAACAAATTGAAATAAAATTACTAGAAAATGGCGTCTTTTGGCTTACTAATATATCTTCAAGTTGACTAGTGAAGGAGTTGTGGCAACACACTCAGCTCGATTAAGACCTCCGCCCGTTGCTTCTTCATTTATCCAATACCAAATAAAAATGTACGCAGTCTGAGATTCGAACCCTTCTCCTCCTAGTTCAATTGAAATTCAGCGCTAAGTCTTACACAACGAAGAAAATGTTTCCAAATTTGTTTGAGTTTAGTTTAGTTCGTCGTCATCAATATCAGCGGTGGAAAACCGTAAAATTTTCTGGTTATTCGGAGAATACATTTTTCAAAAGTTACACAATTTTTTAAGTCACGTAAATTTTGCGGTGCTGTACCGTAAAAATTGCCTAAGAACACATTAAGTTTATAGTGCGGCTGCTTAAATTTTGGTAAAATGTGTTACTTGCAACACGATTACGGCTAGTAGAACCGTAATTTTTCCTGGAATTTTCTTTCCGTGTATGTGAGGGGGGAGGGGGGGGGGGCAAGCAATTATTTTTTTTTAAATCTCATCATTTCTGTTTTTTGGTTATCAATCTAAGTCTAAAGACCACATTTTATCTTAATTGGAATATAAATAAGAGGATAGGAGCGCTGTGACATACAAACATACCGTAACGATAGTGATTCCTAGTTGATGGAATCCTAAAAATTAACCGACATAGAAATATTTAACCAGAACTCTGTTGATGAATGTTACTCAGGGTTAAACAGCATCTGGTGAAGGCACTATCTGGTGAGAACTTATCGAAATTGTATCTGAGTCTCTGCTCCCTCACAAGCAGAGACGCTCTCCGCATAGACCTTCGCCACTTCTCCAGAAACACTTTTAACATCAACCGCTCTAGAAGAATGAACAACAATTTATAACCGCGATAGAGTCCCGCGGGACCAATCTGCAGAATCATGAACATATTTTTTTTATATGATAATACCAAAGCTCAGGGGGCGCCCTATGCTGCCAGGACACATTGTTGGTAGAAAAGAAATTCCGAGTAAGAACAATTGCGTTGAGTAAAGGAGGTATCGATGTACGTAAATCTCGTTAGAACAATGGCCGTTGAAATAGAGATTACCGATATTCCATCGGTAATATGGAAATTATATTCGAGTCTAGGACTGATGTGGAATTTGTAGAGCAGCGCCAAGTCAGCGTGATTTAAACGTGCGATTCTTGTGTTCACCTTCACACCACCTGCGACTCAATGTTGGTAAGACAAAATATACGGATTTGGATTCCACGGGACAGGATGAATCTTATTTCGAAGATCGTGTAGATAAGGCGCTTACTTAGCAACTACTGGTCGATTTATACGACCGCGCAAAACACAAGATCTGTAGAGACTTGGAAATCGGAGCAATTGAAGCTATATGCCCCGTAACAGTTTAAAGGAAAAGGGTTCTGTTGTATCATCAATCAATTTGAAGCCTTCAGTCATAAAAAACTTAAAAAAAACTCTCGGAAACATGCTCAAGACGCCGCAGAGAAGAAAGCTTTGCCAGCCCCAAGAGAACTTTAGTAATTAAATGAGAACTTAAGTGCGATGAAATTCGCACTTGTCACAGAAGGTTTTTATGACAGAGGTGCCAGGCGGGCAGGTCATTGGGGCCCATAAAACCTGATCACACTGGGTTTAAAGTTAAAAAATTATTTACCAAGTGTTCGAAATATGCTTGTGCTAGAAAAATTGGTTTTTAACCTCAAAGTTAATTTAATGTTGATGTGGTCCTTTGTAGTGCTCGAATATAAGCTTTGCAGGCATTATTAATAATTAAAATTTACAAAGTCGTCGTATGTTTTCTTTGTTTTTTGGCACTTGAATTTCCAACGAGATCGCTGGCATCATAAAAATTTCCCGTTAGAACTGCGATGCAAGTTAGTACATGTTTTTGATGAAATTAGAAAGTAAATCTACTTACATTCGATTGAAATAACACCTATTATTATTTCTTGAACACAAATTACGAACACTAATTAGTAAAAACGCACAAAAACTACTAAAAACCGAAAAAAAGTGCACCTACCGACCCGACACAAATGAGAGTTTGCTGCAACTGACATTTTTGTTACTAAACGTCAAAGTACTGAAGATCAGGTGCAGGGGTGTACATAAGATTGGATTTGTTGTTAGATTTGAAGAAATTGTTGCAAATAAGAAAAATTACAAAATTAATTAATATTAAATTAAATTGTTTAAATTTGTTATATTTTACGTTTTAATACTGTAGCTTTTAAAACAATTGGTAATTTTTATACTTTTCGGTTTTAATTTTAACTTTTTTGGTAACTTTTACCCCCAAAATGTGTTTTGTTTTGAAAATGCTAGATAAATCAGAAAATAAAGACTACAACGTTTTAAAGCAGTCCTAAACGAAGTCAATGACTGTTCCTTGTTTTAAATTTTTGCTAAATACGCTAATATTAATCGCCACCAAAAGTTGAGTAATACCAAAGCTCAGGGGGTGCCCTATGCAGTCAAGACACAGTATTGGTAGAAAAGGAATTCAGGGTAAGAACAATTGGGTTGAGTAAAGGAGGTATCGATGTACGCCAATTTCGTTAGAACAATGGCCGTTGAAATAGAGATTACCGATATTCCATCGATGCTCCACAGAGTGAAAGCGCCCAGAGATTGTGGACTCCCCAATAAGTTTAATAGCCTTTCGTTGGACTTTGTCTAACACGGATAATGCGTTATGGCCTCTACTAAAATATGGGAATTATATTGAGTCTAGGACTGATGTGGTAGTTTTAGAGCAGCGCCAAGTCAGATGGGGTAATGTATTTCTTACACCTCTGCAGAAAACCCAACGTTTACATATAGAAAATATATCTTCGGTCCAGCTACGGTTACTGAAGAGGGCGAATTGGGTATATTCATTCCGACGATAAAAAAAGGGTTGAGGTTGTACTGGGTGTTTTTTAACGGACATTAAACAGCATCGAGTTTTGGATGCATTAAACAAACATAGCACGTTTGTCTCTGCCCCAAGCAAGGATCGAAGAAATGTCGTTGTTTAATGATCCAAACATGCGTTCTCGGTTGATTTCTGTAGTTCTGAGTCCAGAATTCATTACAGAATCAGAAGAGTACACGAAAGTAAGGGCGCTGTCGTAAGCGGTAACTATGAATAGGATGAGTAAGACATAAAAATCATTAATAAAAAGAAGTAATAATGTTGGTGAGAAAACTGAACCCTGAGGTACACCAGCATAAAATAATAAAAGGAGGACGGTTGGCGCATAACTTCGTATTCTATGCACTGATTTTTACGATTCTTTTTTAACGACATCTCAAAATCAATGGTCAGGTTAGGGTGAGGAGGGGTGTAGCATAAATTCGTAACACGTGGACTGATTTTACCGATTTTGATTTTCTTGTTCTTATCAATGCTTATGAAAAATTAAATATTTATGTTATTGAGAATATAAGAAGCTTTTAGTGTCTTGAAAATAAAATAAACTAAGCTGGGACGTCCAGGTACTTCAATATATGAGCCGTTTACTTTGAAAGTGGTAAAAGTTACTATTCGGAATAGATTTAGTTCTTCCTATTTATTTAAACATATTAATAAGCTTTTATTATTGTCATTTTCAATGATATTATTTTTTATAATTAATAGAACCCCAAGTTTGCCACTTTCAAAACAAATGATTCATATTACTCTGTAACAACTGCATGCAAATCTACTTAGATTTTGGGAACCATTTTTTGATGAAGTTAACAGCGCTTCATTTCTTAAATTCTGCTTTAATTTGTTTACTAATTCTACAGCTACACAGTGGCGTTCTACTTATTAAATTCAGTATTTAATAGGCAGGGAGAAGTCAAAATGTATTCTGTTACGATTAGATCCATTACCTTTAAAATTATATAAGGCATTTATAACGTTCACTCTCTTTATTAAATTTATTTTTATATCTATGCCTTCGCTCAAGAAGTCCTTTTAAATAAAGGCTTATATTTAAACCCTAAAGAAATTCAACTTTCTCTAGGTCAGCCCTTAAATGGGATTGTAGGTATACCCCAGTTACAAGTACCTCCATTGACTTTTAAGACCGGATAAAACCTTTGACCTTGGGAAGATAGGACCAGGGTCAATAAGAAATAGGACCAGGGTCAATAAGAAGACGTATCACCCTACTGATACAACTTTTGACTGGGAAGATTGAATTAGGACCACTTAGAAGACTAATGACACTGCCGATACCCCTTTGACTGGGAAGATTGGACCCAGACTACTAAGAAACCCTGTTAATACCTCCATTATCTAGGAAGATTGGACCTACTCCACTATCATATTGTAGAGTACACGCACTTCAATTAGTGGATTATGACATCACACCTATCAATGTGAATTTAATCATCTTTCGCTATAACTCTTTTAGCGGAAATTCTTTTGGGCTCAGTAAAATTCAAAATTTTTATTTTGTCTTTCCGGTATTGT
This sequence comes from Leptarthrus brevirostris, assembly GCA_964036015.1. NCBI lineage: Eukaryota > Metazoa > Arthropoda > Insecta > Diptera > Asilidae > Leptarthrus > Leptarthrus brevirostris. The sequence goes on along the minus strand of OZ038374.1, from coordinate 7,951,494 downwards.
CACACTTTCGAGTTTACTCGAATTTCTCCCCTATTTTTTTAAAATTTGAACAAATCCAGAAGGTCGATAATACACAGTCCGAACTTTCATTCTGATATATCTCAAGGTTCTATAATGGGTACACTGTTATTTAGCATTTTTATAGCTGATGTCCGCGGGCAACGTAAGTTTTCATGTTTAAGCGGACCATGTAAACTCATAGCTATTGCCTTGCTTGGGGTAGGTAAGAAATCGTGTGCAATGAACTGTTTTAAATCAATATACTTAATTTTGAAACAATATAAGCATGAAAAGGTAAGATTTGTGGAGGGATTGCACATTGCACTGTTAGCCTATAAAAGAGTCATTTTCCTACAATTCAGATTTCAGTTTGTTTTTGTTTGAAATGCCCCACCACCGACTCGAATATCACTTCTGTTTCGAGGTAAGTAGGCTTGTAACATTAATTTTTTAAAGGAAGACGTCGCCCTTAACCTTAACTTTAGGATAACCAGAGACACCATTAAGCGCAACTAATAATTTGGCTGTTGAAGGTGGAATGTGCAGGGAAACGACTTCTGTAGATAACATGCTGATACACACGCCACTAATTTATTTAAGAAATTTTGACACAAAATTTTCTTCTTTTGATTCTCTAAAGAATAGGCTTTTTGCATATGAGAGATGCCTTATATAAAATAGCGCAAGAGGAGCAACTATTTTTAAAGGAAAATTTCAAACGTGTATAGGGGCAAAAACAGGCGATTGTAAAAGCAAAGGACATTCAATTATTGGTAAACTTCAACAGAGTTCGTTATCCTGAAGGCAGTAATGTGTACCTACCTTAAGAGGCCTCACTCTATCCTCCTCTATCATTCTTAAATCGAATTGCAACCAAACTCTTTTCAATATCAGCCCATTTAACTTTGTCCACTGCAATTACTCACTACAAAAAAAGTTCCTTTAATTCAGAAAAGCAAAATTCATCCGATTAAGTCTGGATAAATAAATGCAAATTAAACAGTGGCCAGAAAAAAATCTGCTCGTAACAATAAAATAAAGGACCAAACCGTAAGTAACCATTATTTGTCATTGCATGACTGACACGAGATATCCCCATATCCGGATCCCCTATCTGCCGAAAGTGATTTTTTTTCTGGGCTTTGTTTGATGAGTTTCTGTTGGTAACTTAATGCATACATCAAACAATTGATGTAACCTTTCAGTTCCGTTCATATATGAAAAAAAAACCAAATTACAAAAACAAAACTGCGACAGAATAAAATTTTATTACATATGAAGGCCGACGGAGGGATGATACTATCGCCAGCCTACGACACCCCAATTCATATCTATACCTGCGAGTATTAAAAGTTTAAAACAACTTTTACGGATACAAAAAAAAAAATTGAAAAAGACGCAAAAACAAAATATCATTTAAAAACTGATTCAAACACCTCAAAACGAATTATGCTATGGTGCGACCGTGCGACTGATCCCAACCCTTTCGTATGTTAAACAGCAAGTGCTACTCTCTGTCTGATATGCTACCCGAAACCTGATTGTCCGTCCCCTCAGTTCAACAGAGGGCTGTTTGCTGTTGCTGCCCTTTTGCCCCACTGATGGATTTGTTTTTATCAATTCAGTGATTGTGGTTAATTTAATTCATTCGAACGGTGGATACGGAGCCCACCATGTGTCGTCAGTACGGATAAAGATTTCGAGTATGATTTTTTCCAGCCAGAGATGAACTGAATAAATTGCATTTAAATGAGGATACTTTGTGCCGCAAAAGGGTGGCCACACGCGACTTAAATAATTTTATTTCGGATGTGTTTCGGGACCTGGTACCAGGTTCGATACTTTAGATAAGATCTTGTCAATATATCGTTTATCGATTAATTTTAATCCTTTCAATCGATATTGATCGACTTGTTTAAGTGAACAACAAGAAAATTTTTGGTTGATTGCATCACGTTAAATTGTCGATCGTGTCTGGCAGGATCTTTTAAGTGATCACGACAATAAAATCTTGATCCGAACAAGACGACGAATTAAGAGCTCTTAAGCCATGTAACAAGGAGAAAATTGGCAAACTCAACCTCAACATATTTTTCTTCACTTTAATATCGGTAATAAATTTAATAGGCTCGCCACCTATCCAATTGATCGTGCGGCGCACTCAGTGATCGTGACTTGTTGTAAATTCCTCCAGATTTCAGGGATTTCAGAGAAAATCTTGTTCAACTCTTTCGGAAGATGATACCTGCATTGCGATTTAGGGACGTCTTAATTAAGATAAATTGCTTTCTATGACAACGAAATTGTCTTTTAACGGCATTGCTGCCACAGCTACTGTCGGTTCCGGTTGATTATTTATTTATTTAGAAATACTGACGCTATATAATATGTAGGTGGTCCCGGTTTCGATGGGGAAATAGAGCTTGAAAAGAATTAAAAGTTTTTAAGGTACCTTAGGATGATACTTCCTTTTGTTCTTCTTGGTTTCTTAGGGATAAAGTGCTAACTTTTGATTGGCCCCTATTGCGAGTGTAGTGTTTCGTTCGATTGCAAAATATTGAACAGTAGCGACATAGGGGCGATGGGCTTGTGCATTTCATACAAATTTCGGTGGTCAGGCACAAGGAGGAAGTCATGATTTCTCCATGTCTGGGACAGAGATATTCACGTCGTTGAGTAGTTCGTCAGAGTTAATCGACCTCTGTAACAAATCCTACGAAAAAAACAATTTTAGAGACCTTGCGTCTCTCCTAAAGAGTGTCGAGAGAAATCAGACTAAGCCTGGCAGCATAAGAAGAAAGGTAGATAGGGTCGCGGCAGGGGAGGCCGCGAAGAGTGAACCTAAGGAATTTGCACTGGACTGATTCAATTCGGTTAATATGGACGGCGAAGTAGGGGTCCCAAACCGAACTGGCGTACTCCAGAATTGGTCTGACAGAAGTTCAGTAAAGCAGCCTTGTTAAGCAGGGATCATCAAGCTTGTGGAATTGGCTCTGCTAACCAGGGAGTCCACGTGGTCCTCGAAGGAGAGACGGGAGTTATGAATCACACCCAGATCCTTGATCAAGTCGAGCCTGGTCAAGGCTTTTGATAGCTTATTGAGTAGCTGAAGGAAATAGGGCGACTTGCTGGCATTCAGTGGAAAACAATTATTGGAGCACCAATCATCAAAAATGTGCATATCAGAGCTCAACAGCGCACAGTCGTTATCACAGGAGACCGCTCGGAAGATTTTAGCATCATCAGCAAACACAGGATTCTGGACCTTGGCAAGAGCAACGAAATGTCATAATATAAATTATGAAGCGGAGCGGACCAAGGATACTACCCTCAGGTACACCAGATCTGATCGAGATTTCGAGGGATAAGGCGCTATGGAACAAGACGCGGTGGCAACGGCCGGACAGGTCAGATGACAGCCGCTCAACAGAGAGCAGCTGGGGAGCGAAACTCTGGACAGCATCGAAGCATAAAATAACCTTTGAGACCAGCAGCGCTTCGCACCCACGCACGAATGAACCATCTGGGTTGGACAAAAAAATTAGGTCAAGAAGCCTGTCCCAGTCGTTTGCGACTTCATTGCATTATGTCAGGCCAGCGCAGGGATAGGTGTCCAGGAAGGACAAGCCATGCTGAGGAACCCCAGAATAGGACACCAATAGCCTCTCAGTTTCAGAATACCGGATTCAATCGACACCCGGAAGGTTAAAGTCGCCAAGAACGACAGGCTTGTTAGATGGTGAGAGGGCGCTGCTAAGTTATCGATGGAAGTGGACAGCTGGTCATAAACTCCAGACGGTAAACTAGGGAGAATGAAGGCTGTGAAAATAATACAGAGTTCCGTGAAGGAACCTCATGGCGACGCAAAGACGCCATAACAGATAATGTAAGCTATGATTATGATAAATATAAACTGGGAGGAAGGAGATTAGGAAAAACGGTCAAGATGGGCGGGATAAAAATATAAGGCTTTGTGAAGGGATGATTTACTCAGATGGAAGTCAAAAGAGGGAAGGTCGTTCACTTTTCTTAGCATGCTGCTAATTGGTTCGCGTTGACCGTAGTTCGTGCGATGGCGGTCGAGTCAGAAAAGGGGAGTGGACCTTAGGTTGCGAGGGTTGGTATAGATGGGTAAAGACTGCAGGATTGAAGGGCAGTCTATGGCACCAGCTAATAGCTGATGAATGAAGAGAAGGTTGTAAGTCGATCAGTTTCAAACGGTCTTCATAAGGTGGAAGGTTGAATCTGTCTACCCACGGAAGATCACGTAGAGCAAAGCGAATGAACCTACGCTGGACAGATTCAATTCTTTTAGGGTTGTTTGCGTAGCTGACCATACCTGGCTGGCATATTCAAGGAGAGGTCTAACGAAGGAAATATAGAGAGATCTGGAAACATAAGGATTGAAGAACTCTCTAGACCAGCGCTTCACAAACCCTAGCGCGGAGTTAGCTCTGTTAATTATGCTATCAATATGGGAACGGAAATTTAGTTCACTATCACAGATTATTCCTAGGTCACACAAAGAGGTAACGAAAGGGACTGGTAAGTTGGTTAACATGTAGGTTCTCGGGGTGGAGGTAAGACGCTTGTGGGAATAAGAGATGGGCTGGCATTTGGAGACATTGAGCTCAAGAAAGTTTTTCGTGAACCCTGTGGTGAACGAATCGAGGTCATTTTGGAGAAGAAGAGAGTCGGTTGTGGGGGAGATATATTTAATTATTTTCATGTCATCAGCATAAATGGACAGCTCTGAGTATTTGATGACACAATCAACATTATTAATTGTAAGGATGAAAATTAATGGTCCGAGGTGGCTGCCCTGAGGGACTATTTTAAATGTAGCATAATAAAGTTAGTGTGTCGAGGGTGTTAAATCCTATCTTACAAACATAAATTCTAATAAAACTTGAATTTTTTACTTAACTACATCAGATAAGCTAATACGGGAAGGTATAAACCAATAGTCAGTAAAAAAACAGACTGCAGAAAATTCCTTTCTTTATCACAAAACACTTTCCATGAATTGAATTTTCCAATTAAAATTCCAAAGTGCAACAGAATTCTTCCTCATGTTCTGGTTTAACTTTCTGATGCAAAAAATTGATTTCTCCTCAAAACAAGATTCTTTTGCGATTACATCCCATTCGCAAGATCTGCAAAGTTTAACGGACGCTCAATGAGCCGGGATCCCGTCACTGATCATATAGGAGTGGGTGATCGTGCGTAATAATGGACCAATTCAATGGTTTCAATTAGAGATATTTTCGAGGCGCCATCCTCAAATTTAGGTCAATTCGTAAAATTAGTTCACAACATTAGCCTCGTACTAAATGTGCCAACTCAAACAATGCTCAGACTCTTCTTTTTCTTAGAACGTTGACAATATCTTTCTTCCTGATAATCGTAAATGAAAAATCGTGGGTGCTTCGAATTTGTGTTCCACAGTGCTGCAATAAAACGTCCACCTTGTCAACGTGAAGAAAATAAAACTATTTAGAAGCGTTTAAGTTGTGAGAAAAAATAAAATCGCCACATGTGCTACGAGAAAAACTTGGATCGTGTCACTGCAGTTTTCCCATCGCAGCTTCACATAGAGCAAGAAAAATCTGACGAGGCTGAAGGAGGATTTGTGGTAGCAACTATTGCCGCACCAGTGACAAGATCACCGATCGCAGTCATAGGCACTTCTTCGTCTTCTTTCAAACTTTTTATTTTTCCGATCTTACATTTCGAACGGTGCGCTTAAGACGCCATGGAATTGATATTGGAAGCCAAAACTATAAACGATCAACGATCAGAACAGAAGGTGCGATTATGTCAGTTTTAATTTAAATTATGACTGCAAAGGCTTTGCGGTCCCACTCAGAACATTCTGAAATGCAAACGACAGAGAAATATTAATTGAAACACTTTCAGTCAGATCTGTGCCTTGAATTAATTTGCTAGTGATCTTTGCGATCGTGCATCGTCTTATCACACATTCCTCCACACTGATCTCATCTCTCCTCGTCGTCCCTGGCTAATTATGGAAACGCATTCAATAAATCAATCAGACATTGTAGGAACATTTACGTAAACGGGCTGATGAATTGTGCTAATTATGCCGGCATGATAATCTCTTGATTGAACAAATGTGCTATGCCGATATTCTTTGGTATTCCTTAAATGTGCTGTATGATCGTGACTGGACTTTCACACCTGACTTGATTGATCTAGTGCATGGATGCTGTTTATATAAATGGGAATGCTTTGCTTATTGACAATCTAACACAATTTACATGTCAAATATTGGACAGTTTTATTGGCAGCAAATTGACGTCTTGGTTTGCATTGCGATTATCAGTGGATCGCAGTTGTCAGTTTTGTATTGTTTGTTTATTATGTCGCAAATATTTTTTTTATTGCAGAATTTTTAGAGATTGTGCAGGTATGTAAGGGCAATTGTAAGTTCTGCTATGATGAAGGTTACTACGGCTGATTTTGGGGAATAAGAGGCTGGGTTTCTGGTATATAAGGGGAGTTCGATCTCACCTCTGAAAATCAACACAGGATAACACACACTTCCACGCGGCCCAGTTGTCCACTATATTCCTATATTATTTTAGCGAGTAACGTAGCTTTGTTCGGGGTCAACCGTACCCTATAAGGAACCACGGCGTAAATTACATGTGGTCAAAAGGCGGCCTGATGACAGTGGCATTGCTTTAGTATCAAATCGTTCTGATACTTGATTCTAAGATGCTCCTGCAAGGATACATCATCTATGACACCTCAGCTGGTAAAATGTTAGTCATATAAAATACTGTACAATAAGAAGGGGTCAAAAATGCGAGCATGGCGGGACCAGTCTGAAGTCAATAGTGACTGCTTAAATCTTGGCACTATTTAATAGATAACTTAAGTGTGGTTTCGACTTTGGGACAATTAAAAATCAAAATTATTGGGAAAAATTTACCATCGCCAACCGGCGGACAAATCATCTGAGATGTAGTCGTCAGAAAGCTGTCCGCAGGGTTGATAATATAATCGGGTTCTGGATTAGGGTTAACGACTTGACCTTTCAAACTGGAACGAGAATTTGTGCATGTCTTAAAGTTGAGGTCAACATACGTCCACGTGAGTCAATAGCTTCCATAATGAAAATAAGCATAGAAATCATGATTATTTCAAAAAGCCTGTAAAAGCTAGAGCGTTAATCCAAAAAAGGTGCCATCCGATTAGCATGTCTTTAACCACTAGGGCAGCTAGAGGGTGCCCACAAGGCGATGTACTGTCACCATTAGGGCAGTTAAATAGTGCCAAGGCGGTGTATAGTCGCCGTTGCTCTAATTACTGGTAGCTGGTGGCCTAACGTTTTACAGCGAACGACAATCACCAAATGTAACAAGCTTCAGCGGGTTGGTTGCTTCTCCATAAGCAATGCTGACTTCTCCAACAGTTGCAATGGAAGCGGTAATTGGACTCACTTTCCTGCACATCTCTATCATTAAATGACTGGAACTAGCACCAGGAGATGCAACTTACATTAAATATGCCTACTGGTGACAAGGGTCGCATTAGCATCCTTTAGCACATTCCTGTCATAGATGTATTCACTGTAACGCACTAACTTTGGACGATAAAGGCCTTACATTGTTCACTAATGGTTCAAAAATTGAATATGATACTGATACTGGTATCTTTGCACCCAACACTACACTTTCGATTGCATTGCGTAGTTGGCCCAGTGTCGATGCCATCCAAATGTATGCCCTTAATAACGTCAATAGAAGATTAAGAGGGGCTGATATAACTCCCTCTAGTTTCCGTAACCCCTTGTGGGGCATGGAGCGGAAGAACAACTTTACCCGATTCGAAAGAACAAATGCAAGTGGACCTAAAATGTTAAAGTGTTTGCCGAATCGACATTTTCTCTGGAACCTCCATGACCTCGTTACCTGTTCTCAGCAGAAAAGAACCATGTGACTAAGCCTCAGCTGGCCATCGGCAAGAGCTATGATTAAGGTTTGGGTACATATGTTTGGATAGTTGTTATACTGGAGAAATGTCCCCTGGTTTACCCAGGCTAAGGCACTTGTTAGACCTTTACAATGATACCGTCGGCTTAAGTAAGGTAAATCTAAGGTTGCTTTCAGGCTACTTGTCTGGCCACTGTGAGCTGAGATATCATTTACACAGGAGAGGTCTGTCCAGTAAGACGGAGTGTCGGCTTGGTCTGGAAGACAATGAAATCTTCAATCGGGAATTCCTGAGCCTAGCTGATGATAGATCCTTCACTCTGAAAGACATTATGGCTTATCTAAGGGTAGCTGATCGTCTTTTGCATTAGTAGGGGTTCTGGTACAAAAAATCTCCCTGGTCGCAGTATCCACCATATATTTATATTTACTCGTATAGTATGGTAATCCAACCTGCTCTAGAAAGACTAGATTGTGATGTTGGCTTCGAGATGCGCTGTTAACGAGTCAACGCAATAGCATACGCTGATAGAAACAAAAAAAAACTACACCTGCTTGATCAAGAGCCTCACGATGTCAATTAATCATGGAATGTCAGGTCGACAAGAGGAGATAAGAAAGCCAAGAAACTAGGGTCTTTCTGAGCTCTACATCGATAAACGAGAACTAAAAAGAATTGCAACTGTCGATCAGTGTCCCTCTGTATAGATTTCCAGCGAGCTGGGGTTCAAAAGAAAAGAGTCAAATAACATCGCACAGGCTCATGGAACATGCACAGAACGCAAGGAAGACCTCGAGTTGGACGATCGCGCAACACATGGAGAAGATCCGTAGAGAAAGAAGGTACCCAGATCAACAAATCGTGGCTGCAGTTGAAGGGATTGGTGCAGAATTGGACCAGATGGATAGTCGATGTAGTAGACGCCCCATTTCCCACAGGGGGTTTAAGGAACCAGAGAGAGGGTTTAAAAGTAAACATTTTTAATAATGTCGAAAAAACGTTCCAGAAACCACTACACTGAGTATGTTTTTCCTCGATGTCTGCATACATGGATTCTAGAAATAATCCCTAGAATGAAAGACGACCGAGCCCGTGCAATTGGTTCCACTTACCAACCGACGTAATCGTAGGATTTTATTACAGGCCTGACGGGCTGTAAATACCACAATTGCAAAAGCATGTAACATTTAGCCAAAAGCTCTTACAATATATACGGGTTGCAAACTGGACCGGGGGGCCTGATGGGGTTTAAAGTAGCGATATTCTGGTGCTATCGAAATCATCTAAAAGCACCCTTGATCTTGTAATCGGTAACCACGTTACTATCATATACAGTAGCCCTTCCGATACTAAGCCATCACAAGCTATGTGTTTCTACTGGAGACTAGTGCGTCTCTTTAAAAGAGATTGTGGCGACTAATCCAATCAATCATTAGTACATCTTTGATCTGGTGGGGACTACGTTGAGAGTAAGCCCTCACGAGATCAGGTAGGCAATACGATTTACAGACACTGTTGTATAACCGAGAAGAGATATCATTTGGTGCACATCCTTCAAGTTTAATTCAGAGCTCTCGAGTACACAATTCTATACTGCGTTCGGCATCTAGAAGCCCGACTTAATTGTTTCCAGTGGTGATCATGCAATTGCATTGAATGTACAAGTTTTGTCGTAGCTCTACAGATTCAATTTTCGAAATAAGATCACGCAATCATCCAAACAGACGTCTTCCTTGGGTTTGTATAGGTATCAACGTAGAATCTACTTTCGCAATGTGTTGCCTCAAAGAATTTGGATCTTATCCAGAGGAAGTTACCGAATTCACGAGGAGCTCTTAAGATCCCTTCAACAGAAATATGTACAAAAAATATTATTCGACATATTTCCAAAAATCTAAGAAATAATTCTTCAAAAGAGCAAATCTTGAATCAAGGCAAGTCTAGACCATAAGCACATGGCACCTGTAACCACGAAACAAATTTATTCTTTGATACCCATACATCTGGAGAAGCATCACGTAACCAATAGTCCTTCATAGAACAAATGTTCTGCAATATAAACTAGCCAATTTTCAAATTTGCCTAAACGAAAGGTTTTTTTCAAATTTGTTATATCAGAAATTAGGAAACATACATACTACCCTTGCAAGCCACACTAACACTCATTCTCACGCCACCATCGTAACTTCTTACGTGTCGGAAAAACCATCAAATTTCTTCCTCCTTATTTTTAATCACTTTTCCGTCGTTTAATTGAAGTTTTCCTATCAGATAATTACCCGGGTCGAAACCCGCCAGTAATTTTCAGAGCTTTCGAACAATCAATTGGATTTATTCGAGTCTACAGCAACACCGGGTGGTGGTGTTCCGTTCTAGTCATAGATCATAAAATCTGATTGCCTCACCGTGTTGTGTCTGGAATTGTATCGTCATTATGTCTTCAATGGTTTTTTTTTTTTAAATCTTAATCTGTAGACCTATGGAAATCTAATTCGTGTCGTTAGTCGCTAGTGCGGTACAGACAAAGACTCGGAAATTGATATCTGAGACACTTGCACTGGCGTACAGTGAACTCTAAGTCTTAGCACATATGCCGTAGTGGTTTTGTGGTCTCTCTACGTTGATTGCGGCTTTTGCTATCACTTAAGATTGAAATGAATTCTATCATTAAAATCAATGGCGCTACTACATATATGACGGAAAGTAGTAAGACAATCTAAAATATGTTGAACGGATAACGGAACCCTCCACCAAAGAAGTTGATAACTAAAAATGTAGGCCACTTGAACTTCATTGAGTAATTCAATTCCTGCAAGAGGATTAGAACAGATCACAGCTGCTAATATTAACTTCATTGCCCAGGCAGAGCCTATCCAATTCCAATTTCCGGACAAAAGTGTTTATGGAAGCAAATCTTCATCCAAGTTTTAAGTACTAACGCGGACTTAAGCACAAGGACTCTGTTTAAAGATAAACACTGACAATTATGCAGGAAACCAAGAGCTCTCACTTTGTTTTGACAATAAATAAACTTATTGACGAGGTTTCTGAATTGTCATTGTCACCGTGAAAGGAGACTTGCCTGCACGTATTTGAATTCCCTGCATCACCACGTATCCATCTCAAGTGTAGACTTGTTTACGCAGCGATACACTATTTTTGCTACTTTGTCAGAAAGATAATCATCCCGCTAGCACAGTTGGAATTTATCACACTTGATCCACTTTAGGCCTGACTAAACAATTATTTCAGTAGCGGCCTAAATACACTAAAAATGACGCTGGATGACTGACAAGTGGCGGCCTAGTCTCATGTGTTGCAATATCACAAGTGATTTGAAGGTCCAGAGATGACATAGATGACACAAGTCAAATCATTAATTAAAACAAATCGGAATGGCGAGAAAAGTGCGCATGCGTAAGCGCATTAGTGCAAATCTTTTGCACTGACGAGTCACATATGTGCCTACTCAATTCCTGGTTGGATGCTACGTGGCAAATCGTTTTAATTTGTCAACGGAGGATGAAGCTAATTAGCAAGATTAGATGTAAATTTTTTAAATTCTTAGATAAGTTTTGATTTGTAAAAGTGTCCGGGTGGTTGTGGGACATTTTTTCAGAGATTTTTAGAAGATTTGAAATAAAAAAGAATTTTTGAATTATTTCATTAATGAATTGCTAGTAGTAGTTGTCGGCGGAGTAAGGGATAACGTGCTGGCCTTCCACAATTAGGGTTCAACCTTTGAGTATTCCAACACATAAAAATGTTATTGAGTGTTGCAGAGTAAGTTCGTAAGTTATCTTGAGGATAAAAACGAAAATTGTCATGATCATGTTGTGCAAGTAATTATGATAACCATTACGCCCAGGTAACAACTGAGTAAGATGGGAGTGCACATCGCCATGGCGCCTTATTCAAGGCTCGATCCTTGGAATAATCTATGCGTCCACCTTCCCTTGTGAGAGTTATCACATCTCTCCTGCCACACCCTCAGGGTGGCTCTTTCTACCCAGCGTCTCTTCTCAGTCATCTGACGGTCAGCTGATTTGCCAAGATGTCCATCAGTGGCATTTCTCTTAACACATACGCTGTTTCAACCAACATCGTCCTAAAGGCGCTGGCGACTGTTAAATCCCTACGACGGCAAACAGCTGTTTAGTCTTTCCCTGAAGCACTTCTCCTTCATAGATTTTGCCCAAATTTGTACTACGTACAAAAGTATTGAAGTAACCACTCTAGCTAGAAGTAGTCTCCTCGGTGGCCTAGGTCCTCCGATGTTTGGCATCATCCGCTATGCCTTATCCGTCTGCATATTCCAGGTGTTTTTAAAAATTTAACCTATCATCTAGCATGAAATAACATTGGAAGAGGCCAAATAATACATCACTCTGAGGTATTATTTGTCCTCTTCCAATGTTATTTCATGCTTCCCTACTCTCTACTCTTATGACTTCTTTTTTTCTGACTATTGATAAGGACGACTTCCGACTTATGCTTTGCCAGCTCTAGGCCAGGGGCTCCAACTATCTTTTAATGGTTTGGATGGACTCGCTGGTTGAGCACACTCTACGTCGTCCAAATATTTGGCGACAACTGCGACTGTTATGTCGCCAGTGAATCTCAGAATATTGTCGCCCCACGTAGATGCGTTACCCGTAGAACGTCATCCTATATAATATTCCACAGGAGTGGGGCTAGTACTGATCCCTGCAGCACTCTGGCGGTTATATGAATAGTGAAACAGTCTTTAGAAAACCTTACAATATACATTAGAACATTCAGCGTTTACATGGTTGTCATAATATGCTCTCAGTCAGTAGAGGTGACTGAGGTAATATCGCCACATTCAGCTCGTTTATTGTACCACCAATAGTTTGGCTTCTTACGATTACCATCATTACGTCTTGGCATTGAGGCAGCACAGGCCCTGCCGATGTTTTCAGCTATATGCGCAGCCTTTTCCACTGCGATTCCCGTTGGCATAGAGCTTTCCGTCAGGACTTCTTTAAACATTTTGGAGCTCCACTGTCTTTTCTTCCACTTTTTGATGTGGCTTTTGTCCAATATCCTTCTATTACATTATAAATGAATGCCTGATGATCGCTGTCATCAGATCGCTTTCATCAGAGCGCTGCTTACAAATGTAATATCTACCACTGAGGAAAGGTAGGCGTATTACCGACATTGGCCATCACGATGTTTAGTGTTTAAAGTGCTTCAACAGCACATATCCGCTGTGGTTTGTAGTCCCCCGCAATGAAAAGTGGTGGTATGTCACCCGCACCTGCCACCAACTTGTTTTGTACCAGCTCATACTGTACACTGAAGGCGCTCGGAGAATCGCATTTTGACCGCCTATTCTGGCTCTGATGAAGCCTTCCTCTGACGTTGCCATAATCTTTTGGAATAGGTACCGTTCACATGTCCATATAGCAGATTTTCCAGCTAAATCTGTTGACCATACCATACTTACTATTTAGGCGTTTGTAGGCTCGCTGATGATAGCAAAATCTATGTTTAACTCAAGGACTGACTGTGTTACAATTTCATGTGCAATTTCGCAATGGTTTTGGTTTATTTCCATTGAAGGTTGGGTAAATTAAAATCACCAAAAAGGATGATTTCGTCATCCGGGTTGGTCATACTGCTAGGAATTAAAATGTCGAAAGAACTTCGACTATCTGCGTCAATATAATTTGTGAAATTCGGAGGAACGTAACATCAGAGCAGGAAACATTCAGCTTCACAAGAGAGAGTTTAGGAATTAAGAACTCAATTACTAGCCTGTCGGAGAAAGCAGGGATATCAACCAAGCTGCAATCCAAGTGCGTGAAATTAATACACCGCCACCAAGAGCCACGGAGTCAGAATATATATCCCTACAAAACATCTGTTAGAACTTCTCAAGAATTTCAGGCTCATTAAAATCGTGATGAAGCCAGGTTTCGGTCAGAGCAATCAGGTCGTCAGGACAGGCAAGAGGATCCTGAAATAACTGCCTTCTTCTTGTTCTTAACCCCTTATAATTTATAGTGAAGGGAAATCGTACTTAGTTTTTTTGAATGCTGACAGTGGTTCTATTGTGAGTGCTACTTGCGAACTTAATACGGGGCGGTACATACCCACGAGCGGTGATATTATCAGGCCAGAAATCAGGGGCAAACATTTTATCGAAAAGATCCGGGAAGGAAGTCAACTGAAAAGGCGAAAGAAAGAGAGATCCAAGAAATTGAAAATAGAGGAGTGCAGGGTCACCAACCCCACTGCTCTTCCTCGCGTACCTAATTACGTCATCAACAATAGTTGATAGATCACGCCGTGAAACAAAGGATGACTTCGGCAAGTGAGCTCTCCTCAGAGCGAAAACCTTTTTTTGGGACATATTAATGGACCACAGTGGGTATGCATCTTGTGACGAGTGAGGATTAGACTGGAAGGAACCTAGAGATATATCTGACCCCGATATATCAATGGGAGGGGGGAGGGGGAGGGGTGAAGAAAGAAGAAACATAACATAACCTGGGCGCAGAAGCAGTGTGTCCACCAGTTGGCATAGTCATGGAAGGCTTACCAGCATGAACAGCAGCTATAGGAGAATACTAAATGGGCGGGGGAAATACTTGATCAGCAGGATGCTTTGTAGAAGCGCGCTTCCACCGTTTTGTATTACGTTTAGTACAACGATGCAATGCAGAGAGGACACAATAGGTAGACCCGCGGGGTAATCAGAGGAGGGCCTGGGTAATGTCTTATTTGTAATCTTAAGATACAATTCGTCAAACCGGAACAATTATCTTATTTATGAAGTCTAATTTCTTTATTGAAACCTCTTCTTTTTTAATTGATTGAAATGTTCTATACTATGACAGACTTATTGTATTATTTGAGTTGTAACTATCAAAGAAGGCAATATCGGATACTACGGACATACTAAAAGGTTCTATTCAGTTACGAATTCTCTTTTAAATTTTGTATCTCTAAAATTGACCCTTCGTACATTCCTTTGATATGATTCTCCAACTATTACCTTAATATTAAGTGCTAAATAAATAATTCCACTAATCATGTCTCCATGACAACGCTTTCAATATGTATTGTACAATTTGTTCCAATTTTACCTCATTTTTTAGATTGAAATGTTTTCGCTGCAATCAAAGTTTTGTCAATTTTAGTGGAAAGATTTCTTGAAAAACTAAAATTTCGTTCTTAATTGTTTGCAGTTAAAGCAGAAAATGACTTACACAAACAAAAGTCACGAAAATAATCGTAGAGTGAAGACTAAGTTCGACACAAAAGTAAACTTGCATAAACTTAAAAAAAAAAAAAAAAAATTAATTAAGCCTTTAAAACAAACATTAACAAAGCAAGTACCAGTCGGCGAATGGATCGTGAAATGTCCCCATTAAGGAGACTCCGAGAAAGTGCTTATGGAGTTGTGCAAGAAAATCCGTTCCATTGGGGAACTAACTTTTCAGCCCCGCTTAAGACATATTTTACGACTAATAGTCCTGGGCGGCTTTTTATTACGAAATATGAAAATATGAAAACGACAGGAGACATGTACGCCTGCCGTACGGAGCAGCACAATTATTAACTATATTTCTTACGGTTAATAGGCATCCTCTGTGCTCAGTTCAACAACTCAAAAGGGTTGAGGACTACTTAATTATAATTCATCCACCAAAAACCACTTGTAAGCTAATGTTAACATGCTCCTTTAACCGGTTGATTTTCTGCAGTGCCAGCTCCACTGTAATATGTCAAGTGAAGAGTAAATAGCGACAATCAGGGCACACGACTATCGGAATCTGTTCCAAGTGGCAGGGGTGAAACTAAGACCAGAAGGTGGAACACTTTTGAATATTCGATGAAAATTACGATTGTATCGCATGGAAATTGTATTTGACTACTGAAACTGGCTTGAATATAAAGTTGTCGATTAACACGTTCAATGCGCACGCGTAACCAGTTTGTGACCATCATGAATGCCTTGTCCATTCCCTCCCTAGACACACCTTCTGCATTGGTTCCACCTGATGCCGACCATTTCATATCTCTGAAAAAATCTTTCCACTTGAGCTATTGCGTAACTAATTGGAGGTGTCGATTAAAAGATTAATGGTCCTACCAATGAACCTTGCGGCACTAGCGTAAATAAAAACTTTAATGCTATGATGAACAATTTTTCTGGTATTTTTTGTAATTATCTCTAACAGTCAACTCTGGTTCCTGTCTATTCATTTGCTTCATCAAAATCGTGTCTATCGCGATAATAGTCGCCTTATCGTTCTGGAACGGTTTCAATCATACAAGTAATTAGATATAATCAATATTCGGCAAGTTAAGAATGAGTTATGCTTTAATCTGCTCACTGGGTGTCATCCAATTCAAATCATTTGAGTTATATTTGAGCGTTGCAGGGGGTTATAGACGAGGGTAGTTGATGTCGTTCCCCGTAATTACTGGCACGATATTGACTAAAGCGAATTGCATGAATACAGCCGTTCCCTAAAAACTTGTAGAAGGCATGACGTACTGTGTCTCCGCGAATATGCATTTCGCGTGGTGAAATGTTTGTTCGCGCATCGTTCCCAATTATTTGTTTGGATAATGTCGTTCAGTTTTTTTTTCTTAATTGTTTGTATAAATTTCACATTTTTCATACTATTTTAAAATAAAACCTCAAACCGTCGACTTTGTGAGAAGAATTTTCCTGGAAGAGACTGATACAGTCTCGTTGCGATTTAATATCAAATTTCCTTTGTATGGCGTCTTCTTGTTGTCGTGATTCCTTAATCATCCACGAAAAAACGGTTGTTAACACAAAAGTAAGGTTGTTTGCATGACATTTAATTAGACACTGAGCATCTGAAGTTTTGGGAGACTGCAAAGGCGCCCCCCCCCCCCCCCCCCCCCCCCACTCCATCATCTTAATTTGGAAAATTTCTCAAAAGTTGTTGCTTTTCGAGGTAATTAAATCTGAAAAGGTGAGTTGCAAAAAATCTATCATCTTTCCTAGATTTCGGGCTTGTTTGCTGGAGTTACTTGTGCTCCTATGTTCATTCACCTGATATCATTACCGTTTTTTCTGTTGTTGTTGTACTGCTACAGGAAAATTTAGCAGGAAAAGGGATTTTGCTTAGTGACAAATTAACAGGTTAACTAAACTGTTGTTAATTAGCAAAGAGAAAATTCAAGAAGGGTTAAGTGTAGGATACGGAATTGAAACTTAAAGGGTGGTTTGTTTGTTTGTAGAATGGCGCTAATTAGGAAATGGGTTTGAAGGGTATTATCGTCTGGGCATTATCCATTCAAAGATAAGACTAGAGCGAATAACATTTTACTCAAATGGACTTTACAAATATTTTGAAAATCACATAACGAAAACTCTTCACTTGTCTCATTTGCCCTATAAAAATAATAAACGTCTTTTTCATTGTTATCTCGGCCCAGTATTGAAGGTTAGTGACAGACGAACTCACGAGCCAGATCAACAGATCAGCTTCTCACCTCTTTGAGGTACGAAACCTAACGAAACTGTAAAGTTAAAAGAGGACGATTTTCTAAGTAGAGTAAATGTCTTTACCAGGATAAGACAGTCAGCACAGCATAGATTTACCTAGTCTCCCTTAACATAATCGCAGCAATTCATACTGGTAATTGGTAATTTTATTCAGCATAAGCACCGGCGAAAGTATCAGGACCAGTGGTGAGACGTCAAACATATCAAAGGCACTATTACGAAAACTTACAGACAGTGACTTTACAAGATTAAGTTGCAGTCCATTGTCTACAGGCGTATATTCTATCAAGTACTGCATTAATATGTGCCAAGCGAACCTCTAGAAGACCAATTGGCCTGGTTAGATACATCTGTGCATCGTCAGCATAGAGATGTATTTTTACATTGGGAATAATATGAATAAGCTGAAAAACAGCGGTCCTAATATCGAGTCTTGAGGGACTCCAAACTGTAGAGGCAATATTTTAGAATAAGCGTACCGGAGTTCAAAGAGAAAGAAAGCTTCTCCGTATAAGAATTCCATGTTTAATAATATTAAAAACCTTTGCGAAACCCAAGAGGACTAGGGTAGTGAATTTGCCACAATCCATTGTGCTTCTAATATCAGATATTATCTGTAATGTGTTATTACTACAACTCTGTCGAAAACTTGATTGTTATCGGGATAAAAGGTTATTACATTAATTTGTCTAACACTTTAAATAAAAAGCAAAATAACCTGATTGGGAGAATAGCCACCGAGGAATTTGGCGAAATTTTATTTGGTTTTTTTTTATTCGATCTGCCCAAAGCCTAGTGGACAACCCTTGTTTTTGCATTGCTGCGAGCTAGACAACAGCCCAGAGACGGAGTGGATTATTTTAATTTCTTAATAAAAGTTCACGGGGTGACCTGGTCTTAAACCCGGGACCCCTAAAAATATGCTAAAGGCATCATAGGGTTGTCCCCTGGGCCTACCCAGTCCACCTCCAGAACTATATAGACACCATCTTTGTTTCAATGCTCAATTTGTTTAGAGCCAGCTATAATTAGGTATACATACCGCACTCATGGAGGAAAGTAGTTATGGTAGGGCTCTAGAGCTATCTTAATCATACAGACTAATTTATGCTAATGGAGCGAGAGATTCCATCAACACCTGTGTGTGCATTAGGGCGGCTAAAGAGTGCCCACAAGGAGCTGGTTTCCAGCAGTAGGTGAGCTCTTAATTTAGAATTAACCCTTCTAACTCAGAAGGCGCACTTCACAAGCAGAAGCCTGGAATCAATTGACCTATTCACCAGAATATAACATATATTGAGGAAACAAGCTATGTGAGCTTGGCTTTCAGGCAGTCGGCAATTTTTACTACAAGGAAGTTCCACTCGACTGTTACTGATGTAATGAAATCAGCTCTGCGCACGGTTACTGACTGATGCGAAAACGAAGATCTCACTATTAACCCTGCCGTGCCTTTCACAAGAAGGCAAAATTTGGACCTTGGCTCAACTTCGATCAAAGGTACGGTCATTGAGTGTTCCAATAAGGTGAAATATTTGGGCCTTACGTTCGATAGAAAACTTAATTTGAACGATCACTTTGATTCGACCCTAAATAAGGCTACACGAGCCCCATGGGCCTGTCGGAAGGACTTGGGGTCTCACCTCGAAGGTGATTTTATAGTTATACAATACAATTGTCAAACCAATTGTAACTTACACCGCTTTGTCTGGCGGTTAAAATCGCGGGTTTGCCTGTCTCGACATAACAGGATAAATGAAGACCTGTCCAACAGCTGTCATACAGGCGGTAATTGGACTCTCTCCCTCTCTACATCTCTATCCTAAAATCGACTGCAATTATTGCTTTTGAGAATGCAGCTTACAACTAATATTCCTAATATATTTCTGGCATAGATGTGCGCAGAAGATTCAGGATTCTCTTTCCTGATCGAGCAGACTGGGATGCCACTAGTTCAAGTCTGGGACCTAGTAGCCTCAAATAGTTCAGTGATGGCTAAAAAATGGAACACGGTACTGTTGCTGCGGTCTTTGGATCCAGCAGGGTAATTTTCCTAGTGTATTTTAAGCCGAAGTCCATGCCTTAGAAATTTATGCCCTTATCAGCGTCAACAAAGGAGTTAAAGGTGCTAATATAGCTAACTTCTCTGATAGCCAAGAGGCCGTCAAGGCCTTATCCTCGTGGAGTTTTTGCTCGAGGCTTACTAAGGGGTGCTTTGACACGTTCCAACAACAAATCGCACATAATAGGATCAAGCTCGGTTGGATACTTGGTTGAGCTGGCCAGGAAGAGTTCATCCTCTCGGTGCAAAGGCCCCGAACCTTATTGCAGCCTGAGCTGGCCGTGTGACAAAAGATTGGACTATGAGTCAACAGCTGCTATACTGAAGAATTATGCTAGGACTTACCCAGGATAAGGCGTTTGCTAGGTCCTATGCTTACAATAATACCACCGCGTTAAATAAGGCGGATTTCAAGTTGCTATCAGACTACCTATCGTGCCACCATGCGGTAAAAGATCGTCTACACCAGATGTCTAGTGAAACGGATTGTCGGCTCTGTCTAGAAGACGATAAAACTACAATGCACATTATGTACTTTTGTCCTGCCGGCTGATGTTATATCCTTGCCTGTAAAAGGCCTCTTTGCCTACCTGATGGTGCCTGAGTGTCTTTTACAGTGGTCGTAGTGCCCACCGTACGGATAAACTCCTATTAATAAAAAAAAAAGCAGCGCTGCATTTCTCAGCAAGATAATTCTCCCGTTATTCTTCCACAAACATTTTATAAGAAATTTTTTAAAATCTGTTAGAGGGGAGCTATTTGCTATATATTTTGGAGGACGACTGCTTAACTCCTTGCTGTTAAAGCAACAATTTAAACATTGGTTTTATGCATAAAATGATAATCATAAAAAACAGCACTAAAACTGAACTATACCTTTTTTTTGCATGTACATCTACCTTCGTTTCTCGTTTATTTTTTATCAACTAATACCAAAAATAAGAACACTTACCATATCCGTACTGCTTTGCGTTTGTTGATATCACAAAACTCAGTATACATCCGATGAATAAAAGTTGTGTGGGGTGAAACCACCCCATTTCGGTTGTGATTGTATCCCGCTAGATCGGTAGCTGATTAAAACATTTTCAATTATCATCACACATAATAAAAAAAAAACAAAATATCGCTTAAAAAATCACATCTAGATGGCACTGTGATCTAAATGAAAAAAAAGGGTTTATCCTCCTTGAACGTAGGACGAGTGCAAAACACCAACATTGCCACGTGTTCAATTGGTAAATCCTTGAACGCGTGTTTCAACTGATTTCTGACTTTTTTCCAGCCATTTAATTTGGTCTCTTTTCGCGTTTAATAAATTCGATAATGGAATCCAACCATAATTTCGGCATTAAAATGCAAATTTTAAGTAATTTACTGCTCTCAATATTTTTATTTCATTACCACTGATTTGGATCATTGTTGAAAAATGTTTTTCCGTACGCGTACCACAAAGAGTTCTGGTAAATTGCTAAGACGGAGGTCGTTGCAAAGTGGAAAAATAACAGAATTTTTTCTAAATACCGATTTAAGGATTTTATATTATAATGTTTACAAAAAGAAAAGGGCGAGGGCAAAAAGGATGCCTTGACGACAGAAGGTCAAATCATTCGTTTAGAATTTTCCACGCTTCGAATGATGTCAATCTGTGAGTGTATTCTGCCAGAGAAACATTTTTATGGGGTAAAAGTGTTATTGTAATGCAAATCATATCCTGATGACAACGACGATATTTTCTCGTATATTTAGCTTTAAGGATGTATACAGCTCGGTTACGATGATTTCTTCCTTTCTTCTTGTTTATGGGCGTGATTTTGCTCCCTATGATTCCCATTTCTCGAGCACTTTCAGTTAAGGGAATTCGGGGAGTACCCAGTTAGAATGTTATAGCAGTTTTTTGTTGTGAACGGACTTTTTTCTAGTGAAAACCGAAATGGAATACGCTTTTCATTGACAGCATAGCATAACTGCAAATAGTAAGCCGGAAAGACTGGAACCCTGCGGTGCACCACTTGTAAGTACATACCGCTCTCCGGAACTTTTATTTAAATCGTTTACTCATAATGCCCTCGGATATGGTCTGGTAAGTAGGGGAGTAAAAATAATGTTAAGAGCCACAAGGATGGACGTTAAGACTACGTCGTTTAGATGAAAAACAAAATTAAATGTGTTGAGGTCATTTATGTTAAAACACAGATTAAACCTTAAAACGACTTTAATTATTTTACATCGTTAAGAAACTTAAATATTTTTGTGGCAATCTCAATTGTTTGGAAATTTTTCGCTGATGTAGTGCAAGAGATTGTGGAAATACCAGGCACGTTTTTGTTTAAAAAATACAAATTTTAGTTAATAGTAGTTACAGATAGACTTATTACACTAACTGTCCTGCAACAGGGTGCTTTAACTAAATGCGATTCCATTCGAGTCACAAGCAAACATAGGAAATTAAAAATTGAATGGAATTGAAAGCAAACATTAAAGGGTTCCACGCTATTACTAATTTCCTGTACTTACGATTGATTTTAAGAAAACTTTTTTAAGTGTTGTAACCCAAGGATACAGTGGGGGTAGGGTGACTTAAGTCGTCGGTGGTGAAGTGATAACATGTAGGCCTTCCAATCCGGAGGACCAAGCTTCGAATCCCAATAACGGTGACCCCTGGTTGTTTTCTGCTGACAACAGATTACGCTAAAGAGGCCATTGGGAGTTGCAGAGAAAATGATAGTGGTTCGGAATCCACTTTAAATTGTGGGTCCACTTGCAATTCTTGTCTCGAATAGAGTGAAGTTCTTCTCCTGACCTATGCCCTACAAGCGAAACTAGAGAGAGAGAGGGCGAACTTTATGTGCATTTTTTGAAGTTTTGGGCAGAGATATTTGAATAATTCGCTTTTATTTTTAGTTGTCGTTATATTTGCTTTTTTATGATGGTGCCTTTCTGCAATTAAACTGATTGGTTGGTTTAATTTTCAAGTCCTGCTCGACATACCTAATTAGCGCTTAACGCGCCGTTTTGGTACCACATCCTGTAAGACCCAAATTGTTCATCTCGGCCTATCATATATAACGAGGTAGAAGTCGTGAGACGTCAACGAGACGTTAGGGCTATTTTAAAAACCAACCCAAGAAATTGAGAAATTGGGCTAATTCCACGATCTTTACTCCTGAGATTGATTGCAGGTTCCCCAGTAAATAATCTCCCAATAACTTCCCCGTAGTACCAGCTAGAGCTGGGCACTTGCACAGAAGGTGAGATAAGGTTTCCTTTTCACTTGTATTGCCGTAACTGCGACATTGAATGAAACGCACAGCCTGGAGGCATGCTACCTATTAGACAGTGTAAACCGCGACTATCTTAGCAACGAGAGCACGAGACCTATGGAGCAGCTCCGCTATTCTATTTTTGTTAAAGCTTGAAGAAGGTCGCCCTAGCAATGGCACAGATTGAGGAAGCAGTCCGCTTTCGCTAAGTAGTGCTGGAAGAGTTCTCTTTTAAGGGAATTCAGCGAATTCCGCTCCGAAGCAGATCCGTGCCTGGCAAGTTCGTCAGACCTCCCATTCCCTGGTATATTCGTATGACCTAGAACCTATAGAAGGGTGTTATTGTATTTATCTTCCAGAGAGTTGAGTTTTTCGCTGCACTACTTCACTAGCTTCAAGGAGGTGGTAACCGAGTTAAGCGCCTTAATAGTATCTTGACTATCCGTAAAGATACCAATGTTCATCACTGTGACTCATCGCGTCCCAGCAAAGAGTATGTCTTCAGTAAGCACCTCCGCCTGGAACACGCTCGCGTTGTCCATAAATCTACAGAATTCCGATATATGTGGTGTTTCAGAGAAAACACCCGCGCCAGTGAACAAGATGGTGTGGTAAGCACCTCTGCCTGCAATCTGCTTGCGTTGGATTTCTTATACTGAAGCTTTTGGTAAAATTGAGGTTGGATATTGTGTAATCAGACTTCATAGCAGATAATCCTCTCTGTGCTTGACTGAGGACATTGCTGTGGTCATAGATTTGGCCACCCAGCATCCAGTTTCTTTCAGCCTTCTTGCGCTACATGACACCTGGTAGCCGATATTGAGATGAAGAGGTGCAGTAGCACCGAGCTGGCCACCAAACTAGGGAGCCATAGGTGAAGATTGAACGTAGCACTGCTGTGTACATCTGCAGCGTCATTTTATCCCAACCATTTACCAAAAGTGCGATTGCAGGCATAGAGAGCCAGATTCGCCTTTCTGACTCTTTCTTCTATGTTTTGCTTTCCGTTCAACTTCGGGTTTAAAACAACTCCCAAGTACTTAACTCTAGACAATAACGGGAGAAGATGTCTATTAAGTTTGGGCAACGCAAAGTTTGGTACTTTGATTTTAGTGGTAAAAAGCACCAGCTCGAACTTTACCCAATTCACAGACAGAGTGCACACTCTTTGTACCATCTGCTAACGTTGTTCAGCGCATTCTCCATGGGAAGAAAATGAGAAGGGGGAAATGGGAAATGAGAAGGAAATTTCTCGATACCAGGATTACTAAATCCTCGGTATAGACAGGACCTACTCTAAATACAAGCCCGGAAAGCATGACAGTTTATTTTACAACCAAGCGTGTCGTCATTATTTCTTTTATTTTTGTCGGTTGTTTACACCACCAATGCTCAGCTGTTCGTGTCAACTTCCGGGCTTGTATCTAGAGTAGGCTGTGGCGAAGGTGATAGCACTCCACCCAAAGACATACCCCTACTGAAATGCCTACAAAATGGTTAGTACCCTATTCGGCGACTTTTTATTTACATTTTTGTAAGTGCAGTTGTTATCAATGATCAGAAGTTTTTACTTGTTTTCTTACATCTGTGGTAACAAAGGGACTAAGAAGCTTTCTCACCCGTAAGTAGTAAATAGGAAGAACATTTTCCCCTACGAAACCGGACGGAAGTCATCAGAACTTTATAAAATCTTGTCAGAAGTCTACAGTATCAAATCAATAAAAAAATCATTGCCCTGCCCCTCCACTAAAATGTAAATTTGCTCTAAACCCTAAATTCCAATAAATGTCAAAACGTTACAATATCTTCTTCTTTAATAAAATATGTCAAATAATTAATTTTTCACTTCCTGTTGGATGCAATTTAATAGCCACTAGAATTGATCATAATTCTAAATGATGACGTACTAACAATCATCGTCATCTTGGCTAGACAATAAAAAAAAAATTTCATAAGACAAACTCTTTGGTTGGAATTTGCAATTCAATCCGCAAATTGCAACTGTCTTGAGGTAAAACAATGGCATCAGCCACAAGAGAAATTGGAAGCCCTTTAAAGATGATTACATTCGTCACATAATATCATGTCGTGTATCTCACGTGCTTAAGCGTCGGCATTATATTTCGAAATTAAATAAGAAAAGTAATGCACGGAGCGTTGTCTTGAGTGATGGTTTTAGGTTAAAATGAACTCAGTATTCGACAAGAGATTTGGATGATGAGTGGTTTTATTTTTTAGGTGATAGCACATTTTTACATCCAGCAAGTTTACGGGGAGAACGGGAATGAACGATCAAAAAATATATGTGAAATTGACCAGTAGCGGATTAACAATGATTTTTTTCTGTCATTCTAAAAATTGTGGGAACAAAAGCCATATTTTTGAGTGTGTTTTGCTTCAAGGATCCTAAGTCCAGTTTCCACGTATTTTCAAAAGACGTATTTATAGGGTCCTAATACCGAAAATCGATGGTGACTATAGGAAATTTATCATTGAATAAGATAAGCGGTAGCATGCGCTTCCAGTTTTAGGACCATTCAAATATTAATTTCCTATATTTAAGATCGATTGCAATCGAATCGTCTTCGGCAAAAGATGCCATAATGTACATATGTGTTGCCAATTGTTGGTGTTCTCTTGTAGTTGCGAAAACATAAATTTAAGGCTTTCGTCATACTTTTGGCAACTTATTTTTATTACCTAACAAATTGAACTTCAATTTGTATTTATCTTCTTTCCATTTGTTTTTTTACAATGTCTTCAATAAATTCACACAAAAAAATAATCCATGAACCAAAACAAAAATAAATTTTTAATTAACCACTGCACGAACAGAAACGACGCTTCGTTGCTCCACATCTATTTTTTAAATTTACGAGCCCTGTAATTCTCAGAATTGACTTAAAACCCCTTTGAAAGATTCATCAATTATCCCAATCGCATCAGTTTTGTACCATTAAAAATGCACCAAAAAAAAAAAAAACGCACTCGAAAAATTCAAAGTTAAATTTAATCCACAAATCAACAATAATCAAATCTGGCCCAATTACTTGACTGACGATAATGCATACCATCACCTTAATGACAAAAGTAGGGAATAATGTGTGCATAAAATTAGAAATCAATAGACGCGAGAACAACAACAAAGAGGTGTGAATTTTTAAGAGCAAAGGTCCTAAAATAGACCTCTGTGTAATTCCTCTGAACATGGCCTTTCTGGTGAAGTGATAAATTCTTCATCTCAATGCGGTAACATATGTGAGTTGTGTGATCCCGAAATTTGCTGGATGTTGGTGGTACCAGACAGATTGGCTCATGATAATATGGTGGATCCAGATTTAGACAACGATCAATTCAATCGTAGGCAAGGGAAGGCAAGAATATGGCGGGAACTGATTTTTTTTCCAGATTTTAAGATTTAGACAAGTGATTTGGGAAAGAAGTGTTTACATGCAAAAGAAACATCTTAAAATGAAGTGTAAGAGATGGTAATCCGTTTTTAATGCAATGTCATTGTAATTTTTTTAATTGCTTAATTTTTTAATTGATGAGATACAATGATGTGTTGAGCAAAATTCTTTGCAGTTGGATCAATTATTTATCTAACTCTTAGGGCCTAATATGATAGTGGGTCTTAGTTCTACTAGACAAAGACCAGCTTCGACATTTAAAATATTTTAGAGTGTCCTGTTGTAAATAATAGATTCGAAAACAAATCGGCACTCGCAACAGGGTCTAATAGTATTAGTAAAAATACAATTTAAGATCAAAATATAAAATCCGGCTAAAGGGATTGTTAGAGAATTTAAAAAGGAATATTTAAAAACAACTTTCCGATTGCTAAAATATTAAGACATGTAGACCAATTTGAATGGCATAGTTGGATTTCCTTCCATTGTGCGACATGTTGGCTAACGCTATACTACTATTAACAACGGTTTTCAAATTCAGGTAAGTTATCAGAAGGCAGCATAAGACTGAGCTAATAAATTGACTTTCGTTATCAAACCCCCTAAATCTGTACTTAAATCGGTTACAGCCATAAAAAGCTTGTGTATCCAGTTACACTGGGTGTCAAGTACAACATAGACGATACTGCAATAAGTAAAATGAGGAGCTATGAGAGACAATATGAGGTTTTTTCAAAGTTCAATTGGTATAACGTAAGCGGAGAGATATAGCTGTAAAAGACTGTCACAAATCTTTTGCAACGTAAACGAAACTCGACGTTTTTGGACAGAGCCATAGACTAGGCAAATATGCGAGCTATTTCATTGTTGGTTTTCAGTCAACTCAATAGATCTAGAAAGACAAATCTAGATGTCATCAACGTAAATTCACATTCTCGTTTACCTCATATAGGTCATTTATAAATAAGGCGAACAACAGCGGGCCTAATATGGATCCTTGAGGAACCTCTGAGAAAACAGGTAGAGGATTAGAAATATTATTAGAAGTTTTAAATTACTATCACTGATCTGATAAAAAACCCTTTATTGATAATATGTTAAAGACAGCAGTAGAGAGCAGTAAACATCCGGAGAGGAGAATCGAGATTGCGCGGGAGAATAGGCACAAAATGCCTATGGGGAGGAGTGTAGTCTCCCATTCTGTGGAACATTACTGTCGATTCATTGCTACGCAGGCTTGATGAAGAGAGTATACAAAACGCAAAAAAAATCAAAGAGCTAACAGGGCTCTACATCAATATGGGAGGGTGTATGGTAGAAAAGATGGCGTTAGAGATGATGTTAGGTTTGCTGTCATTAGACATATATGTGTATATGGGTCCCTCCCTGAAAATAGTCTAACTGAATTCAAAATTTTCACGCATTGATCCAAAATTGATGGAAGAGCAGAAGCAGGAATCTTCAGTGAGGCACTGAATCTGAAGACTCATCTAAGTGTGGGGGCATATACATCAGTTTATCAGGCGAAGATGCTGGCTTTGGTCTAAGCGCTGGATTACATGCAGAAGAGTCAGGCGAGGGTTAAGAAGATAGTAGTGGCACTCGACAATCAGACAGTGATTAGATGTATGGACAACACCGAGTTCAATGCAGCGCTGGCCTTAGAGTGTGTCCGTGAACTCAACACACCTTATTGAATTAGATGACACTGGCTTGAGTGAGGGGGCATGTAGGAAAAGAAGAAAACGAGAGAGCAGATGTACTGGCTACGCTGGGAGCTGCTTCGAGTTTGCAAAGTCCGGAGCCGTTCACTGCCTTAGACGGAGGCATGACAGTTAGCCTGTTGAAGAGTGGGCCAATAGGCAGAAATGGCAGCAGTGGATCGCCGCGGATTCGTGTAGATAGTGATTGTAGCGGACAGAATTACTGAACAGAAGGGGTGCCTAGATATGGATCGAAGAGCTCTGAGATAGTTGACGGCACTATAACCAGGACATGGTGTTATCTCAATAATATCAATATCCTGGAAGATGATATCTGTCTGCTGTGCCTGGAGGAGCAAGAGACAGCGGGGCATATAGTGTGCCAGTGGGACACCACTACTTCTTCTTTTTTGTTTGCTTAATCTACAGTTTTTAGCGCATTAACACCTATTTCCCTTATGGATTATACTTTAATATTCAGATTGGAGTAAAAGTCTCATTATGTCACAAATCGTTAACACAATTTTCAATGGTTTTGCAATCTAGTGTAATTCATTCCCCGACATATGTACGAAGGTCTCAGAGAGTATATTTTAAATACAGGCCTTAGAAATAAGGAGTCTTTCAAAAGAACAAAAGTCCTCTCCGCGAATTTCTTTCAACAAAAATAAACATTTTCACATCACATCTTTAAATTGTCTGTCGTTTCAGAAGCACCTTTATCCTCATTGAATTTAAGTAGACCAAAAAGAGCAGTACGGCACAACTGTTTTCTATTGAAGATTTCATCCCTTTAGGATTCTATTCATATTCGCTAAATGCGTTTAGCGCACCTTGTTAAAAATAATTTGAAATCATTTTTTCTCAACTAAAATATACAACAAGAATAGGTGCGGCGCATAAAAGGGCTCCAAACAAGCAGTTAACAAGAGGACATCTTTCCGCAGTTTACCTATTTATCTCACGCGGATTGAGAACATTTTAAATAAGCACAAAAAATTTGAGAAAGGTAAAAAAAACATTGATTCTTATACAAAAATTGAGGGGATAACAAGTGTGTTTTTTTCTTACAGAGTTTCCACGCTAATGAGATTCTCATTTACCAGGTGCATTCGCCGGCAGTTGAACTTTGTAACCTATCCGGGAAAATTTTCTGATTAAACTTGATTGAATTGCCCTTTTTTTGTCCAATTATATTAAACACAATTTGATATTATCCGCGGACAGGGAGAAGCACTAGAAGAGGGTTGTATCGATGAAGGCTATTTTTGTTGATTCTAGAAATCCAGAAAGTATTATAAGACGGTCACTTGTCGACGATGTAACATTCATTGTAACACGAAAAATATAAAAACTATTTTCGGTGAGAACGAAAAGACATTTCAAATTTAAAAATAGACTTTGAGGCGCACTCCCGATATATATAGGAAAAAAATAAACTTAGCAATGAAGTGTCACACACTTGAGTGGCTTGAAGAAACGATTCAATGGCTAGCCAGTGAGATAAACTTTTCATTTCAGTGAATAAATCTTGCATTTTCAAACAAAAACAGCAGTCCCAAAACATATCGCTCAAAATAAGTGATAATAAATTTTGTGAGTCACAAGAAAGTGTTGATTTGGTGAAACATCTTTTTTCTCTGGCCTTACACCTGACCTTTCGGAAAAGAGCTAGTGTGACATATAGGATCCCATTTAATTTTTTGCAATATGCGTTGAGTGGTTAGTATAACCTGTTAATTTACGTTAAAGCATATATTAATTAAAGGTACAATCAAACCTTGGTGGTACAAGTGAAAGTAATTGCCAGGTCCCGCCATTTTAACCCTCGAAAGCCCGAAAGTCACTTACCCTATTCCTATAGAATCGAGCGAATTTATTACAATCCAACCTGCATGAGCGAGAACTACTCAATAGAGCTTTAATAGCGATCGCATCAATGTGGTCATCGAAGGTAATACGGCCATTGAGGTAGACTTCCAAGTCCTTGGTCTTATTAAGTCTTTCCAGTACACAACCATGCATGGTGTAACTCGAGTCAAAAGGATTCTTTCTACGAGTTAATGACATAGACGTATATTTACTAATACTAAGGGGAAGATGACAATTAATAGAACACCAATTGTAAAAGGCATCTAAGTCAGAACTTAAAATATCACAGTTACATACAGACGAAACAATCCGAAAAATTTTGGCATCGTCAGCATAACATTGAGTTTTAGAATATTTCAAGAACGCAGAAACATCATTGATATAGATAATAAATAATATCGGGCCGAGATGGCTTCCTTGAGGCACACCAGATGTATTGCAAATTGACTTGGATAGGAAACCACGGAACGACACACGCTGGGTTCGACATAATAAGTATGCGGGGACCCAGTTAACAAATGGATGGAAAGCGGGGGGCTGCTAACTTGCTTTAGTAAAATCAGTAAGGATACAATCCACTAGCTTGCCAGTTTCAATTTCAGATAACCAGAAATTAGAGAATTTTAGAAGGTTTGTCGTGGTGGACCTCCCCTCCATAAAGCCATGCTGGAAAGTGCCAAGATGTGGTTTGCAATGTAACTGAAGTACATTGCAAACTAATGCCTCAAAAACTTAAGCAATGCTATACAAGTTTGCAATGAGTCTTTAGTTTGAAATTTCAGAAAGCTCGCACTTCTTTTCTGTTTGTCTAGTTCACGTAAGCCATTGTGGGTCATGGGGCGGGAGAAGAACTTCACCAGATTCGAGACGACGATTCCAAGTGAACCTTAAGTGGATTTCGAACCACTGATATTTTCTTTTCAACCTCCAGGGCCTGTGATCTGTTGTTAGCAAAGAATAACCAAGAGAAATAATTATGGATACGAAACCATACCAAATAGATAAATTAAATAAATAACAAAGAAAGAAACAAAAGCAAAAGGCCAGTTCTTTATTAGGGAAGCAGGAACACCATCAGGACCACTTACCCTAATTCTTTACCTTCATAGGCATGCTAATGCATCTTAGAGCTGT
Source organism: Leptarthrus brevirostris (assembly GCA_964036015.1). Lineage (NCBI taxonomy): Eukaryota > Metazoa > Arthropoda > Insecta > Diptera > Asilidae > Leptarthrus > Leptarthrus brevirostris. Next base: position 7,920,565 of record OZ038374.1, on the reverse strand, counting down.
CCCCTGGGCCTTGGCTACATTATAAATAAAGCTAGGACCAAAAGGGACGTTGCTAGGGTTACGGCGATGTGCATGGGTCATCGCGGACCATACCTTTGGCATACCTTTTAACGCACATTGTCGCAACTGCAAGGTTGGGGTGGCGAAATAAAGTCTTTTTCTGTGCGAATCTCCGGCACTCACCAGTGCAAGATATCGGGTATTCGGCAACCCCTGTTTCAGTGAATTGGAGGAGACTTCAACGAGAAAATTTGGAGAAGTCATCCACTTTCTGAATGCTATAGAGTGAATCTCTTAGCCTCCTCTCTCTAGTGTGAGAGATAAACGTTGCTAGGTCCAACAGCTTATGAGAAAAAAAGAACTAGCAGCAGTCTTACGGTTAAAAAGCTTATAAGCTCTAAGTTAAAGAAAACTGGTAATAGCTTAATGAAAATAGAGAACTACGACTACAGTTCTAACTTTTTTTTTCCTTGTCACCAAGACAGAGTCGGAAATAAATTTTGGTCAGGAAAATTTTTCGAGTTAAGGAAAACAAAGAAGATAAAAGAAAATTCCAATAGAATCTTTCAAAAATTGAAACCGAGTAAAATAAAATCGGCACGTTTGTCAGTAATAAACTGGTCATACCTAAACTATTTAATGAGATAGAAGGTGAAATCCCAGGAATCAACAAAGAATTGTAAAAAAATGCGATGTTGAAATAAAAGCTTAAGGGATCTTCAAGTCCCAGATCAGGCCTAGACTTGAATATAATTCCCATATTTGGGCAGGGGCCGGACACACCGCATTGCCGCGTAACGCTATTAAAAATATTGGCCATCACTCAATCTCGCATTGACTGTCTGAATCATCGACGGAATGTCGGTTGTGTCTTACTTTTTCTATCGATATATCCATGCCCATTGTTCTTACGTAATTGCTAGCCTGATTCCTTGTAGATACATGACAACGAGCGATATTAGAGCTTCAAGTCGCTCTCAACCTCGTACTCTCCAGGCCAAATTTGAACGTACCGTTTCTAAGCAGAACAACACGAATGTGGAATAGTTTAGGTACCATCTTCTGTTTTTCCTTTATCTTATGAGCCCGAGGAGTCCATTGACACCTCCTTCACTCAACCAGCATTTCCCTTAACCTCAATTTACATCTCGACAAGGCTGTACTTAAGCATCATAGGGCATCCCCTGAGCTTTGGCAATATCATATAAAAAATTTTTGGGTTGATATTAAACTTTGAATTTTTGTCAACTGCGCTATTATATTTTATTAAAAAGAAACAATTAAAACCCGTCAGCAGCAAAAAAAATGGTTTTTCAGTAAGATAATGCACAACAACATACAGCAAAGCAGACACAGGAAAAAGTAACGAATTTAGAGTGTAAATAGTGAATTAGCTAGATGCATATCTCCCGGTGATCTGCAAGTTCATGCAAAAATTCGACAAGTTCACAAGCCTCCACCAAATATTTAGACACCAAAGAAGCAAACATCCGGCTCTGCCACTGGTTGTCCTGGGCACAAGAATGTATACGTTGGCATATAGTTTCCGAACACCATTTTATCCGAAACCATCTAGACAAATATCGTTGCCCTCCAAATACCGCTCTACATGAAACGCTATTTTCGGCCGAACTTCACGCCTTTATGCAAAAAAACCTTAGATATGCGACAAGAAAGCAATAAATCCTCCTTAATCGGCTCCGTTTAGGTGTAGGTGTTGACATAAACAAATCAATCGGAACGTGACGTGCCACCAAAACAATAAATTACACCAAAACTGACCTTCTTCTCAAGCAAAATTGCTCTGTAAATTAGTTCTGATCAGTTTTTTAGAGCACTCGATAGATCGGAGGTGTATACGACAACCGAAATAGATCGCTTTTGTTATGTAAAAATTTTATCGTTTCTTGTCCATAATTAGAAACAAAAAAAAAACCAACGAGTATTTCTCGGTCAGATCTAAGAAAACCCGCTGATTTTACCGCGGCGGTAACGTGTTGTTTCGAAAGTGATCGTTTAATTGATTTTCGGCCATCAAAAATCGATCACAAAATACGTGGGCATAGTCGGAAGTGATCCGACATGGTTTGGACTTGTACTAATGAGCCGCACGCCGATTGTGGGTCTCTACTTGACCTTTCGGAGAGAATTGAAGACACTGCCAACGGTCGAAGATAGACGTTTTCTGTATTGTATGCAAATCAGTAGATTTCAGGGTCGCTCTGGAATTTACTTAATTACAAATTATTAAGAGGCAAGAGGCTCGTTCGGATTAAGAAGTGTTGACAAATCTATGGAAATTAATTTGAATTATGTTTTTTTTATTTCTACCGGTTTTATGGAAAGGCTTAATTAATTAGTTACGGTGACTGGGGCAATTATGGTATTATACACATTTTAAGGCGAAGATTTAAATAAAACAAAATTGAGGTGTTGAACTACAAAACTTGTCTTACCCACTTTTGGAAAAAAAAATCAGTTTTTTGTTTAGGTATTCTCTTCCCCATTGAACTACTATTCTTAACACTACAAAAAGATATCTCGTAACCTAATTTTTATCTGAATAAAGTGGTATCTTTCGGCTAATCCAGGTGCTACCAGAGACATTCGGGCTATCGGGGTCTTTGGAAGTTTTTCACCACTAACGACAAAAAAAAAGAACTCATATGCAAAAGCGTAAACGGTCTACCATATGTTACCGAAATAAGTTTGTTGCGTTTTCTAAAAAATTTCTACAAGTGACTTTTGGAAATAACCTACTTAATTGTTATATTACCATAGAAGTGCTATTCAATCTCCCCATCCATTGTATACACCGTCTACCCAAACGATGTAGTAGGCCTCTAACAATCAAAAAAATCAATTTTAAAATCTAAGATAATTTACATGCCGCCTCCCTGAACGTAGTATAACACTTAAATCATTCGAACAGTTAGAATATTCATCGTTTTAAATCAGAAACTGTTTCTACATATTGGCCAATATGTCTCTAGTTTCCCCTTTAAGTCAAGCTTTAGTTTTAAATATAAGAAATAGTCGGAAGTTGCAAAATATGATGGAAAGACTCAATAACTGTTATACAATTTTTGCTACATTGATTGACGTCCAAAACATACCCAAATCGTCCCCCAAGTCGCATGACACCTTATCCGTCTAATTACTTCCTCTTCTTGCTCCCTAAGAAACCTCGATATAGTTTTGAATTCTGTTTCTACATCTCCCCTAGATCCGAGTAAAAATAAATGTCACGTATCCTTCTTCTAAACACCATCATGGCAAATTGCAGTTTGGGATGGAAATAAACTGTCGCATTGGTTTTGCACAGATACTGGAGTAAGACAAGGATGCTCATTCGGCTCCGTATTGTTTGCTGCTTCATAAATGACCTACCGGAATACGTAGGAGGTTGTTGCGTTCAAATAGCTGGACGAAAAATAAATGTACTGATGTATGCTGACGATGTGGTCCTGCTCTCTAAAAGGCTGGAAGAACTCCAGTGTATGATAGATAAACTTAAAAGAGTATTGCCACACATGAATCTTAAAAGATAATGAATTTTCAAAGGCGTCTTAAAAGGAGGCAAAATAATGAACGATGGACATTGAAAGGCGACGAAATGGAAGTAGTAGGAGAGTACAAGTACCTGGGACACATTTCAAAGAAAGATATCAGACAGCGTTGTACGAGATAAATTCCACATGTGAAAAATATATTTATATTTGAATCAGTACCACGTGCTGTAATATGTTACGGTGTTCAGATCTGGGGTTTTAAGAACTACGACGAGGTAGATAAGTTGCAGCGATACTTTCTCAAGAACCTGTTACTACGTAATACACCTAACTACGTCCTGTATTTAGAGACTGGACTTAATCCAATGTATATACACACACACTACACGCCAACATGCACAATACAACCAGAACCGCCTACCACATATTCTAGCCAAGGAAACAATCTATTGAGACGAATAGCAAGCGCTCCCTACAGAAACAAGGTTAAAGCGCTTCCAAAGGCATCCCTTAAGAGCGATTTTTAGAATATTATCTGACGAACTTCTAAACCCATACCTTGGAAGCTCTATAGAAGATTATTCGGTGATTCATCCATAAAGTTGAGAAAGATAGTGTAAATTTTTTAAATCCTGTTGCTGTGCAACTATGCATGGCTTATTATTCATCATAAGACTTTGAAAAGTGGTAAGTTCGCGATCAGTCGTTTTAATACGCTTGAGTGAAATGTAAGTGATTTTGCTTCGTTTCCGTATCGATATTTCATTGCCATTGTAAGGAATGTCCGCAGAGGCAAAGCACACTTGAAGGCCTCTTATGAGATAAAGAAAGAAAAGAGAAAGAAATTCGATGATTGCTGAAAAAGCATAATTAAACCTTTCAGAAGCACGAGATCGTCAAATGCTTCTTTCCTCATCAATAAGAATGCCTTCGAAAACGCTTCTTAAGAATAGTAGTGATGTATGTCTCTGCGGACACGCCTATGTAAAAATGCAATGACGTGGGATTGGGAAAGTAAGCGATGCAACGAAGCGCTTCAGTAAGTTTCTTAGAGCGGTCTTTTTCCCAATGGGAATCGAAAGAAACACATACTGGTTGAACAGTTTTAGCAAAAAAACTCGACGTTAATGTTAACAGCGAACATATGACGAGTATACCGGACCAACTTTTTCATATCTGGGAGCTTGTTAAATACACATTGGAGGAGGAGGCTGTCGACAAGACACAATCTTTATTGCGAATTACATCATACACCATGGATATTTCTGAACGACGACAGGAACAAGAAGTCACTTATTCGAAAAATACAACTCAAGACTAGGAAAACCAAAAAATTGATAAAAACCGCCTCACTGGTTCAAAAATATTTTTAAGTCAAAAATCGTTCCTAAGAGCCCCATTTGACGGTAAATAAAAATACCCCAGTAAAAAAGTTGATCAAAAATATTGTTTCTTATCTCTTTTGGACATGCTCGGCATATATTTGATCAGTTGCCGGCCTGATAGATTTAAACTTAGCCCCGTAAAATATAGCCAGTCTTGATATCAATTCCAAGTTCTTGGACGGACAGTAGTGAGCTAAATAAAACCCCAGTACGATCTGAGAAACTAATGCGAGTTGAACAATGATATGGAGGAATTGTTTCAGAATTAGGATATTCTTTAAAGTATAGTGAAAATTTAATTCATTTGTTTAAGTAATGAATAAAACTAGATATGTGTATGTCTTTGACACAAAATCTACAAAATCTTAATTCAATTTAAGCTAATCGATAATATCATATTTCAACAGGATTCGGATACAACGGACACGGCAAAACATATTAGGAATACACTCTCTTAGCATTAATCTAAGGATAAATAGTTTAAAAAAATTTAATTTGCATTGAACAGAACCTTGCAAATATCAGTTACGATAATTTCAGGTAAATTACTTCAATAGAGTTGAAATTATTTGTCTTTTTTCAAAGGAATGATAGGGAAAATTATGCTTTAAGTAATTTTCATAGATCCTTGGTCTTTCTGGCCCTTTTTTGGGTTTTTAAAAAATCAAAAATTGTCCATTTTAGCCCATCGTGTTAATACTTGATCAGTTTTTATTTTACTCAAAAACGAAGGATGCCGTTCCTGCCGGAATTAAAATCAGAATCTACAGAAAGGCGCATACTGTATTTCAAAATTTTTGGCAAAAAGTTAAGTTCTCAATAAAATCTACTATAAAATCGATTTTTTTCGATTATTAACAGAAAACTTTTTGAATTTTACTACTTCGCCATTCATTTGTTTATCAAACGACGAAAAAAACCTAAACAAATTTACAAATTTGCATAAACAGAAATTCTGTTTCAGTAGAGAACAAGTTTTGCGACATGTCAGCGGAAAAATATTGAGAGCATTGTAGAGCACATTTTTACCTTAGCATCGTTTAAGAAAACTATCAAATTTCATAGCACAGAAAGACTTAAACGCAACCAGCACAAGAATTGTTCCGACGAGAAACTTTTTTGCTGTGGAAGTTGCTTTAAATCATTTTTCGCCACTGAACGCGCCTCCAGCTGAAGGAGGTTGTTGTTTTTTCACAATTTTCTTCTTCAAAAAAATTAATTTTTTCCACTTAAATTCACAGTGCCACTAGAATTTAATTAATTAACAATTTACCAATTAATAAATTTCACAAAAGAAATTTTCGAAAAAATTTTTTTGAGAAATTTTTCACTAATTTTTTGCACTTTTTTTTCTGCACTTTTCCTTTAACGGACCAAAAACTCTACCAAAAATTTTTGTGAAAAACTCGACTAATTCTGCGGAGCTTTAATCGCTCTTACGGTCGAAATGTAACTGAAATTTTTGCGTTGGAAAATTGTTTTTCCTTCTTGAGGAAGTCAACTGAACGGGGCAAGAACGAAACGATTCAAGGTGGCCCACCAACTCAAGGCAGTAAAAGCTCATCGAACATGTTCGAGCACAGCCACGGTCCGCGAGCGACTGTTGAGTGAAAATTGCCGCACACGCTTGAGTTTTAACTTTTCCGCTTTGGAGGCGAACCGGCAAACACAACAAAACAAGCGAAGCCTGTGTGGTTGTGTGTTTCGCTTTGCTTGCAGATGGATCTGCGCGACTCTGTAGATGCCAACGAGTTCTGTACAAAGCCGGATAATGTGTGGGCGGCTTTGGGCTCGAAGAGGGCGGAGTGCTACTGGGTGGTGGTGGATGGCTCCTCAAAACAAAATTGTGGTGAAAGCTGCGTCATAACATATGTTCCGGTCGTGGAAAGCAAACTGGAAGTCGGTGTCGGTGTTGAAAGGCAATCTTCTGAGTTCACTGTGGAAATTTTGCAGACATTTTTACGAGACTAGCAGAGATGTAAACCCTGAGAGAGTTCCAATGCACGGCAATATAGTGTGGATTTCTATTTTTAAACTTTGAAATTGTTCTCAAGTCTACAACTAAATATTAAAATTACCCTTATCCAAAGGAATGTCAGAATAATTAAGAATATTTTTAAAATTACTTTTACTTATCTGGAGCAACATATACACTATTCAGAACAGTCACCACAACCCAAGATTTAGAACTTTGGGAGCAAATCCTACTCCTTTCTTCTTTGTTGGCGACGAATAGCATCCTCCATCAGGCCCAGAGGTCTAGACATATCCAGCTGCATATCATCTACTTAGAGATAATAGTTGCATTACCGTATAACAGGTGGAAGAAACCTAATAAGTAGGCATAGTCTATTTACCACCTTCAAAGTACACGGAAGTACACGGAAAGTACAAGTACAAATTTCACGGACTACACGTAAGTACACGATAAGTGCAAATAGTCACTTCCATATTCAAATTACTGGTAATACTTTACCACAGCCTGTTCTAGATACAAACTTGGTGGGGGAAAGAGGGGGGGGGCGACAAGACCCCCCTTCCCAGTTAATAAGGCAACTAAAAGCCTGATTAATACAACTCTTCCTCCCAGAAATACTAATAACAATTTGACGGAATATGTTGTGTACACGTTCCGTCAAATTTTTATTAGACTTTCCGTGTATTTCTATGTACTTAACGTATACTTTCCTAAATTTTCGGGTGGTAAACAGACACTGCCTAATAAGTATTAAAAATAAAAGAGGGACGAGAATAGATGCCTGAGGTACCCCAAAACAGTAGCCTATACTGAACTCCGCCGTAGCCGGTCCCAAGCCCGGTTGAGAAAGGAGGAGGAAAACCCACGCGCCAGCCACAACACCTTGACTTCCAGGACGCCTTAAGGAGTAGCCCTCCTTCTGTGATAACATAGATAGGCTTGTAACCCGCTTATCTGAAGAAAAAAAATACACACGAAACGTCTAGTACGCCTCGGATACTTTGGACTGATTTTGTGATGGCGACCTTTGGCTATAAACAACGGACTACGATCGAGCTATCGAACGTGAGAACACTGTGGGACGAGTGTGAATACGCAAAGATCATGGAGGTGGCGCGGGAAATGGCCCATTTGAAAATAAATATCTTAGAATTAAGCGAAACTAGATGGAGAGGAAGTGAAGCGTTTACATCACCAAAATATGAAACCGTGCTGCTATACCATGGCCAGGAAGAATTAGATACACCACGCATGGCAGGTGTAGGCTTTTTGCTAACCAATCACTACTGGATTGCCCACCAATATTCACCGCCAGATTCCTGGCCAGGGTAAGTATCATCTCTATAGTTCAATGGTATGTACCGACCGAACAAGCGAATATAACAACTAACGTGGCCTTCTACCAGCTCCTTGGCGGCACCTTCTATTTGGCTGAGGCATAGGCGGAAGCCCTAAGCAAAAATCCTACAAGAAGGGGCTGAATTTTGCCTCTGCATATCGCACTGTTTCCGAGCGAACCACTCTGGTAACCGTTGGAAGACGTTAGGAAGACACAAGTAGGGAGGTTAGCCACAAGCAGAGAAGAAAGGCTGCATATACTAGAAAAGGGGGAAGATGTGGGGGTGAGGAGAGTAGGGGACTATGCACCAGGAGCCCTAGAGGTGGCTCAACCAGGAGAGGTAGTTTGTCCAAACACTATAGTGGAAGGCATGAGTGCCAATGAGAAAGCCTGAAGCAGCACAATCATGGAGGAGGTTCTTTGACCGAAAAAAGGAAACTGGAGCAACTGGCAACTGGTGATGGAGTAGGTGCCTGATGGGCGAAATAGAAAATGGACCTAGTTTAAAGTAATGTGTTAAACAGTTGCAGGCTAGTGTCCGGAGGATCAATGGTGGTGTTTTGGTCAGTAAACTGTGCCAGAGGAGTCCAGGAGTGGTACATAATAAAAAATTTTAATAATTTAATTTCCTACAATAAGGGTCGACTGCGATTGCGACTCACGGTTATCGAGATATCGCCAAAAACTGTTTGCGTTCTTTTTTCAAAATGCGGTCGAATGGAGGGGGGAGGTTTGGACCTTGGATACTGAGTTGTATTATCACCAACCTCCAAACAGAAGGCTATAAAAAAATTACCATTTTCCCTGGTTTCGACCACATGCCTGAACAAATAAGCCGATTTGCTAACCGATTAAAATCACAACCGATGATTACTTTAATAAAGACATCATCAATGTGCTCTCTTAATACGGCCAATGTTCCATGGGCGTTGCATCTCACGAGTGATCAAGGGACATAGTTTGGATAGGCAGGGCACGTGTTAAACAACACTTGTATGTCCTTAGAGACTAATGCAAAAATAGCCCTTGGGAGAAAAAAGACATGAAGCACTCTATTTAATTTATCTCAGTGCTTATGACAAACAAGGCTCCCAAAAAGACATACCATTTTCTCTGACTATTATTGTCTTTATTTAAATATTTTCCCCGTTAAGCAAATGTATCCCCTACCCATCTATCCGTGTGTGGGTCCTTGGCTCTTCATAATTTTAACTCCAACAATTAATCCGCGTAGTTCTACCTCATTGTAATATTTCAAAAACTCCTCCCCATTTCCACAGTCTTGCACAGCTTCTACTACAACAAAAAAAAACTGTCGTTTTATGGAATGCGAAAAAGAAAGTTCGTAGGTCTTATGGAAAGACGTAGCATGCCATCGAGCAGACAGGATAATAAATGACCTTTGTAGTGAGTGCGGTTCGCATAGAAATTACACGAAATTATCGAAATAGATAAATTACAAAGTGAAATAATTGGAAAGGGTTGAATGGGGTCGCTGAGATTCAATAATTTTCGCAAGAATAACAACCCCAACAGGAAAATGTCAAATGGTAGGCAAACGAAGACGACACAACAACAGTTGACACCGGTTGGCACAGTCACAACGTTCTTTCATATTTTGATTAGTCGTTCACCTGAAAACTCTGAGGAGAAAGTGAACGGATAAAGGTGCATAGGGGAACGCTTGTCGCAAACTAATAAGGAAATGGAATGATTTGTGATAATTTTGGTTGAAAGAGACTTGAGGAAGGGTTAAAGAGTGACGAATAAATATGTTAATGGGTTAGGTTATAGCACAGTTATTGATTTACTTTTGTTCCGAACAAAAACAAAAAACCGAATCGAAATTTTATAGCAATCAAAATCCTGCTATTAATTAAAATCTTCTTAGGGCTCCCCATCTGATCCTTGGCACCGTTTCCGCGTTCGAAATGATTGACCCCAATCAGATGGTCGTAAACAAATCGCCTCCGAAGATGACTAAATATCCGCGACCCAGATCGATTACGGACCAGAATTGTGGTGCTTCTATTAATTATGACAAATGATTTGATGTGGCAAATTTTAATTGGAGTTGGCTCCACAACGTTCGGCATGGTCATGAATCTATGATTAGTCAATAGTGCTATCATGCTATGGATGATGGCGTCAGAAATGGCTCACGTCATCCAGACTCTGATGATTTTTCTAGCATGTAACCACTGCAACTAGTTATTTCCACGAATTAGCGATATTCAAGACGGGTCAAGTCAAGATGTAAAATCCAAGATCACGACCAATGAATAGTTGGCACAAGGATGGCTCAGTTGTCACTGACATGCTTAGCAGCTGGCTAGATGCGTAATCTTCGCTAATTAATCTCTTGTAAACGCATTGCTGCGCACGCAGATTTTATTCTTCCTGACAGAAGGAGCATATTTGCCAGAATTCCCAGCAATTTCCAGTCATTCCTTCTTAATTTCGCTCTATCGCGATTACGTTTTTCATAGAACACACACTGCATCTCAATGCACAATGGATGACGGAGGCTTCTAACTCTAGGCAAAAATCGAGACATGAGTAAGCCCCGGGCATATGCCAGGGTCAAGTGTATTTTTGCCGATTGCAATATTCCATCGCGATTAGTTTAAATCATTGCGCCCATTGCCGTTAATTGTTTGCGTGCAAGCGCGGCTATTTCTGAAATTCTACAGATCTTCGTTATGTTTCCATTTCGCCGCTTGCTTCTTCTGTTGTGTTCAATCAAGAAGGAAATCTCAGGAATTCATCATTTTCCGCGGTGAAGAATTTTCAAACAAATCTGCGGTGATTTCGGAAATTTGACATAAGAATTTTCAAATTTATTAACACAAGTTTTGAAATTAAGCCAAATTCATGGCTATTGCGTGGTCTTGAAGTGGATGTCGATAGTGTTTATTTCCAGATACCACAGCACAATCGACAGATTTATTTTAGTTTCGGATGTACGGACAATGTTATTTGATTTTCGACAATGACATTGACCGTTCAATTACGTGATCTGTATTGATTTGTTGCGAAATTATCTGTTAATGATTGTATAAGAGTTGTATAAGAGTTACCGGTATTTCGGAGAAAATTTCACGTTATCATACAACTTAATACTGTGCTAGGATTCGTTATCTCAACATGCTTGGGTTCATTGGATACTCATTTTCTTAGAGTATAAGAGTTAAGGGCTGGTACTATATGTCAGGTGGCAGAGATTCTAGACTCTAACAAGTTGTCTATCTCTGCGGTACACGGACAAGTAGAAGATGAGAAGATGAGTAGAAGATGATCAGCTATAACTCATCAGATACTTGTCCTGGCTCTGAGCTTGAGAATACAGCTCTCAACCTTAAGAGAAGACAAGAAAGGAGAAGGCGACAAAAAAACCACTAAAGATTCAGGAGGTCAGCCAAATGGCCGAGAGATTCAACAAATCCCTCCCAATTGACGCGTCACCGCAGCTTGAGGTCCGGGTCGTGTGAAACGTTTCCAAGGTGGAGATCTAAGGACTGTAAAACCGGGATCCTCAATGGGTGATGAAGATCCAAATCTGGATCAAGATGGCGGGACGACTATTATGGCAAAAAGCAAGAACAACAGAGCGGGCATCAAAAGCCAGGGTTCCGAATGGAAACAAAATATCGCTCCGCTTCACGTATCGCAGTTATTTTCCAATTCAATAGGAGTGGGCTAGTGGGTAGGTGGTGAGTGGGTGAATAAAAGGAAGAAGTCTGATAATTACAATAAAGTGCAACTCTCACCTGTAACTTAATTACAAGGTATTTTGTACTTAGACTGTTTTGTGAGTTAGTGAGGCGGGTTAGGAGTGAATGTAGGTATTGACCTGCCTTCTATGTTGTTCTGCCTTGGGAAACCGTACGCGATTTAAGTTCAATTGACGACCAGGTCGATCTCTTTAGTCATTGTCGTCGTATTTATTTGACAAGTATTTTCCCGTAAGAATTAAATATCTTGCTACAACTCGATGCCCATGGTTTTCAGCTAGAATACAGTCCCTTGTCGCCCAGCGGGAATATTTATACCAACGCTGTAGATGGCTTAGAATTAACGACACAAGACTGTTATACAAATTCGCACGCAATAGGACTAATAGGCGATTAGACGTGCCAAACTTAAGTACTTAAGCACCAAACTGCACACGGATCATGACTCTAATACGTTATGGTGCAATCTACGGCAGGCCGAAGTATATGGTAAGGAGGCAAGGACCGAACTCCATGCATTTTTAAGCCCAACGATCTTAATACTTTTTTCATCTCCGTAAATTATTTACCTTCAGTAACTTCAACTGCAAGTCAGTCCGCCATCCAGTACTCCTGTGGTTGGTTACTCTACCAACTTCTTATCACACGCAAGAGGTCCAGGCAATTTATCACCACGTTTTATCAAACTTTTATTCCCTATCATCGGTATATATATTTTATCCATATAATAAATTTTTGCGTAATTTTTCCACAATCTGGAAGACAGCTATAATTTTTCACATACCTAAAAAGTTTCCTCTAGAATCCCCAGTGTCTAAAGTTTTGGAGCAGCAAATACTGGAATTTTTGGAAAAATATTACTTGTTATCAGACTGGCTTTCGGGCCTATCACTCCTGTAAAACTGTCATTCTAAGTTTATCTTCGGATATAAGAAGCGCTCTGGATGGAGACGAATTTACTGCCTTGATCCTCCTTGATTTTTCTAAGGCTTTTGACTGTGTTAATAATTTCCTATCGGGCCGTTCCCAACAAGTTAAGGTCGACAACACATTCTTCTCGCCACTATATCTGGCACAAGGTGTGCCTCAAGGACCAATTTTAGGTTCCTTACTATTCAGTTAGTAATGGATATGCCGTCCGTGACCTGCGACTCTATATGTGACGGACAATTATATTTAAGCCGGCCAATGGGACTTAGGTCCCAAAATAACCGATGGCAACTAAACCCTGTTCACAGTTTATAATTTTCTCCAGTAGAGCAATTGATCAGTCTGATGTTCCGTCAGTAGTGTTAAATGGCTTTTCACTTCCAATGTTAAAAAAAGCTTAAAAATCTTGCGACTTCTCTGAAGTACAACAATACAAAAACGAAGCTTGGCATGATTTATGGTGGCCTGCGCAGGTTGCGGCTCTCTACTAAAAGCCTCGCTTTCTTGTACAATCTGCTTCATTGTAATAAACCTGAGTTCCTCGGAGCTTTCTCTGACTTTACAACAACTCAGCGGGATAGAAATCTTTTAATAGCACGCTTCTATTAATCAGTAATGGAACAATGGAAGTTTCCTATCTTGATAAAATCATTCACCTATGGAACAGTCTTCCTTTTAACATTCAAGTATCGCGCACCAGCAATACTTTCAAAGCACTCGTCGAAGATCACTTAACATAGCTCTTATCAACTAATCAGGATAATAGAGCCCACAACCTTATTTGCTGCACCTTCTGCTATTTGGACTGCATGGCTCATACCAATCAGCGTTCATTTAGATTCGCGAAGAGCGTAGTAAGCGCATACCGTTTGTGCTATTGCTGGTACTCTTCCCCATCAATCAAAAGATTGTGCACAGACTACATTTGAAGATAAATAACGACCAACTAAACACAATCAACTGTTTTCATTGCTCATAGCATTCATATGATTTGTTATCTAACATAAAATTTTAAATTGCAAATAATCTGACAACAGGACCATCAAAAAAAAGCACGAACTGTAAATTACTATATGTCGTCCTTCCGCCCATTTTTGTCCACTTGTCTCCAGCTGGGAGTTGAATTGAAAACGAAGAAAGACTTTCGCCCTTAGGGTAATATGCAGTACTTTCCATATTTCACATTCCCACTCATTTCGCCACAAAATCCTTGCGGTCTATATAAAATCCTCAACATATCGTCATTTTGTTTTAAGCTTATCCAGGAAACTTTATAAAAACAACATCATCAACAACAAGCGACAATACCCACACTCCTTTGTGACGCACCCCCCTTAGACGTATACGACAACATTGCCACAATATTCCCAAAATGATAAAACAATTTGCACAGATTAAAATCACCCCTCGGTGCACTGTCATGAGGATTAAGTGGAGGTCGACGACAAAAGTTAAAAGTGGGTTCAAACCTACAGTGGCCGCCACTTGAGGACGTCATTCTTCACCCTCCGAGTATTTTTTCCACTCAACACAATTCTGACGTTAAAATTTTATATGCGAACATTTTCGCACTCAAACTAATTCGTTATCAAGAGTTGATCTCTCGAGAGAGATAAACGAGAAAAAATCAGCGAAAAACGTCCTGTTTGGCGGTATGCTACACGACCATTTCCCTGCATGGAGTCCTTACGAGTCCTTGTAGTGTGGCACACATTGCTGCTATCTAGCGGTTAGCGCTAAGTAAAAAATTTAATCAAAACAAGTTCGTTAGCAAGACAGACAATTTACCATCTTTCGTATGTAGAGGGGTAGGAAGGGGAGGGGGGGGGGGGGGGGGCATAACAGAGTTTTTGGGGAGGAAGAACTCAGGAGTTTTCGGATGCTGCCAGTATATTAGCCGCATATACATGCAAAATACCGGAGAAGTTAGAAAGGACTTCAGATTAACAACTCTTCGAGTACCAGATTACTGCCTTCTTTGCCACTTGGCATGAAACCATCCCTCTACTGTGGGATGCATCCGGACCCCTCGTACTATTTAGCGCTGAGGATTCCGCTTATGAATATTCATGTGGCATAGATTTTGAACAGTCTTTTTGTTTACCAGTTCTTTTCATCCTTGCTGCTCTTAAAGTGATAGATGAATTGTTTGTTGCATAGCGTCTGTCTACAATGAATAAATTTGTAGCGTACGAGCTATCGGCGTTCTGGGTGTAATCTTTAAACTCTTTAAATGTTTTTCAGTTTTATGCGAAGACTTTCAGTTTTTTAAAGTTATATGAAAAAAACTTAAGTGCAAAAATATGTTAACAAAGTAAGATAAGAGGCGTTCCTTTGGTGTATTCGATGAGAAACTTAATTTATCGAGACACGCATTGATATTAACTCTTCGATTCTTTTATAACGATAAATTCAGCTGGGGTGTCCTATGGATGTTTACTGTTCACAACAAATTACGCTAAAAACCCATTAACAGATGCAGTGTAATGACGGCGGTTCTGAATTCACCTTAAATTGTAGCTCCACTAAATTAGTGTCAGTCTGTCAGTCTTTCTGTCTGTCACATACGTTTTTCTCGAAAACAACGCAACATAGGATTTTGCAATTTGGTATAGTGCTAGGGCATTGTGACGCACACACATTTCCTCAGTCAAAGTTAAGTAATAGTAGTACATTTTTATTTAATTTTTAAGGGGGGAGTTGGACCCCCTACAACGAAGAAGTTTTTTTATCGTATGGGGTTCGTTTGAAAGAGCTAAGGGTTGTTTGGTGAATTCGTTATAAAATGGGCGATAAAGGGGACAGTCCTTTGATGCGTTATCATGGTTGGAAGGGAATTAGAGTAAGGGAAGTGAGGAAGCTTGAGTTTTGTTTTTGCATTGCTGCGAGCTAGACAACAACCCAGAGACGGAGTGGATTTTTTCTTAATTTCTTAATAAAAGCTCACGGGGAGACCTGATCTCGAACTCGGGACTCATGGCATGGTGATCGTACCGCTCAACAAATTGATCAAACTCCGTCTACCCGGCTCCGTCTTCTTTGGTTGAAAGATTAGAAATGGCGTTTGTGCAAAGGTTGAAACTGTCGAAGCGGCGGCCGCCAAGAGGTAAATAGAACACTCGACGGTAAGATATATTAGCTTGGCCGGAAAGTCATAGTTTACCTCGGAGAAAAGTCAGCCATTGTTAAGATCACGAAGGGTTGCCGCCCAAGAAGAGGTCCTGTCTCCCCTTCTCTGGTCAATCGTGATCGATGAGCTCCTAATTTCCTTTCGGACATAGCCATGCTAAAATGTATCACAGGGATGTCTACTGAGCTTACATCATATCATAAAAAGCACAAAACTCAAACCTCAGCAGAAATCGTTCTAAAAAATACACAGCGGCCTTATGGACATGCCGACGGCTATTCTGCGACTCTAGATCTCCTACACGTATACTTACATGTGAGGAGAGAGAGGCAGCTCTTAGTGCTATTAAGCTTCGTAGGACGGGTCTCCTAAAATCTAATAATCCAACTGGACATGAAGGAATCCAAGAGGAGTAGTTAACTTGTCATGAAGTTACATTTCTGCCCCTAACGCCATCCATCACACAACAAAGTAAAGGGTTAACTTAGCCGCCAGATCCCGGCCAGATTATATAAGAGCGATTGGTTTACTACTTGGAGTCTGTCAGAGACCAGCCGTCAACGAGACTATATCGACCAACAGTGGAGTAGATCAGACCTAGCCCACCAATCAAAAGCTCGAGGAACTAGCAGCCAAAACAAAGTGGTAAGTGGGTTCGGCTTTGTACTTTCATCAGGTAATTTTGTTCTAGGAGCTGTGGGTTATATAAGTGAGTCCAGAGCACCGTTGCAGTCAGTCCCTGACAAAAGAAATGTTCCTTCTAGTCCATTTGGAGGCATCCCATAAAATCGGCATAGGATAGTACTACATATACTTATTCAGGTACAGTTTTTTTTTTCATTCAAAAGCCTTGACCCTGTCACCAGCGAGCTTATTCTCTGGAGAAAACCACCTACCCCAAAAACACGCGAGATACTTCGCGATGTTAAGATACATATAATGTCCGATAATCAGTTAGCGCTTAAAGCACTGAGGGCGCATATCCTCGTATCTGTTCTAGCGCTCATCAATGTACTCAAAGAACTGGCAAAGCCAGTAGGATTATTCCTCAGTCGTTCAAAAAAGTCGGATCCTGAGACAAACCAAGTCCTGGGAAAACAGGAGTAAACAAACAGACCTGGCAAACCTCCCAAAAATAAAGACAACTGAAAATGTTTTCTAATTGCTCGCAACAGAGGACAAAAGCATACACACTCAGGATAATTTCACTCAGTCTTTTAATAGGCCTTCTAACTGGACACTACTCTCTGAAATATCATCTCAAAAAAATGAGTAAAGCTGAGGACGAAGCATTTCACTTTTGTATGGAAGAGGACGAAACCGCAGAACATATCCTCTGCCACTATGAAACGTTTGGTCGCATAAGGATCAAGCATTTAGGAATGGCGTTTCTATCGCCAGAGGATGTTTTAAGAGTAGCTCCCAGAACAATCATGGGATTCACTTTTCGAGGTAAGAAGGGTGTTGGCTATAACGTCTTTACTTTAGTAAAAAAAATAAATAAATAAAATATCGCCAAAAATCAGGATAGCGATTGTGTTAGAACTATGGTCTATAGAAGAATTAGAAACAACCGATGTAACACCGACATCCGGAATCAGTATTCCGGAAACAAATATTGTCGCCAATTACTTTGAGCTGCAAACAGTGCTGTGCAAATAGCTGCCGCGTAAATATGGACACTCAATTCGAGTCTTTGCCAAATATTCTTTTTACAGATCTGGCAGAATCGAATGCTGAAGATGTTAAACGAGGTAGAGATCTGAATGGGTTTCGCTTAAGAAGTATCAAACAATATCTTGTTTAGGTATCATTAAGCATAACATAATTGACTCCATCCTAAGCGACAAATAACATTGTTAATAATTCGATACATAAGTTCTTAATTGTTCCCTGTTCTTTCGGGAATCCCTTACAGAATCAGTACGTAAGGAAGCCATCACACACGAATCATGGTCGAGATTGAAAGTCATTTCTATACTTTACTTTCAATCTCGTCTGGGGATTCGTCTATGACGGATAGGTCCGCATACTCTCTTGATTTATATAAAGAATAAATAAAGTTGGTGAAATTATTGAACCCTGTGGTCAGTCGGCATTGACTTCGTAAGGATCAAAGACGAGTATGCCAGATTCTATTAGAATATTTAGAAATATCCAAAGTAACAATCTTAGCCTCACAGAAGTTATGAAAGCAACTCCGTCGGGATCGTAGTAAATTTCTTAGTAATCCTTTTAGTTAACAAAAACCTTCCCTCTAACATTTAGGTCAATATTTACATTGACGAACAACAGGAAAGCAGTTCCGCTTCGCATCTCTACAGAATCATCTTAATTCAAGTGATGAGCATTATTTATATATGGCTTTGTTTCAAGTGGCCACTGCGCTATTCGTTGTTATACCGATAGCTTTGCCTTTTCGAAACAACAATCAGAAGATCCTGTCTCTCTGTCTTTCTGTTACTACTTAAAGCATATGTTTCCTTTATGGGTATTTTTCTAGTTAACCTGATGACAATTATTTGATGGAAAAATTATGCCAAATATTGGCTAAGTGCAACACCACATCGGCTAGTCAAGATGTTCCAGTTACGTCAGGTTTAATCTTAATCAATCGAACCAGAAACAATTTACTCATCGATCCCAAAGCAAAATGTTCAAGTAATCCATAAATCACTTAACTTTAGCACTATGTTGGCCCAATTTTTCAAACTCGTCAAGTCTCCGCAGATATCGAATAATTACACTGTCAAGTGGCAAAATAAAATTCCGAACAGAAAATTCAAATTTGAAAAAAAACTTTCAATCTTGAAAACATTTTTTGACAAGGCTGTGCGCAAGTCACTTAAGAAGATGAATTTGAAGATTTTAAGTTTTACAGAGTCAAGTGAATTGGACGACCTTGACTTCATTGAAAGCATGATGAATTCCTTTTGGAGTACGTAAACGTAATTTGAGTAGAATCGTAAAATTAATGCCGTCAATTACGACAAATCTGTACAATTGTAAGGGTTTACGCAACCCTATTATTTCCTCTGTGCGATCATTGGACTTATTGGCTTGATGATGTGTCGATTATTTAAATGGAATTTCACTTTGATCTCTCCGACAGCTTAAAGACTCTTGGAATGTCTTTAAGGTCTTCATTTTATGACTATATTGATCCACTTAGTTGTAAGTGGGCCTATCAATTAACAAATTCAGTTCGTATTTAACCTTTACGAAATTTAGAAGTAAGACAATGGGAAGGCGAGAGTATAGCATTGATAGTGTTCTTTTATGAGCAAAACCCTATGATGATGTTGCACAGTCTTGGCAGGAAAGGGTTTGGGAATATTTGATAAAAGGGTTACGTTTCGCCAGGGCTTGTAAGGCGGGTAAAAACAGAAGATAGTACTGTTCAGTTTAAGGTATCCTGAAATTCCACAGTACGATCAAATTTGACTTATGAAGTATGGGAGGGAGAGAGAGAGATCTATTTTAGATTCGAGTGTTACGCTAAGAGCGAAATCTATATAGAGGAAGGCTAGAAATTTAGTTAGAGCAACTATGTAATTACTACAATCGCAATAACGTCGCAATGTAATACGGAAGGGGGCTACGATGCCACTGCAAGACACATTTTATGGAGCAGGTCTGAAAATAATGAGCGGGGTGAGTCTCTGTTTGATTTCATTACGTTTACTCATCTCCTACTTTGTATTAAGGGCAACCATCCAACTTTGATGTTTCCAAGCACAGATGACTTTGATGGTTTTGAAGAGGTGCTAGACATTCCACTAACAGCAGGTAATAGTAACTTTAGGGTTGAAAACTGCTGAGTGTCTGGTCTAAAATTTTGTTAGGATCATAATTGAATACTTTTCAAGTGAAATCTAGAGGCTGAGTCCCCTAGGGCGTTCAAGAGCCTTAAAAAGATCAACTTAAAGAAATTCAAATCAAAACTAGCAGCGATACCTAAGCTAATTATTGAACCTATCCAAGATCTTAAATCTAAAGTGAAGAAGGAAACACTATTTAAAGTGCAAAGCACTGATGACCCTTGGCCACTTTCTTCCGCTATAACCTCAAAGCAAATAAGCAACTTGTCAGCACGATTCGATAAATACTGAAACTTGTAAAACAATAATAAATTCAGAGGTGTGTAAATAGATAATGTTAAAAAAATATAAAACTTATAATACAATTTCTATTAAACAGCATCTCTACCTTTCGATCATTATAGATACGACAA
Organism: Leptarthrus brevirostris; assembly: GCA_964036015.1. Lineage (NCBI taxonomy): Eukaryota > Metazoa > Arthropoda > Insecta > Diptera > Asilidae > Leptarthrus > Leptarthrus brevirostris. The sequence continues at coordinate 7,900,323 of OZ038374.1, read as the reverse complement.
CGTATTCAAATAGAAGGAAACGAATCCCCGACAAGATTATAACTCGTTCTTAAGATTTTTGGTAGAAATATGAAAAAATCGTTCACTTACCAACATGAGGACTTTCTGTAGAAGGACATTCAAGTTCATCAGCACCATCAACACAATCGGTAAAACCATCACATCGTTGTGACAATAGTATACATCTTCCGTCGCAAGCAAACTCATAACTCTCGCATACATCTCCTAATTTTAAAAAATTAAAAAAAAAATATTTGAAAAAAATAATATAAGAAAACTAAAGAAAAAAAAGGTTTAGACAGAAAAAAATTTTAAAAACCAAAAATTGATAACTACCACCACCATTACAGTCTTCTTCATCTTCGCCATTTGGACAATCTAGAACCCCATCGCATCGTTGAACATCACAAATTTGTGAACCACTACGTTGGCATACGTAAATATCATCTCCGCGACATCCTAACTGGGAGACTTCATTGTCTCCGGATTGTTGTGGAGTCCACCAAGTATCGGTAGCCGTTTGTTCTGGATATGGCCGTGTTGTCTCTGAAGATTGTATATAAATTTTTGTAACTTAGGAGAGAAAAATAACACTAGCAATCACGCATAGCATAATATGACAAACAAGCAAAATGCACGATGATCACAAACATCCAACGAGAATAAGACAATAACATAGGAAAACACCTTTTTGAGTTATTTTTTTTTCTGCAAAGAATTCAAAAGCAAGAAAAATATGCAATTAGGGTGTTAAGAGGAGTGGAGTGCAAACATTATATAAAAAAAATATGCGCAAATGCGATTTTGGATTTCATCCAGATAATGCGTAAGCTCATGATGCAATTATTATGAAGCATGTACGACAGTGACAGATAAGGAGATTTTTGTGTCTGAAAATTGATACTAAGTTCACATTTCTAAGTTTTAGACAACTCAAAGTAAAAAATATTTATTGAATGAACGTTTTTTTCTAATCCTGACTCACCTGTAGCGAAATTATTAACCCATTTATTTAGACGTGACGTCAGAGATGAAATAGAAGAGTTTAAATGGGGAAAAATGTTATTAAAACTAAAGACATCCCAAAGAAGCTTTTTTAAATGCTTGTCATTAGTAATTTTCGTTTTATTTCTTTTGAATTTCAATTCATGGTGTAAATTGCATTGAATTAAGCTGCCTCTTGTCATTTTAAGATCCTAACGAAATTAGTATTATGCAAAACGCCTTGTCTTTCTTAATGGTGACAACACATACGATCAAGAAAGTAGAGAGAGAGAAAACCATAACAGCAAATTTATTTACAGCCATCTAGTCCGGCAGACAAGTTTTGTTTTAATAAATTGGTAGAATTAACAAAGCCATCATAAATTAGTCCTTACGTTTGTTAATCTTTGTTATCTTAGTTTTACTTTTAGCTTTGCTCTCTGTACCTTAATTTACAACACTTTCAATGTGCCACAAGGCAACCATCTTGAACCCATACTTTTTCTGATAACCATTTTAGAGGCCACTAATGTACCATTTCCGTCATAATGTGCGTATTCAATGTAACCGGTGATGGGATGTATGCGTCATGTGAAAAAATGACTTCAGTTAGTATTTGAAAGTTTATTTTAAGTTATCCGCAAATAATTATTTATTATATGGTGCTGATTATTTAAATTTCAAATAATTATTTGTTATTTTGTGCTTTTTATTCAAATTTCAAATAATTATTTCTTGGTACACGCATTTCATATCACAAGGTGCCTCGTACTTAGGAAATTAAAACTGCCTTGTTATGTTTCAATGTTTACAGTAAAGATTTTAGTAAATAATACCATAAAACAAATAAGTATTCCATAAAGAGACATCAACTATCGAATAATTATTTTATAATCGAATAACAAATAATTATTTAAAGTTCGAATAAAAAGCACCAAATAACAGATAATGATTTGCGGATAAGTCATCAAATAACAAATAATTATTTGATTAATTCATCAAATAACGAATAATTATTTGATTACCAAATAACGCACGATCGAAAATATAATTTTTTGAAATTCAAATAAGCGACGCCAAATAACGAATAATTATCTGCGAGCAATTCTCCAAATAACAAATAATTTTTGTAATCAAATAAATATTTATTCCATTTTTCAATTTATTTAAGTTTTTAGCTTTTATCTTTATTCGAATAAAAAATGACCATCTCTGTATCAGATATAGGTAATTATGGGGAATGTGGACAGCACCTCCGATTTTTTGGGACCAATATATATTGCAGATTTCATCACAGACCAAGCGATTTGAAAACATGGTAGTCCAATTGCGCAATAAGTATCAGGAGCATATGTGGACTAAAGTAAAGTTTCCCAACCCAACTCGACAAATTCTTGTCCGGTTTTTGCCTAGCCCAATGATGCAGTCTACGGTTTTCTTCACCCTTTCTATTGACCAAAGATGGACGTTTACGCTGAATTTTTGTATTGAAAACATCAATTTGCGAATAATAACGATCCGCATCAATCCGTTCACTTTCTTTTAGTAGAGTAAACTACACCCTTGTGGTACACCATCAATACAGCATACACATGCACACCAGCTTCTGACGCCAACTGCCGAGTATCCCACCGTAAAAATAGGTTCTTTTTCTAACTTTCTAATTGCCGAGTATCCCACTGTAAAAATAGGTTCTTTGTCTAACACTTTTCATCTCTAGTCACTTAGCGGTACAAAACCGACTTCATTTTGTGACGAGCAATAGTTAGGGGCCGTTCAAATATTACGTAACGCTGTTTTTGTAGATTTTTGTAGGATACGGCGATCCTAATCTGGATATTCTTAAGTGTTAGTTACACCTCCAAGTGGTAGCAACCAGGCAATGCATCCTAGAATGTAGTCAGTTAACTAATGCGGGAGGAGATAACCTCTTGAAAAATCCCCCTAACTCCAAGGCCATGCCAAGGGCTTCGGCAGTGTTGTCGTCCCCTCTGCAGGACCCAGGGGTAATTGGGTCGCGAATGACGTTTCCTTGGGCGCTTCTGTGGGAATGGAGGTGGAGGGTATGGTAGACCCCAACAGATTGGCTGTACCCACGGTACACACAACACAACAGAAGCAGCTTTTGGGAAAATTACCTTTCGAAGGTTCTGTGGAGCTATGGAGGCTGGATCCAACCCGCCGGCTGAAACTGCTGTAGCAGACCTGTAACAGGGTGTCATTGGCAAAATAATAACTGGCACTTTCTCAGGGACGGCGGTGCAGAGACGATAGACTCTAACGAGTTGGCTATCTCCGCGGTACACGCACCAGTAGAAGATGCAAATCTACCTTCCGAAGGGTTAGCTGCGGTTAATCCAGGAGCGGGTTCCTTGTCCTGGCTCTGGACTAAAGCTTTACGGCCTGGAACCCTTCAATGCCGTAGGCAGAGAAGGGGTGAAGGTTGTAATTAACGCATGGACCAAGAAGGAACACTGGAGACGGTGGGACAACATGGATTTCTGCAGATAGGCTAGGATTCTAGCAGTGACCCAGGAAACCGAGGTTAGTGGCGACAGTAGGATAACTGGATACTCAGTTGCCACCACTAAGAGAGACTGGGAGGGGAAGAAAAGGGACCTGGTTCTATGTGGTCTGTTTCGGGTTATCCCCAGAGAGGTGTTTTTAGTGAGTAGTAAGAATCTCACACTACCAGAGGGCATGGGCTGTCTGGTGTCTTTTGGAAGATTTTCACCTCTCCCGCCAGCTAAAAAAAAAATAAAAATACGACAGATTAATAGTAAGATGGCTAACCAGCCCCGTGAAGTAATACCTAACGGCAGTTCCGCGGGGAGAGTGGTTGAAGAGGATGGGGGGGGGGGGGGGGGGGGGGGGGGGTTAGCACGTAGGCGCTACTATATAATAATATATAATGTATTAACGTTCCATAAATCTGTTCTCTGGTGAGTACGATCTCAAAATACTCGTTTTTCCTAGAACTTACACTTTATAATAACATGCACCAAGGAAACTATAGACACTGCAAAGTTGTAGTTTTTTGTAGAAAATCGTATTGTATTAGAAATTGAATGCATTTGATGCAAATTAATAATAAATGTGTTTGTTAGTTTTTGCAATGTTATTAGTTAATAAGTAAAAAAAAATATTACGCTCGCCAACATAAGTGCAAAACGACATTCTTTTTTTGTTAGTGTTAATATCAAAATGATCCGAATTTATTCGAATAAATTAACATCAAATGAATGAATGAAAGCTCAAACCCATCACCATGAAAACAGAAATTCTTCTCTATACCTTTTTCCATACAATCATCTTCATCAGATTCATCTTCGCAATCAAGAAGATTATCACATCTTAAGCTACTATCGATGCATTGGCCAGAACGGCATGTAAATTCGTCATCCCTGCAACGGCTGCTTACCGTACTACTACTAAAACCAGTGTCGACAGTCTGAACATAGTAAACTTTCCCACTTTCAATTGGTGGAGTAATAGGAAAATCTAAAGTGTTTTAAGTGATAAATTGATCAATAAATCTGTCGACCTCTAGTTCAGTTTTTTGGTGCAATTAAGATCAATAGTATTTCTAACATACCTTCAAGCTGCTGGAATGAATAGTTCTGATCGGCTTCTGCACTAATTGATCCCAAGGCCTGATTGTAGCTTATTTTGCTGCGAATTTTGTTATTGAGCTCTTCGCCCTGTATGTCTCCAGTTACTTCCAAATCGGCTGTTACGTGTATTTTGAAGGGATCATTGGTTTGCCTGGAAAACGAGTAGAATTTAGTGAAAAATTATACAAAAATCAAATAATAAATATAAAAAATTTCAAGTTAAATTATATTCAATCCTTTGCAGGTGAAAGGAGAGCCTTAAGGCTGAGAGCAACCATCAAAGCAGACATATGGAATTTTTTATGAGATCGCACTGAATACGTTACAATTCTCCCGATAAATCAAGAAACTTATTCGGGATCAATCAGGAACCAAATTTAATTCATTTATTTTTTCATTAATTTGGACTCCATAACAGACCAACAACTAATTCATTTATATTTGGAGGAAAAACGGAGAGAGCGGTCGTACTCGCTCTCTCTCTCTCTCTTGTTTCCGGAACCCCTTGTGGGGCATAAGGCGGCAGAATAACTTCATCTGATTGGAGACAACGATTGCAAGTGGACCTACAATTTAAAGTTGATTGTGAACCGCTGATATTTTCTTTGCAACCCCGATGGCCTTTTTATCGTAATCTATTGTCAGGAAAAAACAACCATGTTCACCGGCGGTGGGCTTCGAACCTGGGATCTGCGGATTGGTAGGCCGGCACGTTATCAGTTACTGTAAGCGACATTTAACTGCTCTATAATAGTAGCGACATTGTCTAACATCTCTCCACTGTATGACGTCTCTCCATTTAGTTTCGCTCAACCCTAAAATGTTAAATTAGACCATATTTTATCGCCGCACCGCTTAGAGTGTCCACACTGGTCCCAAAGAGTTCTCACGTTCTATAGTCCAATCGATGTACGATATTTATGGCCAAAGATCGAATCAGTTTATGCGATCCGTACAAGACGTTTTGTGTGTAATCGGTTTTTATCACAGAAGCGGGTCACAAGGCTATTTAGAGGAGTAGGTGGAGGCTGATCCCTAAGGCGTCCGGGATTTTCCGAGAATGCATGAGGCAGGAATTCCGTCAGGGCCAACGAAGAAGCTATCAGCCAAGGAAGAAATCTGCTTCAAAACTGAGGTTTCGTCAAATAAAAGATCTTTGGATTCGAGGGAAGTTGGCAGAAGCCTCGTCAAATAGGGTAAATCATTAATACTAATATCACAGATATGGGTACTGGAGGATGGACGGATGAGTTGAAGCCTTGTAGGATACGGCGATCCTCAACTGGACATTCTCAAGTTAGTTACACCTCCAAGCGGTAGCAACCGGGCAACACATCCTAGAACATAGCCAAGTAACTAATGCGGGAGGAGATAAACTCTTGAAAAATCCCCCTAACTCCAAAGTCGTAGTACGCCATGATAACAGAGTATGCAGTGGTGTCCCCTATCTGCAGAACCTAGGGGTCATTGGGTAGCGAATGGTGTCCAATCAGGCACTTCTGTAGGAGTAGAGCTGGAGGGTATGGTAAACCCTAACAGGTTGACTATACCCACGGTACCCACAACACAAGGATGAAAGTGTTGTAGCAGACCTGGAAGAAGGTGCCATTGGCAAAATAATAACTAGCACTTCCTCAGGTGCGGCGGTGCAGATATGGTAGACTCTAACGAGTTGGCTATCTCCGCGGTACACGAACCAGGAGAAAATGCACACTTGCCTTCCGAAGGGTTAGCTGCGGTTATTTCGGAGGGGGTTCCTTGTCCTGGCTCGGGACTAAAGCTTTATGGCCTGGAATTCTTCAAGAGACGGAGATGACCGCGCGAGCTTTTATTAAGAAATTAATATAATCCACTCCGTGTCTGGGCTGTTGTCTAGCTCGCAGCAATGCAAAAACAAGACTCGAGTTTCCTGACTTCCCTTACCCTTATTCCCTTCCGGCCAAAACCATGCTAACGCATCAAAGGGTTGTCCCCTATGATTTGGCCACATCGTATAAAAAAAAATACCGTGGACAAAAAAGTGATGAACGTTGTAATTAATGCATGGACCAAGAGACACTGCCACTGGAGACGGTGGGACAGCATGGATTATTGCAGATAGGCTAGGATTCTAGCAGTGACCCAGGAAACCGAGGTTAGTGGCGACAGTGGGATAACTGGATACTCAGTTGCCCCCACTAAGGGAGACTTGGAGGGGGAGGTAAAGGGACCCGATTCTATGTGGTCTGTTTCGGCTAATCCCCAGAGAGGTGTTTTTAGTGAGAGAATCTTACACTACCGGAGGGCACGGGATGTCATTTCTCTTCCTATTCCGCTAAAAACAGGGGCAGGGCGGGAGAGAATGTTGTGACATACACTCGGACCGAAGGGTTTTAAAACTAGTAAAATCTAATAAAATAAACTTAAACCAAATAATTAACTAAAAACTCACGCAATATCAACGACTTGTGCTCGCATGGAAAAGTACTCGTCCAGATCCTTGTAGTAGCTGTCAAATAAATTGACAAGTTCAATGCTGATGGCTTCCGACATGTTCCTGAAAGCGTCGCTGTTAACATCTTTGAACTCTCGCAGCCAAATCTCGCGTACAATAAAAGTGATGCGATCTGAAAGCAAAATAATGAAAAAAAAACGATTAAATAATTGAAGATAAAATCTTACAATGTTTAACGATATAAGTTTCCTCCTCGCCGGAACCGATCTCGTCATCTTCATCTTCTTCATCGTCATCGTTTCCTGCGCCGAACCAATTAAAGATTCCTTGCCTTTTCAGACGTCCTTCTTGCAGCGGCCTTCTCCTCCGTGGTGGTGTCTTTTCCTTCAAACTGTCAACGTCTTTCTTTGGTTTATCCTTCACAGCTTTGGTTTTATTAACTTTTCTGTCTTTTTTCTTATTTTTCTTTGTCTTTGGCGGTTTTGTGACTTTAACATTTTCCGTTTCCTCCCCACTTCCGCCTAATATTCTGGTAATTTCCCTTCGAACTCTGCTTACACTCTGCGATAGCCAACTACCGGCTTCCACGGAATTTTCTGCAACACGTTCATCGTTGCTGTCATCATCGGCACCGTCAAGTAAATCCATTCCATCGTCGTCCAGTTCATTTTCTAAACTTTCCAGATTATTGAGACTAGAACCGAGTTCATTTGTGACTGGTTTTTGTGACTTATTGGTTTGTGTCACGGATTGAAGTTCCTTAGCCGGCGTCCCCACATCATCGAATATTAAATCTGTGTCTTCGGTAACCTGGAAAAAATGAACGAAATTTTGTATTTGAAGCTTTTCTTGTGGTGAAATTTATTTTTGGAAGTAAATTAATGTGGTAAGTTTATGGTGGAATGTGGATCGTGGAAATGGTTGTGGTCATGATTTTTGAATTAACTTTAGACGTTACAAATTCGAGTTAGTTTGTTTTTTGTAAAATTATTTTAATTATTTTGGGACTATTTTTGAAGAAAATTAATTCATTTAATTATAATTTTTCGTCATATGTGTTTTAAAATATTATTAAAATAAATTTTCCTTAATGAATAATATTATAAATGCAAATATCAGTCAGTTAAGCAATTCTGGAAACATTGGGCCACTTTTCAAGGGTCAACAAAAGCCTATTCAAATCTGTGACGATAAGAAAGACCGTTAAGGAGATGACTACAGATGACTCCCAAAACTGCAAACTTAAAAAATGTATGCTACAATGTAAAATAACTCAAACAAAGGTAGCATTCTCTAAAATCCCCACAACAAGGTACAATTAGAAGTTTTGATAAGCAGGAGCTCGTAGAATTTTGCATACCAAGATTTGAGTATCATATCAAGTCGTGACACATTTGTTTATCCAAATAATAGTTACGTCATCTTTTCTTTTTCAATAGAAGCATGCTCTTGTAATTCCTATCGCTAAAAATCGCTGCCCCTCCACCTCTTCTGATTTTAGACCGATCAGTATATTATGTTTCCTGGCTAAAGTTTTCCAAAAACTTATGAGTAACCAACTTAATCGGCAGTCGGGATATCGTCGCAATCACTCTTGTGAAACAGCTTTGCTAAAGGTGTCAATGGACTCAAGAGCTGCTCTAGATAGGGGAGAGATCGGTTATCTAGTTCTTTTAGATTTCTCAGAAGATATTGACAGTATTGATAATGAAATTTACACAAAGTATTGACTCAATTTCTTCTGCCATCTTCCGCTATTAAAGTTATATCTAGTTTTCTCCTGGTTACAGGTTAAGACGGAGGTTGGTAATTCGATTCCTGCATCATGTGCGATGTGCCTCAGGGTGCGATCTTGAGGCCGCTACTATTTTGCTTATACATTAATGACTTGCCTTCTGTAATACGGCACTCTAAAATTCATTTATACGCTGATAATTTCCAGTTGTACATTAGGCCTGTTAACAGCAAGATTGTGCCAAGATTTAGATCGCATTGTTGCGTGGTCAGGAGACAATCTGCTTTTGCTCAATCACTTTAAATCATGCAATATTGTTCTCTTTCCAGACACAACCCTCAATCACTCCACCTTTGCTGTACCTTGCCTTGAGAATCAGGCCGTTTCTTAGAGTTGATAAGGCAAGGAATCTGGGAGTTATCTTCAATAGCGGGATGACTTGTTGTGATTATATCAACTCGTCTCTAACTAAAATTTATGCCACACTAAGAAGACTTTGGTTGACCGGGTCTCTTCTACCAATGAGCATTTTCTGCGAGGAAAAGCCGTAATAGTGTTTAAGGAAGATAACAAATCAATGAGGGTAGCTATGCAAATTTTAAGAGAATACAGGTGTTGAGCAGTGAACAAGTGTTTTAGCATCACCCAAATTGGAAAGAAATAGAAAATTATCGTTGATAAAAATTATCAAATCGAGGACCGAGAAAGCTCTCCTCAGGTACACCGGAAAAGACAGAGAAGGAAGAGGTTCAACAGGCAACTAGTCAAAAAAGGAGTGAAAAAGGATTAATTTTGCCAAAGGCCTTGCTTAAATCAGTGAATTCATAATTCACCTGTCTTACCGAATCGATGGATGGTAAAAGTAAGGCTTGAGGTGAGAATGTAAGGAGGTTATCGACGTAATCTTTAGCAATACTAAATTGTTGCATAGAGCGTTCGATTGTCCAGTGATGTAGCGACGCTGTTAGACCATAGAGCCATAACTTTTGACATTCGCCATGGGCCACATGAGAGGAACAAACGAGATCCTTACTGGAAATTAACTTTTCTGAAAGCTACAGATCGAACTTGCCGTGGCCTCTGAAGAAATATGGTGCCAATGCTATAGATCGATGTGAAGCGGAAAGAATTGTCTCTCTTGATGTGATCAAACGATCTATTAACACGTTTGAACCATTCACGGCAACGATATTAGATGGTTTATTCTCAGCAATTTTCTAGTGACGTTTCGTGTGTATTTATTTTTCAAATAAGTGGGTTACAAGCCTGCCTATCCTATCCCAGAAGGAGGATTGGGAGTCACCATGAGCGAATTTGTATAGTGCGTAGGTACTCTCTAAGCCAAGGTGTTCTGGCTGGCGCGTGGGTTTCCTTCTTCTTCTCTCAACCGGGCTTGGGAACGACTACAACGCCCTATGCCCCACAAGGGGTTAAAGGAACAAGAGAGAGAGATAGGCTACTCTAGTGGGGCAGTGAGAGAGAGGCACCAAGGTCACACTTCTACCAAAACCGGAAAGAATATACTATACGGAGCCGATGTTTTTGAGACCCGTAAGCTTGACTCCTTTATGTTGAAAAACCGGAGAGAATTATGACTTATTACATCGAAGGGGCGACGTTCGAGAGATACCACCCATTAAGTAGGAACCAGCACTGTCCTGGTAAATCTACCGAAACGGAACTCCACCAAGAGGTGATAGTAGCAGAAGAGGAGTTTAATAACAGAGGAATAGGAATGGCCGCTATTATGAACATTGAAGGAGCCTTTGATAATATAGGCTTCGGAAAGCTGAAGGATGATCTTATCGGATGGATACTACAGATCACTACAAGTGACTAGCTGCTATCGACTACTACAAGCGACCAGCAACTACCACTGGCGACTAGATACTACTACTAGTGACCCAACTGCACGTACCAGCTATAAACATCAGCGACTAGCGACAACTGCTAGCTACCGTGAACCATCCGTTATCCTATCCAGCTCTCTTCACAATTTTGCTGACCACAGAGTGAAACTTTTGTAAGACATTGATTCTGCTCAAATTATAGAAGGATTTTGTTCTTGAATGTTATGGAACAGAGGAATGAGGTCTGCATCCCGAGGTGTTCTTCCGCATACGTACCTTCTTTGTAGAGAGGTATAGAAACATTAAGGAAGTAAACCGCTGTAATATCTCCTTCTGAAATCTTACAAACAAAGTGATGTAATTATTCCCTGTCCTAGCATCAAAATCCAACACCACTAAACACATTTTAGCTACAACAATTCAATTTGGAAACAATATCATCAAAACATCTCAGTGAGAGCAAAAGGATCATATAATAGAACTGCCTACATCCATGACAAGTAGATGAGCACAACCGAGAAGCAAAGGTGCATCAGTATCAGAGCCTAATCAGCACTGGCATTGTTTGTCGTAAATATTACAAAATGGTGCAGTCAAGTGTACAGCACTTGTGAAGAAATGAGGACGCCACACTAAGAAAGACAGATACTTTCGTGTGTTGGTGGTTTTCCACCTTATAGGTATACTGTCACAGAAAATCCAAGTAGCTGTTAAGCAGCACTTGACTTTTTATTCCTTTCATGAACGAAACTTTTGAGTGCAACAGCTCATTGCCACAGGATGAAAACAGAAACCTCTGGAAAAATTTGTCCGAATCATTTTGCTATCAGTTTCAATCTTAGCTGATTAAGAATAAAAATTAAACCAGTCTGCCAACGATAGGTTCATTTAGCGCCCTTCCCGCTATTGCAGACATATTATTTCAAGCGCGAGGACCACCCAGACGAGCGGTCTTTCCTAGCTTAATTGCAACTAATAAGTCACTGGACAATGAATGCAAATCGCGAACGGGATCATCAATTTCTCAGATACAAATGGGAGTGCTGTATACAGCAGCCCACACGAATATTGTATCACCACTTCTGCATTCATTAGTCAGCTAGAGTTGAAGACTCCTCTTAAGACTCTTTAGGTCTGTCCAATCTGCGGATTAGTATCGTTTGCATCTAGGCCTTTCCAAAGGGTCTTGGGAACGTTAGGCAAGAGAATATATTCTCGTGGCTTTTCTAGGGCTGCTGCTGCTTTGCTAATTGCAATTTATGATCAATGGGTGGTGCACGACTGGTCCGAGTTGGTCATTTTATAAATGGCCACTTGTGGCGATTGATGATAAGACTTTGCTACAATGATCTTAAGAAATTCGAATGATTTAAAATGTTACTGGATAGAATTAAGGACGTGCGATAATATTACAAAGAAGTGCCGACCTAAACGTTCCTGAGCAGCTCTCAGCATCTTCCTGTATTCCTCAAAATCAAACACTTACAAAACCACGTTCAGAGAAAGTGATTCCTCCTAAAAACTGTCCATTAATCAAAGCGAACGTCCCAATTACACGTAAACAGCAGCATCTCTCCTAAATCTCCATCAAGTGTAACTCAAGAACGAGCAATTAACCTGCCACATCTTTGGACACCAGCGAAGTCTCCCGAGATTCTTATCAACTGATTAGGGCTCTGATAAATTGCTCACCTCAAGTAAACTGAAAAAACAGCTGGCGCTGCGGAATGTGAGAATGCTTGGTCTGTCGCCAAGGAATTTCACTGCTGGTTAAGTCGCCAACGAGATTAGATGCAGTTTAGGTTCTTGCAGTGTGTGCTCTTTCTCAATTCTTAAGTGATACTGCAGAGGACACATCCCATGAGGTTTCTTCGAGCCTTATCTCAAGTAATTAGTGCTCTTCTTATATAACAGGTAAATAATTGTTTTGTGATGATCGAACTAAGCAAACGCCAACAGGTGACGCAAAAGGCGAATGCATTCACAAGGCAGATTGATACTTGAACTTGCACCGCGAGATAGAATGCATTGCTATGCAGCGAATTGGAGCTTCCTTGTTTAAATTTGAAAAGAGATTGTCGGGAATGCACTCAGAAGGTTTGTGGGTGGGGGATGCGTGTTTTAGGTAATGAGTGCATCTAGCTATTTCCGGCTCCAAATAAATTACCCAGTTTTGCACTGTCCGCGGTATCGTTTGACTCAGTCATCCGCTGTTTATGTTCTTTGGCAAATAGAATAGATTGCACATTTGCGAATCCATTTAGATGTGGCTTACCACGAATACGAATTGTGCAAAAATTCTATAAATAGATGAGTACATCATTTCGCTCACTGAACATGAAGACTTCAAAACGATTATTTTCCCCAAAAAATCTTAAATCAACGCATCATCACGTCAATTTCTCAGCCGGCAAAACTGCTCATTTCTTCTGGGGGTCCTTGACTCTTCCGCACTTTGAAACGGGGACAAATGGAGGGAAGATTGCATTCATACTTGGTTAGGGTTGATAAATCGTTTTCTTAACGTCCAATTTAGCAAAGACGTTTAATGCATGTTATTGCGGGGGGAATCACGTTTTACAAGTACTGAACATCTGAGGGTTTATAATCTTAAATACTTCTGATCTTAAATACAGAATCAAAGCGCATTGAGGCGGGCGAACTAGACAACTCGGCGACAGATTCGATTAATGACAATTTGAGAAAGATTTCGTTTCCTGAATACTTTTGGCTAGACGGACAGCATTGTGCTACATATTTCATAGAATAAATTTAGTGTATGACAGGCTGCTGTCATTTCGTCTGTCAAATCAACTTAGAGTTTGATTCTGTTTCCAAACGCGTATTAGTAAGCAAGCCGAAATAGTATCGTTATTAAGAATTTACATAAAAACCATAACATCAGTTGACAGACTGAGAGTCAGAGAAAAAAATCTGGGCAAAAACAACTTAACTATAAAAAGTAAAGCAAACTTAATGCAGTTAAGTAGTTAACTCGTTTTTTCCCGGAATCTCACGCAGTTCGTTTTTGCGCGGAACATTTTCTAAGACACTTTTGCTCGAACCTTGTAGATAAGTCACTTCAAAATGTCAGTTAAACACACGAAAGATACACAAATAGACAAAATAATTACAAGTACAGTTAGTTAGAACTTTATTTGTTTAAATTTACACTAAGTAAGTGCACACAAAACCATCCGATTCTTGGACATACGCAAGGGTAGGATGATATACCCTGAGGAAGCCGTTGCTCCCATGGGTGACCATGAGAATAACGTTGTGAGGAAGATCCCCCGTCCCAGGGTACATCCCGTCACTCTTAGAGGTGATTACAGGGTACAGCATCATCCAAAGCACAAAATAAGAAATCCTGTATCAACCCTAGCACACGCTGGAACCCAACATGCTTCAAAGCGGTAGCTAGATGAAGACTTGCCATAAAAATACATAGACTAATAAATAAAATACAAGTAAAAGAAACGAGAAACTGAAAGTGTGAGAAGAGAAAGTGGCCTCTGATATGTGGGACCACATTAGGAAATTTCGCGGTATCTCGAAACCAAAAACTTGTCACATAACTCCAGACTTGTCTCCCCTACAACTAGATGACAGCTACGGACCTAACTAGGACATAACTCAAAATCCGGTTCCGGACATGCTAGCCCCCTTCTCTTTAGCACTATTAAAGAGAAGGGGGCTAGCATGTTCGGAATCGGACAGCGTCCTATACAACAAAAAAGGCACGGTCCAGACCTCTTACGATACAATATAATCTCTCGTCCCTCAACTTCTCCCTAAAGACAGACATACTAAAAGAATGGCGTATGGTCAATGTCATACCTATATTAAAAGTGGGCAAAGAACCTTTCAACTTAGAACCCTACAGACCAAACTCACTCAAACTGTCTTCTACAGTAAAGAATACCTTCGCATACCTAGCGAGTAGCATAGCAAAGAATCGGTCTGACTATTGTGGTGTACAAGGACCTACCTTGGATTTTAGACCCCATTTAACCCGAAAACCCCTTTTACACGCATAGAAGGCCACATTTGCTTTTGCTATGAGCTCTTCTAACTTCCTATGCCAGTTAAGTTTAGAGCCTAAAATGACTAACATAGTTAGTTAGCATTTTTCCTTCTAGTATTCTTCTAGTATATAGGTGTTCCAAAACGGTGTTCCTATTACGCCAGTAATTCCAAATTTGCGTGTGTTGTATAAAACTACATTACACCATGCGTGATGACTGTGCGCATTACAGGAATATTTTATTGCTCTGCAATTTTGAAAATACCTCTAATCCTGTACCTGAAATACCTGTCTAACAACGTAGAAAACAACGTAGAAAACAACGTCAATAAATAGAAAGTTCTTGCAATACCATGCTTTTATAAATATTGCTCTGCTGCATCACCGCAGGATCGATCGAAAATTTGTTTACTTCGGACAAAGCACACACAAAGAAAGAAGCTACTACGAGTTATCTAGTGAACGGGAGGGGAGTTCTACTATTCCTTGAATGAACCACACCGATAAGAATGAATTAGAGAGGAGGTGGGTGAGCCAGCCATATAGGCAGCATTGCGCGCATTCTATTACTGTACACTGTATTAGCGCAAGGAGGGGAATTCAATGTGGGACAGTTCATTAGCAGGCCATTCTACACTTCTGGTCGCCTACTACTTCACGGCTCAAGTCAGGCGCAATAACGATTTAAAAAAAATTATTTAGGCCTAAGTATATAACGCTGAACTAGTCAACGAGTGAGAGGGGGAAAATGTGTCGCGTATTTATTGTTAAAAGATTTTTACGTCGGCGAAAGGGTGGATGCTTGACGTGATTGTCAGGGGTGCGCGCGCGCAGAGTAGATACAAAAAGTTGTTTTACTACCTTGTGAATGGGAGGGGAGGTGTGTGTGTGAAATAAACAAATAAGTTGTACGTATTTTGTGAACGCAAAGGCCTTGCGACATTGCTGGTCGCCTGGTACTTCACGGCTGATGTAAGAAGCAATTGAACGATTTAAAAAAATTTACTTAGGCCAGAGGATATAATACTGAACTCGTAAATGAGTGAGAGGGGCAATATGCCGCCTATTTAATGTTAAAAGATTTTTACTTCAGCGAATGTGTACATATTAGAACCAGCCCACTGAGCTCGCTTGCGATTGGAGGAATTGTACTATATTGTGAATGAGAGGGGAAGTGTGTGTGGGATAGATACACATGGGTATTTATTTTATAAATGCACAGGCCTTGCGACATCGCTGGTGGCCTGTTACTTCAGGGCTGATTTCAGGAGCAATTCAACGATTTAAAAAAATTACTTAGGCCAAAGAGATAAACTAGTCAATGAGTGAGAGGGGAAAAGATTTCATAAATTTATTGATAACAAATTTTTACTTCCGCCAAAGGGTACAAATTCGAAGCTAGCCGCGATTGAGAGAGGAGAGCGCGCGTAGAGTAAGTAAAAAAAAGTGGTTTGTTTTACTTTGCAACATTGCTGAGCGCCTGATACTTCACGGCTGATGTAGAACCAGTTGAACGATTTAAAAAAATTTACTTAGGCCAACTAAGTACTGAATCCGTCAATGAGTGGGAGGCGAAATGTGCCGCATATTTATTGCTCAACGATTTTTACTTCCGCAAATGTGTACATATCGGAACCAGCATACTGAGCTCGCTCGCGATTGTATTATATTATGAATGAGAAGATAGATGTGTCGCGGAAAGATACATAAGTTGCACGTATTTTATTAATGCACAGGGCTTGCGACATGGATGATCGCCTGGTACTTCACGGCTGATGACAGGAGCAATTCAACAATTTTTTCATGAGGGCGCTGCAGGGAGTTCAATGTATCTGATCTTGCAAGGGGTGTATAATGCATCATTCCTTCCCTCCCAGTTATCGTCAAATTCTTCAAGGAGAGGCTTGTGGCTACCGCTTTGACCTGAGTAAAATCAAAATTCCAAAAACTCTACAAATGGCACGAAATTCAATATCTTAAAATCGCGAAAAATCTGAATGATAAAAAGGTTTACATAGGGTTATTCTAGAGACTTCAAAATATCGAACAATACAAAAAAAAATAATTTTTACAAGTCAACACACTACAAATTCCACTTAAAAGATTTTTACTTTGGTAACGGGCGCAATAAGCTTTCCCACTATTACGAGAAAGGGTGTTGCGCCGGGCAACTAAATATTATACCCTTTTTTCACGATGTGGCCAAAGCTTAGGGGGGACAACCCTTTGCATGTCTTTTTCCGGTAAGAGGAATTAGGAAACTTTTCTTATTTGAGAGACGGAGTGGATTTTTTAAATTCAATTTTAAAAGCCCATGGGGAGCCCTGGTCTAGAACCCGAGATCCATGGCATGGTGGTCGTGCCGCTAAACCAATTGATCCAACTCCGTCTCATCT
Source organism: Leptarthrus brevirostris (assembly GCA_964036015.1). Lineage (NCBI taxonomy): Eukaryota > Metazoa > Arthropoda > Insecta > Diptera > Asilidae > Leptarthrus > Leptarthrus brevirostris. The sequence goes on along the minus strand of OZ038374.1, from coordinate 7,883,283 downwards.
TCTATAGTATATCCAGTATTTCGTCCATAAACACTGTGGTGTTTGTTGTTTGTTGCATATAGCTTTCCTCACCATTGAGTCGTCCATGCACAAGCTAACCTTTCTTCTAAAGAGCATAGCATCAATTCAGTCACATAGACCTTTAATATTGCTTTATTCGATGCTCCCTCTACATCCAGAAAAGCACCCTGGGTGTGCTTGAACCGTGAACTCTAGAGATATTTAAATCACCAACACAACTGCGTGCTGCGCTGCCTCTACTTTTCTACTGATTTCCTTGCTGTCATGCTGGTCTTTTAAATGTAAAAATCCTGATATACGTCTCTTATGTGTACGTCCAGTAGCCTCTCTGGGACTTTAAGCATTAAGGATGAGAGATTAATTGGTCTGTAATCTTTTTCTACCACATGGCTCGCTTTGCCCGCCACCCTCGCACCAATCTGTAGGTTTGAATCCTAGCCAGAAACAGGTTCTGTATAGCGAATTCAGTCATGTCATTATATGACTTAGTGCCTTTTAGAATATAATTGGCCTTAGGCCGGCGATTTTAGTGGATCGAATGAATTTTCTGCTCATATGATGGTTCTTTTCCTGACTTCCAATCATATAAGGTCCAAAACCCCGTCAACCCCAAGCCCTTCCAGAGCATTTTCTCATTCTGAAAATTGTCCCCCGCTCCCCGGGAAGTGGGTATTGGGTGGAGATTTTGTTTTCTCTTTAATTGAAGACGGAAAAGGCAGGCGTTTTGACAAGATGTCTGGGACCTTTTGATATCTGGATCAGTCTGTTTGATCCCTGATTCACTTAGCAACATTTTTGTTTTGTTTAAGTAGATACCGATTCTCGAACCCGAGGACCATAGAGTAGTGGTCATGCCGCTCAATGATACAACTCCGTCTCCAATCACATTGAAGAGTCTACGTAATTACACCCTAAGCTTTTACCAAAATCGCATTCCACTACGGTGACCTGGATGTGTTTTGCTAATTCCAGGATTGCAGGATTCCAAGAATACTTTATTTATCGCCTTGCTAACGCTATTGACTATAGTGTCCACTTCCAGTTCCGTTGGTCGTCCATCAGGTAGAGTCTTCTCCAACCTCTTGACCACCTCCGAAAAAACTATCCCAATTTGTTCTACGAACGCTCTTAAAGCTGGATGACCCTGCAGTAATATATCGATGAGTATCCAGAAAGGAATCAAATAGGGATGTCTGCTCGGAAACTCTTTGATATACTTTTATTCACATTTGTTCCATGGCTGGCGAAGCTGTTAACTATCAGAAATACCCACTCATCTAGTATTCCACTTAAAATAATCTGCCTTAATGTGGTTGGTTTAAATTAAGGGGGTATTGTGTAAAAGTGGCAAGGGAAGGAAAAATTTTGATTGAGATTTGATGGTGGTCGCAATCTAAAACCAGAAATATTATTTTCGACTTAAATCGTGTAGTGGCAAACACCTACAAGACGCATAATAAATGACTTAAATTTCTGTTGGCAATCTGAAATTCTATTGGATGCCTGTAATACACCCCGTGTCCTATTTCGAAACGAAAATTGAAGTTAGCCGCAGTCATAACTTTAAAAATACCTCACTGAAGCTGTCCAGACATTCCATTCGTTATAAAACTGATTAGCTTTGATGTATACAAGAAACAACTACGTCCAGACAACATGTGGACTTTGCGAAACCTCACCCTTCAGGAGGTAAACAATTTCGAGGTAAACAATTCAACAAAAAACTCTTGAAATAGAATTTCGATGGCACGATGTTTATATTGCGAAATAAATTGATGTACTTGGTTTACACGGAAATTCAAGAATATTTCTCCGAACACTGGGTCGCAATCATCCAGCTAAAAAGTATCTCGTCCATTTTAAGACTCCTCATCTAAAACACTTAAAATATCTTTAAAGCAAATTTCAACTAAGTAATCGACAAAAATGTGATCTCCTGGCAAGTGACCAGACCGAAAAGGCCACGCGGCAAGACGATTTAATTTAATTATTGCCCTCTTAGCAGTCACACTATGAACATGTTGTGTAACAAAATTATGTAGAATCCGTGAAAATTGTCATGAGAATGCATTTTAATCGGGACATCTGCCAAAAGAGTAGCCTCAGATGAATGCCAAAAATCTAAGCCAAAGATCAGCTCACATGAATGCATCCCAATGGATATGTACCTGGTCCACCATGTCGCATACTTTTACAGTGAAAACTGTGAAAGTTTACGTTGCTCTATCAGCTGGAATTTTCCTTTCCCTTCCCCCACATCTTCATGCAAGGATGACAGGGTTAATTGAAAATTTCATCCTCCAAATAATAGGGTTGTTATTGAAGTTGAATTTTCGCAACTTCCACAATGTTCAGGACTTAAATGCATTAGGAGTTCTCGGCCGCAACAACTAGGTGGGATCAATGGACTCTTGTTTGTCAGAAAGGAACTTGGCCTAATAGCATCAGACGGTAAACAATTAAATCAATTCCAGCCGATGACGTTCAATATTCGTGGTAAGGGGTAAACTACATTATAAGGTCAACCATGTCTTAAAGGTTACCAAGAGTTTTAGGAAGACCATCTATTTAGGAGGAGAATTTTATACGTTCGAGCTCTTCCTGTCAATTTATCTTTTTTATATATTTGCAGGCATCTCCTTGGTTTTAATTGACGGTAAGGATGCTGTGAATAGAAACCCCCAAAACAATTAAGTTCTAATGTCAGCAAGCAAGTCTAGTGTAAGGAGTAGTAAGGAGTGGTTTTCATCATTTGAAGTCCAAGGTTCGGACAACATAATATGGTTTTTGTCTGCAAAAAAGTGATAACGTTTCGAAATTTCAGACGAATGTCGACAATTCAGAATTCAACTTAAATTGAGGGTTCACTTGAATTCTTTATCATAGAATCGGATGAAGTTTTTCTCCAGATGCTCCACAAGGGGCTATCAAAACTAGAATGGTTGCCGTCTTGGAAGGGGGAAAGTATTATTCTTTGGGGTTACCCACATGGTGAGCACTGCAACCAAGGAGGTCCTTTGTGTCGGAACTCCTACTACTGCCAACGACGCTTAGTCACCCTTAGATAAGCAATTAGGTCTTTAATAGTGGAGGATTTAACATCACACGGGGCTCAGTCTTTGCAGCATTATATCCATAGTAGTTTCATTGTCTTCCAGGCAAAATCGACACTCCGTCAAACTGGACATATCTAACCAGTATAGATGATATCTCAGCCCATAGATAGGTAGCCTTAACGCAACCTTAGATCCGCCTTACTTAAGGTATCGTTGTAAGCAAGTACTTTAGCCTGGGTAAGCTAGGGGACATTTCTTTCGTATAACAGCTGCTGTCTTCTAGCCCAATCTTTAATCACAGCTCTTGCCGACGACCAGCTGAGGCTGCAAAAGGGCTCGAAAACTTGGCACCGAGAGCAACAGCCTTTCCTAGTGGTCTGATTAGCCTCAAAACCCGAGTGACCAGGACGTTGTTGGATGTAGTAGGTTCTTCGGGTAACCGCAGAATGTCTTATGCAAATGCATTATTTTCAATGACCTTGACCCCAGAAAAATTTAAGATTCAATGGTATGTGACACCAGAATATTATTCAATTTTGTGGATCAATTTGATTGATCGTTTACATTCAAATTTCATCGACAACATATCCGATTTTCTTTTATGGACACTGTTAAGGAGTCCGTTCATGACTAATATTGAACCTTCGATGAATGTACGAATTGGAAAAAGATTGGTATTTGATATCTTCAAGGAACTTAGGTCATTACATAGTGTACATATTTCTTACTCTCAAAAGTAGAGCAGCTCGAGCCCCTCTTGATTCTATATTGTTTATAAGTCACATTTTTAACAATCGGCTCGCAAAAAACGAATAGCCCGGCATAATTGGTAAATTGTTTTTCGCTTAACTTAAATCGGCGGAGTAAGCGATATCGTGTTGGTCTTCCATCCTGAAAGTCCCAGGTTCGAACACCACCGGCGGCTGCCCATAGTTATTTTCTGCTAACAACAGATTACGATAAAAGTTCATTGGGATTGCAGAGGAATATCAGTGGTACGGCATCCAACTTAAATTGTAGGTCCACCTGTAATCGTTGTCTTAAAGCGGTGAAGTATTTTCCCCAGGCATTATTCGAATAAAATTTAATCTAGATAATTACTCGAATAAATATATTATTCGAATAATTTATTCGTGAATAACTTAATTTGTCAATCATAAATAAGGCGACAGTATTTGTCAACGGGAATAAAACTTATATGCCGGTAGGCATTAGAGCGATAATTTTACACCGCTGCTCTACAATGTCGATTAGTATTCGTGTGCTGCTTGCTCACTCGTCGGACCTCACCTCATGCGTGAACAGGTTTTGTGTTTGTTACTGATTGCGTTTGTTACTCGATATTATTTTCAATAGTTCTATTAGGAAAATGGCCGATCTTTGTGATGTGGTTGTTCTACAATCAACGAACCGTGCCGATCTTGCATCTATGTAGTTCAAATTTAAGTACATCCTAGGGGACTAGGGTGCTGCCGCCTTTGGATCTAATACTATGGCCTCGATTGCAATGGGCTTATGGTGCAGAGTGTTCCAGGCCGAAATCCTGAGGACTGAAGCGTGCTCTTATTACTATCTTTTCCGAAAGATAAGTGGCCCTCAAGGCACTATCGTCATGCCGTTTTTCCTAAAAACTCGTCAAAGATTGATGTAATACCATTTAGTCCAATAAATCCACGCTTTGCTGTGTACCTTACAATACTGGAGTATCAGTATTGTAAGAAACGAGTTTTTCTTTTTAAGATATAACCGAAGCAAAGGGGACAACCCTATGATGCGTTAACTTGGCTTTGTCAGGAAGGGAATTTTGGAAAGGCGAATGAGGGAACTTGAATGTCTTGTTTTTACAAAAACAAACCAGAGATGGAGTAAATTTATAAAAGTTTTATGAAAAACTCACTAGGAGATCAGGGCTCGAACCCTGGAACCATGGCGTGGTGATCGTGCCACTCAACCAATTGAACCAACTCTTATTGCTTTTATACTACCTAGGGAGGGTTCATCAACGGTGAAGGATCAGACAAATTTTAAAGGGATCTTATAACAATTAATGACCATGTAGCTCCTTTTAAGGCGCATCATCATAAGCCAGTGACTTCTACCTAAAACTTGGCGCATCCAATAAAAGTAGGCAAATTACTTTCACGTGTAATGAATACGGAAATTAGTTAACATTTACAAATTTTAAACGAACGGCGGACAACATCAGACCAATCTTGCTAAATTTAGAATAATATTCATTAGTGCCGGCAAAAGTAGAACTTTTCTTACCTCTGACAACTAAAAATGAACAAAAATCCTTCGGGAGCCGGCAAAAGATCGCCAGATTCGAATTGAGAAAATCTATTTTAAGTACAAATGACCAGCTGACTCATTATCTAATGCCGCAGCTTTGTACACATTGAGAATTTATTGAAAATGAAAGTGGAAAATCGAAATCGAGTTGAGTCGAGGAGGGAAAACTGATTATTGCACTACGACAGATAATTTAATGTTTGTATACTGGAAACATTTGGGTCAATACTCAAGAATTGTTTATTATTTCTTATTGCTAACGACTTTGTTGAAATATAGATTGACGTAAATAAGTTGTAAAAATGCCAGTTTCCAGATCACGTTGATTGTAGGACGTAGATTGATAGTATGACAGTGGAACTTGCTCTGAATTCTATTGAGATTACACTGGGCAGAGCCTTTTGATTTATTTATGGGTGACTTTACTTTAACTTTCAGAAAATAACTAACCTTCTAAATACTCCGAATTTTCGGAGTCGTTCTCACGAGACAGCTCTAGCTCTGACCCTTTTCTGTATTTGATCTATCTGTGAAGTGGATATTCCCCTAATAATCCTATTAAAACGCTTACAGTTTTTTTGGAGTTGGATCAATTAGTTGAGCGGCACGACCACCATGCTATGGATTCCGGGTTCGAAACCAAGTCTCCCGGTGGGTTTTTAAAATTGAATTAAAAACTCCAACCCGTCACAGGGCTGTTATCTAGCTCGCAGTACCATTTCCACCATATGGGATTTTACCGAAAGGCCGTTGATTTTTTTCCATTTCGATATGTCTTTTAACGCAGAGTTGAAGACATCACTAACCGTTTGCCAGTAAGTAGTACAATATCATCTGGTAATGCTGTCCTTTTGATATTCTTGCTGACGAGACCCAGGGAAAAGGGTGAAGACAAGCTGTTCAAGAGTTTCTTTACTGTTCTGCCAAAACTCGTTTTTTATAGAGCAGACCCGTGTTGGGGTTTCTGCTAGAACTCTACGTTTCTGTTTTTGACTCCCCCGACAACTGTGTGTGTGTTTTCGGGGGAGTCAACAACAGAAACGTGAAAAGTGTAAGTAACATTTTTTTACTTACCCGATTGAGTGGAAAGGAAAGGTCTTCTAAACTGCAACAAGGGTAAAATCAAAAGGTAAAACAGTTAGGATCTTTCGATTTTAACCCTTCAGTCACGAGATATTTGTTTGTTTGATTTATGTTGTCCTTCCGCCTGTTGAAGACTCTGGAGCACGTGCTAGCTGTTCTCCATAGGCAAACTCTAGATGGATACCGAATGACAAGATCCCAGCATGCTTACTGTAAGCGAAGATTCACAGAGACGGTTCTCCACGAAGTTGTGCTACAATTGAATACTCAATAACATACAAAGACTGCACTCTAGCAGCGTTCCTAGACATAAATAGGCCTTCAGTAATGTTCGTTCTGAATCTGGCTCTAGCCGAGCTGGGCGTAGAGCACGGTCTTGGCCTTTGTTAGCTTATGATGCTAAGATCAAGGATAATACGATCCGATCTGGGCACCAGCCGACTTTTGAGACACGTCTGGAGGGGTGCCTCAAGGCGAAGTCCTTTCTCCTCTGCTTTTGCGGATGGTTATGTACAAAGTACTGCTGAAACTTGACCAGAATGGAATAAGAGTTGTTGTATATGCCGAATACTTGGAAATCCTGAACAAGTGCAGCAGATAGTGCAATGATTGTGGGCTGCCCCTAACGCAGGAATGACAGCGCTGATACTATTCACTACTAAAACAAAAGTACCTTACCAACTTTGCCATGCCCAAATTAAGTGGGCATCAACTCTCATTTCCCTCAAGAGTCAAGTATACTTACAGGTAATAGCAGACCCGAAGTTGAACTGGAAACAAAAACAAGAAGAGCGAGTTAAATAGATAAATTTTTCCTGACGACGCTGATTTGGTCAACGATGCCAACCAACTACTGGATCGACGATCCCAAACCTCTGGCATATAGGCGATGCTGAGGTTTGGTCAGATTAATCTGCAGCACTCGAAGTGAGTTTAAGGGTCTTCGTTGGGGAAGAGGACTTCGATTTTGCCCTCATCCAGAAACCTTGGGTCTTGGGTAGTAAGAATGCGAATCTGGGAGATAAATCTTAAACCTATATTCTAGCAGAAAGGAACCTTATAGTTTTTATTTGTCCTAATTATAGCTTAAGCTAGAGGACAGTTGCAACGGGGACATATACATAGCCTCTGCCTACATGGCTCATAATGAACTGAACCCGCCACCGGAAATGGAGGTGCTGATAACTCTGCTCTCAAAGCAAAATGAGAAGATTTGAGAAGTCGGCTGAAAGTGCTGTAGCAGTCCTGGAAGAAGGTGACATTGGCAAAATAATAGCTAGCACTTCCTCAGGTGCAACGGTGCAGGGATGGTAGACTCTAACGAGTTGGCTATCTACGCGGTACACGCACCAGAAGAAGATGCAGACCTGCCTTCCGAAAGGTAATCTGCGGTTAATCCAGAGGAGGTTACTCTTCCTGGCTCTGGACTAAAGCTTTATGGCCTGGAACCCTTCAATGCCGTGGGATAACTGGATACTCAGTTGCCCCCACTAAGGGTGACTGGGAGGGGACGAAGAGGGATCCGATTCTTTGTGATCTGTTTCGGCTAATCCCCAGAGAGGTGTTTTTAGTAAGTAAGAATCTCACACTACCGGAGGGCACGGGCTGTCCGGTGTCTTTTGGAAGATTTTCACGTCTACCGACCTGGAGAAATGTCAAGTAGGGTTGGTGGGTCGCGAACTCGGAAAAGACTTTAGACCAGTTAATCTGATATCCCTTTTGCTAAATACTCGATATCGTGGAGCGTGTACCCGACCTTCAGTTTAGATAAACTCAACAGTGCAACCGGTTCCGGTAATTTCTCACTAGTAGAAACGTCGAACCCAACGGAGTTATTGTTTTTTTTCAGCGATGGCTAAGTTCAGGTGGAGTGCTTCCCTAGCGTGTGCCACGAATAGAACTTTAAAGTACTTAACAGGTATCTTTTGTCACGAAATTAGTTGTCGTTTACGTAGGGCACTCCTAATAGACGAACATTCGGTCAGACTTGGCGCTCCATATAAAACACACTGTCGCAGCTGCGGCGATGCTAGTGAAAAAGAACCTTCCGTGTAAGTACGGTACTTTTGCGATCGCCAGGAGAAGGACACTGGAAATTTACTGTCCGGACAGTTTTCAGGCAATCTCAGGAGTAAAGATTAGAAAGTTAGCCTGATTCCTTCCAAAGTCGGGTTGGCTCTAACATAGTATGCTCACGTGTCTTCGTCGTATTTGTATTCTATTGCCTCGTGCCCAGGAAAGGCAGTTTACCAAGGACAGGCTGTTTACCTAGAACAGGCAGTCGCAGCGTGTCGGCCTTCCGTCCTGGAGGACCAAGGTTCTTCCATGTTTGTTTTCTGCTGACAACGTTACGATAAACAGTCCATTGGTGATTACAGAGTAATGTTGTTGGTTCGGAATCCACGAGGGATTACGGGAACTAGATGGAGAGAAAGAAAGAGATGGGTAGTACTCTCTACTTAAATCAACGCTGTAGCAAAACAAATTTAAAAATAATTCTACAGAACCCCATCATGTGCCCGCCCAACAATTTTTTCATTCATTTTGTTGGATACAGCAAAATGTGAAATTTTGAATTATCTGTTAAAACGATGACACGAGACACATCATGTAGAATGACATATATGTCAAAAAATGCATTCCTGCCTCTAAATAGAATGAAAAGAGTAATTATCACCCTCACCCATCCTCATTAGGAGCAATTTCCTCAAATATGTAACGCCGTTCAAGCGAGTAATTAAATGAACCGCTTTAGAACTCTTAAGTCAGTCAATCAATTTTCTTAAGCTTAACGAGGAAAATCAAAGCAAATCCCCAGCGGGGGAGGGTTTAAGTTGAATTACATCTCAATTAAATGCAATCTGTTGCAATAAACATGAAGGCAAGGAAAGATTGTGAAAAATCTCTCCTTATCTAACCCATTTCCGAGCTACATATGATCAAGAGTTGCACATGCAACAGTCGACTACCGACGAACCGTAGACTCAACTTAATTAGGAACAGCCAAGGAATTGATTGCACTTGCCCCAAAGACACACTTTGTGACATTTTCTCTGTTGTTGAACGTCATATGTTGTCAATGTCATGTCAACTGCATCCTAACGTGCTCCATTCAGTCAGCGGCAGCATAGACGGATGACGGTGAATTGTGCGTGCGCGGTCTGATTAAATCTGGAAAAAAATCTTCGAGCGGCTACAGCATCTTGGCTTTGTTTTTACTGACAAATTGCAGCTATCGTGTCGTCTTTGGGTCAATTAGAAAATTGGATCGCCTGTAGGTTGAGGGAGTCTAACACGATTTCGGGGCCATTCGGCAAGTGCGTTTTTGTTCCAGCGTAATCAGATGATCCGCTGGATTCTGGTATTCTGCCGTAAATTCTAACATCCGGCGATTTGCATTTGAAATGCATTTCTCAGCCGCTGCAGCATGCATGAATTTAGTGGCGCAGATTTAAGGCAAAGACGAGAAAACGTGTTCAAATGGAGCACAATGTCATATGGGACGGGTGGAAAGGGTCTTCTTAAGCCCATCACATGTTGCACCAGTTGGGCATATGCATGTAGGTAGAGTGGATTTTTGCGGCTTCTTCTCTAACACGTTTTATATTTAGGTGGCTTTCCTCTGAATACGAGGCCGAGATTTCTCAAGTGATGTTGCACTGTTTATAGTCGACAACTCTACCCGGAGCTGCCAACGAGAAGTTGAATTTTTGTAACGAGTAGTCTCGCAATGTGCTTAAGATTTTCTGAGAATTCTTCATGCTGTCATTGTCATCCTCCACCGCAACCCACTTTACATGAACTTGAAATGTTTTATTTATCTCCTGGAATGATTGCCTAGTCTATGATGGGCAATTTTTATGCATAACACAGATTTTTCATGGACGTGTTAATTTTATAGATGCTGTGATTATGTTCGGTTGTTTCCAAGCTCCACAGACACTACTCTGATAACGAAAAATGACAACAAGAGACAATATTTCACGCGTCTAAGCTGAAACCAAGAGATCCGCCTGAACAAACAATCGTAAATCAAATTCCTTACGAAAACTCACAAAGTGGGTCTGCAAAGACCCTCGAACACTGCTCCACCAGAAACATCCTTCCCCCGACTGACAAAATCATTTAGTATCCCATTTGCGGTAATTTTCGAGTCAATAAACCACCCAACCAAGATGGCAAGCAAAGCAAACCGCATGGTGGTAGACAAACAGAAAGTAGACTGTCAAAAGTTAATGCCAGCAATTGGAGGGTGAGAAGCAACTTCACTCGGTTCAATTGGGGTATCAGTGGAGTCTTCTTGAGATATTTATCGCCCTCAAACTAGCCGCAAACAGTCGACCTTTCACAAACTGTGAGAAGTAAACTGAGTTACGAAATTTGGGGGAATCCCTAGCATGTGCAGCTACCAACTACTACACAAATAGCGTTAGAAGAGATTCAAATTCTTAGCGATGACGACCGATGAGATTGTCATGCACGAGATGGCACAGGCTATTATGGTTATTACCATTATGAGACTATCAAATGATAGTGTCAACGGCGCTAACGCTACAGCGAGCCCACAAGAACACACTACCCCTCCAAAAAAAAAAGACGGGGGAGCTTAAGAAAGATCGCAGTCTCTGTTGCTGGGAAAATCAAGAATTCTGGGCACGCGACACCGATTTCTCACCCCCATAAAGAAAAATCCTTTTGGGCTTACTCATTCCCTACTCCTACATTTAGTTTTTGTGGGGAGATCCCTGAAATGAAGGAAGAAAGGACTTTTTGATGAGCTATTTACGAGGGCTTCAGTGCCAGAGTGTGGTGGTCAGTGACATAATGCTGGAGGTTTTGTCTTTGTGAAATTTTTTTACGGAAGAAATTTCAACTCACGGTATTGTGGCGGAATTTTTTAAGGAAATTTCAATATTGTCGTAAGTTACAAAGTGGTTTGTTGCGGAATTTCAGGAGTTTTTGTGCATTTTGGGAGATAAACGTAGCTCTTTACGAAGTAGACGTTTAAACCAATAAGGAGGAATCAAATTTCATATCATACCAAGGCTCAATGAAGAGTTAATAAATAATATCAAAGAATAACTCAAATTTTCGGTATCGTTGTTCGAACGAGATAAATGTACCTGTGAGAGTAATATTTGTAAATTAACAACGAACAGTTGCCATCACATGACAGGAAAGACTTTGACTTCTTCAGGAATTTCGATATTTAATTTCAAAATAAGAGCTAATCTGGTGAAAACAATTACTTCATTATATTTTTCCCTTTATTTAACGAAGTACCGCAGGGTTCTACTCTTGGTTCTTTCCTTTTTAGATTTCACAATAAATATCTAAAATATCTTGCGATGGCAAAACTAGAATTAAGCTGCGTAATCAATTTCCGCTTGAAGACTGCTGAATGAATTGTTATTTATTCAACAGTCTTCGATCGAAAACTGATTACTCGAATAACATATACATACAGGGTGTCTTAAAAATCTGGCTGAATATCTCGAAAAATACACTTAGGATTGGAAAACGAAAAAACACGCATTTGGTATTTTTGAAAAGACTAAACGATACCAAAATGAATCCCTCACCCCTACCCCTTAAGTAGGAGTCCCCCGGAAATAAACGATTTTTGTGCGAAAAATTTGTTAGAAAACGTCAATTTTTGGCGGTTTTGAAGGAAAAAATTTAAAATTTTTTAACTTTGAATATTTTTTACGCGAAAATACTTTGGTTAACAGAAAAATTGCAAAGACCAAAAATGCTAAATGGAAAGTTCTTGAAAATTGTTTTATGCACTTTCTGATGGAACTTAATGGCAGAAAATCAGGGTTAGTTTTGGAATCATTTGATCGTTTTTCAAAAATATCAAATGCGTGTTTTTTATTTCCCGATCCAAAAGAGTATTTTTTGAGATAGCCGTTTCTTGGCGAGCAGCAAATAATCACAATTGTGAGGCAAGACCCTGAGACGAGCACGAGACGAGTCGTAATACGATTAGGAGTGTCCTCATCTAAGGTTTGGAGGGTTATTCATCGAGAGGGATTACGTCCATATCACCATCACCCAAGGACTACTGGGAGGAGATTCCGAGAGAAGACTGGAATTTAGCACTTGGCTTCTGGAACGCGATATTGACGACAGGACGTAAGGATTCATTGGAATGTATGCCAGTATTTAAGGTAGCGGAGAAAGTTCGTCTCGCAAAGCGCACCCTGAGCGCACCCAGCCGGCACCCGGTTCCGCTCAATGCGCTGTAACTTCCCACCTACATCAGATTTTACAAAATCCTTTATGTAAACAAAAATCGATTTTTTGAACATCATAAACGGTAACCTCCCCTTAAGCTCTACCAATTGCGGATCTTATCACCAAGGCAAACAGTTGCAGCAAACCTTCTCTGTTTTAAAACTGAAAAATTGTCCTCCTTTGTCCAATAATTCAATACAACAAAAATTAGGTAGTTTTTCAGCACGATAATGCTAGGCCCCATACGGCTTAGAATACCAAGCAAAAGTTCAAAAGCATTTAGATACAACTGCCTTGAACAACTTATCTCTTTATAAAATTAACAAACGATTTCATTAAGATGCCTGCCCATAAAAACATATAGCCGAAGAGCCATGACGAGCGAGCATCATATATTAAATCTCAAGAAAACTCTATTAGACACCGAATCATCAATTTTTATGATACACAACGTGCTATTTAATTTTAATTAAATTTAATACTGCGCTTCGTCATAATTGCTTGTCTAATAAATGTCTAATATTTTGCAGAATATAATAACTCCAATTACCTCAATCGCGAAGATACTAGCTTGCATATGAAATTACAATTATCAAGAATTAATTGGATGGAGTCAAATAGGAGTTCCACTACTCGTAGAAATTATAATTTTAAGCAAAAAGAGTGAAAATAAATTAAACATAAAAAAATCTGTTACCATGCCACAGTAGAAAATCGCTGAACTCTTTGTATCTTACCTGAAAAGAAAAAAGAGAATTTCAATTAGTGCACCTTTTCTACAATTCCAAAAGCTATTAATGATCTAATTCTACAGAAATAAATAAGAAAAAAAAAATAATCTTGAAAAAGCTGCGGAAAAATGCCCCATTTAAGTGCAAAGTCCTTTCTCACCTCTCTCCTTAAAAGAACCTATTCAGTATCGTGTGCACCTTAAACTTCTTAGCTTTTCCGTATTACATGACACCATGTAGGAGTAGGTGTCTACTTTGGTGGATAATTTTTAATTCTTGTGCAAGGTAGAGCAGATGCAAAAAAAAAATAGGTGAGTCACCACATAAAAGATAAAGTGCAAAGAAGGGCACTAGATGATGCGTCCTGTACATGAGCGATGTATATATGTTTATACTGACGACAACATTGTTTCTTACAGCATCGCCAACAAATATAACATACTTAGATTGAAGAAGAGCCCTGCATTCTGGTACTTCATTGCTTGAATGATGACGTGCTCTCATTCTCCTTGACAGAATCTTTTGTTTTAGTCTCATTTACGGACAAGTGGAAAAAATTAATTATTGTGTGCAGGTACAGTACCTGTGGTTACAGATTAAGCGAAAATGTTGGCTTTTGTGATTTCTTTGCGGGATTTGTTTTTGAAATGATACGCACTTTGAGTGAAGAGAAAGCGACAGTTGTATTTATGGCGGGACAACAATTGCAGCTTAAAAATAGTACAAAGAATGAATAATTTTGAGAAATTAGTTATGACAATTTTTGATTACACTCTTTTCGCTTTAATTAGAGAAATGACGACTCGATGACAAAGATTGTAGATGAACATAGTAGCTGTAAAGTAGATTCTGAACCAACAAATATCAGGCAAAGCCCAATGACTTTATTACAAAATCTGTAGTCAGCGAAAACAAACCAATTGTCACCGCTGGTGGAATTCGAACCTAGGCCAGCACGTTATCCTATTTACCACCAACGGCTTTAGCAAAATGAATTTTTGTAAGAACCCATTATCTGAACAATGTGTACTTGATGGGCCTCTAATATAAGATACCTGGAAAGATGATGACTTGACAATTTCTTTAAATGGTGGACAGTAAAATCGAATCTGCGAAGGCCATTATTTGAACTAATTTTCAATCAAATAAAAAATTGTTTAAGGAAATCGAATAAAAAGTATTAGAACAAATTTATATTTTATTTAGAATTTGATTTAAGTTACTCGCAAAGAATTATTTGTCATTCAGTGCTCTTCAATTGAATTTCAAATAATTATTCGTTCCTCGATCGTGAGTTATTTGATAACCAAATAATTATTCGTTATTTAAAGAATTATTTCCAAATAATTATTTGTTTTTACAATTATGAAATAATTATTTGTGGGGTTATGTCTCTTTATGGAATAATTGACAAGCTGAGAGCAAAAATGACCTGTCTACAAGGTTCGAGCAAAAGTGGCTTCGAAAAACCAAAAACGACTTAATTATTTAACTGTTTTAACTTTTCATAACTTTTTGTAGTTAAGTCGATTTTTCCGGGAGTATTTCTCTGATTTGGTTTTGCCCGGAATCAAACGCGATTCGTTTTTGCGGGAACATAAGCCACTTTTGCTCGGACCTTGTAGATAAGTCACGATTACTATCATTACCTGTTAATTAATTGCATTGTTTTTCACTGTGGCCTTACATCTTTACATATTTCTAAATTTTGAGTGTAGAAAGTAAAGAAGTGACTGATAAAATAATTTATTTTAGTTTGTAAAAAGGATATTGAAAGAGATGGCCTAATTTTTATTACGGAAATATGCATAGCTTGGGAATTTCCATTTTTTTCGGTTACTTTTCTTCTAGAACCGTCCTGATCAAGATTTACGACTAAGTATTTTGTATAAATTTCGTAAGAAAAATGCAACTGGGATTATCTTTGTCTGAAGCGATTTGAAAATTCTTAAATTTGAGATGTATGTCTACTCCTGGGACAATTATTTGATAATAACAAAAACGAATAATAATTTGCAAATAATCAAAAACGGATAAATATTTGATTATCAAATAACACCCTATCGAATAACAAATAATTATTCGAAATTCAAATAAGGAACACCAAATAACAAATTGAGTCGAATGTCATGGGAATTTGTAATAGGTTGGCACTTCACACCAGATCAGAAACCAATTTGTCTATTGATTCGAACCTATCTAGCACTTCAAATGTAGAATTTGTCAATAAACATATGGGTCATTTCACGTATGGCTATGACCCCACTAATAACTTTCTTCCCTTAACTTCTGCTTTTTAAGTAACCAGTCCATTTTTTTTTTTGGGTAGGTTGTCAGAAGTATACATCCGTATACCAAAACTGTCGGCCTGTACTATTCAATGGCCAGCGATGGACTCAATCTTCGGCAGCCTTGGAGACGGAGTTGGATCAATTCGTTGAGCGGCACGACCAACATGCCATGGGTCCCGGGTTCAAGAACAGATGACCCCATGAGCTTTTATTAAGAAATTAAAATAATCCACTCCGTCTCTGTGCTGTTGTCTAGCTTGCAGCAATGCAAAAACCATGCTAACGCATCAAACGGTTGTACCCTAAAAAAAAACACATGCTCCTGCAAACGTTTAATTTTTATTAGTTTAATTTTTAGAAACATTCATACACCAAACAAATGCAGCTGAATGAATAGATAGAAACGTCCAGGTCCATTGTTGCCGCCCACAACTCGCTCAGATGTTGTCACAAGAATCTCTATCTATGTTCGTTTACTCTCTCTCCAGCTTCCGTAACCTCGGGGTGAGAAAAAGAACTTCTATTGATTCCATGACAACCTACAATTTAAATAAGGAGAAGGCACTCGTAAATATATAACTCTTAACTATCATGTAAGCGCTCCACAAGTTAATGTAGGAATTATTACTTAGAGAATTGTCCTTGTACCTCGTTTCCGGACCTTAGTTTCAATGACCATCATTGCACACTATGCTTTAAAAGAATTTTATTGCGTCTAGGTGAAAATTCAAGTTCGATTTAGAAACTAGAACTATCCCTAAGTACTAAGGCTGATTTAAAAATCGCCACATCCAGCACTGACATCGTTTTACTCTCATCTTTTCACGTTCTCAGCTCATCAGCAATCAAAGTGAAGAACATTTGAAATTAAGGTTCTAAACACCTTTGCAGCTGATTTGTAGTTACCTAAGTATGTAATAAATTCCCAAAAGATTGCTTTGACAGATAATTAATTAAGTTTATAAATTCTTACTTTAAGATCTTAATCGTTAAAGGACATTAGGTCATTAGCGCCATCAATTATTTTTTTCTCTCTTCAGTAACATTGCATCATATGTCTTCCAGCAATAATTAAGCAATTCTAGAAGCGCTTCCATTTCTTCTATATTCTCGACATCTTGTTATGACTACATTATAGGCACCTAATGAGGTGCAAACTACGTTCGGATACTATTTAAAAATTATGAGAGTCTTCTTAAAGTAGCTATAGCGAAGGCTTCTGGAGTTTATCATATTCTTTTTTAAAACAACTTGATTGGTATGCATATTGGCAATCATTCTTAAGCGGGATTCGAAGTAATCTCGTATTTCAGTATACACCCAGATTCGCGTAATATTCTGTAATGACATCACTTCTCAATTAAATGATTTTGCTATAAAACACATGTGCTCCATGAGTCATCGAAAGTATGCAAACGTCCACTTCAGTGGACATGTGCAAGAATAATATAGGCCTTCATACAGTAGATTCGTCCGATCGGAGTACAGTCACCTTTGGCAGAAATCTTCAAGAGTCATTCCATTCGTTCAAACATAAACTCGTTATTAATAACATTAAACAGAAAATTTTCAATAATAATTATGTACATAAGCATGGCTGGCTAATCGAAAGTGAACGAAAAAAAAAATTGAAATAAACAAGGCGCCATAATTGTTGTGTTAAAAACAAAGAAATTTTCACGACAGCCCGGCTAAACAAAACTTGCGTCTGATTAATGACCATTAGCCTTTGCATCTAGGCTAGTGGCTAGCCGATTGAGCTGTTCCTTCAAAGCTCTTGTGATGCTATCGTTGTTTGAATATTTTTGATAAACAATCTTTGTAAAGTCTTCAAGACTGTATACTCTATAGAACCATTTCTTTGGATTAGACGAACATAATTCCCAGCCCAAGCAGCGAATCATTAACAATCTGCAATAACTTGAGGTTCTAACCGATGTTGTCATCAGTTATGAAGCATAAACTTAAGCCGTTTACCACGGTCAATAAAAAAAAGTTGGCTACATTTATTACAATGTTTGGAACATGAGTCAAATTTTCTTAATATCCATAAACAAATGTGGCAGAAGGAAAAAAAATTGTTACACGACGACCGATTTTAGAAACATGTCGAATACGTCTTTTTGCTGGTTACATCACCCGAACATCAACCCATAGGCTGCGAATAATAAATTTGTAGCCTTAATTGTCCGCAAAATTAAATGCAAACTCTAAACAAGCCTCACGTCAGTGCTGTCAAATTGGAATTAACCATGAAATTTCATAGGCATCGAAAGTCTAGATAATGCAGCAGAGCTAGCAGACACTATCTTTGTTTTTCGGTATCGGGATATCAATGTGAATATTCTCAACCATAATCAAACAACTGACAAACTATAGTATTTTTTTCAGACCCTAATCTTCCTAATTGAATACATCTCCATCGCAACTGTACCAAATCCTGTCTACAAATCCTCAGAATGTTGTTTTTCACAGTCAAGTATCTCCTCCCAGTTGCTACGACCTTGACTTCTTATTTTTTACATAGGCTCTTTTCGCAACGTACATACCGATACCTGAAAAGATCTCACAAAACACTGCTAATAGAGGAATGTAATGAAATGTCATGGCATGCACTACATGACATCCATGGGCGTCCATAGAGATGATTTTCCCAAGATTAGTCTAGATCTAAATATCCTAAATAACTTCTTTATATCTAATCTAAAACATAATACTCTTCCGCAGAGTGACAATCTTTATATATACAGTGCAACCGTGGATGAATTTGCATTTCGATGCGTTGATGGTATCGAGGTCCTTGAAACTATTTCGTCTATTAAATCTAACGCCACCGCTCTCGATACGCTCCTACCAAATTTATTAAGCTCTCAGCTCCCCAAATCTCAACCCAATTATCAGAAGTGTTTAATTTCTTCCTTAACACTTCGCAAATTCCAACACGCTGGAAAGAGGCATGAGTAATCCCTATCGCCAAATATCCGCCCCCCTCGCGACCTTGTGATTTTAGGCCAATCAGTTTTCTCACTTTACTTTCAAAGGTCCTAGAAAAGCTAATACAAAGGTAAATGGTTCAATTTACAAGGCATAAGCTCATGGTCAGGATTATGTCACAATTCTCATTTTGCTTGATTTTAGCAAAGCCTTCGATTCGGTCAGACGTACTAATTTCTCGTGTTGTAGCCATATTCGTGAGCAACTCAGAAAAATCTATGGGTGCCTTAGGCAGTTACGAACTAGCTCGGGTTATTTAACAATCCCCGTACGTCTCAAGTTAGTTAGGTTTCTCATAATCCCGGATGGAAAAGATCTTCGAAAAGCTCATCAGAGCGAGAATTACATCAGCGATCCGCAACGCCGGCGATTTCTCGCCGAGACAGTATGGCTTCAGAACGGAGCTATCCACGGCGAATGCAATTCTGGAGGTTATCAAAGCGGTCAGAAAAGCCGAAGACCATAGCCGCTACCCGCGTAGAGTGGTGCTTCTGGTAACATTAGACGTCAAGAACGCCTTCCATTCCGCGCGATTGGTGAACATGCTGGAAGCAGAGAGCTCGTTCTAAGTGCCGAGATATGTACCTATTGCGGATAGTGGACGACTATCTGAAAGACCGATGCTTGTTGAACGAGACTAAGGAAGGACAGCGAATAAGGAGAATTACGTCGGAGGCAGCACAGGGATCGATACTAGTACCGGATCTTTGGAACGCCACCTACGACAGTCTGCTACTAATCAAACTGCTCGAAAAGACGTCCCTGGTCGGGTATGCGCATGATGTTGCTGCACTAATATCAGCATGCGACGTGCAACAGGCGCAACTACGGCTGAACCAGGTGATGCGAGCCGTAACAGCTGGATGACGGCGCACAGAATGTCACTGGCCCTTAGTAAGACGGAGCTCGCTGTCCTGACCAAAAAGAGAGTCCCAAGCATCCTTCCAGTGCGAGTCGGAGAGGAGACCATACGAACGACACCATCAGTGAAGCACCTCCAGGTTTCTTCCAGCATATACAAGAAACTGCAGATAAAGCCGCAAGGGGCATCACATCGCTGAGCAGGCTGATGCCCAAGGTGGGAGGTTCACGCTCGAGCAAACGCCGCCTTCTGATGACAGCAGTACAGTCAACTCTACTGTATGGTGCTAAGGTATGGGCGGAAGCCCTTAGTAAGCAGTAATATCGGAAGAGACTTGGCCAAGAACAAAGGTAGAGAAGGTGGAAATGGAAAAGGCAATGGTGCGCAGACAAGAAAGGTCCTACACCTTGGAAAGGTGGAAACAAATACGGAGAGAGGAGAACAGGGGACGATGGATAACGAGGCTCATCAGTGATCTGGGCCTCTGGATCGACAGAGGGCATGGAGAGGTAGGTTTTTACCTAACCTAACTCCCAACTCGTATCTTCACCGAAACGTACACCGAAGAACACACTTTCTTTGAGTGTCAGAGATAGGCTCCCGAGAGAGAAGCGCTGAGATTCCACCTAGGAGGTGCGGTCTCCCCGGACACTATAGTCCAAAGCATGATCGCCGACGAAGAAACCTGTATCTTATATATTTATCACACTATTTTGTTATCTCCTTAAAAAACCTCAAATTAGTTAGTAAAAAACAAAATTATTAATTTCCTGTAGAGTTTTCCAATAAATGAATTATGAATTTATGTTAATGCGGTGCGGTCTAAAACATTATCGCGATGACGAAAGTAATTTTGTCTTAAATGTACCAAAAACTTTGTATTCTAAGTCATGCTCCGCTGTTAGTACATTAAACCTCGATAAATGGTATTAAGTACAATATTCCCTCATTTAGTGTCGAACGCCACCATAAATATCAAAATCCTCATATTTCACATCCACCTCCTTCTGAAAATCATCGTCCTCATTCACTCTGTCATCATAATGAAAAAAAAAAAAATAAAACAGACTTAAGACGATGTAATAGTTGTAAAAAAAAAACACATATTTCCCCTCAACCCACAAAAGCGAACAAGTTCATAAAAATTTCTTTATAAAATACCGCAGTGTTACCATAGCGCGAAAGGAAAGCATTTTCCTTGACGTGACTTGAATACGGCCCGAACAGGCAAGATACACTTCACGGAATTTTTCTACGAAACCAAAGGAGCGCCAGTTTTCTTGGTTTCCTGCATGTTAAAGTGATACTGTCTTCCTTTGACGAGGGGGAGTAGGGGTAAAAACATCTTCTTAGAAGAAAAAAAAATCAAAGCCAGACATTGGATGTCGAGAAAATCTGATAATGGGTGCAAAATGACAGCGATGATAATGATGACGTGAACAAGACATGTATCGATGATGAGGATGGTCTGAAAATGCACTTGCCACCATAATATGTGATCTATTGCCTGGACTTGGGGGGGATTTAGTGTCGAAAGCTTGTTAATGTTTGATTTAAGACATATAATGTACTTCTAGTTGGGTAAGAGTATGCCCTAATAGACGCTCGTTCCAGTAAGGATCGTCACGCGTTGAAAAGTTTATGCAAAGTGGCACACAAGGATTTGGATGAACCATTTTTCGGAGTCTTACATCAATCATTCCTCTCCAACTAAGCTGATGATAACTAACTAGTGACTGATATGATATATTACACAATATTTTAAAAATTTTGCTCAAATTATCTAATAATTTGGCCCAATTATGTTTGATTTTGAAAAATATCCCTTATCAGGACTATTAAGTTCAACTCTTTCCGAATGTTTAATTTCTGTTATCTGGTCGGATGTCGGTGGAATTGCGAGTAATCATCTAAAAATATTTCTGACCGACAGATAATGGAAGATCGTCACCATATTCATCAAGACAGAAATAATTGTTCCATGTTACTATCCATAAATCCGCGTTATAGCAACAATGTAATTATTACAAGGAATTATTATGTAAACCAGATCAAGTGTTATCTGGTTGCTCTAAAAAAACTGGGAAATTATAGCAATTAATTAAATTTGTTTTTATGCAGATGAATCTGTTGACATGTATAGGGGAATTGTTCTTTATGTTACTCCAAAACTAGTAATTTCTCAAGAAATTAAAACTATTTGAGTGACAGATTGATGGCAAAGCATTTTTAAGTCCAAGTAAACCCAGTCTACAAAAGCTGCAATTAGTAAGCAAATCACAAAGCACTACGTTAAAAAATAAATCTCTTTTTACCTTTAAATAACCGGGTCCGTATAAATTACAGCGGAAAGGTATCATTCACAGTCAATAGAATATAATAGATCATGTGCCTGTCAGTTTTACACCAAAGTTTTATAAATACAGAAGTTACAAAATAACTATGGACAGTTGACAAGCAATAGCTACATAGTATGTGGCCAAATTGTAAAGAAGCATGTTGAGCTAAAAATACTTTCTGTTAAGGATACATACATTAAATGTTGTATAAAGAGAACAGAGCAATTAACAGCTATAAAACAACGAACATCAACCAAATACAAATTAATAACGACATTACATTTGCATTATCAAAAACAAATTGATGACATAAAAGCCGCATTCTATGCTCCCACCTTTAAAGAAAAATACAAATTGAACTCTTCACTTAATAAAAGCGCGTTTTATACGAAAAAAAAACTTTTGTTTCCGACCGATAGTACAATTGCAGTTTCTTTACTGAGGCACAATTGCAGTATATTTACAATGTCAATGACAACAATAAATCGGTTGTTTAAATAAGTCACGGGGCTTATGTTTACAGCAGGCTTACATTCGCATATTATTGTTGTGCCAGTGTAGCGGCTGTATATATATGAGTATTCCAAATGTTCCAACATTTTACAAGCTTTTTTTAAATTGGTGTCTGATCAGGAAACGACACTAATTCCTAGAACTGGGGACTCCAGTTATAAATGACATTATGGATGTATACTGCTGTGGTACGTCCGATCCCGACATGCACTGGTGCCATGCAATATTGTCCTGCTTTAGATGTGCTTATGCACTTACTGCGCTTAGATCTACACATTAAAAATATTGTGTCGTGTGAACCCGTCAGACTTATAGAATCAAGATGTTGGAGGGCAAACCTTACGGTCAAAATAACATCCTGGATCTGCTGCCAACATAACTATCCACACCTCTAATTGTCTACATCGCACCAAAGCTGAGTTTTTTTTACGATGTGGTCAAAGCCTAGGGGACAACCCTTTGATGCATTAGCCTGGAATTAGGGTAAGGGGAGTGAGGAAAATTTAATGTGTTGCTTTTTGTATTGTTACGAGCTAGACAACTGCTCAGAGACGGAGTGGATTTTTTTACTCAATATTTAAAAACCCACGGGGAAACCTGCTCTCGGACCCGGAAACAATGGCATGGTGGTCGTGCCACTCAACCAATTGATCCAACTACGTCGTTTGAGAAAAAACTGCGCGATGAAGCTCCTCACCAGAGTAGAGTAGAAAAATGGCAAAGGGGTGGAGGCTTTCAATATTATAATGTGATAGTGCTGGCGCACACCGCGTTCCGGATTATGACACAGTCTTTCAGGCTGAAGTGCTCGCCATTCTAGAGGTTTTCCAGACTGCAAAACAAACATCAACCCCCGGTCGAAGGGTCGGTACTGTTTTCGACAGTCAGGCCGCCATCAAGGCTTATGATGCCTCTCAAGGCAGAAAGGAGGTAGCATTAACCGGGGAAGCTATAGTGTGTACTTCACTCAGACTTCGCTTTTACACACTTTCTCATTTCATCGATTCGTTTATGTTCCTTGGGGATTCAAAGATCGTCAAGACGGTTGTTCAAGCCACTTTATTGGGGGTTACTATTGAATTGCAGTCGATGGAATAAGTGATAACGCATCGGCCTACAAATCCGGAGGCCCAGGTTCGAATCCCACCGACAGTGACCCATGGACGTTTTCTGCTGACAACAGATTACTATAAAAAAATGCGGTGTGGTTGAAGAGGAAATGTCAGTGGTTCGGAGTCCACTTTAAATTGTAGGTCCACTTGCAATCGTTGCCTCGAATCGGGTGAAGTTCTTCTTCCGCTCCATGTCCCACAAGGGGTTACGAGCAGGCCTATGCGCACGGAGGGAGGGGGGTTTGGGGTTCAACCCCCCCCCCCCCCCCCCCAGGAGGGTTGTTAAAATTGTCTAAACTTCTAAATTAGGAAAAATTTGACTGAATTACTAAAAAAAATAACCTAAAATGTATATGAAATTGGATAACCCCCCTCCCCCCCCCCCCCCCCAAATAGCAAATCCTGCGCACGGGACTGGCTACGGGAACTAGAGAAAGAGACGTATACTTACTTATTCTACTTGATAACCTTAAGCACAATTTAAAACGCACACTAGCGCGTATATCACTCGGCGCCCAAGACGCAATTGAGTTGGATTTGTTTTTGCACTAGAGGGCGCGCATTTATAATAAAATTTTACCTACACAACGTGGTTATTGCCGTAACAATTTAAATGTCCGGGGTTACAAAACCTTCCGCTCCGACCTGTCTCTGCGGTGATCAGGTCATTATGATTTCTTAGTAAAAATAAGTTTTAAGCGTCCTTTGTGTTCGGACAAGTGTTCCCCAGGGGTTGATTTTGCGACCCTTGCTACTTAAACTATATTTTATGACTTAATTCTTGTAATCGAATATAAATTGTAACTCTCTCATATTTGCCGATACTTAGCTTAACATTTTCAGAGTATTGGAAGTATAAGTAAAGGATCACTCTCTCTCTCTCTCTCTTCCTTGTTCCTTTAACCCATTGTGGATCATTGAGCATCTATTACACCGACTCTCCACTTGGTCCGATTCTTCTCCAACGCCTTCAACTGTAGTCATGATTTGTTGATCTGGGTACCTGCCCTTTTGACGGAGCTTCTCCATGTGTTGCGGGGTCTTCTAATTCGGTGTCTTCCTTGGATTCCGTGGGGAGTCCAATCTAAAGGCTGCTGTGCGATGTTGTTTGGATCTTTTCTTATAAATTTGCTACTTTCGCCTGCGAATACTGGTGTAGCCCGTCTTATCCTGTCAGTCTGTATAGGTCTTCGTTGGTAATGGATGTTAAGGATACGCCGGAGACACCGGTTGACAAAGGCTTGTAGATTAAATGTTATTTGACAGGTTACTTGCCATGTTAAACAGCCGTACAACAGAACAAATGTTTTGTTCGACTAGAAGATCCGAAGTTTTGTATGTCTGGAGATGTTGTATATTACGCCGATCTCAACAAGAGTTTTAAATGCAACTCGAGCCTAATTGAACAGCTTCAGCTCCGCCGTCTGCTGTAACTATGCTTCCGAGATAGCAAAATGTATCTACTTGTTCTACTTGCTGCTCTTCAAGATACATTTTATCTTGTCTCCTAGAGTCCAAACTCATAAGTTTGGTTTTAGCAGCATTGATCTTAAGTCCTGATCTGCGACCTTCTCTACATCATCGGCATAGCCCGGGTGCTTAAGGTGTTTAAATAGTTTCCATCTAATCCCTCGCTATGTGTGGTCGTTTATGGTGGTGCACAATGCGTCATTAACGACGACCAGGAAAAGCAAAGGTGACAGTATGCATACTTCTCTCACTCCATTTAGCACTTAGAAAGGCTCCTATTGTTTTCCCTTATGTAGGACGTGACATTCGGATCCTGAGTAGAACTCCTTTATTATAGTGATAATTTTTTCTGGGATGCCTCTCCTACGAAAAGCTGCCCATATTATATCTTCAAGATCAACGCTGTCAAACACCTTAAAATCTACGAACATTAGATGTAAAGGGAACCTCTATTCGGTGGATTGCTCAATGCTTATTCGGAGGGTGTTCATGTAATCGCTGCAGGAGAAAGCCTCACGAAAGCCTGCCTATTCATCGCTAAGCGCAGGCTCGATTGCATTCTTGATTCGTATTAAGATGATTTTAGCCATCAATTTGGAGTTTGCAGTTAAAAGACAGATGCCGCAAAAATTGCTACAACTCCTCAAAAATAAAATAAAAGAGCGTAAATTGTCATTAAATATTTTACTATTTCCAAGATCAATGGAATAGCATTGCTTCGCATGAGAACCAACATAAGCCCCAGTCTACAAAAGCAACTACAAGTTTTTATATTACAATGAGTAGAAAAATATGTTTTTCTATGGCTGACCAGGCACCTATATAATATAATTTAGTAAAGTTTTACGATTTCCTAAGCAGACTAAACAAATGGAATCATCTCTCTTTCCAATTTTTAAGGAATGGATTGCTCTGTTTCGCCTCTAATTCATGTCTAGATGAAATAAATGCAAGTCTAAATGAGACCTTCTAAATTAGCTGTGGCTACTTCATTAGTAATAACTATATTTTCTAGATTTCCTAGAAGAATCTCTCCTCAGCCTGCAACTGAATCGCCTCATTTTTATTGACACTAATAGACACTAGACAGAAAAATACATTATAGTTAGAAACGTTGGAGTGAATGCTTCCCTTGTGACAAAGTAATGTTTATTGGCAGCTTATATAGAACACTTTATAAAAGATTCTCAGAATCTTTCAAATCCGACTCATACTCTACGTACGCACTAGCCCTGGCGATAACGATCACTTAAATAGCTCACACTTTCCGCGCTTACTACTCTTATCGGTCACAGGTAGAATAAAAAAAAAGACGCATCTAGGTTGATTGCACGTTTGTTATCAAGATTTTTTCCTGCTCATTCAGATATTTTAGTGCGTGCCCCCAATGCATGTTGATTGTTTTCCCAAGACATTTTCTCGCATACTTTTACGGATTTATCTCACAACCGTCAATTAAAACATTAGCCACACTTCATAAAGCAATGAAGTAATTGAGAAATGCAACTATGCCTTAATGCAAATTTAATGCAGTCGGCTGAAAAGAGAAGCTTTACGATCGACTTCTTGCCAAAAAAAAATACTTAAACGCTTTAAATGACCGTTAATATTATGCAAATCTTAATTAAATCTCGTCTCGCGTTTATAGACAATTAAGGTGCAGCTAGAATATTACATCAGATGGCATGCTTCTCAATATTTGCTGATCATCGGCAGATAAGGATTATTGCATAACACGAAAATATTACCTAAAACTGCTTCTAACTATAAATTAAATCTTTCCTAAACATAATATCTCCCGAAGCAGATTGTCAATTATAGTGCGGCACTTAAAGATCTTCTTCGATCTTTAGTTTTCGGTGAACATGTCAAGATCGTGTACGCAAGATCGTTCAATTTGTATGGAGGAAATTGTAGAGGTTCTGGCTAACAAGCGATTTTGGACAGATAAGTTAGGGTGAGGCCGTACTCCGCAGGCGGGCGATCGCAAGCCCTACCTAACGATCGAATTTGTTTCACTTAACAATCAACTCGTACTTATCAAGATAAGGAGGAACTTTGCCGATTATTGAACAAGAGCATGACATGATTTTTCTCCACAAAAGATTTCTTGTCCACTGTTCCGAACGCCAAAGCACGTGTTATAGGACCTCGTTTTAAGCGTGATCGACACCCGAATTTAATCATATTTCAATCAGCAAACGTCGTTTCAAGGCTTCCACATTTTTTGTATCTTCTGATTTCGTAATCGATGATGTCATCAATGAATTCTGAGTTATTGCTCTTCCTTTATGACTGCCGTCCCCTTTAAAATCAGTATGTTGTCACGCATCCAAGTCAAAATGCGCATGCCCAATAGATTAAACCGTTGAACGATTAAATTTTACTCACGTTTACCCACGTCTTTGCTTGGATTTTTATAACTGGCCACAATTAATGGCCGTACCATTACCTGAAGAAAAGAAGTGGCGACTTTTGTTTTATGCACCACGATCGAATTGCATTGATAACTACATCGGCTGAACGTTGGATTGGAGCATACCAGCATAGTCCAATACCTCGAAGAACGTGAGGGAGTTATAATATAACTTGAGGACGATGCGGATTAATAGAAGCCCGACACGGCATCGTTTGCAATGGTGAAAATACAGAAAGTATCGTGGGACGTTATTGCAATTCTAACTGGTTTGGCAAATAGAAGATGTATAAAATGGTAATAAACCGCATTTATGTACTAAAAATTCAAATATTTGTAAAAAAAAAATTTTATAGACGCAATGAAACGAAAGAAAATTGCGCTCCCTTGTCGTTAGACCTAAGTACTTTGCTAAAGATAGATTTATGCACTTCTAAACAAGCATTTCGACTTACTAAATTTAGAAATCCGTCAGATCTATATTTGGACCTTCCGATCTGTTCATTACAAAATGATCGCTACAAATGATCTTACAAAATAAAATTGATAATTTGCAATTGTTCAATCTGCTTTGATACCCAAATCGGACTAAGTATCCACGGAGTTGTAGACGCCGCCTCGTTCGGAATAAATTAAGAATTTCAGCGTGACGGAAATTTATCAGCACTAATCAAGTCAGGCTTAAAAAATGCAGGCGCTGAATTTCGATTGGGTTTTATTTGTAATTTCAGTCTAAGTTCTGTCTAAATTAGGATTACTTAAATTAAACAATAGTCGTTGGTTCTTGAATTATAATATTCAAGGCTATAGCTGAGTGTCTAAGTATAGAAATGGAAATGATGCGAGGTTTCATAAAAAATTTAATTTTCTCAAAAAGTCTTTAATTATTCATAAATATTAATTTTATCCCCATTTATTTGGAAAGATTCGTCAACATGTTGCAAGCGGTCAGCCTCACATAGACCTTAATATGGCCCGTTGTGATACTTACGCAGGAACCTCACCTGAATGGATTTAGTACTAGCCGCAGCTGTTGAACAACCTGGTTAGGGCATTTAGCTTTATGCTGAATGCTTGCAACTTCCTCCTCATCCAAAAAGCTTCGGCAGAAATCTTTGGCAGAAATTCGCATGCGGACGTCAGGGCTACCAAAAAAGCAGTGACCCTTTAAAACCGCAGTGACCCGTTAAAATCGCAGTGACAATAGGGAGATTCCGGCGGTTTTCTTTTTATATCAATTAGGAGACATCCTTCTTGATAGGACGCAGGTTGTTAGATCGCTCCATCTGTGATCAGCTAAGTCAGTTAGATTCGTTTTTTTACTAATATTAGAGACCGGCCAATCAATCTGTCTACCAATGAAGCGTGATCCACTCCGTCTCTGTACTGTTTTCTATTTCGCAGTAGTGCAAAAAGCAGGCTTTCAAGTTTCCTCCCTCCCCATACCCTAATTTCCTTCCGGCTAAAGACATGCTAACGCATCAAAGGGTTGTCCCCTAGACTTTGGCCACATCCCAACATAAAACTCCCCTAATTATTTAGGGTCGATTTGGATGCAAGATATAACTTCGGTATAAGGAATCTGCAGCCGAGAGGATAACCGATGACAGAGAACAAAATAAGATAGTTAGCTCTCGTGACTCCCTGAGCCATGAAATCTCTCGGAGCCCTTATTCTTTAAGTTCCTCAGATGTCTCGAGGTGCCGTCAAACCAGAAACGAAACAAATAAGAGAATTCCGACCTAGAAAGGACATCGTTAAAGGTACCCATTGCTAAATAAACGTCACATTCCCCGAGCTTGACCAGCCATGACCATGTTAGGAGTATAGTCGATAAGTTAGTCTGTCTGAAGCTGACGAAACAGTCGCGAAGTAGAGAGAAAGTTAAGTCAGCAGTATTAAAACACATGATAACCAAGAGCGCAGGATGATGTAAAGATTTAGGAAACAAGGGGGTAAGATATCTCCTCACTATTGTGGTCAGATGAAAACAGAAGATCCAAAAACCTGTCCGAATCATTAGCAATATCAAACCACTGAACCAAGCCAGACTAGACAACACAGTCCAGAAACGATAAAACATAATAGGGAGCAGTCGTGAATAAGGATATCAGAACATCAGCGTCAGAAGAAGAACCAATGACGAGAAGATTAAAATCGTCGAAAATCTTGATATCATCAGTGGGAAGCAGGGCATAATATAAACTATCAATGGACGCAACAAAAAGTTCGTTCACGGAGAAGAGTGAGCATGGGGGAACAATACACAAACAACCTTCTTCTATGAAACCTCAAGAGGACATACAAGAGCTCAAGACCACGGGAGCCGCCAACGTGCGCAACTAGGAGCAGTAAATGCCTTTCTTTTCCGTATACAGGATCCCATCACCAACAGGGGCACACAACTCGGAAATGTGACAATCCCGACCGAAAGTCTGGAACTCAAGACCAACAAGTTCAGTCAGAAATTTTGCCGAAAAACTAAGTCTCAATCGGCAGATACCATCAAATCTGGACGCATAGGAAGAGCAGAAAAGCAGTGCGTGCGGTCTCAGAGCGTAACCCAGTTACGTTAGCGTAGCAGAAGTGCCGACTTTTAGCGTAGCCACGACTTATATAATGTCGTTTAAATCTATATTTCCGTGCATCTTCGTGACGTTCTGATCTTTTTTATACTAAATTGCAATATTTATCAGTAGAAAACGCATCAACTGGTTTAGACCAATAAATTGTGATAATTGGTCTAAACTGAGAGCGTGTGCCTAATTTACGTCCTTCTTTGAGGACTACAATAGCTGTGATTTTCTCATCTAGTTCATGCTCTGGATCTGCAACGTAGCATGAATTTAAAACAATAACTTAACCCACATATTATTTCGTATACATACACAAAGTCGTCGGTGGAGTAAGTGATAACGTGTCGGTCTACCAATCCACAGGTCCCAGGTTCGAATCTCACCGACGGCGACCCATGGTCGTTTTCTGCTGACAACAGATTACGATAAAAAGGCCATAGGGGTTGCAGAGAAAATGTCAGGTGTTCGGAATTTATTTTAAATTGGAAGTCCCCTTGCAACAATTGTCTAGAATTTGGTGAAGTTGTTCTCTTTTCCCATGCCCTACAAGGGGTTAAAGGAACTAGAGAGAGAGAGAGAGACATACACACAACTGAACAAACTCTTTAGCACACAACGTCAATCCATAGCCTACTCTAGATACAAGCCCGGAAACATGACAGTTCGTCATTTTACCACCCAGCGTGTCGTCATTATTTCATTTAATTATTTTTTGTATCACAAATTAACCAATCCTTGAAGACATTTAAAACTGCACACTGTCGCAACCAAAACTAAAGAGAAATGCTGATGTCATTGACGCATTCTAACCTCTCAATACGTCAACAAAACGCACAAATTAAGACACATGAAAATCGTAATTGAGAAAATTTTTATCGTGCATTTGTAGGTTCACGTCAAGTAAATTCCAAGTTGATACTTTAAAATCATTGCGAGAAATACTAGGAAAGTTTTGATTTGTTTACACCACCAATGCTCAGCTGTACGTGTCAGCTTCCGGGCTTGTATCTAGAGTAGCCTACGGTCAATCTAATTTTGACATTTCAAATCGGCAAGTATACCAACATTTCAAAACGAAAGGATAACACTAACCCGCGACCTTAAATTGTCATGATTTTAACTGTGAAAAAGATGAAAAAAACACAGCTAATATAATTAATTATACTTCACATTAGAGCGACTTATTATCTTGTTATTCTGGAGAAATCGCAGCTAATCCGATGCACTTGATCTATTGACATTTGAGATGAACAATAGTACCAACATGCAAACAAAGATTATAATCTCAAATTGCGAATCTGTGCGATTATTCATAACTTCTAATTTTATCTTTCCTTATCACAAAAACATATTTCAAGGACGGCACATATTAATTCTGCATTCAGCCAGACAACGATATCATATACATATACACCTTTGGCGGGCAGACAGGTAACAATAATAAAATTCAACTCTCGCGGCAAGATAAAATGCTCACCGGCATTCAAATGGTGAGGGCGATAATCAGCTTATCCAGGTTTGTTTACGTTGGCAGAAATTTGATGAAATTAGAAAAGTTGTGGTTGTAAAATTTTTGAAATTTGTACAAGTCATCATAATTCATAACTGAACACGTAAATTGACTCATGTCAAACAGGCGATATAGGTAGGCCATTATGCACTTAGTTTTTTATGTAATTTACCTTTTCAATATTTTAAATGGGGTAGGAAATTAGGGAGGAAATTGTTGCCGACACCTGCTAATAATTCTGCGTAAGTTTAACCTTAGCAACATCATCCGTAAAGTGTACAATAGGACTAGTTTAGTCAATGCTCTTCTTGTCAGTTCTTAAATTTCAAGCTGCCGGGAAAATCCGGGAAACCATTTCAAGGTAAAATTGTAAAATCCTAAAACCCATTTAAGTGCTCGCACGTAGACAAAGTTTCTTCGTCTACGTTTTCACCAGACTGTAGAATCATATTCAAGGGTTCACGGACCCATTTTCCTGCATAATTTGCTTACTATGAATGTATTAGTACTCTCGAAGATGTACAACTTGAAATTGAACTTAAGTATTAGGAAATTGGTGGGTTGCCACATCTTAAAAAGATTTCACCTGTTGAAATTTGACTTTCGGTTCCGCACTTATATTCGGACGTTGTTAATTGGTTAGTGTAATTTGATTCATTTTTCGAATCCCTAAAGCAAAGTGGGGCTGCTGGTAGGACTATTTTTAAGGATTATTAAATTTTAGGGCAAATAACAAGGCACGAAAAGTATATCTCACACTGTAAACCGAAATATTTTATTAAATGATTTGATAATTAATTGGAAAGATGAGATTTGTGAAAGTTATTAATATCCGAAGAATTTTTATTGTACTGATAGAATTTCGTGAATATTTAAATATTTTTAAAGAATTTCGTCCTTGTTTCAGTTCGCTATCTTAATTTACAGAACGTTGCATTATCTGTTGTTGCATTGTGAATATTTTGTGTATCTTTATCAAGCTGAAGTTTAAAAATTGACACCGAATGTAAGAGTTCGTACAAGCTGTGATCGCTATTTACTTCGCCGCCACTTCCGGATAGTAATAATACAAAGCCATTTCTTCATTTTCCAAACATAACTAATTCTCATTATTTAAAAATAATATCCGAAATTACTGTGTACTGTAATCAATATCCCTGATAGTTTTCTTAGTTTCCCAAGATGCTGTCAACCACAGCCTACTCTTAATACAAGCTCGGAAACTGACACGAACAGCTGAGCATTGGTGGTGTAAACAAACCAAAATTGCTACAGTAAAGAATAGGATAAGGTTGGGAAAATCCAGTTGTTCGTAGTATTTCTCGCAATGATTTTAAAGTATCAACTTGGAATTTACTTGACGTGAACCCTACAAATGTTCTGAACATGTGATCACAATAAAAAAATTCTTAATTACAATTTTGATGTGTTTTTTGTTGAAGTAAGTATTGAAGTTAAAATGTGTCAATGACATCATAAGTTCTCTTTAATTTTGGTTATGATAGTGTGCAGTTTTATATGTGTATAAGGATTGGTTAATCTGTGGCAAAAGAATAAATGAAATAATGACGACACGACTTCATTTTTCCAACGTAGTGTTACTTCGTTTAAAATGACGCTTCAATTAAGCTTTTGGACATATTCCATTCCATGGCAAAGGATTTAATGTACAATTCATACACCTGACTACTTGACTGACTTGATTGTACAGTTCACCGAAGATAGATTCTCATCTGACCTTTGTCTAAGTAGTTGGATTGCTTTACAGAGTTATAAATACCCAGAAAAACAGATTCAATTCTTCCGATAATATTTTCGTGTCCAGACTTACTAAATCCTAAAGTCTAAAACATATCACGAGCAAAAGAGGGATACACTGTTCTTCAGCGTAAAAATGGGATATTTCATTGATCTCAGAGTAAAAACGAAACAATTATACAATAGTTCAGAGCAAAATTGGTATAGAAAAAAAACACTGCAAGTAAAAACAAATCAAGATTTTAATTCGTTTTTGCCTGCATCGGAAACTTAATTCGTTCTATAGGGTTTTTTTGTCTCTGAAATAAATTTTAGACTTTTTCTTTAACTATTATAAAATGCAACTTTTTCTTTTAACTACAATGTAACAGATAATAATTTGTTCAACCATTTATACAAGTCATCAATTAAGCAATTGATTATTGAGCTTTTCGCTAAGGACAAAAACGAGTTATCTTTTCGCTGAGTATAAAAAACGAGTTATGTTTTTGCTGAGCACAAAAAACGAGTTATCTTTTCGCTGAGTACAAAAACGAGTTAGACAGGTAATTCGTTTTCGCTCGAAGTTTTTGTCTTTACCACTTAGCTGTTCGGTTTTTGCGCTGAACTATTGCTGTCCTGCTTTTATTCGCAATGTTTTTTTACTCACTGTTCATGGTACGTTGAAAAATCTCTCAGTTACTCTAACAAAATAAATTTCGTTATTTTGTGTGTTTTATCCAGAATTTTCCTGTGTCCATATGGAGTCCCTACCGGGTACGACTAGCTGGTCGTCGCTATACATTCCCTATTTTAAATTAGGAGATCCAGCGTTGTAAGGCTTAGAAAGGCGTAACATCTCTAGATGGCCCCCCCCCCCTCCCCCTCCTACAATTGTGGAGTGAAGTAAGTGATAATGTTTGTTTTTGTCATGAGAGCCATAGGTTCATCTCCGGCCGTGACCAAGGTTCTGATGACAAGAGATTACGTTACAAGGCCATTAAGTTATACAGAGTAATGTGGGTGGTTCGGAATGCACTCTTAATTGTAGGTATTTCTGCAATCATTGTTACCGAATCAGATAAAGTTCATCTCCCACCTCATACAAGTAGTACTCTAGCAAAACAGAACTTGAAGAAATCTGCGAAGTAAAATGGTGGAAGGGTGTATTGCTTTAACACGATAACGCGCCTATTTATGTAGCGTTGCGATTGCAAAGAGACAAAAAATTATAACAAGCGAATTTATTGCCTTTTCCCTTCTCTTCCAAGTCATCCATATTCTCGACTGACCTTGTTACTCAATTCAAAGTCGTTTATTTTACTCGCACTTACCAGAGTCACGCGATACGTTGTTTTACTAAACTATTTGCAGTAGCATCGTTAGGCAAACTGCTAATGACCAGTAACATAAACTATTCTACGTTTCCCCACATCCCACACATTCTAACCAAATTATCAATGTTTAGGCTACCGAAAACGATAAATAAACAAAACCATAAGCGATCAGCACATTTGTATTTCTCGACCGAGTGATCACGAATGTCGAATCAAACGATAATTTATAATCGAAAGAAGTTTTTCGGGCCCTTTCTCAATTTGAGAAGATCTAAACGAATGACGTCGGCGAAGACCTTTTATCGTCTT
Organism: Leptarthrus brevirostris; assembly: GCA_964036015.1. Lineage (NCBI taxonomy): Eukaryota > Metazoa > Arthropoda > Insecta > Diptera > Asilidae > Leptarthrus > Leptarthrus brevirostris. The sequence goes on along the minus strand of OZ038374.1, from coordinate 7,848,394 downwards.
ACCAATTAATCACAATAAACGAATTGTTGGCCCTCGCTTCGAAACAACTTGTTGCGTTAAACGACGACGACACGCCAGACACTTTGGCTGGTTTAAGCCTCTTGCGCAACTTAAACCTTCCGTCGACCCTCTGCGCGTAACGATTTCGATAAGACCAAGATTCATCGAATTGGAATTTTTTAGGGTTACATTATCTTCGCTAAATATGATTGAGGTTTATTTGTTTTCAAATCAATTTTTCAAGATTTTATTATTATTGGCGTCGTAAAAGATCCGACAAAGTAACGTTAATGCCACTTTAAACGCATGCGATAGAGAAAACTGATTCTATCTTGGATTTTCTGAAGAGGTTCAAAGCAATCTTGATTAATTGCTAGAAGTAGGTGTGGTAATGTTTAGAAAAAGTGAATGTAAGAGACTTTATTGAACCGACTTATGGCTCCTTTTCGTCTCCATTTGTGCAAATAGTTGCATTTTTATGCTCAGTTAGACCTTTATTAGCATAAGACCTTTCGCGGTATTGCACCTTTATATCGCATGCCTGAATAACCGATGCAGTCATAATCAAATCGTTAAATAACTCAAGTACTTATTGTGTTTATCTTATGGTCAAATATTTGATTTGGGCGTTCAACAGAAGACTAGCCGACTGCTGGGTTACTTGTTCACCTTCAATACGGATTAAGACGGTTAAAATTGGAAATCTTAAGAGCGCACGATGGCATTATTATCTTAGGGAAAGTAGTTTATTTTGGTATCTATTTAGAAGGAAATTGTAAACAAATTTGACTATTTACCTGCTTAGTGCAATAAATACGAGTATTTGGAAAATTTATTGAATAAATGTTTTAATCCAAAAATTTTGGAATGTAGCTTTTGAGTTCAAGCTTAAACCATAACCGGTCCCAAGCTAAGGTTGAAAAAGATAAAGGGAAACCCACATGTCAGCCAAAGCATTTCGGCAGGTGGATAAACTACATAAAAGACAATTTGGCGAAATGCTGACTGTGAATGCAATTATAGCAGTTAGATCAAGTTTTTTGGCGTGGGTTTGATATCGCTGCATTGAGTAGACAAAATAATAAAGCAACTAAAAGCCTGATTAATACACCTCTTCCTCCCAGAAAGTCTACCAAAAATTTGACGGAATGTGTACGCAACACACTTGTACTTCCGTGTAATTTCCGTTTACCTTCCGTGTACTTTCCGTGTACTTTCCGTATACTTTCCGTGTATTTCTGTGTATTTTCCGTGTATTTCCGTATACTTTCCGTGTACTTTCCGTATATGCGAAAATTACATGGCAATTTGAGGGTGGTAAATAGACACTGCCATAAAAAAATGAAAATTTGGAATTCACCCAACCGTTCAGTTTGATGTCCTCTCCTCCCTCCCTACTATAAAATTTTTTGTGTAGCTAGGTAAGATCCATCTCCTCATGACGCACCCTATGCGAAACGCTTTGTATAAATGTACTGTTGGCAACTCCTGAAACGCCTTCCTTCTCGGATACGATACCTTTAATCGGAAAAGTTAATCTTACACATGAGACGTCTAGTATACTTTGGATAGCTCCGGCTGGCTCTGTGACGGTGACACTTGGATTGGAATGTAAAACGAAAGAACTCTGTGATCATTTAGTTCGATTGAAATATGTCCCAATATAAAATTAACATGTTAGGATTAAGGGAAACTAGACAGAAATAGATGGAGAGTTACATTACCCACACTTGTAACAATGCTGCTATACTCCGCCGAAAATAATTGTAAACGGCTCGTATAGCAAGTGCAGGTTTACTTGATGCTATCTAAGTTTGCCCGCAGACTCATTTTGGACGGGTCACGAATATCCGAAGGAGTTATCATTGCCAGGTTTACGACCGAAGTGCATAAAATCTTAATAATTTAATACTGTGCACTCAGCGAGCAATCGGATTATCTTAAGAGGACTTCTAATAACTTGAAAACGGAGTTGGATCAATTGGTTGGGTGGCAAGATCACCACGTCATGGTCCAGGGTTCGAGACTCGGTCTCCCCGTGAGCTTTTAATAAAATGAAGTAGAAAAATAAAAAAAGTGGGTGTGTGCTTATGATTAGTACGCGTAAAACAGTTTTCGCTTCAAAGACAGAAAAATAATCCACTCTGTCTCCCTTTCGGGCAAAAGCCATGCTAAGCATATCATAGGGTTGTCCCCTAAGCGTTGGCAACAAAAAAAAATCAACTCGCCTATAATAAAAAATAAGGTTTTTAAATTGCGACATATGCAATGAAGTCTGCTAAGTTGAACTCACTATGCCTTAGCCTGAAATGCCTTCCAAAATTAAGAAGAAAGGATGGCGGCATTCACAAAGTTTTGTTAAAAAAGTAAAGATAAAAATCTAAAAAAAAACAACTAAATGCTTGGGTATTCTACAGAGATGTTAGAAATATTTCACCCCATCTGACTGAGCGCTGATCTACAAGTCCCACATTAGTCCTAGACTTGAATTTAATTCCCATATTTGGGCAGGGGAGGGACACACCGCATTGTCCGTGTTAGACAAAGTCTTGCTTAAAGCTATTAAACTTATAGGCGCTTCCTCAATCTCTGAGGGCCTTGACTCTCTGAAGCACCGACGGAATGTCGGTTGTCTCTCACTCTTCAATCGCTATTCATGGCCATTGTTCTAACGAAATTGCTAGCCTGATTCCTTGTAGATACATGGCAGCGCGCGATACAAGAGCTACAAGTCGCTCCCACCCCTATACTCTCCAGGTCAAATTTGGACGTACCGTAAAATTTTGGGAAGCTTTTCTAAGCTCAACACGAATGTGGAACAGTTTAACATCTTCTGTTTTTCCCTCGTCATATGATCGCGAAACTTTCAAACGGGGCGTACATCGCCACCTCCCAAACTCAACCTCCTAACCCATTTCCCTTATCCTTAATTCCTTTCCTGCCAAGGCTTTAGTATTATAGGGCATCCCCTGAGCTTTTGCAACATCATATATATAAAAAAAAATGGTATAACGACAACCACTGCAAGAGTGAGAAAGAGAGAACAGCGCCCAATGCTAATATGTATTTGGCTTCTGTTAAGAAGAGGGTATAAGTAAAAACGTAGTACATATTTCATGGTTCAAAGGGTCGACAAGACTAGAAGCAGCTGAGTAAAAAACAACGTGACTCCTCGTCATCCTCCAGTACCACCTTGGAAAAATATCGCGCCTTTTTCAATGTGCCTTAAGGGATTGATAAGACGATATACGTAAACGATATGAGATAATTCGCAGGTCATATCTAACAGTTAGTCGATGCTTTGGAAAAGACTTTTCCTCTTACCAAGCCACCAAACCGAGGGTAAAAAGCTCACTCTCCCCTATCGGGTTTCACTAAAATCGATGAGAATTGTATTTTCCCGATATCGAGTCATAAGAATCTTGCAAAGCACCTGAGACATTGAGGTATGAAAATATATACGATAAAGACCAAGCAACGCTATTAAAAATCGAAAGTAAAGGGCCTGCGAGCATATGATTCACGGAGTAAGGGGCCTCCAATTACGGAGATCCAGGCTCTAACCCAGCTATAACAATTGGGGACTGCAGAGTACGGTGATTTGAAACCCATTCTTAATAAATAAAGTTCTTTTGCCGCCCCATGACTCACAAGGGATTACTGGAAACTAAAGAGATGCCGAGGTCGATAACCTGGATTGTATTTTGAAGTACCATACCTAACCTGCACTTTATTCCCGATTGCCTTAAAAGTGATACACAAGTGAAAACGTTTCCAAGGCAGTGATATTGCTGAGCCTGCTAGTGTGGATTAACGTGTGAAAAGGACGTTAGAGGAAATCCTTCTTTAAATTAACCCGACGTTAAGTGATGCCATCCCAATTCTAATACCTTCCTTATTGTGAAACCAGACAAAGACCTCACATGTCCCAGCCCAACGAAAAAGTGTTAAGAATAGTCAAGCTGACAACAAAGAGATGGTTCGATTGAGGAAAGGAGTGAACAAGAATGAGTGTGACGAAGGCTTGAAAGCTCCAAGAGTGGCCTTCTAGGATACATTGGTCTTTGTAGTCAAGCTGGCTAAATTTTGTTAAAACTAATGCAAAACGCACGACAGTAAGTCGCTTTGATCTTAGACCCTGCTTCGATAGAGTAGTTAGAAAAAAAAAGATGTGAGAAACCATAAAGACGGCCAGCTTAAATTTGAATACTGTCTGTGTAGATTTGCCTTTTTTATTAGATCAGAGGTAGGCCTGGTATAACAGGTGCCTTTCGAACCACGCCAACATCGGAATTAGAAATGCTCCTAGGTTTGCTACCATTATACTTGTATGTAAAAAGGAAGGCAGCGTCAGCAGATCTTCACATGTACCGAGGTGCAAACTGCCACAGGTCGAGTGCTGGCTACAAACAGTTTTACTGATGGACCTAAAATTTATGGAAAAGCTGTAGCAGGAATCTTCAGTGGGGGCTTTACTCTGAACACCCATTTAAGTCTGGGATCGTATAGCTAAATCTATCAGGCGGTGATGCTGGATCACTGGATTTACTGCTGCAGAGTCGTGTGAGGGGTAAAAGAAGAGTAGTGGCACTCGACAATCCAGCGGTGATAAGGTGTATGAATAGCAAGGAGTTCAATCCACTCTTCCCTTAGAGTGTATCGGCAAACTCAACGGCTAAGCTTCATTGAAACTGGTTTGGTTGCGGAAATGTAGGAATCGATGGAAGTGAAAGAGCAGACAAACTGGCTTAGATGGGGGCTCCTTCGAGTTTCCAAGGTCCAGAACAGTTCACTGGTATGCCGCACAGAAATTCTGAACAGAGGGGGATCCTTGATATGAATCGGACGACCTTAAAATGGCTGACGGCACTAGTGACAGGACATGGAAACTTCTTTAATCAACTTATAATCCTTGACAATGCTAATTATATACTATGCCTGGAGGAGCAGGAGACCGCGGTGCACATAGTATGCTAGTGTTCTGCATTAGCAAGCAGAATGAGGAAGCTGCTCCGACACCACTGGATGGAGACCAAAAGACTCGGAGCAAATACTTTTAGTTTTTATGAAGAAGCCAAAGTACAAGGGGTAACCCTATGGTGCGTTAGCATTGCTTTGGCCGGGAGGGAATTAGGGTAAGGGACCGAGGGAAATTCAAGTTCCTGTTTTAGCATTGCTGTGAGCTAGAAAACAGCCCAGAGACGGGGTGGAATTGCAAATTTAAAACTTACAGGAAATCCGAGGCTCGAACCTACATCCATGGCGTGGTGATCGTGTCAATCAGCCAGTAGATCTCATCGCTTTAAGCCGGGGAATCGAGGTGGGGCAGGATAACTGCATCAGTCAAGGCAGTCCGCGATGAGACGACTAGGGGTAGAGATCCAAATAAAGTGGTATGTTTCAGCTAATCCCTAGAGAGCTGTTTTTAGTGAGTAACACTCTCACACTACCAGAGACATTCGGATTTCGTAGCGTCAGTGGAGTTTTAAGCCTGTAAGTTCGCATGTTTTTGATTTTTTCGAAGAGCAGCAGAAATAAGTCTTCCTAGCCGAGAGATTTATAAAGTTTGAATGAATTTACAGCCTTGCCGTCGCAATAAGGTTAACCAAGTCGTCGGTGTTACGTAGGCGCACTGCTGAGGTGCATAAGCGAAACTTAACTATTACAAGGTGGTGGATACGTCGAGAAGACACTTTCTCAAGCAATATGGTCAATCTGATTCTCAGTTCTGCCGTCTGGGGAAGTCGAAGATGTTAGATGGTATTCTTTGTGCTTAAATAAGGATCCACTGATGAAAAGTTAACGCGAGTTGCAACATTCAACAAACAACTCTCCATTTACATTCCTGTTTCCGAGTTCAAACTTTCCCTTTTTGCTGTACTAGGATCCCTAAACTAGAAAAGATCGAACAGATACCTACTTTATTTTGTTTTCTAAAAAGTACTAGCGCCTTTGACACATTTTTCGGCCTCAATATTTCGTCTAACGACATTTCCAAGATTGCTTTTTGACTCTGTAGGAGGAGTTCTAGCCTTGCGGTAGAGATTCTAGTCACATTTGCTGTTGGAACATTTAACTTTACTATGTAGCGTAAATGTTTCCGCTCTGCCTTAAGAATGATGGCTCGGCATTGATAATTGCAAAAATAGTATTTATTGACATCATAAAATAATTACAATTCTTCCTACACTCAAAATTCTGCTAATGGTGTCACATCCATCATGGATTTCAGTTAAAAAATCTCAGACGATAAAGTTAATCGACGATTTCCACCTACAAAGTGCAGTGATCGACGCCATATCTAACTAAAGGTCAAGTGCAGATTGCATAAATACAAACCGAGGATCGAAGTCGTAGCCATCGATCCAGACAAGGATCGTATGTAAGGCTAAAACCAGTAATCGCCCAAACTACTCAAAAACCACATGCACGTCGCAGAAATAAACCAGATAAAATTGCGCATGCGTGACTTAATTGTGGTTTGAAATAGTGGCGTGTTGTACAGCATAGATTTTGCACGTAGCAATTATAACATTTTGCTGCACACTTTATTTTCGTTCTGTGGTTTTGCATAAAGTTCTTTAAAGGCTTGGTTCTGTTCATATGGTAATAAGTGGATGGGAGTCGTCATGACGTACGTTCCTCTTAAGGGGTAAGATGAAGATCGTCCGACGCAACGTGACGTGATCTCGATTATTGTTGCAACACGAACAAAGGCTGAGGTGATAAAATGTCGCGTATTTTTTCACTTTTTAAGCTATTAACCGTGTTCCAGACATGTTTTATGATTTACAGAGACATTTGGTATCGACCGTTTCGGTGCAGAGAATCGATTATGACATCCAGGAAGTCGGTCGGCTACAGTTTGCGTGCTATTCTGTATCTTTAAATATATATATATATATATCTTGGGAGCGTTAATTGTCGTTTCTTGCGATAATTGCGTTACTGCAAAAAAGCGAACGGCTCCAAGAATGACATCATCGCAGAATGGATCCCTTTAAGATCAAACAACTGAACTGTTTATCGTCAAAAGAAAAGTGCAATGTGCTACCAATTTACGTCCAAAGTGTGTCACCATATGTGAAACTGAAAAGAAGTGTAAAACTTTCCCAGACCAGCTAACCAGACGTTAAGATCTTGCAGAGATGTTGGTGTTAGCAGATTTAACCGGGACTCCTGTCATGCGGGTTTATTTTATTTCATCTTACGAGAGAGAAAAAGGGAGGTAACCGATAATTCTTATTCTTACCTTAACCTATTCCGATCTTAGGATACTATTTCGAGACAAAAATCAGTTCCTTAACACCTTAAAGCTGTCATTTTTTACGATTATCGATTGTCATAAATTTCGAATCGAAACAGTTTTGCAACTAGAGACATCGCGTAATCTTCAACTTTTTATAGGCGTGAGATTCAAAATGGTTTTTGCAGTCTTAACAGTTTTGTTTTTTTTTCTCTTGCCATTTCCACTAGAGGTTAGCCGAATATTTATGGTTCAGCTAGACGCCTCCAAAGATAAGATAGAAATAGTCTTGGCGATTGCTGTTTATTACAGAAATTAAGATCAAAGTGGTAAAAAGTGATGCTATTTTCTGCACATGAAATCACTTCCTTTTTGATATTTTTGTCTTATTACTGACCCTTCCTGTTGTCGACTCATTCTATAGATTTTTTATGACCTTCCAGATAGATACTTTCAAGCGATTATGTTTTATTGCTAAGGAGGATCGTAGGTCAAGAATTTAGGCATCATGTAATGCTTAGTTTAAAACGTGGGTTAAGAACTATCAAATTCCACTTTAAAAATTACTTTCTTATTTAACAGGCACTTGCTTCTACTGGTGATCTTGATAGAATCGGTGACGATCGATGCTCACTTAGACGATTTGAATGATTCACACTCTATTCAATTGCTTCTTTTCTCAATTAACTACAAGAACTATTTCTGGCTACAACATGAAAATATTCCCCAACCGCTGGTTCTCATCAATTTTTATGTGTTTTATTCACAAATTAACAGATCTGATGCAGCATCGGTCTGGACCATGATTGGTTTCAATTAAATGTTGTCACGAAAAAAAATTAGGACACATCAACAAGCCCATAACCGAATTGACTGTGCATTGTGCAAAAAGGCTTCTGTTTCGAGGAAATATGGTAGCAATTTTACAAGCTGTTTCAATTAATTCGAATGGGACCACTTTGTTTGGCTGCATAAAGGTCACAAAAAGCCAGCCGCAAACACGAGCCTTCTTCGAATTTTTCGAGAAAAGTATGCGATTTAAATGCAAAGTTAATTTATGATCGAGACAAGAAAATTAATGTTTGACTGAAAGAAAGAAGGAAAGAAAGACATTTTGAATGTTAAATTTCTTTCATATGCGTGATCTTGAGACTGCGTCTGCTAAATTCTGCCCCAAAGAAGATTCGTCATCGGATATGGCTGGAAATATGACGCAAAGTTTGCGATCATGAAAACGCCAGAAGCAGAATGATTGATTTTAAAATGAATAAAACTCGCAATAAATTATGAACATGACAGAGTGTTATTGTTTTTAGATTTAACAGAATGAACTTTAAAGCAAGGCTTTCCTACTACAAGCGTGGGTTCAAATTTAATGGATTAAAAGTTTAGTCATAAGAAAATCGTATGTGAGTGAACGAACTCGTCAGTGATGAAGGTAACGTCATCGTTTTGCTTACTGTGATCATCAACAGTTTGATTCTTTTTGGTCATCAAATATGTTTTTATCGTTCATCACGATTACAGAACGTGAACTGCTAAAGTCTTTTGGATGGGCAAGGAGTACGGGTTAACCATGTTATAAGGTACTTCGAGTGAATTATTAAGCAAGATAATGTTGTCAACCACACTGCTAGAAAAGTGTTCATCCAGTTGTTACATTGCTTTCATAAGCGTGATAACAAATGAAACGCAAAGGGATGAAGGAACATTGTACGAATAAGGCAGATAATTGAGATTGTGGATCGAATATGGACATGGAAGAATCCTCCATATTTGCAAGGTGCGCGTTAAGAAAGCATCTCGTAATTGGCATATTGATTCTATGTATAAGTTTACAAAATATGGTAGGGGAACCTGATGTTAAAAGTTCCGAGTTTGCGAAAATATGGATAATTACTGGCAAAATTTTTTACTACTGAGGAATTTATCGTCGAATTTATCATAGGGTCTTTCCTAAAAAGTCATTTATTTGTCCACCACCCTCCGAATTATCATCGAGCAATCCACCGAATGGAGGTCCACTTTACATCTAATGTTCGACGATTTTGAGAAGGCGTTTGATAGCGTTGATCGCAAGTATATACATATGGGCAGCTTTACGTAGGAAAGGCGTCCCAGAAAAAATTATCACCAACATAAAGGAATCCTATGTCATGTCCTATACAAAGGAAAACTGTCGGAGTTTTTCCAAGTGTTGAACGGAGTGATACAAGGATGCATACTTTAACATTTTCTTTTCCTGATCGTATTGTGCAGCGTCCAAGATGACCTCTCGGTTTGAGGGATTAGATGGAAACTTTTTAACCATCTTATGCACCTGAACTATGCCGACGATATGTACCTCCTATCCAACAAACAGAGTCATGAAGCTTTAATGTCCAAAGCCCTGTATAGAGAGCGTCACAGAGCAGAGCTCAAGATCAATTCTGCTAAGACCAAACTTATGAGCTTGGACTCCCGGAGTCAAAACGAAATTCATCTTATAAATAAGTTTTGTTATCTCAGAAGCATAGTTACGGCAGACTCGGATTGCATTTAATACTCTTCCTGAGATCTGGCACATAAACATCTCCAGACGCACAAAACTCTGGATCTTCGAATTTAACGTAAAATCTTTTCTGATGTACTACTGTTCTACATGGAAAGTGATTTGTCAATGAACATCTAAGGTACAAGCCTTTGTAAACCGGTGTCTCCGGTGCACCCTTATCATCCATTGGCCGACGGTCATTTCTGCATCCAAGTCAGAATTTAATAGACTGCAATCGTCAATATTTTACCGTTGTTATCATAACAAAGAATTTTTGAATTTGACAAAACAGGATATACATCGTTGATGTAAATAATAAAAAGCAGTGGTTCCAAATGGCTCCGCTGAAGAACCCCAGACGAGTTACAGATTTCATAATAAAGAGTCCTATGGAATATTACACGCTGGATGCGATCAGCCAAATAAGAAAATACCCACTTCACGAAGACATGAGGAAAACCAAGAGCGTAAAACTTTTCAATAAGACTTTTATGGTTGATTCTGTCCAAAGGCTTTCCAAAATCAATGAAAATACAGTCAACCTGTCGACAATACTCGATAATAAATTTCAACAAGTTAGTTACCGTAGACTTACCCTTAACAAAACGATGTTGAAAAGGACCAAGAAAATATTTTCAATGCAAATGCAAAATATCACAAACAAGCGCTTCAAATATTTTAGCAATGTAGCTTAGGTTAGCGATGGGCCTGTAGTTAGAGATAACGCATAGTAGTACGTTTTTTGTGAAGCGGTATAATCAACGAAAGCTTCCACGGCTTAGGAAGAACACCAGAATTTATGGATACGTTAATAAATAACATAGAACAGGTAACACTTTAGAAAGTGAAAAGGTATGTCATCGAGACCACCGGTGAAACTATCAGCCAAATTAGCAATGTGTTTCGAAACTACAGCCTCGTCGAATAACAGGTCTTGGCGGACGCTTATTCAAGTCAATAAAATCCTTAACACAAGTATCACAGTTATCGACTAGGAAAGCAATTTTAAAGAAGTCACCAAAGAGGTTAGCAATAGTCAGGCAGTCCCCACTAGCAACGTCACCTAGGCACAAGGAAGACGTCCGATTTACGCTTTGAATTAACAAAGCGCCAAAACATTTTTGGGTCATTTCGAAATGCAAGCTTCATTCTATCAAGGTAATTTTTATAAGCAATTCGAAACTGAAGGTGAACTGATTACGCAAATTAGAATAAAGTAAATAGTCAGCATCGCTCCTTGATGAAGCAAAACTCCTCCAAGCCTTACCCTTCAAGTTCTTCAAATGCTTCAAGTCAGCATCAAACCACGGTTGACTAGTTCGAGAGCCTTAGATGACGAGAGACGCACACAATGCACAAGGCCTAACTGACATGATGAGAGTAAAAATGACCTATCTACAAGGTCCGGGCAAAAGTAGCTTAGAAAATATTCCGCGCAAAAACGAATCTCATGGGATTCCGGGCAAAAACGAATCAAAGAAAAACTCCGGGCAAAAACGAGTTAACTACTTAACTGCATGAACTTTGTATTACTTTTTGAAGTTAAGTCGTTTTTGCCCGGAGTTTTCTCTGATTTTTTTTACCCGAAAACTAACGCGGTTCGTTTTTGCGCAGAACATTTTCTAAGCCACTTTTGATCGAATCTTTGTAGATAAGTCACTTTTACTCTCAGCCTGTCAACTCTACAATCACTAACTCTACAAACCCTACATCTTCGTCAAAAAGTATGCCTTGGCCGTTTCATGGGAGTGTCTCTGCGACGGCCGCGAAACGTCCAAGCCACACTTTTCGATTATGAAGTAGGGTTTGTAGGGTTAGGGTTTGTAGAGTTTTGTCTTGTAGAGTTAGAAGCTTAGCTCTTCATGAGATCTGGTAACTTTTTAACAGTGAAAGCGTTATGAGCTTGTGAGTCTTGGCAACCTACTTACATGAAATGTTTTTGGTGGGATTTTTTTTCCTATAATTTGTTTTGCGCTAATACCTCCTATTAATTAGACAAAAGACAGTCAGTGACGTAAGATTTGAAGACACATATTGCACTTGTTTACGTGTATCGAAAAATTATGTTTAGCAAAACTATGAAAAGGTCAGAAATATACCACTTTATGTTATTTATAAAATAAATCAAACGCACCGCCACGTTTTTAACATCTTGATAACCACAAGCCCGATTCAATCTTTTCATATCATTTTGGGTAGGTAATTATGACAAGGTATATATCCAGAGCACGTTTCATAAAATTCTTATCAAATCAATTAGTGCACCTTTTTGTTTGATACATTTTTATTGGTAACAATCGATTACAGTCAGAACGTGGGAAGAGAAAGGCTTACGATAAAAACATAAAAGTACAACCAATCTACATATGTTTTACTCAGGCATGAATTTTGTTTTATGTTATCGGCCAGTTACCTTGTTCGAAGCGGAGTTTTGCTACTTATTTTACGATAACATGAAATTTGTGAATCTTTTAGTAAATACATATAAGACTAAGAAGGAACATTAACAGTACCGAACCACTAGATATTACTTTGGAACTTTCCACTTTTTAGTGTAAACTCTAGTCAGGAAAAAAAGAGTCAGAAAATGTGGCTATTCGTGATGAGGAAACCACATTCAGTTTCAAAATTCTGACGACAATCAATCAATATTCCGCCCAACGAAAAAACAAGTGCATTGAAAGGAAAAATCCTGTAAAGACCCTGACCACACATAATGATCAATTTAGTGGGCAGAAAGTTAGCGGCTGCCTCATCTAATTTCGACATGAGTGAACCAATTTTGAGTAATTTCTACAATTTAAAAGAAATAAATCAGTTGGTTCGTTTGGCTACAACAAGAAAAGTCTTGAAGGTTAGATTATTTCGGGGATTAGACCACACGCGCTAATAGATAACAGCAAGGCCCAAAATTCGAATAGCTTCTGAGAGGAAACCACTAAGAGGAAGATGAATTACCATCTTATATTGGTCCACTGGGTCAAAACAATTGAGGTTGGGCTAAAGTTGAGCGATTCAAGATAAAAAAAAAGAATTTAGTGAAATTTAAGTGAATTATTATAGCTTTGCCAATTTCGTAGTCTTTAAATTGGGTCTGTCTCTCTGGTCTGCCACAGGGCTGTAAGTTTAAAATTTTTAAAGATAAGAACTTGAAATTTGGCATGCAGTTAAAGTTTGATCGTCCTTAGGTGAAGCAATTGGTAAATTCGACAAAAAAAAATTTTTTTGGGTTATAAAGTTTGGCATTAAAAAACCAACAAAATTCCCAGCGCATACTATACACAGTTTCAGGTGATTATATTACCAACGACTCCATAAACTAAAAATGGGCGAAAAAATGCTTCAAAAGCTGTCACCTAGAATATGTGGGACGTTTGGAGACCGGGAAACGTCAATTGATCAGTGATGTCCCATGGTGTGAAATACAAGAACGGAAGCCGATTAAAAACCGTCGTCGACGGACACATATTTGTCACAGTGGAACGTCAGCTGTACAGATGGAGAGAAAATATTGTCGAAGTTCCAAACTACCCCTTGGGATGCCGACTGTGGTCGCTATAAGTATCAGACATCTCACAAAGTTGAAGGTAGCAAACACAATAAAATTGGTGGATTTTAGTAAGATGGAGTTGAATCAATTGGTTGAGCGGCACGATCACCATGCCCTGGTCCCCGGGTTCGAGACCAGGTCTCCCCCGTTTGGCATAATTTTCATTTTACTTTCGAAGATCATTTAGGTATTAGGGCTAGCATGGCTTTCGATTTCGTGAAGAGATTGTAAACGCTTCTCTATTGTAATTTTGTCAAGCTCATTCTAACATATACCTCTCCAGTCTGGTCCCCTTTCTATGACATTGAAACTGCTCAACAAAGGCTCTTTTGGTTCGCTCTTCTCGTACTTCTTTGGAATAACTCCCTTATAAGCTGTTGCGTTCTCTTGAAAAAAAACGCTGTAACTCCAAGGTCCTGTTTGCTTCCTTTCTTCTGTACTTTTGGCATATTTTCATATATCAGTTCCGACTCGATCGCTTAGCAATCACGGCTTCTTTCAATCAATTTTCACTATCAAAGAGCATTGCCAAATAGACATTGCTCAAGAGTTGTTGAATGAAGTCAAGGATAATGCACAACTTCTCATAGGGAGTTATCTCTCTTTCTAGTTCACATAACCCCATGTGGGGCATGGGGCAGGGGAACAACTTCACTCAATTCGGAACAACAATTGCAAGTTGACCTACAATTTAAAGTGAATTCCGAACCACTGACAATTTCTTCACAACCACCATGGGCTTTTTATCGTAATCTGTTGTCAGCAGAAAACCACCATGGGTTGCGGTCGGTGGGATTCGAACCTGGGACCTCCGGATTGGTAGGCCGACAAGTTATTATTTACTTCACCGACGATTTCAAGTCAAAAATCGCCGAGCATATCAAAACTCTTATGTAGCCTTTTCGAAAGCGACCAATGAAGTAATACGCAATGTCAAGATACGTCAGGGACAAGTGCACCAACATAAAAATCTTCCGCATGGAGGTGCCTATTTCAGCTTCTCTTCGTCGATTTCGAGTGGGCGTTGCACAGTGTTGATCGCAAGTACGTACAAATATGCAGTTTTACGAGGGTAAAGGATCACAAAAAAAAAGATGTGAGACAAGAATATATTCTGTCAAATTTGCAAGCCAGACCTGTCAGTCAACAAAATGTGGCGGGAACCCGAGCAGATGAAGGTTATGAATAAGAATCCCGTGGCCAATTCTGTCGAAGGTCTTTCTAAAATCGATGAAAATGCAATCAACCTGCAAGCCAGACTCCGTCAGAGGCAAGTAAGGCGAGTAAATTGAAGGTGGTAGATTTACCCTTAATGAAGCCATGCTTGAAAGTGCCAATAAAGGTTTTACAATGAAAAGGGATCACATCACTGATTACGGCCTCGAACGACTTCGCAATATGACACAAGTTGGCGACGGATCTATAATTGGAGATGTCAGACTTGTCACCTTTCTTGTGAGGGGGAAATTATCACAGAATCCTTCCAGAGCCTGGAGAAACGGCCACAGGACAGAGACAGATTGAACAAATGACAAAGAATAGGGGAAACACATGAAAAGCAAATTTTTCAGGAAAGACGAAGGGACATCATCTGGACCACACGAAAATCTGTTGGACAAATTCGACAAATATTCTGTGACGGTAAAGCTGTCAAAAACTAAGTCCTTGAGTTCAAGGGAAATATTGGGAAACCTAGTCAAGTAGGTAAAATCGGTGGAAACAGTATCACAGTCAGAATCACAGAACGAGGTATTGAAGAAGTCGGCAAAAAAATTGGCCACACAATTGGGTCGTTGCTCTAATGATCTCCAAGCCTAAGGGAGGAAGGGAAGCCAGCACTACGTCGCTTAGATTTAATAAACCTCCAAAACTGTCTAGGGTTGGAATACAGCTAATATGTCTCGTGTCGGACAGAAATCTGTTGTAGGATGTCTGAAGTTCGAGAGAGAAACGAAGGTAGAGGTCGTAGTAGGTCTGCTAGTCGTCGTCGTACCTAGAGGAGCAAAACCTTTTCCCGGTTTTACTTTTTTGGTTTTTAAGGCGTCTCAAGGAGTCGTCCATCCAGGGCTGAGACTAATGAGGGGAGCTCGAAACGGAAACCGGCACACACTGAGTAAAGCAGGTATAAAGCACATCAAATGAAGGTGCAAGCGGCCCGGTCAATATCGAATACGTACGCCAAGTCATAGACCTGGAGCCAATGACTGATGGAAGAAAAGTCAGCCGCTTTGAAGTTGAAAGATAAGCCACCAAGGGAGTAAAAAAAACTATCGGGGGTATCAAACTGACTGCCCTCCGGAATTAGGGAATTCTCAGAAACGAGCCACCCGAGTTGGTCGAGAAAGCAAGGTCTAGCGATCTTCCAAAGTCATTCACGACATCGCTGCACTGCGTAAGACCCACAGAGTCACAGATGGCTAGGAAGGATAGAATTTTAATCGAGACGCTATGTGCAGCGCCCTACAACAAGGCGGACACCTGTCAAATAATATCTAAGCTACAATTCCTTGTCAACCGGGATCTCCCGCGCATCCGACGAAGATAAAGTGTTTGTAGATAAAAGTGGCAACGAATAGGCCGCACAAGCAGAAAAAAGCCAAACACCGGTGCTTAACAGGCCTAAGGAAGGCACCAAATTGGGCGACGTGTAGAACGTGGAGAAGATCCGTATAGAAGGAAGGTATTCACACCTAAAAATTGTAGCAGAAGCTAAAGATGTTAGCGCAGAATCGGACCATGCAGACAGTCGCTGTAGTAGATCTAGGCCTTGCAAGGTGGTAAAAGAACTAGAAAGAGAGATATAGTGTTATACTTCGGAAAGAAGTTTGTTTTTCTTCTCTAAAACTGGTTCTGGTTTTTTTTTATAAAAATTGTTGTTGACGCGCTTCCCAATTTGTTGGCATTTATGATATGAATGAAAACCGGACACAAGAGACATTAAACATTCTATTCGTCCTGTAAAGAATCTGACTATATTTGGCTCAAAGTTTTTAATACATAAATAATTAAAAACGAGTGGGTTATCACAATTTATCAGAAAAAGCGGTTATTATACTAAATCGGGAGCCAAAATACGTAATTTCTATTGCTTAAAAAACTGATGATTTCATTTTTGCTTATATCATATTTTTGATGAGATTTCATAAAACGAAAACATTATATTTCTAATTATAACAGAAAAACCTTTGATCCAAAATTTTTATTACCACACAGCCATAAACAAAAGGAGATTATAAAATTCTTCCTTGTCTGTTTGGCCCCCATAAAATATATTATTAAGAATTTTGGTCGAAATGTTTAGTATAAAAGTAGGTTATTCGTAATTTTATGACAATATAACGACTCGTGGCGATTTTGTTTTGATAACTTGACGATTTAAAAAAATGTTTTTCAGAATAAAGCTTGCTTGCGAATTTGAATTTTTGTGATACCATCATAGTCCAATAGCAGCAGATGAATGCAAGGACCTTGTCCAGCAAAAGGTCGAATTGTTGTGATTTTTCTATGAATTTTGTAATTGGGGTCCTGCTAACTAGCAAGTTCTGAGCTTTTGTCCACTTTTGCGGGTGCTTCAATCTTTAAAAATGACCCAGACAAAAAAAAACGAGAAGGTTCTAAGGTCGACGCGTATCTTTTATTAAGTATCTCCTCACGTATAGTGAAAATGGTTGTTATCAAATTTTAAGGGGATATAAGTCTCAACAACTTTTGTCTACAGCGGTCCAAAGTAGAGTTAATTAATAAAAAATTTACAAAACGCAAACGGGAAACACGGAACATCACATTAAAGATTTCACACATTTTGTGTTGTTTTTGGGTGACTTAAGGCTGAAGGAACGTCTTTTACCAACATCTGACACATACCTGTTCTGGAGTTCTGCCTAACAGCTGGGTACTTCTCCTTTAACAACAGTTTCTATTTACAAAAGGACGGCGTTGCTATGGGTTAACCCTAGTTGAAGATTTGTGGATGGAACATACTGAGAAGACAGCCCTAAGCAGTCCACCACTAAAACCGAAATTTTGGTACAGGCATGTGGACGACACTTTCTGTGCTATTAAGAGATCCGATATTGAGAGTTTCCTAAGACATCTAAAGTCTCAACACGCCAAGACCGATTTTACGATTGAACAAAAGCAGAACGGATCCCTTGGAATCATGATGGTACATAAGGTCATACAGACAAACCGATACCTGCATGCTATCTCACACCACCATCCGGAAAATTTAAGATCCGTCGTTTCCGTGTTAGTTCACCGTGCCCACAGAATCTGTGACAACAAACACCTTGCGGAAGAGCTCAATTACGTGGAGGATGTTTTAAAATCCAACGACTATACAAGAAGACAGCGCTCTTGGAAGCCAAATTTGTTACGGAAAAGGGACAATAGCGAGGAGTAATTCAATAAAAAAGCTTTCCTGCCATAAATGAGAGGCGTTAGGGCCGATCTACACTATAATGCTGTTCACTGTTCGTTTCCGGTTCGATCTCGGTTTGGTAAAATATTATCAAGTAACAAATGAATGTGTGCATCCATACTATCCGTAACAGTCAAGTTCCGCTTGAATCCTTAGATAAGAATTTACCAGACCGAGATCGGACCGAGACGGACCGGTACGGCAAGAAAATTATTAACGAGAAATTGGGTTTACGCTCTCGGATTGTACACTGGATTGGTGAATTTCATAAGTAAAATATAGAAAAGTAGTCTGATGGACTACTCTAGAGAAGCTTAGCAACCCTTAGAAGTTAACCAAAATTCAAAGAGCTACATGTCAGGACATCTCCGAGACAATTAGCACAACAACAAATGCGGCGTTCGAAACCATACGCCACTTGGCACCACTTGACGTCCAATGTAGAAATATAGATGCCCGCAGCATCATAAAAAGTGTAAATGTTGGAAAAACTTTGACCGTAGAAGTATACTAAGAATCTATCGGCTGAGGAACACCGACTGCGCTTCCGCGCGACACTGAGCTTTGGGAAAACCTTCTGTAGTAGAATCCTAGGCATAGAGGAGTGGAGGGGAGAATGCTGATGTTACCACGACGGAAATACCGGTCTTCACTGATGTATCTAAACTAAAGGGCGGGGTAGGAGCTAGTGTATATTGGTGATTACCTAAGCACACGCAGTCAGTATTGTTTGCTAGACTACTGTAGTGTATTTTAAACAGAAATCCTGCCAATAGAAAGAGCGGTAAGGCTAGTACTAGAACGACCAAATCTAATTACAGGTAGTGACATAAGAATTTTTATCGACAGTCAAGTGCAATGAAGGCGCTGGACTCAAAACGGACTAAGGTTACAGTGGAACGCAAGGGTCAAATAGTCTCGAGAACTGAGCAGCAATATACAGGTAACTATCCCTGATCATAGAGGGATACAGAGAAATGAAGCGGCTGATACGCTCGTAAAGAAAGGTTCTCAACTGAATGCTTTTGTACAGACAGAATTCTTTAGGACAACTACGAAAACGACTTTGATGACAAGGAGAAATGGCACCGATCTCCAAAATATTGTGGCAATCATTACTGGCCATTGCCTCTTTAGCAGAGACACAGAACGTTTAGGCATTCCCACCAACGACTTTTGAAGATGCTGCCTGGACAAAGATTTAGAAAACATTCAGCATTTACTCTAAGATTGCCCGGACGTGTTCAGCAGAAGATACAAAGCTTTATGTTGGTACTTCTTCGAGCGGCTATATGATGTTGAACACATAGGGCTGAAGCAGCTTCTAAGGTTTATTAACAATTTTAGTTAGTTCTAAATAAACCCTGTAATAGTATTCAGGTGTGGGGTCCTACGGCGGTGGTAACACAACGGACCATTTTTTAGGCTATGTAAAGCCACAACGATAACATAACCTAACTTATATATCTTGCAAGAGTGGCCTTATCAGTAATTTTATGTTTATTTTTATAATTATGTTTTTCAGCAACTATGAGACTACCGCAAAATGCGACAGTTTTCCTGTCATCTATTACTCAATACCGACTAACCCTGGTAATATCGAAATTTTTTTGCTTTTTTGGAGTTATGTCTTAAAAAACTATCTACCAAAACTTAAAAGACAATTTTTTGCACTCCTTGCAAATAGCGCTTCCAAACGCACCATATATAAAAAATAATGTTTTTTTGTTTCGGGAACAGCATCAGGCCCTGCCCCCTGCCTTGCAAAAAAATTAAAAAAGATTTCAGAATCTTTGACTGTACGCGTCACAAAGACGCCAAAACGCCAAATTAAAAATTCCTAGGTTACATCTCGAAAAAGACGTCTGCGACAGACATATGGACGGACGGACGGAAGAGTGATCTTAAAGAAGTCCGTTTTTGCCTTTTGCGGTGCTCTCTAGATCCCGTAACCCCATGTGGGACATGGGCGGGTGAAGAACTACACCCGATTCGAGGCAATGATTGCAACTGGACGTACAATGTAAGGCGGATTACGAATTACCAATGTCAAACTCTAACACCCAATGGCCTTTTTATCGTAATCTGTTGTCAGCAGGATACAACCATGGGTCATCGGCGGTGGGGTTCGAACCTGGGACCTCCAGGATGATACGCCGACACGTTGTTACTTACTCCACCAATAACTGAAGTACGGAACGGCAAATAACATCATTCAACAGGCTCTGGATAGTAACCTTACAGAGGTCCTTAGAGTCATTTAAATTCGAGCAATAATATACAAGTTCCGCGCAGAAGAAAAAAATATAAATCGACTAGTTGCAACAGGCAATAAGGCAATATCTCGTAAAGGGAAGGATTGATATAGTAGGTGTTCTATGTCCCATAAGAGGACTCTAAGGAAAAAAAGAGAGAGATTTTAGATTCCAAAAAAAAGGGTCGACGTTACAATGCTTCCTGCAATGTTTTCAAGAGAACTAAGGATCCAAATAAAACGTTTGGACAATATGGAATTTCATATGATTTTAATGAACTGGAAAAGATCGCATGAAAAACAGATTTAAAGGAACACTTCTGGGTTCTGGTTTATATCATAGAGAGGGAATTATTTACATAGTGAACAAAGAAAATAAATTTTGTTTACATTTTATTAATTATCCTCTAGTAGGTACTAGGTACGAGCTAGGAGATAAAAAATATTCGAAGTGTTGGTCTTTCCAAACCCGTTTTCCTATTTGTTGGATTCTTTAACATGATTTAAGTTTTCAATATAATTTTTTTAAACTGCTATTAACTCCTTCTAAAATTGTTATTCCAATTGGCATTTAAAAGAAAGTGATGTTTCAAAGCAGAAAGAATTTTGAAAGCACGCTTCGACCGCAAGATTCTACATATCAAAAAATTATTCAAATTTTTATAGATTTCATAACTTTAAAAAATATTTCCTGCTAAAATACAATTTAAGAAAAACTCCACATGTTTTGCAAAAACTAGAAACATATTTTTTTCCCTCCAATTAAATATGCACCCAACCGTGTCCAATGTTAGGTGATGCCCTCAAGATTCCACAACTAGGTAACCTTCCGCAGCAAGCAGATATCGTCACAAACGTTAATTAGTCAGACTCGAGTTCACTCACTTACCTTTGCATAAGAAGTCCTAGTAGCTAGCGATGATACGACGAAAAACAGGATCAAAAATTTCCACATACTGGACACTGAACGTTCACTGATAGTTCCAGATAAATGGGGTCTGGACCCCATTTCAAAAGTAATCCACTAAAAATGTCGCCAAACAGAAAATGTTGTTGCAACCGCGGATCTTCTTTCACATCGATCAAAATGCAGCACACAAAATCCAAAAACACGAACGACTTGAACCGGATACCAAGGGTCTGAGAAATTTGCTGACTGCGTAGGCGAACCGTTTGTGAGTTCGGTTTTATTTATTTTTTTTTTGGTTTTTTTTTGCAAATTCAAAAGGAACAAGAAGAAAAGATTTTGCTGAGAATGTTCTGTGGTTTGAAGGCGTCTGTCTCTACGAGTACGTCAAGAATCGCGACAGTCTGTGATTTTCGTCTAACAGACAAAAAAAGGACAATAAACACCGGTTTGAGGTCACTTTGTGATATTTTCAGAAAATACGCGGATTAAGTTTTCGGAGCGAGGCACCCAGTTCTACCTGCCTCTATCCTTGAGAATTAACACAAAAAGTTAAGCCTCCTGAAACCTTGATCTTAGGAGGTCTCTACACTATTCAAGTCAAATTTTGAGTAAAGTCCTAGATTTACACGAACAAGAACGCGCGACTTAACTGCGTCCGTACGAATTGACGGCGCACAACTGAATGAAACGGTCGCCACTGAAAACTCTCAGAAAATTTTATGCTGAGTAGTAACAAGTGGAGTGCGCGCGTTTCATGGTATCATGTGGCAAGAAGAAGTACTGGGGGCTATTAGGGGAGCTCCTTTTGTAATGGAAAAAATGCGGCTTCGCAAGTCTCCAGAATTAACCACTGACTTTACACCAGCTGGCTGGTAAGGTACCAGAGGCTGGAGAATGTATTCTGCCGGATCTATGGGCTTATGATGTTTTCAAACCTTGTGCACCTTCATTTACGCCAGAACGAAATGAATGAGGTATCCGCGCCTATCTGGCACTGGGGGGCCCCACAATGTTAAGATGGTTTCTCCTCACAGATTTTAAGCTGCTGAATAGCGAGATTTTCAAGTACCCTCACGGTGCATGAGGGCGATTCATCCATGGATTACGGCATCTATTCATATCGAAAACTGTCGCTGCAATTTTATTCCGTCAAGTCGTCGACAGTCGAGATAAACTGAGAGCTGCAAGTTGATGCACCTTCGTTGTCGTCGTCGTCGTCAGCAAAGGTGAAGTAAAAAAGACGTCGCATGTGCAACAGGCGGTTTCAAAGGCTGTTTGGGATCATACTGGAGCCGATGACGAATAGCCCTTCTTGGATTACATCTTGGCTGCTCTTGATAATTCTGAAAAAATTTTCTATGCCAGAAGGGAGCGGTACTGGCGACTTGTTTGAGTGAATGCACCTTTATGAATGGTGAGGTCAGAAGTGCATGTCTTATCGCGGCACTGACACGGCTTCCCACGATGGCTCTAAAGCTTTTCTGGTACGCTCATCTTTAGGTAATTCACACCTGTCATGAATTTGTAAATATTTGTCGGTGAGCTGTTGTTTTTCTTTTTCAGATGAAAAAGAGCATCGCTTTTATGAAACTGTTAGCTATTATCTGGCAGTGATAAGAAGTGAAAAGCTTAAATTAAATGAGGGCACGAATTGGAGAGATCTTTGAATGTAACCAGGGAAGGTTAGTGTTTGTGTTGAGTAAGCACAATGAATTTGAGTATAACACATCGTTGGAATTTGTATTCTTGAAGCAGTTCCAGTGGATTGAAGATAATTTTCGAAAACATTTTAAAAATGTTAAAAAGGTCTCGACAGATTTCGTACTGCAGGTAATAGCGATATATAGTTCGTATCAGTTACAGAGTCCAAAGGAAGTTTTGCGAAAGTATGTCAAATTACTAGTTTGACACCCATATCAAGGAAAGAGGACCCATCCAAGGAAGGCTGAGCAAAACAAATAAAATGAATCTATGTTGGACAGCCTCAATAAGTTTAATATCGGAGTAGTTGTAAGATGACCAGACCGGAGAGGTGTTCTCAAGAATAGGTCTTACGAAGGTGGAATAGAACAGTTTTGTGATGTGAATCCCAAAGTGGTATTGGTTTTAATTGAAATTGAACGGCGATTTGTTGCGCGAAAATGACATGACATGACAATGAAATGCTGAATAAAAATTGAATTGTCAAACGTTAGTCCAAAATTGGTTTTATTTCTCCACCCACTGTTTAATTTGTAATTATTTAAATTTAAAAAAAATGTGAAGTTGGCACCCCCTCAAGCGAATTTGGCATTTATTGGTGGTAAGTTCTTTTGTATGAATTTCGTAAGACAAATGTAATTATGATTGTTTTCGTCTGATGTGGTTTCTTTTCTAAAATTCCTAAATTTTCTAATTCTACTCACGATTCTATTATTTGATAATCGGATAACAAAGAATTATTTGCGAATATTTCATCAAATAACAAATAATTATTTGAAATTCAAATAATGAGCGCCAAATAACAAATAATTCTTCAAATAACAAATAAATTTCGTAATCAAATGCATGTTTTTTTTTTTTTTAGATCTATTTAATTTTTCAATCCATAGGAATCATTCGAATAAAATATACCCATTTTTGATATAAGTAAAATTGCGTTCAAACAGAGCGCATCATGAAAGGACTTACACAAACTGAAGAAATGGGATCAATCATATGAAGAGGTATCGAGGAGAGCCGATGCATGTAAACATCGCCATCATAGAAAATAAGTCCTTTCGATCATTATCGTCGTCTGCTTATTAAAATACGTTACTCATCTTAGCTACCTTTACTGCTAGGACTCAGGATTTGCCTTCTAGCGTCTATTGAGATGAAATACACTGCGGGACGTAGATGGATCTTTCATGAATGTAAAGGGTGAAGTCATCCACAACGTCCTGACGAAACTAATTCGATAACTGTAATTCTCTACTGTAGTTTTACTGGATTTTATTTTGTAGAACTCTGGGCTTAATAAATATCTCAGAGAGCTGGACTGATCTTATTGCTATGAGAGAAGTTAACAAAAGTACCGATTGTATTTTGAACATCCTATGGTTTGGGATGCATCGCTTTGTTCCTCGTAGTTTTAAAAACATCAAAACAACTAACACCAATTGGTTCAATAATGACTGTTCCATAGCCATTAAAAAAAGGAGGCAGCCTTCCAGACATATAAATTATGCTCTTCAGAGGAATTAAGACGCTTCTGTAGAAATGCACGGAATATTTGCAAGTCAGTGATTAATTAGGCAAAGTTCAATTTCGACTTCAGCTCTAAGCGAAAGGTATTTTCTACTCAAAGGGGTAGTAAAGGCTTTTCGTCCCTACTAAAAAACGATAAAAAATAATTTCACCTTTTCGTCAACGCCACCAATCATTTATAATGGGAATGTTTTTACTGGCTCATTGGACAAGGCCAATCTGTTTGCTGCTAATGCATACTTGCCACCTTCAAAGAAGCCACTTACATCTCCATAACAGTTCACTAACAGGCAAAAGCCGCTACAGTTTCGTAGTCGAGAAGTTTTTAGGGTACTTTCGAAACTTGACATGTCCGAAGCTACTGGTCCTGGTGGTTTCTCGCCCCTGGTATTAAATGCTGCTCTTCCGCTTTGCCTAAATCTCTGCACAAACTCTTTCATTTGATATACTCAACAGGAATGTTTGTAAACTGGCTCATATTCAACCGATACCTAAAAAAAGGAGAGACATGCGACCCCTCTAACTGCAGACCAATGACACTAACTTCGGTCTTACCTAAAAATTTTGAATACCTGTCAGTTGATAAAATATCTAGAAAATAACCATCTTATCAACGATTGCCAGTACAGTTTCCACGCTCAACCGGAGGCATACTTACGGCTCTAACGGAGCTTTTGATAGAGTCTGACATGCTGCCCTTCTAGCCATACTTCAAGCATTTGGTGTGCATCCTCACCTCGTTAAATGGATAGAGAGTTTTTTGTTAGGCCGTTCAATCCGTGTAGTAATTGACGAAGTTACATCTAACTCCTACCAAATAAATGCCGGTGTACCTCAGGGTACAGTTCATTCACCAATCTCATTTCTTCTTTTTTGTAATGATCTTTTATCCCTTACTCTCAATAATATTCATAGTTTCGCCTTGATTTCGCGTACTCTTTTGATTCTGTAATGAATTCGCGTGGAAATACTGCAGAAGTCAATCGAGAACGCATGTTTGGATCATTAAACAACGACATTTCTATGGTCCTCGCTTGGGGCAGACCAAATCATGTTTCGTTTATTTCATCCAAAACTCAATGCTGTTTAATGTCCCTCAAAAAACGTCCAGTCCACTCTCAACCTATTCCAGTCGATGGAGTGAATAAACCCAACTCGCCCACTCTAAAGATCTTGGGTATTGAGATATCTAGCAATCTTAGCTGGACTTTTCATATCATATCATATGTAATTGCTAAAAATTCTATGAAATGCTTGGGTTTTCTACAGAGATATAAGAAATATTTCACCCCATCTGACTTAGCGCTGATCTACAAGTTCCACAACAGGCTTAGACTCGAATATAATTCCCATATTTGGGTAGGGGCTGGACATACCGCATTGTTCGCGTTAGGAAAAGTCCAACGTATGGCTATTAAACTTATTGGCCAATCAATCTCTGAGAGCTTTGACTCTGGGGAGCATGTTTCTCACTCTCGCTATATCCAGGATCATTGTTCTAACGAAATTGCTAGTCTGATTCCTTGTAGGCACATCACAACGCGCGATATAACAGCTTGAAGTCACTCTGACCCCAATACTCTTCAGGTCAAACCGACCTGACCGCACCGACAAATTTCGGGAATCTTTTCTAAGCTGAACAACGCGAATGTAAAACAGTTTACTATCTTCTGTTTTTCCCTCATCTTATGAGGCCGAAACGTTTAAACGAGACGTACATACATCGACACTTCCTCTCAACCTTAACCCATTTGCCTTACCCTTAATTCCTTTTCTGCCAAGGCTGTACTTTAGCATCATAGGGCATCCCCTGAGCTTTGGTAATATTATATGAAAAAAAGTGTAATGTTAAGTAAATAAAAAAAGTAGAACTGGTATGGTTAAATTAATCCGTGGGTCCCAAAAAACCCCTATAATGTTACAATAACGAAATGATCATAGTGATCCTACCCAAATATTTGCATATACTCCAGTATGATTTCATCAAAAATCGAGTGAACTTTACAGCAACCATCGAACTTACTGTATATGTTATATATAGAAAAACTATTGAAAAAAATTTTGCCGCCTAAATTTCTTGTTCCTCGACATTTTCTTTTTTCCTCTATAATTTAAAATAAAAACTAAGCAGAAATCATTACGATAGCGGAAGTCAATAACCAATTTAAATGTATTATGTAAGAACAAAATGATTTAAAACTTCTTTATCAGAAACCGGGAGCGATTGCTTCTTAGCGTTATTGAACCGCATCACGATAACACGCTTGCCCACATAGCTTTAGTTGAATGTAAAGTTATTCTTTTTCCTATTCTACTTTTACCAATATTCTAAATTTGATCTTTCATCAAACCAAAATCTTGAAAACAAACAAGAAAAGCGTTGAGTCGTCTCTCGAATTCACGAATTAAACACGTGCAGAGGTCACCCCCAAAACAAAAGCATCGAAAGTGAAATAACAACTTTTCTGGGATTTAAATCAATTACCAAAAAAAATGCATAGTATTCCTTCAAGCTTGCAAAAATAGATAGAAAACGTTTAAAAATAATTTAGGACATGCGTAGGAGTGTCAATAAGATAAAAAGTTACTGAAATCCTGAGTAGTGAAATAGAGCTTCCTATAGCACCTGGTGACAACGTCGGGTCAATCGCCCACAACAAGAAATCTCTCAAGGAGTTTGTTTACTTGTACTTCAACCCCGTAATATCTCCTTATAGCCATTCAATGACACTTATTTTGGGTGTACACTTAAAGTTCTCTATAATAGCCACGCCTCGAAATAACTTGCTCGGAAATGCGCATGTCCGGGGTTACACCCTTGCAAGAAAGCACCTGTTGATTGATTGGGAAATGTGTGTACGTCGGAACGATACAAGTCTTGTCTCCACAAAATTGTCGGATTCAAGTGTAGTAGCAAGCAAAAACAAAATAAATTTTTCATATCTCTCGAAAATAAAAAAATATTTTAATTAATTGTCAAGTCAAAATTTGAAAAATTTTAAGCGTGTGTATAAGGAGGAAACGACTAGGCAAGGCACACCAACAAATTATGTCCAGTTGGCAAATGGTGATAAAAGCAGTGAATCGGGTCAAAGGGCATCACGAAAATTTTCGCGGAAAGCAGATAGCTCCAAAAACGGATACCCTTAGCGTTAAGTAAGATCTGAAAAAAAAACGGAATTTGGTTCAAGTACAGCACCCAGTGGCTATATGTGTGGCAATGGACTAGCCATTTATTTCCTCTATCAAATTATTGAACTCATTTTTTGGGGAAAGGTTATCGAAGTCACGGATTGAGACTGCTTCTCCCTGGCTGAGCTCTGATATAAAACCTGAACTGAATTTGTGAAGAAAAAATTTTTCAGCAATTTCAAAATAATTATTACTTGCCACATAATAAAATTATTTATACTCCGCCTCCCCGGTAAATAAACAGAGTCAATGCAAAGTGAACTTGAATGCGATTTGTCGAAAATGGAGTCTCGCTGATAGTCGCGATTCGGATGATGTTGTTAATATTTTCTGGCGCTTCATCAGCCATTGCCAATTTCCGGTTGGTATTCTGGTAATCGTGAAAAGCCATCAAAGTCGACCCACAAACTTTCATTCATTTAAATTCTAATATTTGTTTACTTTAACTTGAAATTGAATTTATCTTATGTTCGTTGGTTTAGGCAACAGCAGACTCATTGCAACTGCAAACGTAGTGAACGCAGGGGATATCTTCGGGCGATGATTCAATAAGGCCAGGTTTAGACTGAATATAATAAATTGAATCATGTAAAATGTGACTAATAGTTTGCAAAATAGGTGAAGATAAAGGTGCAGAGTTTCCAAGTAATACTCAAAGTCATTCTGAACAGAATTTAAATGTTTTTTTAGTAAGACTATGCCTGACTTCTAGAGGATGACGCTAAAATAATACAAAATAAGTCAAAACCAGGAGATTAATAAAACACCAAATACGAAAAGTGTCTAAGTTAGAATTTAAAAGTAAACAATCCTGTTCATTAGCAACAGTACGAAAAATTGTAGCAACATCAGCATAACATAGAATTCTCGAGTTATGAAGGTTCGCTGATACAACATTGATGTAAGTGATAAAAAGCAACGGTCCAAGATTGCTACTCTGTGGAACCCCTGAGGTGTTATGTATTTCATTGGAAAGGGCACCCCGAAACAAAACACGATGTGTACGATCAGGCAAATACGAAGACACCCAATTTACAAAAGCCGAAGGAAAACCTAGAGCGTGTAACTTATAAATGAGAATTCTGTGATTGATTCTGTCAAAAGCTTTACTAAAATCAGTAAAACGGCAATCGACTTGCTTACCGGCCTCAATGGCGGAAAATCAGTATTTGGAGAATTCTAATAAATTGGTTGTGGTTGATTTACCTGCCCTTCACAAAACCATGTTGAAACAAGCCAAGAAATGATTTACCGTGAAACTGAAACACATCACAAACTAAAGATTCAAAAACCTTCGTAATGCAAGGCGATTAATCATAGAATGCTTCCACCAACGTGAAAGGACTAAATTAGTCCACCAATTTCAACTGTTTCTCGGGTTTATCCTGATTCTAATGAGTTGGATGTGGTTGCTCAAATTTCAGGTTGAGTTGCGATTTAGAGGCGTTAGGTTGTTTGCAAAAAATTAGCCCCTACCATCTGGGTCTAAAATATTTATGTCAGTTAAAATTTTTTTTAGTAATGTTTCACCTGACTTTGGTATTAAAGGCATATTTAAAAAACTAAACCTGAAAACTATCACGCGAGGTTGTTATTTCTTAAGCAGGGAGACGGAATTCGATAAGATGGTTGAGTTGCACGATCACCACGCCATGAACGCAGGTCCAAATCCCGGGCTACCTATGAGTTTTTCATTAGAAAAGAACAAATCCACTCTGTCTCTGATTAACGCATGGACCAAGGAGAAACACTGGAGACGTTGGAACAACATGGATTTCTGTAAATAGGCTAGAATTTTAGCATTGACCCAGGGAACTACGGGTAGCGGCAAAACTACCCTCAGTGCTTCAGTGACTCAGTTGGGCTCGGTAAGGGAGACTGGGAGGGGACGAAAACGGACTCGCTCCTATGCGGTCTGTGTTTTGGATAATCCCCGGAGAGGTGGTTTTAGTGAGTAAGAAACTAACAATGCCGGAGAGGGCATATGCTGTCCGATGTCTTTGGCAAGATTTTCACCTCTCCCGCTTAAAAAAAATTTTAAATTCTTATGATTCTGTAGATTACTGTTATAGTTTTATACAAGCTGATTTCTCTATACTAAATGAACGGCTTTCTGCCTTGGTCTGGACAAAATGTTCTCGAGGAGCGCAACGTCGTGGTCCCCCATAAATAAAAATTAAGAGCTGGCCAAGGAAAACTAGCACGCCGTCCTATCCACCTACCACTGTTCTTACCATTTAACCACTGGAGTACTTTTCTTCCGCAATGGGCTGGCGCCCCGTCATGTTGATATAATATACTTCTTCGTATTTCTATTTCCAAGGGTACATCCTCCATTAAGTCTATTAGATCGTTTTGCATGATGTCGCTGTTTAACCTATCCGGTAAAATATGTGGACCAATAAGTCGATTACCTACAATTCCAGCCCACAAGTTTACAGAGAATCTATTTTGGGAGGAGTTCTGTCGAACAATTCTTGGGTTTTTTGAAATCCAAAAGTGAGTGCCTATTATCTATGTCATATTTAGTGAATTGTGATTCATCTGTCCACAGGATCTTATCCAAGAATGTCTAGTCATCAAAGTCTTTTTTAAGTATCCAATTACAGAATTCTCTACAGTTTAATTTGTAGTGTCGCTGAAGTTCCTGTACGGGTGTCACATGGAAAGGATGAAGTCCTTCTCTTTCTTGCTTGCCGCGAGAATTGTCTCCTCCATTTCTGATGAAATTAGTGCAACATTGACCCCCGCTTGTCCCGAAAGTGTATGAGCTCTTCCAGTTTCTCGAAGCTTTGAAACGCTCTTTAAATAACACCTCTCGACGGTTGCCTTCTTTCTGGGAATCGCATATTCACGCTCTCCTTGGAGGGAATTTCCGTTGGTCGTCTAGGGTACTGCACAATACGTCATTAATGACGGCCAGAAAAAGCAAAGGTTGCATTCTTGTCTCATTTCATTCATCACTTGGAAGGGCTACAACAGTTTTCCCTTTTGTAGGATGCGACATTGTGCTCCTGAGGAGGACAGAACTCCTTTAAGATGGTGATGGATTACGGGGAGAAGAATATCAGTTGCCGCAATGGAATTCGCCTTAAGTATTTCCACTGGTATTCCATCAATCCCTGAAGTCTTACAGAGGTCCATCGACTTAACTGCGTCAGCCAACTCCAATCTTGTCGGAGTTTTGGTGTTATTGTTGGCCGCAGCCGACGGGTTTTCAGGCTCGTGTGAAGGAGTATTTGACGGTCCGAAGGTGTCGTTTAGGACTTTAACAAAATATTCCCTCAACCTCCGCAGCTGATGTTTCTCCGTGACAGGAAGGGATCCATTAGTATCCCTTACAGGATGTTGAGTTGTAAGAGTCTTTCCTGCCAGTTTTTTTTGGCAATCTTAAAACATGTGTACAGTCACCGCGGTAGGCCGCTTCTTCTGCTGGTTCTGCTAGCGCGTTGATGTAGTTGCGCTTTTCACCTCTTACATTTCTTTGAACGCCTTTCTGTAGAGAACGGTATGCAGTTCTGGTTTAAATGCAACGTCGGTAGCAGAATTGATGCGGTCTTTTTTGCTTCCGTTCCATGTGGTGTCACTGATCAATGGTCATCTTCCGCTCCTTTACTCGTCCAACGTATTCTGTACCCCAGCTCACAACACATTCCTTCGCTCTTTCCCATTTTTGGTCGAAGGAGTCGTCGGTGTGGTGGCGCAATGCGGTGGTATACACGTTGCAAAATACACTATTGATAAATGCTTATGTGTAATTGGCAGTTCTTAGCACTAACTTGTGGTTGCTACTCCTTTTCAGTCCTCCAAACGGACGATTTGAAACAGTTTATCTTCGATTATATTGCACAAATAAGAAAGCGTTATTTTTGGTCTTTAATTTAAAAAATGGAAATTTTGTTGGATTTTGGAAAATTCGTTTTTTTTGAAAATTTTCTTTACTTAGCAGAAACTTAAAATGAAAGTTACTATTATACATATATTTGTCTTGGCTTAGTTTTGAGACAGAGAAATCGATTTTATTACCAACTTTACCACAGCATTAAAGTTTACTAAAAAGCTCAATGGTGAAAAAATAGTGCTTTTGTCGAAAATAGCTTTATTTTCAGCGGGGCGTTTATCTAAATTTTGTTTGTTTAGGCATTTAAGATCCGGTGAAAGTTTGTTTTGTTTTACAAATTACAATTAAAAAATTTGAAAGGAGGTATTTGACCACAAAAATATTAATAACTTCAATAATTCTAGAAACTACTTTTCATTTGTGGAGAGCTCTAATTAAAATTAGGAATGGAAACGTATTTAGGCATTAATTTAGTTCAGTCATGCAAGCTTCACCGGAAGCTGCGCTATTCAGCTTAAGAAAAATAATTGCGGAATTGCAAACTTCCTGTACCTTTAGAATGTTTTAAACTATTTTGGCAATAATTGATTTAATTAAATTATCAAATAAGAAGTAGTTCCACCCGAAGGGCGTCACGGTGGCCTTAAATCAAAAAAATCTAGTCAAAATATGAAGGTTTTCATCGATTTTTGCAAAAATTGTGGTCGCTGATTGAAATGAGAACAAAATGGCAGTTTCAAAATGGTGGACCTACTTTTTAAAAAGTCATTAGATTTGCACAAAATGTGGTATGTGCGGTCAAAAGAGGGCTGAACTATTTTTCACAAAGTCATAAAATCTATATGAAAGTCAGTATGTCGGTTTTTTTTGGTCACTGATTACGAATGTATAGTTAAATTCGAGATAAAAGAAAATAATAATAATAATTTCATCCAGAACTATTCGCAACTGTTTTTCTCAGATATTTATCTGGACTAACATTTAATATTTGAAAGATCCAACAAACAATACCTTCACTAGCTTAATTCATTTTCAGGAATACTTCACACTTTTTTATGAACATTAACTACAAACTTCATTGTTTCGATTCCCAAGTGCTTGATCCTAAGCGATGGTAGGCTGATTAACATATGTAGTAGGTCTAGAACTAGCTGCTCCCAACCATTAAAATTAACTAACCAAAACAGTACTCTCTAATAAACTAGACTACTACTTCAGTTTTAGGGTTCCATAACAAAATGGTAAGAAAGAAACCCTTCTCGTGCGACTTTTTCTGTCTGTCTGCAACAGCTGCTGATTTCAGGAACTCCTAATGCTATCGAGAATAGTTTAACAAACTTGTTGGATCGACTATCCTTAAAGATCGTCCAGACATCCTATAGCATCGACGATCATATAGGTTTTCATTGTCCATAAAGCCCGTAGATTAGGTTAGGTTAGAGTGGAAGCTTCCCAGGAAAAAGCACACTAGGCTAGACTAACGTCCCCAGAAACCACTTGAAACTGCACTAAATCCGTCAAGGGGGATCCTACTTTGGCTAGAGCTGGAAGATTTCGTTACAAAAATAGACAGGTCGTCAGCATACGCTAGAACCCAAAAAGCTACCCTGGACATTTCGGGAAACCCTTGTGTACCCACGTTGCTATATCAGACAACGCTCGACAATCGTGCGGCGTTCACCGAGTTGAATTCAACTCTAGAATGACGATCGATTGAAGAATCTAGTGTGCAGTTGAAGTCACCACCAAGGATAACCTCACCACCGAAGTTCGTAATATGCGACAGGATTGAGTCCAACGCCTGTCTGGCAGTATCCTGATCATGCGGCAGGTACACGTTTACTACCCTTAGCGTTTTGTCCCCTAAGACGAAATCCAAGGAAGACGCGAAACCTGGGAAGATGTCTGTGTATACAGGAGACATCAGTGTAAAGCTGTGGGACACAGCAATTGCCACACCGGAACCTCTACGGGGTGTTTCTGTGGCAAAAACTGTGCAACCCTTGTGTAGATTTGAAGTTTGTTCTAGACGTGTAAATGTGGCTTGTGTAAAATGTATCTCCTGTATAACTGCAATGTCCGTGTTCCATTGTCTTATGTCTTCGAAAGTACTGTGTAGTCTAGTAGGTGAACTCAAGCCCCCTGCATTGATTGAAGAACTCGCAAGAACTCAGACAATGACTGTGCGACTCTTATGATGAAGAGCCCTGTCCAGTTGGAGATCCTCAAGGATTCCCGAGACTTTATTGAAGAGGCGCTCGCACCTCGACACCTCATTGTACTTGGCCTTCTTTTTGGCCTCTGCCATGAGGAATTTTAATTGGAGCAGGATCCTGGCTGGATCTCCAAACTCACGCCTGAGAATGGTCAGGATCCTGTCCGAACTCTTCTTATAGTGGAGGCTATCGAGGAGCGAGCGCAGCTTCTCCCTCGGGACCTCCACCAAAGCAGGATCCACTTCAAAGCGACTATTAATCGAAATGGAACTTCCACACGATTCATAGCCGCTTTGGGTTGGACCGGCCGTCTCGAGAGCAGATACAACCTCTACGTCCGAGAGGACTTCAGTGACATCCATTGGAGTCACTGATGGTACACTCGGAGCGCAAGGTGTAGCCTCTTCCCCCGAGACCCTCCCAGTGCTCACTGCCTTCTTCGGTGGTGGCATCATCTCCTGGTCAGGCTTGCCTTTAGTTTTTCTCTTCATCCTCTTCTTCTTCTTCTTCTTCTTCTTCTTCTTCTTTTGGCTACCACTTGTAGCCTCCTCGTCCGAAGTGTCTGTCTTTTCCCGTGTTGGGGTAGCACCGATTATAGCCGGCGTCGGATTTGCCTCTGGGAGTGGTTCCTCAGACACCTTAATTGCAAGTTGCTCCAAGAGAGCAGGCGCAGCACCGGGCAAGGTCACTATTTTGGGAACTTCTGTTAGAACAGGCTTTTCCTCCACAGTTGCCTCAGCCACTTTCCTGAGCCTCTTAGGACACTCCGCAATGAAGTGTCCTGCCTGATGGCAAGCATGGCATTTCGCTTCGGTGCTTACCTCAATCCAAGTCATCGACCCGGCAACACTCCAGTAAAAGCCGTCTGTAAGTACGCATCCCTGGTTCAAAGTGACGTGTGCTTCACGGCTTAAACTGAAGATGCCGCGGCCGAGTCCCTCGTCTCCGATTCTAAGTGGCACTGCCCGGACCTTGCCGTGGATCTTTCCGAACCTACCTAAGAAGGCCTCAAGATCCTCAGAGCTGGCCCGGAGGACATGGACATGTCGCCACCGTGTCATTACATGAACGTAGAACGGTCAGTTTTATTTTTCCAACCCCCATTGCCTTTTTCATCGCAATATGTTATCAGGAGAAAACATAGGTCGCCATGGGATTCGAACCTGGAACTTCCAGATTGATAGGCCGATAAGATATCACTTAATCCACCGACGAATCAAGGAAATACTTGAGAGAAAAACGGACGTAGAAACAAATCATTCCATAAAAAAATCAGTCTTTAAACGTTTGAGTGCGGAGCTCTAAAACCTTCTCCGAAATATCCTTTCCACTCCTTATTTCAGACTCCCCGTTCGAAATAAATCTCAATCAAATTTCTTAATCTGCTTAATGATAAGCTTAAAACTAGATTACCTAAACCCCTTCCATCACAGGTTGAAGCAAATCGTACCCAAGTTAGATTTCAATGCATACATATCATAGTAGATCACGTGGAGCTGGCGACTGAATTTAAATGGCAACATTAATGGAACATGTGTTGTAGCTGTCAAGACGGTGAAGAGGAACATGTGCACCGGACCATCTAAATTCATGAATTTTGTCAATAATTCTGGATGAACTTTGAAAACATTAAACTGAACTGAAAAACGTCGATTAGAGTTGTTTTCATTCGAGTTGAATTGAAAATCACAATTCCATACCTCATGGCCCAAGTCAGCCATACAATAACTGATGTGATTACATAGGTACTAGTTTTTTACAGGCGCAGCTCCATACTGCACTGAATTAAACGAAAAAGTAATCGTTCGATTTCAATGGGATTCAGGTGAAAATTGGTTTTCGAACTATGCCACGTGATGGAGTGCGATTTAATTGATTTTCAGTTTTGCAGGAAACCGTGAATTTAAAGGTAAATTAAAGAAGATATGCTCGAGCAACCTGCCAATGGCTCTCTCATATACGATAAAATTAACAAAAGCTCAGACTCAATATTTTATATGAATAAATAAGATTGGTCTTGAAATCAATCTTACTTTGTCATAGAAAATATTGAGTCCGAGCTTATGCCCAATTTTTTCGCATAAGCGCCAATGACTCCCCGTCACTAATTTGGTCTCATTAATTTTAATCAGTTTATTTTGATTCAGCTCCTATCGGTTTAATAATATTTACCTGCGAAATTTTTATAATTCAACAAATATCCAATATCAGACCGCTACCAAATAAATTACTTTTCCTGCTAAATTAAATATCAAGTCGACCCCATTCGTATAGAACACAATTGGTCCATAGATTTGTCCATTGCCTCATTATTTTTAACAGGTGTCCCTTTTAATATTTGGGATTCGTTTCAGATTATTGGGGATTTTTGGAAGTGAACGAAGTTATGTAGGCGATTAGTGAATGAGTATTGTCATCGTTGTTTTCTTTTTCCAAAAATTCCCTTGACAGAATAATATAAGGTTATCCTATCGAAACACTTAGTAAGAAAAGTATTTTTAGAAGGAAACATTGACCACCTGCAGAAACTCAAGCAATACAAATGCTGTACATATGTGGTTTGGTAGTTTTCATAAATGATTGAGGTTATTATAAAATCCTAGATACCACCCTACCAACCTAACAACACCGCCTCCCCTCTTCTTATTGCAGGGTAATGAATCCTAATCAAGGACTATTGACTTATAATCTTCCAAAGGCGGGCACACTAGATCGTCTATTCTCTGCAGCATCAGGATGAACGGAAATCTTTACTTAAAAGAAAAAAAAGAGAAAAAAAGAGAGAAAAAAATCGCTTGTAAGGAGAACGAAACGACATCATATATACAATCAAGGGCGTAGCCAGGATATTAATTGAAGGGGAAGGGGGCAAAAAGTTAGATTTAATCACTGTGGGTTGACACCATTGCTGTATAAAGAAGCAATTCGACAAGGTGATTGATTTTCATTGTAATAATTTATGAACTCTATTATAAAAAAAATGAATTTGAATTTTTGTTATCCAGAAGGTGGATGGGGGCAGCTCTGGACAGATGAGTTATAGTTCCAAGTGTTCGGCTTCAAACGGTGATTTAATGTACGACATCTGTTTTAAAAAGGACGGTTGCTACGTTTGTTATACCCACCGTAAAGCATAGAGCATAGAAAGCCATACCATACGAATTGCGGTTAATCGAACAAAGTTTCAACAGGATGACAGCGCCCCTCCCCCCCTCCAATGCACAAGGAGTATTTGTCAGAAAAAGTAAATCAAAAAATTTTGAAGAATACAAGCTTTCAATTTATCCGGCTGTATAAACTCAAATGTCACAATTTTTGTTGTTTGTGTATTGGTACACTTGTCCCCGTATTTTGATAGTGATAGCCATATTGCAGGCTTACTTTATTGCTGATTATCGAAAAATTTTGAGAAAAAATGAAACAAAAAATGTGCATTAAATTTTGCTTTAGCTTAGGTTAGGTTAAGGTGGCTGCTTATCCGAGAAGGAAGGCACACTTAGGCCAGAGTGGCCCATTGTGATACCACAGTTGAGGCTTTGTGTTCAACCCTATTTAACGTTTAAGAACGTAAGTCAAGTATGAACGTTGTTCATGCTTCGTGTGTTCCGTACTTAAGTTATTTTCGAAAGCAACATTTTTTTAATAATTTGTAGAAATAACATAAAAGAAAATTACACATATATACACTGCCCCCCACACACACACACACACACACAAACCGTGATATTCCAGCCGAGGCATAAAAGTCGCCACCGAAAAATCTAATTTTCCTTTACTTGTGCTGTGAGACCTTACTTCTTGCCAAATTTCATGGTTCTAGGTCAACGGGAAGTACCCTATAGGTTTTGATTTATTTGAGAGTGTCAAATGACCGTATATTTTGATTGCGTTGACTTAGAAGCTTGATTTTTTACAGCTCTAAGAGACCGTGGACCTTAATATTTGAGATTGATTTCAACTCGATATCTCCTCCGTGTTCCTGAGAAAACGGGTTTTGATAGACAGACTGGCAATCAGCCAACAGACAGACGGACAACGAAGTGATTCTATAAGGGTTCCTTTTTTTCGTTATGAGATACGGAACGCTAAAAAAATATAAGTAGCTATATAGTATAGTAGTCCGAATGAGCCAAGCTAGAACTCTGTCACCAGTAGAAACTAGTTCTCGGGGAGCCCAAAAATATTTTTGGCTAGAGCACGAGGCGACGAGGCTTAAAGCCCTGTCACATAGCTGGAAACCATTTAGAGCGCTTGATAAAACGAACTAGGTCCGTGACATTAGTAGAACCTGATTCGGTTCACTCTTTGAAAAAAAAGAAGCCCAAAGACCGACGCCTGCCATTCTCTAAGCCGGCCAGTTGCAAAGAAAGTGGAGAATGGTTTTCTCCTCCTCTTCATAAATTGATAAATTCTGTTTTAAAAATAAAATAAAGTACAGCTCCCAATACGGTGGTTATGAATGTTATTTTTGGTGAGTCTTCTATAAATAACACAAACGGGAGAGGGAGTTGAATCCACGCCATGGATCCAGAATGCGAGCATTGGCCTCCTCGTGACTTTTTAATGTATCTGGGCTGCTGTCTAGCCCGCAGCAATGCAAAAAAAATGAGACATTCAAATTTCGTCATTCCCCTTACCCTAATTCTTTTGCGGGCGACTTACGCATCATAGGGCTGTCCCCTGGGCTTTGGCTACATCATACAAAAATATATATATTAACAAGTAGTATAAAAGTTTCCAAGACGGCCATATAGAGGTTGACGAAGACAAACGCCTCGAACGCTTTAACACATCAACAACTGATAACAACTTCGAAAAAGTGAACTCACAACTCATTGTTTAAGATCTTCTGTCTTTCTCTTGCCTTATGAGCGCCTTAACGTACACTTCGCATAGGTACCGGAGCAGAGTAATATTTCAAGAAACCCGAAAGAGGCCGCGAGATTTGATATCACTCTACCAATTTTGGACATAATTAAAACCTATCTAAACACCCGGCAGATCTAACCGACCTTCGGCCTAAAGCATGTAGGCACGCTAACAGATTCAGCTGTCCTAAAGCGACCTTTATAGGAGTGACCAGGATGAGGAAAAAACATTCTATATCACCTCTGCAACTATTCAGCTCGAGCCAATCGCAAGAGCTAGGCCTACCCATTTTTTGGGGACCTATCCGTATCGTTCACTAGAAGCTCAAAATGAATTAGTTTCTACTTACTTATGGAGACGAGAATATAGGCGCAATGTGGTCTCTTAATGGGCCCATCATTGCCTAAGTGTGTCTTTCCTTTAGGAGACTGCAACTTTAACCTAAGCTAACTAAAAGTTGCATGAAAAGAAAAACTTGCATGCAATTAAAGTTAATACATTTATTGCATGTAATCTTTCTTTCATGCAACTATTAATCTATGCATTTTCGTTATGGCGTTAATTTATATTTTCGTCATTTTTGCTCAGTTATATTTCTCAGTCTAAATGATTTTGACGTTTGCTAAATAAATGATAATCAAATAGGGCAATGTCCTGCAAATATTGGGGCATAATTTTCCATTAAAACCCTTTCACACTATGCGCTGTCATCCTTGATGTTTGAAGCCTGATGGAAGAACACCTTCGTCTTGAAACCAAAGATAGTAGAAGTAATTTTTTCTAGCCCAACAAATAGAATACAACAGCTTACGTAGGTGAAGAGCTTCTTTAGTCTGGGGTTTGGGTGTATCTTATTTTTTTACCCACTGCCTCCACCGCTTACTTTTGTAGGAACTTATTTCTCATCACCGAAAAAAGGTTCATTACACTCTGAAAATTTGTGAGGAACCCCATGGCCCAACTTTCTGACTTTTCCCAAATCAAAAAGTAATCAAATGCTCAAATCCAAGCTTCCGGCTAGTTTTTCAATAGTTACAATGGAATTTTGTTTCACCAGGGTTTACAGGACGTCCTCATCGTGCTCGAAAGATCTTCCAAAACAAGGCTTGTCTTCTCGACTGTAGTTCTGGGATTGGAATTTTTGCAATCAGCTTGATAGTGGCTTACCTTAACTATCCGACCCTTGTATACTACATAACATAGCACTTCCATTTTCGCTTGGAAAAAATAACTGTCAAAAGGACCTGTACCTACTTTTCAAAACTTGCATACAATGAAAAAATCGGTGTGTGTGTGGGTTTGGAGGAGGTATAAAGGGACGTGTAAAAATAATCGAAAACGGCTGAAATGAGTTTCGAATCCACAGTTTTCGGGGTCGCTGCGATAAATAATGACACTCGGGGACATCCAGCTAGTAAGTATATTAATAAGTGCATGGGAGGGTTGTGACCGACAAAAAGACGGACAGACGGACGGACGCACAGTGGGGCAAAATCCTAAAAACCTGGCCAAAAATCGAAAATGTTTTATGAATCCTGAAAAAGTTGGCACTCGCTGATTACGAATCTAATAATAAATTTGCAAAAACAAAATGGCGAACGAATTTTGGAAAAATACAACTGATTTTTTCTAAAAATTGAAGGGGGGGGGGGTTAAGGTCATTGATCACGAATCTGATGTGAAATTGTAGTAGATTGAGTAATTATGGTATTTTTTTCGCTTAACTGATCAAAATTGCACGTAGATGTTACTAAAGTACTTACCCTTACAAGAAGATGCAGGCGAGACGTTCGGGAGGTGTTGGTGGAGGGATGTGCAAACACCTGCATTTTGCCGTGAGTAAAAAACAGTGCTAGAGGCACTACTAAAACTTTTCAAAATTCGAAAATTCGAACTTGATTTTTCGATTTCTGGCCAGGTTTTTGGGATTTCGCCGCCCCACTGTGGGACGAAGGAATCCTAAAGAAGAGAAGGAGAAGTATATGCGTACCACACTTTTATTTTGATTTCTTATTTTATGCTTGTGTAAGTGCACATATGTTTTCCTTAGTCGTCAGTGAAGTAAGTGATATCGTGCCGGCCTTCCATTCTGGAGGTCCTAGGCTCGAACCCCACCAGTGGCGACCCATTATTGTTTTCTGCTGACAACAGATTATGATAAAAGGGCAATGTCGGTGGTTTGGAATCCACCTTAAAGTGCAGGACCATAGTGGTTTCGAATCGGTTGAAGTTTTTCTCCCTTCCCATTCCCCAAAAGGAGTTACGGGAACTAGTATGAGAGATATTGTGTGAAATGTTCCTTTTACTAAAATTCGGAATTGTAAGTTACTTTAAGTTCATGAAAACTAGACGCTTTAAAGCTGTACATTTCTCTTACTCGCTTATTGCATTAATTAAACATTTTCAACAACTGTTCTTCAAAGATAAATTGATTTGATAATCCCTCCCAAAAAACAATTTAAACTTCTCGTTAACTCCATAAAACTTTGTAAGCAATTACACAAGAAAACGTCACAAGCACACGACCATAGTTTACCTAGCCAGCAATTGTCATAATTAATTTGCAATTATATCGCGAAAAAGTGATCAACATTTCAAGTGTCCCATTTTCACAAGCCAACTAATTTTCAAGTGGCGCTAGATGTACCAAATACAACACGACATAACCTCAAATTAATCATTCATTTAGCTAAATCGTGACTGCTGCTATAAATTTTCCACTAAACGGGGGCGGATGGATGGTTTTCATCGTCAGTTCACTTTCAATGCATTGTGTGGTTATACTATACACGTAAATACATATATGTCCCTTGCACCACCGGGGGCACGTCTATTGTTGTGTTGATATCTATTCCTGGTGCAGGCTAGGAATATGGCATAGATTCGTCGTTGCATAACAACCTTTAGTCTGGTGTCTTGGAAGGAAAGCAAAGGAACACCAACGTAGAGGATGGTATATGTCATACTGGACGAGTTGTATCCGGACATCCTTGCGAGCGGGGATTACTTGGTAGTTTCTGATAGGCATTTTTGGTTCGATAGAATTCTCTGAATTTCTTGGGGCAAATGTAAAAGACATTCCATCGATTCTCAATGGAACCGTCATGAAAAGGCTTCTTGAATACGTGATTTTCCGTTTAATTTCAATGAAAGAGCATCGGATTAAAATAAGTGTGTTCGCAAACAGCCATTCTTGAGCTTTGAATGCGATCGCTTATTGTCTTTTACGTCGATTTTTAAGTCATTCTTGTATTGGAGTCATTACGGACAATGAAATGTGTCCTCATTGCAGTTAAGGAGACTTATTTAACGGAAAAGGAATTACCAACGGTGACTCGATTAGATGTGTGGGATCGTGTAGGATTGATAACCTTTTAAATTGCAGCTAATTTGTTAATGTTTTCACCTTTCGTCGATGGAGGTGATTTTGAATATTAATATTCATACTCAGTGCTACATAGTCCTTATGTGTTGCGTAGTCATCAAACAGGCTCATACCTGGAGACGATACATTTTTTTGG
Organism: Leptarthrus brevirostris; assembly: GCA_964036015.1. Lineage (NCBI taxonomy): Eukaryota > Metazoa > Arthropoda > Insecta > Diptera > Asilidae > Leptarthrus > Leptarthrus brevirostris. The sequence continues at coordinate 7,806,614 of OZ038374.1, read as the reverse complement.
CGTATTTTAACACTTTATTTCAAAGAAAAACAAATGGTTACAAACTGATCATTCAAAGTATTGTTCGTCGCTAGCCACTACTTTTTTCCATCTTTCTGGCAACACACAGAGACCCCATCGAAAATCGACTCGTCTTTATAGACTATCCAGGAATCGACCCATGTTTTTGGTATCTTAATATGAAGTGAAGTGCTTTTCAGCCAGGCCATTAGTCATCACCGGGAACATGAGAGCAATATCTCGTGAATATGGCGGGTGTGGTAACACTTCCCATTTCAACGTTTCCAAGTATATTATGACCGGTTGTGCAGCATGTGTCCGAGCGTTGTCATGTTGAAAAATTACGTTACCGTGTCTAGACACCAATTTCGGCCGCTTATACTTTAATGCCTGGCTCAAACGCATCATTGACTATAATTGAGCAATCAACTCCAATGATTTTGCAAGTTATCCTTGCATTTGACACAAATCTTCATCGAGTAATGTCGTCAATTCGACGCCTTCAAACTTTCAAAAACTATGATGCACGCACTTTTGACGACTGATTCTGAATGCTGTCTGTGAGAATTCCATCATCAGTTCATATCGCCTTCTGTAAAGTTCTCGTTCCCGCTATATTGTTCAGGTGTTTCCGTAGGTCTTGCATTCCATTTACGTGATTTATCTACTACTAGCTACAAGATCAAGTGTGGTATCATATGAAAGGGCTTCATTTTCACATTATAATATATATTTTCATTTACTTTTATGTCGCATAATTTTCAACTGATGATGAAGGCTCAATTGTTCCTGTTGAAATTTTTCAAAACAAAGCGATAGAAGGGTCTTAGCAAAGATGTAAGTATGGCAGACAATAAAGCAATTGGCTTCATAAGGTTCGACATTATGCAAATTTGAAGAATTATTAGTATGAACAGCACAAATCACAACAGCCACATGGGTTCAAACACGTAATTTCCATTAAATGGAAAATCCCTTATATTCCTTAAACTGTAATTTCCTGGATAAATTTAGTTTCTACGTAATTGCTAATTTCAATCCCTTACAATGGAATCGCAATCTGTAATAGGTTGCATAAGTGCAAAACTGTAAATCCAAAATTAACTTGACTTTCGACCATTACCAATTTGCGGGTATGTTTCTCTATACACTAAGAGATTATCCTTTCAACATTCCACACGTCCTTGTATCCACAAATTTGCATAACTGCAAAGCAAGGCTCTATTCAGTACAGCATCAATATGAACTTTTCCCGATGACATAACAAATTTTCAGTGAATTATACGACCTGAGGTTGGATGAAATGGTTTGAAAGCCATGTGAGTTGTCCTTGGGCTCTGCTCTTAAAATAATAATATTACTTACGTAGAAGCATGGCATAAAATGTGACTAACATCAATTCGTATTCAGACAGTCGAAACCGAGTAGTATAATGTTCTTCAATAAACTTAACTCCTTCAGTGTCCTGATTCTATAGATTTCCAAGAGGCAAAAATTCAAATGACTGCACCATCCCAGAAGCAGTGTGCCTTCGACAATTCAGTCTTTTTCCGCACGGAGTTATGTCACGATATTAGCGGAAATGAACCTGAACAGTTTGTTTCCGACTTAAATTGAATAAGAAATTTAACCCATTTTACTGTTGAAAAGATTCGCTACGTTTGAAATAAACAGAGTCACTGACGAATCAACTCCTAGCACTTTCCTGTGCATTTCCTGGAACAGATTAAATCCAAAGCGAAAAAAAAACCTTTTTTTCAAGACATACCCATTTGCCTGCTATTTCATCGCGGATGGGGAACTTTTTGAAGTTTTTATGCGCGAACTTCACTATTTAGAAAAAAGTTTTTTAATAATTTTTCAATCTTGAGACAATGGAAATTTCTTGCACGGGTAACAGTGTCCTCTGCTGCTGGCGATATAAAGACCAACCAAGTCAAAGCGGGCTTCCACTGCAATTCCTCAATAAGAAATTCCACAAATTGCCGGAGTAGTTGTAGCTCCGTGCTTTTGTGCAAGAATCAAAGCTGCGGAAATAAAGGTATCCATCCAGAAACAGGATGGCATGTGAATCTTTCATTTTGCTTTCCTTTGTGCAATTTTTAATTACCTGAGAAAACTTTAATTTGATTTTTATTCGGCAACAAAAGTATGAAAATATTTTATCTGATGCGTAAGTCTTAATGTGTGGTGCCCATTTTAGGGGTTATATCACAGCCTACTCTACATACAAGCCCGGAAAACATGACAGTTCGGCTATTTCACCACCAAGCGTGTCGTCATTATTTCAGTTATTTTTGTACCACAGTTTAACCAATCCTTGCACACACAAATAAAACTGAACACTCTCGTAACCAAAACCGAAGAGAAACGCTCACGTCATTGACGCATTTTAAGCTCAATACTTCAACAAAACGATCACAAGAGAGTTTTCCCTTCAAAACACATGAATATTGTAAAGAGAGACTTTTCATCGTGTTCACATGTTCAGAACATTTGTAGGTTAACCTCAATTAAAATCCAATTTAAGACTTTAAAAATATTGCGAGAAATACTACGAGAACGTATCATTCTCCAAATTTTTCCTTATGATTACTGTGGCAAGTTTCGGTTTCCTTAAACCACCAATGATCAGCTGTCAATGTCAGCTTCCAGTCTTATATCTAGAGTAGGCTGTGGCTGTCGTGTGTTTCGAATGTTAATGACGTTTAATGAAATGTCATTTCTAGTGTCTTTTTTTTATCAACTTAACAAAGTTTTTTTGATCATTTTTTTTTTATATATTTTCCTCTCCACTGAAGCAAGTTTTTACCCAGAATGTCCTCGAAAGTCAAGGAAACAAACCTAACTTCAAAAATTTTCCCGTTCTATGGGCAGTAGCGGTGCAGGGGAGCACTACTATTTTCTCTCGGTCCGTTCACCATATCCGCATCACTAGTCCTAGAATCTAATCTCCACGATTACGACTTGGGACAGAATAAGACCAACATTTCATATGAGATGAAATTCTCAGCAGTTCCGATCAGGTAGAACGCTGAATTAATAGATTCAGTCGTCTCTCCACTAGGGAACCTAGCACTGTGTTGATAAACGCTTTCGTAATGAATCGACCGCCGCACACCTTCATTCATTTTACAACGGCTGTGTGATCTCTTCGTAAGAGTAAATCCTACGGATCACTGAGGTGTTAATAGATGGCGCTATCTTGGAGTACATTTGGAGGTAATGGAGGACCATAACTAGTAGAATGATTTATAGCTATCCGTCCAATTACAGAGACTCTAATGTAGCCTTCTAGCTGATCCATCAAAGTCTCGCGCATCCAAACCAGCTGTCATATATCGATCGAATTTGTGGTGATAAAGGAATCCTGATCCACAGATAATTCACATGCGCGACATCAATTATCTTATTCGCGATATGTGCCAGAATATTTGGTATAACAAGTCTCGTCTTTCACGGGGAATAACACGCCGCAGACTTGCAGTATCGTGTTCAGGGACTCTTCACTTTGCTTTGGTATTGCTCAAAGTGCTACGGGAAGGAGTAGTATAACGTTGGGATCGTAGAACTGGGAGATTAATAGGAATAGTTTGCAGGCGTTGACTCTGCAGTATAGTCCCGCGGGACTCTAAGCGCTTCGAAATTTTTGTGCGTTCGTTTAGAACATGTTTTGATGAGTGCTCCGGGAGGACTTGAAAAATGGCAAACGGCTCTATGGAGAGGGCATTTGTTTGGGAGCAGCGGTTCCCGAAGTAGGAACTTCCCCCGATGCTGCATCTACACTCTGGAAACACTAAGCCAATCATGTTCTAGTTTGATTTTTCACGGTTTTGGTTAATTTTGTTCGATCGTTTACGTTTAGCTCTAGGTTTAGTTTCGGAATTTTTTCTACATTAGTTGGGTATTTGTCTTAGAGCCGACACTTGTTTATTATTATTGTACACTACATATAAAACATTACAGATAAATCGGGAGGGCGGAGTTTTCGGACGATAAGATAAAAAAAGACAAGATTACTGTGTGATTCAATTTGTATATTAAATTTAAATTAATTTGTATATTCTAAGAATTAATTAGGCCTCCACCAAAACGCCAACAGGCCCTCGTTCAAGCTAATCCGGCCGTCAAAATTAATCCCCCCTTATTTGTATAGCAACCCCTTACAATAAGGTTTTTTTTTTTAATTTAAAACACGATTTTCCTGGTTGGGGTCAGGATTTACATATTATGTATGAGTTTTAAATTGATGCCTCAATTACTTTGAAGTTAGAAGCCTCTGAAAGACAAACGGAAGGACAGCGTTTCCACAACAATAGGGTTCACGTTGGGACCTGCCGGGTACGAAACCCTATAAAAGCAAAAATCGAAGAACATTTGTGGAAAGACTTGATTTGCAAAAGGCTAAATTTGATTTGGAAAAATTTGAATTGGAAGTGCAATATCTGTAAAATTTCTTCACTTATCTTTTTGGTGTTCTAATTAAAAAAACTATTTTCAAATTACATGTACATTTCTGTTTCATTTTAGCCATTGGCTTCTACAGAATCCATAAAGTGTAAGTTTAGGTGAATTCAGATTAAGATATGAAGCTAAATGGTGCATTGATGCAGTTTCGATGTATTTTTGAATGTACCCTCATTTTACCCTCGTTTTACTCCCATTACTGCTGTGACTGCAGCGCAAACCTGTAACGATGTAAACGACGAAGTGACATTTTCCTTCTAATTACAAGGCTACCAAAATTAGTATTCAATCCTGTTCCTTTAATTAAAAATTAAAATTTCAAATTACAAAAATTTCCTTGACCTTTTTTTCTAAAATTTCTTGAGTTAATTTAATCTTGTTGTAGTTCCTCTTCGTCATGTCACCATGTCTTTTTCTTTGAATCTTTTCGTCATCTTAATGGTGCATCGCATTGCAGCAGCTGAGATACATACTTCCAGCTCGAGAAATATTTACATCGAGCAAAAGTCTTCGTCATTAAGCTCAAGTAGCACAAATGTTTAAGACGTCTCAGCATCTAACTAAGAAATCATTTTATTCGTTTGACGAAGCTCCATAGCAAGGTGAAGACTACATGTAAACGGTTTCAATGCGAAACTACTTGTGCCAACCAAAGCCGCAACTAGAGACGGTTCCACACGTGAAAAACTAAAGCGGATTGTGGTTAAACTAGAAGTGGCGTACTAACCGAACCGTCAAACGGAAGTGCAAAAAGATTTTCTTAGAAGTTCTAAAAGAAGAATCTCTTGCAACATCACCCTCAAACGTGATCCAACGCAAACAAGTATGTATGCATCTTACAGAGCAATCTGGACTTATCACATGACTGAAAGCACCCATGTTTCTCTAGTCAAGGGTGCCTTTGGGGGGTGCTTGCGGGAGGGGGGGGGGTGAGTAGGGGCACTTTTGATTCATGTCACAGAAGGCCAGACCAAGAACGTTAACATCACAGGCAAAGATGAGGATTCAGTGGAAAGCTTTCCAGTGAACACAGCCAGTTTGCGATGAGTCTGCATTCGAGCAACATCGATGCTCGTAGTCGGCGGCTTTTCATTACAATCAAATTCGACTTCTCACCTGTGATCAACGTGCGCTACCTGTAAAGTGTTGACCGAGCTTGTTAAACATATCCTTTGGCAACGTAATCTTAACACCAGACAGCATTGAAATCAGTCCATCCGCCTTCGGGATTGCATCTCTGTTTATATTGTTTTCGAGTAATCACGTGTACTTGTCACGCGACTGCGTATTTCTGTATTTTCCAAGAGTAAGGGAAGATATATTGTATACCGGTGCGCGCAACAAGGGGGTCGTATAATGTAGATGAATCGCATTGTCTACTTACTCGAGAGTACTACCGGGTTCGGCAATCCTCATATATAGTCAACGAGTGTACGCAAATATACCGTCAGTCAACGTATAATTGCGGTTGAAACGAGTATAATGAAAGTATTTTCCATCGCATTGCGTTCATTTCCTTCCTTTTCGTTTCAACAAGCGACAAGTGTATGTACTACTTACGGTATTGTCGCTGTTAAAATAGGATATCAATTAAATAATAGCATCAGTTGCTTTCGGTGTGGCACGAGACTTGTAACGAATCCGAAATGCTCTACAGTGCGGGGCAGTTTTTTCATTGATAATAAGTGAAGTGTGCGGCTCTTTGGATTTGAATATCTTGTTAAGTTGAGTGTTGAGTGTCCTTTTATATCTGGTATGAATGCATATAACGTGCCAAACGAAATTTAGTTTTAAAAAGGATATTTGCTTCGCATTCAACGTGAATATTAGTGGAATGTGCAACGTTCAGTGAATTCCTTTCGGTGATTAATAAAGTTTCTGCAGAGCTGTGCAGAATTTCTGTTTCAGCGACGATTGATATAGAAGTGTTTTTAGAAGTGAATTAGATTAGAAGCCGGAAATGAACTAAATTTAAAACAGGTGAGCAAGATGTATAACAGATTTGACGATTTTAGTTACCCTAATGAATAGAGTGAGCAGGAGTTTGTTTTAAATTGTGAAATTTGGTCTAAAAAAAGGTTTAAGAATTTAAGACAACTTCTCTGATTATTAAGTGTTTTGAAGAGATGCCGGTTTACTTGTTTAGACCAATTTATTAAAACAATTGGTCTAAAACCGAGAGTTAGAAGTTTTAAATAAAATTTTTATAACGATGAAGTTAATTTAGTGTTTTTTAAATAAGAAGCTACTGATTAAAGCATTACCTTAACATTACACTGTTTTGTGAAACACAAAATACACACCCAGTTCTGCGGCTAAAAAAATAGTTCAAAATAGTGTTTCACTAAAAGTTACTAAAACATTAACTTTTTCGTAGCTAAACCCTATAATTCAAATGCTAACCAATTTACCACGTCCAGTCATCTCTAGTTATGTGTTCAAATAGTCTTTTCGGGAATGCACCCACCATACACGTCCGCTGAATCCCACCTAGGAGAGTATTCCATAATTGAAGTAAATCTACAAAATAGGAACAACTGCCAGCCAAATTTACAGAGTGCGGTTTTATCAGATTTAGAAACCTTGAAGATTTTGTAGGTTGTATGTATTTCAGAAGGTGTCAGGTTCACAAGTATATACCAACTCCTGTAAGAATATTAAAGCTTTTGCAGACAAGATAAATTTTTAGAAAACAGCCAAGGATTTCGTTACGAGAAGGACTTGGTTGGTTGAAGTGCCGACCCAAGCTTCTCACTCAGGATCCAATTAGTACTAAGGTGCGCCGTTTTGTTAACATCTCATGACCAGGTAGGAGATCGGTAAAATTTGAGGTTGATCATCTTTCCGAATCTTAACCGTGAGACATCCTTACGGTCATTAAATAAGAAACTGCCTAGTGCATGGTGCCATGGCTGAAGCGGGAGTCGGAGATCTGCAAAGGAAATGAATAAAGGCTCCTTTCTCGCTCTCGTCCTTGCAGCTGCGGCAGTGTATGTTGAAAGAGATAAATAGGCTAATCGCGTGAGTTCCCAAAGGCCAGCGTCCCGTTTTTTCCGAGACTGCCCTAGCAATGTCTCTACGGGATCTGTGAATGAGCTCACGGCTTCTACTCTAGTTGTAGGAGGACCACATCGCCGTGGATATGGTGCACGTGGATAGGCTGCTTCACCTGGAGTTAGCCATAGATAAATACATAATAAAAAGGCACCATTTGGAGCTCCCAGGGAAAAGTGGGTAAGTGTTTGTTTCGCGGTCTGACAAGCCTTGAGAATGACGAGCACTTCAGCCTGGAAACTGTCGCCTGATCCGGAAGGCGGTACGGCTTTAATTTGAAGAGTATTTCCGAGCAAATACTCTCACCGACAGTTTATCTTAGAGCCGTCGGTTAATATGTCGAAGGCCTTCATTACAATGCCGTTCTTCTACTCCGCTCCGGTGGGAATCTTTACCGCGAAGGTTTTTTTTCCAAAGATCAGCTTTATGAATATAGTGAGTGAGAGGAGTAAACAGCTACATTGGCAGCAGATCCGGCATGCCACTGTGACCATAAGGATTGGCCTTCCAAGCATTTCTCTCAGTCTGACTGCCCCACCCGACACAGTATTTTAAATACGCGGATCTAGGGGTACCAGGTGCAAAAGGACGTCTAAAGCAGTGATTGGGCAGGATCTAATGGTACCGAAAATGCCTATTTCCACCGATCTCTGAATCCTAATCAGATTTTTTATGATATATCATACTCTTATGCTTACTGCGGACACCACACCAGCGACCCGTTGGCAAGGATCGGACGTACCACAGCAGTGGTTGGAGACTCCACCTCCTACCAAGGATTCTCTTACAAACATAAAAAGCAATGTAGGCTTTCTTAACTCGCTCTTCCACGTTGAGTTTCCAGCTGAATTTGGTGTCAAAAATAACCCCCACGTACTTTGCGCTGGAGGATAGCGCGAGTATCTGATCATTCCGTGTAGGGGGATTAAAGGATGGTATCTTGGTTTTTGTGGTAAAAAGCATCAGTTTGGTTTTGCCTGGATTAACGCTGAGCTGAGTCCAAAGCTGGTAGCCCAAGCGCTTCCTTTACCAAAAGCACATTTCATGATTTTGTTTATTACGGATTGAAACCTTCCTGAAACCACAATTGCAACATCGTCTTCTACTTCCTTAATCCCAGCTCTGTCCAATGTGAACAGGATCTTGGCTCAATGCAATGAGCCAAGGTAGTGGAGAAATGACTCCACCATTGGGTGTCCGTCTGCACACGAATTTAGTTATTTGGGTGTTACCTAGGTCCGACTTTACAATCCTTGCCCATACCGTTGAAAATTGCCAATGACTGAAGCCTTCTTCTAACCCCAACTCGATGAGGAATTCTTGAATAGTTTCAGTTCGAATATTGCTAAAAGTACCCTCTATATCCAGAAAGGCGGCTAAGGTGTATACCTTATACTGTATGCTGTGCTTGCTAGTGCGTGCTTGCTCGTGGAGAGCCCCCTCTCTAGATCTCCCTTTAAGGTATTCGTGCTGAGATTTAGATAGTGACGAGCCCTCAAGGATCTTCCGCAAATGTATATTGAACATTCTAGCCAGGGTTGTAGTTAGAAGGAGATTAAGCTAATCGATCTGAAATCTTTCGCAAATTCATGACCCCAGCCCAGCGACCTTCGAGATGACCACTTCTCGAACTCTTCTCCAAGACTGGGAGACCCAATTCAGTAGGATGCAGCTTCTGAAAATTACTACCAGCCACGGTGTTAATTTGCTCTGTAATTTTTGTAGCATAATGGATATGTCATCCAGGCCAGGAAATTTGTAGGTCTTCAAAATTCGACTGTCCAGTATTTAATATTAAATTGTTGCCGTTAGACCAGTGAGCGCCAAAAATCATACTACGGCAGTTCAATGGGTCAGCTTAGGTAGACCTGCAAGTCATCAGAATATATGTGTACCTTAGCATCGGACGGAATTAAGTAGAATGTTTATGTATAGGCTAAACAATAAAGGGCCCAAGATAGAGCCTCGTGCAACACCGTACATAAGCCCTATTGAGTCAGAAATTCGATTTCCAAATTTAAATTGCCGGAAGCAACCCGACAAGAAACTTTTCATATTATTGACAGCAGAGGACGAAAACTTTAATTTTTCAAACATCTTCAATGTCAGACTGATATGATTTACGCTTTGCAGAAGTCCAATAGGACGAAAATGGTCACATTGCCTTTATCCAGCGCCTTCGTATAGCTGTTCTCACTTTTAGTAAAGCAGTCTCACAACTATAATGTCGAAGAAAACCTCATTGCCAGGGGGACAATAACAAATAGGACTTTTAAATAATTCCAGGATAAAAGCATTAAAAAATCTCAAGCGCCAACTTCTGATAACATTGAAAATAGTTCCAGAAAATTACGAAGATTATATTTTTACTACGTTCCAGAAAAGTTCTGATAAGAGAAAGGTGGTAATCATTGTAGTTGTTATTTGTAACTTTAAGGTGTTTCAAAGAAAAAGGACAAGCTGATCTTTAAAAATATATAAGCCGATTTCAAGAAGAAATCTGATAAGAGTTCTAGGTAGCACTCTTCCTTACTGAGAGAGCAAGTAGGATATTTTTTAAAAGCCGAAAATTGCTCCCTACATCTTTTCAGATAAACAGAAAAGAACGCTTCTCCTGCAGATAAATTACATCCCTTCCCTTAAGCTTATTAGTTTGAGTTTAGGAGTACTGATCTTAAGCCCTGCTCTGTGACCTTCTGTACTTAAGGCTTCAGAAATTTGAGCTACGTGACTCTGCTTGTGGGATAGAAGACATATGTTGTCAGGGTAGTCCAGGTGGATAAGGCGTTTAAAAAGATCCCTCGCAATAGGTTAAAGCGCCGCACAAAACTTTATTGATGACGAAAAATAGCAAAGGTGACAGAATGCACGCACCGCAGGAGCGATCGACAATTTGTTTACTTCGGGCAAAGCACACACAAAGAAAGAAGCTACTACGAGTTATTTAGTGAACGGGAGGGGAGTTCTACTATGCCTAGAATGAACCACACCGATAAGAATGAATTAGAGAGGAGGTGGGTGAGACAGCCATATAGACAGCATTGCGCGCATTCTATTGTTGTACACTGTAGTAGCGCAAGGAGGGGAATTCAATGTAGGACAGTTCATTAGCAGGCCATTCTACACTTCTGGTCGCCTACTACTTCACGGCTCCAGTCAGGCGCAATAACGATTTAAAAAAAATTATTTAGGCCAAAGGATATAATAACGCTGAGTGAGAGGGGGAAAATGTGTCGCGTATTTATTGTTAAAAGATTTTAACGTCGTCCAAGGGGTGGATGCTTGCCGTGATTGTCAGGCGTGGGCGCGCGCAGAGTAGATACAGAAAGTGGTTTTACGACCTAGTGAATGGGAGGGGTGGTGTGTGTGAAATAAAGAAATAAGTTGTATTTTGTGAATGCAAAGGCTTTGCGACATTGCTGGTCGCCTGGTACTTCACGGTTGATGTAAGAAGCAATTGAACGATTTAAAAAAATTTACTTAGGCCAGAGGATAATAATACTGAACTCGTCAATGAGTGAGAGGGGCAATGTGCCGCCTATTTAATGTTAAAAGATTTTTACTTCTGCGAATGTGTACATATTAGAACTAGCCTTGCTCACTTGCGATTGGAGGAAGGGATGCGCGCGTATAGTAAATACAAAAAGTCTTTTGTACTATATTGTGAATGAGAGGGGAGGTGTGTGTGGGATAGATACCAATGGGTACTTATTTTATAAATGCACAGGCCTTGCGACATCGCTGGTGGCCTGGTACTTCAGGGCTGATTTCAGGAGCAATTCAACGATTTAAAAAAAATGCTAAGGCCTGAGAGATGCACACTTTACTATGGAACTCGGCAATAGGTGAGAGGAGAAATTTTTTTACATATTCATTGATAAAAAATGTTTACTTCGGCCAAAGGGTGCCGCGATTTAGGGAGAGGAGTGAGTGAAGAGTAGATACAAAAAGTCTCTTGCTGTGCTTTGTGAATGGGAGGTGTGTGTGGGAGATACAGAAGTTGTACGTACGTACGCTGCTCGCCTGTTACTTCACGACTGATGTCAGGAGTACTTTAACGATTTAAAATAATTACTTAGGCCAAGTCGCATATTTATTGATAAGGGGGATTTCTAGTATAGAAGACTTGTTTTTGATACATAATTTCGGGAATTTGTTGTGGAAAAAGTTAGGTATATGCAATTAAGGGACTTTTTTTTACTTTGGTAACGGGCGCAATAAGCTTTCCCACTATTACGAGAAAGGGTGTGTGCGTAGAGACGATACAAAAAGTCGAAGTTCTCAAACCAAGTTTTCCAGCTGTTACAGCAAATAATAGAGGCGCTCGTTATCAAGAATCTACCGAACAACTAAATACTATACCCTTTTTTCGCGATGTGGCCAAATCTTAGGGGTACAACCCTTTGCATGGCTTTTTCCGGTAAGAGGATTTAGGAAACTTGTATGTCTTATTTGAGAGACGGAGTGGATTTTGGAAATTCAATTTTAAAAGCCCACGGGGAGACCTGGTCTCGAACCCGATATCCATGGCATGGTGGTCGTGCCGCTAAACCAATTGATCCAACTCCGTCTCATCTTCTATAGTATATTCAGTATTTCGTCCATAAACACTGTGGTGATCCCCTGCATATTGCTTTCCTCACCATTGAGTCGCCCATGCACAAGCTTACCTTTCTTCTAAAGAGCATAGCATCAATTCAGTCACATAGACCTTTAATATTGCTTTATTCGATGCTCCCTCAACATCCAGAAAAGCACCCTGGGTGCTTGAACCGTCAACTCCAGAGATATTTAAATCACCAACACAACTGGTTGCTGCGCTGCCTCTACTTTTCTACTGATTTCCTTGCTGTCTCACTCCGCTCAGCACTTGGAAGTGCTTCGACAGTTTTCCTTTCTGAATTATTAGACGTTGGGATCCTGAGCAAGACTCTGTTTCTACTCACCGTAATCGTGTTGCGAGTAACACATTCTGCTAAAATATAAGCCGGACTAAAAAATTGACGATCCTTTCAGTAATTTTTAATTTATTCATGGCAGTGGCTACAAAACAGCGTCTTATTATAACTCATTAGGGCAGCTGACAGTTGCAACATGGTTACAGTTGAGAACCGTAATTTTCGCCGGAATTTACGTATAACAATTTCAGAACCTCTCTCTCCGTGTACGTAAAACTACCCATTTGTACTCGGGATCACGGTTAGTAATCGCCTTCTCAAAAACGACGAACATAAGACGTAATTAAGATCTCCATTGGGCAGATTGGTTGACAAGTGTTGCTATAGCCGCTGCAAATATCACTTTCACGAACGACAGGTAGTTCACCGTTGAGAGTACATTCGATTGCTTGCTTAATAATATTTACTTTGGAGACTGCAGTGAGAAGACAGATCACATGCTAATTGTTAAAATTTGTCAGGTCCCAACAAAAATAATATGAAGAATATCAGCATTTAGCAATTCTGTCTATCCCTGGGGCCTTTTAATGACTACATTGAGTTTATTGCATTCGCCACCTTCAATCTTATCGGAGGTCTGCTGTTTATGGTGTAGGGGGTTCTTCAGGATCAAAGGAAGATGTTTTCGAGAGTACCAATTTTTTGTTTTGTTTCGCTAGCGCGTTGATTTAATTACGCTTAACGAGTCTTACTTTGTTTCTTTGTTGTTCTTTTTGTAATTTGAGATGTGCCTTTAGTCAATACTTACGGAGCAGCACCGTAAAATTTACACGACTCTTAAAATTTACTGCCTGATTTAGGAACAATTGACCGTGTAAGATGCGATGTTTCTCCGAATAAACCGAATTAGGAGATTTTACGGTGCTGACAGTTGCAACACGATTACCAGAATTTAATACCTGGCATGAGGGATATTTCCGATTGTTATTGGCAGTATAGCAGTACTATTTCAAATTTGGGTGATATAAAGAATCCACTCCTCTATTTAGGTTTGCGTGATCTTTAGATTTTCATTTTATATTGGATTATTTCTAACTCCACCTCAATGACCCACACTCGTCCTACAAAGTTCTCATGTTCGATAGTCCGATGTTAATAGCCAAAGCTCGTCATCACAGAATCAGCTCGAGTAGTTGTAGTTTCATGTGTAGCAGGCTTTTATTAGAAATGAAGGAGAGTCTATTTACATAGCGCAGTTGGTGCCTCTTACTAGAGATGTTTTGACGTGTTTTTCTTCTTCTTTCCCAATAAATACTTTTGAGTCATGTACGGAAATTGACGGCTTCGGACATACAACGAAATTACACCGCCGTGGTTCTATACTTAACTTTTGTGGAACATAATCATACCCCTCCCACTACCTTCAGAAGTAGATATATAATTCTTTTAGGATATGGTCAACACCTTGGGTACAATCCATAGATGCGTTAGCATGGCTTTGTGTGGGTGGGAATAAGGGAAATTTAATGTCTTGTTTTGCATTGCTGCGAGCTAGACAATAGCCCAGAGATGGAATAGATTTTTTTTTACATTTATATTTTAAAAATCCACAGGGAGACCGAGTCTCGAACCCGGGTACCATGACGTGTTGGTCGTGCCGCTGAACTAATTGATCCAACTCCATCTCCAAATAAAATTTTTTTCAGATTATTTGCCGGGTTTTAAAATTGTTGGGTATGTCGTATACACTGTGCTTTCTATGTATAATACACGACAAAAAAATTCCAGGAAAAAGTACGGTTCTACTAACCTTAATCGTGTTGCGAGTAACACATTCCGCCAAAATTTAAGCAGCCGCACTATAAAATTTCTGAACATTTAAGTAATTTTTAGTTAGTTTACAGGCAATTTTTATGGAACATCACCGTAAATTTGTTGTGACGCATAAAATTACTTTCTGATTTAGCCAAAATTTACCGCCTCTCTCTCTCTCTCTATTCCGATCGCAAGTGGACCTATAATTAAAAGTGGATTACGACCCATTCACATTTACTCTGCAACCCCCGTGGTCTTTTTATTGTAATCTGTTGTTAGCAGAAAACAACCATGGGTCGGCAGTTTTCAAACCTGGGACCTCCGGATTGGTAAACTGACACGTTATTACTTACGGACGACTTAATAGTAACCGGAAAATTTTACGGTTCTCCAACGTAAATTTTCCAGTACTCTTTGATACTCGGAGTTTATTGTTTAGAAATGTTACGGTGTTGCTCCGTCAAATTAAGGTAGCTGACAGTTGCCACACGATTAAGGTTGAGAACTGTAGTTTTTACCGGAATTTTTGTATGCAAATTCCAGAACATTTCTCTCCGTGTACTAGAATGAAAGTAGACACTCCGTGCTTTGAAATGCATGCATAAACACCCCTATAATCATCCTCTCGTTCTGGAATTATTACGCTAATAGATTTAAAAAGTAACATTTTCGGCGAATTTTGTTTCACATAACGATATTATCGAACATTTCGGAATCCCCAAAGAATTGGGTTTTACCGTGTTTATGATACTTATGACTTAAATAAAATTTAACAAATTCGTAGTTTCTTCGACATTATATAACATTCTGTAGTGAATTCTTAAAGAATTGGTGATAAAGTTCTTTAACCCCACTGTTATGGATTTTTTCATTTAATAAACCATTTTTAAATCTTATGGTAAATTTGCTGCTTCATTATTTTATCGAAATATAGAACCTCAAATGGTACAGCGAGCAAAAGTAGATCTTCACATGTTTCCACGACAAAGATTGCCATAGGGCCTACAATTTAATGTGGATTCCGAGACACCGACTTTACACTGCAACCCCCAACGGTCTTTTGTAATCTGTTGCCAGTAGAAAACCACCATGGGTAGTGGTAGAGGGAATTTAAGCCTAAAAAGCTCATATGTTAAGACACCGACGATTTATGTATAAAATAAACATCGGATTATTAGAGCGTCTTTACCAACTTCAGCTTTATTAAACCGATACTTGGTTCAACTAAATTTTATTTAAAAACAAATACTCCTGTAATAAGCCGGGGCTATACTAGAACCTTTCTTATAACTCTCAGCCAAGCCAAGTCGCTTATTGTGTATGTAAGCTGTAAGAAAACTGTCCCTTAGCTCTTAAGTAGGATCCGAAGTACATATAGTAAGATTTTAATAGATCATATCCTCATCATAGATTTTTTACAAGTCTATATACTTTGAGATAAGTTCTCGATCTAAGACCACATACTATAAGGTGAGTTGAATATGAAAGTTCTGGGTACAGTGCTGGCTTTTTATAAAGAAACCAAGTATATTTCGAATTTGGATAGCAACAATCATCTTTAGCTCTAGGTCCAACGAGCACGAAGCCAAAGGAGATAGAAATAATGCGTGCTTCCATGGAAGAGTGCCTAATTCAGTACAAAGCAAAATAAATGCGATTTAAAGCGAACCACATAGAATTGTTAAACCATCGAAATCGCAACCTCAAAAATTTAGTTCACAGTAAATAAATAATAATATTTGCAATTGAACGCGCACAAAATATTCGTCCGTGACTCTTCCCATGTAAATCTCTAGTCTTACAAAAAACAAAAACTGCTGTGGATAAAAAACGGATAATCGCAACAATCCCATCAAAACTCCAGAAGCCTCTCAATCAAAATTATTGATTGGAAAACATAAAACGACGAGTGAATTCAGTTCAGTCAAACAATCGCTATTTATTTATACAAATTTGTTTTTATTTATCATTTTTCCTTTTTTAATTATTTAATTTAAACTCAGTCCTACTGGAATTAATCGTTTAGTTCGGCGCTTATTTTCGCCTCACATTTATCAAAATGTGAGCTTACCTTGATGCTGCCGCTTATAAAATTTGCAACCATGGCAAAAAATATTCATATCACAACTGAACTGTTATGGAAACGTGCAAAAATAAAGATGAACTTTAGCGAGATAAAAAATTCATTACATTCGGATGTGAGAGCAGAAGTCACAGGATGCTGGGATCAAACAGGATGCCACCAATATCACATGTAACGAGCAACTAAATTTAATTCCTTTGCAAATTACACTGGAGCTCGTTATGAAAATGCTTTCAGCAAGGTATTTCATAAAGAAATATTTCAGGCTACGCAGGATTTTAATTACAAGATGAGCGAAAAGAAATCCGGGGTTCAGCTGTTTCGAATTTATTTTTTTAATTACAAAAAAAACTGTTAGTTATATAAAACAAATTAGGACCTTTGTTGAAAGGAGGATAGATTTTAATCAGCGGTCCCTGTAAGCCAAGTTACGTAAGTCGAAAAGCCGAGTCCACAGTGTAAACAGAGTTGGTAATTATTCGTATACGATTTCATCTAGATAATTATTCGAATAAATATATTATTCGAATAATTTATTCGTGAATTATTAATTATTCGGCAATCACAAATTTTATTATTTGTTATTCGAGCATAAAGTTTGTAAGCCAGTGGTATCAACAGGACATTTTTACACCGCTGCTTAACAGTGCCGACCTGCATTCACGTAGTGCTCTCTCGCATGACGCACTTTACTTCACCACTTGATACGTCCACATCTCATTTATACGCTGCGTCATGGATTCGGTCAGTATCATTCTCTGAGGAAGAGCACTGCGCTTAGTTATTCGCCACTAAGTCACACGTGTGAACAGGGTTTTTGTTCATTTGTTTATTGATATTATTTTGTTGGAATCGAAAAGTAAAGCTAAATTTTTTATTTTAACTCGAACTCGGAAACTCGGAAATTGATGACTGTTATCACCACCTATAAGAAAAACTTCCTCATTTTATAATATTTCGTTTAACAAGACAGAGGCTTCAAAATACTGAATCGCTACTATGACTTGCTTTTATTAAATATACCACAACCATTATCAGCACCATTGAGCGACTCTTTTCATACGCGACACAACAAATCTTCCGAAATCAAGTAAATTTTCAGTAAGTATGTTTGAGAAAGGAGTTGTATTGAAATCTACTACTAAATCATTAATTTTTACACATTTAGGTGATCGCTGATTATTAGTCATCAGTGATCTACTTTGTTACATCTAAGTTTTATTGTACAAGATCTGGTATGAAAACATATGACTACACTTAGAGACAATCTGAGGTGCTTTTTACCTTATACCCAGCTGAAACCACTATTCCATCCTGTTATATCTAATCTGTATAAACTTTTACGTCTGTACTAACTGTAGGATTTTTATTAATATCGTCTGCAATATTTTTATTTGTACATTACATAAGCATTATTCTTTCAGCGAATAAAATAACGAATACGAATAAATTTATTCGTTTATTCGAATAAAATTTTCCAGTTTATGTATTCGTCATTCGTGAATAACGAATATTATTTTGTTCGTAATCGTTATTCGAATATTATTTACCAAACTCTGAGTTTAAGTACACTCCAAGGTATGTAAACTTACCTGTATTATACACCTCTTACCCAAGTCCATTTAAGGAGGATTTCTAGTACTAGTATAATTAGGGAAATTTAAAATAAACTGTAGCTAATTTCCTAAGTTACTTATTGTTCTGTTCCAGGAATTCTCAAGTCGCCATCAAATTAATAATGAGTTTTCTATTGGGGCGCACGCAACAGGATAATACAAAAATTTTAATTATCAACTCAAATGTACACCAAGGATCCATTCAAAGGCTATTATTTTTTAGGGTCGTTATGTCTGAGGTTGTTGGTAATTTTAGCACTTCTATATTTGCAGGCGATGTCCAACTGTACATTTCGCAACCTATCGGCTTGGTCGAGGACTGTGCATCAAGATTAAGGGGGATTTCTAGTGTGTTAGCTCCAAAAAATCTTTTTTTTGTTGTTGCATTTTTCGATATTTTGAAGCACCTAGATTAACCCTATCTAAACCTTTTTTGATATTTACCCTAGAAAATGAGTTTTGTATGAAATTTTGTGACGACCGGCTGTCACTCTAAAGCACTTTCAAAACTTTAAACGCGTTTTTCTCGAAACCATGGTATGCAGTACTTCGGTATCTAAAAATTGTTCGATTCCAACAAATAGGAGCATAATATGTTCGGCAGATATGTGATTCTCGTCGTGACTACATTCAAATTATTCGCACTATTAAAGGCAAAGTTACGGTCCCTTAAAGACGAAAAAAACATTGAAACCTGAAAACCCATTTTGAATTTCGCGCCATTTCTATGGTTTTTGTAATTTCGACTTGAAACTGGTCAGAACGATAACCAAAAGTTTCTACTTTAAGAATTTGAGAAATTTTTTTAATTTAAGATCACTGGAAGGGCTCTGCACGCCGTGGAGCCCCGTTTTTTGGACGGGCCAAATTCAGCGCACTGCAGGGTTCCATGTTTTGGCGGACGTATTTTCAGATGTTTTGGGCCTGTGGCGGGAGCGTGCATAATACTACCGGACGCATTTTTTCGATATGCGTGATCGCAGCGGGCGCGTATATATACTTTTAAAAATATATACGTCTGTACTTGCTTTGGACGTAAATATACCTACTAAACTATTTTTACTCGGGTAGGTCTGGCAGCTACCCGCCTTAGGTTATAACGAAAGTAGTGATCCTCTGACCATTGTAAATCATTTTAGTGATTTGTTTACGACCGCTTTTTGTGACAATAAATGTAATATTAGTTTTAAGGCTTTTACTAACTTGACGTATCATGCAACACATTAATAACTTGGCTGATAGTTGTTCGTGTGGACCAGATGGAATTCCTATTTCTCTGCTAAAAAATGGTTCTCGTTCTTTAATATCCGTTCTGTATTATTTATTTAACTTATCCATTTCTTGCTGTGTTTTCCCTCAAGCTTAAAAATTGTCCTTTATTATTCCTCTACATATGAAGGGCAACAAATTCGATGCTAAGTTATGGTATATTGCTAACATTTTTGAGGCGATAGTACACCAATTTATTATTTTCATTGCAAACCTATTTATGTACTTTTCAGAATGGTTTTATGAAACTTCTATGTCTCGACAGGTTAACTGTATATTTACTGATTAGTGATTTAATCAAGCTATTTTGATTTATAAATTGACTGCCCTCAAATTCTCGTCTCTGTTCGTTGATTAGATTCGCTAGTATTTGTCGAGCCGCACTCAGAGAGTATTGTTTCGTGGTGCTCTTTCCAATAATAAATACAATTTCTCTGGTGTACCTCAAGGCAGCCACCTTGGTCCACTTTTATTTATTATTTACATAAAAAAAATTTGTATGGTTTGAATGAGTTTACAGTCCATGTAACTTGTTTGCCCTTGAGGGAGCTAACCAAGTTCTCGCTATACTCTCAGTCTCCTCATTAAACTTGCTTTCCAGAGTAAGGACTTATATTAGCGGGATAAAAATAATTAAGAAACTGCTACTCTTACAGAACCTCCGCTGCCTCATTTTTCTTTTCCATGCCTCGTAAAATACGAAAATTACGATTGTCAGAAAAATATTAAAATTTAATTTAAGTTTAAATAGCGTTGACGTTTTTTCGTTTGATTTTTAAATACCAAAATTATTTCTTTTACCTACCGAATTTACATAAGGTCAAGGTAAAGTTATTTTCTCAATTATTTTAAACTTTTGCAGTGGCTATGACGGATCTCTTGCCCTGCTAATCTCTCGTTAACGAGATGAAAACCGCGGCAGCAAATTACTTTTAAACTTTTCCCTTATATTTAAGTAATCAAGACATGGGGCGTATAATTAAATTTCCTCAACAGAAATTAAATCACACATCAGCGCACTTTTAAAGATTTCATTTTCTCAAAGTCCAACTGCGAAAAGAAAACCCGAAAGGGGGACTAGTGAAAGAGCTTATTCCTCATTTTACCTAAGTTTTTTTTAAGCCACTTGAAACTCTTTTCTATTTTCATTTTATGATCAGAAACTTTCACAATCAGCCATCAACCAAAAGACCCTTTCAGGATGAGATGCTCCTCCGTGTTGGCAAATTTTTCATTTTGCACAACTGCAATCGTCTGCAGAAAGCAATTTCAGTTTGCAGCCAGATTTACCCTATCCCACGGAAGAAAAGGAAAACTTTTTTATACACTCTGTATCTGTAAAGTATTTTCAGTGATTTTCGATTATATCCATCCAGAACGGTACCCAACTAATATATAGAGAGTTCGACCTTGAAATGGTGGTACAGCAGAAAAAAATCGATTTCAACTACACTTGGCCTAAAAACGGATGCTAGGATCGGATCGAAATAATTTCTTCTCGCTTCGTGTGCATAATACAGTTCACGAAGAAAAATTCTCACAATTCTCATTGTATGGCTTTAAAGCGAGAAAAATTGTTCGAGTGTTTCCTTGGAATCCTTTGGGGGCTCGAATGCACTTATCACAACAAGTGGTTCTTCAAGTGTTGAGGAAATACTGTGGCATAATTGAATGTATAACTCTTCGCAGGGCAGCATTTGCCGGCAAAATTGATTCAATAGCTGATGTCCCCGCTCTCTGTCCGGGGGTGAAATGTCATTCTTGACAAGGTTGTCTACCACGAAATGCAAGTCTTCCTCCTTTTATGTTGCTCTTTCTGTAGATCGTCTTCGTCAACGTTTTTTTCTCCTTTTCTAGTGAATACCCAGTGACTTTGGAGGAGGTAGATTAAAATAATATAAAAGTAAAATTTATGAGTTTACACGACTATGAATCCATACTACACCTATTGTCATGGTAATTTCCTATATTTTTGTTGACGTTGCTTATATTTTTTGCACAAAATATAAATAGGACCTCAAAAGCTATCAAAAAAAAACTTACATCCCCCGTGATTAGAGGAACTACGAAAATTTTCAACAAAGCTATATAGTAAATCCAACTACGTGACTTTGTGAAGATTGGATTGCCTCATCCTAGATGACAAACAACAGTATTTCCCTCTTGATTTCGTTCTAGTTTTCATCAGAGAATAATTGGAATCGTAGCAAAATGACAAAATATCTAGAGCTTCCAAAAGCCACTCGAAATCAACCATAAGCACAGCTCATTATTTTGCCCAGTGGGGATGGAAATCGTAGAGGTCCTCTTGTTTAAATTACTCTTTAAAAAAAACAGAAGTGAGCTGCACGTTTGAAAATAGAGAAATCGATTATTCGAGAAAGTGTGCCGGGCTTTTGCGATTATGTCCGAGATTCGTAAGGATCACAAATTTTCATTCAATTGGAATTTAGTCGGATTACTTAGTCAAACAGGAAACTCGTGATATTGAAACGATGCTAACAATAAGTGAATATCTGTGTCGAGAGACTCGTGGCATTGATGGTTACTCCTCGTAGCTTGAATTTGTCAACGTAAACAATTGTATTCAGTCACACGTTCCTGAATGACATCTGTTTTAAGGACTGAATTCACTTAGCAAAGCTCTCGCAGACATTTCTTGAATCACAGGACTTGTGTTTTTCTCCAATTTTCATATTATTTATTTATTTCACATTGAAGCTATTGGCTCACACATGCCGTACAAGGTTCGGTGATAAGAAATATGAAGGAAGTAGTAGTTTCTGAGGGAGCGAGCGGAAACTAAAATGCTAACAGAGGCCAGCAATTCGTGAGACTTTATCGCTCCCCGCAGCAAATCGAAAATTATTATTAGAAAATTATTTTAGAAATGTTTTCCACGATATGAAGGAAGGGCAAAGATATTATTTTAGGGTAGGACACGGACTACGAACCAAAGAAATCTACATTGTAACTATTAGGTCTACACAAAATTCTACTTTTTAAAGAGTACTCTAATGGGACGTATTTTGCGGGAAAACCAGTAATGAAACGTAGAAGAGCACAATCAGTGTCTCAAGAACCGGTACGAAATATATTAACGTCATCGACATAACACAAAATTCTAGAGCTGGGAAGAAGAAGCGGGACATCGATGATATATAGAACAAAAAGAAGGGGTCAAGAGTGCTGCCCTGTGGCACACCAGAAAAGATACAGAACTCGTTGAGCGCGTTGAGTTAAGTAAGAGGACAACCAATCAACGAAATGGAGAGAGAACCCAAGCAGTAAAGCTTGTAAATTAAGATGGCGGGGCTGACGTGACTTGTTTACCCGAATCAATGGTCGGCAAGGAGTGCTTGAGAAATTCCAGAAGTTTGGTGGTAGTAGACTTTCCCTTATTGAAGCCGTGCTGCAAGGAGCCCATAAAAGGCCTACAAGGAACTCGGAGCATGTCACTTGCTAAAGCCTCGAAAATCTTCATCTCCCTTCAAAACCCTGAAGAATGATTTGATTAGTCTTTTTTTTCAAAAAGGATAGTAGCTTTGGAATCCTTGGTTATGAAAGTGTCAAATATTTTCTTCAATGTTAACTAGTTTTCTGTTCTTTGTAGCGAGACCATTGAAAAAATAAGGCTACCACGATGAATTTTGCTATTATTCAGGCCAACGGATGTCGGCAGGACCCTCTCAACAAATTCGGCATATTTAATAAGTCTTATTGTCTTCAATTACTTTCTTGTTTTCTAAACTGACTTTGTTTTTACTGTTTTTACTGTCCTGTCGAGTTCTGTTTTTCAATGCTCTTTTAAATTCATAAAAACCCTGGTGTGCCGCAAAGTAGCCATTTACGGTCACTGCTTTTTATTGTTTATATAAATATTTCTGCATTTCTCTTTCTATCAAATCTTATGATTTGATGGTTTATTTATTTCAAATTGAGGTGAGACTAAACTCTCGAATTGTGAGTGGGGATAAAGCATAGCAAGTAATTTCACTTCGCGGCTTTTACTTTATTTTATCAATCAGCTTAACATAACCTTGGTCAAGCTGACTGATAAAATAAATTAAATACACAAAGAGAAATGTTCTGGAATTATGAAAATGCCCGTAAAAGTTACATCTCTAAACTGTTACCATAGTGAACCTGTCAGCTACCTTAATTTTCACGAAACAGCATTGTAAAATCGCCAGTACAGGAAAAATTACGGTGAACAACCATAACATTTTACGATTTTTCCTAAATCTCACGGTAAACTTTTGATTCAGATTCAGGCGGCGCTACTCTCACTTAGCAAACTAGAATTAAAGCTTCTAACAGGACTTTTAACTGGCCATTGCTTCCTAGGTTACTACCTAAAATAGTTGGGACTAGTTGCCGCTTCTGTTTGAAAACTGAGAAGACAGCAGAACTCCTCCTCTGTCACTGTGACGCCCTAGGTCGAATTTGGCTCAAACATCTCGACCGGTAGATACAACTAATACACTCCCCAAGGACATTTTGGGCTTAATCAAGGATTTAAGTTTCGATTTGATGCTTTAATAAATGTTCATGAAATTAACAATCTTATTTAGTACTGCCAATATGCTTCTGTTTAAGCGGCGATTTAATTACTTTTCTAACCAAACGTTGGGGGCGCTATCTCCGCAACTCTGG
The DNA here is from genome assembly GCA_964036015.1 of Leptarthrus brevirostris. NCBI lineage: Eukaryota > Metazoa > Arthropoda > Insecta > Diptera > Asilidae > Leptarthrus > Leptarthrus brevirostris. The sequence goes on along the minus strand of OZ038374.1, from coordinate 7,782,756 downwards.
TGAGTCCAGCGCGATTGTGCGTGATATTTTATAGGCTTTTGGCCTAGTTTTGCACTCTTTCCTTGCTCGATATAGACCAATTAGAAAAAAACATCAACGTCCAGATAAAAAAGGTTATGGCGAGGTACTTGAATGGTTAATTGGACCGATCACTTCCTCCAAGAAAGTTATGGTATAATTTGAGTCATAGTGGGATCTTTTGTAACCAAATATCCACTCGCAACTGCCCCAGGGTCAGACAAAATTTCGCCAAAATTTTCTAATATGATGTGGACTACTTTAAACATCTTTTTCATGTCTTAAGCTCTTGTCTGACCTTTTACCACCTCTCACAAATTAAGAAGAATGGTGGTGATTTTACCTTTACTTAAATGCTCTTCTCCTATACAACCAAGCGATTTATCGATCTCAGCACGTGATAGTTAAAAATGAACGTGCGAACTGGGCAAGTACTATTCGTGAAGTGCCACAGGGTTAAATTCTTAGATCTCTTATTTTTAGTTTATTCATTACTACACGAAATTTTTGGAGATTTGAGTCCATTCATATGCTGACAACCAAACAAAATTAAATTGTGAAAATAACGCTGGCAGCAGCACCTCTGTAATATTATTCACTTTTTGCTCCAATGTAACGTTGAAATTTCCACAGACTTTCCCATTATCATCTAATCAGAAAAATCTCTACACAAACGGTCAAGAGAGAGGAAGTTAATCCGGACAGTCCTTGTACTATTATTTGCCAATGCATAAAAAATATTATATAAAGTCATAATCCTCAAACCTTCGTTAAAGAATTTGGCGAGACCAAATCATATTTAATCACCCCAAATTAAATCACTATGAAACCTCGAAAACTGTAAACTTAATAAAAGCTTCCCCCATCACAGTATAGTACAAAACAGCAGCCAAAGAAGTAATCTAGTAAATTCCAAGTGCTCCACAAATTGTCAGCTTCCTTGCAGCACTGCACATCCAGCAGCTGACAAAGCAATAAAAATCAACTGAAATACAAAATGGGAATTGTGGTTACGGTATTCCCTCAGTGATCCCATCTAACCAGGTCAGAACAGTCACCTTGCGCAAAGCCTAAAGCGGGGCAAGACGACCTTTTCTTCTACCTGCCTTCCTACAACACGTTCTTAAGTTTCTCACTCAAGTTCAAGGTTATGTGGAACAACGTTAAGAGGTTAAGGATAAGCGGTTAAGAGAAAATAGAATGAGCACGGATGTGTGTAGAACTGATTTGTTTGCGACAAGGATGGAGAGACCTATCGGAGTTGTAAAGACCGGAGGTTAAAAATCCAAGAAGACTCCTCTCAACGCCACCCAGTTGGTTGGGATGATTTTCTGGACATTTCATGGCTGCGAAAGGACATCTTCTCAAGAACTTGAAAATATCTTGAAGAGGACTTGAATTAAGGAAATTGGAAGGTTTCGAGTACTTTACGAGCGCCAACAGTTTTTCGAATATTCTTAGAATTTTTTTTCTTCTCGTTCTGTGAAATGGAATTTTGTCGTCAGACCAGTCATTCAAATGCTCGAAGGATGGAAAGTTATTTGCGGACGTTACGCTTTAGGGTCCAATGAGTACTAAGGAGTTTAAGACACTAACTCGATGAAAAGTATACTTTAAAAGTATTAACACCTTAAAGCCATGTTCACTTATTATGGAAAGTAGTTATTAGCTACACTCGTCGTGCTTAAGTACTTTCCAATTTAAAAGTTATCCTTTGAACACAATTTGCAGAGAATAAAATGCTAAGTGACTTAAAAACTGCAAAAGTTTTCGTCAACTTTCAAGAGAGGTATAACGACTTGAAAAATTGACGAGTCTTGACATAAATTGAGAAATTGCATAAATTGTGCACATTTTCAACTTCGTTAAGTTAGCCGTGCCACTCAGTTTGGGTAAATCAGGCTTCCAGTGTAAGACATTTTTATTACTTCGAAGCGGGCTGGTTGCATAAGTATGTCTATCTTGCATATTATTCGATCCAACTGGGAGTTAGAACGCTGATGGAACAGTATCAACTAATTTGGGCAGAATCTCGCAAAGTTAGGTTATGGTAACAAGGCATTTTTATTCGAATAAAGATTAAAATTTAAAAATCAAATAAATTAAAGAATCGAATAAAAATTTATTTGTTGTTTGGAAAATTATTTAGTGCTTCTTATTTGACTTTCAAATAATTATTTGTTATTCACTCGTACGTTATTTGATAATTATTTATTTAGTGAATAATTCGCAAATAATTGACCATTTTTCTCGGGAACGGCCATAGATATCGAGTTTAAATTAATACCAAATACTTAAGTCTACAGGCCTGCAAAAATTGCAAATTTCTGATACGACATTTGAAAGTGTATTTTCATACTGACGACTAACTCACTGATTGACTGACACATCAAAACCTATAGGGTACTCCCATTGACCTAGAATCTTGAAATGGAAAAAAGGAAAAAATCCGAAAATCAGTAATTTCGAACTCTATGTCGAATTATTACTCACAGTTTCTTTCAAACACATAGCATCACCACTAGAAGGACAAAAAAAAGAGATGAAAAATAGTACCATTCGAAAAGTATTATGACCAAAACTAAATTAGAAAAGAGAAGGCACAATAAATGATCGCTGTACACCTACAATACCCCGCCAGAAGACGAGCAAAAACACGCTTCCTGAATACCCCAATCGAGCCCAGAAGTTTGTCATCCAAGCGAAGTGCGTACCACAATTGAAACACCTGTACAACGCTCACCAATCGAACCGTTAAAATTATTATTATTAATATGGACCATACGGGTAGGTGGGCCCTACGACCAAGAAGGTCCTTTGTGCCAAAACCATTAAAATGCGTCAACAATAAATCTAAGTGCCTCGTTGAGGCTAAGAAACATATAAACTGATAAAAATACAAAGGTTCCTTTGTGTTGATGATATAAGGTATGATTTCAATGGATAGCCCAATATGGAGTATGTGACCATTTCGGCGCATGCCGAACGCAAATCGTTTGCAGTCACTGTACACAACGGTGAGCTTGACAAGCAGCATTCACGTCACTCCTCCATGGATGCTTGAATTACCTACGGTAAAAAAGGTAAGATAAGCGCCCTAACTAATTTTATTCAGGTTGAAATTGGAAGCAATGAAGTGAATGATATCCTTCTTGAATGGCAGTTGGCAGATTGTTAATATATAGAGTAAACAACAGCGGAGCAAGTATAGAGCCTTGAGGAATGCCACATCGAATAATAGCTGTTACCGATAGAGGATTATTAGCTTTAACTCGCCGAGTTGATTTTGATAGAAAGCCGTAAATAAATCTAATAGCAGCACGCAGAATCCGAATTATTCGTTTTATTTTCATCTTAAGGCACCCTTTAAATATAAACCAAAAGACAAGACGCTGCAATATTTTTTCTGACTGTCCTCTGTGTGAACAGAAATATGAAACCAGACTTGTTCGTTACAACTGCAGTCTTTAACGACTAATATCAACCTCCAATGTCCGGTAATCCATGTCTACCCTGTTGTCGATGCAGTCTAAATTCCGTATCACGTTCATCCTCTCCTTCAAGCAACCTATAGCCTTCAGTCTGACTGCGCTTAATAGTTGTCATACTTCTTTAGTATATGTCCATTAGTAACATGTCGAGTATGACCTCCAAAGCCGATGAACGCTCAGTTATAACCAAACCAGCAGCTCTCTGTACTTTCGAAAGCGTGTCTTACTATGTAGTATGGACTCTATTAGGTTTCAATCCTCATAAACTGCAGAGCATTTCGAGAACATTTTCTCATACTGGGCATCGTCCACGCTTCCCAGGAAGAGGGTGTCTAGGAGTATATATAATAGCTCCTCGTTTGTATTAGTCCACTCTCTGTTTTCCCCTCTAATTGACGTGAATTTTTATACAAAACCATTCCGCTCAATAGATCCATTCATGAGGACGCTTTTGCTGTTCTTATCGACATTTTAAAGTATCTTAGGCTCTCCTTATATCTGGGCCAGTCTATTTGGTCCCTGCTTCGCGTAGCCACATTGAAGAGTATACGTGATTGCGCCACAAACTTTACCAAATCCGCACTCCACCATGGTGGCCTAGATTTACTATGTGTTCTGCTAATAGGGCAGCATTCTCGGAATGCTTTATTTATCATCCTCGTAACAGTATTAACCATTGTGTCCACTGCCTGCTCGGTGGGCAATTTCTAAGGTGGAGCTTTCCCCAACACGAATTTGACCATCTTTGAAAAACTATCTCAATTTGAACTTTCCTAAAAGTCAAGAATAAATCTGCAGTAGGCGCAACATCGAAGAGTATCCGGCAGTGATCAGATAAGAACGTCTGCTCTGAAACTCTCCAATTGTGTACCGCAGAGCCATCCGTGCTTGTCATAAGGGTTAAGTACAAAACTTCCCTCCTATTCGCCGTTATGAAAAGAAACTTTTTACCCCTATTAGTTAGGGGAGGGATTAATTTTACCTATGCTATGCTGTGGATAACGTTGAAAAGAGCATTGCTAGCAGAGCACAAGTAAATGTTATTTGTTAGGCTTCAGGTAACAAGAAGCTCTGAGTTGTGTACTGTGTATTTCTCTCAAGGCCAAGCCTTACATGTTAAATACTTGTGTGGTTGATGGCATAGCGATAACGCTCTTGCCTCATATTTTAGACGTAGATCTTGGAGTGTGTAATTATTTTAAGGAATCCTAAGTGCGCGAGACCGACTGCACTTGACTAGGTTTTTATATCCACTGAGATTATGTCAAATATAAATTGCTTCCCCAAGAATAAAAATTAAGAGATTTAAAACTTCATTTTTAGCCCCCCCCCCACTTTCATCATCCCCTCTACTAAAACGCAACAAGTTTACACTCACCTGATCGAGTATGGTGTTCTTGGATAGGAGTCCAAAAATGCAACAAAAATTGTTTTGAGAGTTTATAATATGAATCCTTGAGGCCAACAAAAGGACAGGCCTGAAAAAATTATTTTTGTTTTCCTTTTTACCTTTTTGGTCTAAATAAATAGAAAATGGCAGAGATTCAATTTAAAGTCGCTCATGTGGACGATTTCCTTATATTCAACGGAATTGGAGTAGAAGTTCTCCCATAGGAGGAATGTCAAGAGATAAAAGAAATTTTTTTTTTTCGGAATATTGTGTGGCACAAAATAGGTTTATAAAAAGGCAAACACATCCCCCAAAGACGACCACATATTTCCACAATGTGAACTAATCTCTTGTGAAACGAAATACAAGATAAACTTCTTATAATTTTATTTCCACATTAGATCGTTACCTGTTGTCTCCTCCAACATGACCCTTCAACATTAAATTTATCTCGTGTACACTTTCTTAAGAATTTGGGAATTTTCTTGATAAAAAACTGAAACTAGTTCACACAATCCGCCTGGGGTACCTAGGAAAATGTTCAAAAAGCACAATGCATTGCGGCACAGCTTTAACAAAGTACTTGATATAAAAAAAGAACCTACCGAACTTACCCTAGAGATTAACTGAGAACATTATAACTAACCACCTCTCGAAAATGTGTGCTATATAAGGATAACTCCACCAAAAAACCTCCTTTTTCTTCCGCAGGTCGCAGAAACGTAACCTCGAAAAGTTCAACCCTTCCTAGCAAGCTCAAGACCCATTTAATAAGACCGAAGCCAGTAGTTTAATAGCACGAACAGGAGCAGTGACGACTCTATTAAAATTTTCAACATCTCACGCTACAAGGCACGGCATTTTCGAGGATAATAAAGCCAGCTATTCCCCAGGACGACAATGGTGAGTTCATAACTTTTAACATTTCTTCGTGAAGATTATAAAGCCGCAGGTGCATATCGCGGATAGCAGCAATTCGTTTGGAATCTGCAAACAAGTTTTTGCCTCAAACTTTTCTGTTTAATTAAACCTTCCACATTATGGGGGGCGGAATAAAGTTGCAAAGGATTTTATAATAGTTTTTCGCGTTTTCTTAAAATTATGTCCTGGGTAATTCCGACGATGATCCAATAAATCCTGTCGCGACAAGTGGGGGTTGTGAAAATAGTAATTTTTCATTAATGGGGCCACAATCGGATCAGGTTGCAAATTGATGAATGTCAGTCCGATAAAATTGATGACTACACACTAATTTACACTGGCTAAAGTGGTGCAAATTTGATTGAAATAAACGCCTATCAATTCTTGTTGTTAGAGGATGATTTATAGCGACCACGATAAAAATGGTAAACGTTAGAAGTAATAGGCTATTTCTGGAACAAAAAAAAACCACCAAGTAAGATTTATGCTGAATTTTATTAAAACAGCAAGGTGTAATGGGTTTAATCTTAAAGTCATTCATATTCTATTCATTACAAGTTTCTTTACCAGCAAAGAATATATGATGAATTTTAAAACATATATAAAACAAAATTAAGATCACGTCACATGGGGAATTCCCTGCTCTCATAAATATTCTTTCCAAGTCTAAGGTCTGTCTTTCGAACCGGTCTTAATTAAAACACAATTTACACCGAACATTTTCATACTCTCCTCATTCTCGTTTTCTCGGTTTACCTTTAAAGTATTTTTCATCGCAGAAAATTGATCTCTTCACCCAATCGAGGTACTTCGCACCGCCTTTCCCAAGAGGATTATCGCAAATTAGTGCAATGCTCCTTGACCATCAGGTAACAATGGAAAATCTTCCGTTTTCTAATTGTGTCTATTTCGGTACAAAAACTTTTGTTCATGACCTGATTGCAAACACTTGCGCAAGCAAAGATTTATGCTTCCCCCACTTCTCTTACTCGGTAAAAGTTTCAGATTTAACCCAGCCAATTACAGACGGTGTATGTGTCTAATTTTAAAGGTGTGCATTGTCCTATTGAGACTGAATTGTACCCATGACAAAGAGGAAAAGAATGTTTAATGTCGTCCTTTAATTGTGACCTTGTCCTGTGATTTTGACTTGCCAGGAAACCTTATCGTACTTAATTAATCGCGACGCAAAGAAGAACTTGATGTCTGTTCTTTCTGAACTTCTGAAAGACCTTGGCATTAGACTTAGCGGGCAATTTTTTATTTGCTACTGAAGAACTGAAATGTGTGGGGTTCTAAGATCCTTGATTTATGCGAGTTTTACCATTTTAATTGAAATCTATATTGGAACAGCAAAAGATCTGATTGATTCCAACCTTGACTGTAAATTGGAATGTAACGTCTTTTGAGGAATTGAAATAATTATGACGTTCGCTTTGTGTACAACGTCTTCGCGTGTTGGTTATTTAGCAGGGAATCTAGGGCTCTAGTTCAGTTTTCCTGAATATTAATATCGGAGTTGGATCAATTCGTTGAGCGGCACTTCGTCTCTGGGCTAATGTCTAGCTTGCAGCAATGCAAAATACAAGACTCAAGTTTCCTCACTTCCCTTACCGTAATTCCCTTCCGGCCAAAAGCATGCTAACCATGCATGAAAGGGTTGTCCCCTAGGATTTGGCCACATCAAATACAAGACATCTGTGTAATATAGGCAGTGGCGGCTCGACGACCAACAAGAGTGAGATGGGATGCTCGTCACTATCATTTGTTTGTTCATAGGATTCGCCAAAACAGAAGTACTTTATTATTGTTATAGGAAAGCGAAGAATTTCTTAATAATAAACCCCCTCCTCCTTCTGCTAAAATCATAGACCCACCATTGTAGAAGAGATAACCTCTTCAGATGAGATCAAATATGACAGTGATACTGAAAGTTTGATCCAGGTTTATGCTCCTAAGGATATGTTGTCAGCAATTTGCTCTTCTGTGATCTGCCCGACTGAAACCATAGTACATGAGTATGTTTATAATGCTGCCCCTGCTGGAACTGCTTCCTCAAAACACTCGTCACTTCATTGGGGACTGAGTTGGACCAATTGGTTGAGTGGCACGATCACCGCAGCAACATGGTTCCAATGTTCGAGCGTCGGTCTGCCCGTGAGTTTTTATAATGAAATTCAAAAAAAGCCACTCCGTCTCTGAGCTGTTGCCTAGCTCGCAGTAATGCATGAACAAGACATTCAGATTCCTCCATTCCCCTTGCCCTAATTTCTTTTCGACCGAAGCCATGCTAACGCATCAGAGGATTGTCCTTTGAACTTTGACCAGATCCTAAAAAAAAAACAGGGAGACATCCATCTATACTACTAAGCCAATGTAACTGGTTTAATGTCTAAGACGACAAGCCATTTTACGGGCTCGAGCAACATTTGCTTCGACATGAATTTGTTTGACGAAAGTTGTCTGTGCGGTGGTAATGCGGATGCTGCGATTTTTATGGGGCATGGGGCGATGAGATTCCTTCTGATATCGTTGACGTGAACTTTTTGGATAACCTTTGCGATAAGATGTTACCAGTAATTCATCTGACTCCGTAGATGTGATTCGTTTGATGTCGATTACCATAGAAATTTCTCTGGTTCTCCCGTTACCAAAGCTTCTTAATCGTTGCCGACTATTGATGGTCGGCCGCTGTGATCAGCTTCTTATGTTAGCGCTGCGCAAGGAATGTGGCTGATGAATCGACTGCTATACCGACACCTGTGCCTGACGAATTTTCGAGCTCGATTATGCCGGTGTCTGTTCCTTCTGTTGCGGTGGTTGCGGGTTCTCGTGATGCCTTCTAGTCACCTGTGCCATCTCCTCTCTATTGAGGATAAGGTTGTTTCCCTTATATCTTCACATACTGGCGCTGACCGTGACTTGATTGTTTGTAGAAGGATTGACGATTGGCGGGGACAGCAAGATCGATCTTTTTCTGTTTCTTCCAAGATCATTCTCCCTGATATCGTTTGTAATGCAGTTTTTTAGTGCGACCACAGCCTTTAGAAACTCAAAAAACTTATTACCTCCTCTACGACTCCAACGTAATTGTACTACGCTCTAAAACGAATCGCCTTCTCTTAGGCTCGAACAGATCTTTTTTTAACGTGGTCAGTCCGACTGAGACTTGACTTTGTGGTGAAGCCGAGATTTTTGGCCCAATTTCTTGGTTTTCCGCCATGACCGCCATCTATCCACCCTGGATGCAGTGGTGTATCGACGAAGTTGCTACACTCTTTTTTCCATCACACGATTTGTTACTTTGACTTTAATATGCCTACCGTGAGTTGGGTTGCACTCCGCGAAGATGGTTGAGTACTATCATCTTTCGCAGCTTCTTAGCAGAATATACTGGCCTTCATAGATGGCAGTGCCTCCTGTGGTTTGTCGCAAGTCAGTGGTGAAATGAACGAAGCTGATAGGCTTCTGGACTTGGTGTTCTCTTCATGCGCCTGTAGCACTCTCGTCGAAAATCTATTGCCTTGGACACGGAAAGGGCACACACCATACATTCATTGGTCGGAGATCAGTTTTTTACGTATGAGAATAAGAAGGAACAAACTATGTTTGAAACTAGATGAGAACAGGTTTGTCATGACATTTATTTTTAGCAATCCTAATCGACTTGTGAACCAGCTTCTCTCTAGCTCCGGTAAATTCTTGTGGGATATCGGGGCAGGAGAAGAAATTCACCTGATTCGACGACAACGATTGTAAATTAACCTATAATTTAAAATCGATTCCACCCACCGATTTTATTTTGCAACCCCCAATGACCTTTCTTTAGTGTATTCTGTTGTCAGCAGATAACAACCATAAGTCGCCACCGGTGGGGTTCAAACCTTTGACCATGACTTCAGTTTATTTGAATTGCATAAAACTATACCGAACAATCCAAGCAACCGTACCTCGAAATAAATTCTTACTAATTACTAAATCGATAGCCTATCTACGAATATAATTTTTCACCTTTTATCTGCAATATATTTGTATCTTAATTGGGACACCATTCGCTGTGTGAATAAATTGAGATCGAGAGCAAATGGTACTCGTAAAGTATTGCGATATATGACGAACCTAATTACCATTGCAATGAAATACTAATTACCTGTAAAGTGGTTGGAAACATATATTTCATCCCCGTGATTCCTGTTCACTACAAATACTCATTTTAGCGAAATCGGTTTCATGGACAAATGTAATTTAAATTAGTGTCAGAGTCGAAAAGTATAATTGAGATGAGTTTTGGTCTTTTGAATATATTTTAATTTTATTGATTTACTTAATTGCATAGTCTGCTTTAGTTTGCACTTGAAAACTGTGTTATTTGAAAAACATTTCATTCTTTACTGAATTAGCATAATTGATGGGAGTCTGATTATTTAACCGAATTCAGCATTGTTTGTCCTGTTTGTGTACCAATTAAACTACTTTGAATATGATAGGCGGTGTTTTAAAAAAGAACAAGCTATATTCATCAGAATAATTTTCATTATCACTAATTGTTAATTAATAACGGTACTTTAAATCAAACTTTTCAAAAGTTCTCTTCTCTGGAAGGTGACTGAGTCCTCTTCCATTGACTCCCCACATCCATTCCGGGAGCTAGAAAAAATTAAAAAAGTCATAACGTACCTGGAGCCGACAATAAGTTAAATCACACAAAAGCACAAGGCGACATCTAATGCTGCAAAATTGTTGGTAGTATAACTGGACGTCTTACAAGACACAGGCCCTGACAGAATATAACAAAGAATTAAGGAGGCCCAAGAGGAAAACCTGGAGGAAATTTTGTGAGGAGATTGATGATCTACCTTTAATAGCAAGCCTCCAGAACGTACTTTTGAAAGATCACTCCAATGGTATCAGCCTCCTCCAGAGGACTAATGGATCCGATACCACCGACTCGGAAGAAACATTAAAACTACTCCTGGAAACACATTTCCCTGAGTACTCAGAATTAGAAGAACTCAGATGAATTCAGTCAACAAACGCGTGCTGTAGATCAACACGCCGACTGAGGAGCATCTCGGGCAAAATTTTTACGGCTGCGACAGTAAAGAGGGCCATTAAATTCTTTAATGGCCCTCAAATCTTCCGGTGGTGACGGCATTTTCCCAGCTCTACTGCAGCAGGGTCTAGATGATCTGTTGCCAATACTCATCAAAATCTTTAGGGCCAGCTATCAGCTCAGCTATATCCGCAATCTGTGGGGAGAAGTAAGGATAGCCTTAATACCCAGGGGGAGGGGGGCCATAAGCCTATCTTCCTGCCTTCTTAAGCCGATGGAGAAAATTATTGACCAACACATAAGGTACGGTGCTCTCAAAGACACGCCAACCAGCACGCATATCAAATAGGCAAATCAACCATAAACAGCTCTACACAGTCTAGTTGGAAAACTAGAAGACGCTGTTAATGGTAAAGGTTTTGCCCTCTGCGCGTTTCTTGATATCGAAGGTGCTTTTGACAATACGTCGTTCGAATCTATTGAAGGAGCTGCCATTGACAGAGGTATTGATCTGCCGACGGTCCGATGGATTGAGGTAATGCTGAGTAACCGGAACATCACGGCCAGGCTGGGGGAAAATCGGTAACAGTAAGGGCCACCAGCGGCTACACTAAGGGGGACACTTGTTATCGATGATCTCTTGTTTAAACTGACTGTTGCTGGCTATGCATGCCAGGCCTACGCAGATGACCTGGTTATTACCATCAAGGGAAAGCAGGGCAGAACTTTATCTGTAAAACTGCAAAACGCTCTCAACATGGTACAGTCCTGGTGTACTTGGGAACGACTAAAACCCTAGTAAAACAACCATTGTATCACTTACAAGAAAATGGAAGCTGAGGCTAGAGGTTCCTACTCTTGAAGGCACACGGATAAAATCCACAAGTGAGGTCAAATATCTAGGAGTGATTCTAGATCAAAGACTCACATGGAATCCTCACCTCAATAGAGTTATAGGAAAGGCTATGAATGCCTTATGGTCCTGTCGAAGACTCTTTGATAAAACTTGGTGCCTGAGGCCGAAGCAATTATAAGACCCATGGTCACCTGTCCAAAAACAGAACAAAAGACAGCCCAGTCTGAATTCAAAAAACTGCAGAGGACAGCATGTCTTGGAATCACGGGTGGCGTGCGCACCTTCCCTGTGGAGGCTCTATTAGACCTTCTCCCTTTACACCTAAAGAAGGAGGCTGCTCGAGCGCAATAAGGCTGCATGGTACCAATCTCCTCCAACAGGTCATCTGACTGGTCACAGGAAAATTCTTAAAGAATTCAAAGATGATCCTGTGATCAACTCAATCTTAGATGCCATGCTGAAAAGGCACAACTTTGATATACCATTCGAGCTGATCCTTGAGAGCAGAGATTATTGGCTTAACAAGATACATATCTATGAAAAGAGATCTCTGGTTTGGTACACGAATCGATCCAAGATGGAAGACAGAACGGGCGTTGGGGTATATGGACCCAGAATAAGGCTGCACAAGTCGCTTGGTTCTGAAAAACGGAAGCGCTGCTCTCACTTAGCATACCAGATTTAAGGCCCATAAGAGGACTCCTTACTATTCACTGCCCCTTGGGCTATCACCTAAAAAATATGGGGCTAGCTGAAGAAGATACCTGTCGTTTCTGTTTGAAAGCTTGATTGGGTGGCTTAAGTCTGAATCAGCATCATGTCACAAAAGATCATCTTGGTCGGAGTGACTTAAGGGTGATTTAGTCCTTTGCAAAATTATATACGTTCAAATACATACGAACCTTAGGACTTGCTAATGATATAATAGTAATCTGAGGCTAATTAAGATAAAATAAAACGTATTGATGCTGTAACCGTGCACGTACCCTAGAGAAAGACTTTTGTCGTGAAATTAAGATAACTCCGCTGAATAATTAACAATTTCTGCTATTCCCATTACATAGTGCGAGATGTGCCCTATTGAAGGATATAGACCTGTTAATGGTATCGCGATGATTACACCCCTCATTTAGGACAGAAACGTTTATCCATTCCCACTACAAGGCAGCGACAATTTGATTACATTGGAAATTGCAATAACTCAAAGGTTTGTGGCTTCTGTGGTGTGACAGATGTTATTATTGTCTGGAATTGCAATTTGTTTGGGGTTTTCAAAAGCTGAAAAGTAATCGGTTCACAGTGGCATATCCTTTATAATCCTGCAATAATTCATAAATCCATAATGTCATTATCTAATTGACTGATAACACCAATGGTATTGCAATATTTCGAATAAACTACAACAATTTTTAATAATTTACATTCTGTGGCAAAAATTATGGATAGCAGACACGATTTAAATATGCATATGGAGATGGTATTGTGGCAATGAACAGCTGGCGAGAGTTATATTTATGAAACCATAAATTATTGCTTTTTTACTCATTAATAAATATATCATACGAACTGTTAACCTTAAGCAAATGATATAGGTCGTATCCTGGTTTTATTTTGCATATTGCCTTAATTCTTTATGAAATGCAATTAGTAGAGGAAGTAAATAAATAAGTGGATACTGGTGTGATGACTGGCTGGGAGTTTTTCAAGAGAGAATAAACAGCATCGAGTACGAGGTGAATTAAATATAATACAATTTACACAATTATAGAAATGTCGGTTTTTAACGATCGAAACATAGCTTCTCGGTTGATATTAATAGAGTTCTCAGGGGAATTTACTAGTGAATCAAGAGTATGCGAAATCAAGGGTGTTGTCGTCAGCGAAAATACGAATAGGGACGAAAGTGAGAGATAAAAAGGTCATTAATAAAAGGAAGAAATAAAGTTGGTAAAACAAGTGAACCCTGAGGTAGACCGATATTTATTTCTCTTCTAAAAGTTTCCTGAATTCACATGAATCCAATGCGTTATGGCTTGCCTCACTTTATGCTCGATCATTGTGCCGATAATCTTTTCGAGAAGGATACCATTAAAGGCTCCTTCCACATCAATGATGATAGCCAGCGTAGATCGCCTGTACAGAAAGCTATTTTCTATAGAGAAGAATATTTCGATTGCCTCGTGGAGTGATGCCACTACAAAAAAAATGCTCTTTGTATAAGCCCGGCATGTTGTTTCATGGTATAAGTGATCTCAATTACCATCACAAATACGTGAAAAAAACGTTTTTAGTAGGAAAGAGGTCTTATATCTTTAGCTGTTTAGTGGTTTGCTCGCCCAATCTGGAGTATAAAGAGCAGCTTCTCCTCCTGCCAGGATTTCGGGATATAGTTGATCCTAAGATCGACTTTAAATATTGTAATTTGCCCGCCAGTTTGCAGATCTTCAGCTTTTTGAAAAAGGTGCCGTCCTGGCGGGGAATTTACACGACTTAAATGAGTTTATGGCCCACGTGACCGTGCTGGCCGTAATGAAGCTTATCGAGTTCTCCTTGAGAGTCTCGTTGCTTTTGAGTGTGGGACTTCTCGTGTTTTTGTCAAAAGCCGAAACAGTTGGGAAAGTATTCTTTCATCAAAATGTCTACTATAGAATCTACCCGTATCCTGTTTTTATTTTGAATGAATTTCGGCGGTCTGCGTATGTCTTTGAAAGGAATTTTTTCAGGCTTGTCAAAGCGGAGTTTAGATACTAGTGTGCTGAAATATTTCACCCAATTCACTTTGTTGAGGTTTCTATAGAGAGCCGTTTGGCCAACAGTCAACTTAAGTGAACGTATTTGCCGGCAAAAAGAGAAAGAGACTTCCTCTGAGACGCGCCAGTTTTGATGGGGTTATGAGTTATAGGTATAAAATAATTTTAATTTTTTATTTTTTTTTGTCATGTAGCCAAAGCCCAGGGGACAACCCTGTTCTTTGGTTACTTCGGCCGGAAATCAATGCGGAAACTTGCATATCATGTTTTCTACATTCCCGCGAGCTACAGCCCAAATACGGAGTAGATTTATTTAATTTTTATTAAAAACTCACGTGCAGGCCGAGACTCGAACCCTGGGTGATCGTGCGTTTCCACCAATTGATCCAACTCCGTCTCGCTTCCTTTAGTTAGTATATGTAGGTTTATTGATAAAAGGAATTCAAGGAATGACTTACCAGTGGTGTTTCATTGCGTACTTAGAAAGTAGGAATAAGCAGCAAAATCAGCACGGGTTTCTGAAACTCTGTGGAAGCCAAAGCCGACCACAGCCGTTCTCATCTGTCACAACTGTCAGTACCTTAATTTTTACAGAGCAAGACTGTAAAGTTTCCTGAACGATGAAACCCCAGTATCAACGAAGAATACTGGGAAAATTACGGTGGAAAACCGTAAAGCCGATTATGCCGTTAAAAATAGTGAATTAGGGGGTAATTTTCACGTGTCACAACAATTTTACGGTGCTGTTCCGTAAAAAGAAGGTACACTGTCAAAAAAGTTTCCTGATACGTATATCATCAACTTTCAAACAGAATTTACTCAATTTTCGAAATATCAAAGTGTTCTTTGAATAGATTTCTAAATTCGGCTGTGCTCCTTTTAAGTTACTTTTGCTACAATTGGGCAAACAAATGCTCGTTTGATTTAATTAAATTGCTTTCTATTATAAATTCTAAAAGGTTTTCAAAAGTCAGTTTATACACCTTCATTTAAGGGATTCATTTGTCGCCATTATCTCGGATTTTATCAAATCACTTCAATTGCCAAAGAGGATTCAAAATTCACAGCGTGAACATTTACTTTAATTAAAGTCTTCAATAGATTTATGTTCTTATGTATTCAAGTGAGATTGTTTCCCACGAAAACAGGGTGCTTCTAAAATAAAGAGTTGAACGCTGATTCTGATGTAGTAATTAATTTAATTAAAGTCTATTCCATTTTTATTAGTAGTGCAAGTGTTTCTAGTAAATTGTCAGCCCTTACGAAATATCAAATGAATTTCTGGGCTAAAACTGGAACACTCGCAATACGAAAGAAACACCAATACTCCAACTGTCTTGGACTTACCTTATTCATTTCTACTAAGCCGTAAAAAGACTGGTTCGAAACAAAGCCCTTCTATGTACCTGTTTAGCTTCTATTGAAAACTAAATATTGTCAGTGTCCTCATATCTTGTCATTGTTTCCTTGCAGACTGCACTTACAGTCATAATGGATGAGATATTCCCTTCTGTTTCGTTGGGATACACTATGCGATTTGTTTTTCTTAAGCAAAACACATGGTCAAGGCGACTTTGCTATTATCTTAAAAGGCACTACCGGTGCCCCTGACCCACAAGTAATAGTCTGTCTACTGTTGAGAATTAAATGATATCAAGGTTGCAGAAGAAAATGGTCCCCAGCTGATTTTAATTACATTTTGACAGATTTGAAGTGTCAACAGAGTAAATTAGTTGATAAGGGGAGAATGGAAACTTTTTCTATTTTCTAGGGATTAAGTAGAAATTAGTTTATGGAAAATTAATAGAAGCAGAGTTGGGAAAAATAGGGTGTGAAAGAGTTTAAAACAGAACCTGGGTGCCCCTACTCTCTACTTCTTGCTGGTCTTTGTAACCCTTTAAGTGATACTAGGATTAAATGATTAAGATTGCAAATGGACCTTCAGCTAAATTCTGAACCACTCGACATAGTTATTTACAAACAAATGTCTAGTACTTCGGATTTTAATATTTTCACTATATAAGAGGACCTAAAATTTTATCTATTGTAAAAGATGTGCGTACCTACCCAGTAGGGGAGCATGAGTCAAAAAAATACTTTTCACATATTTTTGAATTTTAAACCCTTCACAGTGGCGTTAGTAAGTTTAATATTCGGGTACGACATGAGCTCAAAAAAATTCATCTCACTTAGCTCACTTTCAAGTTTGGTCGCTTATCAAAAATTGTTGCAGCTCGGATGGCATGTGTTATCACCATCAGACTACCACTTGTTTCAATTGTTGCAAAACGCCTCATCAGGATATCAAATCGTTCTTGAAACACCACAGATGTGGTCTTCGTCTCCTCTATACACAATATAATTGATATGCAGAGTAAAGTCAATTTCCTATCAAGTTTTACCCCAAGGTCAGTTACAGACAGCAAGCGATGAAGGCCATTCCTCGCAAAACTATAGTCAAAAATTTATAAATCACGGTTCCTCACATTTCTCAAAATTGAGATGTAAGCCATTGTGCTCGCACCACTCCACAAACGTGTCTAAGTCCTTTTGAATGAGAGCGGCGTTGCCACTGCCCTTAACATAGGAAAAGATCTTCATGTCGTCAGCGTAGAACAGAACAGATTCCATACCAGATGGGCAATGTCATCAATGGCAAGAATGAATAGTAGAGGGCCGAGATGACTACTTGTGGCACACCAGATGAAGCTCTGAAAATTCTTGATGTAGTGCAACGGAGCGCACACGATATGTCCTGTCTTTTAGATCAAGAAGAAATCCAGGCGATAAGAACAGGGGGAAACCCAGCCTCGTGAAGGAAGCAAATTCCATAGACGAATCGCATGAACAAATAGGAACGCTCAGACATTTGAGTGTTGAATCTACGCAGTAACAATTTAAGACATCTGTTCGACCGTAAGAATTGCAAGTGCTCGCTAAGATAGTCAGGTATTTTTATTATATTCTTATTAATGTAGAAAACATAGTGTCCTAATATTAAGATAGACACCGAGTGGAAAATCCAATATAGTCGTACGATGAGCTGACATATGGTCATGACGTCGTCATTCAAAAATAAAGCGGGTATAATCACTTAATGCAACCTCATGTTTGTGTAACTAGGGCATCCGTGGATGGGAAGACAAGACCGCAAAAAGTGAGGAACTATTAATGATTTAATGAATTTGAGACGCATATTCGTTGACAGATACCTTCCAAAAAGCTTTATTCTTCGCAATCCGCCATACACTTTAGACAACATCGCTTCAAGGTGGTCACAACAATTCATCCTGGCATTAATTATCACCCCCAGGTCCTTAAATTTCTCAACTACATTCCGTGGTACATCATTAGCATGATAGGAAATAAGCCTGAGAAGATGGGCACTCCGCAGGAAATCAACAACACATTTGATTTAAATTCATTCAATTTTAAACCATTTGTATTGCACCACGAATGTACATACGTCAAATCTGCGTTTATTCTTTATACACAATCTTCTGCAAGACCTCTAGGACAACTCAAGTAAAGCCGTACATTGTATACGTACATAAGTACTTTAGCTTGCCCAATATCCCAACTATCAATCAGCCACTAAAGAGAAGTGGAACCAAGATCGATCCCTGTGGAACACCAGATGACGCCGACAACTCGGAAGAATACACATGACCAACCTTTACTTTTTGTGTCCGTCGGCATAAGAAATTAGTAAGCAGAATCAGAGCGCTAGAGGAGAAGTGATACTGTGATGATAGCTTCATTAGTAATTGCTCATGAAGCGCATTATTAAAAGCCTTGGAGAAATCAAGGAACACATTTCATTTTCCCAACAATCCACTATTATCCAAGTAGGATTGCATTTGACTGAAAGTTTCTCAAGTGCTTTTGCTAGAAAACATAACAAACTAATCGGACAATAGTCCTCAGGCGCTGAGGATATCCGTTTTTTCGGAATTGGGACATCCGTTGCACTTTTCCAAGATTTAGGGAACTGCGAGGTCGTTAGGGAAAAGTTAAAAATATGAGCCATGTATTGTAAAATTTGGGGGTAGAGAAGTTTTATGAAACGCGGCAGGATATTGTCAGGCCCAATAGCGTTAGATTTTATAGATGAAATAGCATTGATGATTTCGTCAAATTCGACGCATAGGAAACTAAAGCCATAAGACGATGTTTCTGTAAACTGAAATTATTCGGTGCTGAGTTAGTTGAAGATATAAAATACTGGTTAAACTCCTCAGGATCAACGTAATAAATTCCACTTTTATCCTGCTTATGCACTCCTAAGTAAATATTTTACGGCCATTATTGAATAAATTAAAAATATGTTCAGCAACAGCAACATTATCAAATGGAAGATTTTAAGCCTGAACTGAAATAGGCGAAAACCTCAACGGACGAATAAAATCAATAAGAGAAATATCAAATTACAACAGAAAGCAGTACGGTAAAGTTGGCGAAATTTTTTTTAGATGAACAGCATTCAGAGTTCACATACCCTCAAGCACAAACCCTCAAAGTTCTCATAGTTACGCTTTGATTGATGTAATCTTTCAAGATAATATCTTTTGGGAACAACAGAGATATCCGTAATAAATTTTACGTAACGTAACGAAATGGAAATTATATGACTATTGCCTAACCATGCCTATTCATGGAGGCGAATTGATTTATATTTCAAATCCTCCGAACCCAATCCTTAAGCACTGGCTGCAACTCAATTTAGTAGCTCTGGACTGGACAAGTTATATAACTCATCCCGGACACAAACGGCGTTGAATGAATAAAATTTCTTAAGATTATGGGTTTCATGTTATGAAGATAACAAGAATATGACATTTCCTGACAATGTCTTAAAATGTTGTACAACTCTTTTATGCCACCCATCATGCTCCAGAGTTAAGTGGAGTATAGAAACCACATTTGCCTTATCCATGTCCTACTTCTTTATCCACATATTTTCCCATTATATCGTAGAAATTCTGTAGAGTAAACAAGTACTTCGTTGTTCTTCTGCCCTTGTTTGGTCCATAGAACTTTTGAGTTGCCTACAAAGTCTCGTTGTAATGAAAATACTTTGCAGCACAAAAAGGCCGGATGCATTTGACGTGAAATTTCGTTCCATTGGACATTGATTATGCAAAATTCCTTCAAAATTGTTTCAACAAGTATTTTTTGAAAGATAGGATGCTTTTGTTGAAGGTAAAACAATTGAAACGGTTCTTTTGTAAGAACTCTGCTCTATTAAATTTGCGCATAACTCAGGAAAATTCATGCAATACTTGACCAGAATTAATGGCATTCCATAACTTAACCATTTACTATTCCTGGTATTCCGATCTGACTATGCGTTGTGTATGTTATTCAAAGGCTTAATTGCTAAAAAAAATATAAGTAGTCTTACCATAACAGCTATCACTTTGAAGATTGTAGTAAGAAGATATATGGCATGTCGATTTTTGCAATTTCTAATGACGCCTTTTTTAAACATTTTAATAACATCGCCTTTATTCCACTTGATGAGATAGTTTTCCGGTTTCCCAACATTCGTAGATTAGAGAGAGATATTTTCTATATTGATGAATCCAGTCATCGCTATGAAAAAATTAAAAAGTTTTTGCGCTAAAGAATACGAATTAGAGCTAAACCTTTGCCAAACAGCGTTTCCTTAACATCCATTGTCCGGAGGTTATTATCAACGAAGAGCTTCATAGACTCACATGAAGATGGGGTAGATATCGGTATTCGAAGACGAACGTGGCAATAGTTGGACCTTACATACTAAGAAAAGGACGCCTAAGAAAAACATCGAAATGGACAACCGCGCAACAGGAGAAGAACCATAGAAAAGGAAGTCACTCAGGTTCAAAAAACGTGGCAGGAGTTAACCGGAACAGGTGGAGAGTCGGAGTGTTATCTGTGCGGAATATTATAAACCAATCGTTAAAAGCAACTTCAACCTTACATCTACAAACAGAGTCGAATGTCGGAAAAACTAGGCTTCCATACAAGAACTGAGGCACCAAAAGAGTTCAAACAGGCCTCAAATGTAAACCTGTTGGTAGGATATCAGCAAAAAGCCATATCCTTCGTAACTCACCATATATTTTACCAATCTAGTCTTGACTTCAATGATCACAATATACCAAATTGCTATTGAATCTTACACCCTAGTTGAAAAAATTATCAACAAAAGGTATTGTAACATGATTGAGTTGGACTGAAAGAAATTCATACAGGTTAAGAAAAGAGTTGTAAAGGACCACACACACTGTGATTTACTTGAGTTGAGAAGAAGCTGATTATCTACAGGTCAATTGCTAATTTCTGCGAGTTCAGCACTAATCATGTCGATGCAATCCTCGATTAATCCAAGAGGTAGTCATAAATACATTTTGTCTTCATCAGCAAAAAGATGTAAATTAACATCATATATAGATTAAAAATGAATGGACATGGTACTGACCCCTGTGGTATCCCGTTGAGCAAGGGTAGGAAGGAGAAAAAACCGTTACACATTTTCACCATAGGTCCGAGTCGTCCTTGACTTTACCCGTTTGACATTTCCTTCATTTTTGGCCACCGGAGGCATGCGCATTACACGGTTGAATCACTTCAGTTTTTGTGAAAGCTCGGAGGATTTTGTATTTTAGCTCTGCTCCAAAATAGTGTAAGTTAAGTTGTATTTCTAATAAACGACGTCACCGAAGTAGACTTACTTCATCCACATTTTACAAAGTCCCCCAAGATTATTCCTGCTTAATTTGCACTCTTCTAAAAGCACCTTAAAAGCACATAAGACAAAGAAATTGTTCGATAATTTAAAAGGTATTTTAAGTGAGATCCTTGAACTTTTTATAAATAACATCAAACAACTCGTAGCACGGATATTATTTTTCTAGTCCCAGCTGAAGTATACTTCTGCTTTGATATCAATTCATCGAAAATACATACTAAGAAACCTTTTTTAAATCCTCAAACCATTTCAATTTATGTCCTACTATCGCGTATGGAGCGTCACGATGTTTTCAATTCTAACCAACACCTCCCCCCACCATTCAAACGAAAATCTAAGAACGTACGTTTGGGATACACGTAAATTGGCAATAAATGTGTAAATTAAATGAAAGCATGAATGAAATTGAGATGAAATATACGAGAAATCGAGCTTTACTGCCATTTCCAGTGAATAAGTATCCATTTCGGAGTAAACACTTGGAGATCGCCTGTTTCTATAGATTCCCATTACAATCCACTTGATTTACGCTTGTTACCCATAAGTTCGGAAATTTTATCCTGTCAGCTGTTCGCAATATTTCAACGAATAACTTCTACAGAGATCATGAAAATCGTTCTGCAACGATGGGTTGATAACAGCACTCAAGTGTTTAACAGAGCGAGATGCTCTTGAAAAGTGAGAAAAGCCAATGCAAGAAGAAATGCAGGTGAATTACAAGTTCTTGGAAACGTTAAGCCTCGGATTCTAGAATTTCTGCCCAAGACATTGGACAACAAATTTCTATTCTGACCGATAGAGAACCCTTTCCAGAACAAGTTACCTGAAGTTGGCATTCATTCATTGAAATCCCCTCGTTTCATCCCTAACCCTGGATGCAATTCGAGTGGAAAATTGTAACTCAAAGGAGGAAAAAAATATTTTAGAAAAGACAAAAAATGGCAAACTTTCTGTAGCGATGAATAGCATTTTCACGTAATAAGCTGCGATGGGAAGTGGTTAGATGCTCGTAATATCTTTTCATGTGGAAACGTCTTAACGGTATATGACCTATAAGTAAGACGACTTGTACACGTGCTCTAGAGTCACGTGTAAAGAGATTTTCTCCTATTTCGCTTGGCACAACAATGGATTCGTAAGTTCAAGATATATGGGCACATCTAAATTTGGCATTGGCATGCATCCAAACGTTGATAAACAATTTTTTGAGGGGAAAATATTTTTCAGGATAGCGTAAGATAAATGTACTTTGACTTTATTAACTTTCTACTCTGCTAAATCTTATATTTAGCTCAATTTGGATGAGACCTTAAGAGCTAAGCTTCTTAGAGAAATGCCTAATTACTAATTAACATAAGAGGGTACTAATGAGGATTAGAAATTACTTCATCGATGCGAAAAAATGTGTAGTGTCTCCTTAAATTAATTGAAAAGCAGTACTTTAAACCTACGAACAACGCAATAGCGTATGAAATATCTGTAAGGCTACAATAAAGCGTTTATACCATTATTATTGCAAACAGTGTTGGGGCAAAGTTTTGCTTACAAATAAATACAAAAACAAATGACAAAACATAAGAATTCCACCAGAGACCTAGAATATCCGATACTTAAATATATGGTCCATTTCCTTGAAGGTTTTCTAGTTATGTATTAGGCTACCATCAAATCTGCCGTTTTCTTCGAATCCAGGTTCCAGTGCAGAGCTTACTGGAAACTATTATTGCGTTACATACATACATATCTCCAATTTTTATGAAATTTTTCGAAAAATTGCTGAACCCTCTGTAAGGCACCTATAGCTAGATCGAATCATGAGAAATGTTAAGGTATACGTCGCACTGATATCTGCCAGAAAAAAAGCAACATTCCTGATATCGACAAAATCATCAAGATCATACATAGAAAAGGGAAAGTAAAAGATTAATGTTTCTCTTAAAAGATAGCAAGCGACACAACGTGTCTTAAGCCTCGTTTCCATTCATATAAATTTTCAAAGCCAACAAATTTATAATCTGTTCCAAAAAGATTGGCAGTATACGCTCTTCTTCTTGATTTCTCGAAGGCTTTCGACTCTATCGACCATAATATTCTTTTCCTCGTAATTGCTATTAATCATAAATTTAGTTCGTTTGCTATTACGTTGATTGAGGCGTCTATCTCTGGTCGTCAATAACAAGTGAAAGTAGATAAAAATTATTCGGGTAAAATGCTAGTTCTGTGCTGGGCTCCTGAGAGTTCTGTGCTTGGTCCCTTATTGTTCAGTCTCTTTATAAATGACTTCTTCAATTTTGATTCACATGTATGACGTGCAGATGTATATATTTAAGCAGATCTATTGGGCTACTCGGGGATTGTATCGAATTAAGAGAGTGGTCTTTGGACAACTATTTATTGAATAATCCTGTCCAATCGGAGTGCATTTTCTTCTATACTGGCAGTTATTGAAGGTCCCACCTTTTTTTCTGAATGGCTTAATTTTTTCAGTCCTTAAAAAGGTAGGAATAGTGTTAAACTCCGAAATGAAGTGTTGTGATAATGTCAGATTAATGTTTGGTAGGGTATATGCTGGATTATTTTCCTATCATTTTCCTATGCATCCATCCCTCTTCCTCAGCACGCTGTTTCCACGATTTCAACTCAGAACATTTTCTGATTTTTCGTCGTGGACGCGGGTTGCTATATCAAAAGTATGTAAATATAAAAAGTTTCTTGATGAACCCATAACCATTTATTAGGGCTTTTTTTATTAAAAGCTGTGCAACATTAAACCAAAAATATATACATATTTGAAAATAAATAATTCAAAACAATTTATAATAAGTAAATTCAAGCATTTTTACAAATCTACTACTAAAAGATATAATCTGGCTACACTAAATGTACTTTCCGACCATTCCAGTCATTCGAATTCGTATTGCGTCGGAGAACTTTGCATGTAAAAACACCTACCACCTACCACTGAGTGCTGATCATTGTCGGTCGTCCACAATCAATAATGAAAACGACCGATATTAGTGTCAAATCCATACTTTTCGGGGGCTGTTACTCCCGATGCCATAATTGGTGATAAGACATCCCAAGGGGTGATGGTGGGAAGGAAGAGGCATAAATAATCGAAAACGACAGATAGTGTCGAATCCATAGTATTATATGTCGCTGAGATAAATAATGACATGGCTTGCAAATTTCGGAAATAAAGGTTGGGGGAGATGGTATTTTTTGACATATTTTTGGGCATAAATCAAAAACTAATTCTTAAAGCAAGCCCTTTCCAATGATACTCAAAATCTTCGGACCAAAAAGAAGAGTTTATGTACAACAATCGGGCCAGGAACAAAAGTTCTCGTAGATACAAGCCCGGACGCAAACACGAACAACTAAGCATTGGAGCTATAAACAGATCGCATTCGTAGCTCATTCCTGTATTAAAACATTGAGAAATTCTATTTTCTCGCAATACATTTCTGGATATTATTAAGGTCCCACTTTGAAATTTGGTTGAGGTGAACCTACAAATGTACTAAACATGTGGTCACAATTTTTATTCAAGGTGCGATGTTTCAAAGAAAGACTTTCTTTTGTACATATTCCTTTTGCTGCAGTAGAGAGTTTGATATGCGTCAATGACTTCAGTATTTCTTTGTTCTTTTGGTTGTGTGAGTGTGCAGTTAGTATTGTGGTGCAAAGAATGCTTAATCTATGGCGTAAAAAAAATTCAACAAAATAAAATAGTGCCTTGGAATACTCCTTGGAGGTAAAATGGCCGAACTATCATGTTTTCCGGACTTGTATCTAGAGTAGTCTGTCTTTGTGCCAACTATGTAGTATTATACCGTTTCTGTCATGATGTGGGAACACTTATCATCACAGGAGTTGCAGATCTTATCAGGTAAAATTATAAGAAAAGAAGACTTCAAACGGATTTTAGAGAAAAACGCTGTACGCTCATAATTACGCCTAACTGATTTGAATTTATTTTCAGGATAATGATCCAAAACACTCTTCCCACATCTATCGGAATTATCTTGCACAAAAGGAAAGATATGGATGACTTCAGAAAATGACCTGACCAGCTCCACGACCTAATCGTAATCCTGTCCAACTTTTTTGGGATGAACTAAATCTTGAGATGAGAAAGCACTGCCCTACGTCGAAGGAATATTTTTAGGAACTTTGCAGAGTGATTGGGACGTAATAAGAGGAGATAAAATAAAACACTTAATAGATAGACTTCCTTAGAGTAGAAGAAAAAACAAAAACAAAATTTTACCTGTGTGTGCCCGACGTTGCTCGGACTTTTGGTGAGTGGCGTATCCGAATATTTTTTCATGTCACTATCTTTCAACACCCTGGGATGCTAGGTGTTTCTTAACCTTATAGTATCCAACAATATTTAGAATGTGATTGTTCAACTCAGGGATCCCGAAAACTACGAATTTGACATTAACATCGATTGACCTTGATTATTTGTTTCTGTCCCTTCCTTCCTTCCCCCACGAGTTCGGGTGTCTTACTACCGTAGTATCTAACGACATACGACACTAATATCGTTTCAATTATTTGTGCATACATATGACATCAGTCGAACCTTATTCGGTCAACCCTTTGGAGTTGGACGGAATTGGATCGATTGGTTAAGCGGCACGACCACCATGCCATTGTTCCTGGGTTCAAGACCAGGTCTCCCTGTGGGTTTTTTAAATACGAAATTAAAAAAAATCCACTCCATCTCTGGACTGTTTTCTAGGTCGCAGCAATACAATAAGAAGACATTCAAGTTTCCTCATTTCCCTTACCCTAATCCCTTCCGGCCAAAGCCATGCTAACGCAACAAATGGTTGCCCCCTAGGCTTTGGCTACATCGTAAAAAACGGGGGGCCAAAAACTGCTTCCTGTGGTTGTCGAGAGCCAGGCAGATGCGGTGGAGTATGGTTTCCTCTTTTTCCTCGTCTTGCAAACTTCTGGTATCCTGCAATAGTCAGGTAAGCGAAATGAAATTCAGAGGTCCAGGTATTCCGAAAAGGTACCCCCCCCCCCCACTCTGCCCTCAAATTTTGAACCGTCAGTGTAAATATGCATTGACTTTCCCCATTGAGGGGTACCTTTCTCCCACTTCGACCTGGTCGGGAAACAGGAATCAAATTTCGGTTTGAAGAAAACCTTGGATGTGGTAAAAGCAGTGTTTGTTGCAACTCTACCGTCCAGGATTTTGGAGTATCCGTAGTCAGTGTGTTTCCAAGCCTAGACTGAGTTGAGCCTAATGGCAGGCGAGGATGCGAGGATCCAAAAAAAGATCCACAGGAGGTATAGAATAGTATTGCAGTGTGGTTCCTGGGGCACCTGTTATTAGTAGTGCTGCCATCCTTTGAACTTTTGTGGTAGGTCAATTTGTCCAGTGCTGGCCACCACACGACAACCACATAAGTGAGAATGGGTTGTATAACACTAGTACAGAGCCAGTACACAATACGTGGCTCCATACCTCATCTTTTACCTATTGCCCTTTTGCACGAGTAGAACGCTATTGTAGCTTTACGTACTCTTTGCGATATTGGCTTCCAGCTAAGTTTCCTATCTAGAACAAGACCTAGATATTTAACTTGGTTACCTAATTTCAACCTAACTCCATTTAGTATAGGGAGTTTCACAGTCGATAGGAACTTGGGAGTTTCACAGGGATCTATACTTGGACCTCTTCTTTTTGATATATTCAAAAACGGTTATGTTATTAAACATTATAAGCATCATCTTTATGCGGATGATGTCCGGGTGTATATATCTAAGCCGTTGGGATTGATTGAAGACTGTGTCGACAAATTAAATGAAGACCGATTTTCTATTTTCGATTGGGCGAAGTGCAATAATCTAACTATAAATACAACCAAGTCTGATGCGATCAATGTTTTTAAAAACAAGTTGGGAACGTCTTGCTTTCCGGAAGATATCATGAATAACTCGAGTATTCCTTACGTGGACCAGGTAAGGAATCTTGGTATTGTCTTTAATAAAGTTTTGTTGAATGTTTGCTTGAGCGCTACTATGTATTACAATTATCAAGCTATTAACAAAAATTATATTGACAAACTGTAGAACCAAAGTATCGGGCGCGATGACCCACTTAATTATTTTATTTGACATCAATATCTTTCAATATTGATGAAAGATAAGTTCGGTGCTGATTATATTGACAACGTAGGAATTACGATATCGATTTTTTCCTGAAAGAAAATAGATATTTTCGGTTATAATTCAGCTCTAAATTTATATACTCATATAAATTTTGAAAAATCTGACCTTGCCACCTCTACAATTAACAGCTTTTTCCGGCATTTATAGGACCTATAAAATTGTTAATTGACAGCCAACAGCAGCCACACAAGAATAACGCTTCAATGTCACCAACATACTAAAAAATCCTTCCAAAAGGTGTACAAAATCGATTTCCTTATTTTATTTCGAAAATAAACTGCTCTTTAACTTCGAAGATAAACGGCACCAGATTTTCGCTCTATAAAAGTACAAGTACAATCGTAAAAGCAAAGTATTCTATTGAAATGATAACCTCAAGCCGAGGAGAAAAGTCATTATTTCAGGCACAATTTAGTCATGTTTATTGTCGAAAAGTATGTTGTTTTCATTATAACTCAGCTTAAGTACAAGAGCACATGTTTTGTCATCTTTGGTGGCTTTCGAGGAGAATGAAAATACCACGAGTCTGTACTTTTAGGGAGTCCCTATAAACTTTGATAGCGAAGTAAAAAACCAGTCATTCAGAAAATTAATCAAATTAAATGAATATAAGGTAAAATATTTCTTGTCGTCAAATTTATTTGTCCCAACTTATTTGGTATCAGTTGGAGCTGCGACTGAAAAAATGAAAATCATTTTAAGATTCTTTTGTAATCGACAAAAGGAAGTTAAACGACGAAAACGAAGTTATTAAATTTTCAAGCCTTAAAAATGTTTCAGTAATGCTCCATCCACAATGACGATCTTGCCAATTTAATTGGCCGGCAGCCTTTTAGGAGCTATTCTTATTATACGAGGGTTGCTACTTAAGTTTTGAGATAGACAAATAAAAATTAATATTTATAATCGAAAATGGCTTTATTGTTTTTCAAAATATTTTCCATGAAGATCAATTCACTTTTGCATGCGTTTGAACCAATTTTCGTATCACTTTTTCCACTGCGATTGAGGTACCTCCAAAACACGAAACGTTACGGCGCGTTACAAGGGTGGGGAGGGGGTCAGAAATCTTCAAAAACTGCGTTACGTAATATTTGAACAGCCCCCCGTGTCCAATTATTCCGAAAAAACCGGCGACCATTTGCTTCAAATTGATTTGTGCGAGAACAACTTATGTTGGATTTGGCTCGTCTTGAAAGACCCATACAGTCAATTGTTGCTTAATTTCGGGTTCATATGTATAGATCTAGGATTCTTCCCCTGTCACGATCTTATAGACGTCTTTTGAAGCACTGCGATTGAATGTTTGTTAACATTTCTTTGCCCCAATCGACACGAGCCTTTTTTGAGCGATTGTCAAATTATGCGGTATCCAACGCGTACAAATCTTTTTGACGGACAAATGTTCATGCAATATTGAATGTATGCGAGTGGAACTAATGTCCAGACATGCCTCAATTTCACGGTATGTCACATGACGGTCTTATAATATCAGTTCACGCACAGCAACGATTTTTTCGGGCACAACAATCGATTTAGGACGACTTTCACGAAATTTATCCTGTAGCGAAGTGCGACCACGATTCAATTCGGAAAACCACCGAAATACGGTGGCTCAAAGTGGTGCTTCATTACACTGTTGTTGGTTTAACCACGTCGAAATTCATAGGAAATCAGTCTCGTAGGACAAAATATAATAATAATATAATAATAACAATTGAGAATAACAAGGGACCAAGAATAGAGCGTTGGGGTACTCCACTATTGACATCTAGAAAACCAGACGATTTACTGTCTCAAAATACCTTTTGTTGACGAGAGGTGAGATAGGCCCATATTAGCTTACATGCAGGTCCAGAAAATTCGAAATATTCAACAAGTTTGTGAAGTACTTTTGAGAAATCAAGAAGAACCAGTAAAGTAGATCGAATCTCTAATATCATTCGAAATTTTCACTAAAGCTGTAGAACAACTATGATTGGGCCTAACACCAGACTGCCATGGTGATAAGAGATTGTTCTTGTCAAGATAACTAAGAATTTGCTTATGTAGTAACTTTTCAAAAACTTTAGAAAGGAAATGGAGAATGGATATAGGGCGGTATTCAGCGGAACTAGTGGGAGGTTTAAGAATTGGAATAACTGTAGAAAGTTTCCAAAGAGATGGGAAGAAGCAGGTAATAAGAATAGTGTTTAATAAATTAGTAAGAAAAGGAATTAAAATAGGCAAGAGAGCATTGATAAATTTTCTAACTCAATTGGCGCTATTAGTAAAAATCAAAATTTCCATCACTGACCTCTACAAGCTACTGGTCCCAGAATTAGCACCAAAAACAGATGTTGCCTAGCACAGGAATTCCACTAAGTAAAAAAGGGAATTATACCGGCGTCGGGCACAATTGCAGTTGTCATCAACCAACATTATTTTCTCAAACTACGTTTCGCATTCAAGCAGAGCCAATATCTGTCAAGTAGCTACTCCTCTTGGCTACCATATTCAAAATCAAGCTATTATAATTTCTCACAAACTGTACACATGTACAGCACACGTGTGTTCACAATAAATCAATTCTAATCAAAATGTCCAGCTTGAATGCAATCTAGCATGACGCAACATCACCAATTTAATCTTGCGTACACCTTAAGGCTTAAATCTCTCTGGCAAAGAGCTTGAATATTTAAATTCCAAATATTCAAGCACATACCAGATGAATCAGTTCATCATCGACACAATTAAAGCCACCACATTTCTACATCAGCACAATCCATAGACCACATTTACTCTACTCTCTATAGGCGCTATTGATCACTTATTCATCAAGTAAACATTGTCGATAGAATGAAATCAATTTTCCTGCCATGTCTGTCTATTCTGACATGAAATCGTTTTCAAATTATTGTTTTTCTTCTCGTCACACTGTTGTTGATAATTCGATTAATTTCGAATTTCTGATGATTGTTTTCATGAAATTTTTATAAATTTATTTAATCGAACAATTGCCGAAAACGACAAACAATTTCATGGCAGTTAAGGTGATTGCTTTTTTTTCATGTGAAAGCAAGCAAAAAGCTATGAGGAAAAGGAAATTTTTGAAAGGTTTTAAAAGATTTGAAGATAATTGGAGTAAGTCGAACATATGATTTCGAGCGCATTGTTGATAAAAGCATTTAACTTGTTAGACCAATTAGATGTGCTTTCTGGTCTAAAGAGTTTAGACCAGTTAATTAATTTATTAAATATCGAAATAATCGTTTTCTCAAAATTTCAACAATTTCGTAAAATGGTCTAAATATAGCAATTTAAACGATTTGTAACATAGTCAATGAACATTTGAACTTAAATTTGCACGAATCTACCAATTTTCATTGCTTTACAGATATCTTGCGGGGTTTCCATTCTTCTTGTTTTCGTAATTTAATATAAAAGGCTAATTAGTCTAAATTCGTATATCTCACCCACTAAATGTATCGAACTGCCAATAAACATCAGATTTTCTTAATAAATACGTTATAATTTACATTTTTTGATAGTTTGGTCTCACCGTTGTCTTTTCTAAACCAATCGCTATATATTTTTGGTCTAAATAGGTAAAACCAAAGCTTAATTAATTATATGAAGCCTTTAATATATTAGTTACTGAACAATCACTTAATTCCACTGATTAGAATGATTATAAAATAACTAGTTTATACCAATAAATTATAGGAACTGGTCTAAACCGTTGGATTCGTTCCTCAATCGAAGAATTTTATTTATTTTACAGTCTTCCAACAGACAAAACATTAAAATTTTTGAAATATAACAACCAACATCCACAACAAAGAAGCTCTGAAAATTTAATATCTTCATCTTTGCAACGCTAACACATCAATAAAAATCCTTGAAATACTCGCTTTCTTGAAAGAACTGTTCCTCGAAACTTCAACATATGCCACATTTCCCTTTGAAAGTCATCCTAAGCTGACGTAAATCTTTTCGGAAAACCATAAAATTTCGATATTTATTTTTTCTGGACGCATCGTCGAATATGATCTTGATCTTGAGAATCTGTTCCGATTTAGCCAAACACAACAGATTCGAATCAATTTATTTACGCTCGTAAAAAATTCAAATATTCCAAATGGCTAGGTTTAGCAGAAATTTTCATGAAATGTAAACAAATGTAAATTTTAATGGTTTCTCTACGAGTCGATGGGATTTTTTTCTGTTTTTCTATAGATTTAGTGAAGGAAGTAAATGTTATTTCTGCACAGTAGGGGATGGGGAATGGTCGAAAAAAAAATTATGGTGTTCTAATCGGGCATTGCCATAAAAAACGAGTGATCGTCAATTGCTCCAGTGAGTCAACTTCCTTGAGGTTATTTTTGTTCGATGAGTCGACAATTTTTACTTGGAACGCTTTTGATCATATTTTTGCGTAATATTGTCTAGCAAATTTACAAATTGTCAGAGTGCTAATTTATAGATCTCAGAAGAAAGTAGCTGTTGAGTTCGAGGAAATAATTTATAGGCACAGAAATCTGCTGGCTACTTATGTCTTATCACGGCTTCTTAACAGTGAGACAAGAATGAGGTCGTTTAAAAAAGTCTCATTTTCCGTAGCCTCAAATATCCCCTTTGACAATAAAAAAGTAATGCTGCAAGAACTTCAAATAAAATCTTACAAAAGGCCATATTTAATAATAAGTAAGTAAGTAAGTGTTTTAACCGAGGATTACCTTCGTCACTTCGTGTATCAAAAACTTCTGCATGAAATATATCTTTATGTTTCATAATTCCTCGACTAACCAGTTTAAACCAATTCACCAGTTTCGACCAATTCTTATATGTTATTGGTCTAAATTTGTTAACTAGTTCGTTATTTTGTAAATAATCTCAGTTTAATCCTTCGTTAACGTTTCTTCAAGAAACCAGAACAGCTTCAATTATACAAGGTTTTTCGGAATTTAAGGCAATTAATTTAAGAACAACTAAGACCAATGGGGCTTATTTTGGTCCTACCTAAGGATTTTGAATTTGTTACTAACTTTAAATAGAGGAGAATGACTTTATAGCGATTACCAGTACGGTTTTTGCGCTGGATGCTCAACCAAAAACTTACTAAATATTCAGTTCGAGTCATTGTCTTCATAATCTTGAAGAGTCTCAAATCCCTTGATATTTTAAAAATCTTGAGTCTGGCCCTTCTAGACAAACTTCAAAAATTTTAAAATGTATTATAAGTTTAATTTTTGGAAAGCCGGCCTTTATTTTTTAAGCGTCAGATGTAAATAATAGAGGTTATTTACAGCTGACGCTTACAAAATAAAGCCCGGTGTACCACAGGATTCCATTCGTTTTCCAACCCTATTTCTTATTATTATGTTCTATATCTCAGAAAACAGTGACCTTGATTCCGCATACTTTTCTGATTTCTTTTCTGATTTCTGTAGTTAATAACTGCCGAAATCAATCAAGATCGCATATTTGGGTCGTTAAGCAACGACTTTTCTACAATTTGCGCTTGGAGCTGAGAAATTCGAGTCCAGCTAATGTGGCGCTGACCTAAAATAAAACGCACATTAGGCCCAGACTCGAATATAATTAGAAGAATTGGGATAGGTTTTGAAGAACCGTAATACGCCGTATACGCGTAAGACACAGTTCAAAATGCTATAACTAATTGATACTGTCACAATCTTAAAGAGTGTCGGTTCTCTCTACCTGAACAGGTTTTTCAAATTGAACCTGAATAGGTTTTACAAATGTCAGATTTGTAAACCAACATCAAAAGCTCACGAGTGGAGAGAAAGAGCCGAGGAGCAGCCTTAAGAAAACCGTTTCTCTCTCTCTAGTTCCCATAACCTCTTGTAACGCATTTGCCTAGATAATAACCTCAGCCGATTCGAAACGACGATTTCCACTACAATTTAAAGTAGATTCTGAACCATTAAAATTTTTTCTCCAACCCCATGAGCTTTTTATCGTAATCTGTTGTGAGCAGAAAATAACATGGGTCGCCGTCGACCGGATTCAAACCTGGGTCCTACGGATTGGTAGGCCGACACGTTATCACTTATTCCACCGACGACTCCAAATTAAATAGTTATGGAGTGTATAGACACACTTATGTTTTGTGTAGATGTCGGGACATCGTAATATTCCTGACAATAAAAATGTATATGAGCTTGCTCGGTCGAATTTTGAGTGAATCGTGGACAAACCGCAAACTGGGATATAATAAATTTTCTGAAAGAATTCAAAATAGGTTTGAAGAACTCCGCCCCCAGATCGACACCAAAATTCTGGAATTTAACAAGAGGCGTCATTAAAAATGTAAAAGAATATAGACAACATGAGGCGGAAACTGGGATGGTGGAACACTTTGTATGTCGCTGTCCTGCACTAAAATCCAAATTGAAAAGAATCTGCAGTTCCTACTTCTTTCACAATGGGGTCTTCAAAGGTGGAAATTTATCCCAAAAATCCCAGTTGCGTTTGAAAATTTTGGGAAAGATAGATAGATAGATAATAGGGTTCCTGCTCAGAAATTTCTTGGATTGCCGAAGTACAGCATTTGTATTTCTAATATGCTTATTTCGCATATGTTAGGTTAGGTTAGTGTAGAGTAGTAAAGTAGTGAAGCGCCCCCGATCTACTATGATACCCTTGCCTAATCTTTAAGACAAGCTGGTTCCTTTGAATACATGCAACAGTTCGCAGAGCGAACTGCTCTCCAACTCTCTCGGATCCAACGAGGGCTTCTAAAATAAAGATATTTTGCACCTCACAATGGCACCTCACTGAAGTTAAGAGAAGTTATATCTTCCTCCAGTTGGGGTGAAGCACCTTGCCGATTATTGCTAATTATTTCATAGTTGACAGTGACTCTACTCAGCTGAAGCTGAGCACTTTTTAGCAATGCAGGTCGAAATGCCACACGCCGACTTGAAGCCCACAAGTGTCATGACAAGTCCCGAAACCATATTTTGCCTTATTAAGAGGTAAGGTTAAAGGTCTGATCGAGAAGTGGGCTATAGAGTAACACGCTAAAAAGTGAAACCAACTTGTGTAGATAGGCTGCCGGAAGGAATAGTCTGAATTTGGTTCCTAAAACTCTGAAGTGATTCACGATACTCTTGACAGGTCACGGTAATTTCTCGGTTGTCATCTGAAAAAAAATGAGTCTTATTGAGGGTGACACCTGTGGACTGCGCCTGGAAGATTATGAGACGGCGATGTATATAGTGTGACAATATACCGACTAAGGAAGCAGCAGAATGTTATTGTCAGGGAAACATTGGCTTGGAGCGAAATTGCTTGGCACAGTGTCCTACAAACATATTCTTACAATACCCAAGGAAATTGTGGTGAAAATAGACAACTGGAGAAATCCAGCCGAATTGCCTGGCTAAAAGCACTAAAAAGAACCGACCCAATAGTGGTCTGTTTCGAGAATGTCAGAGAGGTGGTTTTAGGGGATAAAAATTGATAATTCTGTGCCTGCTAAAAAACACGTATGTAAACTTCTGAAGAGATGGTTTGTAACCGGGAGAAGTTTTATTACGCCTTTTGTATAGTTGCAAAATCACCTAAAGTGTAATGCAACCCGTATAATCAGTCAATTTTTTAATTCTCCATTTAGATAAGAAAGAAAGTTTGTAGTCGCAATTCTGCATCAGCAAAGATAAAGTTAAACAAATCTCAACTCTCAGAAGTAGTCTGATCACATTAATGAGTCCATTGAATAGTAATTTATACCCTTACACAATAACTTCCAGCGACATCCACCACAATCCGTCCACATTTTCTTTTAAGTACACTACTCGCCTCGACGGATGGTCTAATTACTTCCAAAAGTTTTTCATTCAAGTTCAGTTTACATCAAAAACTAAACCATAGAAAAGTTTATCCGACTGGTTTCTCTCTAAAACCATTGGAAAGTTTCTCCAATTTGCAGCACTTGCAACTAAAAGACTGTTCGCTTCAACATAACTATACTGGCTAGACGATACCAATACAAATCTAAACAAGGGAAAATTACAAATCGCAGAAAAACAGGATTTCCGATCACTTGGGAATATAAAGCTAATTAGTGTCCTTTGTTTTTGTCAAACAAGACATTTAACTACCCTTTTCAACTGTAGCCATCTTATGTGTATTTTACTAGCAAGCTAATGACCCAAAACCTAACTTCTATGGTTTACGTGATAGAAGAAATTTGTCTGTCACCCTCAATATATCAACGTGTAACAGTGTGTCCTCAACTTGCAGTATAAACGAAACACATTTCATGGGTGGCTTTGATGTGGGGAAAGAAGACTAATCACATCACTTGGAATCCTTTAGGATGGATTAGATGGTGGCGTTTAGAACTTTTGAAGGAATAAGTTCGTGTCCTGGACCAATTTTGTGTGAAAGAACTTTTTAACTCATGCGGTAGCAGATTGAGTGTTGTATAAAATGCTAATATTGACCCCATTTTGATGAATATTTGAATGCATGATGCATATTTTTGCATGAGTTGATATTGGTGTTCATCAATATGTTATGGCTTCAAAGTTTTGCAAATATTTTGGAATAATCCGGCAAAGATAAAGTCGTTCAAAATAACTTTGAATTTTTTAGGGTTTTCAACTTAAACTTTCCTTACGTGCTTCACTTAGTGCGTTTGCTCTTCTCTTACTACTTATAAAAACTTAGTACCAATGAATTATATTTGCGTAACTTTGACACTAAATTGATTAACTTACTGTACTAACAAAAATCCACTATTCGCTAAATAATAGAGTAAGTTATAGAGGAGGGTGGAACGTGGCGTGGGTGACGTGAATTGCGTTGACAAGATTTAACTACAACATTGGTATCAAAACGTCCACTTGCACTTGCGACATGTTACAATCAACCGCAATGTTGTAACAGCAGTAGCAATGTAGTGTAGTAATTTTCAAGGGGTACAAAATTAGGTTGCTCAGTTTGAAGGCCTTAGAGACGCACGACCGTTAATTCATGTCTTCCCAAGCGGGGTCGATGTTCGTCAAACCTGACATTTTATTGGGAGACGTTTGCTACATTGCTGTTACAGCAATGGGTGTTTATGGTAATGCTCTAGACATTGACCACCGCCAACGTAAGTCACACTACTAAAAAAAATATAAATACCAAATTGGATTCCTCACAACAAAATACGTACAATGCAACTTACAAATTCAATCGACATAATTTTTGCACCAAAGGTCTACTTAGCTAAAGGACTATAACATAGATAAAGAATCCCTCGGCGTTACCATCTAGCAGTCATACTTTGTCTGTCAACGGTCGATGATCGTCGATCCGCTGCTAGCGCTTCCAATTGCGACGTTAACTGTCTCTTCAAAACTTGGGTATCTGGTGGTATATCTGACGCCGAGTTCTTTGAACCTAGGTTCCAGGTGTTCAGGCGCGATCGTCACCGTCATCTGTGCGCGCTGGTTGGCGGTGGGGTGATGAGGCTCCCCATGTGCATCTCAGCCCTAAATGGATGGCCATTTGAGAAACTTTAAAAAGAGCAAGGCCTGGAAAAGGATCTGCTCCTCTAGGCGCGACGAGAACTACCTAACTTCACCTTCAGTTCTTCTCCAAACTTCCTCCCTAAGACTGGGTGATTGTCGGATCCATGACCCTCTTGAGGTGACCAATTTGTTCCTTGACATCTTCAGTGCCACGTTCTGTGATTCTTACTGCGATATCGCTTTTACAGACTTCACCCACTTGACAGGGATTCCACTCAAATCCCGATAAGACCGAATTGGTGCCCACCCCTGTCGTTCTCTTCATTTTGTTGAGTTTTGTTCTAATATATCACTTAATTACTACAGGGCACTAATTTAGGACATATATATGGGCGTATCAGGACTGTATATATTCAAAGGATTATTTCTGGTTGAAGTCTCCCACCTCTTGCAAAAGGTTCTTTTACAGGCATAAAGGTTATGAACGCTTTCTTAACTTCTTCTTGAGCTTTGTAACCATTCATATTCTAGCTTCAATAGAAGTTTATTCATAACCATTAGTCACATAAATGGAGATAACACCTCCCTGGGGATTACCTCTACATACAAATCTGATCAGATGCGAACGTTTTTGAAAGCTCCTTCAATATCTGGAAAGGCGGCCATGGTACATTGCTTATTATGGATTGATTGCTCAGCAGTTCGCACTACCGCAGAGCCGTCTCAGTAGATCCACCCATTAGGTAAGCATGTTGATCTGGATAAGTCGGAACCGTCAAAGTTCCTTCCTAAGTGGATATCTAGGAGTCGCTCTGGAGTCTTAAATACAAGCTAGGTTAAACTATTGTTCTGTCTCTTTTGCCAACGGGATAGCTTCACTACTCCGTTAGATGAATTCTGAACCATTAAGTTACTAAGGGTACTCTATTGAAAGAGGAAAGTGACATAGGTTTTTCCTTACTCAAAAGACGACCTTTTTCCATGACATGCAAAAATTGTGGGTATCTAAAAAAAGATAGATTTTAAAAAAGAACCGAAGATTTATCAAGTGCCGTGAACAACGTAGTTAGTTTCCAACTATAATTAAAGCAAAGAAAGAAAAAATTTGCTTCACTTTCCATTGCTCGACGTGCACATAAAATAAATGTGAATATATAGTATGTCAGGCAATGTAAGCATAGTACCTCTGTCTATTAGGAAAAGCAAAGAAAAATCGTTGGCTAAAAGCCTAATTATTCACAAAATCTAAAACGAAAAAAAACTGTTTAAAATTCTACGAAACTGCAAATATTTCCATAGTCTAATTAAGAATATTGCTCCAAGGAGCCAAACTGAAGCTCACTGTGTCCCACTTTTCTTCTTCTGTACTCGTATATAGAAAAATGTGTTATCTCTCATCATCCCTCATTGTAGCTTTGCATTCGTGGGAGCTTAAAACTCATGATAACGTTGAACTTTTGTTTGCTGCCCCCAGTTAAACAATGCTCAGAGGATTGTCATCCTTGTGAATAAGTGTGCATATATTCCCTTCAGCCCGTACTTACTTCCTGATCCCAATTGGCACTTTGGAGCATAGGTATAAATTGCACAGACATTTCGGAATATCCTATATACGGTTGCAGTATGAAAGTGTTCTTGCCGGAATTGTTAGCAAATCCTACGAACCAGGGTGCGTAGGGGATCAATGAAGTTAATTGCAACCATTTTGTTGACAGTATTTTGCTCGATAAACAAAAACCTTCTTCCTAAGGATAATTCAGTATTGTTCTCAATTTATTGTTATGTTTCATTTCCTGATGGATTGATGCTATTTTCAAAAATGTTTTTATTCGACATAAACTTAAACCGCGGAAATCCATGAAATGCAATAAATCACTGCTCTCATCGATCTTCATCAATAAGCAGCGATTGATTCAATTCTGAGTAAGGGATTCTTTTACGAGATGAAAAGAGCTTTTCAGGATAAGCTGCCGATTTGTATTTCTGGTCTTGAGATTTATTCTTGAAATAGGAATCCTTTTTATGTTAACTGAATGATATTTGATTCAAGACGTTAAATCAAATATTTCAAGTCAGAAAAACAGATTCAAGCTCATTCGATTGAAATTGCACGGCTAAATTACCAGATGCCACTTTGGCAAGGCAATCTTTGTATTCTATCTTTAGAGTACGTATGCTCCTAGTTAACATAAACTGTTATACTTGCATTGCTTATTTCAACAACATAAACACACAGGCCAATACGGGATAGACCTCGGTGTTGAAAGGCAAAAGTGAAATGGATATGCTACACACTAAAAAAAAGAACTAAACAACATCGCTTAAAAGACTCTAAATTGGAACCCGCATGGGACCTAAGGAAAACGTCGAATGGGAGGACTGCGCAACACGCTGAGAAAATCCGTAAAAAAGGAAGGTACCCCGATCCTACAAAATCGTGATAGGAGTTGGCACAGAACCGGACAAGGTGGAAATCAGTGTGAAATCACGTCCTATGCCCCACAAGGGATTTAAGGAAGCCGAAAGAGAACTTTGCTTATTGCATACTTTACATCGCATTGGCACAGTATGTGAGCCGCCGTCTCCTGTTCTTCCAGCCACATTTAGGTGCCATCTTCAGAGATGGATAGCTTCTTTAGATGATACTCAACGGTACCATGGCCTTTCACTAGTAACCATCTCAGGGTTACCCTATCCAAACGAAGGTTATCCCCTTTGGTAGCACCATCGGCCAATATTATTACAAGCTTTTATTTAACTTCATCGATTAGTTAATTAGTTAATTAGTATCTTTGGATGAAATCTTGTAACTGAATCTTAAACCGGTTTCCTCAACCAATTGACTTAAAATTTGGCACACACGTTTGGTTTTTGTGGCAATGCACGATTACCTAATTGACGTCATTCTAAATCCAACATGGCGAACGCGTCATTATTTCCATAACCACACCCTTGACATTAGAATAAAAAAAAGGTCTGAAAAGCAGAATACGATAAATGAAATCAGACTAACTTCAATATGGCGGACGCCCTAAGATGCCGTACAACATTTTTTTTACCACCCTCATACCTACCCATGATCAAATGAAAGGATTCGACGAGCAGAATAACGTTATTCCGAATTCAATATGGTAGGTTAGGTTGGTAGGTTGAAGGTACCGAGACAAAAGCGGTTAATGACTGCATGGCTCGGTGAGATGGGCGTCGTTAATATTGATCTGGAACCTGTCTGAAAGAAAGAAAACTCCAAAATCAACGTAGATTAAAGTTTTCGTAAGGACTGAGTAAAGTCCAACTTGAAGTAAGCTGCGGAATCTAACGCGCCAAATTCAAGGTGAGGCCGTGCCGAGGACTGAATGGCATTGGATGTAAAAAATTATGATATCGCGTAAGAACCATGACGCACCCTTTACATTTAAGTCCTTGTCCTTCTACCCGGCCCACTGAGGGGTCGACCTTCTAACTCTTTTTATATGGTTTAGTAAATATAGAGAGTTATCCAGGCTTTTGGAAAGACATCACGAAGGATGGATATATTGAATAAATGACAGAAAACAGTAAGAGACGGAGTTAAATCAATTGGCACGGTTCAATAACCTCATTCCGTTTACCCTAACTTTCTTCCGGTTAAAGCCATGCTAAGGAGCAGCTTGCCTATCCTAGGCTTAAAACCCACTTATGTGAAAACCCAGCATACACACGAAACGTCTAGTACGCCTAGGGTACCGCACGGGACCCAAGGAAGACGCCGATTTGGACGTCCGTGCAAAACATAGAGAAGATCCGAAGAGAAGGAAGGCATTGAGATAAACAAATCGTGGCAACAGTTAAAGGCGTTGGCGCAGAACCGCACCAAGTGAAGAGTCCGTGTAATAGACGGTCTATACCCCACAAGATGTTAAAGGATCCAGAGAGAGAGAGCAGGATTGACATTTCAGTTATAGCTGATCTAAAGACATTTTTGAACCTGTCTTTTTATTAGGACCGTATTAAACTTATCGGACACTACTCCCTTAAATTATATTCTCATCCTATCGCCCCTGGAGAAATCGAGATTTTTTTTTTAAATACCTACTCGCCGCAATAGTTATGGCCTTTACGAACCCCCGAGGACAATATCCCGATGTCTCAACATGCAATTTGTTAGAATTAATTTTGATCTGCTGGAAAATTATTTGTACGTTCCGAAGTGTTCCAATAGGGGTGCGCAACATTCTATTCTTGAACGTTTGCTATTTCCAATTTTTTATTAATGAACTTTTGACAATTCTATATAGCTTTGCAGAAAAAGCGCAACATGATTTATGATTTTGCGATCAAGTATAACGCTACTATTATTTTATACTTTTCTAAATCAATGAGGAATATTGGAATTTAGGAGAGAAGGGAAGGGGAGTATTTGGAATTTGGCAGAATATTTCAAATCAACATGAAATTGAGCTAGGACGAAAGCAAAACTGTTTCGCAATTATTATATTGTTAATAAGATCTGATGAAGACAAGTCCAGAATTATCTGAGAACTCTAATGCAAACACAGTATTCGAACCCAGGCGTCATTAACCAAAAACTTATTAGACTAAGCCCGTCTGCACCATCGAATTTAAATAGTTTGTAACACCAATTTCCTTAAATCTCCTCTGCTAGTTGGAATTCCTTTCCTTTCAATAATTTATAGCATCACTTGCACATCTTCTAAAACTTCCCCGTTGTTCTTGCAGATAGCAACTACGACGTGTGACTAATACAAAACAACCCTTAGGACTGTAAAACTTTGAGCAGTTGCAAAACAAACAAGCAAAACAGTTTAAAATGAAACTCCTTCTTTAGAGGAGAAGTGCTGGTTCAAAAGACCCATACGACTCCTTTCTTTTGCAAAGTTCTGTTCTGTCGAAAAGTTTAATCAGTTTGCTTAGGACAATCAGAAACAATTGTTTTTTTTTTTAGGTAAACATGTAAATACTTTGACTATTCAAAAGAGAAGTAGATCGCCAATAGCTGTCAGGCAAAATGCTCCCAAAGTCACTTCTAGGATGAAACTATTTTCCACTATAACCTGCAGCCATTTATTCAGTAACCGTCGTCAAGTGTCTTCCACTTTAAGTCAATAAACTCGAAATTGTAGTTGGGAATACCCACGGACTTAAATGTCTTTGGCTAGATCCCCAGCTGTTTATTTGGTCTGATAAAACTACTTCCACTGTTTGCACGGTTTGTGAGCAAAGGAGTTTGCTGATGGTTCCGGTTTCTGGTTGAGATGACTAATTTCGCGGTGTCACACTGAGATCCTTTCGAAACGAATTTCGATTTGCTTATGCCTTAGCAGTTTGCCAACTGAGCAAATATTTAAACTTAAGATGAAAATTTTCGTTTACACAGCACGAATGAGATCTGAATTACTTTCTGGTGTTAAATTTGTGTAAGTTCTAACACCTCTTCTGAGTGTCTTAATTACATGTCATTAACGTAATTGGTGAGCTTAGCTTTGCTTGTTAATATAAATGCCAACAATTTGGGCCCAAATTAGTATTCAGAGCCGAAAAGAATTTATCGCAAGTTTGCGAAGCTTAACATATTGACGGTCACATAATTGGGCGTTGTCTAATCCCATTTTTATGGCAAGCAAACTAAGGAAAATTGCAGATTACATTTACGTGAAAATATATGCTTTTATGTATTCAATCCTCTCACAATAGGAAACTATGACGCAATCTAAACACAGGATGTATGATAAATTATTTGTCAACGCGAAGTTGCAAATTAAACTAACACAAGGGTTGAATTTTGGTATGAACTCGACAACTGAGGTTTAATGGATATATTATGTACTACATCTTACGAAGAAAAATCGTGATATTAAGCAAATAAGTTTGCCTCAAATAAAGATCCCACAAGCAGAAATGTAGGAATATGTCTGTTGATTTGAATGCCTATGATACCTTCGGACCAGATCTTTTATTCACGTGAGAAAATTTATATAATTACAGGAAGATAGTCAAACCCCATTGCATTTAGTCTAGACAAGTCTCACGTCACGGCTTGATGGGTTCTTATAACGACGATTAGAATTAAAATATAAGATCCTTATTGCTATTTCCAATTATATTTATCTACTACTTGTTTATGCATTACGTTTGTGCGGCGCTACTGAGTCAAAACAGGATGTCATCCGAACATTTGGAGAATTCTAAGAAGAGTTCCTTTGGAGTCTTCCTAGTGAACAGAACGATGCTTCAGTTTTGATTGAACTGAAAAGGCTAGCATGCGAAGCTGTTGAGGACTATGTATATCAAAACCTTAATAATAAAGTACATTATATAACCAAGGTCTAATAAACGTGTTAATGGCTTCGAATTGCAATAATATACCAGCTCTTTTGGCAGTCGTAAAAAACTTTGAAGAAATTAAGACGCACAGTTAAACAAGAAACTATATTGACCCAATCATCCAACCGAGTACGACAAAATGGTTGTCATGACATGCTAATAGATTCCAACCGTTTAGGTAAAACAACCAGGTGCGTGAAATTGTCCAGGAAAAAATCCAGGCTGGGGGGTAAAACGTCCCAACCAATTGTCCATCGTTAGACCACATTTTACACCCAATTGGTGTCTTTTTACCCCCACTTCTGAATAGTCAGATCTGAATAATCAGATCAGAATAATCAGTTCTGAATAATCAAATCTGAATAATCAGAATCTCATTATTTAGATATTTTTTCTTTTGTAGCTCCAACTCTTCACATGCTGTTAAGGAAAATGTGTCATTCATTTGGTCGGAGGTAGCAGAAGGCGCGTTTAAACATTACCTCCTTGACAGATATTTTAAAGTGTTAACGGATTGTAATTAGCTTCGTCTAATGCAAGCTAAGAAAAATCTAGTACCAAGAATACCGAGATTGTGGCTGAAAATAAGGGAGTACAACTTCAAATTTAGACCAGCCAACAAATTAGCACACGCAGAAAAGCTAAGTGCATCTGCCATGTGGAATGAAGCGACAGAGGTTACTAGAAAAGTGCTGATGATAGGCGTGCCGAATGATGAAGACTAGCTTGCATAAAGAAGATCAACAAATTGAAGAAATTCAATAAGTAATTCTCGAATTCACGAACAAGGACTGCATAAAGGGAAATTATAATTTTAGAGAAGGAGCGAGTTTTCAAAATAACACCAACTGGAAATCGTTTCGTGGTACCAAAATGTCAGATGGCGCGTAATTAGAACAGCTCATGACGATAGAGCACACCCGAACTGACCGAACTATAGAAACATTAAAAAAATTCCATTGGTCCCCAAATATAAAGACGGTTGTAAAAGGTACATCACTTGTAAACATATAGATTGCATCTACAATAAGCGAAGCGAGTATAAAAACATATATTTCCATTTCACAGGATCCACATCGACCATTTAGGGCCGTATCCGAAAAGCAAGAGTGGGAATGCTCACCTTATAAGAAAAGACGTGTCCTTTTCAAAACTCGTCATACTAAAAGCCGTCAGAAAAATGAATAGTAATGAAGTCATCAATTTACTAGACGAAGTAAGTCAATACCTTTTAAAAGCTCAAATTATTATCTTCTACGTCTTAGTAGTTTGAGAAATATTGCTATGAAACCTCAATCAAGCACAAAAAATAGATAGTTCTTCAGTGGCGCCATAATTTTATCTGGATTGGGTGTGCCTAAAGGATACCCTGTTGACAAGAGTACTCGATTCAATGTTCGAATTCAAGAATTGATGAATAAAGTTCCAGTCAGCAACTTTCGTCCAGTAGCAGTACAAATAAATCAATGTCGGTAAATCGGAGAATTCTCTAGATCAACGTGTTACAAGGCCTACAATGAAGCTACTTCTAGATACAATGTAATTAATGTGCATAGTAAAATCTAGTTTCCTATCGA
Organism: Leptarthrus brevirostris; assembly: GCA_964036015.1. Classification (NCBI taxonomy): domain Eukaryota; kingdom Metazoa; phylum Arthropoda; class Insecta; order Diptera; family Asilidae; genus Leptarthrus; species Leptarthrus brevirostris. The sequence goes on along the minus strand of OZ038374.1, from coordinate 7,737,978 downwards.
GTTTTACTGCCCAAGGTCACGCGACGAATGCCATACCCCGCAAATGTGTAATTATAAACTTGTGGATTGAGGCTCCTGGAAACAGACATAGTCTCACATTTCTCAAAATTTAGCTGCAAACCATTATGCCCGCACCAACCCAGAACCGTATCTAAGTCATCTTGAATAAGGGCGTAGTCACCACTATCTTTAAGATAGAAGTTGTTCATATCTTCTGCGTAGATCAGAATATTACCGTGCGAATTTAGAGGAAAAATTTCATTAATGGAAAAAACCGAATAGTAGTGGGCCAAGATGGCCACCTTGTGGCACACCAGATAAAGCCCTGAAAATTCTTGAGTTGGAGTCACGGAACAACAGTGAATATGTCCTGTTTCTTAAATAGTAGGAAATTCAGTCAAGTAGCAGAGCAAAATGTAAACATGTGCAATAGGTTGCTATATGTGGAGAGGAGGATGCGGTACGAATGGGGGTCGAACGTCTGATATTTACGATTGGTAGAGAAGAGGAGATCCTTCTGCACCACCTTCACCTATCTATCTTATCTAGACACCAAATTTTTTAAATTGTTTTGATTGTAACTAATCCGTAGAAAAATACTTTTATAGTTTGTCTGAAAATCAGATCGCACAAGGTGCTTACCTATTCAGATTTTGTTGAACAGATCCGATAGTAAGTTTTTATAAAAATTTATTTATGATCAATTTAGTCTTCATAAGACTTCACTCGTTAGCTGCAAATTTAGTGTGCTTTATTCACAACCAATTAGTTCTGACACGATTCTTTAAGGCGCAACTTATTCCTACGTAAGCTCAGCAATACGTGTACATTCGGCTGCACTTCGCAAATCCATTTGAACTTTTCCATAAGGATAGTCAAAAGAACTTCTCAAGACCACCCATTAAATATTAAAAAGTGAAGGTTTCAGTTTTATGTGACTTCCGAGAATTTGGTAAGCGGATCAAAGACCGTCATGAATTGTACTTGTACTTTGTACTTTGCAGCACCCAAGGAATATGTTTTGAGTCACTCGTTTAACTTTTAAGTAACAAAGAGAATTTGAATAGTATCTCAACTGTACAGGAACTCTTTCAGCATTGTAAATCGCTCTGCAGAGAAAAAGTGTGCTAAGCTTAACGACATTGAAGGACTTGTAAATCATGTTAGCACATAAACTTGCTCTCAATGACCTGAATTTGATAGAACTGAGTTCTTTTAAAGCGAATTTAGTTTGCATATTTTGTTATGTAATAGAAACAAAACCGTTTCTTTATGAGTCTCCAAATCCCTACTCTCATTAACTTTAATAACGTTCAGTCAGCACAAAAGTTGATAATAAATTTGTTTTCCCTTTGCAGATAAATCCTTGAGCACTTGCAAAGTTGGACCAGAGAAAGAGACACAAAATCGATGCAGCAACAGAGTTTTGTGGTGTTATCATGATAACAAACTCTAGGCCACCGCAAACCTCCAATACTACCCTTTTGATAACAACAGCCCTAATAGCAGCAAAGTCAACGTCGCCTCCATCAGGTGGCGATAATTCATCGGATCACATTGAATTAAGAGCAATGGAATCGTCAACAATATCAGATTCAGTTGCAGTCTTCATTACAAATAATAGTGTTCTCGTGCATAATTCAACACAAACAACAGCGACAATATCAACAACAACACACGCTACAACGATTCACTTAAATTCAACTTCTGTTGAAAACTGCCCGCCTACCTATGAGGACCTTAATTTGTCTACAACAGGTAAGTTATCTCACACTGATAAAACAAACAGCTTAATTTACGGAATCTATTTATTTTAAGAGTGGTTACAGTGTGTCCTGATTTCCATTTACAGCATCCCCTACAAATGACGATTGCCAAGACCCTTCCGCTGAAGGAGTCTTCTTAAATTTCAAATTTTGTTTCCAAAGAATAACTTGTCGACGAACAACGTGTCTCAAGTTTGGAAACAGAACATTTCACAGAGCAACAAACTAATTATTCACTAAAATATAATTAACTTAAAATAAAATGTATTTAAGGAATACCTGAAGAATGAAAATTTCTTGTTACTACTTCCGGAAGAATTTTCGGAGAACTAAGTGAGTTTGTGCAACAGTCAGTGTGTTATCTTTTCATTACCTGGACCATTTACAGCATTGCTATTTCAAGTGAATTCTTTAAAAAATTCAAATATCTTCCTTTGTTTATTAAGTCGAATTAAGTCAAATATGGTAGTGATGATCATTGCCTAAGATTGCAAGAGGAGTAAGAGAGGAATACGAATATATTTCTCCTTAATTTCAATAAATTTTTTTATAGATATTTTAACAATCACTTTAACACTGTTAACATAGTACGTCAAAGATTTGTCTACATGAAATCTGCTTTGAATTTGACACAAATATCCACAGCCTCCAAAGACTTGCATAAATTTTACCTACAAGAGCAGAGAATTTCATATCTTTTCTAATAGCCACTTCAAAAAGTGTGATTTTAGCAAGTATCCGTAGGATAGGGCCAATAAAGCAGTTACTAACTCATTCTTCATTGGATTTGAGGATATGACCTCCAACATACATATTCTATTTTGAGTGATACTGTTCAATTCGGTCAAGGTTTGTCTTCCTTGCACTGAGACCTTTAGTGGCCCGCTGTACGCCAGGTCTTGTCATTTAGTTTTAACCGAGTTCCCAGTTGATCTCCGCATCCGTATCAGATGGGAATATGCACCTCTCGCTTAATTTATTTGGAAGCCAAAGTCTTCTTCTGCTTACCATCTTCGGTTAAAACGTTACCAAGGTGTAACAACATTTTCCAACTATCTGCACATCTTGTCCGTGATTGAAGAAGCATTTGTGTTTATAAGCATTTCTGTTGTATTTTAGTCTTAAACTACCCGAAGTACTTTACAAAATAAGCGAGTGCTACCTTCACTCCCCGTTCGGACTCTTATTTGAAGGCATCATTCAAGAAACATAGTCAAACATAGAATTAAACTCGTCGAAATCGGTTCACGCGTTACGAAGCAACTCACTCGTCTTCCTAACGCCAGTCTAAGATCACAATTTTAGTCATGATACAAATGGAGGAAGATCCTCTATAACTTAATAAGCGAATCATCCAAATCGGTTTACGAGTAATGGCAACCAATGAAAATCTACGCGTTCTGCAGTTAGCTTCACATACGCCCACCTGCCCTAGATCGTGTTTTTGAAAAGTCGATTAAAAGGTCTCATAAAAATCGGGGTATAAGGTACCTCTCCAATGCAACTCCATTCAACGCTTAGTACAAACCTGTTATCCTGCTAACAATTGGACAACATATTCTATACAACAGTAAAAGAACCATCCAAATACAGTTAGGCCCCTTCTCCAATCCCACCCTAGGTACAAAATTTTAAATATTGCATCAATGGGGCAACATACTCTATACAACAAAAGAAGAATCATTCAGAACGCTCCACCCATAACCACAACTACTTCTGCAAATTGTTACCAAAATATCAATAGGAGATAGGACTATTGTGCGATGTTGTTTTGCTCTTTATTCTATCCCGTCTTTGCCTGTAAGTCTGTGAAGGTCTGCGTTGGTAATGACCTCCTCCCAATTAAGGATCCCCCAGAGACACGGGCTGACAAACGAGCACCTCGAAAAGTGAGAGGCAAGGGAACGCACTGAAAACAATCACCCAGAAAAGTGACAATGGCAATGGCAGTGATTTCTACCTCTATAAACTCTAATTAATTCAGATTTTTCGCTTTGCAAACTTCAGAGATAAGGTGAGCGGAATGGTATTTGTTTGGACATTTTTCATCATAAGTCGAAAGCTACGCCGCATAAAAGGACATAAAAGGTTGAACTCTGATCTTGGGTCAAGTTAACCAGTTGGTAGACATTTTGCTCCCAAAACGGGGGAATCCATATCTGTAGGTCATTTAAAAAATGTCAATTTAGGCAACTTTTTTTTCGAGCCACGTCATAAAAACTGGGTATTCCAACTTAAAACTGTTGACGTGACCTTGGTCACCAGTTGGATAGAAGTTCCACGGGAAGTTTTTCGCTCGAAAGCAACCTTAGAAAATATTTGTTGTTCCGACTTTCTGATATACTCTGTATGATTATTATACAGGCCGTTCAAAAAGATCCGAGAAGAAAATAACGACGACAAAAGTTGTAGGATTGTCTCTGGCTATTTATTGGTAACCTTGGGTTTGGGCTTGACCTTCAGGATCATTTGAAAGTCAAGTCGATTTTTTTAAATGGGATCCCATAAATGACCACGGAAATGAAAAGAGCGGAAAATTTGACGGTAAAAATTATATACAAATTCGATGCCGCAAAGGGTTAATCGGTCGTTTTCTGTCGGAAAGTTGGTCCATTTTTCATAGAGGGTAATTTGGATGGTCAAAACTATGAAGCTTCGGGTAAAAAAAGGATGAAATTTATTTTCAACAAGACAGTGCTGCACTTCATTATAGTCGAAGAGTCCGTCGATATCTTGACCCAATATTGCAAGGCAAGTGGATTGGGCATAGGGATTCCCTTGAGTGGCCAGTACGGCCGCAAGATTTAACGCCACTGGATTACTTCCTATGGAGTTATTTAAAAAGTAAAATTTACGGAACTAAACCACAGAATTTGCATGAATTACGTGCTAGAATAATTCACGAAATGGTAGCAATACCCTTACAAATATTCCAAAGTGCTATCCAAGCTTTTTCCACCACACTAGCTCATTGTCAAACTACTGAAGGAAAACATTTTGAGCATTTGTTCTAAGCCTGAGTCATCTTGTCTCTTGTCATAGATCGATCTTGCCTTAACAGTTTTCTAACGTAATATAAACTTTTGTCTTGGTGATTTTCAAGGACATATCTGCAGAGTAAAATTTTCCGCTCTTTTTTCCGTGGTCAAAAATATGGGATCCCATTTAAAAAAATCCATAATGCAATTCTCCACATACCTTTTGCAACCTCGTTGACATAATCTTGGCTAAAATTGTAATAAGCTAATTGGGTCGTCTCTTTACATCCGCACATAACTACAGTACGACTTCTCCAGGCTTCTGTGCTCGACTCCGCAGCTGAAGACGATAAATCTCTTGAATTTGTGGTTACCATACCCTAATTTTAAGGCTTGTAAAAGAGGTAAGGTACTGTTTCTTTGTCCTTTTGTACACACCTCATTACTTTCGTTTTCGTGGTCTATTCAAACATTTTTTTTCTCTCAGAGGCAACACAGATAATTTGAATCAAATCATAGAAGTTGTAGCTGTATATCACCAGGACTCCCAATCATTAATAGTATCGCTGTGTATTCTAAATGTATTGTATGATTAAATAACTTCTTAGGAATGAAGCAAGTATATATATATCACTGCAAATATCATAAATGGTAACTGTACGTATATTTTAATATAACTTTTTTTTGTTTTTTTTATTTAACTCATTTAAAAGTATTATTCTGGAAAAGTTTTCATGACCTTTATCTGACTGGAAAAAAGGTCTATGGGATTGAAAAAAATTAAAAAAAAACCCTTCTTAATAGGCAAACGAATATTTCCGGGGTTTCTGTTGGACTGGTATATACAAAAAATGTTTGCAAAAGGACACAGTGCATTTTCCAATTAATTGCGGATTTTTAAGGAAGTAATTGAAAATTCCTCTACCCTTTTGTATCTTTCTAACGTAAGAGTTAGAAACTGTTCCTTTTCCTTGATCCAGTTTAGCAGGAAGACAAAATTCTTTCACCATCAATAGCTTCTGGTATTTGTGCTAGTCCCACGGTCTGATATGTTGTCTTTACCTCAGAAAAACTTTTAATTAAAGTCGACAAATTTAACATTGCAAGGAACAAAACAGTTTGAGGCGCTCAACATAGGATATTCGTTTCCCACGGGTACAAAGTATTCATTTGTCCATAGACGAGCTTTTGTCAGGAAAGACTAATATGGCAAAATGAATACTTTAGAGCTCGAAATAGTAATAAATTGCTCAATCAATCAATTTGGAAAGAGAATGTATCCCTGTTTCGGATAAGATCTTTTTGGGAGAATAAATCGTTGAAGCAATTTATTATCTTTTGAACTTCCTAACTAGCCAACAGCTGAATCAGTATCAGACTGGTTAAAGATAGTTTCAAACACTTAGAGCTTCCCTTGGTCAAGCGAAAAATAAAACCAAATCAAATGGCATAGTTCGAAACATAAACAAACCGCTGACCTCATTTCCGGTTAATTTAACGTGGCCAACCTTAATTCAATTCAGTCCTTTATCGTGGTGTTTGACTGCAAATAAACTAATCTCAAAACAAATTTTATCGTAAATGCCGTGTAAATAGTGTTCCATTTTCCTCAGAATATTCGATGTGTTTCAGTCGATTCAGACGATGACACTTCTGCCCTCCTTTTTTGCATGAACTTTAAAGAAGGATATGAATCGAATAGAAATCGATCTGACTATCCGTTGCTGATATATATATATATATGCCACCTCCAGGCGCGTACGATTAAATATTTACACGATCCTTGGAGGTGGTTTTGAAATGTCCTCGAATAGCAAGAAAATTGGTTCTCAACGGGGTTGTTCAACTATGGAAATGATGCCGGAAATTCTACTGGAATTCTGTTGCACATTTAATCCATTTAGGCCAGGAAAGATCAAAATAGGATGTTACACTGATGCTGAGACCACCTCCTGTGAAATGGACATTGCTTTCGGATAGAAATTAATTTAGGATGTCATTTGAAACGCGGAAAACGCTGGATTTACAATAAATCATAGTTTCAATCCTCGGTTTCAATTTGAACGGATAACATTCTGCGATGGAAACTGCACGGACTATTGGCAATTGTCCTTGCTAGAGCAGTCGCCTTAACCAAATTCACTTTTACGTGTTTGTATTCTCACAATTTTTTGAAGGATTTGCAGAACTTAAAAAAACGATAACTGAAATATTTCTCTATGCTACTGTTTTTACAGAGCATTATACATCCTTTTGTAACAAGCTGCAGCTGGTAGTGAAAAAAATAATTCTGGACAAACTTTGTTCGTTTCTTTGACAATTTACGTTTGCGCGAATCGTAATTGGTCAACGAAAGAGAAAAAATAGGTCGCAGAATTCTGCAGAAAATAAAAGTTGTGAAATTATATAGTTCGTGGAGAAGAAGGTGAATAGGGTGTTTGCCGTCCCAGTAAATCGGTTGATTTCTGAGCAAAGTTTAAAAGTAAACTTATATTTAATTCCGGAGTATTTTATCAACGGAAGAAAACTTTAGCCGTGAACGCGAGAATTAGAAGAAGCTGCTATCAGCGCTCATCACGGATACGCCAGATAATTCCAGGAGTAAATAGACTCTAAATTATTTAAAGTGAGAAAATTTAAATAAGTTCAGGCCTGAAAAGACTCTTTTCACTTTTTAATAGCTAAGGGAAGTTGAAGATTAAACAAGGAAAAATTGATAAGATAAAAATCGTTCCATTCATCAGAAGGACGGTTACTACAAGCAAATGAATGAGATGCTTTGCTCTATTTTTAGAGGGTGAATCCTTTTATAAATGGACTAAACGAATGACAAAGAAGTTCACTACCGGCCTTGGACAAAAACCATCTCATTAAGTTTTGCAACTCTCAGAAAATCGATAAAACGAATACGAGATACAAAAAATCTAATGAAAACAAGGTAAATAATAGTCGAAGGCAAGAGATTCGGCTACAGAAAAACAGAAATTTAACCACTACTACTTCTTAAGTGAACACCACATTTTCCTTACCACTTTAATCGTATTTAGAACCTACTCAAATTGACTAATAATACAATCAGGCTAATACTTAGTAAATATTTGCTTCATAATATAACAAAAAAAATACGAAAAATATGGTCTGGCCTTCCAATGGAAGCCTTGTGGAAGCATTGCAACTTTTTTCAATTTCATGAAAGCTAACTGAGAGAAATAGTAACGAACATGTGGTCTATGCATGACAGTTTATTTATTTATTTACATATTCGTCAAATAGCTGACTACTTTCTAAGTAGAAACAAATTTTCAGAAAACTAGAATATACAAGTCAACTAAGATTAGATTAAGTGTAGAACGAAATATGGAGAAAGTTCCAATTCCCCAAGGAGCGAGATGGAACCGATAAGCCCAAAGCAAATTAAGGGGAGTTAATCACACCACACAGTCAATCAAGAGCAAAATCGATTCCAGACCTATTATGTCTGGACTCAAAAATCTCCAAAGGAAGAAGTATAAGCCGATCAGGGTATGTAGGCAGCCGGAGATAATCGACCCAGGGAAGGCCACCAAGAGCGAACCTCACTAATCCTTATTGAACAGTCTTAATGCGATCAATGTGAACCGCATAAAAAGGAGGCCAACCTAAGCATGGTCTAACAACAGTGCAATAAAGGAGCTTATTTATATACGGGTCATTAAACTCCTTAGATCATATTTTAACTAAGCCCAAAATCGCATTAGCCCTACTAGCAGCAGCACCAACATGATCTTCGAAAGAAAATTTAGTGTTAAGCACAACGCACAAGTGTCAAGTCTGCTCAATGGACTACCGTCAATAGTAAAATTTAAGTACAAAGGATTCGTCTTAGGAGAGAAAAACGTAACAGTGCACTTGACAATATTCAGAGAAAGAAAATTAATACAGCACCAATTACGGAAGGCGTCTAAGTCACAATTTAAAAGGGCACATTTACAGTAATTTGAGACAACACTGAATATTTTGGCATCATCAGAGTAACAGAAAATTCTTGAGTCAATTAGGGTCATAGATACATCATTGATTTAGATGATGAAAAGCAAAGGTCCCAGATGGCTACCCTGAGGCACGCCTAAGGAATTATTAATGTCGTCAGAGAGTGCATCTTCTCGAAATAAAACATGTTGCGTACGGCCAGATAGCTATTTACGTTACAAATGAACGCAGATTAAAATAAACCACAGAACTGCATGAGAATCTTATGGTTAAATCTGTCAAAAGCCTCTAAAATCTGTAAAATTACAATCAACCTGGTCACCAGCTTCGATGGCGGATGTACAGAAGAGCCATAACGCCATGCTGGAAAGAGTCTAAGAAAAGTTTACAATGTAAGAAAAGCAGGTCAAAGACAATGGCTTCAAAAACTTTGGCAATACAACGTTGGTAATAGGGCAATAGAGATTAGGAGAAGGGGGGGGGGGACTCTTAGTATTCGTGAACTCAAAAGTGAATAATGAATTAAGTAAGCCTTTAAGACAGCTGTAACAGATATTGAATTCTAATTAATCAGGATATGGCCGTGTCAGTTGATTAAGGTATAACGTGTCGACATTCCATCCCGGAGGTACCAGGTTCAAAGCACACCGTCGGCGAACTTACTAAATTTGAAGGTTATGGGATCTAGCTTAAATTCAAGGTCATGGGAACATATCCGGGTTATAAAATATAATATAGTTCTATAAACGTTAGAAAAAAACAAACGTCATTAAACAAAAACCTTACAGACGATTAAAAAATTTTCTAAAACTAATATGACAATAAAAATAAATTATAAAAACATTTAAGAAAACTTGGCGGTACGTACCTTTAACTGCACTTTCCCTGTTGTTACCTCTGCAGATTGCTCTACTATTTCGAAAATCACTTAACCCGTAGGGTGTCTCTGAGACGAACAGAACAACGATCGACCGAAAGACCAACTCTCGTTTGCGATTTCGCCGAGCTTTGAAAATTTTAAAATAATTACCAGATGCTGATGATTTAGCCGACGCTATGTCATCTTCATCAGGCTCTGGCAAATGTTCGTAGTAAACTAAGAGCACGTGGAAAAAGGGGTCTTAGTTTCCATTCCCATTTTCTGATGATTTAGCCGACGCCATGTCAGCTTCATCAGGCTATGGCAAATGTTCGTAGTAAACTAAGTGCACGTGCAAAAAGAGGTCTTAGTTTCCATTCCCATTTTCTGATGATTTAGCCAACGCCATGTCAACTTCATCAGGCTATGGCAAATGTTCGTAGTAAACTAAGTGCACGTGGAAAAAGGGGTCTTAGTTTCCATTCCCATTTTCTGATGATTTAGCCGACGCCATGTCAACTTCATCAGGCTATGGCAAATGTTCGTAGTAAACTAAGTGCACGTGGAAAAAGGGGTCTTAGTTTCCATTCCCATTTTCTGATGATTTAGCCGACGCCATGTCAACTTCATCAGGCTATGGCAAATGTTCGTAGTAAACTAAGTGCACGTGGAAAAAGGGGTCTAAGTTTCCATTCCCATTTTCTGATGATTTAGCCGACGCCATGTCAACTTCATCAGGCTATGGCAAATGTTCGTAGTAAACTAAGTGCACGTGGAAAAAGAGGTCTTAGTTTCCATTTCCATTTTCTGATGATTTAGCCGACGCCATGTCAACTTCATCAGGCTGTGGCAAATGTTCGTAGTAAACAAAGTATGAGTGATAAAAGGGGTCTTAGTTTCCATTATTACGCATAAAATCTTGATCTTAGAACGATTTTGAAATCCGCGGACTAATTTCGCGCTTATCTCAGACGTACCCACTTCACGCACAAGAACAAAACACTCTACACTATCACTCACTGCTTCCAGTACTCACTCCTTTGATCACTCCATCTTTTTGGAGGGAACCCTGAAAAGAAAAAAGGAAAAATATTAGTTTTTGCAAGAAGTGTAAAAGTATCAAAAGTTAAATTTAGCTCAAGAAATGCAATAGAATGCTCCCGTACAGCCTAAAAAGGAGAGAAGTTAAGGGAAAGATAAGGGGAATAAGGTGTACGCAACAATAATAGAGGTGGTATCTTAGAATAAATAACGAGAGGAAAGGCTATCTCAAGTAAAATCCCTGTACGTGTGATAAGCATTTTGATTCTGGGTAAAGTTGAGAGGGGTGTTTCGCCTTCACTGTCAAATTGGACAGATTGGTTTGCTCAAGTTGTGTTAATTTCCCCTTGCTATCATTCGCTTGGGCTCAACCACATATAGAAAAATGCTTAAATTTTTCGGAGTGATTTCCTTTCCACTAGTTTTTTATTCTAAGGTTGATATATTTACGCCCAAAGCAAATACAGACGTTTATATTTTTAAAAGTATATACGCGCCCGCTACGAGCACGCATAGCAAACAAATGCGCCAGTTAGGATTATGTACGCTCCCGCTACAGGCGCACACATTGAAAAATACATACGTCCGCTACACGGTAATGCACGCTGCCGCTACAAATCGTGTGGGTTATCGATCACCTGATATTAAAATTGTTCTCAATAACCGATGACTCACACGGTGATTCATGACAATAATAATGATAACAATTACCTAAAATTTGTTGTCTTTATTCTTATATATTTTCCATTTGTTGAGATTGTTTTGTTATTTCAAACGTCGGTTTCGAATGAGTAAATCTACGAAAATAATTTTATTGTTTTCATTTTAAATTTAAATTTTGGACTATTTCGCGTGTATTTTATTGATACGTCCCTGCAGCGGGGTGACATTTGGAAAAGTGTAAGTTTTACTCAGGGGTTCTGTGCCTTATTTGAGTGTTATTCAGGCGTCTTAACGCTGTGCGTGCCTGTTTCAGGCTAGGAATGGGCGTGTCTTATTTGTACTCGGGGGAGGTGACGATGTACGCTTTGCTTAAAATTTGAGAGTCAGAGCCATAAGACGAGGGATGGTAAACCGTTCCATATTCGTGTTGCTCTGCTTCAGATTTTCAAATTTAAATTTTCTACGGTACGTCCAAATTTTACGCCTATGATATAGGGGTTAGTGCGACTTGTATCTCATTCATTCTACGTGGTAATATATTTGCAAGAAATCAGATTACCTATTACCTTACAACAATCACCGTAGAATTCAACAATGAGCTCTCAGATTGTGGAATAGCTAAGCTAAGGATCGACGATCAAGGGACCCAATGTGAGGTCGCACCATAAATTGTCTTAAACTTTCGGGATCTAACCGTTTTTATAAAAAAAAAACAGTATAGAAAGATTTAAGAAAAATTTAGTTAAATCGATCCTCCTTTGCACTAAACCTGAGCCATGAGAATGAATCGATTCCTGAATAATCATATCGAATAAGGTTTTAATCATCAAACAAGAAGCCATTTTGTGACCTTATTTCTGGATTACTCAAATTGTATTACTATTCTCTACATTTATATGATAGAGAAGTCCTTACGTGTGGTAGAGTTCCAAAGCCCTGAAAGAATACATCACGGGTTTTTTCGCACTTTCAAAGAACATGAAATATTATGCTCGTTGCCAGTCTAACTCGACTTTGCCATTTAATCCGATTACATCCTTCCCAAGCAGCAGTACCTATAATATTTCTAATCTGTTGGATTCTTTTGACAGATTCCGTGGTAGTTTCCAAAGTTTTTGCTTATTAAAATTTTGTAGAAAAGTCGAGTTTTACAAACGAAATCGTATACTTAGTTCTAAAGTAATGTCCAATGCACATTTGCTCTCTAGTGAACTTTACCTTTTCATTTAATAGTCAGGTATGCTTGGACTTACCAGTTTTAGCGTATTATACTTTTATAAGGGCAACAGGTTAGAAAACGAGGATTAATGATAGCAAATTAACCTATATAGAGAAGCTGGAACAGTTGATTTATGTCGATTGCAGTAAGTTTGAAGTAAAACGATCTCCACCGTTTGTTATATGCAACTTAAGTGCCTAAATTGAATGCCATTTCATGCATTACATACTTGTGAATTCAGGTTTCTCGAATGAACAAGATAAACGGCATTGCCAAACATTACAAATTTGCAGGAAGATGATGTATTTTATCAAACTTTACCTTTCCCCTCAAATTTTCATTCTTTGTTTTCATACAAAATTTGCATTGAAGTTATACATATGGCTCTGAAAATTTCTGTTGAATTTCGAAAACAAAATGGAAGTGACTATGGTACGGGTTTATGCATTTCAAGTGGAGAATACCTTGTCGTTCAATCCCTTGGGCTAGAATAAGTTGCAAACGTACAGTCTTTTGTTTCCGATTCGGTACATAAAGTTTCGCCAAAAGTTAAAGTTATTCAGTTTCTATGCTATAATGAGGTACTGAGATTGTATTAGTAAACTGTCTGTGGTTTGTGTTCGTTTTAGCACAAACACAAAAGTTACTGTATTGTTTCTTTGAGAGATATTTCGTTAATTTCGTAGTATTGTCAGTTTTGCAATACTCGATTGTAAAGGAATCTTCACAATGATGACTGTTTTGAAACACATTTGCTATCAATCGATACTTATGTGTACCGCATCCCGTAGAGCAGTTTATGTTCTTCGTTTTAATCAATACCTAAAAACATACATATAAAAAATTGTTAATACATTTTATAAATACAAATTTTTTTAAATTTATTTTCAGAAGTTTATTGTAATTGGACGTGGGACAGATTTTTATGTTGGCCACCTACGCCAAGTGGCGCAGTTGCACGTTTAAAATGTCCTCCCGGTCACGGTATTGATATAACAAGTGAGTAACAAACATTTTAATATGCTTTTGATGATTTTATTGATGATAATTTTATGTTACTCTGGATTTTGAACAAAAAGAATCTGACAGAAGCTTATGCCAGACATTCCTGACGACTCTGAAGAAATAGTAATGGATTAATTCTATTTGCGAAGGCAATTTTTAGAGTCAGTAAAATTTTTCTAAGACTGATGTGTATATAATTATCTACGTTGGATTGTTCTAGCCTGCTACGGGCTTTCTACGTAATCAATACAAAACTTAACCAACCCCCCATTCGTTGACTAAAAATCATTACGTTTCAACAAAATGCAACTTATAGCATATAAATCAGAAAATTTTTGTGTTTATTGTCCTCCATGTTTACTATTAGGAGGTGTGAATCGACGCCCCATTTCGGATTTTTTTAAATAACTACTAAAATTGTGAGTATAATATTCCAATTAAAGGGGATGCAACTTGACGTACCTTAACTTACTCCATCTCAGTCTGGTTTCCGCTCTAGCTTAAAGCTCACCGATGATGTACTTCTAGACTTTTTAAAGGGCTCCAACACCGTTAACCATACTCTATGTCAGAAACTCACGAGCCATTTTAAATTCTCTCATCTAGACATTGAGGAGCAGATCTAGTCTGGTTATGATATCAAGCGGTGTTCCCAGGGCTCCGTCTGCTCCCCTTCTTTATTCTCAATGTTCTTTAATAATCTACCCATGCGTTTAAAGTACTAAACAATATTAATGCAGATGATGCGTAGATCTACACTACGTCGACGGCGTTAATTCTTTGACTTCTTTAGACAATTTAATAAACAAACAAAATTAAAGTAAGATTTTTCATCAAGATTACTTTTCGGATCCTCAAGTCAGAAATTGTGCTCAGCGAAATAAGAAACATTGGCCCTTGTGCGAAAAAATTTGTAAAAATTTTGATTCAATATGTTATATGAAAAAGTGAGAACGATCTCGGGAGCAGTCTCACTTTTTCGTATAAAATATTTAGTCTGAGCTTTTGCTCAAAAAATGTCAACACGAAGTTATATGCCTTCTAAGCCAAATAAAAAATTCAGATGAAGTTCGTTTAATACAAAAAAAACAGTCCTGGCATATTCTCTTCGAGTTCTAAGCCTTTTGAATACACCATTCAATAGTAAAGAATTCCTACCACAATTCAATACTAAATTTTATACCAAATTTGTTGATCTTTAATAACCCGGATCATTTACTGGAATATATGTTCTAGTTTAAAAAAAAACTCCTTATAAGCGTGTTTCTTAATTCACAGAGGTAATACCAATTTATTAGCTTAGACCATTTAAATATGAAGATTGGTCTAATTGGTATTATAAATACCATCCTAGTTTCCATGTTACGTCCTGCTTTATTTAATTTGTTTGGATTGATACTCATTATGAAATTCGAGAGATTAGGATGACAAAAGTTATTTTTATTTTTAAATTTTGTTGATAATATTATGTAACTGAAATAAATCCACTGCCAAATATAAATTAATTATATTAATATCAATTTTCACTCATTATTTATGTATCAAATTAGTCACATTGTCGCCGTCGCTAGTTATTTTGAGGTTATTCAATCAAGTAGAATACCTGGCATGCTTATCTACTTACAAAAGCTTATGTCTGGAATCCACTAAAAATTCTTCTTTGGTATTCCTATAAATAGATACCTCTTGCGTAGGTTTACATGTGATATACGTTCGAAATTGATCACAATGTGTACGGAAAGATTTAATAACTATTGGGCTGTTCGCTAGTCCAGTGAATTTAATAGAAATACTATTTTAAGCCTTTAAATGCAATATTCAATTAAACATGTCCTAAAATATCTCGAAATTGCTGTGATATAAACTTTAAGATTACTTTAAAGGGCTGAGTAATTGGATTGTTAGGAAAATCCCCTAAAGCGTTCTTTAGTATACAGTCCAAGCCAGCAATGTGTTGATGTCTAAATTCATGAATTCTTAAAAGACAGCTGCATGAGCACACGGGAAATAGCACATTTGTGAAAGTAGGTAGACTTAAATTACAAGGGATTGTTCTGTCTAGAATGTGAATATTTAACTGAGCTTTAGAATGCTACAAGGTAATTTAATTGAAATGTTTACAAGCGACTTAATTCTTAGAATTAGATTCAAAAGATTTTAGACCAATCGATGTTAAAATTGATATAATACCAATAAATGTTATTGTCTAGTACTATAGAATGTCGGATTTTATATAAAGGCTAATAATATTAAAAATTGGTCTATAAATAAAGGAAATTATAAAATTAGTAACGTTTTTCGACCAATTCTATTCGACATTGTTGAGGTAATTTATTAGACACAATAAACTTAGAACATTTTAGACCAAAATTGAATTTATAATCACTGAAATTGACAATTGGGTAAAGCGTCCCATAAGGGCTCTAGTCCATTATTTTCAACCGATTATATATGAGAAGTGGTCTAAAGAGAAGAACGTAAGGTGTTCGCTACACATCGGATGTAAGCAAAAAATTTCGACCTGCGCAATGATAAAGTGTGAAAAGTTACAGCAATTCAATCAAAATTTAGTACAATTAGACCAATTAACGGTGAAATTGGTATAACATATAACAGATTTAGAATTTGAAACATTAGTCCAATATGTTCGACCTGAGAGAAATAAATAAATAAAGACAAACTTTACTTATTAGCTTAATCATGCATTTGGTCGATTTCGACCATATTTATCGCAGCAGCAGATAGGCCAATTTACCAGTTTATACAAACAAGTTAAAATGGGAAAGGAGGGTTACTAAATTTATCTTTCTTAATGCTTTTTAGGTTCTTGGTTTTTCTAAAACAATTTCAGTTCGTCTAAATGGCGATTTTATACAGACTTTACTTTTCCGCGCAAAAACGAACCGCTTGAAATTCCGGGCAAAAGTGGATCAAAGAAAAACTCCGGGCAAAAACCACTTTACTCTTTAACTGCATTAACTTTGTATTACTTTTTGTAGTTAAGTGGTTTTTGCTCGGAGTTTTTGTCTGATTCATTTTTGCCCGGAAACTCAAGCGGTCCGCTTTTGCGCAGAACATTTTCTAAGCACCATGCTACAACAATTAATATCAAATTTTGAAGAATATTCCAACTAAGAGAAATATTCCAACTTGGGTTTATAAACCTATTTTTTAAATTTCATGGTTTCGGACTGGTCAAAGTCTTAACGCTATGAAGTAGTAGATAATAAACTTAAAAATTAGTCTCCACACTTTTAGTTAATTCAAATGGCATTTTAACCATAAAAGGTGATAAATGGGATGATGCTATGTCAAATGCGAACACAAAACCTTTTAGAAAACAAATTATTAGTCCATTTAAGTGTTTTCCCGTTTTGTTATAATCTAAGATTAGTTGGGAATTTTACGTCTGTTATAAATTTATATTTTGTACCCTTTTCGTCCGTTTATTTAAATTATTATAGGGCTGTTTAATGCGTTGACAAATCCTAATGGATTCAGAACCATTTGCTTTAAAGCGCTGCCTAGTCAGCACAACTTACAAAGATTATAAATCTCAGAGCATTCCTAGAAATTGGATTTCGCTGCTGTACTCAAGCATATAACAAGTAAAAGTGAATTCCTACGCTTCTCAAATATTTAATCCATGTACGGAATGAGTCTATTTTATATATGTACCTATGTAGACATCAAACATCATTCAACCTTTTGAAAGTATAGAAAAATCTTAAGTAGAAAATGTTCCTAAGAAGATGTGAGAATGTAAAAGGTGGCAAAATACCATACCTATCTACTTTGAATATGCACTTCAGTTAACAGGGGGATCAGTTGAAGGTTTAAACTGAAGTAAAAGAATGTTTTTCCCTTTAAGTTTAACCCTTGGGTTGCTATTGAGAATATTAAAGGTGTAGAAGCAAAAAGTACGTTAAAAAATTCTGACCAAATGCGAGTCAGACTCGCGGATTTTTAGGATGTGGCCAAAGCCTAGGGGACAACCCTTTGATACGTTACTATGGCTTTGGCTGGAAGGGAATTAGGGTAAGAGGAGCAAGGAAACTTGAATGCCTTGTTTTTGCATTAAAAACCCACAAGGAAACCAAGTTTCGAAACCGGGAACTATGGCATGGTGGTCGTGCCGCTTAACTGCTTCTGATTTCTAAAGAGCTGTTTTAGTTAGAAACATCATTTTATTTTTCCTGTAATACTTAAATAAACCTTTATCAACTCTAATTATTTAAAAGTTTTCACCTAACAAACTTCGGTGATAGGGGGAAAGGATGATATTTTTTGTAAGACATTTGTCATCATAAGTCGAAAACTATGCAACATAAAAGGAAATGAAAATATATTTTATTACGTGCAAATGAAGCCCCTTCATATGATACCCCACTTAATCTAGTAACCCCACTTTAACCCCCTTTAAAAAAGTTATTATTTTTATTGCAAAAGAAAAATAAAAACTTTTTTAAATTTGCAATAAAAGTCGGACAAGCATTATTTAAAACTATTCCAAGTTTCAAGTCGATAGCATAAGTAGTTGCTGAAGTAAGCAACTGCGACAGACAGACGAAGTCGCAACAGTCGTAAGGTTTCATGCTCTTGATACAATTCTACGCCTCCCCCTGTGGACCTGGACGCAAGGAGCGCCACGCTGTTGCGCCTCAAAGATTCAAAGTTCCTTAAGACGCGACGGCCATAGTAGCGTAGCGTAAGGGAGTATCTCAACACGGCCACTAGTTACCGACTAAGAATTTCAACAGGAAGTTCGAGATAGTAATACTGGGCGGGTAGTTTTGGGACGCAAGAACAGAAAAAGCTGTCGATAACGTAAAAATCTACACAGATGGATCTAAAACGAGCTTTGGTAGAAGCATCAGGGTTCTGCCAGGAGCTCATAATCCACTCGACCGACAGACTTCCCAGTGGTTTCTATACTCAAGGCGGCTGATTTAGCACACAGTCAGTTGACAACGGGCGTTTCAATTAGTGTCTATGAGGATTACCAAGAGGTTGTGAGAGTTCGTGGGTCCAAAAAATTCAATTCTAAATCCCTCATTGATTGCTACAGAACTTTTCAGACTGTAAGAACGAACATAAAAGTACAACTATGCTGGATGAATGAAGCAGCAGATATTCTCGCTAAGAGAGGAGCTCAATAGGAAGCTCAGAAGACGGAACAATTACTTCATCCGATAAATCTTGCGAAAAGAAGATAGGAAAGACCACAACGTATCGAGTTGCGAAAATCATGTAGAAATCCTATGATTAAAGGAAGACTAACTGCCTAATCAACCTAACTTGGACTCCATGTAGAATAATGGTCGGGATCTACACCGGCCTTATGGGGGCACATGCGCACAGAATTGGTGTTTCCAACACCGATTAGTACAGATATTGTCAGGAACAGCATTTGTATGGACAACATGAAAGATATTAGGCAACTACTTCATTGAAGGATTAAATGAAGAGACAGGTTCATTTGACATAAATAGAATAGCTCTCCAACGTTCGCAACACGAGTTCTATCAGACGTAGAGCATCTGACTGTGGTAACGCTATGGACTTGGTGGGGTCTATGCGGGACTTGTGAGTCGACACTGTAACATAATCTAATATAACCATGGGCATTTCATTTAACTATATCATATTCTGTTACAGTTTTGCTTCTAACTGTAAATGACAAAGGATAGACAACAAAGAGGGTTGACAGCGTTTTAAAAAAAGAGGACGAAATTATGTCAGAACCACAATTGAAAGCGTGATGCTTTCTTTTTCTTTCGGAAACTGCAAAGATGATGCAGGTCAACAAAATCTTTAGAACAAGCTCAGCCTATAAATTTATTTTCATTGGGTCCAGATATTAAATTTGTAAGTACGACTGCAAGAAAGGATTATGGACTATGCTGGCAATATCAAAAAAATGCTCTGAGGAGTACCACAGGGTAGTTATTTAGTGCCACTAGTTTTTTTTTGTAATTATGACTGTAAACAAGGGTATTATGCTAATATTGAAAGCATTTAAAATTGTTGTAATCGTATAACAGTGTCCTTGACATTGCGCTATAGATAACAAAAAACTAAGGTTTCGTCGTTTAGCTTTAGACTCATTTATTTTACAGATCTGGTGTCTGGAAGCTCCTTTGTAATAGTTTTCTCATTTCGATGTTCACAAAAGAACACTGGTACTATTTACTGTTGCTTTTCAATCCACTATTTGATGTGCCCCTTGAGTTATTTCTTTAGCGCCTATTCTTACCTTTATCTTACATGACAGCCTCAACTGCCTAAAGACGTAATACGTTCAGGATTACTTTTGTGTCAATGATTATGCGAGCCAATTATTCCCATTCTATACAGTCCTGTTTGCTAATTCCTTGAGAAGTCATGGTTTTCTTGCAATCACACATTATGGCGAAATATACATACCTAGTTCTTTGAACCGATTTCAAAAAGGGGTTATATATATAACATTCAGGTTTGGCCTATTCAAAGTCTTTTATCCAAAGCCGACTTGTCTAATGCCCTTTGTGTCGTTGACTAATTATATCATCTCTCATTGTACTTTCCTTTAAGGACTTTGACGAATTATTAAATGAATCTTTACATACTTGCAAGTGACACACTGTATTGAAATTTCGAATTATAATCTTACGAAACTGAGTTTATATTTAATCGAGACCTTCCCTAAAACCAAAATCTTGTTTTCTGTCTAGAATTTGCTGAAAGACGTTGTGGAATTGACGGTAGATGGGAAGGCAAAGGCGATGGAGTCCAAAGTTCTAATGGATGGACAAATTACACACCTTGTTACACACCTGAAATTCTAGATCTTATGAAGAAATTTTACTCAGGTGGTAATGGAGAAGTTGTCAAGGTAAATACGATTTATAATTAACGTAATAGCGATGCTTACAATTTAATATCTTTTCAGATAAAATTTGATATTGTGGAACGAACCCGAACGCTTGAAATAGTTGGACTTATGCTTTCTCTATTTGCTTTGCTGCTTTCACTTCTAATTTTTTGCAGTTTTCGAACTCTTAGAAACAATAGAACGCGAATTCATAAGAATCTTTTTATTGCCATGGTCATTCAGGTCGTCATCCGATTGACATTGTATTTTGATCAAGCTATAATTCGACGAGGACATGGAATTGCTGGAAATGGGAGCACGCAAGGAATTGAGAATACGGTAGGCGAAATTTTGTTAAAATAACATTTTTTTTATTTTCTTTTTTTGCAGCCATATCTTTGCGAAGCATCCTATATCTTGTTGGAGTATGCACGTACTGCTATGTTTATGTGGATGTTTATAGAAGGCCTATATTTGCATAATGTGGTGACCGTTACAGTTTTTCAAGGACGATTTCCGCATACAATATACGGACTTCTTGGGTGGGGCGCACCTGTAATTATGACAGCCATATGGGCATTTTTTACAGCAAAATATAAAGGCCAAGAGAAGTGTTGGTGGAATTACAATTTGACTCCTTACTATTGGATCCTTGAAGGACCCAGGCTAGCAGTAATTTTGGTTTGTTTAAAAAAAATTGTTTTACATTTTTTTTTTTAAATTTTTATTGTTTTTTAGTTTAATTTCTTCTTTTTACTCAACATTATTCGAGTTTTAGTAGTAAAGCTCCGTCAAAGTCACACCAGTGATGTTGAGCAAGTACGAAAAGCAGTACGTGCTGCTGTAGTTCTATTGCCGCTTCTCGGTATTACAAACCTTCTACACATGACTGAAGCACCTATCGAGAAGACTGCTTGGGAATTCGCTCTTTGGTCGTATGTGACGCATTTTCTCCGATCTTTTCAAGGACTCTTTATTGCTATGATTTATTGCTTCCTAAATGGGGAGGTATCTATCCAGGAATTTTTTTTTATTATCCTAGTACTCAATTTATCCATCTTTTATAAGGTTCGAGCTGCCTTATTGAAAAGTATTAGAGTTTACATGTCACTGCGGGGCCACTCAAATTGGGTACCAAGACGTGCCTCTATGTTTTCGGCAGCATACAACACGGCCCCTGACACCGAAGGTCAATGTAATGATTCTCTTAACAGGTAAAACAATTCAGAATTTTTATAACATTTATGTACATATAGTACAGTTTAATATCTCAGACAGACTACTCTATAATGCCTTCATTTTTAATACAAATTGTTACATATTTTTTTTAATAATACTACCCTGCAAGATTTTGCCCCTGGACAATGAATATTTGTTTGCGAGGTAATTTTTTCCGCTGAAACCAAATCCGGGCTCAGAATTGCTTATCACGTCAGGTTTTTGAGATATTCGAACCTAAAAGTGCAAAAAACACTGTTTTTTGACCATATTTTAGGTTATGTAGCACCGCGAATTTTTTTTTTAAACATATTTAAGCAAACTCAACGGCATTTGAAAGAGGAAGACTTGTACTATAAGGTCCCATACATGGTTTTTTGAAAAAAAAATTCGCGGTGCTACATAACCTCAAATATGTCAAAAAACAGTGTTTTTTGCATTTTTTAGGTTATAATATCTCATAAACCTGGCGTAATAGAACAATTCTGAGCCCAGATTCGGTTTCAGCGGGAAAAATTACCTCGCAATCAACTATTCATTGTCCAGGGGCACAAAATTTTCAAAATTTTGCAGGGTTGTGTAATTCAAAAGTGTTTACGTATTTGTTTCCTTGTGATTTGAAGGAAGTCAGTTAAATATTAATTAAAATTAAATAGAAATTGGGCTTGTTATGAATTTTTATAATAAATTTATTATGAAATGGAGCACAGTCTGTCTAGAGTTTAAGAAAATAATTTCATACTAAATTGTCTAATTTGCAGAAAAGAATCATCGCCACGCATATCTCGAAATAATCGACTTAATACTAGTCGCGGTCGTAGTTGGATGATGACGTTATGTTTTCGTGGCCAGAAGGTACTTAGGAAACCGCCCGCCTCGTCGGCGCCACCAGAGTCAGTTGTATTTGAGTTGTCAGAGCATTAGAGCTTAGATAAAAAAACACAAGTCCTTCCACAGTTCAAAATAAAAGTTACAGATCAAAATAGCCTAGAAACAATTTAGCATAGAAAGAATACCGAAACTAACGAGTAATTTTAAAAAAAATTTCAATTTTTATAATTTTTTTTTTGTGTTAAAATTTTTGATTTTTCTCCAGCGTTAGCGTTGCATGTAACCATTATGCATCTAACTAAATTCATCTTTTCATATCAATTTTCTCAATAGAATTGCTAATAGAGTGTAGTATGCTTTAACGTTCTTTCTCTACTCTAAATCTAATTTATAGAGAGAGTTTGGTTCGAATTTCGAAATTGTTTTGCAATTTTCGATAGAATTAAATTTTGTGGAAGGAACTCAGAACTTACACTTTTGGTACCATTCGTTCAATTTAACTTTTTATGCACCTTCTTACACGGCTATGGGACGCATTTTCATCGTCATTAGAAAATAGTTTTTTCAACTCTACCTTCTCATGCTTATCTTAACCTTTAGTTGCCAGACATCGCTGCCAGAATGTATAGAAATACGCATATACAGGGTGTCCCCCATTTTAAAACCACCGCACGAATGCAAAGAAAGGTTTTTTAAGAGAGAAGCAAAAGGTGCTTAGATTTAGGTAAGGCTAGGATTTTAAGAGAATTTTTAAATTTAATAAGAATTGAATAAATTTTTTTAATACTTTAAAAAAAAATTTATAAAAAATTAGTTTTCGAGTAAAATAATTTTTTTAAATGTAAGTATTTCGATTAATTTTGGTTAATATTGTGACAAATCGATAGTTTCTAAAAAAAATTTTCAAGCAAAACTTGCTTATTTTTCCGGTAAATTATGAATCGGCAACGCAATAGGTTCGCATTAAAAAAAAATTTACTTCAAAAAACCCACCACAAAACCCCATAAATTTTAAAACAAACAAATTCTTTAGATGAAATATGAAAATATGAAATTTTGTCTGAACAATTTTCTGCTATCATGAGAAGATATTCGTGTGAAGGTTTCAAAATGGCACACCCTGTATAGTTTAGTACCTAGGCAACCGAGCTTCGTTCGGACTTGGCTATTTTATTTATGTTACAAATTTCTTATATCTTTAATTACATTAATATTAAATTTTTCAAAATAATTTTATACCATATCCTCCACCTCCACTCCTACAGAAGTGCCTGAGGAAACGCCATTCGCGACCCAATTACCCCTAGATCCTGCAGAGGGGAGGACACCACTACAGACTCCCTTGGCATGGCCTACTACAACCTTGGAGTTAGGGGGATTTTTAAGAGATTATCTCCTCCCGCATTTGTTACTTGGCTACGTTCTAGAATGCATTGCCCGTTTGCTATCGCTTGGAGGTGTAACTAAACACTTTAGAATGTCCAGATGAGGATTGCCGTCTTCCCTCCATTCTCCAGCAATCCAATGGGGGACATACTGTGTACATCAACAAAATTAATTTGGGATAAAAAAGAAGAAGAAGAAGCATCAATAAAAAATGGATTTAAGATTTTAAAGTGTTCCCCGCACCATCATTTGATAGCTTTTTCAAAAATAACAAATGTGTGTTTTTTCGTTTTCCGATTCAAAGCATATTTTTTGAGATATTCAGCCGTTTCCAGACTTTTAGGACACTGTATACCGACTTGTATATTCCCCTATTACTACTATGTGAAAAATTTTAGTCCTAGGAGGGGAGGGAGCCTAACTTTATAGCCCATGGACCAATTTAAATGATTCTGGATTAAAGGTACATATTTCCCTATTTCTACAATGAGAAAAAATGTTGTCCTAGGAGGGGGGGGGGGGGTGGTGGAGCTAAACCTCGGAGCGCGTCAACCCATTTTGATGATTCGTTTATTTTTGTATAGAGTAACTTGCTGAATTTGTATCATGACAAAAATATTCGTCTTAGGGTGAGGGTGGAAGGAAGGGGCGACATTCATCACACGTGGACCGATTTTGATTCTATTGTTGTCAAATTTTATATTAATGTATAATAATTCAGAATATAAGATATTTTTAACGTAGGGAAGATAAATAAAAATCGTGAAGTACAAACTAAGCTCGGCCGCATAGGTACTATGTATAGTACTAAAAAAGTATGGAGAGCTTTTAAGGCCTGCTAAAGCCCTTAAAAAGTTTTAATATCACATCTAATTACTCTAAACATCCGACAGAAACCTTATGTGGGTTAGTTTTACTGCTTTACAGATTACTGATAGCCTTATGATATATGAGCCTACACTGAAAGCTCTATTTGAATTTTGAAATCAACTTCCTCTCAAGCACTTTTTATCACTGAAAATTTTCTCAGTACTATTGAGTGCTCTGCGATATGAATTGTCAATTGCATTGAATTGTCAGTTGACATTTCTGATTCTTGGCACTGAAAAGCACTCTGCGTTCCTCAACCCAGTGAAGTGTTATCCCAGCGCATTTCATCTTTGCACTTTTTGTCACTGAAAGTCATTTGATCCAAAAAGATTGGCAGTACACGCTCTTATGGACTATCGCTGTCTGCTTTACTTTCCCGTCATTTTCCTATGCATCCATCTCTCTTCCTCAGCACGCTGTTGCCACGATATCAACTCAGAATATTTTCTTATTTTTCCTCCTCGTTAAAGGAAATACCTCTGTAGTTTTCCGGGTTATTTACGTTTCCCTTTTTGAAGATTGGAAATATTATGCTCCTATTGAAATCTTCCGGCGCTTTCAAGGTTCATAAATAAGGTTATAAAATTCTAGTAGCTTTTCTAGGAATTCCTGTGGTGCATTTTTATAGAATTCATAATGAATTCTATCTAATCCAGGTACCTTATTATCTTTAGCTATCGTTAAAACTTCCATTAGTTATTCCATGGTGAGACTTGTATCCAATTCGGGGACACAAATATCAGATCCACATGTAATGAAAAGTCGGAGATAAATGCTAGATAGTACATGCAGTCTGAAAGTGAGATGTGAGATCTTCTATACTTGTATTTAGGCTCATCACAAATGTTTTTCTCTTGAGAACCTTTACCACGTTCCACCACTGTCTGAAATCTTTAATCGCCGTTAGGCTTCTGTGTATTTCTTCGTAAAAACGTTTCTTTTCGATACACAACTTCCTAAATTCTTTGTTTTTTTCCACCTAGAGCCTTCTTATACTCTCATTATTTGATTTCCAAAATAAATTCAATAAACGAAAAGTACTATATTCTTTCGAGCCTTTGCACACTCCCAATCGAACCACCTTTCTTTTCTAGTGAAACTAATATCACGGGATTGTATTACAGCGCAGCTTCTAATATTTTCTACTATCTACTACTACTATTCTACTATTAACATATTCTTAAATAAATCCACATCTCGCGCTCTCCAATTCAACTTGGGAAGAAGGTCGAGGTCATCTTCCCCTATTCTCTCTTGACAGCAAAGATTTAGTTCAATGGGCATATGATCGGAAAAATTCTTTTCAAGTACCTTGAAGTCACCAAAATATTTCAAACTATTTAAAGACATAACTGCAAAAGTCATTTATCGAAGCACCCATATTACCCACAAAAGTTAATTCCCCCATGGAATCCCCTGACGACCGCCCATTTAGCACAATTCCACCAAAAACAGTATGAAACGTTTCCAAAGCTTTTAAGCATTGCTCACGTTAAGAAGTGTGAATCTGGCCATCACTGATCTAGATGTTAAAACCATACAGCATTTTAGCTACTAAAACACAATCCAATTTCCCCTAACGATTTATTAGGCGAAGCAACTATATGGAGATGGAAAACGCCCTATGTAACTTACTTAATTTTATCTTCTTGTTTCTTAAAGTATAGAAGAATATGTATGCCGAATATTACAACAAATAACAAGATGTTTAAACTGAATATAATTTTTTAACTTCAACTCGATGGTTTTTTATGTATTTGCAATATTATTAGTAAACTAAAGCGCATGAAAACTATATTTACATTTCATATGTCCTCTTTACCATTCCATCTTACTTTCAATTCATAAAAAAAAATGCTTGACATGCGTCCAATAAAAATTGTGCACAAGACTTTATGCAACTAACTCTATTCTGCTTGCTTATTTCAATGTCGAAAATAACTCAATCACAACCAAACTAATTTATTGCTTTCCTTTTCGTTTTCTTCACAGAACCAATGTGTGATGTCCAGTGATACTCCTACTGCAGCTGTCGTCATGACAACAAAAATTGCCTAAGATAAATAAATCTTACTAGAGTTAAGGAACTAAGATTTTTTTATTGTAATAAACAAGATCAAACTGAAAGAAATCCGAATCAAAACTGCATTATGCACTTTTTCAACAGAGCACCAATACTAACATATGTACACAAACAAATATCACTCTATTTGCATCCCACACCTACAAATATCCCTCATTTCATAGCCCTCTCCCCCTCCCGAACTTTTTATTGCTATCGGCTTAAAATAACAAATAAAACAATAAAAATAAATAAAAAAAAGAATAAGAAACGAATTTGAACCAAATAACGGAAGCTCCTATATTTTTTAAGATAATTGTTAAACTAATTTGCTACAAGCAAAGGTATTTTTAATATTAGTACTAAAATTCTCTAAATGTTTTAGCCGTAAGAAAATGAAGAGGAAGATATTGAAAGTTTTTATAAGAAAACTTATGTTTAACTAGTATTAAGCTCTAACTAATACTAAGCGAAAGGCGAGATATTGCTGTGATCTCATTCGAGTTATTACTTAAGAAAGCATTCAGTTCGTGTACTTAATTTTATTAGTCGAATTTACATGCAAAACACTTAATGATCATAAGTATGAACTTAATTATCGAAAAAAATGGTAAAAGTATTGTCATACAATATTTACCTATTCAGAACATATTACAGTTTCAGATGAAAATACATATTGAAACACAAATTTAATATTTTGATAATTACATCAATTCCTAATGATCATATATCCTCAATTCGATTTTGCTGTATCATTGTTTGTATTTAAATTAAGTATTGTAATTGTTGTAAACTTTTGAGCGTGTGAAACTTCCTGTATAATTATTGCTTTGAACCTTAATCCTCGCACCTTTTGTATCAGTTCATTAAGGTAGACAGAGACAGACAACTAATTCAATTAATTTATTAAAATACCGATATTGTACGACATGATAGAATACTATTAAGATTGCATCATCTGGTGTCCCGCAAAGCAGTCATCTTGGCCCTATACTTCAAATGAATATAATTGTGTTTTTTAAATTCTGATATTGTTCCTTTTTACAAATGGTGCATTGTCAATCACTTGCCTGTTTTAATTGGAATGTTATAGTAAACTTGTAGAAAAAGCTGGGAGCAGCCACAAGGCTCTAGCTCCACTGAAGCAGCTAAGATAGCTATTGCTCCAAGCTAACGACACCCTGACTTTTTAATATATAATACAATAAACGGCTTTTATTTGATTGGAGTAGCCTATATTTTTCGTGTTATCTATTTGTTATTGTTAATTTCTGTACGCGACAAAGTATATGACAAAATTCAAATTTCTAGATATAAGACAAATACCCTATGGGTTTAAATTTGTTTTTTGTTTGTTTCCAACTTATACAGAATCGTCGATTCCAGGGCTGTAAATCTTCTGTTGAAGAAGCTACCTCCACCATTAGATGAATTTGTACAATAAATGTCTACTATAAGACTGTAGTCACAGTTCCAACTACAAAGGCGCAGCCATTTCGTTTCAACTAAAGCGGTGTATGCTACCTACTTTTGAAGCATAACCTTTAAACTCGTTACTTTTAATCCAATTTTCCTGAAACTGTCAGCATTGTAAAATTTCCTGAACAATGATCCCCGAGTGTCAGCAAAGATTACTGTGAAAATTACGGTAGAGAACCGTAAAATTTGCCGGTTGTTCCTGAAATAATTGTATATTAGGCGGTCAATTGTTCCTAAAACACCGTGAATTTTTAAATTAGATAAATTTTACGGTACTGTTCCGTAAAAATTGCATATAAACACATTAAAAATTACTGGAAAGATCATAAATGTTACAGTGAGGCTGCTTGAATTTTGGCAAAATGTGTTACTTACAGCACGATTACGGTG
Source organism: Leptarthrus brevirostris (assembly GCA_964036015.1). NCBI lineage: Eukaryota > Metazoa > Arthropoda > Insecta > Diptera > Asilidae > Leptarthrus > Leptarthrus brevirostris. The sequence continues at coordinate 7,709,389 of OZ038374.1, read as the reverse complement.
AGTAGAACAGTAATTTTTTCTGAAATTTTCTCTTCATATAGAGCGTGATAGATTAAAATCCAACAAACTTGAACCCATTTTTCTTACCCGAAATGCCTTTATTGCCAAGTCATCGGACATCCTCTAAACTTTGACAACATGGCTGAAGTGCCTATAATGTATCACGCAATTCATTTACAGATTTTAAATAACTTAATTCATTGCTAGTCTGTCAGGGGTGTAAGATTATAAAAGCTATTTCCAATAAGACGCAATAAAGTGCAAAGTATCACGGTAGTACCTATATACAATTTTCTTCACATCTGAAGCTAAATACGTAACTGCCTGTTTCATCGAAAATTTTTATCAAGAACACTGCTATAAAAGTGTATTCCCATGAAAATTGTCATAACTTTTAATTGAATGCAAAGTTGAATAATTTTAAAAATGTACACTTTTAACTTTTTTAACTATCTTTAATTTTACCTATACAATGCACATCGTAACACAATCACACAATACTAAGCTCAATTTTAAAATGTAAATTTGTAATTGCATCTATTGTTTTTATCTCATTGCCAACTTTTACACCACCAAAGCAAACTTTAGACTTTTAATGGAAGCAAGATATACATGAAAAATTTTATTTACTTTTATTTTATTAGAAAGCAAAACTGATAGATGTTTTTTATGTAATTTTTAATGTTGTAAACGAATTATTTTAAGATTGATATTTATTGAAATACTAGAGAATTGTTTATATATTTAAAAAGAGAAAAGCAAAGAAGCTGTTCAGAAATGTTATATTGAATACGAAATGGAGATAAATATATTTACAAGATGAATGAATATTTTTGTATTATTCTTTCCTACTATTGATTTTTATATTCCCCTTTATTTCCTCTTCTCATCCTGGTTAAAACTGTACAAAAAGTGGAGGGAAACTCAAAATTTTTCTAATTTGTCATCGGAGCCAAAAGTCAAATTATTTCCCTTAATTTGAAAAATTCCAAAAATTCTAATAACATATTAGTGCAATATGATGCAATTGATATGAACGTTGTCATATAATAATAGTAAAAATCGCTTAAAAATGTAGATGCGTGTGGCATACAGTCTATGACTATAATATTTTTAGAAAATTAACATACATAGGTACTCACAAAGGTTGAATTTAGATCCTTCATGCCTGAAAAGAAGATAAAAGGATTGATTAGTGTCGTTTTGCCAACTATTCTATAATGGTAAAATGGCAGTTACTTATATCGCTTATACTAATTCAAACGATAGCTGATCAGGTAAATGTTAGTTTTGTGAGGTGAAAAGGAGTAATGAGAAACATTAAGCTTTAAAGTTTATTAAAACTTATTTTATTGATTTGGTTATAACTACTATTTACAGCTCTTACTAGTGGTTAATGCCACCACTATGATTTAATTTATAAGGTAAGGAATATGATGTATATTCCACAAAATATTGACCCAATTTTTGAATTTACATACACAAATCACAAAATCAAAATCAACTTTCTGGAAGAAAGGAAATTGGGACTAGCTGAAGATGACACCTGTCGCTTCTGTTTGGAAAAGGAAGAGACAGCAGAACACATCCTCTGTCACTGTGAGGCCCTTGTCCGCATCAGGCTCAGACATCTTGGTGGCGCTTTCACATCATCACCAGACATAGCATAGGCAGCCCCCAAAGAGATCTTAGGTCTAATTAAGAAACTAAAGCTTGACTGGGTGGCTTAGATCTGAACCTGGATCAAGTCACAAAAGGTCATCCTGGTCCTCTTATAGTCATTATCAATCTAGTTCACTGTAACACCTAAAAAACTTCTTTTTTTTCCTGATCATATATCAGCGGTGGTGCACAAATATTTCACTGCAGCTAGGTTTTCTTTTATCTCGCAAATCTGATCGAATGATTGTTTAGCTATTTTTTTTTTCTGAGATAACGTCGCCCTGGTATCTTGATTCCACTATTTGTCACATTTTAATGCTCCATCATCTTAATGAAGTACGGGTCTTCCACGGCTCGAAAAGCAAACATTGAGTTAACGAAATAATTTACTAAGTTACGATCAAAATATTCTTGAGTTACAGGTGATTTTGGAGTTTGCCTTGAATTCTGAACTCTATTATTTTTGCTGTTCTTTTGCTTATTGTCTTTCATATATTTTCTACATTCCTCTACTGTTTCACAGCCATGTTTCCGTTTTAAGTGTCCCAAAAAGTTAGATGTCGTTTTGCCATAGCCCTTAACTTCTTTACTTTGCTGGTCCGAACACTTCATACAAACTGCTACTGTGTTTCGGTATGTGCATTTGTCTAGTAGAAGCTTTTAATAGGTACCGTCAAATAAAGCAGAAGAAGAAAGATCTGATCGATTGCAATACTACTGTTGCATTCCCGGAATCGTTTGACGACACCGACGGATCATTTGACACCCCACTACTATTAGAGTCAATAAAGCCATCATCCGGATTCATGTTTGCTTATTAAGTTAATCACAGAGTGAAATCACGCGAGCGTGTCCCAGCCAGATAGTGTTAAAACGTGACTGACTGGATTGAATGGAAATGTTCCTGAGTTTCTTTAGAGCCCTCCATGCCGGCCACTACACATTTTTTACCAAGCCCATGCCAACAGTCAGGCCAGTGGAGTTTTCAAAAATGGAGTTCAGAATCACCGCTCCAGACCAAAATCGCTCCAACATTTTTTTAGGCATTTAGAATCATTTGTAAGTGTTCCAATAGTAAATAATTCAAGGCAGGGGAGGCATATTTTGTGTATCACAACATGCCGCCCTAGCCCCTCGTCCCCCCGGAGAATATATTTAAATAGTAATATATAAAATTTGTTCTACGCACTTCCTAGTTAGTTGGCAAAAGGGATATTTACATTTTTTTATTTAACTTGTTTTCTAATATAATTTATTATTTTTTATCAACCCATCAAAAAGTGTATCTAATTCTATGTCACATCATTTTCAGGGTGTGAAAAAAATTTTTGGAGCTATTTTGGTCTATATATTCTCCGGCAAGGGGGAGCAAGTTAATAAAGCATAATAAATAAACAACTTAGAAATAATTAACTAAAAGTAGGCACACTCAAAAACTCCACGACTGATATAATCAGCATAAGAAAAGTTACCCGTATCGGTTTCCGTGGTGTAGTGGTTATCACATCCGCCTAACACGCGGAAGGTCCCCGGTTCGATCCCGGGCGGAAACACTCTTTTTATTTCTTTTTTCTTCTTTTTTGAATCTGATTAATTATGGTTTAAGCTTTTTTATCAAATTAAGACAACGTCTATTCCCATCACCCGTGTCCGTGTAAAAGAGCTTTACACAGAGTCCACGGATCCGTGTACACAACACGTTCCGTCAAATTTTTATTAGACTTTCTGGGAGGAAGAGGTATATTAATCAGGGTTTTAGTTGCTTTATTATCTGTGGAGGGGCTGCCCCCCCCCCCCCCAGAGGTTTGTATCTAGAATAGGCTATAAAGAACTACTACCAGTAATATGAATATTTACTTTCCATGTTGTTCGTGCAAATGTTGAGTACACGGAGTACACGAATCCGTGTTCTCCGTGTAAAAGCTCTTTTACACGGACACGGGTGATGCGAATTGACTCCGCCTTTAATTAATTAATCAAAATAAAAATTATTAACTTGGTAATTGAATATCTAGCCTACTAAGGAAACTCGTGATTCACAGAGCAATATCAGCAACTAAAGTTATTGCGGAATTAAGAGTTGAATAAACTGAAAACTCCAATAAGAATCTTAAGATTACTTCAGCTATTACGTTGTACGTTTAAATTCCGCTTCATAAACCTTTTCCGAATTTTTGAAAGTGCGGAAATATAAAAATTAACAACGCAATAATCGGACTTAGACGTGAAATTTACTCCAGACATTCTCTGCTTGGGAATTATTATAGCTGCTGAAGATTTACAAAACAATAAAGTAGAAATATATAATTTTTGCTCTTTGTCGGCATTTTCGTTTTTATTAATCCGACAAAACTTTCAGTTAACTTTTAGTTAATGTAGAAAACATTGTAGGTGCTACCTAAAGAATAAGAATAGAAGAGGAATAGAATCTTAGAATATATAACAACAGGATCGGCACTTAGAATAAAGAACGAGAGGAAAGGCTATCTTAAGTAAAAACCCTGTACGTGTGATAAGCATTTTTGCTTCTTGGCCAAGTGGCGAGTGGGTTAAGGGGGAATATCGCCTGAAATGTCAAATTGGACCGAATGTCGCCTTGAAATCAAAGTCATCTCCGTAGTACTGAAATATTTGGGGGCATAAGCAGTGTTTTTAAATAGTAAAATTAAGTAAATTAATAAAATATGCTCGGGCAAAGTTATATTATATTAAAAGTGTTATAAGAATATATTTTAAAAACACCTAATTTAAAATATTATCAAAACGAGTTGGCCCCTCCTGTATACAAGCATAATTTTACTACTTTCATGTTCGAAACGCACACATCGCTTGGGTTCTACCACATATAGTAAAAAGCTTACATTTTTCCGAGTGATGTCCTTTCCTCTAGTTCTTTATTCTAAGCCTCACGTTCAACTTTTCAGGTCACGTGACTCTTTCTAATGGCATGTTGGTTCATTTGATTGTGATGTTGGGTAAGTGTTGGAATTATCCATTTCGTTTATACCGATTGCCATGGTAACCTCTCGACTCAAAGCGACACGTGTGAACAGATTTTCATTTTGAGGAGCGACAAAAGGTAAAGACAGATTGAACCGTCTAAACAGGCACAATAATTACTTTAAACAAAAAATATAAACTGAATTCGTAACTTCGAACTACTTTCAAATTTAATTTGAATGCCCCCCCCCCCTCCTTGCCTTCTTAATAATTACACTTGTACTGAACTTCACGCACAATCGCAAATGCTTTCCAACACAACTTGGACTGTGGTCGCTTAATTTCAGCCGTCGCCATTCCTGTTTTGTTTTATATTCTATGTCCTGAATTACACTAGAGGGATTTTACCCCATAACTCACGGCAATTCTCTTCTGTGCAAAAGTAGAAAAACCCTCGGAGTGTTGCTACGAAAAGGGCTTTGATTGACGTTAAAAGACCGGTTCATAAGTGTTTTGCAGGGTTGAAAATTTGTATTCGCCGGCTCAAGCAATACTAAATCAACCTGACACCAAACATTTTTCGAACCCTAATGAGGAAGTTACGAAAATGGACAAATGCAAATCAGGAAAAACTCAAGCAAAACCCCTACGATTCGTGATTGACACTCACAGATGACCCTCTTGCAACCTCACTTCTCTCACCAAGAAAAAAACAGGTTTTCGTCACTCATGGGGTAAAATCCCTCACGTGTAATTCAGGACTAAGATGTGAACACGGGTGCAGAGAAATTCTTATCCGACTTATGAGGTTATTCTGCTATTGTTTGGCGGTATCCAACTATGGAACCAAATCCATATTGTTCACTTGATAAAATATGCCCTAAACAGTCATTCACTTACGATTTGTTTTAATTATTAATAAGAATTCATGCAAGTCTATAGTTTCAGATGTAATGCTTATGACTTCCTAAAGAGGGCACATTCTCGATCAACATACGCAGAAACGACCATTTACAATTATTAATAAATGAAGACTGCTCCTCATATTAACTTCTTTTAAAATTTCACAAGCAACTCGTAAACAAAATAACAAAAATGTCTTACTTATATAAAGTTTATTTTATTTATTTACATGTTTGGATTTTCGACTTCCAGTGCTCCAATGATAACTTTCTAGCAAAATGCGGTCAAATCAAACCGCCATTACGAACAAATCGGCCTACACCACTTTCAAGAGCAAATTTTTATATAGCAATTAGGTATTTTGTTTTTATTTTATGTCTTAGAAATTAAAAATGCGATTAAAGATTACATTTTCGCTGGTAATCTTATTTCAAGTTACAGGGGATTAAAAATCTAAACATCTTTAAAATCGCAAGTACTCTCTTGTGTCCAGTGGGAGCCATACCAAACAATAGGCAAAGCAAACTAATTTTTAAACAGTAAATAGTTTTAAACATAGCAATTTTACTTTGATATACCTCCAAATGCAATAAAATATCGCACTGAATTGGTTTCAATAATAATTTACTGAAAATATTTGTTAATTTTACGAATTCATACAGAAGTTGCTTTGGTTTTATAAAATAAGAAATTTTACCATATAAACTTGCTTCAATCGTCACACCTTCATATAATATAGAAGAACACACAATAAATTCACTTTTTAACAACTAATTACGAAAAACATTGATGAACATTTCACATAACTGACGAATTAAAATTTTATAAATTTTTTCAGATGGCGGGAACGTCCACTTCCTAGTAGCTTCTTCTTTCTTATTTCAACACTTGGCACGTCTTCACGCAAAATCATATGAGAAAAGTGGTACTGATGCGTTTTACAAATTACAAAGCAATGAAAATAGGAGGTAAGTTTTAATTAAATTTACTTTAATTATAATTAAAGCATTATTTACTTATAAAAAAAACTGAAGAAGGTATTAAAACAAGGTTCGTAACAGAATGTATTGTACAAAGATTTTTCAAATGTACCAGAATCAGATATAAGCCAATTGCAATACAGTGAGTGAGTACGAAGAAGATTTCGTGCTTTTGCCACAGAATAACAAAATTCGGAATGTATTTCTCTTGTTTCATTATTGTTGATGGAGTACGTACTGCATGAGTTACAGCTCTACGCTAATACTGGTATAGTTCAGTTTGGAAGCTATTTTAGTATCACACTTTTCGGTAGGTATGTTCTCCAGTGCGTACCATTCCCCTGCAGTAAAGTACACTTGGAAGGTATAGTATCACTTTTGGGTATCTTCTTGATACTAGAACTAGTAAGAGAATATGGCTATGGTACAGTTGCCTATTTAATTTCATTGTTTTTTCCATGTTTTCTAGATTTAATTTTATCAGAACTTAGAAATGTATTCCCTTGGTAGTGTTCAGTTCAACCCTATAAGCATATTTAGTCGAAATCCCTACAAAATTATTTTTTTAGCGATTACAACCGATCGTAAATTTGGAATTGAATAAGATTAAAGAGAGATTGTACTTGCGCGAGCTGCTAGCTTTAGGTCCATTCAATTCTAAATTGTTGGTCCATTACAATCGAATCGTATTCAGTAATAAGACCCCAGTTGTTTCATGGACACTAATTCTGTTTTATCATTTTAGGGAATGGAACTGGAACTCACTGGATAAATAGCATTCTTTTCGAATGACCAGCAATGTATCTGAATCCTGAGTTAAATTCTAAAAATCTGCTGTTTTGCGACCTGTGAACATATGGATCCGAACGTAAACACTACAAGATACTGAGAAGAGCCATCAATTTGTAATCTCGGGAGCATTGTACACAACACCAGCATTTTTGCAACTTGAAAGAATAGGTAAGATATGGGCTGTTCTCGTAATAAAAAGTTTCTTTCCTTTTAAAATGGTTTTAAGTGTATTCGATGATTGTTCATAGTATACTCGTTTGCTATTCAAAATATCAAAAAATTTTCCTTTAGAAGATTGGCAGAGCAATTAGTTTTTTACTTGGAGTATATCAAGTAGACATATTTCGTCCTGCATAAGCATTTAATCAACTCAAACCCTTTTCGGTACCACAAGTCCCAGATAAATTCCGAGTAAAACTGAATCCTGTTGAATTGGAATAGTCGAGAATAATCATCGAATACACGTCGGCTAAAGCTAGAAATAGTTTACTCAAAGTCTTAATTGTCCGCTATTGGTAACGCGGTATTATTAAGAAACATTGTTTAATTCGAATGTAGAATATGTGTTGATTGAGTAACGCAATAGATCTAATTCCATTTTTATCATTTTAGGTCACACAGTTGATTTTTGGATTGTTTCCTTCGCTTTGTAAACCCTGTATTCTCACCGGAACTGAACGAGATCTGTAAGGATATCCTCACTAAAAGTGGAAGAGGTCTTCAAGGAAATCTCTTCAAATGCTGCATCTTCTACAAACATGTGGGAAAAAGCTGTTAGAAAGAAGACGTGTGGAAAATATCATCAGCCGCAAACGTCCAGATTAAGAATTTGAATTTAGAATTCCTTCGTTTCTAGTAATTACGTTCAAAATTATGTTAAGCAATTAATAATTAATCACAGCGTAAACCTTCTTAAGTAAATCCAATTAAGTTTTCAACTGAACAAATTTCTTTCCATTTGGCGCTTATTATTTACATTGTTTATATTTCTCCATATTTCTGCATTATAACTGTTTAAAACAATTGAATTTTTTTATTTTACAAAACCCTTTCCAGTCCCAAATATTTTTCCTTATATTACAGCAAGTATCTCCTGTCGATTAGTGAGGGTTGGTCGATAAAGGATCAATAGAAAATAAGCCATAAAACGATTTCCGCGTCCATGCTCAAATTTTTAATTCTTTTTCGTAAATTTCAGAAACTAACCCTTGTCCAATAAAGGATCTGAGCTCATATCCTAGTAGAGAAAGTAATCTAAAATAGTTCTAAAAAAATATTGGTCAAGAAAGGACCTTATTTAGGGAAAATAAGCCACAAACAGATTTCTGCCTCAATAGTAACATTTTAGGTACGTTTTCGTTATTTGCAGGATCTTATCCTTGTCCAAATTAGATTCAGACCTAATGTTCTGGTAGAAAGAAGAATCCGGAATAGATTTAAGAAAAAAATTGGTCGAAAAAGGACCTTAATTACAAAAAATAAGCCATAAAACGATTTCCGCTCCGTCCATGTACAAATTTTTGTCCTTTTTCATTATTTTTAGGACGTAATCCTTGTCCAAATTGGAATTTCATTTCACATCCTGGTAGAGAAAACATCCTAGAATACATTTCAAAAAAAATCCGGTCAAAAAAGTCCTTAAAACAAGGAAAATAAGAGTAAAAACGATTTCTCGAATCTCGAGACAAATTTGCTTGCTGCTGATTATGGTGGCCTGGTGTCGAGTTCATTTTTGGCCCAAAACTGGAAAACCTGGATTTACACCAGTTTTTTTACATTTTCGTTTGAAAACCGTTTCTTAGCTTATTTTCGGTGTTTTTAAGTCCTTTTTCGACCGGATTTTTTTGTAATCTATTCTAGGATGTTTTCTCTAGCGGGATATAAATTCAGATCCTGATTTGGACAAGGATATGGTCCTGGAAATTAACGAGAATGGACGAACATTTCGGGCATTGAGGAAGCAAAAACTGATTTATGGTCCCTTTTTCAAGCAATTTTTTTGTCATTGTGTTAGGAAGGACTCCTGCACCTGAATATGAAACTTAAACCACATTCGGATATGTCCAAGGATTATCAGTTTTCTCAGGAAAATCGTTTTAAGCCCTTTTTTGAGCGAATTTTATCGCAGGACGTTTTCTCTGCCAGGATATGTAGTTAGACAGTTTTTGCAAGCGTAGCATCCTTAAATTAACCTATGAGGACGAATATTAATCGTTTAAAGCCTTATATTATCTTAAAAGGATCTTTTTTAATCATGTATTTAAATAAGGATAAGAAACCTAGGAAATTCGAAGATGTTTCAGGATAACCATTAATGCCAGGTGACAAATTTTCTGCATTAGTGAACTAAATGTCCTACAGAGTCTTTGGATCAGAAATCGCTTATTGACTATTTTTTTTTAACTAAGGTCCTTTTTCGACCAATTTCCAGCCCAGCCTTCTAGACAATGACTCGCACGCACCGAAAATCTTGCTTAGGACGTCGCTTTTAGTGGGACTTCTGTTCAGTAATCTAGTCATTTGTCTCCTCGCGAAAGTCCCGCCATCCATAGCATCACTTTCAAGGATCCCCCCCCCCCTTCGGTTATATAGAAAATTAGCTTAATGGAAAAATTGGGTATCCTGAAAAAATCCTTTGTTTCTTATCCTGATGCAGAAGTCCTTGTCCAAATCGTCTAAACTACATATCCTGTTAGAGAAAATGTCCTACGAAAAACCTGGTCGAAAAACAGTTAAAAACAAGGAGAGAAAACCCATATTCGAATTCTCCTCCTTCTCCTGGAAAAACTGATTGTCCTTTGATATATCCGATTGCGGTCTGAGTTTGATATTCTAGTGCAGGATTTGATTTATTTAAAAAAGGGACCATAAAACAATTTTTCCTCCATCATAGACCGAAAACTCGTAGTTTCTCGTTAATTTCAGAACCATATCCTTGTCCAAATCAGGATCTGCATTTATATCCCGTTAGAAAAAACATCCTAGAATAGATTACAAAAAAACTCCGGTCGAAAAAGGACTTGAAACAAGGAAAAACAAGGCAAAAAACGATTTACAAATGAAAAATTTGCCTCATCTCTGATCGAATTTTCATGCTTTCCCTTTAATTTCATGACGTAATCCTTGTTCAAATCAGGATATGATTTCATATCCTGGTAGAGAAAACATTCTGGAATGTACTACAAAAAAATCCGGTCGAAAAAGGACTTAAAAACACCGAAAATAAGCTAAGAAACGGGTTTCAAACGAAAATGTAAAAAAAACTGGTGTAAATCCAGGTTTTCCAGTTTTGGGCCAAAAATGAACTCGACACCAGGCCACCATAATCAGCAGCAAGCAAATTTGTCTCGAGATTCGAGAAATCGTTTTTACTCTTATTTTCCTTGTTTTAAGGACTTTTTTGACCGGATTTTTTTTGAAATGTATTCTAGGATGTTTTCTCTACCAGGATGTGAAATGAAATTCCAATTTGGACAAGGATTACGTCCTAAAAATAATGAAAAAGGACAAAAATTTGTACATGGACGGAGCGGAAATCGTTTTATGGCTTATTTTTTGTAATTAAGGTCCTTTTTCGACCAATTTTTTTCTTAAATCTATTCCGGATTCTTCTTTCTACCAGAACATTAGGTCTGAATCTAATTTGGACAAGGATAAGATCCTGCAAATAACGAAAACGTACCTAAAATGTTACTATTGAGGCAGAAATCTGTTTGTGGCTTATTTTCCCTAAATAAGGTCCTTTCTTGACCAATATTTTTTTAGAACTATTTTAGATTACTTTCTCTACTAGGATATGAGCTCAGATCCTTTATTGGACAAGGGTTAGTTTCTGAAATTTACGAAAAAGAATTAAAAATTTGAGCATGGACGCGGAAATCGTTTTATGGCTTATTTTCTATTGATCCTTTATCGACCAACCCTCACTAATCGACAGGAGATACTTGCTGTAATATAAGGAAAAATATTTGGGACTGGAAAGGGTTTTGTAAAATAAAAAAATTCAATTGTTTTAAACAGTTATAATGCAGAAATATGGAGAAATATAAACAATGTAAATAATAAGCGCCAAATGGAAAGAAATTTGTTCAGTTGAAAACTTAATTGGATTTACTTAAGAAGGTTTACGCTGTGATTAATTATTAATTGCTTAACATAATTTTGAACGTAATTACTAGAAACGAAGGAATTCTAAATTCAAATTCTTAATCTGGACGTTTGCGGCTGATGATATTTTCCACACGTCTTCTTTCTAACAGCTTTTTCCCACATGTTTGTTGAAGATGCAGCATTTGAAGAGATTTCCTTGAAGACCTCTTCCACTTTTAGTGAGGATATCCTTACAGATCTCGTTCAGTTCCGGTGAGAATACAGGGTTTACAAAGCGAAGGAAACAATCCAAAAATCAACTGTGTGACCTAAAATGATAAAAATGGAATTAGATCTATTGCGTTACTCAATCAACACATATTCTACATTCGAATTAAACAATGTTTCTTAATAATACCGCGTTACCAATAGCGGACAATTAAGACTTTGAGTAAACTATTTCTAGCTTTAGCCGACGTGTATTCGATGATTATTCTCGACTATTCCAATTCAACAGGATTCAGTTTTACTCGGAATTTATCTGGGACTTGTGGTACCGAAAAGGGTTTGAGTTGATTAAATGCTTATGCAGGACGAAATATGTCTACTTGATATACTCCAAGTAAAAAACTAATTGCTCTGCCAATCTTCTAAAGGAACATTTTTTGATATTTTGAATAGCAAACGAGTATACTATGAACAGTCATCGAATACACTTAAAACCATTTTAAAAGGAAAGAAACTTTTTATTACGAGAACAGCCCATATCTTACCTATTCTTTCAAGTTGCAAAAATGCTGGTGTTGTGTACAATGCTCCCGAGATTACAAATTGATGACTCTTCTCAGTATCTTGGAGTGGTTACAATCGAATCCATATGTCCACAGGTCGGAAAACAGCAGGTGTTCAGAAATGTAACTCAAAATTGAAATTAGCACATTGCTGGTCATTCGAAAAGAATGCTATTTATCCAGTGAGTTCCAGTTCCATGCCCTAAAATGATAAAACAGAATTAGTGTCCACGAAACAACTGGGGTCTTATTACTAAATACGATTCAATTGCAATCGATCGAAAAAATGCAAAATTTAGAATTGAATGGACCTAAAGCTAGCAGCTCGCGCAAGTACAATCTCTCTCTGTAATCTTATTCAATTCTAAATTTTCTATATTTACGATCGATTGTAATCGCTAAAAAAATAATTTTGTAGGGATTTCGACTAAATATGCTTATAGGGTTGAACTGAACACTACCAAGGGAATACATTCCTAAGTTCTATTAAAATTAAATCTTAAAAGCATGGACAAAACAATGAAATTAAATAGGCAACTGTACCATAGCAATATTCTCTTACTAATTCTAGTATCAAGAAGATACTTACCCAAAAATGTGATAGTACGCTTCCAAAGTAGACTTTAGTCCTAGGGAATGCTATCCTGAATTTTAGTCACTCTATTTGTTGCTTTGTGACATTACAAGTGTGCTTTGCTTCAATCCTAGCTTATTTGTGCGATGGTGGACTCTTTTCTGACAGAATTGTTATCGGTGCAGCAACTTCATCCTCGAGATAAGACCACGCCGAGTTTGCGGCCAATATCGCATAATGATTTTGAATTGATTTCTCTGATATCAGCCTAAAATCAATGTAAGAAATAATTCCAAAAAATGATCTATCGGATGGCAAAAGATGTCTGAAACAAGAACACAAAACGAAACAACATTCTAACGTCTCTGGAATTTAATTTACTTAAGTTTCTCTCATTGAACAGCAATTATTTATCCCTCATTTATTCGCATTCAAATATTATGGACAGTCAGTCCTCAAAAGTTATTTTCAGCGATCAATTATGTGGCAATTAATTAAGTGCGGAGGTTGCTGGTGGATGGACGGATGAGTTGAAGCCTTCTAGGATACGGCGATCGTCATCTGGACTTTCTCAAGTGTTAATTACACCTCCAAGCGGTAGCAACCGGGCAATGCATTCTAGAACGTAGCCAAGCAACTAATGCGGGAGATAACCTCTTAAAAAACCAAATCCCCGAGGGAGTCTGCAGTGGTTTCCTCCTTCTTACTGCGGTACCCAATGGTAATTGGGTTGGCGAATGGTGTCTCCTGAGGCGTGTAAGAGTGGAGGGTATGGTAGACCTTAACAGGTTGGCTTCCACGATTCCCACAACAGATGCTGCACCGCCTATGGAGTCTGAACTTTCACCAGCTGAAAGTGCTGTAGCATTCCCGGAAGAAATTGCCATTTGCAAAGTAATGACTAGCACTTCCTCAGTTGCGGCGGTGGCAGATATGGTAGACCCCAACGAGTTGGATATATCCGCGGTACACGCATCAGAAGAAGATACGGTTAATCTGGAGGAGGTTACTTTCACTGCCACTGCAAAAAGGCGAGACATTGACGACAATAGCTCATATTCAAACCGTAGTTAGTGCGGTGAAACGGAGCCTGGAGAAAGTCACGTTCAGGGATGTTCAATTTAGACAACGAAGATAAAGGAAATCCTAGATCTGTTGCGCCTATCCTCTAGCGAGTCCAAAGATAGTAGCCCAAGTCTTTCTTTATACGCGGGGAGGATCAAGGGGTTATTCCATGGAATGCCACGCCATACAAATTTGAGGAACCTGCGCTGAACAGACTCAATACGTGCACTATGAACCGCATAGGACGGAGACCAAACGCAGTACTGGTACTGGTTTTTATAAAAGGGATTAGGTCAACGTCGGTTAACCTTTAGAATTTTCTCACCACTGTATCTCGGCAATCGAAGCTGGTAAAGTGGTTGACTGCATATTTACCGATTAAAGTATTTAGCATTTGATGGAAATAATGATACAATTTTGATTTCTAAGTCGGCTGGCCTCCGATACTCGTCTTTGTTCCGCTGATTCGGTTCACCTCGTATTTGTCAAGTATCATTTCGTTGTTCTCTTTCCAAGAAGATACACAATCCCTCTGGTGTACCTCAAGGCAGCCATCTTGGTCCACTCTTATTTATTATTTATATTTTATGTCTAATTCAAAAATTCTTTGTTATGCTGACGGTGACCAGATTTTTCGTGCTGTCTCCCCACTCGTGATTGTGACATTTCAAATACCGACTTGGACTTCTTTCACAAGTGGTGTCAGCTACGTTCCTTTTAATATGATTAAGTGTACAACTATATTATTTTCTCGTAAAGGAATTCAAGTAGACTTCAATTAAACCATCGAAGACGGTTAATTAAACCATCGAACATGGTTGCAGGGATCGAACCTCTGTCTCCCCTTGAGTTTTTAATAAATTCAAATCCATTTCGCCTCTGGGCTGTTGTGTAGCTCGGAGAAATGCAGAAAAATAAAACATTCAAGTTCCGTCATTCCCTCTATGCTAATTTGCGCCCCAAGCCATGATACGCATCATAGGGTTGTCCCCTAGGCTTTGGCTACGACATAAAGAATAAAAAGTAAGTCAAGTGGAAGTAACGTTGTTTATACTTCGAGGATTCCTACTTAAGTTATTTTCAAAAGAAAATTTTTTTTCTAGTATTTAATATTAATTTCAACTCGATATCTCCACGCGTTCCTGCGAAAAAGGATCTTGACAGACAGCCAGCAGACAGACGGACAACGAAGTGATCCTATTAGGGTCCTTTTTTTCGTTTTGAGGTACGGAACCCTAAAAAATGGTTTTGTGCTAACGGTACTTGACAAAAACTTGTTAATTTGGTTAAATACCCGTTTTACCTTCGATGACCATATTGACGCGATTGTTAACAAAGCAAATTCAACTTTGGGTTTCGTTAAAAGGTGGGCTAAGGAGTTTGATGATTCCCATACCACACGGCACCTTTATTGTTCGTTCGTTCGACCAATTCTTGAGTATGCTTGCTGTGTTTGGTCTCCATTTTACAATCAATCAATCGTGTGGAGGCTGTCCAGCGCCGGTTTGTCCGATTTGCAGTTTCGGGGATTACTTTGGAACAATTCACTCTTACTGCCCCCTTATATCTTTTAAAACTCGACGAAACAAATCAAAAACTGTTTTTACAATTTCCTAATAAAACACAATTTTCCAAACACAAAATCAAAATTGGCAGTACCAAAACGTTATGTACTTACCTATACATTTCACAAGATAAGGTGCGTCAACATTTCAAATCAACTAAGCTCAAGACTTTTCAATCATTTAAAATTTATTACTTTACATCCTTACAATTAAAATGAAAACAGTCAAAATTGTACAAAAGAGAGAGAATTAAATAACACGAAGTAAAATTTTTAATAAATAACATTAATTACTTTTAATGTACCTATTCGCTCAAAAAAAAAAAAGAAACGCTCTTAACCTTATCTAGCTACGCATTGCTATTTTACTACTATCGCTTAGAGTTAGATTCCAGTCTAAAATTGTTATCATTTGTTTTTCTTACACCTTAACATAATAGGAAGGAGTTAAGTAGGACGAATTAATTCAAAACGACAACAGACACATGAAATCGTGGGCTTGTCCTTCGGGTTTTTCGAGGCTCCTTATTGTTAATTTACAACTTACGTCTATTAAGAGCACTTTTTAGTTTAAGATTTAAGTTTAACTTCTAATATCTATTTACACTTTGCTTTAAGAAATCAATTTCCGTTCAAGACTACCTAAAAAAAGAGGACAAAACAAAAACAAATTCACTTTCACTCAAAAACTTATTGTTTTTTATTTTTTTCGTCTTTTAGTTCTCATTCTCGCCAAACCTGCATTCACTCACAAAAAACTACTCAAAAATAAAAGAAACAACAAAAAATTATCACACTCTGACTCCGAGTTATGCTTAAAATTGTTTTTAATAAGGAAAAATGTGGAAACCTGTAGAAATACTAAGAAAATTAGACTTCAATACTGTTGAGACTGCCCGAAGACATGTTTTCGGTGTGGCTACCCAGTCTGCTGCGTTTAATGGCGGTAGTTGCTACAGCTGCGCGCGCAGGCATTGGTGATCGCTGCACACGAGGACTTCCAGGGACGCCTGTAACGTTATTACTGGAGCTGCCCGACGTTCGTCGAGTTCTTCGGAGAGATGGTATTCGTGTCGGAATACCATCAGCAGCACCGTCCAGTGCTGGCGGTACGGGATAGTGTAAGTTTCGTGTACTTCGTTCTAATGTCCGTCGATGTTGCTCCAAAGATGGCGTCAAAGGTGCCTGAAAGTGATGGGGGTGATGATTGTTATTTTGTTGATGTTGTTGTTGTTGTTTTTGCATCATCGTCGGAGTCTGAGGATGATATGGTTGATGATGATGCTGCGGCGGCTGCGGCTGCTGCTGCTGTTGTTGTTGTTGTTGCTGATGAGAGTGAGTGGGATGATGCGAATGAGTTATTGGCACTGGAATACCCGACATCGATGATGATTGATGATGTATTTGGCCACCTGGTCCGGCTGCTGTCGGAGACGGTGTTCCAACCTGATGATGATTCGATCCACCAGTTGTTGGCATAAATCGGAGCTCCATCACATTGCGATTCTAGAACATTCACGCTGATATTCTAAGCTAGAAGCAGATACTTCAAAGTCGTACTAATGCTTACGCTACGCCATATACGTTTTTTTGTTAAGTTTTCAGTAGAATTAGTAGGGAGAGGAAATTATCGATGGAACTGCTAAATAAAAAAATTGTTTAGTCTGTTAGTGGGATTAGTGGCAGTGCTGTTAAAGCAAAATTATAAAATTCATAATGTACAAAAGCATAAATAATAAAGAGATTTTTTTTTTGATAAAAGAAGACCTTTCCGTATTGTGCAAGTGAAAACTCCCAAAATGTTACAAAATCAGCATACTGTTTGACGCCCGGTTACCCAAGGGGCCGAAGTTGTGGCCACAGCTAAGGTAGACAGCTTGACCAACCGCCTACAAATAACTCTCGAGAAATTGCTCATAAAGTAATGTAGATAGTCACAAAATCTGACATTAGCAGTCTACGAGATTTCGGCTACAATGTAATGCCGTAGGCTTCTCATTTTATCACCATAAGTTGAAGAAAATCAGGAAGAAGGCAGAAAGGAGATATCGAGCAATAGCCAAAAACTTTACTCGTTCAGATGAAGACATCAACAATAACACAAAGGAACGACCGAATGTGCTGTATGGAAAATATCCATAAAAGACGGTAAGATCCCTAAGGAAACTAAGTCCCAAAGGACTCAATATTTACCCGTATGAACCGGAATTGGTACTCTTTACAAGAAAACAGCATGATGAAACTCAGGGCCTATGTCAAATACAGCCACTTATTCTAGACTGTAAACTGTCCTAGAAACTAAAAGGATTGCTAAAGCAAACAAAGCTTTCTACGTATGCAAAGACTCGTCGGCACAAAGTGGGGACTAAGGCCACACGACCACTTCCACGATGGAAGACAGAACGTTCATCGGGGTCTATGGACCCAGAATAAGGATGTTCAAATCGCTCCAATCTGCACCAATCATCTTCTAAGCATCACGCATAATGTCAGGCGGCACTCAATGCTCTGGAGTCCTACACCTTTGAATTGTCTGGGACTGCCTCAATGCACTCAAAGAACCGGCTCAGGGCAACAGCATCACGCTGATCTGGGTACCAGGGCACGAGGGCATTGTAGGCAATGAGAAGGCGGATCACCTGGCAAAAAAAGGTGCGGATTTTCAGTTCATTGGACGTACGCCATTCTGTGGCTACTCGAAAAGCCAGCTGGCAATGCGCATCACATCATGGGAGGGCAAACGCAAGCACTAACCCTGGTTAAGACAAAAAAAAGCCGTTTATAACCTACTCAAAACAGAAAACGGAAGCGCCTCTCTTACTCAGCAGACCAGATTTAAGGCTCATAATAGGACTTCTAACTGGTCACTGCCCCTTGGGCAATCACCTAAAAATGATGGGGCTAGCTGATGAAGAAACCTGCGGAAGAGTCAGCGGAACACATCCTCTGTCACTATGAGGACCTCGGCCGTATCAGCCTCACACATCTCGGTGACTCGCAACCCCCAAAGAAATGTTAGGTCTAATTAAGGAACTAAAGTTTGAGCTAGACAATAGCCCAGAGACGGAGTGGATTTTTTAAAATTCTATTTTAACAACCCAAACGGAGACCGAGTCTCGAACCCAGGAACCATGACATGGTCGTGCCACTTAACCAATTGATCCGACTCCGTTTCCTCGCATATTTCAAGCTGAAACCTCCTAGCATATTCCAAGCTGAAATCGTAAATGTACATAAGGCGACCGAAATGGCTCACACTATGTGGACAGCCAAGCAGTTTTAAAAGCTCTGGGGTCCAAGGAATTCAAATCTAAAACGATGTTCAAAGTCTCAGCACGAATAGAAAGGTAGAAGAACTTTTAACATATGAAAAATCATGTACAATACGGTCAATGTCACTACTTGAAAGGATAAGGAATTATAGTATCAAAAGCCATGGAATAACATGCAACTACAAAAGCCGTAAGCGTGTTTACTTATAACTTAATTCCACTTACCTTATCACCTTCAGTGGCCAAAGGATTTGGAGTAATATTCATTCGTGGCATAACTCCATTCATTCTATGTGACGATTTGTGATGCTGATTGCCCATCACAGATGGCGGTAGAAAATGTTGAGCATCGGCTTGAATATGATCCAATTGTGGTTTATCTTCGTCTAAAATTGCATCAAATATAAACGCAAAAATATGTTTAATGCAAAAACAATCGAAAAACAAAATTCATCACGACATATACCTTCTTGTTGGGAATTTTTTCGTCGTTTAACACAAAAACATGCAACAATAGCAGCCAAAAGTAGCAAAAGTCCCCCACCTGCGGCTCCAGCAATAACAGGAAACATTGAATTGCTGTCTTCAGACGCTTTTGATGCAGGAATTACGGAAGGAGTTATTTGTGTTGGAGGAGTTGGGGGCCCTAAAAAACAAAAACACATAATAAGTGAGCATTATTTGTAAACTAAATTCAAAAAAACAAACTTTGACTGGATGCTTGCAATACTTACTCATCGTCTTTCCGGTTAAGATAGAACTAAACTCCGAAGCAGCTGATGCTGTAAATGATTGAAGCTTGAACTCGTAAGCCGTACCTGGCTCCAGCATATCAATTTTGAAGTGCCTTGTATGCATTCCTACAACAGTTGCTTTTAGATATTCTCCGGCTGTTGAAGCTGGCCTGTAATATACATAGAAACCGTCGACCGGATTGGATTTGTTGTATGGAAATGACCAATAAAGAACAATTGCTGTTTCCGAGGTTCCTTCAACCCTTGTCAACACGGGGGCAGGTAGATGACTCTTGGTGCCACGATGAAGTAAAAACTTTCCAGAACTGTTTCCCTCCTTGTTGTCGTTATTCGAATAAACCGCAATTATTCGAAATTTATAGTATTTGTCCGGCTTCAATCCAGTCACCGACGTTGTAAAATTCTTAATTCCATTACTATTCTTGTCGCGCTTTCCATATGGAATATCATCGTTTGTTGTTTGCCAATTTTCTCGCGGAACTTTCTTTGCCGTATCACCAATCATGCGGTATTGCACTTTGAAAAATTGTATTGGTAGTCCATCGTTTTTGGGTACATGCCATCTCAGCATTACAGAATCATCAGAAAGTCTTGTCACATTCGGACGACTCGGTGGCACCATGTTGGCTGTGAAATTATTTGTCAAATCAAAATGGTTTTTATATAAAATTTCAAAACGAGTAACAAATTTTAAATTTTAATGTGGCAAATGTACGTTAAAAATGCCGAAAAAGGGTAAGAAGGGTAAAAAAGGAAGAAAGAAGCGGAAGCAAGTAGACTGGACCGATCCAAATGTTTTCGACGTCGATCGTGTTATGGTTTACATTGAACACACAGATGAATGTCCCATTTTCAAAACGAAAGCATTGGATTTTTTGAAATATTTGGAACAAGTGTTTCCGGACAAAAGGTTTCAAATCTTCCGCAACGAAGAAGGCACCGGACGAGCTGGTACTTTTGAAATTTTCATTGCACAAAATGCCAGGACTCCGAAAGAATTCATATGGAGTGGAATGAATAAGGGACCTCCACGAAGAGAAAAATTTCCAGAATCGTTTGCTGATCTTCTGCCCGAAATAACAAATGTTCTCAAAAAATTTTACATGGTGGCTGAAAAAGAGGTTGAACAATATGAACCAAGTGTACTGGATCTTTTAGAAGATAACAAACAGACGGCTGTGCAAGAGGAAGAACAAAAGGAAGAGCAAAATTAATAGCAACTCCCAAGAATAAGCTAAATACGACAGGGAATGGTGCAAATCAAGATAGTCTTATATATAATAAAACGAGCGGAAGATTAGCGATGGTGACCTAAGAATATTTCTGTAAAATTTCGGCTATCAATAATTGTTTAATAAAGGAATCCAATTCGAATCTAAAATGGGTTTTTGCCCTAAGATGTTTATTATAAGTCGAGGTAATTGTTCAGAATCACGGCTCCAGACCAAAATCGCTCCAAAAATGTTTCTCTGCAAGTTCAGAACCTGATTTATACACCTCTTCCTCCAAGAAAGTTTAATAAAAAAAATTTTAAACGTGAAAAACGAGTCTCCGGCAGGGGGCAGGGGTGGCATGTTTTGATAGAAAAAATTGTATTTACTATTGTAACACTTAAAAATGGCTCTAAATGGCTTAAACAAAATTTTGGAGCGATTTTGGTCTGGAACCGTGATTCTGAACAATTACCTAAGTTGCCACTTGGAAGGATCTTCTCCAATATCAAGACGCGCTTGCTACATTTGCTCTACTACACAAAATTTCGTTGGGAATACCAGCGATTCAACTACACTTAATAGACTGGAATGAAAATACACCTCCAAAAAAAAAAAAATTTACTCCTGCTATTTTCTCGGAGGCATATCAGGCAACACCGAAATTAAAAATGCACAATTTAAACTTGATCTCCTGAAACTATCACGAATAAGCGGAAACTATCTGGTTGGTGGTGACTTAGACTCTAGAAACCAGTCTTGGGGATGCACACGAGCAAATTCCTGGGGTAATATCTTAAATGACCTATTGACAACCAATTACTTTGAAATGATATATCCCCCGGACGCTTTGCTACCATGCCGCAAACTACAAGCTAGACATGAACAACTTGAATAATAGAATTTAACAAAAATATCAATAAACAAAAACTGAAAATGAAATAATCTATTAAGCAAACTTTGAAAGGCCTCTGTACTGTTCTGGAATATAATTAAAAGTAAAAGTGGAGACATACCCGTTCTTAAAAAAAACAAATCTGGACAAAGTGGAAATATTGGCACAAAAATTCCACTCAAATCATACTATTTCGAAAAACCTCAGCAATCATAACATTGAGGAGATTGTTCACGACTATACAAATACCTGAAAATTATCTCATACCTCCCAACCAAGTAAAATCACGAAAGTGACCGGGACAGGATAATCTCAGTAACAAATGCCTAAAACAACTACCTAATGTTCTGCATTATAAACTCCAGTCTAAAACTATGTTACTTCCCACAACCATTGAAAAAGGCGAAAATCATCGCTATCCACAAACCAGGAAAACCACGTAACAACCCAAGATCATACAGACCAAGCAGCCTATTATGCATTATGAGCAGCCTACTAGAAAATGTAATCAAAATCAAAATGGCAGATTTCGTTAAAGATCATCGTATTTTGCCAAGCCAATTATTTGGTTTTCGGAATGGAAACAACACAATCCAACCTATAGCGCAAGAATCAAGAAAGTAATCAAAACAAACTTCGTCCAAGGAAAGTCTACGGTAATGGTGTTATTAGACATAAGAGCGGCTTTCAACCCCGTCTGGCATAATGCCCTGCTGCACAAAATGCAAACCTACAGATTTGCCACAGAGATGAAGATACCGAAAAGAACCATGTCGAGGATAATCGAAGAAGACCTTAAACTTGGAACTTTCCGCAGATCTACTGGACAAAGGCTCACAAACAAGCTTCGTAAAATCAGAGTCGCTCGATCCAAACGGCCCTTAGCGAAGTACGCAAAGAACGAGAACCGGCGCATCCTGTTTACAGACGAGAAAATTTTTACCATAGAAGAAAACTTTAATCGCCAAAACGACCGAGTGTACGCACACAGCTCTAAAAAGCTGGGGAGTAGCATACGTCAGGAGAACAAGCTGCATGTAAACTAAAGCCAAGAACTACCAGAGATACGTCTTGGATTACAGTGTGAAGCCCTTAAGCGTGACCCCGTTTGAGGGACAGCATTGGATCTTTCAACAGGATTCAGCACCGACGCATAAAGCAAAGACCACTCAGGAATGTACCTAAATTTATTGTTTCAGAAGATTGGCCTTCCCGAAGTCCAGACCTGAATTCGTTGGACTACCGGGGCTTTGGCACATTTTAGAGGAGAAGGCCTGCTCTGTCCCTCACCGAAATACCGAGTCGCTAAAGACTGATTTGATGAAAGCAGTTAGGGCTCTACCTTCGGAGGTTGTGCGTGCTGCAATAGAAGAAACACTGTGTTTCATATATGCATGTTGACAACTTGATAGTTGTTGGTTTATGCCTATCTGTTTCCTTATTTCCCATTCTATGAGTCATTCTAGACTTTTCAGTAAGAATGAGGTAAGGCTTATTGGTCTATAAGCATTAGATCTTGTTGGTTTCGGGTAGAAATATTACCTTTCCCACTTTCCAATTTTTAGGAGTGTAGATGAACTTAAGACACGCTCTAAAAAGTTGAGCGAATTTGTTCCATAGTCTGTCATCTCCCTTCTGTAGCATGATGGGATAAATCGCATCTCTGCCCGGTGATTTATATATTCTGAAAGATTTTATTGCCCATCTTCCCTTGTTCGAAGTACATAGTTTCTTCGTTTCCCCCTTTTCCATTTTAACTTGGGATCTCGAAGGAGTAGCGTCTTCTCTTACCCATTCCCCATCCACTAGAGTGCTTCCCGGGAAGCTATTCATAATCAACTTCACAAGAGATTCCTTCATGTTGGATGACTTCTAGGTAAGTTCTAATTGGCTTTTCGACTTAGATAATATTTTCTTCAGTCTAGCTGCCTGACCCGTGCTTTCAATTTAGCTAGTAAAAACTTGCCCTGATTCCCTCTAGGCTTTTCGGCACTCAGACTTGAATTGTCTGAGTGCTGCTTTGTACTCTTCCCAGAGTGTCTCTGTTTGGTATTTATTAGCTTTAATGAATAGCTTTCTGGTTCCTTTTCTCATTTCCATAAGAGACGAATTCATCCATAATGTTTTGTAACGTTTCTTTGGACACGCTTCCTCGAATGATGGATTACATCTTCAATGTTAGCAGTCTCATCATTGATTCCCTGTGTTGATTCTAAAGGAACATTTCTTGTACACAATTTTGTGTTTAAGACCCCCCCCCCCCCCCACCACCACTCCCTTATATTTATCCCAGTTTGTTATTCTAGGGTTTCTAAAAGTCAGGGGATTATTTCTGACACTTAACTCCAAGTGTATTCATCGATGGTCCCAGAATGATAGCTCGTCAGATACATATTAATTCTCAATCTCGTCAACAGTCCTCACGTTTGCAAGTGTAATGTCTATAACTTGTTTTCTGTTTTTATTAATGAAAGTTGGCTTATTGCCCTTATTTATAATAAAAAGTTCTGATTTTACTAGATATTCAAGTACTGACTTACCCCTGTCTTTACTGTCCGTGCTGCCCCACACAGTATGATGTGCGTTTGCGTCACAGACTATGACTAACCTTAAATTGTTGTCCTTTGCATACCTTACCATATTTTTCCGAGTTTCCGTGGGAGATGGATTCCCTTCATATGGAAGATATGCTGATGTTAGTAGTAGCTTCGCTTGGTCTCGTCCTTTGACGACTTCCCATTGTACACCTACACAGTCACGAGATTCCGTAACTCTACTCACTCATTGTGAACCTACTTTGCAAAGGACTAGCAAATGAATATGCAAAAGTAATTGCACCTGTTCTCTGTTCAATTTAAGGAACAGTATTCTTGGTAGTGATCACAATCGCAGTCTCACCCATAATGTCATAAAATTAACTATTATTATAAAATTAGATGTTCTGCTAACATTGTACATAAATATTAATCAAGTTGAAATCGGTTATTTGTTCAACCTCCATCTAAACTGAATGGCACCAAAGACGAGGTTGACCGCAAGGTCGCATTTGTATTTCAGTCCTACATAAGTATGGAAAGTGCCAATAATATAAATCCACGGCGAGCACGTGACGGAAACAATAGAGCTTTTTCTTTTGTAATGTCCGCTATTAAACTTAATTTTTGGTATCTGTAGTTAAATCTTGAAAAGAAACTCCTTGTTATTATGGTCATTGCGATCTTCTCATATATCTTTACTCTCAGCCGCAGCCGGTTATTGATTAGCATCACAGTGCGTTGCACTGTAATTTTACCGCCACCGGTACAGTGTACAACCACAGCATCCACTTATCTCGTTTGACTTGAAAAAGCTAGAAACCCAAACATAAATAGAAAAAAACTTGAATAACAATTCTCTTCGCTGCTCTTGCACGACAAACACATTCCACAGGCTGAAATCGAAGTAAATTTAACGAAACAAAATCATCCAAGAACCAACGTGCCTCTGGTGTTCTGTCTTCAGTGTTCAGTTCTCGTTTGTCAGCCTCAAGCTTAGGAACAATGTTCGTACAATCGAAGGTAGTGATGTGAGAAATTGGACAAAAACTATGGCTGAAGAAGTAGAAATAGCAACAGCACCATCTCCAATGGAAGAAAAAGATCGACCAGCAACATCCACACGTTTTACAAATATTGAAAGGGAAATTTTATTTGCATTATTCCAACAACATGAGGATGTTATCGATATCAAGTATCGCAAGACGTCACGTCAGAAAAACAAGTATTTGAATGTCCGAGAGTGCTGGGAGCGAATTGTTGAGGAATATAATAGAAGTCCACATATAACAACGCCCAGGAATTTAAAACAAGTTCAGAAATTTTGGCTTAATTCGAGGTGAGTAAAATGAGAAAAAAATTCTCGTGACAATTTGTAAACAAAAACATGAAAGTGACATATGAGTAAATGGAATGAGAACGTTCCACACATGACTCGTCAGTGGTGACATCTTTACGAATTTTGTTGTAATTTCGATAGATTTTTAGTTTCATAGAGAAGGCGGGAAAAATAATTTTCAAATTTTCTTAAACAATTTCGTGTTCTGTTTTGTTAAAAAAACTATTTACTATTTTATTTATAGATTGATCTTTTGAACGAGTAGTTAGTATTGAATTTATAACAAAATTGTTACCACATCCTGTGCGGATGAGCACGCCTTAGGGTTTGTTGCACTTGTGAAGACAAATACGATTAAATCGTAAATTTAACTTGCTAAAAAATTAAAAATAACAATATCATGCTTTAAATAGTTGCTAAAGGCCCAATGAATGTACCGACTGCGGCTTAGGTTTTTGCACTGACACCGTGATCAGTGCTGCATTGAAGCCTTTCCTAACCCAATGACAGGATCGTAAATTTGCCCCAATTGCTTTCCTTTGTTTAGATTATTTTTATAATCCCTACCTGTTTTTAAATACAGGGATTTTCGGGAACAAATTTGCAAGCTTTTCCTCGAAACTCATTTTTCTCGATGTTCCGGTTTATCTAAACCATGTGTCGCTTTGGATATCAAACATTAATTGATAGAGACACCGACAGCGGAACCGTGCACCGAAACGATTAACCTTTGGGTTAAGTCGTATTGCTATATTACACAGCCCACTCTAGATACAAGCCCGGAAAACATGACTGTTCGGCCATTTCACCACCAAGGGTTTCGTCATTATTTAATTTTTGCTGTACCACTGATTAACCAATCCTTGCCGCTTGCACACACGAATAAAACTGCTCACTCTCGTAACCAAAGATAAACGCTGATGTCACTGACGCATTTTAAGCCCAATACTTCCACAAAACGAGCACAAGAGCGTTTTCCCTTTAAAACATAAAAAAATTGTATAAGAACAGAACATTTGTAGGTTAACCTCAAGTAAAATCAAATTTAAGACTTTAAATATATTCCGAGAAATACTACGAGAAAGTACAATTTCCCAAACTTGTCAGCTTCCGGGCTTGTATCTGGAGCAGGCTGTGTCTACTAACATTTGATTTAACAGGTGCAGTAGCCGAAACCGCAGCGTTACCGCTGCCTACATTGGGGTTTGGCCTTTTATATATACATATATATATGATGTTGCCAAAACTCGAGGGATGCCCTATGATGCTAAAGCACAGCCTTGGCAGAAGGGAATTAAGGATGAGGGAAATGTGTTAAAAGTTTGACTGAATGAGGTGTCCATGCACGCGCGGTTTGAAAGTTTCGTGCTCATAAGATGAGGGAAAAACAGAAGATGGGAAACTGTTCAACATTCGTGTTGTTTTGCTTAGCAAAGATCCCCGAAACTTGACGGTACGTCCAAATTGGATCTGGAGAGTGGAGAGAGGGTGGGAGTGACTTGTAAATCTTGTAACGCACGTTGTCCTATGTCTACAAGGAATCAAATTCGTTAGAACAATGGCCATGAAAATAGCGATAGAAGAGTGAGAGACAACCGACAGAGAGTAAGGGCCCTCAGAGATTGAGAAATCGCCAATAAGTTTAATAGCCTTACGTTAGACTTTGTCTAACGCGGACAATACGGTGTGTCCGGCCCCTGCCCAAATATGGCAATTATATTCACGACTAGGCCTAATATGGGACTTGTATATCAGCGCTAAGTCAGATGGGGTGAAATATTTCTTACATAACTGTAGAAAACCCAAGCATTTCATCGCACTTTTAGCGATTGCAAATATATGATCCTGCTAAGATTGCTGAATATCTCAATACCAAAGATGTTTAGGGAGGGCGAATTTGGTATATTCACTCCGTCGACTGAAATGGGTGGGGGGTGAACTTGGCGTGTTTTAAGGGTAATTAAACAGCATTGAGTTTTGGATGCATTAAACGTAACTCGATTTGCTCTGCCCGAAGCGAAGACAATAGAAATGTCGTTGTTTAATGATCTAAACATACGTTCTCGATTGACTTCTGTAGCATTTCCAAGTGAATGCGTTAGAGAATCAAATAAGTAGGCGAAATCAAGGGTGCTGTCGTCAGCGAAACTATGAATAGATTGTTAGTGAGAGATAAAAGGTCATTAATAAACAGAAGAAATAAGGTTGATGAAAGAACTGAACCCTGAGGACCACCGGCATTTATTTCGTAGGGATAAGATGTAACTCCATCAATTAATACACGGATTGAACGGCCTTGAAATACTTATATCAAATTTTTAAGTTTTTGTAGAATAAATTCGCTTCCAAAACCATCACTATTTTTCTTCTTTTTTAGTTCCCGTAACCCGATTTACTCTGCACCCCCGTGATCTTTTATTGTAATCTATTGTCAGCAAAAAACGACCCGAACGCACCTGGAAGCTCCGGAATGGAAGACCAATTCGTTATCACTTACTTTACGACGACCGAGGTGTTGACGATAGTGAACTTTCTATTTATCCACTTCCATTCACGTGAATGCATTATCCCAACATTTGGACAAGAAACAAACACCTAATCTTGCACGATTTATTGCTGTTTAAGGAAATATAATTTCGTCTTCTTGTTTTTAATGAATTTGCATGAAATTTGTTCCTTTACTTTTTTGATTTTAAACAAATTTCACCCCTCTGCCAAAGTAACTTTTTGACCAGAAAGATTTTACACGCAAATTAGAGGAACAGGCCTATTATTTACTGATCGATGGCCTATTTCATGGTTTTGAGAAAGAAAGAAGGAAGGCTTACATAGAGCATATATGTCGACAAGAGAAAATGTCTTTCAAGTTAGTAATTGTCACAATTCGTGGGGATTATTGTACTGCACACTTAATGTTAAGCAAACAAAATTAATAAACCGACTCTTAACTTAAGAATTTCTTTAATATTTATCTTTAATATTTTTCAGATTACGAAAAAAGTATCCAAGCACCGCAAACATAAATTTAGAATCAATAAAAACCGAAGGAACGGATTCACAAATTCCAGATCATCAAAACTACTACGCAAAAGAAGAAAGTGAAGATTACGAAGCAATTGAAGAACTCAATTCACCCGAAGATGGAGTGAACGAAACACAGGATCAATGCTACAAAATTGATCAAATTAGTACTGAAAAACTATCATTAAACGATCTTTTAGAATTTAAAAATTGTGGCCATTCAGCAGATGTTGTTCTAGTCAGAGAACAAGAAAATGCTAATTCAAGAAATTCGACATCAGCAACCCATAGGCGAGCACATTCACGACCAAGAGTATCATCACGTTATATGGAAAGCGAGACTCGTCATCCAACGTGTTGCAGAAATCTTCATAATCACGTCTCGGAATCAATTGAAGATCGAATTAATTTTTTTAAACTGAAGGAAGCTGAATTAAAGTACAAAGAACAAGAAATTCAACTACAACAGAAAAGATTGGAACTTCAGAAGGCACGAGTGGAATTAAGACATATTAGGGAACTGCACCTGCTTCAAATAGAAGAAA
Source organism: Leptarthrus brevirostris (assembly GCA_964036015.1). Lineage (NCBI taxonomy): Eukaryota > Metazoa > Arthropoda > Insecta > Diptera > Asilidae > Leptarthrus > Leptarthrus brevirostris. Next base: position 7,680,457 of record OZ038374.1, on the reverse strand, counting down.
TGAAGATTAAACTCAGAATTTTAAGAGAAGATGAACGAATTAGTAAAAATAAAAAAGATGACGATTAATTGGTGTTTTTGTTTTGTAAATTTCAGGAATGTCTCTCACGGTTTAATTTACAGCTGCAATTTATTCGAATCAATTTGCAGAAGGCATCCAATGTGTGATTTAATCAGAGAATTTAAGTTGAAAATGTTCGTTATAATCTCCATGGTCAAGTTCAGTATTAGCACGATTCAGTAAAGGTAAACCGTGCCTTCAACTTCTTCTTCGGACTTCACCCGAGTCGAGACAATGGTTGCAAGTGGACCTACAATTTAAAATGGATTTCGAATCACTAACGTTTTCTCTGCAACCTCCAAGACCTTTTTATTATAATCTGTTGTTATCAGAAAACAACCATGGGCCGCCATCGGTGGGATTCGAATCTGGGACCTCCGGATTGGTAGGTCATAACGTTATGACTTAATCCACCAAGAACTTAATTTATTAAGATGGCGAAAATTATTAGACTAAAATTTAAATTTCTTGCAGTTGAAACGACTGCGGTTAATTAATCGTTTCGAGCTCGTTTGGTGACACAATCAGAACTTTCTTCTAAAGTTGCGTATATATTTGTAGAACTCCTGGTAAACTCTACCAAGTGTCTGATTGGATTTGTGCATAAGCCACCGAGTGTTTTAGCGCTTTGGAAACTGTACTTACAAGTATTGGTCATCTTTACTCACATATAATTAGATGCGGAGATTTTAATGCGGACCTACTTGGACGTTGCTCTTCTACCAATACACTAACTAATCTTATTCAAGCGTTTGGTTTAGACTTTGTAAATACAACTATTCCTACTCATTTTACAGCTACTCCTTCATCCCTGGTTGATCTGTTCATTGTTGAAAACAAAGACCTTTTCACGTTCTTCAATCAAATTTCTATTCCTATTTTTTCTAGACACGATTTGATTTTTCTCATTTATGAGTTAGTGCCTGTAAAGGAGGGAAACCATTCCTTTTCATATCGTGATTTTAAATGCATTAATGTTGATAGTCTTTTAAATGAATCTTACGACCTTGAATGGGATACTATTTACTTATTTACATCTGTTGATGATCAAGTCAGCTATATTAAAAATTATCTTTTTGACAAATATGTACTAATGAAGACTAGGAGAATAATTAATCCATGCTGCCCTTGGTTTACTAGGCAAATTAAAAATCTTATCATTCAGCGCAACTCGGCATACCGCAGATGGAAACGCTTTCGCACAAACGATTGTTTGAGTACTTACCGAACTTTGCGCAATACAGTGAGACAAGGAAATTTTACATTCCAAGATCTCTTACTATAGACCTAAGTTCGATGTTAGAGTTCCTAATAAGAAACTTTTGATGAATCTTAAAGATATTGGCGTGGGTGAATCTAAGCCTCTTGAAGTAAATGCTGACCTTGATGAACTGAATTGTAGTTTTGTTTATGCCTATTAGTGCGGTCAGTGATCATACTAATGGCAGCTCTGCTGAATTCATCGCTAGTGATCCTTTTGTGGGATTTCTTTTGTGCTAGTGACGGATCTGGAGATGCTTGCAGCAGTAGTAGTAGTAGTAGAATACATCCTAGATTTGTTAAAATGATTTTGCGGCTTTAATATCTTACGTTTATATTTAATACTATAATAACTAAGGCGTGTTTCCCCCACTAAACTGATATCTGCCAAGATTATACTTATTCCTAAGAAATCAGAACCCGGCTCGTTGACTGACCGGCCTATTTCTATCCTCCCATTATTTTCTAAGGCTTTTTGAAAAAATCTTAAATAAGCAAATAACACATACATACATAATATAGGTATTAGACCTAAGCAGTAGCTGTAAAACTGCTGCTTTGACAATACCTAAGCCTGGAGTACAATGAACGCAACGCAACTGAACTGAAAGGCGAGATATGTCAAAAGAACGCAACGAAAAGTAGGTAAAAATTCTATGCTTACAATTGACGGATCTTGTAGACAAATGGTTCTAAATGCCACAAATGACTTCCCTTCGAAATTTTCCATTCTCAATTTTTTTATTGCACTCAAATTTGGTATAAATCTAATTATGCGTCTGAGTCCGTCAATTTCCAAATTTTTTTTGTTGCGTTTTTCTTGTTGCGTTCACAAACGACTGCGCACGTCCACTGTGCTCAAATATATAGAAAGTCCGTGCTAAGAAAACCGCTTTGACATATCTCGTCTTTCAATTCAGTTGCGTTGCGTTGGGTCCAGCCTTTATTCTACTCGACTTTTCCAAGGCATTTGACAGGGTTGACCACAGAATTTTGATTAATAGCCTTGGAGCTTACTCCAACTTTTCCTCTCCCTCCTTCAAGCATATAAGGTCATACCTTACAGACAAATTTCAACAAGTTGTTACTGGTAGTAGGGTCTCTCTGTCCTTTCTGGTGTTCCTCAAGGGTCAATTCAAGGACCATTGCTCTTTTCAATGTCTATTAACGACTTAACCTCGAGCACTGTAGGTTTCATATGTATGCTGATGACTTTCAGCTCTATATATCCAAACCACTTGGATAGGTTGAGGATGTGGTTTGTTGCGGAAATGAGGATCTCATGCTTATACAATCGTGGGCATTTCTCAACAAGTTGGCACTTAATCCTTCGAATTCTACCTATTTAGTGATCTTTAAATATGAGCTTGATGTGTCCTACTTTCCCGCCTTAAAGTTAAATGATGAGATCATTTCGTATAATCTGGGAATAATTTTCAATCAAACCTTAAGCTGGAATCATCATATAACTCAGCATATACTGTCCAAAAGACCAGAATATTCTTGGTCAAATCACTTGTGGTTCCTCTTATCACTTACGGATGTGAGATCTTTTGTGCACTTGACTCTCCATCTTGGAGAAAACTTAATGTGGCTTTTAACGCTGTGTTTCGTTACGTTTATAGTTTAAGGCGTTTATAAGAAATATTATTGTGTACCTAGAAACATACTCACTTATTTAATAAATTGAATTTTGCTCAGTCTCTAAGAACATTTAACTTAATTCAGCCACGTTTTGGTTGTCGTGTTTCTGAACGTCAATTTTGTGCCCAATCCGTGAGACTGTGGAACGCCCTCCCCCGTGTTATATAGTGCTGCAGCAACAGCCGTAATTTTAGCTTATATATAGAAATATAGGATTTCTAGTCAGTCGCAAATTTATTGCTTAAGTAATAAGTTCAGTAGTGAAAGTGCAAAGTTTTGCTGTTAATTTAAAGTTCAGAAGACTAAAAATTTTTATATCTTACCTGACTTATGCTTTTTTCGTCCTTTGCTCTGCTTCCCAGGATGATCATAAGTTGATTTTGTTGGAAATGACCCCAAAGGTTGCATTCCAATCTCGCCAGGAATCTGTTTTGGGTTTACTTGTAGTAAATTTCCTTCACTAGTCTGTAAAAACGACCAAATTAAAACAAGTCGCGATTCTTACAAAAATAAGAGTAACTCACCTCTCCGAGTTCGTTTTTTGCAAAACACTGAACAATCCCTGCATGTCGCTTTTCCACTGATTTTAAAATTAATTTATTTTCCTCGTGTTTAATCAGAGAATCCCAGCCTGTATTCTCTCCATTAATCATCCAATAAATTTTCGGTGTTGGTGATCCCTTTGCTGCACATTCCAATTCAAGCGATTCACTCTCATTTGTAAGAGTTGCTGGAGGTCCTTTAAGAATCACTGGTTTTTCTAGGACATCTAACTTAACAGTATGAACAAGGGCAGGATTCACTCCATTATCGAGTCTACACACATATGTTCCACGGTCTTTAGATTCGACATTGATGATTTGAAGACCGTAGTCAAAAATAGTGACTCGATCAGATGGCATAGCAGCATCAGGCCTATTCCACAGAGCTTTTGGTGGTGGATTACCTACACCGGGACACTCCAATATTACCGTCCTTTGTCCAAGTTCAGCTGAAAATTGTGCGGCAGGTTGGGCGAGAAAATATGGAGCTGTTCTTGGCATGTGTTCAACACTTAAGTCTATTCTTTGTGGCAGCTGAATTTCTGTTCCAGTTATTGCATTCACCGCTAAACAGGAGTACAGTCCTGAATCCTTTGACGTGACTGAGTTTAGGATAAGACCTCCTGATGGCAATTGCGGATCAGATTGTGGAACTTGTTTGTTGCTTCTAAATTTGATTGAATAAAAATATTATTATTGTAAATTATAGGATGAACTTACTTGTAAAAAGTCCATACAGGTTGCGGATTGGAAATTACATTTCCGCATTTAATTAGAATACTATTGTTAGGAGGCACCTTCCATCGAAATGTTTGATCTTGGTGACTTCTTTCTGAATCTTCTCCTAGACTTATAGAAGCCAGAGTTAGCCTTGCTGTTACGGATGCAATTGCTGCAGATCCAAACCAAGCTACACACTGATAGTCTCCAAGAGTACCAGGGCTCACATATATTCGTAATTTGGACATTCCGTCCTCGTGAGTTATATTGTAGCCGTCCTTAAAAAAATTTGATTTATCATTAAAATTGCCAGGTATGTAGTATAAATGATTCTGAATTTACACACCATTTTTTTTATTAGAACAGTTAAGCGTTTTTGTATAGTAGTTTTATTTTATTCGATTAATATCTAATTTTAGCACAATCTCAGTGATATAATGATTGTAAGTGTTTTAATCTTCAACTTACCTTTTTATGTAAATAAAAAAATTCATTACTGTTCGATGATGCTGTTATATGTCGAAATCTCCATTCTAATCGTTCAGGTACTAAATTCAATTCACATTCGAATAAAACTTCATCGCCTTTTGGAGCAACTATTGATTCTGGTGATCGAACCATAAATATTCCTAAAGATGTTGGTTGTGATATTGATGACGTTGATGATGTCATGGGGCATTGTAATATAAACGCTATTAAATATGTAAGTACATAGTAATTACATGGCAGTCTTTTGAGTACATTAAATGTGTGATCCAGTGACATTGTAACTGTGTTATTGGCACTGTCAGGTACTTTTGAGTGATTAAAATAAATGATGACCTGAAAAGAGAAGAAAAATTTAAAGAAATGTTTTAGGATGAGATAAAATTGTGTGTAGAGTTCGTAAAAAATATTAATATTAATACGCCATATGCAAAATCAATCAGAATTCATAAATCAAACTGCGGCAGAACAGGGTTGAAGAAGAAATTATCATTTATAAAAAGAAGAAAGAGAGTGGGAGGAGGAATAGAACCTTGTGGCACACCATAGTGATAAAGTGTAATTGCAGAAATTTTCGACTGACCATCGCTATGATGGCAATGATTTTAGTGTCTTCTTAGAAACGTCAACCGATGTCCGGCTGAGCAACCAAATCGAAATCCATATTGACGATCACTGATGTGTTGCTTATTTTCTAAATATTTGTTCAACTAAAAATTGATGAGTGTTTCAAAAAACTTCGACAAAATCGATGCATCGATGCAAAATCCCGTGCATCGACCTGTGAGTTCAAATTCAATTTTTATTTCTTAGACCTACTGTTTGTCTATACTTTCTGTGGTGTAAGCCTGTTAGACGTATCCTACCACCGTCTGTTGTATCATTCTGCTAGTTTCTGTTGATCACTTCCTCCCTTTGCGTTTCTGTAATGTTAGTCTGTCTCCATCTTGAGACTTTTCGTGGTGTTAATCTACTTCTGTATCCAATAGCGTTACTTTCTAAAGTATAAACCTATGAGCCTGCACATATATCGAATGTAATTGTAGCATTTACATAGCTATCACTCAGATAAAGATATTAAAGGCACTGATGTAATAAAAGACGACCAAGGTAGCATTTTCCTCCTTCTGCGGTGGTACCGGTAAGTCTTATAGTATCCAACAAATGATCTCATCAAAAGAAAAGGAAGAATCTAAACTTTAGACCAGTGGAACTGTTTGGAGAAGAACTTATTGTCTTGGGCTCAGTCAAGTATGGGTATCAGTAAAGTATGGGTATTTCTAGAATCAAGACTTAACTGGAGAAGAAATATAGAGGAAAAAGTTCAAAGAGCCAAAAGGGACTTACATCAATATGGGAGGTTATGTGGCCGAAGGTGGGTAATATATCCAAAAATCACATACTAGATCTACACTATGATAGTGAAACCCATTATCTCTTAAGCCAACAGGGCCTTACATCAATATAGGAAAGTGTGTGGCCTCGGTGATCTGGTGGGCAAGAGCATTAAAGGACACTGTAAAAAGGCAATTAAGTACGGTTCAGAGGCTTGCTTCTGTAAGTATAACAGGTGCCTTTCGAGCCACGTCGGCATCGACGTGTGAAAAAGATCTAAAGGCCGGTAGCGTCAGCAGCATCACGCATGGATCGAGGTGCAAACTGGCACAGATCAAGGCATAAGAAAATCCTGCATCTTATCAAAAATAATATACCGGAATTGGAAAGTCGACATAAGCAGAGGGGTAATTGGTAGATACCATGTACCACTTATACATAAGTTTGACTGACGTCACAATTTTTACAGATGGATCCAAAATTAATGGAAGGGCAGGGGCAGGAATCTTCAGTGAGTATTTATAAGCAAAGGCCTGCTTTGGTTCGGGGAATAGAGATGAGGGCGGAAAACTGGATAAATCCAGGTACCCCTCGCTGAGACTACTGTTGACAGGAACGGAAAGGGTGTGAATAAAGTGGTCTGATTCGTCTAATCCCTAGAGAGTTGTTTTCATATAATCCCTAGAGATGTCCCTAGGAGGAGACATTCTTGAAGTCGTTAGAAAATTGTCAACTCTCACGCAAGAAAAAAAAAACAAAGTAGTACCGAGAAACGTAAACGAAAGTTATTTTGCAATTCGTCTTCTCACTTTGTTTTGACCGTTGACCTATTCCAGGGCTCTTGGCAACTCCCTCTTTGGCATTTCATCAGAAAAGTTTATTAAAAAATTGGAACCCGAGTAGTATCATTTATAGATTACCCGAAGGACTCATACGAAGACCAGAAAAGGAGAGAAAGAGAGAGTTGGATATCCGGCCTAGAGTAGAGCAGAAATTTCCAGAAACATACTATAACTCTCCACATCATTGTACACTTATGAATTGGAGTGGGCTCCAAAGTTTTCCACGTGTCTCAAATTGAAAGAAGAATTGCAAAAACTCCAATTGTAACTGAAACAGTTAAGAAATTCTCGAAACTTCTCCCAGATTGTTAGGTATCACAAAAACAAAACGCCTAGAAGTCAAACCAATCCACCTTTATTCAGAAAGTTAGTGAACAGCAACGTTAAACGTAGGCTCTGAAGAGAGCAGAAATCGTTACCTAATCCTTAAATGAACGCAACAAAAAGCGCCACCCTTTCTAGTTTTGATCGTCTAAGCTATAAACTGCATACTCACCTGTAATGGCGCAATCTAAATATTATTTTATTGCCAATAACTACCCACGGAATCAGTTGATGGACCCCCGTAACTAGCGTAATAAAACCAAATCAGTTTCAATACCAAAACAAGTCTTTTCAAAAATGTCAAGAAAAACGATCGTCCGGTCTCACGTAAAAAAAGTGTTATGTCCATCATTTGTGCTAATTTCAATTTCACAAAAATTTTAATCATCACCTGGGCAGGTTGCAAGTCATGATCAGTCCGACATATTCATAAATTAAATTCAAATAACCGAAAAACAAGATCAAATCAAGTTTCAACAAGCAAAGGTGGGCATCTCGATGGCAATAAAATAGATTTACGAAGAAAGCCAACTGGCAGCACCTTAGAGGCACCTTGAAGGCACCTTACTGGACGCGCCATAACATTTCATGACTTGTTCAAACTTGCTGCGCGAGTCACTTTGTCAAAAGATTTCGATCAAAGGTAGTAAGAAAAATGATCATTGCGATCGCAATGCGCATTCCATGGGAAAAGACAAAACTAAGGAGGGTGAAATTAATGAGGAATGATGAAGCGAATCCTTTCGTGAGGGGGTCTCTGTCCGATTTGGTGGTGAGAAGATGATGCGCCAGTCTTCTGAACACTAATTATACCGCCACAGGTGCTCAGGTGCTTATCACGATATCGCTGTGATTAAAGTCAGCCAAGCGCGGGGATCAACTATCATGTGAAGATAGCTATCAGCCTTTCGGCCGTTTGCAAACGTTAATTATCTGACGATTCCCCTCACAGAATGATTCGACAGATGTCAAAGTTCTCAAGATCGTTTGTGTTTGGGTTTCGTCAATCATGATCAGTTTGAATCAGGTGTATGCCGACGCACAGGGATGGGCACAATAGACCGGCCCTATTCAATTTATTCTCCGGAACTCCGTTCTGATCATAATGAACAAACAAATAGCGTCGAATCGAGGTAAACTTAAAATAACGTGCTCCATCTTATGTTAACAACTCCCAGCCACTTATGAACTCGCAAGTCTCGAGCGAACGTCTTTGATCATGGAAACAAAAGGAAGTATCAAGCATGACATTGAAATACGTGCTATTGCCTCGGTCTTTTCTAATCCTTCTTTAGATTTCTTTAAATAATTTTTGAAATCCAATTTAATGCCATTTTTTGCCGATGACGATGAGTCTTCTACCGATTCATAATGACTATTCGCTGCGCTGTTGTTTTGTGCGGCTTGAATGGCCAAGACCCGGTAACTTTTGTGGGATCCGCAGACACAGATCGAAAAGTGTTTGCCTTAAGTAGTCCTCATCTTCTTGTCGGAAAGTCATTTATTATGGACATAAAGGCGGCTACAAAAATGCGATCGTGTCGGATTGATCTAATATCCAGTGAACTCACCAGGTAATTAATAGGTTCGAGGTGGAAGACTGCATAGGCTAAGAACGGGGCCATATTAGTGGAACCGACCCATATTAGCGTTCAAAAGAATTTCATTTTTGTGAATTTATTTGCGGTCAATTTTCGGTTTGGCCGGTTGATGTTTAGCTTGACTGGTCAGCATCTCGTTCAATCGTCGAACCTAATTAGAGTTGCGATCATCGCTTTTTCACTGTTCACTAAGTAAATACCTGAAACATGAAAAATGATCCCAGTTGGAGATTATTGGCACGACAAATGATCCACCAGGGCTGGCCAGTGGCACTCGAATATCACCTTAATGAGGCGGGAAACGATTGTTTCTTTGATGGATTGTTCCAGTCGATTTTTAACTGATCGAAACGATCGAGAATGTGAAATTTGATGCTTGCAAAAAATTGGAATCTATTTCGATAACGAGTTCGGTGTTACTAAACGATTGGATTTATGCACGATCCTTAATAGGTGTTAATTGTAAAGGTGAGAGGATATTAATTTTGAAGTTGTCACGATCGATCGTTCGACGCTTTCTATCATTCCTCGTAAATTCTAAGAAATTGTCAACAAAATCATCAACAGCAAGTCGTCAGCCCCTTTAATCCCAATGCCGACGTATTTCAAATAATTTCAAACAAATTAAAACTGACAGAATTTGAAATTTTCAAGAGGGCAATTTCCCAGATTTCCACACATGATCGATCTTCACAAAACGATTGAAGCGGATAAATACGACGAAAACAAATGCACAGAATAGAGCGGAAGATATGAAGAAAGCGAAGATAAATCGCCCTAATGGATCGTATCTAATGCGATCATGTTTCATAAAATTCCCCGTTGTTGTTCCTTTCGTCGATCGAAATTGTATTCGATGATCATCGAACCAATAAAACAAGATCAATTGTACAAATCAACACATTCGTATCGAACTTAAGTATGGAGTTGAAGAAGGAGGTAAGATAGATAAAAAGTTAGTGAGTAATCTTCTACAAGGCGCAACCTTTGATCGAGAACTAAATCTATTGACCAAAGAGATCAGACAAAGATCGTTTAGCATGTCTATATGTTTTCTATCTGCGCCGCATACTATTGGGTGTTGAATTTTTGCTAAGATAGATCTTAGTAAGATCAGTAAGGTATTTGGTTCGGTTATCTCAGCAGTTCAACGGAATAGATCTATTGTTAATGCGTTGTAACGCCATCTGAAAGTGACTTTAACGCGATTATATATTGCACGCTCAGCAAATGTATGTGCATATTTGCTGTGCAGCGCCTTTGTTCCATTCGATGCGCACAATTTCAAGCGATGATTGATTCCATTGATTGGAAATTTCTTGTATTGTTAGGGGATTTGAGTTTTGTGCTTGTTGAACGAAAGATGAATAGATTTAGGTGCGCTATGGACTACGTGATGAAGATTTGATACATATCTTTAGACTAGAAGTTAAAATGCTTATAATTCTGTTGCACGTTTGCAATTCTATTACATTTGCTTGGCTAAAGGTGTACTGCTAAATTATCTTCCGTCAACTTTACTTAGCCTTCCAGTGCTCCACGGATTCATGGGGGACAAGCCTTCCCTGACGCCTCTCAGATCCATCCTTCTTTCCTAAGCGCTGCAACTCAACTAGAAATATCTTCTGGTAAACTGGGCACTATGCCATATGATGATCTGATTTGATTTCCTCTGGATCTTTGCAGCACTGACAGAAATTATTTTCTACTCGACTCAGTTCTCTTGTATTGCTTTCCATGGCTACAATGGCTCCAAATTTCTCGTGCTTCCGCTAAGTTTTTTTATACATTTATCCCGCAGTAAAATAAGTGTCCCGATTACCTTTTCAGTGATTAGTCTTTTCGCGGGCATCACTTATGATGTCTTCCGGATATCCTCCGGAAAATACATTGAACCTTCTCCAAACACAGAATCCGTCAATATATATGGCGGATGATGCTTGCTTGTGATGAAATGCAACTGGTTTCGCTGCGGACTAGTATATATCCTTCAAAAAAAGAAGCAAAATCTGTTCCACCCTATATATTGGAAAATAGCACACAGCATAGGCTGCATATACATAAATCTCCAGAAGCCAGAGAAATGTTTTGGAATTTATACATGAAAATTCCGGCAAAAATTACCAATGTCAACGGTAATCGTGTTGAAACTGTCACCTCTTCAATTTTTACGGAACAGCACCGTAAAATTTACAGAACGATGAGCACTGAATACGGAAAGAAGATAATTACGGTAAAGAACCGTAAAATTTGCCTGTTATTCCGGGAAAAATTGTGTAGTTTTGTAAAACACACAGTAAATTTTTGCTTCACAACAACTATACCGTGCTGTTCTGTCTGTGAATACATTAAAAATTACTGGAAGGAGCGCATCTGCACTATCTGCTTAATGGCAGAATGTGTTACTTGCAACAACAGTACGGTGAGTAGAACCGTAATTTTTCCTGGAAATTTCTCCGTACTACTGCTGATTGCACGTTAAACAAAGCTCCACCTTGACTGAGCACTTAACTACTCATAACACTCAACAAGAAAAGATTTGACTTGGAACTTGTTCAGGTCATAAGCAGCAGGGGAAAATAATGGATTCTTCTAAAGAACGGTAGAGCAAGCTGACAAGAAGGAAATTAATCAATCCTTGCTTTAAATTCAATACCAATGATCAGGTAACTTCGCTATATGGGAAGGACTGCCGAAAGAGTTCCGGTAACCGTTACAATCGATGGACACCACAATGACCAACATCTTATATGAGGTATTAGAGATGTCAACGAAAGGAGTGGGTTTTTACTACAATTAGGTAAGTGTGATTAGTATTTATACTGTACTCTACTCCTTTCGTTGTTAATTTTGCTATATAGGCATTGACTTCTCCTCCTATCACTCGATTGAGATTTTTGTCATTGATAATCGAACAACGTACCAACTTACCGGTGATAATGTTCTCCATGCAATACGCCGACAAGACAGATAGTGCAACTTGACGGACTGGAGACTGCTTCACTGTGAGATCATAGCTTTATTAGTTTTAGAGTCAATGCAACAGTAATACAGACAAACAGAAAAATACATCAGAAAATTCAGGAACTTGACAAAAACTAATGGGAAAAAATTTGCTGGAATAGTACAGCGTGTGTAGTTGCAGTCTGCAAACCCCCTTGTACACCCCCACTGGTAGTCTAAACAAAACCGTTAAATAAGTCTGCTCTGTAATTAGGACCTGTATCGACAGTCATGAACAAACGTATGAAAACTCGCCAAAGATTTCGCATTTTATTTAGACCGGCAAAAACATACCTGCAGAACTGGCGCACGATTGGGTGGCTATCTAAAGAATTTTAAGAAGAAGATCACAACACATGGGAGCAGAACTGAGTCTACTTTGGTGAATAAATTCAGAAAAAAACCCTAAAAAACTTGAAAAATTAAAAAGAATGATTCGATTGTCAAATCGATTGTTTCCTATGCATTGGTTTGGCGACCTAAATAAAGTTCAACAACAGTTGGTAATCGTCAAATGCAACAAGTTACAGCGGCTTACCTGCCTATCCATAACAGAAGCTCTGAGGATCTGTTCAACAGCTGCCATAGAGGCTGTAATCGTACTCACTCCTCTGTACATATCTAGCGTAAAATTCAATATAATTAGCACCCTGAAAGTGTGCTCCGTAAAGGAACACATGGCCAAGGAGGTTTGGCAGAAGGTTTAAGATTCTCTTTCCCGAACGAGCAGACTGGGATAGCGGAGGTTCAAATTTGGACCTTAAAAGCCTCAAGTGGTTCTCTGATTTTTGAAAAATGGGAGACGGTGCCGATGCTGGTGGCTTTGAGCCCAACAATAGCGTCTCGATTGCACTAAGTAGTCTTTCAAGCCGAAATCCATGCCATCAAAACCTGCGCCCTTATAAACATCAATAAAGGACTGAAAAGCTAAAAAGTCTATCTTCTCTCATAGCCAAGCTGACCTCAAGGCACTATTTCCGTGGAGTTTTCCCAGGAGGCTTTTGAAAGAGAGCGTCGACACCATCCAACAACTGTCCGGTCATAAAAGTATTCAGGCTCCCTAGGATACCAGGTCACTTGGAAAGGAATAGTTCATTCTCTCGCTGACAGAGTCCCAAACCCTTTTGCGGCTACAGCTGGTCAGCAAGTTAGAAGTCAACAGCTGCAATACTGGTTAAATATATCCAGACTTACTGAGGCCAAGTGATATCACCTCCGGATCTCATGTTACATTCAAGTTACTTTTCTGGCCACTGTGGACTAAGGTATCACCTACACCAGATAGGTCTTTCTAGTGAGACGGAGTGTCAGTTGTATCTGGAACTACACATTATGTGCTTATGTCCTACCTGCCTATATCTTTAGTCGAGAATTTCTGAGCCCGTCAGACATTAGGTTCTCCCCTGTTAAAGACCTTCTTGCCCACCTCAGAGTGGCGAAACGAAGTAGTGGGGTTCTGGTGTAAAAGGCCTCCTTTCCGTAGTGGTCGTAGTTGGATTAAGGAGTAAAAAAACTACTAAGCGTGAGTATTGTTTCGACCAATTTAGGAGATAAAACGTTTTTAACAAGTTTACGCTAAAATAGCATGGATTCTACATTTCCTGGGTTCACTGATTGGCTACAATTAACATCCCCAGAACTGTCTCCATTACCTCACTGATGGTAATAGTGTCGCATGTTTAAGGCTACGTTTTTCCTTTGAGAAGGCCTGATCAGAGCTCGTCAATTGGCACTCTAACCTACTAATAAATCTTCACAATTCAATGAAAGTACTTATTTACAAATGTTTGTAAACGGAGTGTTTTTGTTTATCAGCCGGAATATATTTAGAACCAACAAGGAGTGAAACTTGCTTCAAATTAAGAAGAAAACTCCCATATACCTTAAGGGGCATACTGCCGAACCTCCTTCACTGAAAAAAGTACCTGTTTTTGTGGAATTCATTTGATTGCTGCCATCAAAGATAATGTGAAGCAAGGCATTCCCTTCACCATGCATTGGTAGGGAATTGACCTTTCCTTAAGGCAATTAAAATTCCTTCAGAAACTCTTCCATTATCGCAAATTTTCTCCTTACAAAAAAACGAAATCTTGTTGCTCGAATTGTGCTCATTACTGCCTTAAGCAACATTCACTTTGGGCAATCCTATCGATTACGGAAAAAGTCAACGTTCGAATAAATTTTAATCAGTCCAACCGGTATGATGTCAAAATGACCGGCTAGCACTTAAGCGGGCAACGTAACTTTCCTTGTTATTTCGTATGATCTGTCGCGATACGCACCGGGAAATAAATTTTCTTACCTCTTGACAGGTAGAACAAATTGGCGATTCAAAGCAGAAATTAGTCTTTCTGAAATCACCTTTAGGCATGTCGTTCTCGGCCATTTCGTACATAATCGACTCCGCCCAATTACGGAGAAATATTCACCTCATTTTCTTATCCTCAAGATTCCTGTAAAAGGGTACGTGCTGGTCATAAACAGAAACAGGTTCATCTGAAACTCGATCCCTATCCCCACAAAATACAAATCGGCTCCGTTCCAATAAAATCGAAAATGTCTTATGTCCGCGAGATAAGTTCAGTTTCCTGGTGCTCTAACTCGCCAAGTCACAGGTGATAGAACGTTCTGAACTTATACGGCAAATGTAAGACAGTCGAGGTACACGGTCTACACTTAAAACAAACACCAGCCAGGCATCTTGATAAATTAAAGTGCACCGGTCTCCTGCCGATTGAACTGAGTCTTTCTGCGTTTTCGCATTTTTTTCTCGATTACAAATTCCGTTGCTGGATGAATTTATGAATCTGTCAGGAATATAAATTTTACACATTGATAGATTCAGGGATGCACGGGAAGGGGGGGGGGGGGAGTCTGAGCGCCGGTATTTCTTTACCTGCCTTGATGACATTCCTCGATTTCAATACGAACCGATCGACTTGTTCCGAACTGACTTCCAGAACGTGTTGCGCCCCGATTAAAGCGGAATTGAATATTTGTTGGGAATCGTAAAAATGCTGTTCCCGCACATTCAGATGAGAAAAGTTGTAAAAGTATTGCAATTAAAATTTAGCACCTTCCAGGTGCTAATTAGTAGCAATACATTTTCAAATTATATGCCGGGTACCGGCGCTTCAAAGAGACCCCTTTGGTGGACAGGAAGGTATATACTGAAATAAACCCGACTTTTATCTTTCACACAAACAGTTTCACGAATTGCCGTCAGACGGCAGGAAATTCCAGCATTATTAATTAATTTTTTTCTATCTCACCTGGCGATCGGTATAAACTGATGGTAATCCAATTCGAAGACATCAAAAAAATTGCCTCTTTTTTTGGAATTCGTGGAGTTTTTGCGCAAGATCGTGATCGCGCACTACTATAATGTCATGCAATTCATACCAGGGACAGCAGCATATAGGACAACCAACTTCAATGTCATTCAAGGCGAGCGGGCTTCCGATCGAATCGGGATTCCTGAAAGAAGCTCTTCGAACACATTTGCAGCCATTAATTTTGTCCCCGTAATCTTCAAGATTAAGAAAACCAAACAAGTCTTGCATTGGCTGCAGTTGCGCAGATCACTCTTACCGATCGCAGCGCGATCTCAATCTTGAACTTATGCGCATGCGCAAACCGATTGCATATACAAAAATTGCTTGCCACATGCTAATTAGATTTAAAGTGTTGGAAGTGATTTCTTTGGGGGGATGACTCACAATTCGGAGCGAATGAACCTCGCCAATGCTTTTTTTTTATTGTTTTTGCGTCTTCCGATAGTTTTCTGTGCGACCGGATTAGCAAGGTGGCCTGGAGCGAAGGCTTGCGTGTTTAGATCAATTTTTTTCCCCAATTCACATTCGTGTGGACGAATGGAGTTAAAGCTGATAATTTCCCACACGAAATTTTGACTTTTGAATTGAAGAGTATTTCGAATTCGTGTGTCGTTTGGTCCATCAAATTTGCTGCCTAATTAATGACATCGAAATCTGTTCGGAGTCGGAGTGTTTATGAAATGAGATCTAATTGGCCCCTATGGGTTTTGTTGTGTATACACGTTCAAAGAATTCGCTTTATTGGTGGTAATTGGACAAATACAGGTGGTCAATACGTCCAAGATCGAGTCAATGTAGAGCTGCTTCACAACAGGAACTCATCAAGCCGGTTCTTCATTTAGCTATTCTCGTAGCGAAATCATTAACCGTTTGACTTATTCGCCTATGATGAATTGTGTGATGATAGCTTAGAAATTTTCTTATCGGCGGACATAAATTTCCTGTCGATGGCTATCAGATCGTGCCTTCATGCATTAAAATGAAATTTATGATGTCTATTTAGAACTAGGAAAGAAGGCCATTGTCTGCCCGTGAGAATGTTTCATTCGCCCCGATGGAAATTGTCGCTGTTTTCTATCCCGATGGCAAAGTACTAGATCACTCATTGTATATGGGAATTATAGAGGATCAGTGAAAGGTATGCGGTAAATTTACTCCCGACACTGTTAATAGTAGTGAAATTTAATACTTTTTTGATTTATATAATGATAAACGTTAGTTCGACATAATTCAAGATGTTGTGAGATAGTTTAAAGATTTTAGCAGATAAGACAGAATTCAAGTTTGGTATGACTCTTTTGCATTAAGTAAGTACTAGTTAGCCCTAATGGTGGTAATCATAAGAAGCCAAACTACTGGGGGAACGATAAAATCAGGCAACTACAAGCTGAATGCCCGGGGAAGATATCAGCGAGCCATAGTCGGGAACTCTGCTGAGAACCTGACTAGGACAGATTTGGAGGATAGCCCGCTGCATGGTGAGGTGAGGGCCAAAGTGTACTCAAACTACTTAAAGAAGCGATTTTCGTAACGCCTGCCTGAATCTTGCAGTGTTTTTTTAAGTGGAAATCGCAACTATATAAAATGCTGTTAAGTTATTGTCATGCGGCTATTAAGGTGCTAGGCTTCAACACCAGTAAGTCTCAGCTTGTACGGAGATATGTTGACATCCAATAGTAAGATCCAGTAAGGGCATACTCGGTTGAATCTTGCAGAAGAGAGATTTACCGGAGAGGTATTTAATTGGTGGAGGGCAAATGGCGTAGTCTGGCGTTCTAAGAGCTGTCTGAACTGTTAATCTTAAGAGAAGCCGTAGGGTGATGCAGTGCTTATCGGTCAGTGCCTCTGCAGCAGATACGCAAAGCAATTAGGCACATCAACCAACCACTTCAATAAAAATTGTTTGGATGATGAAAAAATGGAATGTTAACGTAGATTTCGGACTTATGACAGTGAATTCTTCTTCTGCCGACAGAAAAAAATTGGGAACAGAAGGCTAAATAAATTAAGCAGGTTCTCATAGGGCTGCATCTGGTTATGAATTATGTTTTGCACCTGTGGAGGTACCACAGACGTAGTAAAATAACAGACCCATTTGAAGGTCTATTTGAGGCCGGCTGGGTGTTGAACCTGTAGCCGGGATCCTATAGACAAAATCCTCACCATATCTTAATGCAATCGCTGTTTCCCTGCTTTTGCTTCATTTATTCCATCAAACCATCGGGTCGAGTTGTCGTTTCATGGTAAAAGTCAGGATCACCACTTTAGTAGAGTTCTTCCAAAAACGCTTACATGTCACAATTAATACAATAGATATCTGCTGAAGTTATATTAAACCTACATAATGTGGCTTTATTAGGAGAGTAAAATACAAAAACTAGTCTGGTGTTAACTTGGAGCCAAAAAATGTACGTCTTATTGCGCAATCCTTATCTTCTTCTTATATTCTTGGATGGGCTCTAAGACTGCCTTCTGTATAGTCTTGATCTGATCAGTTGAAATCACTTTTTCAGAAACACTGATCGACTCTAATGCCTATTATAATAGCTTGATCCAAATGAACGAACATAACAGCTTTGCTTTTCTTCTCTTCTTTTCCAATAGTGGTTGCATTTGAGTTCTATATCTAACCAGGACTACTGAGCTGAGGCTTGTACGACTGTTGTACTAGAAATTAACAGAACTTTTGGTATTTTTTATACCATCAACAGTTTCTTGTTAGTCTGAAAAGTCGCTGGTAACCTAATTACAGTAGAGATTCATCTCCATCTTGTTCTTATAAGCAAATCATCTGGCGATGAAAACTGACGTGCCCCCTTAATACTAAAAATCGAGCAGATCGCATGAGATTCTCCCCTTATTCATATCTAGCTCTAAGGTATGATATTCATAAAGCCCAAGTTCGAATATCATCTCATATGCAAAGGATCAGGGAATTTAAAAGCCGATCGTTTTTAGATCTGACGGAATGGTACAATTTTCTAAGTGTTCCGTACGTGATACCCTGTTTTTATTACCACTACTTCTGTATCTCGATACTATGTTTTATTTTGAATGAAACTTTTGAAAATATCATTTAAGTTGTGTATTAACATCGTCAAACATTTCTCTATTTTTCTCTAGTTCTAGTAACCCCTTCTGGAGCATAAATCGTCCCAATTCGATAAAAAATTGCAAGAAGATGTTCAGCTTAATTGGCATTCTGACGGAAATATATATAACTTTGCCACTCCCGAAATTGATCATGATGAAAAGTACATTGTCCTTTACATCACGGATAATAAGGGCATATCCATAACTACATACACGTATTATAAGGACAAATTTAGCCAATATTCGAGTCGGCAGATCGGCAGTTCTTTTCTTCATTCTAAATCGCGTCAACAAACGAACAAGAAGACCATAGGTTAATAAACCGGAGAAGCTGATTTAGCCCTATGTTAGTAGCCTCGTAAAGTTCACTGAAGAAGTACGCGCCAAACACTTTCTACCTTCTTCTGGCCAGGCCCGGACAATCGCAGAGTAAATGGTGAACGGATTCCACCTCCTCCTCGTCCATACAACTTCTACAAAAGATGTTGGTGGGGATGGATGCGTAAGCGTTCTGAGTGTCTTCCAAAGAGACAGTGGCCAGTAATCCCTACCACAATGTTTCGGAGATCGGTGCGGCTTCTCTTTATCAGGAAAACCGTTTTCTTAATGTCCCAAAGTGGCCACAGCTGGCTGATATACCGCATGTTGTCAGATTACTCCATCTTTTCTTAGCAAGCTGAATACCCTTAAGGTCACCTTCTCTTTTCACTGACTCTAGAGGCCGGCCGATCGACCTATCTGTACAGGAAGCGTTCAATTAAGAACCTTCTTTTGCAAGCGTGTCAGCCGCCTCATTGTCCTGTATCTCACCTGTATGACCCGGGATCATCCAGCAGAGTTACCTTGTACCTTGTTCCTAAGTTCTGGAGACTATTGTGACACCCACGTAGCATTTGTGACCTTATTTCATTTGAGTCCAGCGCCTTTATTGACTCTTTACTGTCTATGTAAATTCTTATCCCTCTACCATTAGGAAACTTTGGGCGTGATAATAATATCCTTGCCACTCTCTCTCTCTCTCACTCTCTCTCTCTCTCTATACTGACTATGTATGTTTTGGCAATCCCGTCCTCCACTTTCGATCCATTAGTGAAGACCGCTATATCACTATTCTACCCATACTCTGCTCTGTTTGTGATTTCGGTCGAGAAGACTTTCCCAAAGCTAAGTGTAGGGATATTGTAGTAAGTGTTCACTTGCAGACAGTCTTCAGGATAGACCCTTAAAATACTGCTATGACCGTGATCAGAACTTTTCCAACGTTTAGACTCTTTCAGTCTTATGGTCTTATCTGAAATCAGTATTTATCAAAACAACAAATAAACTTCAAGCTTTTATCGACAATTATTTAAAATTAATTTGAATTTTTCACTGCTTCGAGGCACTAAACGATCGTCAACAAAACAATAAGCCGCCATTACTTAACGTCCTCCACACATTCAGGGCAGAGGGAAATAGAAGAATTCTTAGCAAGCGCATTCCTTATTTCCAGTTGCAGTTGCCACAGGCAAAGAATGGCGATGACACCGTACTTTTCAGCACTCAAGTGATCGCAAAACTCTAAAGGGCTGCATTCCTCAGAGAGTGTGCGCTTAGTGTAGCATTTTCTGCTTCT
This sequence comes from Leptarthrus brevirostris, assembly GCA_964036015.1. Lineage (NCBI taxonomy): Eukaryota > Metazoa > Arthropoda > Insecta > Diptera > Asilidae > Leptarthrus > Leptarthrus brevirostris. The sequence continues at coordinate 7,660,597 of OZ038374.1, read as the reverse complement.
TCTAATCATAGTCCCCACCCCACCATCACCACCTTCTCGATGCGATCACACTATCGACGCTAGAACAAAGCGATGAAGCGGTCATTTCAGCATTTTATTGTGTTTTTACATCTCAACCTCAATTGCACTTTGTGACTACTCCAGTCCAGCAAAAGGAGCAACTTCTGAGCCGAACATGATCAGGCACTGAACTTGTCTGTCCGCTGCGTAGTGTCCGGTTGTGATCAAGCAAAAAAGCGGAACAAGTGACTGCTTCACTTCAGTTATATGCGGCCGTACAAGGCACTGACCAGATACGATCGTCGTCCAGCAAAATAACTGCAATCCTCTAAGAAATGCGTGCAACAGTTGCATTATGATCGAGTCTGACATCGATCGGTACGGCCAGCGGAGCTCTTTTGGATACTACCGGAGATTTTAACCGAAGAAAGGCAAGAGGATGCTCAATTTAACATTAAAGCGCATTGCGTTCACCTTACCTTGGCGCAGGTGAGATGATGCTCCACAAAGAGTTCATTTCGTTTCGAGGATCAAGATGATCGCGGACTGCTGTTCCCGCTGCTGCAGTCGTTGTTGTTTTTGTTATTTCTATTTGCTGTCGCTGCTACGCTGCTGTTGTTAGATATGATGCAACTGTGAACAATGTTGCGGTGAGTGTAGTCCATGTAGGTTTTTTCTCTTTTGCGTTTGTTTTTCTTCTTCTTTTCCAGCGTTGATTTCTTGTTCTGCAACGAACGCATTTTCTTCTGGACCGCATTCTCCATTGGCATGCAACAGGTTATCCGGTTTTTCTCAGATACGAACGAAATAAGACCCGAACATTTTTCGATTTTGTGTCGTTCTTTTTCTTCGGCAGTTACAACTGTTATGTTCGGTAAATAAACGACTTTGGATTGTCTTCGATTTTCGACATTCTCTTGTCCTGTTTTGACGATTTTATATTGAAGAAAGATAATTTAATTTTAGTTGACGTTAAAACGTTTTATCTTAACTGCCGGATGCAATATAGATCCCAATATAGACCAGTCTACACAAATTTGGTCTAATCTAGTCTAATCCTTTAAGATGATTATTGAAACATAAGCTAAGATGTAGTTTTAGAAATTCTCAAAATATTTTGGAATACACCTAATGAAATACTACTTCACTAATTTAGACCAAATACCATAAGTTTTTCGTCTAAATTAATTAATTGTTATCAAACCTTGGAAATGCCTACATATAATAAGTAACTACAGAAGTTTTAACTGAATAATTTTGGTATTATATTTAAACGAATATTGTAAGACGATTGGTCTAATGAATCTTATCTTGTTTAGGGCGAATTGAAACCTATCTTTTCGCTTCCAATTTCAAATTTGTTGAACACATTTAACAATTAAATGTTTAAACATTAACAAAGTGAAGGACCAATAGTTAAGTTTAGACCAATAATGTTAAGTAAACGGTCTAAAGAAATAAATCTTTATTCAAAACTAAGTGCATCCCAGAAACGCTTCGTAAAAAGTGAGAACGAAACACAATTGTTTATTTTTTTATGATGCATTCTATTGCTATAACATACACAAACGAAATAAGGTAGCAATCTCTTATTTTAGACCAATTATTTCTTCATGGTTACTTTAATCCCTTGTGGGACATAGGGCGTCTACTACCCCAACACTCCACCTGGTCCAGTTCTGCGCCAACACCTTCAACTGTTGCCACGAATTATTGATCTGGGTACGTTCCCCCCCCCCCTACGGATCTTTTCCAAGTCTTGCGCAGTCGTCCAAATTGGCGTCTTCCTTGGGTCCCGGGCGGGTTACAATTCAGAGCCTGTGCGCTGTGGAGCGAAGTTGTTGGGTTCTTTTTTTAGTGTGTGGCCTAGCTATTGCCACTTTCGCCTGCGAGCACTGGTGTCTATCGTGTCTTGGCCTTTTTTTGTAAAATAACGTAATATTAGGCTCCCTTTGATGAAAGTGATGATTTTTTTCTGAGCTACCTCTTTTTCGCAAAGCTTCCTATATTAACTGCCGATTAGCGCTATCAAATTAAGATTCATTCAGCGGATTGCTCGGCAATAGTTTGGAGTCGAAACGCTGTAACTCGGCAGTAGGGCGGCAGAAAGACACCAGATTGCCAGTTGCTCCTAATTCTGCAGTGTGCCAGTTCTATTGTCACTCTCGACAGGGTTAAATAAATCATCAGCTCCTTTAAACCATACAAATCACCAGGAATAGATGGAATTTTACCCATCACGCTTCAGAAAGCTCAGGGATCAATTGCTGGCTCATGTTGACATATATAGTACCCTGAGTACCCTGACACTAACCAACTAGGTCTGGTACTAAGGTGTCATACTCGACTCTAAACTAAACTGTGGCAAGAACATAGAAAAGCACGTGAAAAAGGCATCGGTAGCGCTCTATGCCTGCAAGAAAATGTTTGAGAAGAAAAAGGGTTTAAGCCATCGCTTTGTACACTGGATGTTCATCTCCATTGTGAGACCAATTACTTACTTATAAAATAATAATCTGGTGGACAGCCCTAGAGAAGCTGAGCAACTCTTAAATTGACAGAGCCGCCAGTCTGGCTATCTCCGGAGCAATTAGCACAACGCCAACAGCGGCATTGGGGACCATCTTCCTTCTTCCACCAATTAACCTTCGTCTAAAGCAAATGAAGCCTGAGCAGTATACTAAAGATCTCTACAGGAGGCTGTCTGCAAGGGAGCATCGACTACACTACCCGCACACTGACTCTTGGGAAAACCTTGTCTACTAGAATCCCACACAGAGAGAAGCGGGGGTACCATGACGGATTCTGCGGTCTTCACTCCTGGATGTGAAGTGGATTGCCGTACTATTACAGCGTGTTTTAAGCAGAGGTCTTAGCCATGGAAGAGCACGCTCAAATCTACCTAACGATAGCTACATAGGACTTGGACTTGCCAACTACCTACACTACTTACAGAAAGTTTGTCGCCGACTTCTCCAAAATATTGAAAACCAACCACAAATTTAACTAGGGTGAGCAATGTCACGAGGATTTAGTTAAAAAAAATATGGTTGGCTCCTCCAGTACCCCCCCCCCCTCCCCCCCCCATTCTGATTTTTTGAAACTTTTCAGTCTAATCACAGAAAGCAGAGGGGTGATGTATTCTCCAAAGGAAAATTAGGAGGCGGCCTGCTCATTGTCTATGCCAGCCATAGGTTGAACGAAGATAAACAGAATTATTCTAATCCTCGGAAAAATGACCCGCTAAAACTTTCCCGTCAAAGACCCTGGTCCATCTTAAAATAAACTGAGGTACCGAGACCAATGGCTCGGGCTTAGGCACGCAAAGGGTTTTTAGTTGATAAACCTAGCGCCATTGAACGAAAAAGGCCAAATTAAACCAAAAGATCCTGACAAGCAGATTCTAGTTCGCCAAAACAAGATACGCTTTTAAAGTAAATACCTACAGGCCCCGAAGATTTTCCGAACTATTTCTCTCTCTCTTTCTATCTCTCTTTCTCTGGTGGTCTACTAAACCGACCCTGCACCTTGACCAGTTTTAAGGTTTCGCCCTTAACTCAACGATTGGTTCATTTAATTTTCTTCCGCCTCTTCGGAACTCTTGCATGCTCGGTCGTCTAATACCGCTGAGTCCCGTACGGGATATAATCTAAATCTGGCTTTTAAATAATATGACCTTATCTTTTTTCTCTTTCTTCTTGGAATACCGATGTTTATCTCCTCTAAACCAATGAATTTGTGATGGTAATGACAAATAAATGGAATGGAGCCTCGTGTTTAGTGATGTAAAGCAAGTCAAAATGATTCAAGTCACGTCTCAATTTCACATCACGATGGTCACGATCATTTCCATATTGTTGGTACAATCAAGGAAACGTTCCCTGTCTTCCAGGACAACCTCACTGAAGTCGCTTAGTATGGTATACCTATCAAAAATACGGAAACAATAGTGCATATAGAGATCGTCGAGAACTGGAGCATTGCGTATCTTCAAACAATGTTGGTCCCAACTCTTTGAATTGCTGCATTCGTGTATAAAAATAGTGTACGCGAAGACGAAGATGTAATTTCACACAGGCGGTCAGGTAAAGCTCAAAAGCCAAACGGACAAGCTTTCGAAAATCTAGGCAGGCACACATCTAATAGCTTATTGAAGAGAATGAAAACAATCAAAGGCACAGGATAAAATTCTATTTTATCAAGATAACGCATGAGCTCACGTGTCAAGAGTTTCTATGATCGAAATAAAATGTAAATTGCTTTTGCGTTCATTTTGTTAATCAGATTTGGATCGTTTTAATTTGCATTTGATTCAAAACGTGATATAAGTGAATGTGATGTGAAAGAAGTAAAAGAAAGTAAAAAAAAATGTTCATTGTGTGGATCTAAATTCGGATCCTATCATTTTGGCATTCGCAATATCAAACCTCAAAGCGGATCCATTAATCGCATCTTCCAATGACTAACCCTTCTGAACGACGATAATGATGCCAAAGGGCTAAGTGATTATGTACCAGAGAATTCTGTGACTGAACAATAATACCATCGACAATCCAATCTCAGTTGCCTATTTGCTCAATTAATCGTGCCACTCGAAAACGTTAAGACAGCTATAAGATGTGTCGTTTCGTGTTTTGTCTCTTGCTCTGACAGGAAAACTCAATCGCGGAAGTCACTCGTACGTCTGTCGTCGACGTAACATGCACTTTAATTGCACTCTTGACTTGAGTGAAATTTTAATTGAATTCAAGCTAAAATTGTTGAGACGATGCAAGTGGCAATTTACGATCAGAACAGATTTCCTTTCGTCGATTTAGAGGGCAATTCAACGACCGAAGATGGTCCTCTTGGGATCCTCTTTTAAATGGTCTGGAATGTTTCGTTTTTCGACCATAGGATGCCTGCACCACCCGAGGTACCACTCACAATGTTGCAGAAACGTATTAAATCGAGCAATAATTTTCGAATGCCTTTCGATTTTTCATCTGTTTTTGCATCATATAAAAATAAATTGCATACAATGGACGAAAAATTACTTTGCCGAGCCGGTAATCGGTTTTGTAGAGGTTAAAGCACTCTTCGATCGCAGATCGATCTTCTTCTGTTCATTTTTCTTCTCGCTTTCTGTATCTTGATCTTCCGTCCTGACTTTTTTATGATATTACCGATTCTACTGGCAATCACTTAAGTTCTTCGAGCCGATAAAACAGGTGCCTCGTACCTCGGCATATCTTTAGTTTTAGGCCCGAAGAACGTACGGGCAGTTTGTGAAAATTGATAAGACTCAGAGTGTAATTGATGATAATTTGAAAATAATTTTGCGATACGTGAAGAAGACTTGCAAAAAAGAAGAAAATCAAAGTTAATAGATAATTTTTGCTAAAAGTTATTAATTTGACAAATTTGCATCGATTTGCATTCGACACGACTCCAAGATCATAAACCAATTTGTGTCTTGGCTAGTGCAATAAGACGATCATAACAGAATTCCCTATTTTTTTTTAAACACTAGCGTCATTAACGACTTTAATAGTATGTTGCTGTAAGAAACCCTTGATGAATCTTTTACCCAAGCATGGAAGCAAGTCTATAAGGATGCATTTTATTACAAAGAGGATCGTGTTAGCACTCAAGTCTTCTAAACTTTTCTTTATATCTACATTCCATCTGAGCACATTTCAGTGTCCAGTCTCATCGGACCATGCAATGAACTGCTTTACTTTTATCCCCCCCCCCCCCTCCCCCTCCCACTACTATTTCCCTGAGATGTTCAATTACTGTTCTATAAAATAGCTTAACTAGTCCATCAGATTGTGAGTGAAGTGGTGGTGTCCGCGTCTTCCTTAATCCAAGAATATCGCACTTCTTTTGGAATATTTTAGTTCAAAGTTTCGTCCTTGATCGGAATGAAGTTCAAGGGGAACGCCAACTCTGCAGATCCAGTTCGTCATGTAATCCTCTGCCACTCTCTGTGTTTCTTGATTTGGGATCGGATATACTTCTGGCTATCTACTGAATTAATCTATTGCCACTAAAAAAGCGGTTGCCCCGATCTGACTCAGGGAATGGTCCCGCAACGTGAATCGCAATTCTCTCGAGAGGTGCTCCAACATTGTATTGCTGCATCGCTCCCCTTGTTTTTATGTGAGGTCCTTTGCTTCAGGCAAAAACATCCCATTAACGACACCAGTCTTTAGCGTCTTATCTCGTATGCAACTAATAACATTATTCTTTTAATTTCTTCAAAGTTTTGTTGATGCCAAGATCTTCTCCTGATGCGCCATTATGGAAATCTGCCAGAACATCCTTTATCGTGCTTTTGGGAATCAATACCTGTATCCGGCATGCTGACTCATCGGGTGTTTCACACTTGCACTTCAATATTCCTTCTTCAACACACATTGAATTCCATTGCGCCCAGTAGTTCTTCAACGTTGCACTTCTGTCTGAAATATCTTTCCAATGGGGCCTTTCGTCATCGTCTTTCTTTCCACTTTAAAATTGGAGATTGCTCGAAACTCTTCCTTGCTCCATCCTGCCAAGGGTACGACAGTTGTTCTTCGCACACGGGAAGAGTATTTACAGTCTGGCTTAGGAGTAAAATCTTTCCACCCATCTTGCCACTTGCCTTCCGGATTTTTATATCGTATCACCCGCTACAGCGCGCCTATAATACATGGCTAGTCCAAGAAAACCTCGCAGCTCATGTTTATCTTTCGGAGTAGATCAGTTCTCCACTGAAGTTATTTCCTCAGGCTCGGTGCTTACACCTTCTGTCGATACCACATGTCCAAGATATTTGTCCTGGTCTCCAAAGAGTGTATACTTTTAGGGCTTAGTTTCAGTTTGGCTAGGTGACCATTAAAACTTTCTCCAATTACAATGGTGTCATCCAAATATAACAGGCAGGTTTTCCAAGTTAAACCTCGTAAAACGCATTCCAATAAGCATTGGAATGTTGCTGGGGCATTGCAAAGTCCAAAGGGCATACCTTTAAGTTGCCACAATCCACTTCCAGCTGAAAATGCTATTTTGTCTGTCATCTGAATGAATCTCGACTTGCCAGTATACGCTTTTTAAGTCCAACGGAGTTGGATCAAACGTTGAGCGGCTAGACCAACATGCCGTGGGTCCCGGGTTCGAGCCCAGATGACCGTGAGCTTTTATTAAGAAATTAAAGTAATCCATTCCGTCTCTGGGCTGTTGTCTAGCTCGCAGCAATGCAAACAAGACTCAAGTTTCCTCACTTCCCTTACCCTAATTCCCTTCCGGCCGAAACTATGCTAACGCATCAAAGGGTTGTTCCCTAGGATTTGGCCACATCGTATAAAAAAAAAACGTCGAAAACCATTGTGATCCTGCGAGGTAGTGGATAGCTATCATTCTTTGTAACATCATTTATGTAGTCGACGATTATCTACGCAAAATCTTGTACTCCCGTCCATCTTCTTCACTAGCACCATTGGCGACATCCATGGGCTCTTGGACTTTTCTACCTGTTCTTGTTTGCGTATTGTTTCAACCATTATGTCTGCTTCTTCTCGCTTCGCAAGTGGTAATTGTCTTGGCGCCTACGTAATGGGTCGGGCGTCCCCTGTGTCGATTCTATGTTGCACTATATCAGTTTCCCATAGTCTTCGCCATCTACTGCAAAAGTAGTATCTGCAAATTCTTCAATTACCTTCTTTGCTTCAGTATACTCACATTGGCTTAGTTTTTTAGATGGTAGTATCACTTTTGTTAAGCCCGCAATGTCCTTCTTTGGCTGCTTCATCGCTGACTTCTACAGGCTATTGGTCCCAGAATTAGCACCTAAAACAAGTGTTTCGTAACGCAGGAATTTCACACAGTAAAAAGCGGAATGATGTCGACATCGGGAAAAATTACAGTTTAGGTAATTTTTCAGGTATGGTGAAAATTTAATCGCCTTTCTCTTGGAAACTATGCGTTCTCGGGCCTTTTAAGGCGTATAAAACGATCATTCTAAATCGATTAGCGCTATCAGTGAAAATCTACATTTTCATCGGCCACAGAGATTAAGAAAAAGTCTTTAACGGGATAAACCCCACTTACTTAATTCTTGTATCGAACACTGAGTGTTCAGATGAAAGCAAGTCTTATCCTGACTAAGGCTCTGTCTGTTCACCACTACTACCGACTGGTCTATACTCACCTACCCGGTAGCACCAAATTCCCGGCCTAGGAACGGTTCGAATTCATAGGACAGGATGCCCTCTAGGGGTTTGTACAAATGCAGTTCCCATGATAAACAGGCGTAACTTTGGATCTATAAGAAATATGTTTTACACTCTCAGGTTTCCGTTATCCTTTGTGGCGCAAGGGACGGTTTAAGAATTTCACTCGTTTCGAGACAACAATTGCAAGTGAACTTACAAGTTAAGGTGAATTCCCAACCATCAACTTTGCTCATCAACCCCCAATGGTCTTTTCATTAATTCGTTGTCAACAGAAAACTACCATGGATCGTCGACGATGAAGTTTGAACCTCCGGGATCGAAGACCAATACGTAATCACTTACTCCACCGACACATCACTCACTTTTAAATTGTTGTATGAGTTAGAGGTTTCTCGATGGTATTCCTGTCATGGGTTCGAAATAGTCCCGAAAATAGTACCGAAAATAACCCGTCCTGCTTACAAATGATAAGGGCCCACAGTTGTAACTACTCAGCCATTCTTTCCGGAGATCGAGCCTCGGAAATTCGCTCAACATTAAATCTCCGAAGAAGCTAGACTTAGAAGCCTGGCTTTACTATGTGGAGATCTTGCAATGACAAGGTGTAAAGAGAGAATAATTCACATGAGATTCATATGCAAACCACATTTAAAGTAGAACTAAAATCTGCTAGGATTGGCAGCTACAAGGAAGTGATATATAATTGAATTGTAAGATGTCACTTAAAACAGAGTCCGCTGGAGGTCAACCGTTGGGGAAGAAAGAGAGAGAGAGGAGGGGAGAAAAGCTTTAAAACCGAGGCAGGCGAGGTTTATATCTGATGTGCTGTAAGTTTATAAAAATGATCAACTTGTAATTGGTTCACAAATGGACAACCATTGGAACATAAAGTGATCCTGGAAGAAAATCTGATGAACACCAAAAAATATGAAGAGTAGTTAGGTGGTATAAAAGGGGATTGTCGGATTTTGCAAGCCACAAATTGGCGGAGATGTAGGTGCGTGATACCATTCCACCGGGTCAAGTACAAGTACTAAGTAGATGCAGCTAACGCCATCTGTGAGTAAGGGTAATCAAGGTTGTAACAAACTTGTTAAGTCGTTTTCTCTCATATGAGTTAGTTAAATGTTCTTTTTTATTTTTCTTTGGCATCCACCACAAATATACGATTAAAATTGCTCGGAAAATATATGATGAACTGAACTCTTCTCACGTTCTCAATAAAAACTTGCTAATTTTCATTATTTTCTCCTTTTATCTCTTCAATCTTTTTTTAAAAATCCCAGTTCTAGCACAATGACTTGATTGAAAAGCGGAAAGACCGCTATTATGCCCAGAGCAAAGATATACAAGATTACCACGAATTGACATGCATCATTACGGGCAATTCCCGATCAATCCATCCATTGAATCGCATCGTCTTGGAAAGTACGCTATCATGACAGCTAAATACAAAACTGTCAGGCAACTGAGTATCTTTTCACGATCCTAATAATTGCGCGATTGCACACTGATTACTCAAGTTCAAGTGCACACTATCAACGTTCAGAATTAGCTCCTTCCAAAGTGGAAAATTATTACACAGGAGAGTGCCCCTCAAGGTGAAAAACATTTTTCATTTTGTCCGATCCGATCCTCTTCTGCCATCAGATCTTGCCCATTTTACTTTTAAACTGTGATCTTCCCATGGGTCGTTAAGGCGACGACTATGACGCTCAATGAAAGACAGCAGATGTACACGGTCATCAGCACTTACGTGATTATGCCAATTATTTTTCTATTATTCGTCTTTAATTGTTCAACTGTGGTACGATGGAATTCCTTGTGATTTGTGACGGGAAATGAGGTAGTATGACCGTGAAGCAGGTAGTTCGGTTGAGATAATCTGAAGCCCATTCAAGAAAAAGTAATTACTTTCCTTGTAATGGGACTGCATTTTGTATTGAATGTTTATTAACCAAAAAAATTTACAATTCTTAAAAAATAAATTATTTTACCAACACCTTTAATAGAAGTGTACTTGGGATCATGATCCTGTTAAAAAAAAATTTAAGAGAATAATTTTCCGTTTTTGCAGCACAAATTAATAGGAAATTCTGCCAGCGCCTTAATTCACAGCTTCCCTTGCAAAGCATCATTTTCTTACAACTTCCTCTACCTGAATGCCTTTCAAACTCTACCTGAATGACTAACAAACAAAAACTGAAATCCTTTTATGAAAGTACTCTCACGCCGACTCGATGTATTTTACGTCCTATCTTCAAATAAGATCGGCTCATAATTAGACACCTCATTCAATTTACTTGGGGATCCCGCGAGGATCTAATGCAATAAATTTAGTTTGCAACGTTTATGTAGCCTAACTGTGACTAACTGGTCCTCTACAGGCCGAAGGAATTTCAATTACTTCTTATCTGAGATTGAAAACGAAGAAGAAGTAAAGGTCGATACCTAACCTAGGCGAAAGAGGAAGCAAAAGGCAAGAATATTTTCAAAAAGGCAATGTGCTCCACGCGAACCCTGCTGGCCCTATATTACCCAAGAAGACTACTACGAGCTCAAGGCGAACCAGACCACAATGAACGTACACAATTGATTCTATGGGCAAATGAAAGATATTGTGAACGTGTCCGGTTGATGGCTCCAACCGACCACAATCAGAAGAGTTCCAGCATTGACTGCACTGGTCTGTCTCAGATCCACAAGATATGAAAAGGCCACGCAAGATATATTCTATGCCGTATCATTTCTCGCGTCCAGGGTCTTCGGTTTAATTGATTGCTATTGCCGGTGCCGTATTTGTACTTCTTAAGATAACGATGTAATTGGATTTGGTTCCGCATTAGAAATGCCTGATGGAGTTAGAATAGACTTTTCTTATCCATCCGTGTGTCAACTGGCTATCGATAGATAACAGTTTTCTAGGTAAAATGCAGCTATGCTTTTTGATTCTTTGTCTAGCTCGGGAGAGTTAAATTTCAATAAACTGCCACAGTAAGATTCAGTTCGGTCGTAAAATTGTTGAACGATGGGCACTTTCAAAAACCGGTCGATCAAGACAAATATGAATCGTCAAAGTAGCCAGCGAAGGCACTAAACGTCGTATTGAAATTGATAATATTTTGCATGTGGCCACTTACCTAGGTCTAGAAGGCACGGTAGTGAAGAATCTATTTCTGCATTTTGATCTGAAAAAGGAAAGAAAACGTAATTTTATTAAGAGAAATAAAATCTTTCTTGAAATTGAAATTACTTGTATGCGGAATCCGAAAGGATCCGGGTTTCTTTAAGTCATGGCAAGAGTGAAATAAGAAGTAAAGATACGGTGCCAGTCGCAAAATATATTACTCAAAGTCCCCACTAGTACACACATTGGGTCAAAAAAAAATACCTCATGTAATCTAAATGAGAACGAGTATAAGATCTTGCCAAGGATAACTTAGAGAACATTAACCGGAGCCAATTTTGAGGTATCTCACTCCGAGTCTTAAGTACTTGGTTTATGTCAGAGATTTAGAAAACCGATTTTTCAAAATTCCAAGGGATTTTATTTAATCAGCCGGAGGTCTCCTTTTCCATCCTAACAAATTTACATCGATGCAGAGATGGACATTTTTTATAATAAAGATAAAAGCTAAAATCTCTAATAAATCAAATAAAAACTTATTTGATCACAAAAATTATTTGTTATTTGGTGGTAATTTTTCGAATTTTAAGAGTAATTATTTGTTTTCTGTTGTCCATTGGTTACATTTTCAAATATCAATGTATTTTTAGTATACCATTTCACCAGATGTCTAGTACTTAGGTAATTAACTGCTTCTTTAACTGGTTTCGATGTTTACAGTAAAGATTTTTCGTTAATTTGGAATTGATAATCGAATAACAAATAATTATTTGAAATTTAAATAATGTCCACCAAATAACGAATAATTATTTACGAATAATTCATCAAATAACGAAAATTATTTGATTATCGAATAACGCACTATCAAATAACAAATAATTATTTCAAATTTAATTAAAGAGCACCAAATAACAAAGAAATTTTTGCGAATAACTAAAAAATAAGTGGAAGACCTAATAAGACTTTATTCGAATAACTTTTTATTCGATTTTATAAAAAAAATTGTTATTTGAGTTAAAATTTATTCAAATAGCGGAGATGTGCATCCGCTTCGATGTAAATAGCAGCTCAAATCGGTTGCCGTATTCCAAGCAGCAAAGCATAGTGACCTTCTGACGGATTAAAATTTTTCCACCCTAAGAATTTACTTCGAAGTGCTCTGCTCACCAGCCAGCTACTCCAAGCGTTCAAAGCTGTCGTTGTCCCAAAGACTGTGCTCGCCAAAGAACATCGTTGTTTGCTTAGTTAGTTGGGCTGTTTGCTCCCAAAGCACCAGGTCCACTCGGAAGCCATAGCGGCCCATTGTGAATGCCCTTAAAGAGACAGCATGGCCAGAACTTAAAACCACCCAGATCTCTGTAAAAATCTATTTAGATCCACCCGTGCTATCTCAACTAAGGCGTCCAGATTGTCAAGGAACGTTGTTTCCAAGTAGGTGATTCGTTGTTCTTTTAGAGTCGGACATTAACAGAGTAGGTGCACCATAGATTTAGTCCTCGTCTCTGCAACTTCTACAGAACTCATTCAATGGAACACCGAACCTCATGGCCGAAGCTGGGGCAATGTCCGGTGACACCGACGAATATTCGGATACGAATGCGAATTCTATCGAAGAATAAGAGTTAGAAGGCTTCAAAGACTGCTTTAAGCCAAGGAGTAATACTCTTTGCAAAATGTTGTAGTATAGCGGAGATGATTCCGTCCAGCCCTGCAGATTTGTAGCGGTGAAAGGATTTTACCCCCTTAATGTGTGACAAGTCTTCTAAGGGGAGTGGAGTTGACTCAACATCTTCTTGATGGCCTTCCAAACTTTCTTCCGTGCACCAGGGGAAGTAGTGGATACCAGCTCTTTAAGAACTTCCTGACTGTTATCTGTCCAGAAGCCATCATCTTCACAGATGTACCCCTTGTGGTGTACGGGTTTTGGCTAGGATTATGTGGAGACTAGCAACTTTTCTTTTGGAATATTCGTCCAGGATGTTCTTTTTGCAATTATAATTTATTTTTTGAATTCATTAAAGTTGCAGTCTTCTTCTGTTCTGGTTTGTTTGGCCTTATTAAAGAGTCTCCTGGATATGGTCCTAAGTTCCCGAAGTTCATCTGTCCACCAAGCGGAAGTTAGGGTATTTGTGATTAGGCTGACTGATTCGTCGATTTGTGTTTTATTTAAAATGTTGTCTTCTGGTGACGACTTTAAGCGAATTGCTACTCAATCAGAGAATTTGGCCTAAACAGTCTTAACATGGTTTCGAAAAGGTCTGCCTATCGAAATTTTAAAATTCATCCTAAAGATTATCCTAAAATGGAACGCCAAAGAACATACCAACACCATTTAATCGCTAATTCTGAGCGTGAAACCGGGGCTCCCTGCTGATTCTAGGCGAGATCATCAAGGCTGGCCTTATATAATTTTTGCAGCGCTTCCCTAACTTTCAATGTACATAGAAAATTTGTCATTATTCCAACCATAATCTCATCATCGGTCCCCAATTAATTGATACCAAAAATAAAATGAAATTCTCCACGGTTAATTAAATTGTCAATAAACCGAATAATGAGACTTCACGATGCCCGGCACGTAGGCTTCATAAAATACCCCAAAAAGTGGATCTCTTCAGGTCGTCAAGCAAAAGTTTCCGTGTCATATTTGCCTGAATTACTTCATCAGCTGCGCCGTCAAAGTGCGAGCAATTGAACAAACAAGAAACGCTAAAATCAACGAGAATTTCGCATTAATTTAGTGTTCGACTTGGCGACCGTTCAATTTCTATTAAAACATCAAAAATAGACCTCAGCCTAAGGCAAATGAGATACTATACCACCGGCCACTTACTGGGAGAACTAAGAAATAATTTATAGTCACTGTCGCTAGTCATCATCACCCCTCCGAAGGACGTGTGGGCATTCAAATTTACACAGGGCACTGCAAAATTTTCAATTTTAGTACAATCACCAGATCAAACTAATGCCTCTACGCCTGCATCTTGAAAATTCTATCAAAGATTGAAGTGAAGAAGTGAAGTCATCTCGAAAATTGGGTCACATCTGTGGAAATTCATTAAAGCACATAGTGTGTCCCTGCGTCCGCCTTTAGGTTCAATTCCGGGTTTTCTACGACAAACTTTCAAAGTAGATCGTTTGTGCTGCTAAATGCTTGTCACTCGCAATCGATCAATTTGGTTTAGAAATGAAAAATTATAGCAGCTTTTGACCACAACCACTTTTGTAAATAATTTTGGGAAAAAAAAATAAATAAATAGAATTATCACCACCCGGCGCCATCATTCCCCCAAACAAGAGAGAAAAAAAAACAAACGCTGGCAAACAGGTCTCCCACGCCCATAACTGTTGGAAAATGTGCTCATAAAATTTATTTGCTTAAGTTGTTGACATTTTTTCTCGTGAAATGTTGCCACAACTTCACAAATTTTTCCGGTTTTTGGTTTTTTTAAAAAAAATAAAAATTTTTACGAAAAAAAAAATCCGATTCTGGGCGGTTACGCCATTCGATTTTATTGAGGCTTCTTGAAGGCACCGCAGACAATGCAACCATATAATGAGTGTTTTTGGCAATTTATTGAATTTATTTACGGTTTTTACAAGGACATGCCGCAGCAGTAGGCACTTAAAATAAATTACAAAATTGTCAAGAAGAAAAAAATAATAATAAACTCAGTAAAATGGGATTAGTTTACTTAAGTTGTTTTTGATTGTCACTCTGAGTCATTCTCAAAGCAAAAATGTAACATATCACTTGGAAAACGCTTTCAAAATGTTGAGTGGCAGTCTAGGGTGTTATACCCCAGCATGTCAATAAGTCTATTAATTTCAAACTATAATGACACCCCTCCTTGAAGTTAGTAGCTCAGAGTGCTTTAATAAACACTTGGAGTTACATTTTTTGCTAAATTTTCCTACTCTTTTATGGAAGTTTTTTTTTTTTGTAATAAAAACGATAAAGATTAGAAAAATTTTTGGAAGGATTCCTAGCCGATGTGACACGAACACCAGACCATACAAATATTTGTTTTTTCTGTTTATGTTTCATTTCCTGGCCTGGATTTATCAAAACAGGACTCATATGTTATCCTTGTGTAAACCGTCCTCTTTCAAAGTTTGAGTAAATAAAGAAAGTCATAAAAGAAAGGAAATTTCACTTTCCTAAAAAAAACATTTACACGCCATACAGGCGTCAAAACATAGTTATGTTGCACTCGAAATCGAAAGTGCGAAAAAACACAAATGTGAATACGAACGCGTGTAATATGACACAAAACGAGTACAACATACAAAAAAAAACTAAATTTTGACATTTTAATGATTTTTTTTATTATGGCCCAAAAGTGCCGCCTCCGCCCTGAAGAAGGCCCATCACAATGACTTGTGTGGTCGCCCGGTCATAATAAGTCTTTAAAATTCATAGCTTGTTCTTGGCCGGGCCTGTAGTGGCCAAGTGTTTTTTTTTTGGCTCTCGGTCTTTCTGTAGCTTGAGCCAAAAATGCGCCAAGACTTTTCTGGCACTTAACAAATAATTGCACGAACACAATACCTTGACGTAATATGGCAATTTTTCTGTTGTATTTTACTCAAGAAGAAGAATTGAAGAAATTTTTATAATTTTTTGAGAAGAATTCCGTGACATTTTTGGGAATCTTTTCCGAAAATTTATTCTGTTCCCCTTGACTTATGGAGTCATAATTCATCAAATTTAGTGCGAGCTCTGCAAAAATTTACTTTTGCAGAGTTTTTGGGAGGTTTTGTGATGTAATTGAATTTTGGCATTTTGGCGAATGGAAAATGTTGGGTACAAATAGACGACGATATTGCCAAAAAAGGAGAGAATAATTCCAAATTGGTTTTAGTCGTAGGCGGGCGATCACCCTACAGACCACGATGGGACTTTTGCCTGTTGGTTATGCCTGAAATCGCGTACGACACACAGGCAAGCGCAGAAATTAGAAATCCATCGATGACTTCGGTGATTTCGGCCACCAGCGGCCACCAATCGGATCCTACTCAATGCTCCACAAGATAACGGAATTATATGAAAGACCGGCATTTCCACAACCTTATCTGTAAGTAATGGAACGCAATGTACGATCATTGTAATGGCGGGTAAAATGAATATACTGGACATAGATCCAGGTTCTTCCAGGTGGTGTGAGGTGGTACTTACTATTTAGAGAGTTTGACATTATTAGTAGGCTAAAACCATTTCTTACACAACCGTACCGAAGGAGGTGGATGGGATCATACTGAAAGTTTGGCAACATAATCTTCATCACAGTAAGATGGCATCAGATATGATGAGCCGCCCGCTTTGCGAAAGAGAAGCTGGAAAAGGCGCTGCTTCAGAAACCTTGGATATTCAGAACAAATATACGAGGGTTCCCGGAGCGAATCGCTTATCTGTTTTGCGAAAACTCAGATAGAAGAACTTGATCCTGTATTTTGGCGAGGAGTTTAGGCAGTATTACTGCCACAACTCAGGTACGCCAGACCTTGCAGCGGTTCGTGTGTTCTGACATCGAGCTTCCTCCCAAATCACTCTCCCATTGCGCCCCCAGGGATTGAGGTGGAGACTCTGGTGAAGTAATGTGAGGACAGAAATTAGGCTCTTGTGATGCGAGTGCTTATAGGGCAGTGTGGAGTAGCACAAACCAGAACCGTAGAGGCGAAGATATGCTTGAATTTACGGCGGGAGACAACTTAGTTATTTTAAATAGGGGGAACGAACCAACTTTCGCGGATAGAAGACATAAGGAGGTTATCGACGTGCTCAATTGCATAGTGGCTAATGTGATGACATTGTCAGACCATAAAGCCATAACGTTTGATATCCGCTCTGAGGTTAAGACACTAATAGTCAGAAGAAACAGGAGGTGTTAAGGGACAAATTGACGGCATGGAGTCCTGGTTTGCCAAAAAATACAGTGTACGCAGGGAGGCGGTTGTACACTTAATTGAAGGCTGCCGACGAGGTTTATCGCAAAGCCTGCACTAAAATAGCGTGGTGGAACAGGACCCAACGCCAACTCAAACTCAACACGTGTGATTCATCGAACGAGCTGACACTGGTGTGAGTGAGAGGACATAAAGGAATCGAAGGAAATGCGAAAGCAGACAAACCTGTTAAGCTAGGGGCTGCTTCGAGTTTTCAGGGTCCGACACTGTTCACTGTCATGGGCAGGAGCACGGCGGTGGGTCTGTTGGAGACATGTGCCACGAGGTAGCACTGGGAATAGTGGACCGTTGCTGACTTGTGCATACAGGATCAGTTGGCTATTACATCGCCCAGAAGTGTAAAACAGTGAAGGGTCCTAGATATAGATCGAAGGCCCCTGATGGGACTCACGGCGCTGGTGACGGGCAACGTCTAGAAATTTCAGATGTCATTTATAGAAAATGAACATCCTTGAGGATGATTCCTATAGACTGTGCCTAGAGGAGCAGGAGACCGCGGTGCACATAGTGTGACAGTGCCCTGTCATAGCAAGCAGAAGGAGGCGGCTGATGAGACACGAATGGATGGATGGCAAAAAGTTCGGAGAGGTGTCTCATAAGCAAATGGTTGCATTGGCCCGAGGAATCGAGGTGAGAAAAAAGGTGTCTCTAGAGATTAAAAATATCATACTACCAGAAACATTCGGTAGTCTTGGTGTCAACTCTCACGCAAAAAAAACCGACACAAGGGCATCACAAGAAATGAAGCAGCAGACTTTCTCGTTAACAGCAGAGGTGAAATGGAAGATCAAGAAGCGGAATAATTACTTCATCCTATAAGTGGTGTTATTTAATCTCTCAGGGATGGGCTGTTAGAGAAAAAATTGGAAGAGACCACAACGTATCGAATCGCGAAAACCATTTGTAAATCCTACGATCAAAAGTAGACTAATTGCCTATTTAGCCTAACTCGGACTCAATGCAGAACTACGGTTGGAATCTACACCAGCCTTACGGGGGTAAATGCTAGAAAAATTGGTGTTTTCGAGACTGATTTGTGCAAACATTATTAGAAACTCTAGAGGACCTTTTGCAAGAACAAGACAGGAGATACTAGGCAATTATTTTATTGGTGGATTAAAAGAAGACTTGAACATCAGCATGAAAAAGTTCTGAAGTTCGCAGCGGAGAGAAGTAACTTTGATGTAAATAGAGTAACTTCTAGGACCTAGGGAATCTGACTGTGGTAGTACTATGGTCCCGGTGTGGTGTATGCGGGGCTTTTTCCTCGGCATCGTAACCAAACCTAATCCCCGAAAAAGGAGATTTCAGGAATTTTAAGTTTAACTGATCGGCCTAAGTTAAGGTTTTTTTTTTGGTTGAGATGACGAAATGGACGCCTGTTGGATTTATGGCACACATGACTATGTAACAGTAATGGCACCGAAAAACCGGCGATTCTGTGCCAACCAACCTAAATCTCATAAAATTAAAGTTTTTTATTCATCGAGACAAGACATGCACCTAAAATCATTAGACTAATTAGCAAAGAAACGCCTAACCGCCCCGCAATAAATCTCATTCATTGCACGAATCGAAATGATATTTTGACGCAACAATCTCTTAACGAAAATTTATTTTTACCACGATGAATAAGAGCTCATTAAGTCGCTCGCCAAACTCATTATATGCCGATGCTAAAAATACGACAAATCTGTCGTTTTTCGTTGAAGACTCAAAGCACCATCTTCTCGCCATCCAGCAGCACTGCTACAGGAGCTTCATTTTCACACAAAACAAGTGAAGGTACCCTTCACCTATCAATCAGTTCGCTGGATGCCAGGAAAATGTGTCAAGCCCAACAGGCAAATGGACCAAAATAAGATTTTCTCTCGACAAGACGATAGGATGGGAATTTTTTTTGTTATTAACATGTTAACACCAACACGTCCAACGATGACACGCTCCATGCATAGATTAACATTGTTTTAGGCTTGTTAGCATGAGGCTCTGGATGATGATGAAGTGTGATCGAGGGGATGATATGGTGCCAAGTATGAGCGTGCCATAGGTTCCCATGGGACTCGTATTTGACATAAATCTAGAGCTGTCATGTTTTTTTAGCTTATCATCGCTCATATTGATATAAAAACTGTTTTGACATCTTTTACAACAACACTTCAATTTTCCGCCACGGCAAAAGCTCATAGAACGATGTCACAGAAGAGAGCGCAAAATACAAGAAAGTAAGAACCCTTCACCGATCGGCATATGCACATGCGTGTGTGGTTCATTTGCGCAAGTACATTTTGTTGTGCTTCTGGGCTATTTTCAACACCTAAAATGATCACGTAATGCTCGGGGTTCGTGGTTAAATTCGCTTAATGTATCTTGCGCATAACTGCACCATGGGGAGTCTGTTTTGAGTAGACAGCAATTGAGCATGCGTCAATTTTTCTACTCGATAATGCTTCAATACTGTCGGCACGATTTACATGTGGCAACATGAAAGAGAGTTTTTTCTTGTATATTTTTTGTTTTTTTACATATTTAAATCTTGCAGGCATTCTATAGGATCATTCATGAGACTCCAAATATTTGTAAATAAACAATCCTGAATAAAAAAAAACACAACTCTTAGAAAAGCATTTCACGTGTGATATGTAAAAGTCAGCGCCACTAGGCAGAAAATAATCTCAAGTGAAAACAGAACTAGGAAAGAAAAATAAACCACCGACTCTCCTCCTGGTGACACTTTTTGTTGGGAGTTGATGGGCTGTGTGCCTTTAAAATAGATTTATTGTCAACATTAAGACTACAGAAATATCGTTGGTCGGAAAATTTATGAGATTTTCTCGTTTAATGAAAATTGATTTCCTGGTTAGTGGATACTCTGTAAAGCCTTGAAATTCGGTACTAATTGGTTCAGTAAGTCGGAAATTAGATTGCTTCGGATTGGTGCGAGTAACATAGAGCACAAAGTGCTTAAAAACAACAACAATGCTGCAATTTTGTCTTAGTTCATGAATTAGCTTACAACAAACACGCTAAAGAAAAGAAGAAAAAAAGCATAAACAAGAAAATTTAAAGAGGAACAATTGGCCACGTTCCACCTCAAACGCACGGCCTCGGTTATTTAATACCCTTCAGAAATGCAGATTGAGTCATGCACAGCACAACTCCCATTCTCCAGAACTCGCCCTCATAGTTATTTTCTTCCAGTTGAAGTGTATTTTTTGTGTCTTTTGTTTTTCTCCTCCTCACATGATTAAATTACACAAAATGCAGAAGAAAATGAAAAAAAAAAAAAACAAAATATGAACGTCTGCAATATCAACGAATACTGTATTTAAAAAAAAATTTGGAATGTCTTTGGGAGGTTTGTTTTTGGTTTTTTATTTTTTTGAAAGAAACAACTTTTTCGTTTTGTTATTTGGCACCACTGCTCTCGAATTTTGGTCACGTTCAAAATTGGTTGTTTGTCAGTTTTTATCGTTTCAATGGGAAATTTAGTTAACACTCCGAAAGCGCAAGTAATTTCGATTCATTAAACGACAGAAGGAATACGAATTGTCAGATTTGTTAATTTGACGCTAGCGAATCCAATTTCGTAAACGTTCTTGCAGTTTTTGGTGTTTTTTTTGGTTTTGGTTCTCTGGCTTGGAATTATTTGATGCGTTAAAATTCTCTTCATAAACCCCAACCACAATTTCAAATACTTTTTTTTTTGATACACTCGAATTTCACAATAAAATTTCGTCTTGAGCCCTTTTTTGGCTCCATTCATTTAGTAAAAAAATTGTAAAAAAAAAACCAAATTTGTTGTAACCGCAAGAAATTCAGCTGGAGGTAACCTTTCACAATTTAAAGCTGTGCCAGAATCGTAACCACAATGGACACGTGCAAAATACCTAACTTGTTTTCTGGCGCGCTTAATTTAATTTCAAAAAAACGCTTCAGTTTTTGAATGTGATAATTGAAACCGCAAGATGGCACACCAAACAAAAAAGTGCTTCGTTTATGGTTTTGAGAAAGAATGCGCAATTTGTTTTTAGTGAGAGAGCACGACAGTCGTTACATTTTACGCTTCAGTCAAATTATGAAGAAATTTACTACCATAGCTGTCAGCGGCAAGTGCTTTCAGTCTAATACGAAGGTTGCTACTTAAGTTTTGAGATAGACAAGTAAAAATAAATATTCATAGTCAAAAATGGCTTTATTGTTTATCAAAATCTTCTTCATGAAGATCAATACACTTTTGCATGAGCTTGAACCAATTTTCAAAGCACTTTTTCCACTCCGATTGAGGTTGATCTGCAGGAATAAGAAGAAATCATTGGATGCCAACTCAGGACTGTACGACGGATGACCCATCAATTCATTGAATGCTTCAAAATTTACTTGTTTGAACCGATGTGTGAGAGCTTGCATTGTCGTGATGGAGAATGATTCGTCTTCTGCGATTTGTTTCCCTCATTTTTCCGAACACTTCTGGCAACCAAATGGTGGTGTACCATTCAGAATTGACCGTTCTACGTTGTTGAAATGTCACGGTGGCGACATGTCCAATTATTCCGAAAAAACAGGCGACCATTTGCTTCGAAGTGCTTCGTGCACGAAAAACTTTTGTTGGATCTGGCTCGTCTTGAAAGACGATCCATGATGTTATAGACGTCTTTTGAAGCACCGCGTTTGAATTTACATTTCTAACATTTCTTTGCATCAATCGACACGAGCCTTTTTTTGTCGATTGTTAAATTATGTCGTATCTAACGCGAACCAATCTTTTTCACGGACAAATGTTCATGCAATATTGAATCTATACGAGTGGAACTAATGCCCAAGCATGCCTCAATCTCACGATATGTCACATGACGATCTTGCAATATCAGTTCACAACCGATTTAGGACGACCTTCACGAAATACGTCCTATAGCGAAGTGCGAACACGATTGAATTCGGAAAACCAGCGGAACACGGTGACTCGAGATGGTGCTTCATTACCAGAAGTCGTAGTGAGTTGATCGGCACACTGTTGTCGAAAGTCACGTCGAAAGTCATAGTAAATCATCACACGAAAATGTTCACGATTTAATTCCATTTTTTAACCAAGATAGCACTCGTATGACAAAACGTTCTGAGTATTACCATTAAAAATGTCAAACTTAACGATGACAATGTCAGATTTGACATATTCGCACTGGTGTTGCCATATCACAAAACTTAAGTAGCAACCTACGTACTGGTCGTGAAATGAGTTTTAAAATTCGGTTTTATTCAAAATTTTTTCAAATTCCGATTCCGATTATCTCTATATCGCATACAGTGTTCGGTATGTTTGACACTTTCTTAAGTGTCTTCATGCGGTCAGCCCTCAAACCCCTATCTATTACACAAGGTTAATTCCTTTCAAATAAAAAAAAATACTGGCCTTCCTGAGCTCGTGTGAAGTTAGCTTCGCAGCATTTTTTCAAACAAATATTTTGGAGGATAAAGAAATTGCCGTATTTAACCAAGGGTACATTCTGCGACGGTACATGGCCCTTTTTTTAATACGGACAATTGGAGAGCTCCAACATATTTGTTTAAAAAAAGCCCCCCCCTACTAACTTCACACTAGTTTAGGAAGTTCATTTTTTGCAATTTGAAAGGAAAAATCCCAGTATAATAGATAGGGGTGTGAGGGTTGACTGCACGAAGTACGCTTAAGAAAGTGTCAAAAGTTCCAAACAGTGTGTTTGTACAGTATTGGCATAGTTTGGGCTGACAGTAGACTAATATTGGGCCTACCTTGTTTATCAAAAATAACCTTATATAGTACCATGCTTGGTTTATGCTGGTCAGGATTGTCAACCAAGCACGGCCCGTGTATGTAGTGCCATATGAATACTGGACGTTGGCTTCCTGTGGCGCGCGTGACCGACATGAGGAGTAGAAAAGTTGGTGGATAAGGAGCGAACTATATATTGTTAGTTGGCAGATATTTGGTTTTTTTGAGTTGCTCTAGGAGATAAGGCAAGCTGATGACACTACGTTTGTAGATGTCTTTAACAGTATTCGCGTTGGAGATATATCCAATCAGCAATTATCTGTCATACTGAGATGGTCCCAGAGTACATTCGACAGAACCATCCGCATACCAACAACTAGACAAGTGTAAGCCTATAATACCACTCTAACAAACAATTTTCCAAAAGCAAAACATACGGCATATCAACGAAGCGACTACATACGTGATGATTCCAAGCGATATACCAAATACGCGCAAAATTGACTATAGTCACGTGATATGTTAAGACGCAATATAAATGTTAATCATGAACTTGCCAACGGCACCATGGTACATGGTTGCCTGTCTTACGCAGAGAACAGCTGGAGATGGGGGGAATTGCCTTAAGCTATATTCCTGGAGTTTGCCGACTTAAGTATTACAGTCAACCAACCAGGTTTCGGGGCCCGCATGATGATATATAAATTACAAAAAATAATTTTAGATCGGGCCACTGTTGCAGGCACATTTTCGCTAAAGGACAGCAGTATGTAGTTCGTAGCAAAGTCAGGTCTCTCTCAGGTCTGGCTATCTCTCGACCCTAAAAATTTGTTAAATCAATCGGATGACCAACATCCCCAAACGGAATTGGACCGTCTACGAAACCTATAATGATAGTTTACTCATGTGAACGTCTTGATGAATAAGTTACTTATTAATTAGTCAAAAAACAGAAATACACTAAAAAGACCTAAGTAAAACAATAGTTTACTTTTGAACAGTGAACAAAAGATAAAATAGGAATTCCTTAACCTTCGGCTTGAAATGGTCGACTTCAGCGGCATAAGTCGGCCCTAGAAGAAAAACGACAATCTCTGGTTTCAAGACGAAAGATGTTCTTACATCAGAATAACGCTTGGTCACATGCAGCGAGGATGACGTTTTGATAGGAACCACCATATTCACCGGACATTGCCCTCTGATTAATAAATGATAATCAGAATCGGTTGGCAGTGGTCTTAAAAATCATGTCAGGTATTTTTCGTCACAAGTGAATTGACGTGGGGAGGGGCGTATATTCTAGATTAAAATATAAATTGTATGTATCTTAATTTTCAAAAATAAAAAAAGTATAAAACCCCCCAATATGTGATGCCCAAAGATGTGAAAGTTCTGATTTTAATTCCTGCATCCGTAACCAATCAGTATAAATGTCAGACGATGTCCTGAAAAGTTCAAAACAAGTATCAAAATGCCAAAACATTGTGAATTAGCGGTAGAGAAGTGTTATTCTGTTTGTGTACCCTTCGTCAATTCGAGATATTCTTACGAGCAGGTTGCGGCCTGTTTTAAAATATCTAATATCACTGCTTGATAGGAAAAGGAAGAACAAATTAATAATTGCCAAAAGCAAACGGAACAGACGTCTAAAGGACCCAAAAATTACCAATGAGGTCAACAACAGCAGTTTCAACCTGATACAAATTACCACAAAGATTAGACCTTGGATCCGTCGGAAAAGTTCTTTTGGACTGGCAAGTCGAAATTCGAAATCTTTGGATCCAACAGGCGCAATTTTGTTCGTCAACGTATTGGAGAGCGATTGCTGGATAGCTGTATCATACCTACAGTGAAACATGAAGAAAGCAATGTGATGGTTTGGGGATACTTCAGTCGTGGATCAACCGGTGACCTTGTTAGAATCACAAAAAAGCTGACAAAGGAAATATACAAGCGAATTATAATGGAGAATGCTGTGACATCAGGAACCTGACTTTTAGGAGAGGGATTCGTCTTTCACGAAGACAATGATCCATAGCACTCATCTTGTCTGTGTTTTTTGTTTCAAATAATTCTAGGAATAGTTATGTGGTAGTCCAGTGTTGTGACTATTTTAAAAGAGGCCTCTTTCAAAAAGGGTTGAATAAGAAAAAACAGTTTTTGTGGTGTATTAAGTAAGCATTAAAACTGAGAAAACACCTTTTTTTTATTGACTGCTTCTCCACAATGCATATTAGATCAGAAAGACTCAACTCTCCTCCAACGTCAGCTGCCTTTCAAACGCAGGTACTTATTGATTACGTTTCTTTACTTTATTACTCTATGAGTTTACTTTTCAGGTTATGTCGGGGATAGCAAAAAAAATTCTGGCTGAAAATTTTCTTCGGCTTATGAATAATTACAAGGTTTCTTTCACCCATAAATATATCCACCAAATTTCACACACCAAGGCATATAGTCACAACCAAAATACTATTGCCAGATGTACTCGATTTCATCATGGCCACAAGCGCCATCTATTGTCCCATGCCACAAAAGTCAAAATGGCGGATAAGAGAGTTTTGGGATCCCCATAAGAAACCAAATGGAATTTTGAAACCGAATCTATATAGCTTACCTATTTGCGGCAAAACAAAAAGAACAAGCGCTTAAAATCGTTTAAGTATGGACGGAACCCTCGGCGCATGAATAACGTTTGTACTTGACCGGCTTTTGAATCTTATATTGCCTGACTGTGAGATACATAACGCATATTACTCCTTCTGAGTTACATTGATATAAAGAGAAGGTACATTGATCCATATTAAGGCAGATTTATTCATCCCAAATGAGCTTTACATCTTCCGGAACCGCTTGTGGAAGTTAAAAAATATCCTCTCAATCTGCAAGAGCCCCAACTAATTAGAGTAAGAAAAGTTATCAGAACTGGAACCAGCGACTACATAACTAATTTCCCAACTGATAAAGAAGTTAAAGTCTATCAGAGACTTGAAGTCTGTCTAGCCTCAAGTCCGAACGGCTTCCATTGATACATTGGGCAAGATCTAGTGAAATTCTGCACGTATTCTTTTAGGTACCCGAAATATCATATTCGAATTCAGTTAGCTAATCATGATAAATATCCAGAAGGTAACTCCAGCTAATGGTTTTGAATTAAAACCTTACCATGCTAAAGATCTGAAACTCTATAACTACTATATAACCTTCTGTACAATGTTCGGACACCACCAAGCCATCAACTTGCAAAAATCTATTGCCAAGTAATTCCACCGATGCTAAATGCACATTTTAAGTATTTTCTGAAGATAAAATGCAAAATTGTATTGATCTTACCGCCTTTAAGTCGAACTCATTACCATACATCCGGACTTTTAAGCGCACCTTTTTTGACCTTCTTTTCCAAGGTCTACATCGGTCCCATCCACTGCTTTTGACTGACTTTATTTTCTTAACTATGCAGAAGCGCTGGAAAATATCTCCACGTGTATGTCGACGACAAGAAAACTTATGTCGACAAGCAAACAAATCATCGCCAAAGAATTCTAATTACGATGAGAAAAATCTGAAGACAATGAGTCATTAGCATGAAGAGAAATCATCGCACAACAGAATGGAGTGCCCAGTGGAGCTGGACGATTGGATATATGGAGCGCAAGACACGACTGGCTGGACAAGACTCAGGATCGGGACCGGGAGTATGAACACGTCGAAGTTAAGACGTGCTTGAATTTGAAATGCTTCACGTTAAAAAAAGATTCTCAAAAAGTGCATCGAGAATGAAACCCCTTTGCTGTTCAGTTCGTCAAGGAGTGACCAGCTCCACGAAGAAGTAATGCTTCTTTTTGAACCAACACGCATGTGTCCATGGCTTAAAATTTAATGTTGCGCGAATTCTTTTTGTTTTTTTTTTTGGTTTTTAAAGTGATTTTATGTTTTTTTATTGTTTTTGATTGGACGCACCCGATCGATGGGGTCTTTTGTTTCAGAGCTCCAAAAGAGACTGCGATTTGAGACCTTTTTCAGTTAATTTTGTTTAGTTTTGTTGGAATTCAGTACACTCTATACGACAAGGTCCAGGCGCAGGCTCACACAGGCTGTCTTGAAACGTGTTCTGTGAGTATCTCATTCCTCGGTGATTTTTGCCTTGTGCTTTGACAGCCCATAAAGATGTTGGTTGAACGTTGTAGATGCAGCACGTACTGGACCATATACCTTGCGAAAAGCGAGAGAGGGTGATGATGGTGCCGGGGGGTTCCACCAGCGCCTTGATTTTCTTCTTCTCGTGAAGGGCATGCTAAAGGAGCAGCCAATGAACGTAATGGCTCCGCAAGAATGTTGCGCTAGACTTCATAATTTCTCATAAATCTTCTGAGCTGGAAACAATGGGGTCTGCAATGAGAAACGTGTGGTACACCAAGTGTACTTAAAGTTGTTAAGTACTCACAACTTGAGCAGTTTAGTACTCCACGTCTTACTGTTCTGTTTTTACACAGTGATTTCTCTGAAGGGCAGATGTTTGCGCACGTTTAGCTCACCATTTTATTTTTGTTTTATTTTTTCACTACAGTTGAGAATTGTAAAATTAATAAACGGTTGAACAAAATTGAATAGGAAAGTAATTTTTATATGAAACATTGGAGATCGTGAGCGCCTGCCTGTTTTGCTCCGATGAATTATTGTTTGGCAACGGAGGAAATTATTGAAAGAGAGAAGCAAGGGCAAGTTACATGGGGTGAAGTTCAATTTATTTTTTATTTAGGAAAATTATTTATTGGCGATATGGGTTTAGGCACTATTTGGATCGATTGCAATTCAATTTGAAAAGAATAAAATGTTCTCATGTCATCTGTACAAAATTCATAAAGAGCGACGTTGGAAGCAAGAACTACACAAAGCAAAAGACTTCAATAATTCTTTAATCATGTCATAAACCACAGAAATAACAATTTTTATAGGCGTACCTTGAAGAGTGTACGAAAATCAAATCAAATTTAATTTTTTTTTTAAATAAATGAACATACATAGAAGGTTCCCTACGATACTACTCTCCCTTTAGTTCCCGTAATCCCTTGTGGGGCTTGGGCCGAGAGAAGAATTTGACCCGATTCAAGACAACTATTGCAGGTGGACCCTTTCTTTTGTGATACAGCCGAAGCCCAGGGGACAACCCTATGATGTGTTAGCATGGCTATAGCCGGAAGGAAATTAGGGCAAAATGAATAGAGAAATTTAATGTCTTTTATTTGCATTGCTTTGAGATAGACGGCAGCCCAGAGAGTGGATTTTAAAGTTATTGCAATTGCAAATTAAAAACTCACAGCCGAGGCTCGAACCAGCGTCGATGGCATGATGATCATGTCACTCGTCCATTGATTCAACTCCGTCCCCAACGATCACGTTACGGCCTTTTGACGTAATCTGTTGTCGACAAAGACCAACAATGGGTCGGTGGAGTTCCAACCTGGAATCCTGTATATGGTGGAAGACCAACACGTTATACCGTACTCCTTGTTGGGCTTGGGCGGGAAAAGAATTTCACCCGGCAGGTGGGCCTACAATTTGAGGTAAATTCCGAAACATCGACATTTTTTTTTATGTAGCCAAAACTTAAGGGACAGGGGAGGAAATTAAGGCAAGAGGAATAGGGAAATTGAGTGTCTTTTTTGCATTGCTGTAAGCTAGACGGCAGTCTAAAGAGTGGATTTCAGATTTATTGCAATTGCAAATTAAAAAGTCATAGGCAGTCGAAGCTCGAACCTGCATAGGTCGCGTGATGATCATGCCACTCGTCCATTGATTCAACTCCGTCTCCAACGATGACGTTATCTGTTGTCGACAAAGACCAATCATGGGTCGGTGGAGTTCGAACTTGGAACCCTGGATATGTTGGAAGCCCAATTCGTTTTCCATAACTCCACCGAAGAAAGACTTCAGTTGTTGGATTAAAGTGTTTAAGCTTAACAAGAGTAGGCTACCTTTGGCCGTTGCCAAAAGGACCAGATGTGTTATAGCGCATAAAACACTACAGAAGTTAAACCCTTACACACACGAGGTAGGTCGATGTCTATAACGACAAAAGAACCGATTCATGCTAGACTTAACGTTTAAGACCTACCAGTACCAAAATAGACAGAACCGTAACGAGCCAAAAACTGAGTTCCCTGACCACCTTCACGTTTCGGGTGATAATTGGTCGAAGCAGGTGAGCACTAGTTTCATTTGGTGAATATGGCAACACGATCTATTTGGTGAAATGAATGACCTTTGGTGCAACTGCGGCGACCGAGTTCTCTACAATTTTTCAATGCCTTTCGACTCATCTGATATCAACGTGGGCTTACCGTTCATTATTTTCGTGCTTTTACTTTTCGTCCGCTTTATTTAGAAACGACTTAAGGTGTTCTTAAAGAGGTTTCAAGCTACATTAATCTAACACCAAACATGTTGTACATTTTGAAATTCATTTCGACAGCCAAAAAGAAATGCGCACAAATTCTCCACCAACATTGGCTTGTGATTCATGTCGATATAAATGTTCCCATTAGTCACAGAGACTTTGTGTAATTTTACGAAAACCAAGAAGAAAATTTGAAAAGTAGAGAAATCTGCGGCGGATCTATTCATCAATCACACAGTCCCACACCTTCCACCTTTCGTAAGTTGTTCTCACCTAAGTTGATCGAGTTGTTGTTTAGCACGTTCATGTAGCAACACGGGCAGGGCACACCACAGATCTTAAGACAAAAGATAAGGAAAAAAAATATACGAAACAGTAAAAATAATAAATAAACAGCGAACCATTCATTCATTCATTCGACGACGATGGACAAATTGTGTCACCTCGATCCACATCTTATCCACCTGTTCTATGGCGCACGCTCCAGCCGCTAACTTTAAATTCTGAACATTTTTACACGGGGCGAGACATCATCATAAATTTTGCGCGAGCAGGGCTTAATGCCCGTTGTGTGGATGAAAGTTAATTAACTGCGCCAGGCGAGAAATCGCGTTTTGTGCAACTTTAGTAATCGGCGGCGGCGGCAGCGGCAACGACTAGATAAAGCTATCCATCCTCAGGTTTATAGGAGTTGGCGTCTCCTTAAATATGGAGGATCGTGCCGTTTTGCACCTTTATCGCTATTTCGGAAATTTAATTGCAATTGAGGTTAACTGGTGGGGCTAATTATCACCATAAAAACAATCTTGGAAGCTCTAGATTGCGAAAAGTTACTATTGTGGGGAATGGACATTTGGATTTAATGTGGTCGTTTGTTAAGATTAGCGACGGAAGGACAGGTAATATATGGTCACTGTGCAAAACGACGTTAGGATGACAGTGACTGTTTTATACACTAGAGAGGCTCGTGGGTAATTAATAATTGTTTTTATACGATGTGGCCAAATCCTAGAGGACAACCCTTTGATGCGTTAGCATGGTTTTGGCCGGAAGAAAATTAGGGTAAGGGAAGTGAGGAAACTTGAGTCTTGTTTTTGCATTGCTGCGAGCTAGACAACAGCCCAGAGACGGAGTGGATTATTTTAATTTCTTAATAAAAGCTCACGGTCATCTGGTCTCAAACCCGGGACCCATGGCATGTTGGTCTTGCCGCTGAACGCATTGATCCAACTCTCTGTGAAAGGAATTTAGTTTGCATACTTCTTTCATACCAAACAGTAATAAAATTTTTAAATACTTTGTGGGAATAATAATCTAATAAATTTGTGTTTCCTTCAGTGAGTTCGCTTTATCCCTTTTATTTAATCCTTCGGTTACTTGTGCATCCTGTTTTTTTCTTGTACTCTAGGACATGAGTGAGCCAAATCTCCCCTCCCCCGCCCCTTTTACTTTTAGGTATGTTCGTCTAACACCATCGCGTCGAACCTATTTGGGTTCTTTTTTACTAATTCGATCCTACGCCATTGATTTCAAAACTAAGGCTGGAGCGGTTTAAGGTATATGATATATAGCGAAGTAGATAAGCTAGCCTAGGGTCCTAACCTGTAAATCCAAAAACGTAGCTGCTAACTTATTCAAATTTCGTCAATGAGCTGAGTATAATATTATAAAAATAATACAAAACAAAATTTCAAAAATCAGCTAACAAAAGTGTGCGAGGTAACCTTGACGAAGCTGTTTCCCTTGGACATCGATTCAAATTTACCATAACTAGTGGAGTGATAAGGCACATAAGGCGAGAAGTCTCGCGACTTCTCAAAGTGCGGGTAGGAAAAGATGTATTAAAAGAAGAGAAAAGTTCAAGAGAGTCAAATACCGAGAGAAGAACATAGATATATTTCTCTCTCTCTTTAGCCCTCTTAATCCGTTGTGGGGCACAGGGCGTCTACTACACCGACCCTCCATATGGTCCGGTTCTGCGCTACACTAGCACCTTCAACTGTTGCCACGATTTGTTGATCTAGGTACCTTCATTCTCTGACCTTCTCCATGTGTTAGTCGGTCGTTCACTTC
This sequence comes from Leptarthrus brevirostris, assembly GCA_964036015.1. Lineage (NCBI taxonomy): Eukaryota > Metazoa > Arthropoda > Insecta > Diptera > Asilidae > Leptarthrus > Leptarthrus brevirostris. Next base: position 7,629,089 of record OZ038374.1, on the reverse strand, counting down.
GGCGTCTTCCTTGGTATGATGATCGTTGCACTGGTAAATCGACATCACAAACTCTGCGGATAAGATCGTATTACAGAGGCACACTACATTAAGTCCCATGCGGGTTCCAATCAAGAGCCTGTCGAGCGATTTTATCTAATAAGGCTTATAGAGTACGTTTTGGTGGCGCACTCTCTGATGATTTTGTGGCTCATTCTGGCGTTCTCCAGGGCAGTCATCTGGGTCCATTGTTATTCATCTTATCTATTTATGATACCTATATCGTATTTTCAAATCTAATGCTCATTGTGAGATTTTGCAATCAGAGCTGCACATTTTCTATGGGTGGTGCTGCAACTATAATCTTAAGCTGAACATCGGGCAATGTCAGGTTATGTCCGTCTTGAGGTCTCGCAACTTCCGTACTTTTCAGTACATGTTTGAGGTTACTGGTATAAAACGGGTGGAAGGGGTGAGGGACTTGAGAGTATCTTGATGTTCAATTAAACTTCATCTCCCATATTCATAACTTGCTAGGGCCAACTCTATGATGGGATTTATTCTTCGGTGGTCGAAGGAATTTCCAAGCCCTCATATAAGACTCCATCTTTATACGTCCCTAGTTAAACCCCTGCTTGAATATGCTAGTCAGGTTTGGTGTCCGTTTTACAGATCTCACATTAAACGTATCGGCTCCGTCCAGCGCAGATTTGTGAGATCGGCCCTACGTTATATGGCTCTCTTATTCTGTCACCTTATAAGGAGCCCTTAGGCTTACGGCAACTTGTTGCACTCGAGACGTTGGGTTGCCGACGTTTTTAATAATAACGTTTACAAAGTGACACTTGTAATTCATTCTGTTGTTCGCTCTTGTTTTTGTGTTGCATTTTGGTTTCTGGAGCCTCCTTCTGAGGTAAATAAGCTCTTGGCATCAGCCAAGAAGTGCGCCTTCTGTATTAGGTGTAGGTAGGGTAAGGGAAACTCTATATAAACTTAGCAAAATCTAGTCCTAATCCCTTTTTCAATTTGGTACCTCTAGTTCCGGAGCTGTGGCGATATCATACATGTGGAAGACAAAGGACTATTAGGTCTATGTTAGCTGGAAGACAAAATTATGTGACTAAATGTGGGTAAGGTCTCCCTCGTCCTTCCCTGCGGTGCCGTTTTTATGATCCCAATGTCATGTTTTTGTCTCAAAGAAGTACGGTCAGCCTAGCTTTGTTGGAAATGGTGAAATATTTTTATATTTGGTTTTTACTGTCCAATATTTTACTTTAACCATTTATGTTAGTAAAAGTATGTTTACATGAAAGATACATCATGGATCAGATCCAATGATAACTCGCAACATCGATTGATAAGTAAATCTTTTGAAAAAGTCAATAGTATTTTAACAACCTCTCTAGGCTGTTTCTTAATAAAACCAAACACATAATCGAAAAATCAACTCACCAAATATGTCGAAATGATATGCCTTATCACGTCTTCCTCCAGCTAGTCGCCATGTTAACACACTGAAAATAAATAAAGAGAAAAACGTAAATCATCGCAAATAACGAGCACTTTCATTTTCGATTGTTAATAAAATTTCGTTTATTTACTATCGACTCTCGATTTTGAATTAAATCGTAAACAAAACTCGACATCGTTCTAAAAATAAATCGCTGGCGGCACCCGTAGAAGGTGCTCAGTGCTAGTTCCTTACAGCGAACAAGTGCCCACGTTAAAACAGAAGAATTTACCATCGCTACGGCCGGGCCGCCATGTATGCCAACTCCCAACAGATTCAGCTCTCGATCCAAGTAAGGCAGACAAAGCCCCAAATCCCATAGAAGTATTTCTTCGTGTCGTCATTGTCGTCGTGACACAAGCAATTTCATTTTTCATCCACCTCCGCTTTTATCTATGAGCGATTTCTTAAGAAGAGTTTTTAATTGAGTCCCAAAGATCGATGCGTTTCCGGTTAGTCCGGACGGAATTGCGCCAATGAACGAAATAGAATCGGATCGACTTGTTTCCCTGCGCCAAATCGACTTTGGACATCTGAAAAGTTCCAATTTTTTTCGAATTCTATTGACTTTGCTGAGGTGCTCCGATCGATTCCCACACACACACAAAAACGCAATTATTCCACTAAAGCCGCATGAAGGCGAAAATTCATTGATGGAAACTTGGAAAATTTACGCTTTTTCGTCACGATATCATTATCAGCGGTTGATTGGACTCGTGAATCGCAAGGTGGTATAAGAAATCGTGATGATTTGGTATAGTGTAAAGCGGAGAAATGGGCAACATAAACGAGTGTAGGCAGCAACCTAATCCCTCGTTAAGCCAAAGGTTTTGGTCTAAGCTGGAGGGTTTGGGAGGGGGGGAGTTAACCAATGTAAATTATGAATATTTATGTAAGACAGGAACGACATACGAAAAAGTATTTTTGGAATGTCTTTGGTATTTTTGACGGCTCTCTCGATGACAAAAGCGACCTGCTTCCGGTCGTTCTATTTTTCCTTCACAATCAAAAATTGTTGGACAAAAATACTCGGACAATTTGAGAAAAATTGTCAGCCGAGCACGGTTCCACTGTTGCAATCAATCAATTCCTTTCATGATAATCATCGCAGCCGACTACCAAGTGCAATCAATGGAATTCGAATGAGAGAAGAAGCAGAAAAAAAACGAACGAAGAAACGAATTCAAAAAATGTTTTGAAACCAACCTGTGCCGACTTAATCCATTGCTTTGAGAGCACAAAAGAATTGATTGAGGATTTTGTGTTTTTTTGGTCTTCAGGTGTCTCGTCTTGTCCTCGGTACGCTTTTATATGTTTCTTAGCCTCCGAACAAACTATTCGAAAAGGGGATGAGGATAGATTAACAATGGAATAAATATTTGAACGAATAAATCAAGAGAAAAATGTCAGCCGCCATTAATGACATTGAAATATTTTCATTTTACTCCGCTGTCTTCAGGATCTATGTATTTTGGCCATTTGAAATCTTTAATCCACTCGTCAAGGTATAAGTTAAAGCATTTGAAAAGCGATGGGATTTGTGTCAACTTATCGAGGCGGTAAGTTTTATCAGTGAATCAATTTATACGGAAAATAGTAAGATTGGCTTTGAATCTGGAGCTGAAGAGAAAGCTCCTTACTTGAAAACCTATTTGAGCTATTTTCGTAAAATTCCAATAAAAATTACGGTTCTCAACTGCAATCGTGCTGCAACTGCTATCTACCCTAATTTTACGGCAAAATTTCCTGAACGACGAGCCCCGAATAATTGTTCCGAGTATAGAATTAGAATTTAGCAAACAAAAACCAAATAAAAAATGCACATAGCCGGAGATTCAAACAATTCACTTCCAAAGAAATGAAATGTCTTGTCTAAGTTACTGTAGGGAACCGTAAAATTTACCGGTTATTCCTTTAATAATTGTGTATATGTGGTCAATATTTCCTAAATCATACCCTAAGTTTTACGGTGCTATTCCATAAAAATCGCCTATGAACACATTAAAAATTACTGAAAGGATGGTATATTTTTCTTAGTACGACTGCTGAAATATTGCCAGAATTACGATAAGTGTCACCGGACACTAATTGGAATCTGAAGAGCATCGAGCAACGCTAAGCATTTAGTGTGCCATACCCCCTTCTGCGAGATGAGTACTACTCTACTACTCTACTACTCTACTATGAGCCAGGTTTACTCGAGCTCCGAGTGTATTCCGTAGTTTGGTGACAACTTAAATGTCACACTTAAATGGCGCCGTAGTTAGTCTCGGTAAGTGCGCATCCACCGCGACACATTCTGTTAACTGACCTTTCTCTTAATACGCATACTCTTAAAGGAAGAGCGTCCCATCGCAACTTCAGGAAGTACACATAGTCCGCCCCAGAAAGACCATAACCATCACAAGATAATGTCTGATTGGTGTACACGGACTAAGCCACGACCATCCGTTTTTTATAGAAGCACTCGCTCCCAAGAGGCATGTGGTTCTTTTGATATTTTTATTGCACTGGTGTTTGATAGGTTGTCATCCACGGATATTACCGAAAGCGCCGGCTCATCCATCTTGTTTTCCACAGTAGGTACTCATAACCAAGCAAGCAAACGACCCCCAAACGGTACAAGTGACACTAATATCGGGGAAATTTCTTAGTCACTTGTGGGCTACACAACCGATATACCACTGTGTCTGACGGGCTAAGCGTTGCCTGCTGGAGTATTTACCGTCTCAATGCAGGTACCTGCCCCAGGCCACCAAACTTAACAGGTGCATAGAAAAAACCTGGAGTCATATCGATTGGTAAGTGTAACTACTTTCGTAGGTATACACGAACTAGACTGTTCAACAATCTTAGAAAGGGGCCAGTGACTCTTCCTAGAACCCATGTATGCAGGAATCAAGGCAAAAGGTGTTCCCTAAACTTATTGCTTTGTTTTCAAAGGGGCCTAGTTGATCTTATCTACGCTACTGTTTAGGCAGGTTGGATTTTTCCTGACCTTCGCTCCCTAGAAATCTACTCCAACTCTCCGAGATACCTCCAACTCTTTGCAACTGAAATTGCTTTCAGTGGTTGTTCCCCGATGTAGGCCCAGAGAGAGACCCTAATACCTTTGTCTTTTTATCTCGTCCTGATGGGGCTAAGGAAAGTTTGCCTGACTTCTGAATTTCCATGGAATAGGTGGAGGTTCCTTTGGAATCCTCGTTGAGTTGAAGATATTAGTATGTTGTCGTGTTGACCCGTGAATCATAAATCTCGAACCCAACATTACAATCTAATCCCTCAGTACTGAAGATCGGGGACGAAAGTGTATCACTTTGTTTCACTCCTCTGCGTACTTAGGTGGTATATTCTTTTTCTCCTATTTGGAGCACAGTCTTCCCATCAAAATATACATTGTCGACACATTGACCGAACTCCGTCTAACATCCTTTGCGACTTAGCTCTCCGACTATCGCCTTATGTGATACTGTGGCTGAAGGCCTTTGTTTAGTCTAAATTTGCCAGATCAAGTTCCTTCAGCCATGATTGCGCTCTATTACAGAGTTCTTGCAAGACGAATAGGTTTTCTCCGCAAGACGAATAGGTTTTCTCGTAGCTATATTTAAGCTTACACCGATTAGCACGGATTTTGTGATACTTTCTTACTACTACCGAACCAGTCGAGGGTACCTTTGACTGTATAAATATTGATCTGGTTAGTAGTATTTCAGAAGGTAACTTACAACAGAGCAGAAAGATGTTATATAAGAGTGCACCGTCCATCCGTGGACTGGTGCTCTTGTCTAAGCCAGCTGTTTCGACCTCGGTAAAAGATATCGAGTTTCCATATGTTTAAGAGCCCAATTTCCACAGACTGGCCAGTACAGGAATATTCTTTACTAAGCTGCTAAAAGATTTTACTCCAGTGGTTAAAACCCTGCTAATCGGACAGGCCCTCTCTACCTGACAATCAGGTATCATCGAGAACCGCCCCTGCACCGATTTTAAAGTGTTTTCGTAATAAGGCCTGCATGGCTGCATATCTCTGTTGCTTCCTTTTATTGCTATTTTCAGTAATGTGCGGGTCCTGTTTATTGATATCATACCCAAGTGGCCGCCTGTAGACCTTAAAGGACTCCTGAACCCATTCGAACCGACGTGCTGACGCAAAGTGACCACATTAGCAATTTCTACTAGCTTATTACTCTGAAGAGTGAAGAAGATACACCTAAACAAAGCACGTTAATTGAGTTAATCAAGTCTGAGCTAGAAGCAGTGTTCAGGCCAACAGATTTCTCATGCTCAGCATCAAGGGTTTTCAGTTCCTGAATTAAGCTCCTGACCAACTCATTATAGTTATCTACCCTTTATGACTTCGATCATTCTGTCCGGAAGCTCATCATGAAAATGCGAAATATGAGTAATAATAATAAGTTTTGCCTCTAATCGCGCCATGATCCTCACTCTCTCATCGGACCAGCTAAGCTTTACTCTATCTGTTTTTATTGTTTGGTATGCCTGTGATGGATGTATTCTTCTTTTATGCACACCTAGACCTCGAGTAGGAGTAAAATATTTTCCACAGATGTCACATCTAGGTACTAGATTGATTGTCTCCGAACCATCCGAGCCTGTAGTACCCGTTGGCCGTTGACGTAATTATTACGACCATCAATCGAGGTTTGCTAGTGCGAGCGACCATTATCTTCTTGAATACTTGTAACAAGTCCAGTTCAGTTCCAATCGGGTTGCTAGCCGAAGTGATATTACAACCCTACAGACAGCCTTCTAATGCCTGCAAATCTAATTTGTCCACCGGACACGAAGAGGGGGAATATACAAGTAAATGCCTAGAAAGAAAATGTCCGTCGTATCAAGTAACTAAATAGAGCACCAGATCCTTTGCCCTAAAATCGGATACACCTTTCCATCTCATGGATTTGACATTGTACCACGCCACAATAACCACCTGGAATCAGTGCGAGCCTTTCCATTATATCAAAACAATATAATACCAGAGTGTGTCATAGAATTGGACAACCTTTCAACGAGATGAATCTGCCTTAGACAAGCAATAAGGCCGGCGACTTGATAACACGATCTACGAGAATATCAGCCATTGATCATGGGTACCGAAAGACCCGGCCCACTCTGTAAGCCCGTTGAAACTTCAAGCAAGGTGGAAGTAGGCAACTCTTAAAACGACCTAGGAATCGGAGACTGTTACGAGCCTTGATCCTTTTCACCTAAGAGGTTTATAGTTCCCAGTAACTATGAAATTCGGCTACTAAACGAAGACTCTGCGTTTGGACAACCAAAAATTTAGCTACTAGTAAGATGGCGCAGCAGGTGGAAACCTTTATATGCCGTTGGGTGTTTGACGTCCCTCTAGTGAAGAGAGTCATAGTAACCCCACTTTAAGCAATCCCAATTAGCCGAGGAACATACGTTCCGACTTACCAGCGGGTACAATTAGGAGGTTGATATAGGCATCTCTTACGAATTGGCACCTTTGTACCTAACCAAGTAAGGAATCGTAGTTGTTTCGTTTATTCATTATTTTTATAAAAAAAACATATTTAGGGATGACGCGTAAGAGAGAGTCATAGTAACTGCCGCCGGAATAGCACCGTAAAATTTCCTGAACGATGAGCCCCGAGCATAAGCGAAGGTTACTGGGAAAATTACGGTGAAGAATCGTAAAAATTACCGGTGATTCCGGGAAAAATTCTGTAAATTTTATTAGCAATTTTACTGTGTCTTCATACTTCAGCAATAGCACATTGCAATATTGCAACGCTTTCTAACGATATCTAATTACATTGCCGTATATCGTAATTTTTCTGTAATATGGGAAATCAAGGTCGTTTTCTTTACGTCGAAACCGATTAAAAATTTAAAGAGTTGACTCAGTGCCACTCCAGATATTGAAACAACCAAAAACTGTCAATAATGGCAACGTGGTAAGCAGTGTGTTTAAAAATACATGTTTCGTTTAATTTAGAAATGTAGACCCTGTGGGTGTTCCAGCGGAAGAAATAGCTACTCAAATGCTCAAAATAAGACATAAACGTACTATTTTTTCTTAAGCTTGATAAATTAGACCGGACACTATTTACAACATCATAAAAACTGCTCTTCTTTCACTGGCTCGTTTCGTGTGAAAAATATTACGCCAATTTATTTTTTCTTCTTCGCTCCTCTCACTTTTTCCTTTTTTTTATATTATTTTTGTTTTCATTTTCTAAAAAAAGAAGAATAATTATGACAGATTATTAAGAGGTGTCTAAAAATACAAATTCATTCAAAACTTGTTCAGTTTTTCTTCACTCTTTCAAGCAATAAATTGAGATTATAAAATTTTTATTTTTTAAAGAAAATTTTTTTTATTGGTGAGAAAATATTTTTTCCTTTGGCTTGTTATCGTGTGATCATAATAAATAAAATACAACAAAAGTGAGTAGGATTGGTATCAACTGAGTCATTGAGAGGACCAGGGGACGTTTTTTTTTACTGTTGGGTAAAAATTCCTCTTTTTATTAAATATATTTTCTAGTGACTATTGCGGAAGAAGTAGGCTTTTATGTGGCGTTAAAATTTCTATAATTAGATGATGTTACATTTCTGTATTAATTCAAATTTTCTGGAAATTTTTCAAGCCAGTTCTGTGTAACTTTGAATCACTAGACAGTTCTAATGTTTGAGACAAAACAACTCTTCATTTCTGTGCCCTTATGGGGTCCAAGTCTATAAACATTTGACAAGTAATGACCCTTATGACTATCATCTGTTTCAGTATTGCGGCAAGGAAGCACTTCCCACGAGCAAAATATGTGCGTAATCGCCAGCTTTGCTGGCCATATAATTCGGAAATATATTCTCATGGAACAAAGAGTTTTGCCGACCGACTGTACTGTAGTACCTTAACGTTTTGCCATCAGATACAGGAACAGAGCAAGTTTATCTCCTCCGAATTGCAGTTACAGATATCTCTGTGTTGCGTGCGATCATCGCAGAAGCGCAACATATTCCTGCCCGGAAAGTTATGAGTCCATTGTTTGCCTTATCTGGAATCTGCGCGAATCTTAAAAGGTAGCATAAATGTAAGATAATTTGAAGAATCAACCGGAGATTTCAGTAAACGATAGAACAAGGCTCGCTTAAATCGAGTTAGAATGCAACAAAAGTCAACCACAAAGTGCATAGTAGCCAAAGATGTGTCACACAATGCCACGATTCAAGCAGAAAATTGTCGTAAGGCGCACGCGCATAATTTAATTTGTCCCAAACCATAAAGTGTCTTTGATGGAAACAATTTAGTCGGCCAAAGATGGCTCTGGCGGCGTCTTTAATTCAATTACGAATGCATCATGAATGTGCGCCAGTGCCCAGAACAATCCGGAAAGCATATTACTGTGCGCATGCTCAGAACCACAGTATATTATGATAGTAATGGAAAATATTATTCATTCACGTAGTTTGGGTTAAAAGTTAACGAAGTTGTGCGACGCGATTAGAATTTCCAAAGTGACCTTTATTTGGTGGACGGAATACTCTGTCATCGTATCCTATCAGCATGCGCATAGCATTACGTTTAGCCAGAGGAATATAAGTAAAAACGATGAGAAAAAAACAAGATTTCCTCCGGTCATCCAGACGTATTATCCTCGTCCTTCTTACACTCGAACATGGTAATAAAGTTGTTCCTGCTCTATCATCGTGCGACATGCAAGTGACACAATCACAGTTCAAAATCAAGGGAATCCAGGGGTACTGACACAAGATAAAAGTGGACACGAGTAGAATGAAATCCAGAAGTCGAGTTCTGCCACTTTTAAAGCCTTTCGCGATGATGAACGGCTCTCAGGCAAGACCAAGACCTTTGAAGGCAGTGCCCCAGTGACTAGAGCCCAGAGTCCAGACCAGACCAGACCAGACACGGTTAATCTGAGTTTACCTGAGCTGTTAGCATAATTTGCGGTACGGCAAATGCATTTTTTCCCGGTTTTTTTTAAGGGAAAATAAACAAAGAATTTTTTGGTTGTTTTTTCCTGTTTGTTTGTTTCTTGTCTCCTCGGATTTTGCTTGTTTTGTCGAATATTTTATCTACCTGAGGATCTTGCTGAAGTTAGAGGTAAAGAACTGCCAGAGCTACTTGGAAAGAGAATTTTTTTTTCTTGGCTTAATAATAAAAGGACAATCACTGCTAATTTAGGGTTGAATATCTAAACTGTTCTCCTATCGACAGTCTTTAAGTTCCACGAACTACTAACGTAAAGAACCCTAATCGGATCCAAATTAAATCATGAGCAATCGAAGCAAAAGTCCGCTTTAGCTAAAAAAAAACCAAAAATACAGGACCGCCATATCAAATCGATTCAATAAAAAGTAAAGTAATTTTCTAACTGAACAATTTTTCAAACAAATGTAACTCCTCCCTCACTTTCTCCCTAGTTCCCGTAAAACTTTGTGTGACATTCGAGGATAACGATTTCAAGTGGATATGAATCAACGACATTACTCTCCCAATAGCTTTTTAGCATAATCTGTTGTTAACCGAAACCATCCATTGGTCGCCAATGAGAATCGAACCTTGGATCCACGTTTGGCAGGCCAACATGTTGACCCTTACTCCAACGACGACGTTGTGACCTTCCTTCAACTCTATTTACTGAAGTGTGAACTCTCGAATTGCAACTCTTGTCATAAATTTGAGGTTTGTAAATTCTTGTAGTGCCTTGAGTCACCATATTGAAGCAGCTGCTATAGCCCCCTCAGTATGTATTGTCCTCCAACGTTGCTGAATGGATGGATATATTGCATAGAGGTTGACCCATGAACTTAATGTTAAAAAAGCTTTGCCAGCGAGGTATTAGTTGCTCAAGCAACCTACAGCCTTCTTGAACTTGAAAATAGGCTCCCATCCCTCTGTTGCCTCGTTGGTTTTATTAAATGTTGTAATATTGCCAATGACACGGGTATGTTTTGGGATCTTATGTTTTCATCCGACCCCGATGGCACGTTAGTGAGAAGATGTCTGACCCCCTTGCTTCCGAAATCCTTCCATCATTTCCCACAACTAGTTGTTATGTGTTTCGATACTAGCGACACCCCTTCCTCTATACTCGGCGACTGCTTCTTCAACTTCAAAGGGGCTGATTTCGCGACCGTCAAAGAGTGGCTTCTCGACCGTATTTGGGGAGTGTGTCGTCGATCTAGCTGTGGGCAAATTCCTCCTTGGACCTCTTCTTGCGAACCCTTGTATGGTGGATCACCCTAAGCTGTAGTTTACGATCCTGCTTTTGAGCATCAGATCTAAGAGCTCGATAACAGAACGAGGATATCGTTATCGCCTTGGATTTGATATTATTAGAAGCACCCTCATATCTTCTATCTTATCGATCAGTTCATCTAAGGCTGTCCATCAGACTTACCTTTATTACATGCAGGTTGGGAAAGAGAACAACTTAGATGGCTCGACTGTATCTTTCTTGTAGAATCAATAAGTCTCTCCAGGGTTTGAAGGAGGAGATACTTATTGGCCTGAAGTCTTTAGACTTGCTATATGACGTTCTTCTACATTTGGGAATAAAAATCACCTTAACCTCTTTTCACGAACCTGGAATGTATGCCTGGACCCGCAGGCACGGGATAAGAATCTCGAAGGCTGATTGCAGTTCAGCAGGGATTATACCGTCCATGCCCGGTAATTTACGAAGCTGTATATTGCCCATTTTAGTTTTCTTCTACTAAGGATCTTACGAACTAGGCCATGACTATCCGAAACTACTGTAGACTCTAGGCTATTCTGACTGTTGAACAGCCCGGAAAGTAAGTTTCAACCAGTAATTTTAGAGTTTCTATACTAGATGAGGTCCAGCTTCCATTTTTTTTTTCACCTGCTCCAGTTCTGCGTCAACGCCTTCAACTGTGACCACGATTTGTGGAGCTGGGTACCTTTCCTCTTGACGCATCTTCTCTATGTGTTGTGCGGTCGTCTTATTCGGCGTCTTCCTTGGATTCCGTGGGAATTCCAATCTTATGCGATCTTGTTTGGCTCTTTTCTAAGTGTGCGGCCTATCCATCGCCACTTTCGAATACTGGTGTATATCCCGTCTTGGGCTGTAAGTCGGTGTAGGTCTTCGTTGGTAATGATCTCCGGTCACTGGATCTTAAGGATACGCCGGAGACACCTGTTGACAAAGGCTTGTAGCTTAAATGTTATTTGACAGGTCACTTTCCATGTTACATTCGACTCGAAGATCCGGAGTTTTGTGCGTCTGGAGATGTTGGTATTGCGCAAGATCTCAGCTAGAGTATTAAATGCAACTCGAGCCTTATTGATGCGAGCTTGTACATCAGCTTGCTCTATTTGCTGCTCTTCCAGATGAATTTCGTGTTGTCTCCTGGAGTCGAAGCTCATAAGTTTGGTTTTAGCAGCATTGATCTTAAGTCCTGATCTGCGACCTTCTCTGCTCAGGGTTTCGTACATTTGGGTTACATGACTTCGTTTGTTGGATAGGAGACATACATTGTCGGCATAGTCCAGCTGCGTAAGGTAGATAAGGAGTTTCCATCTAATCCCTCGCAATGGGATTAGATTAGTTTTCCCTGTTGTAGGACGTGGGCTCCTGAGTGGGACTCCTTTATGATGGTGATAATTTATTTTGGGATGCCTTTCCTACGTAAAGCTGCCCATATATATTCCCGATCAACGCTGTCAAACGCCTTTTCGAAATCGACGAACATTAGATGTAAAGGGGACCTCCATTCGTCGGATTGCTCGATAATAATTTGGATGGTTAATATGTAGTAAAAAAATCGCTTTTCTTCATAAATTTGATTACTGACTTACGACAGCAATTAGTTCGGTTAATCGAACCTCTACTGTCTTTAAAAACGGCCAGAATAGACATCACACATAAGTTGCCGAATGAAAATATATTTTTATCACCCCAAAAACGTTATTCCACTGAAGCATTATTTCAAAATGCTGACAGCTTACAAAACTATGTCCATCTATTCTGACCCTATCCCCAAAAATTCTCTGAGCAAAACTGTCACGCATTCCGTCCCTTTTAACTTTCAGATTGACACTAAAGATGAACGCATGCCAAATGGACCTCATCGATCATTTTTCGGTGAAATAAATCCCACTGGTGTCAAATAAACGTGGCAAGTCGCATGTCAGTGCTTTGTGAAATTGATTGGAGCCGACCTATTGCCCCAGCGTTGTTCGAAAACAAAACAAAAATCAATTTTCTATTTTCGACCATTCATTCAGAATTCCGGAACTCATCACATTGGCGTACAGCAAACAAATCCAAAAACATCTCACCTTTTGTTCTAGAACAAAAGCTACAGGGAAGTAGTTCACGGAACGTCAATCTTCACCCGTTTTTTTTTCTCTCGTTCACGATCCCAATCACGGCTTGGCTATATGCAAAGGAGATTCGGTTAAACTTTTTGAATTTAACCAGCTTTGGAAAAAAAATTTTCTACTGCCGCTGAACTACTGCTGAGTGCTGCCAACAGAGTTGTTTTTGTTATTGGTTTTTCGTCTTGATTGATCGATCAATCAAGCATCCCCTCCCTCTCCCTTCCAACGATTAGACCGTAATCGGGAGTTTTTAGCACAAGGCAATGAGTTGAAAAGAGCTTTGTGTGAATTAACGATTCAATCGAGATCACAGATGAAAAGTCTTCATCCAACGGGAATTCATTTGTTGTGGGTGGAGATTATGGGTTCGTTTTTCAGTTATCTTTTTTCCACGGCACTTCGGTGGAGATAAGAGATCTGACCAAGGGGAAAATATGAATGTTAATGCCGAGTCATCAACAGGTTGAAAAAACGAACACTCTATGGCTGGAATTCAAGGAAATAGACACAGCAGGGCGATGATGGACTAGACCTGTTCATTTCCGTCACACAAAAAAAAAAACCGAAACCGTCATCGAATTCTTAAGTGGATCGCGTCACATGGTGCAACCCGGTGAACTTAAGGAAAAGAAATATTTTTAGAAACGATAAAGAGGCCATTGTTGAAGCAGAGCTACAGTTGGGAAAAAAATTTAAGCATTAATTACTTGGACAGTGTATCTCTGCGATGCTTCACTTTTCAATTAGATAACACTGGAATTCGATTCGATGACGTATACCTCGATCAATTTAGCTGATTGTACGCGGGTGCGGGATAAGCTTGGCACGAGACTACTCACAAGGTATTTGTTTATATACGACCGCAGCGAGTAAACCACTTGATTACTGATTAAATGGCGTTCGCAAGTGATAAACAAATTCAAAATATTTTCTCAATCGGGAATTTATCGATGATAAAATGTAACTTAATTAAAGAACTCCATCGGCCGTGACGGGGTTCAGACTATCCACGGGGAGAGCCTATTTGTTGGCTAGTGTTGCGCGGTTTTTTAATTATATGCAAATGAATCTTATAAAAACTAATTCGTGTGGCATTCTTAATTGTCCATTAAGTGCTAAAATCGTTTGCTTCTTAATTAGTCAGAGGAAGCTGAAAATAGTCGCACCACTTGGAATTCAAATAAAATGTAAAATTTTACGGTGGCTTTACTCGTATTTATATTGTTAAAAAACAAAAAAAAAACAAAAAAACAACAATAAAATGGAACTAGCTAATTCTGTAGCAGTCGAGGCTGTCAGACATACCCAAAAACATGACCATCACGAATGACATGCCCCACCAGTAGAGTCCACACTATTGGCCTGCCGGCCGGTCTACTTTGCATGCAAATTGTGTGCCATCAGCTGGTCCCGTGAAACAATCACGTACAGACCTAAAGAATTTCTACATTGGACATAAAAATGCCGACATTAAACGTTTTATAGCTAATAATGGGCTGGGATTCCACTTTTCTGTCGTTAATCCCAATTCTGTGGAATTTTTAATTACATACTTGTGCTCGGGATGCAACTCTGTGATTGGCATCCGAAATGGCCTGTCCAACAAGGTAGTCGTTTTCGTTATTCGGCCGTGCGAGTATTGTTGTTAGCTTGATTGTTTTTTGCGTCTCGATTTGGAGTGGAATGATTTAAAAAAAAGTGGCAAAAAATGAGTCAGGTTTGCTTAATATGCGATTAACGCAGGTTTCGTGCACGTGGTATTGATGGAATTATTAATGATATGAAGTCTACACTAAGCATGCAAGGTGTAGACAGAAGACATTTTGGTTTTCATTCAGAATTTTAATCTGCACTAAGTGTCGCAGGTAATTACAACAAATTTGGGGCAGAACTATAAATAGAGTTGGCCTGAAACACTGTTGGCATTGATAATTTAATAACTAGGAAGTTATCATGTTTTTGGAGACCTCGTAGTGCGTTATAGAAAATAACTTACTCTCTCTTTAGTTCCGGTAACCCCTTGTGGAGCATGGTGCGGGAGAAAATCATCCCCTGATTCGAGACAGGTGGACCAATAATTTAAAGGGGATTCAAAACCACTGAAATTATCTCTGCAACCCCCATGACTTTTTTATTCTGATCTGTTGTTAGCAAAAAACAACCATGGGTCGCCGTAAAACCTGGGACCTCCGGATTGGAAGGCCGACGCGTTATTACTTAGTCCACCGACAGAAATAAGTACTTACGGGAGAATGACTTAAAATGCGGACTGTATCACTTGCAAATAAGTAATAAAATTTGTGAAAGGCAATATAACATCTATAACTTGCCAAATTCTTTTTTTAATTCTGATTCTTGGAAATTTACTACTCAGCAGGCCGCCAACACTATAACAGAGTGGAGTGTATCACATAAACACCACGAAGCGCTCTATAAGAAATGGCGAAGCGCTTACTTAGAACTTTCGTTTTAACATTGCATGTTCGCAGAAGTAAGCGCTCCCATGTTATGTCACTTCGAGCGCAAGTTAAGCGCTTCAAAAGAAGGCAGAGAGAAGCGACAAAAGTGTTGTGCTTCGCTCTGCCTTGTTTAAAGGTGCTTAAGTAGCGCTCGGAGTTAAATAACCACCTTCAAAGAAGATGTGTTAGTTTTGCTGTGAGAGGCGTGCGTTTCTTAAAACCATTCTCTTATACTAATCACTATACCCTTATAGGTTTGGGCTGCTTCATTTGTAATCCATAAGCCCAGAGATGTTCTTTGTCGCTGCTATGTTTCTCGACAACTCTAATTTTGGTCCGACAATATGTATGGGATTAAATACTTGTATTATTCATCACCGCAGTAAACATGTGTGAACATTTGTTCAATGGCCAATCACTGAAAAGTGCTACTGCGAACTTCTAAAGTCGAGGCGGGAAAACCCCTTTAAAGGTTTATTTCCAGAGAGAACAGGGGCAGGGGAGGATGAGGGGTATGGATGGTAGGAGTGCAGTGGGGTTAAAGTAAATTTGTTTTTATTTTTCGCCAAAATTACGAGAGATTTTTTAACGTATATTATAAAGGCTATCCGTTAAACAAACCCTTTTACACTCGTGCTTGTGACAAGGCGCGAAAAATGCACTTGCACTTTGGTACGGTTTACTTCTTGTTGGAGCTGCTTAAAATTCCTGAAGGTGTCCAAATCCGAAACTCCATTCCAACTGCCACAACTAGTATATGCTTTTCTCAACTCTCTTCAGAATCAAAACAATAAAACACAAAACTAGTTTTTTGTTGTCGGCTTACAGCTGTACAGCGCTTTGACAGGAAACAACCTCACAAATATTTGCAGTTGCCTAATGAACTAAATCACCGAAAAACCACTTCGAAAACATTTTTAACATCTCATTTCCAAATTGATATTTGTTTTCATTAGGAAAAATGTCCAAAACTAAATTTCTGTTTATTGTCTTGCCAGTTCGTCTACCCCTTGTGGAGAAAGCAAAACCTTTCAAGACCTTGTAATGCCTTCTGTACTATCTTCTCGGTCAAACTACCTTAAAAAAAAGGGCAATAAATTTCAAAGGTCAAAGTGGCAAGCGTTCAAGATTTACAGGTCCCTTAATTTCTCGGGCTCTTGTAGTGCATTTTAAATCCCATTAAAGTGATAAAAGATAAAATGGAATGCCTACAACAAGAGCATCCCAGCGACTTGACACTGATGGCAGTAGAGAATCCATAAAGTGAAATATTTGTCCGGAATACGAAACCTTTTTCTGGCTAGCCGGAGACGTCTTCAGTTCGTCGAGTTTAGTTGATAGAAGGGAAAATTATTACAACTTGCCTGTGCCACTTAAACTGGTTATGGTAATTCCTGTTGTCATGCATCTCGAAAGGATGCAACCGGAGTCCAGTTGAACGTGACTTGTATCTTTCGACACAATTCTTCACCCAAAAAAATCGTAACACTATTGATAGGTTCGGATCGTATAGGTTTTGGATTCCATGCTTGTCTACCGATGATGGGAGATCTTCGGGCTGATACCAGGCACATTTAACAGGTATTAACTGCCTTGAACCAATTAGGAAAAGATTGTTAAAGACCTCAAGTTGATGGCTTAATCACGTAACGCTCTCGACTTATCATGATGCAAGAAGCCCCACCCTTCGGGAGCTCTAATTAACGAAAGTCCAAAATGGGATTCAAATTGGTTTTGGAATCTCAATGAGAACCTTAAAAATAGTCTTGCTGTGCAAACAGAAAGACATTAGTTGGGGCCCACCCTACGAAGTACTTTTCCTTCCACTCGTGTACTATTCGTAGAAACAAATTCGGAGAGCATTTAGCACTTAAAAAAATTACTTACCTAAGCAGTGGCCAAAGAGGTGATAATCAGTAGAAAAAACTTCCTCGGAGGCAAGTGTCTGGACCTGAAGTAGGCACTCAACCATCAGACAAATCTCGAGGAAACCAGTTCATGTTTTGCGTAGAAATTTTCGAGGACAGATCGAACAAAGTTTTTCTATTTTGATTTTGATGTTATTCACCTTCGTAAGTGTGACGTTCGCCAAAGTTAAAATGCTTTTCAACGTCTTCTCAGTTTTTTGTGTGAATTATTCATAAATTAAAATTTAGTTTTCAACCAGGCGCCTGTAGACATTTATTTACGAAAACAAAGCGAAAAATTGCCACCATTTGTGTTTTTGGTTGTATCGCCTCAGAAAATTGGTCAGTTTGAGGTGAATAGCTTCGAAAGCGTGAGAAACTACACTCGAAGTGATAGTCGTAAAATCAATGGACTACTAAGTGGTTTTTTATAAAATGTATAGAAAAAGACTTTTCAAAAAAGACCACTTTAATAACCAATAATTGTGTCAACGAAGACCAAGACAGCGTTTAAGCAATTTCTTTAATAGTGCATGGGAGCTGGAAGGATCTGGATTCAGTTCACGTTCATCTGAGTTCGACCTCAACTGGGCCTTGCCATTCCCAAGTTCGCATAAACGAAGAAGACACGAAATACTGACGACAAACCAAGAGTAAACTCTGCACGCGGTACCCATCCGCAAATCCTTCTGCCGAATTTGCATGCACCAAACCAAAATGATGTCATGGTTGACATGAATAATCCAGGTTTAAAGCAAAGCAAACTATACTGAGAATAAACTGTCGTTTGAGTGAAGTATCATTTATGGGTACGCTTACCAGTTCCATGCAATGCCTATTTCTAGTCTCCTACAGGTTCAAGTAAGGGTTGGAAAAATAGTGTATAAGAAGTGGCAGTTAAGTCACCTAAATTAGAAAGACCTAATACCTACTAGGTTTTCTGTGAAAACAGCGAAGTCAGAAAGCATGTCTAAATCGAAACTAAAGCGCCAATTGAGACAGCGTAACAGAGCTAAAAACTCAAGTTGCGGCTGGATTTTTCTACTATTTTAATTGCAGGTACCAAGTGGATGGACTGCTCAAGGTAGAAGACTTCAATTTAAAGGCAAAAGGTTGTAGGAAGAGAAAAATTTCCTTACAGCCCTCGCAGGACGACGGACGTAGGAACGTAACGCTTAGCTACCAAGCTATTTCTGGTCCTTCCAATATCATGGAATTCAAAGAAGCAGCACAAGTTAAAATTAAAAAAAAGGTCAAGCTGGACACTAAATTCTAGAAAGGTAATGTCAATGACGAGCCGATCCCACTGGAACATGAGAGTCCTACTTTGGTGTTAAATGTGAATTCAGGGTCATTTAAGATCGTAATCTCAATATACGTCCACCATCTTTAGCTGTTCATCGGAAGAATTACTTTTTAACTGACTGAAGAGTAAAGAAGATAAAGACGTTAGAGTGCCTCTACACAATTCTAAACTAACATAAAGTACGTATAGGTTCGCGGAGGACCACGACATGAGATATACCTCTCGAATCTGGCATACATCAGGGGTCTATAGAAGGACCACTTTTATCTATCATCTTCTTCTATATTATTAAAATTAAAATGTATGTCTGCGATTTCTTTCAAGTCAGAAGATTATCCGAAGGTTTCTGAGAGTGCTGTAAGTTTATCTTCATCTATAATACTTTATTTCCTCTTCAATCCTCATATTGCCCAACAACTCATTAGCTCCGTCCACCGGATCTAAATTGTCGCCTGGATGAAATGTGCTGAAGATCTTGAGCTTGTCATGCCTGATGCCAAAACTTAGCTTGTAGTCTACCTTTACCAATGCCTCAAGATACTCATTGTTGATGAGTAGGTGGAAGGACATCCTACTGACTCGGGGATACTCGCATTCTAATGTAATCTGTAATGTAGTTATCATGGTAATGGCGTGGATAATGGTTAAGTTAATGGTTAAGTCAGCCTCTTACCTTGCAGATTGTATAATTGATTACATTAACAATGCGATGTCCTGGAATGATCAACACCGTACGTACTACATCTTACGGAATTTCCTTATTTTCTGATTAGAAAGGAATGCCTTTCCAAGCATGATTCTTTTAGAATTAACATTTCGTTTCAATGTTTGCTTTCGTAATTAGGTAGGGTGTTACTCCTAAGTGGAATATGTGTTGGATTACTACTGTTATCTTCTTAGCAAAATTTCTAAATCATGAAGTGCTGAAAATCGCCAGCTTCACTTAGAACGCTATAGTTATGCTCTTTTGATCTTCAGATTCATCAGAACCTAATGTGTTCTATCCAGGTCGCCCGTTAGGTCTATCCTGCTTCTCCAAAGAATCTTAGGATGCAGTTGATCCCTGGTATATTTCAGTGGCTGTCAGGAAGTATTCTTCTTGCGGTCACTATTGCAGAGCTTTAATAAATCATATGATAAACGAATTCGACCTTGTTCAATTCTTTACCAAATTCTTGAAATGTCATCTCCAGTATCTTCTTCTTATTTTTAAAGAATTAAAATGAAATTAGTTCCTTTACTCTTTTAGCTTTGAACAAATTTTCTCTCTCCGCTCAAATAAGTTTTTGCAGAAAACTAAAGGAACAGACTTTTTAAATATTGCACACGCAACGTGCAAAGCGTTTAAGATATTCGAAATTCGACAAAACGCGCTATACAAAGATTAAGTCACTTTGAAACTAAAAATAATAATTTGAAACGCACTTTTACCTGAGCGATAATTACCTTCAAAAATAATTGACACGCTTATTTACCTATGTCTACATTGCTGAACTACCTTACATTCAAAAATCAAACGTCAATCATTTTTTAAATTATAAAACTGCTTACATGTAGCAAACTGTCATAAAATTTTACGATCCAGCGGCGATTAATTTTTGATTCGATCGTTGATGAGTTCTTGATCGGACTCCAAATTATCTGGCACCAATCAAGCGAGAGGCTAATGATTGCCGTCGTTTTGAAGAGACAGACCATCAAAGAATGCGCATTAATCGATCCCGGAAGGTATTGGGGATAGGGGAAGCAATTTTTTCAGTAGTTTGGGATTGTTTAGAGCAATTTACGGGTCGCCATCTAATCACCTCCTTTAATTCGAGCCAATTATTATTATTTTGTTTTTTGCTTAATAACAACAAGTAAATTATCGCTTTTGTCATTGATTGATGGGAGTTTGATGATATTTTTTTTTTGTTAATAAAAGTTCGGGGAGTATCATAGGAAATGGATTAGGAATGGTACCTTTTACCGGAATTTATTTATATTTTTGATTTATTGACTGATTTTTCACGGTTTTTACTTGTTTTTGAGTCATATTGGATCTTGCTCCTGGTCGTTGTTCGTGCTCGCATTGGCGCCAACACTCACGAACACTGAAAAAATTGCTTTCATCTCCGCAAATTGGGCTGATCAACAGACTAATCACGATGCACTGAATTTCGAAGAGCAAGCACAGTTTGTTCTGGAGCTTCGTTGCTTCACTGGGTGCTTCGGATTCCTTCTCACCTTATTGACTCTTCTTCACGGCCAGAAACAGATCACACTGTTGACATCATACTGAGGCGCCTACTAGCTGATCTTTCCAGTGGTGGTTTCTAGAGTTCACTATGACGTATCGAAAAAAGATGTCGTTCTCATTATTGCTTCGCATGTTGGTGTCGACCGTAGTCAGATTGTCTATAGGAGGATTGACTTCCGACGGGATCTAATTCGATCAGAAAAGTCCATCGTCAGAATTGACCTCTATATCCAAAAGCCGCATATTGTCCAGCGTGAGCAATTGCGGAACCCATCGCGCCGCTTTCTCACTTCTAACTTAACATGTAAAATATTGATTACCCTCCGTACAACACGCCACCGGCCTCTCCTAATTCACACGTTCGTTCAGCGATCAGCGATCATGGACCTTTTCGACGATCTCCTCTATTGGGCAAGCCGGGCGATTTTGGATACCGGACAACCTAGGTATTCTTCATCAAAAACAGACGTTCTGCCACGTTTTAAGTGCTTGAAAGAATAATTCACGTTTGTCAAAGATGTTGAATGATCTCTAGAGACAGCGTCAAACTTCGCACGAATTACGGATCGAAATTGTTCTTTTCCCATTTTATCGAAAAATATCAACCGTGTTTAATTCTCAGTCTACAATTGTGTATGGCGTCGTTTGAAAGATGGCAGTATGGCAGATGATATTGTGAACTTCTCTAAATAACGCCACCTGTCTTCAAACATGAGTACTTATTGATCCATCCTCGTATTGTAGCCTTCCTTGACTGTCCCTTAATATAATCGTACTGATCAGAGGAGAATTTTTTTTTAAATTGGACTACAGCCTGGATCATTCGTGCTTTATATTAAGTAAGGCTCCGATCTTTCAGTCTTATGGGTTCGGATCCGATGTGTAAATCCGAAAGAGATCTGAAAGGGCTGATGGCAGACAAGTACATCATTGGGATTACTCGTTTAAGGCTTGGTCTAGCTCTGGAGCATATCCTAGCAAATATTTTGCTTGGAAAGACATACCTAATTTACTCAATTTTATTTATCACAATTAAAGTGCCAATGAATTTATATAAATAAAACTGAAGTGTCTGTCTGCGTTGTCGAAATAAATGCTGTATTCGATACCCAAACCCCAAATGAATGTTCTTAAAATTTTTGTTTGTCTGTTTATCTGTTTGTCCGGGTTAATCTGCGATCGGCCTTGATGGGTAGAGTATTTGGGCATGATTTAGGCTACTAAAAAAATATTATGGGCCCATGCAGAAATTAAAACCCCGAACAACGCTGGGTAAATCAACTAGTGCTCAACGTCCGCCTTCAATTAATCTCTTTGTGCTCTAGAAAATAAATTTAAAAGAAAGGGTAAAATCCAAAATGCATAATCGCCGCAATGTCGCTATGTTCGCTAGCTTCGTAATAATACACTGAGTTTAGCGTTTTACCATGTAGCTGAACATTGCGTCACTGTGGCGATAATACGTTTGGAATTTCATCCAAAACTAATCTTGCAACGTGCAATTTCGTTGTTTGAGCAAATTTCGTTGTTTGAGCAATTTGTTAAAGAAAACTTTCAAGTAGTCAGTCTTGTTTAGCAAACGCCATGCATCACGCCGATCTTCAAAATAAAAAATCACCTACAACCGAATCGGATATTCGACTTTTTGTATACTTGCTAGATTCGAGATCTTCCGTCCTAACCATAAGTCGACAGATGTTCTTTGCTTGAATGGATTCTACCGTACATTACATCCGTCAGCACAGCAAAGAGTCCAACAAACTCCCCCAAACTCTTCTAGAATCCATTGGAATTTGGAGCAATTATTGATTGGTTTGTAATTGCTGTAGATATAATTACCCAATTAGCACTCATTAATTGCGATCGCTTCCCAGGCGTTGGAAGTTGGGGAAACATTTTTTTCAGCTCATTGAGAGTGCGTAATGTGTAATTACCTCCTTAAGTGGTTCCTAATCCACCCACGTCTTTGGTATGTGATGCTTGAGGAAGAGTAATCATTAAGCGACTGCTTTAGATGTTTCTGACTATTTCAACTATTTTCTTCCTATTAACCTATTTAGATAATGATTGGACGCAATATAAGTCTTTAGATATTGTTACAGAAGATCCACTGTACTGCACCGCCTCCCTGTTGAGTTCCGTCATTCAAATGCACGTCGTATTAGTGTTAGCATACCTAAAGGTTCTATTTTGTCACCCACTCTGTGTATTGTGGTTTGCATCACAGCTAATGATTAGCCCCATATTATTGGACTACAGCCTTCTATTATAGTGCGGGTGAAATTGAATCTATGACAGCTATGTGGACAGAAATAGGGAATAGGAAGGAATAAAAAATAATATGAAGCAGCTAAGTTGAGAAATGGAATATTGAATGGTCCCTCCCAGCCGGCACTGATATGTATTACGCTGATGGCACCTGGAGCGTGCATAGTAAAGAATCTTTAAAAGATCCGATTGAAACTCACTTCCCATGGAAGCAGAGTCGACTCAAAGTAATAGCAATTCTACAAACAGCGTATGGACAAAAACGAGCAGGAAACCCTAGTTCATGCTTATGTCAGGCACCATGCACTAGGCAGCTTCTGTTTTAATGACCTTATGGAGGTCTCAAAGCTTAAAATTGGAGAGATCGTCCACTTCCTAAACCATACCGGTTGGGCCTATCGACAGCTTTACCCAACCACCGGACTCCTCTACCTGCTGCATTTCTTTGACGACATTCATCGCTGCGTCAAGCAGGTGAAGGGTGATATTAGCTCATGTTCCTCTGCTGTTTTGGCCAACTCTGATGTGTTGTCCTCTATTTCCTCTGATGTCAGAGCTCTCTCCGCCCGCTTTGGAGATTTCTCATTGCCGCCTTCTTCTGGCTCGATTGAGCTTGATCTACCTTTGTCCCTGCCACTGACACCCAGTTGTCCCGGCTTCAGGTAGTGAATATGGTCCTGGTCCTGAGCAGCCTGTTGTTTCTGCTCCTGAGTTTGGGCCTAATTTTCCTTCCACACTCCTTTCTCAGGAGGCTCGTAGTGGTACCGGGCCTGCCCTTCGCGAATCCCTGCGTTGTGGTCGAGGACGCGTTGTCGCAACCGTGCGTCCGCGTTACCTTCTGACCCTTTAGTCGGTGATCAGGCTCTTGCCACCCCTACTTCTGCTGTCTCGGGGCTGGACGTTCTTCCTATTCCAGCTCTCTCTCACAATGTCCTTCGGATGCTGTTTTGTTCCCCATGACGGAAGGTCGGGCTGGTGGTGAACCTGATGGTGACATTGTTGAGCTATCTGCCGTTTCTCGTCCGAAATTGATTTTAGTCTCTCGACTTACATCTGGTACCTTTTGTGAGATTATGTTGCGTTTCCTTAGGTCTAAGGGTATTGACATGTCTGAATTGTCCTGTAGAAAAATAAGTGGTACTTCAAAACCCTACATATCTTTCCCGTTGTCTGCTCCTACTCCAGTGGCTGATATTCTTCTTGGTGATAATATCTTTCCCATGGATATCTTTTGTAAGATCTTTGTACCCCATTCTCACCACCGTGTCAGGCCGGTAGTCGCTCAGTCTCCCATTTTAAAAAACGGGATAAGCTCTCTTTCTCTACTATCAGAACGTGAGATGGCTGAGTACTAAAACTAATAGTTTTTATTTCTCATCAGTTAACTGTGATTTTGATTTGACAGCTTTATCTGAGAGGTTACACCAGGGTATTTCGGATGCCGAGCTGTTTAATGACTCTTTTCAGGTTTTCCGTAGGGATAAGCATGCTGTTTCATCTGCACGGGCAGGTGGGGTTCTTATTGCATGTAAAAATTTTCTAATTTCTTTTTAAGTCGTATTTATCCACTAGGTCTTATAGAGTGCGTTTTCGTGGCGTGATCTCTGATGCTTTTGTGGCTCCTTCTGGCGTTCCCCCAGGGTAGTCATCTTGGTCCTATGTTATTCATTTTATCTATTGATGATATTACTTTTTTGCTTCAAAGAAGTAAAATTCTTATTTATGCGGGCGATATCAAGATTTTTCTCCCAATCAAATCTTTTGTGGATTGTGAGATCTTGCAGTCGGACCTACACATATTTTATAGCTGGTGTGGCAATAATAATTGGGGAATGTCAGGTTATGAGATTCTCGAGGTCCCGCAACTACTGTACTTTTCAGTACAAGTTTGATGCTACTTGTATTCAAAGGGTGGTAGGAGTGAAGGACTTGGATGTGTATCTTGATATACAACTTAACTTCATCCCCCACATTAATAATATCGCTTCCAGGGCCAACTCTATGCTGGGATTTATTCTTCGTTGGTCCAGGGAATTTCCTAGCCGTCACGTCTTCTGTATACATCCCTTGTTAGACCACTGCTGGAGTATGCTAGTCCGGTGTGATCTCCGTTTTACAGGTCTCACATTAAACGTATTGAATCAGTTGAACGTAGATTTCTGAGATCGGCCCTTCGTGCTTTGCCCTGGAGAAGAACGATTGGGACTGCTACAACTTGCTACTCTCGAGAAGCGTCGTTAGGTTGCTGATATAATTTTTCTACACCAGCTTCTGCAGGGGAAGATTGACAGTGAGAAACTTTGTTCCAAAATTTTACCTAGAGAACTGTCCTATTCCTTTCGAAACCCTCCTAGCTTACGGATAGCTTTCTCGCGCATTAGGTACGGTATGTTTGAGCCAGTTAACCGCTTATGTAGGTTTGCTAATGATGTTGGTGATGTTTTCAGCACTAATGTGGACAAGGTTACATTAAGGAGGAGCCTCTATAACTTGTAGCCATCCTGTTGCACTCACTCGTTTTTGTAAGGCTTATGTAAGGGGTTTTCTGTTGGTTTGTGTATGTATTGTATTGGTTTGGCTCAAGCGATCTCTATTGCCTGTGCACCCCTGATTGTGTGTTTTGTGCTTTTGAGTACTAATATTTTTTTTGCATGCTGGTGTGGGAGCCTCATTCACCTCAATATTTAGTTATATTCTGTTGGATAGGTTAAATGATTCCTGACTAGCAGTAGGATGCCGAGATCTTAAAAATAATTTTTCTGTCGAATAAAGACACCAACAAATACCATTGATATTGATCTTCATTTATGATTTTTTCAGTAAAAACAAATATATCTGTGTATATTTATAATTTTTGACAATTTTGTGTGAAATGCACAAAAACTTCAAAAAATTATTTACTAAAACTCAATTTGAAAAACTGGCAACAATGCAGTTCTTCTTCTCCTTTAAAGGTCTTTCCTCTAAGGGCATGCAGCTCCAAGTCAAAAAAAGAAACCTGAGGCGACCAGGTAAGAAATATTTTGACACTTTTCACTGAAACTTTGCATTATGTGAATAAATTTCCAATTCGCAATTATAATTCAGAAATGTACGAACAGTTAGAGTGGAATTTACAAGTCTAAAAATCTAAATTTAATTCAACATTTGATAAATCAAAAACATTCGTGACAAGTGACATGCAATTATCAATCAGTAAACAAAACGAGAGTGAAAGAGATCGAGATAGCTGAAATCACACATAAACAGCTGGACAGGTGTATTTTTGTTGTTTCGCATTCATAAAAATCACTTTTAAGAGTAAACTTTTGTCCGTTTAAGAGCAAATTTCGGAATTTAAAAGCATTATTTGAGTAAAATCGTCTTGTAAAGTTTCCCACACTGATCATATTATGTTGGTAAAAACGTGAAAATAGGTATGTAACCCACCCACACGTTGACAGAAATGTGTATGGATTTGAAAGCGATCAAATGCCGCATAGGTGGCCACATGTGTGTTCCTGCCAAAGGCCCGAAACTGGATCCGAGACGTTCTTTCGACGGCACGATTACAATTCGATTTTTTTCTCATAATTCGGTGAAATTATGTGTGAAAGCGAAGAAAAGCCGCTCCAGTCAGGTAATTGCATTGAAAGTCTATCGTTAAAATTGTGACAACAATGGAAACGGCGCACACTCCCGCGGACAAGTCTTTGCTTTGCATCGATCGTCGGTTTCTTGTTATCACAAAACTTCACTCATCCACGACAAAAGTGCGGCGCCTTGCGCGAAATAATCTTAGCTAACGTACGGCAATTTGTTTACGTTTTTGGTTCACCGAACACGACAACAACCGACTAAATAAGGAAACGGACTTACCAAAATTAATTTGACTTTCCAAGTTTGAAGAGACTACTTCTTGCTGATAAACCAAAGCACACCTTAATTCCACCTATCACTGGCACATTTATTTCAATTAAAATATTTCTAACACTTTTGTCAGAATTCACTGCACTTGACACTCTTTTTCCGGGTTTTAGGTCACTTGAGGTGTAGATTTTCACCAATTTCACAGTTACCGAGTACTTGTTGTGTAATTAACGGTTTTCATTCTATTTTCCAAAGACTGTCAATCATTTTTTTTTCGGGGATAAATAAATCCTTGCGACCCCAAAGGAACTAGAAGAAACCGCGAGCAAATCTACCCAGAACCGCACTAAACAACATACCGCTTGGAACTGAATGGGATTTCTGGACTTCTGGTCTGTTTTGGATTGAAACGAAACTAAACGCAAAATAAATCGATTTAACGAAAAAGAGTGAAGATCAAACAAAATTGAAAGAGAGAATTTTGTGTTCAGTCTACAGAGAAACACATTTAACGAAATATTAAGAGAAATTGTTGCAATTTCATTGTACTTTGTGGATCATGTTTCCGAAGGTGATCACAATTGTAGCAAACGTGTCTTCGATTATAAAGTGTAAAATATATCACCGAAAATGTCTGCATTTATTATAGCCAATGCCAATCCTTATCTTGAGTTATGATAATTTATTAAAAGTAACATAAATCCCAATTTAAATCGATTAAATGAAACTTGTAAATTAGTTATCGCAGGTGGAGACTACTTTTAAGTTAGTTAGTAGAGATATCTAGTACACTTTATAATCGATGTAGCGGAGAACTGAACCTTTGGGAATGAGTGCTGCAGCAATAAATCAAAATTTTCATGTTTGAAACTTAAATACCGGAAGACGTCAAGTTTTCATGTGCGCTCCGCCATTATACATATTGCCGGACGTCATTGCGAGGTCATTTATTGACAGTGAGTTCAACAGTTTTGATGTGTTTTGATTTTGCAATTTTGTTTATTTTTCTGAATTAAAGAAATAATTTTGTGGTATGAAAATGATTAATTGTTGTGTTTTGGGGTGTAAAAGTGATTCGCAGAGAAACAACTCCGAAAAGAAAGTAAGTTATCTGGGCACTACCTACCTTTTCTCGAAGCGTTTCTTCGTATTTTCGAACCCTCTTTGCTTCAGTCTGGATAAGACCAGACATCCCAAATTCTCAAAATAAGATGTAGTTAGCAGACTAATGAAACACACTAAGTTTCATTTGTCCAGCTTTTATACTTTAGATTTTATTAATATCTGATCTCAGTCATTAAAACCTCTGTCATCAAAACTTCTAAGATACTTCCTGAAGTCTTAGAAAGCTAAGATTTGGTATCCCGGCTAGGATTAGCACATAAACAACGAGAATATTAAGAAATCTGTAACTTTCATCCTCCAACCCCTCGAAAAGGGAGGTCTATTTCTGTATTTTATAACAATTTCTCATAAGATAATTTCCAAACTTCCAAAAGCTCTAGAAAGCTAAAATTTGGTATACAGACTAGGATCTGCACACAAACAACGAAGATATTAAAAAATCTATAATTTTCACCCTCCAACCCCCCATAAAGGGTGTGCAGCCAAGAAAATTGCACGTGTTCGTAAAACTATTGCTTGCATTAGGGGAATACAACGTGGCAATATATATTTATTCAATCACGGTCTCTCATAGGTTAGGTTACGTTTGTAGGGGGGCGAACGGAAAAGGGAGGAGTAGTAATACAAAAATGTTTATATTGCCACGGACTATATTCCACTTAGATCGCCCTCTGATTACTATGAGTCGATGTCTACTTGTGTTAAAGGACTGGCTGATTTGCTGCTTCCGTCGGATGACCTTATGCTCCTTGGAGATTTTAATATGCCTTGGATCAGTTGGGAGCGCTCCTTGGATAACGATTGCCTACTACCATCTTTTTCGGCTGTCCCACGGTATGTTCCGGCCTTCATGGATTCCATTGCCTCTTGCGGTTTATCACAGGCCTGTGACGTGATCAATGACTCGGGCAGGTTCCTGGATTTGGTGTTCTCATCTGACTGCTCGAGTACTGTCGTGAAGCACTGTATGTCTCCCCTGGTTCCTGAATCTCGTCATCATCCAGCACTGCATATCATTTTTGGTTTTGATCCTGTATTGACGGCATCTTCTGACTCAAGTAATTTTTGTTATAACCTTAGCAAGGCTGATTATTTTAAACTTAATAATTGAATTGCGAATTTTTTGGCACCGCATTTTTGACTACAGACTGTGATACTTGTGATAAGGATTTAACTCATATGACGAGGTTTGCTCCGACTACTCTTGAAACCAAAGACCTTGTGTTTGACGAGGATGCTGTGCTAAAGCATATTTCTGGTTTGGCTGATAGTTTCTCGTGCGGTCCTGATGGTATCCCTGCTTGCTTTGTAAAAAACTGTCGCTTGTCCCTGGTTTCTATACTTTGTCACTTATTTAACTTATTTATTTGTTTGGGTTTTTTTTCCGAAATCTTGGAAAGCATCTGTCATCATTCCCCTACATAAGAAAGGAAGTAAAAAGGACATATCAAACTACCGCCCCATTGCCAATTGATGTTGTATCGGTAAAATGTTTGAGGGGCTGGTGTGCAATGCTCTTAACTTCCACTGCAAACCTTTTCTAGGTTCCTTTCAGCATGGCTTCATGAAGGGTAGATCTACTGCGACTAACTTGCTGGAATTCTCTAATTGTTGTATTTCTGCCATTGAAGCTGGCAAGCAGGTCGACTGCATTTTTATTGATTTTAGCACGGCTTTTGACAGAATTAACCATAGTGTTCTTGTTCGTAGGTTGTCTTTTCTAGGGTTTCCATCAATTTTTGTTAATTGGATTCGTTCCTATCTGTCTGATCGCACGCAACGTGTGCTATTTCGAGGTTCACTTTCGAACGATATTTATGTTACCTCCGGTGTTCCTCAAGAAAGTCATCTAGGACCATTGCTTTTTATCATTTACATCAATGATGTACCCTTAAGTCTCCCTAATTCCAGAATTCTATGTTACGCTGATGACGCCAAAATTTTCCGCGTTATTTTAAGCACGAATGACTGTGCACTATTAAACTCGGACTTAGACGCCTTTCATAATTGGTCTTCTATAAACTAGCTTACCCTAAATATTAGCAAGTGCACTAGTATGTCATTCTCTCGATCAAGGAATCCAGTGCACTTTAACTACACCTTAGACGGTGGCTCTCTGAACAGACTTGACAATACCCAAGATTTAGGTTTAGCCCTAAATACGACCTTTTCATTTGACGACCATATCAACACTATTGTAAACAAAGCTAATTCTGCTCTGGGCTTCGTCAAGCGATGGTCTAAGGAGTTTGATGACCCATATATAACTAAACTCCTTTATTTTACGTTCGTGAGACCTGTTTTGGAGTATGCTAGTCCTGTGTGGTCTCCTTTTTATGCGACTCATATTAATCGTATTGAGGCTGTGCAGCGTAGATTCGTTAGATTTGCCCTTCGCGGCCTTCCTTGGACCTATCCTCTTTGGCTGCCTCCCTATGCTGACCGTTTAAAGCTTATTTCATTGGAGTCCCTTGAAAGCAGACGTGACAACTCCAGAGTTGTTTTTGCCTTTGATTGCTTGCGGGCGCGGTTGATTCCCCGGAACTGCTGGGAGCTCTAGCTTTATCGATTCCTACTCGCCCCTTGAGGAACCAAAGCTTTCTCCATATTCCCCACCACCGCACTAATTATGGTATGCATTAGCCTATTACATCTATGTGTGGTCTTTTTAATAATCATTTTGAACTTATTGATTTTCACTTATCTAGATCTCATCTGAAGAATCAGATGAGATGAGATTTCGTTGATTTGTAGTGGTCAGTATTTGGCGAATTTGTAAATAAATAAATAAAGACATAAATAAATCAATATCAGAGTCCGATGGAAGACTGAAATTCAAAATATTTTAAAAGCAGACTACTCATATAAAACTTAAATGCATTTTTATTTAATTCTTAGATCACATTCCCAGTTAATACATAACAAAAATTAGAATTTATACTACTCAAGAACAACAGTAAATAGGCAAAAGTTTTGCTACTACCCTACGAATAGTGTTTTATATGCTCGACATAATCCCCTGATATTTCTTAAAATAATTCTCTACAATTTCTATAGATAAAATATTTATCTTCTCTGTGATATAATTATTTGGTTTGATTAATTTTTTTGTTTTATAATTTATTTCTGCTATTTAACTCTACACTTAATCAAGTTTTCCCTAAACTTACGGCTAATCTTCGCTACGGAAGAGTTCAACTTCGGCCGATTACTTACGCAATAACACTTTTTTGGATTTTGATTATTTTTCCTTATTTTGGACCAACTTTTGTATTGTAACATATTTGCCGTACAAAATGAGATGAAATTTGGATTTTTCTAAGGCTATTCGATTATTGCTTATTTTCATGCGTTGTCGGAAGAAGTTTTGTTCTTCAAGTGATGCTACATTCGCCAAATTAATATCTTAAATGTTGAGTAAAAGCGCATGAAGGTAAGTAAACTTTTTACGTTTACATTTTACATTTACAAAAGTGCCCGTTTGTAACGGAAATAATAAATCGTATAATTTTGTTTTTGGTTTTTTTTTTTGGAAGACGCAATAGGTGAGAACTAGTAGCATAAACGCATATTTACAGCTCTTACTATTTTGTTTTGTAAATGTATTGGTATATCTATGGCTTAAGCACATTCAACATACTTAACTGAAATAAGTCGTTATAAGATAGTAAGGCAAGCTTGAATGTTACTTTTATGTTTTTTTTAAAGGGAATATCATATATGTACAGCTCCGACAGGGAACAACAGAAAATGTGCAAATTTACGTCTAAGATTATTTTGAAATTAATTATTTTGGCACAATTTCATTTGTTACTCTTCTAAATTGTTGTGTGATAGTTTGACTAACTTAAGTTTGTGTTAAGGACAGAAACCTCTTCTACAAGAGCTATCCGAAAAGATTTCTACTTTTACCTACAAGTAAGATCGACTATTAAAATATGCCCAGCTGTTTTTTACTTACAGGTGACTGGAATAGAGCCTGACTATAGAAGTCGAGTCGATTCCACTCATTTTGAAATTTTAAAAGCATAAGCAGCTGACAACAAAATTAACACAGAAAATTGCTGTTGCATGCTATAAAATACTGGCAGTTACCCGAGTTTTTTCTGAATTTTTTTGTTTTTTTTCGGATTTTGGTTACGTGAATTAAAATTGACTCGACCTTTACAATCAAACTTTTTAGCTTCGCATCTTCTTCTGCTAATTATGTAACCGGAACAATGTTTACAACTTAACTATATTTTTTTATTTATTTTATTAATCAAAGACTGATTCGTGCAATTACTAACTCAAAAGTTATGAAGCTCTTCTAGATCCAGGAACGCACTGCGGGCATGTGATAGGAGAAAAATTTCAACCGTTTCGAGACACCGATTGCAAGTAGACCTACAATTTTGCAAACTCGAATTGCGAGCCTGTCGAAGAAGTCACATTTGTAAATTTATACACTGCATGCGTGTACTATTTACTCCTTTAACGGCCGTCAGCCATCAAGTTCACAAGAGAATCCCACATGTAGACAGGGGGAATAACATGTAACTCATTATTTACGTGCCGTAACTTTGCGCTTGTGTCGTAATGGTATACGCAGATGACAGGTGCGACTACAACCTCTTTGTGGTGGTGGCTGGAAATATACACGGTCATATCTTTGTCAGGAATGCTGGCTAATTGTACTCGGACGAAAAGGATGCTCTATTAAAAAAAATACCCCAATCCCAAGTGGAAAAGCATACGCCGGAGGATGTGTGGCTAAGGGGGAGCGTGGTCGTTAGTATGCGAATTCCGGATACCAGGCGACCCCCGGTTTTAACTTAACCTTACTTTTTTTTTTTTAATACAATGTGGCCAAATCTTAGGGGACAACCCTTTGATGCGTTAGCATGGTTTTGGCCGGAAGGACACTAGGGTAAGGGAAGTGGGGGAAACCTAAATGTCTTGTTTGCTTGAGCTATACAACAGCCCAGAGACGGAGTGGATTAAAAATCCACGGGGATACCTGGTCTCCCGGGAACCCGGGACCCAGGGCATGGTAGTTATGCCGCTCAACGAATTGATCCAACTCCGTCTCATTAGAATTCAAATGATGGAAACAAATGATAGAAATAAAAAATTTAAAATGCCAACTTCAGAGGCCGACTTAAAGTATCAAATCTCAGAAGACCTGCTTATGGATCAGAACACTAATGTAAGTCATGCTGAGATGTATGATCTATCACTTATGTCCGATGAGATTGTTATGGAATCGGTAGACAAACTCGATGAGATCGTTAAGAACTCAGGAAAGTGTTCCGAGGAAGTAATGGCCATTGACAGTCCAAAGAGTAAGAAAAATCAGTGGTGCTAGAAAATTTTCAAGTAGCTTCTGACACAAGGACACGACCTAAAGGCAGCTAGAAAATTAGCGCTGGCACCAAGAGAATACCGGCCAGTAAAAAAGAACAGTGCATAGGGCTCCCCTGGACCAACCCAGTCTAAAAGAAGCTGGACTCCGAAAGATAAGATGTAAGGTAAGCAGAGGAACGTAAGGCACCCGAAGTGCCTATGCTACAAGTAAATAGTAGTAAGAGAGCGAATGGGTTTCCTTCCGGAAAAATTTCCTGAGGTCACGCTTTCGGCCGAGCAGCTCGAGCTCGTGTAAAGGAGATCCTAGAAAAAAAGTAGAAAATAAGTACAGAGGGGAACCCGCGTTCCTCAGCAACAGGTACAAGCCAGGCTAATTCATAACACAGGCCTTAACAATTTTGAAAATTTTTCCCCCGGACAATGAATAGTTGTTTCCGAAGTAATTTCTCCCGCTGAAACCGAATCCTGGCTCAGAATTGCTCTATCACGTCAGGCTTTTGAGATATTCTAACCTAAAAGTGTTTTTTGACATATTTGAGGTTATGTAGCACCGCGTTTTTAAAAAAACTATGTATGGGATCTTATAGTACAAGTCTTCCTTTTTCAAATGCCGTTGAGTTTGCTCAAATATCTTTTTTTTCGCCGAGATATCGCATTTTGAATTTTTCCTGTTTAAGAGTTACTGGGTATACGAAAACTTTATGGTAACTTAAATAAGGTATTCGGATGGGAGGGCGCCATTCTGAAGGCAGTCGAGGAAAATAAGCTTCCTAGTCCTGGTTCGCTACTTCTCGGAAAGCCAGGAATACAAAATGAGGAGATCCTCGATAAAAAAAATTTCTCAGCTTTGAAGCTATTGAAAAGGGGGATAAAGGGTACCTCTGTAATACTCCTGTCGGTAGATGAACTCTCAGCTGAGGCACTTAAGGCAAACTTATTTAAAGTCTACTATATGTTCGGGCAAGTACAACTTAGCCCTAGAAGTTGATTCACAAAAGACAAAGCCCAGACTGCGATGGGATCTAGCTCCAAAGGGATTAAAAACCCGACGAAGCGGGCAACACATCTTGTGCAGAGCACCTGTAGCACGGGCAGCCCCAGTTCCCTCTACTTTGAGAGGTCAAACCCTGGCAATGTGCTGCAAAGTGTGACTACAGCGGCCGGAAAAAGTTCACTAGCCACCAATAAAACAAAAAACCTTGCAAAAGAAGGGAAGACAGGCTGTCCCAAACTCAAGAGGACCAAGGGATCCAAAGGTAAAGGCCCATAAAACCCTGCCAAGGGTAGCCGGTAGAGCCATTTAAAAGTTACACCAGATCAATCCCCATCATGGGAAAACTGCATCTGACGTGCTTAGTAGAAGGTTAATGCTGGAGGGATTTGATGTGGGTCTTATTCAAGAACCGTGTGTTCATTAAAGGATTATAAAAAGACTTTCATCAAAGCAGGGAATTAAAATGATAGCATGCAAAGAGCTCCTCGTGAAGCATTAATGTTCACGTCAACTCTTAACTTTCTTCCAATTACAGATCTTATCACTATAGGGACCTGGTTTCGACTGGTTTAGAGATGTCCACGTTTAGGGGATAGTAAGAGGTAGGTATTGCCTCGGTTTACTTCCCTGGCGATTTGGATCAGCCCCCACCGCCGAACTGCAACAAGCACAATAAAAAATTCATAATTGGATGCGATGTAAACGCCCACTACACTATTTGGGTTATCGATCTGCCGACGGTTTGGTGAATTGGAGCAATGCTTAGCAACCAGAACATTACGGCCAGACTGGAGGATAGATCGGTAACAATAAGGGCTACTGCTGTGGACATTTGTTATTGATGATCTCCTATTTAAGCTAACTGAAACTGGCTACGAGGTCAAGGTTATGCAGATGACGGAGTTGGATCGATGGATGAGCGGGGCACGGTCAGCACTCCATGGATGCAGGTTCGAGCCTCGGTCTGCCTGCGATTATTTAATTTGCAATTACAAAAAAATTTAAAATTGCACTCCGTCTCTGAGTTGTTGTCCTGCTGGCAGTAATGCAAAAACAAAACATTCAATTTACCTCATACCCCTTACCCTGATTCCCTAACGGTTAACGCGTCATAGGGTTGTCCCCTGTCCATTTTAATTATATGTTTCCCGATCGAAAAATTGTAATATACTAGACAGATTTTAAATTGAAAGTCACTCATTCGATTGTATATGGGCCCGTAAACGCTTAGTCCCGGGCCCGAAATTACTTTCGAGGGGGCCCGTATGTGGTACCCCCCGGGCCCGAATTTTGTCTCTACGGGCCTGGTTGCATAAGATCCTCGGATCTGCACCTACTATCTTTCAAGCAGAGATAGACGTCATTGAGTCAAAGCGAATTACGCGGTTCCAATGTTGGACAGTCAAGCGGAACTCTACTGCGGGGCTCCACTGCTCTAGGGTCTTATACCTCTCATTAAATTGTTTCAGCTTGCAATATCATGCGACCGTTTAGGGCAAAAACCCGTCACCTGTCCATTTAGTTTCGCTCGGCAGAGCTCTTAGAGTGTGTGCTTACTGATGATTTTTTTCTGTCTCTTTTATAATAAAATTAATAATAATACTGTTAAATTGTTATTCGTTTGTTCCTATAATTAGCAGCAGTTATCAACGAAGCTATCCCCTATCTTTGCAATTCTGCAGCATTATGAATCGATCTAAGGCACACATTAGTGGGATTACATTTTAAATGAAACTTAAGCAAAACATTCTCCTACGCTACTTATACAATTCGTAACGAGAGTTAATTTGTGTTAGTTTAGTATTATTCGCTTGACTTAAATATAAAATTTCTTAACCTACGATTAGACAATATTACACCTATCAGTAAATTTAGAATATTACAATTGATGTTTCTGTTCTCAATGATCCTTTCAGTACATTACGTGTTAGTCTACAATATTCTTTTCAAATCTTTTTGATATCTCCCTGTTTGCTTACAATTATGATTGCTTTGCGGTTTAACATATTGAAGCGTATGATAATATAGAAATGTAAAAATGCACACAAAAATAATTTAATTCGTTACTATGCTAAGAAAAATTGATTACATTTCACATTTACAGCATTAAAAACCTTTTGTTTATCTGCTTATTTGCCAATAACAATCCGAAGGAATATATTCAGTTAATTTTTGCTTTATAATGTTAGCTTTGCTTTTAATATTAAATTAAAATTAAAATAAAAAAAGGAGCACTTAAGGTAAAAATAAGTATGAAAAACGCACTTGACCCGAATAAATTTACAAAAAACTAAATCAAAACTGTTCAAGACTCGAACAGAATAAGAAATATTACAATTTCTTAAGGGCGTTGACAATTTCTTAAAATCTTTTTCAACAACAGCACCAAGGGTTAGCTTTTCTTTAGCGCAAGCGTCAAGGATTTTTTAAAACACAATTGTGGCAAAAACTAAATTTTGAGTTCCAGGCAAAAAATTGTTCAATACTTTTTATTATCTACAATAATTACCGCCCCTCTTCTTCAACTACAAGAATTTTTCTTGCTTCAACTAAACACATAAAAAAAAACATTCAGGTCTACCGCGAACTCGATCGACTCAAGCAAAAGCAGAATAGAGATAGTTGGTCGCAAAAACGGAACAACTATAGTGCCGAATAAAAGTGGTAGACAAAATTGCAAGCAAAAACGAATTAACTACCCAACTCGTTTTTGCTCGCAACGAAAAGGTGCAAGAATTAGTCTTTTAATTAAAGGTTTGTAAGAATGGTTGAATGAAGTATTAGCTGTTTTACTTTAATCAACAGAATTTAATTAATTTTACTTCAGCTAAGTCGTAAATTCACTTTAACGATCCTATAGATATTTATAAATTCACTGCGGTACCGATATCCGCAGCTGGTCTACAAGGTGAAGAGTCTCTAGTCGATAGAAGGGAAGTAAGGGAAGTCGGCAAATTATGTATATCAGTAACTTTGGGACAAGGATTGGCTCTGAAGATAGAGATAGTCGGGCTTGATTGGGAAACAATATTATGGTTTATGTACTCATTCTGGGTAAATTGGGATTTATACAGTTTTTTTTTTTATAAAGATTGTATTTTTCTGTTCCCCGGATAGGAGTTCACGTAACCAATTGTGGAACGTCCTTGCTCATAATTTATAAAATATATTCTTTAAAGAATTTTTTTACACATTTATAACGGCTATCAATTTCGGGGCCTTCCCTAGCGCGGTCCTTTCTCCCTTCCTTCTTTCCGATCCTGCTAGACTTAGACTGATTTCTCTTCACTCACTTGAAAAGGGGCGCAGGGTTTATAAAATAACTTTTTTTTGTACGACATATTGCAGGGGTCGATCAACTCCTCCGAACTTCTCAATGATGTGGGCATTTCCAACCCGGTCCGGTCCTTGAGACACGTCGACATTTGCCATGTTCCCTTCCACCGAGCACTTTAAGGAATTGCGTAGATGTCAAGCCTCTTCAATTAGTGCGAGCTAGGTAGTTCCAGGCAGCAGCTAAAGTGCCAATTGAGGCTTTTTTTTTAAATAATGTTTAGATAATAACTTAATACTTTGTAGTTTGGCTGTTGTAGCCAGTTTGGGCGAATCTGTTTAAAATAAATAATTTACAATCAATTCGGAACTGGCACGGACTTGGAGAATCCACCTGTCTAATTTAAACAAAGAATTGTGATGGCCCTAACGGGTGTTGACACAATGCGATTTGAATGTCACAGTGAAGAAATTCAAGTAAGAAGTAACTATGACTCTCCTGAGACTCTGGTTAATAAATATATTAGGCAGTTTACCTCCACAAAACCCGCTAGAATAAAAAGGCACAGCGAAATAACCTTGCAATTAGTAAAGCGGTGAGGAATAATCCTGACATTGTCGTGTTTAAAGAACCTTCTTTCCATTTGGACTCTGGAGAGGCCCTTAAACCTGCTGCAGCAACGGTTCCATAAGGAGAGCGCTACTGTCTTACCAATAGTGGTAGGCACCCGACCGAAAGACACTATTGACCGTAAGTTTAATGGCTCTACGTAGTTCCATTGAGATATACCATCCATTCATGGACTATGATCTCTCTCGGGGGATGAGATCTACTGTGCGGCAGTAGAACTCCCCAAATAATAAATAGAACATCTCAAATATGCTGCCTGAATTATAGGCCCTTTTGGCAATTTTATAGAATTATGCAAATTATTTAGGATTAGCTTAGATTTTAGATTTGCTGCACTTGGTCGTCCTTTACACCAGCTACAATAGTTGTGATCCCCCCCCCCCCCACTGTGATGTTATTTCTGCGATCTAGTTTAATAGGTTCATTTATACACCCCGACAAACCTGCAAACATCGTACAGGTTATGTGCAAACATATCCCATAATCAAAAATAACATCTATAGAATTATATCCCTAACCCCTTAAAACAAAAACCATATATGCGTTTCGTGTAAATGATGGTGTGTCAAGCTCCAAGCCCACCTTTGCTGTGCATGGCGAAATTATATTATTATCTTTCTTTTCGGAGAAGATTTTTTATATAAAAGTAGTTAAATTTGTTTAAACGACTTAAGTTTCCGCTACAGTCAAAACGAATTAAGACCTTAACTGGTTTTTGCTTGCAGTTTCTTTCTACACCACTTTTGCTCTAAACTATAATTGTTCCGTTTTTATTCTGAGACTGATGATATATCCCGCTTTTGCGCTGAAGAATAATCTATCCTGCTTTTGCTTGCAAAGTTTTTTTGACTCACACGCTGTTTCTGACGTCGTGTCAAATATCTGATCAAATTCTCGGTTATTCGATAAGGATTGCTTTTCTATGAGACGTTTACAAAAGTACTGATTATATCTCGAATATCCTATAGTTTGGAATGCATCGCTTTATTCCTGATAGTTTCAAAAACATCGAACCAACTAACACCAATTGGTGCAATAGTGATTGTTTCGCAGCCATTAAAAACAAGCAAGCAACCTTCCAGGCATATAAATTGTGCCCTTCAGAGGAATTGAGACGTATCTATAGAGATGTGCGGAATATTTGCAATTCAGTGATTAGTCGGCCAAAGTTCAATTTCGACCAGAGCGTTATATGGAAGGTATTTTCTGCTCAAAAGGGTAGTAAGGGGTTCTAGTAAAAACTGTAAAGAACAATTTCACCTGTTCGTCAACACTACCACTCATTTATAATGGGAATGATTTGCTAATTTGTACCTGCCACCTTCATCGCAGCCACTTCCATCTCCATCACAGTGCACTAGTAGGCAAAAGCCGCTGCACTTTCGCACTCGGGAAGTTTTTAGGGTACTTTCGAAACTCAACGTGCCAAAAGCTGCTGGGCTTGATGGTTTTTTGCCCCTGGTTTTAAAATGCTGCGCCTCTGCTTTGGCTAAACCTCTGCGCAAACTTTTTCACCTGTCATATTCAACAGGAATGTTTCTAAATGCATGGAAACTTGCTCATGTCCAGTCTATACAAAAGGATTGGTATGCGACACCTCTAACTACAGACCAGGTGCACTAACTTCGACCATATCTAAAGTTTTTGGTTCACTCATCAACTCTCAGTTGATGAAATATCTAGAAAATAGCCATCTCATCAACGATTACCGGTAGGGTTTCCGCGCCGGCCGCT
This sequence comes from Leptarthrus brevirostris, assembly GCA_964036015.1. Classification (NCBI taxonomy): domain Eukaryota; kingdom Metazoa; phylum Arthropoda; class Insecta; order Diptera; family Asilidae; genus Leptarthrus; species Leptarthrus brevirostris. Next base: position 7,589,107 of record OZ038374.1, on the reverse strand, counting down.
CAACCGGAGACTTACTAACGGCTCTAACGGACCGTTGGAATCATTGTCTCCATAATTTTGGTGAGTCCCGAATCGTTGCTCTTGATAGTCTGGAATGCTGACCTTTTAGCCAAACTTCAAACATTTGGTCTGCACCCTACCCACGTTAAATGGATCGAGTTTTTGTCAGACCGTGTAGATATGTGTAGTAATTGACGGAGTTACATCTGATTTCTACGAGTTCAGTTCTTTCATCAACCTTATTTCTCCTTTTTATTAATGATCTTTTATCCCTTACTCTCAATCCTATTTATAGTTTCACCGACGACACCACCCTTGATTTCGCGTAGTCATTTGATTCTGTAATGAATACACGTGGAAATGCTACAGAAGTCAATCGAGAGCGCATGTTTAGATCATTAAACGACGACATTTCTATGGTCCGCGCTTGGGGCAGAGCAAATCGTGTTTCGTTTAATGCATCCAAAACTCAATGCTGTTTAATGTCCCTTAAAAAACGCCTAGTTCACCCGCAACCCATTTCAGTCGACGTAGTGAATATAACCAATTCGCCCTCCCTAAACATCTTGGGTATTGAGATATCCAGCAATCTTAGCTGGACTGATCATATATTTGCAATCGCTAAAAGTACGATGAAATGCTTGGGTTATCTACAGAAATGTAAGAAATATTTCAACCCCACCTGACTTAGCGCTGATCTACAAGTCCCACATTAGGCCTAGACTTGAATATAATTCCCAACAATTTTAGTCGACGGAATGAATATATCCAATTCACCCTCTATAAACATCTTGGGTATTGAGATATCCAGCAACGTTGGCGATCAGCGCAACAAAATCATTATAAAAAAATCAGAGGCTTTTTATTCCGATTGTTTAAAACTCACCGTGAAGTTTCCTACAAGATTAATGGTCTGGGCTTGTATGTAAAGCGAAGGTGTTGGTAGTTTATATTTCGTCGATGGCACCATTGATGCCATTAAATACCAAAATATTCTCCAAACACAATTGTTGCCATCAATATTTTCATATATTTGCGTTCAGTTTTTCTCAGAATTTTCTTTGTGTAAATAATATTTCACTTCATAAAAGATAATTACATTAAAGATTGCAGGGGTACGAATACACTTGTGCCTGGGTAGTAATAAATCCACGCTGACCGTGTTACTTTATGCGACCCTTCAATGATAACTCTCTTAATATAATGCCGGTCCCTTTCCCTCTGCCACAATTTTAATGGACGAGAACTTAAGCGGTCGAATGTTTGTAATATTTTCCACAATTTTGCAATGCAAAATAAAAGTCTTGAAGAAAAAACACTAACAGAAAAAATAAATAATTAATTGAACCCCAATAGCATTTTTATTATTTCTGAAAGAGTAAATAACAACAAAAATTAAATAATAATAATAATAATATTGACCTAAGTAATAAAATCAAATTCTCATTGCTTAAATATATTAATAAGAATATTTAACCAAACAGTTAACTATACAAAAACTGAAACTAAGCTTCTACAAAACAAAAAGAAAAACAAACAAAATGTATACAATCGACTAAAATAGTTGCTAAAAACAATATAAACTTTCTATGTTTATCTCTTTTTCTCTTTGTTAATTGTATATCTCTGTTTTGTCTAAAAAATAATATTAAAAACATAAAACTATTTAAAATATTGATTAAATTAGTAAAGACTTCCTATAAGCTACACGATGTGTTGTAAAACGAAATATTTTCTTAAATAAAAAAGACTAAAAACGAAAACACTTGAAAGATTTTTTATCTTTTGCAATAATCTTAGTCAGACTTTCTTTAAATTTTTAGTGATTCAAGCATAAAAACTTAAACTAGGAAAGGGATGATATTGGTTAAAAACTAAACGGAAGGATATCAAGGACAAGTGGAGGGAAATAGAAAACCTTTGGAATTGCTGTTTAATGGAAAAGAATGTCAGTGTGAACAAGGTAGGTTCCCAAAATAAATTAGAAAATTACAGAATTCTCGAATATTTGGTAATCAATTTTACTAAAAAACAAAAATACCAATTGAGTCGTTTTTTCACAAAAAAAACTGTTTAAACAAAATTTTTTTGGCAAAGGCGAACTTAAAACAATTTTGCCAGAGTTTGCTTCTCTTTTTTTTTAATCATAATTTAAAAATATATAAACGAAGTCACTTGTAAATGTGTCAAGAAACTTCTTTCAAGTAAGTCTTATGTTTTATTTTATAAAATTTATGTAAACTTAACGTTAAGTTCAGTAATATTCAGTAACAAGCAACGACTTAAGAAGTAAGGGTAAAACAACAAAGCATTTCATTTTTCTACTCAGTCAATATCCAGACAAAAAACAAAACAGTTCCCAAATTCGAGGGGAAGAGGTCAAAAAGAAGAATTGATCGCTTCGTCAAAAACAAAATCTCTTATCGTTTAGCAGTCTTTTCAAGAAACCGTTTTTTTTACTAATTGTTTTTTCCTTTCATCTAACAACGCTTTTTTCGAATGTCTTCTCTACCAAAGAAACCATTAACTAATAACATAAATTTACTAAAATTTCTCTACTACTGCCCAACCGATACGTTAAAAACGACACGTCCGCCTAACTCCTCGAAGCAAATTGTGAAGTTTTGTTTTTATATGTTAAAAAAGCCTACGAGAAAGCGTAGACGAAAATATTGCACAAGAGTCATTTCTATTCGAGCGAAGAAAAGGGTGATTTCAGTATTGCACACGTTTATAACAAATTAATTAACTCAACCCCTTCCCCTCTGTCTATCGGAACATATAAATGTAAACATCGCCCCCCCCCCCCCCCACAAATCTCACGTACAATATATTTACAAGTACGTTAAAAACATGTTTTTTTTTCTTCTAAAACAAAAGAAAGAAAAAAAGTAGAACAAGTACCAATGCTAAGAAAGTTTAAACAATTACATCGCAACCTTCATCCGAAAACACAAAACAATAAACAGAAAAACACGCAAACAGACAGGCAAAATTATATAGTCCCTCTCTCTCTCTATCTATCTATCTACTAACGATTCACACTCCTATTTGTGAACAATAAACATCCTTTGAAATTGTATTATTACCGAATCCAGGCTGACTTGCGTTTGATTTTGTTTCGTAGATTTCGTGGTATCTTTAGTTTTTTCGCTGGTGACGGTGACGACAGCATGTGACTATAGTAACTTTGTGCGGTAAATATTTGCCGCTGATTGCTGGTGCTGTCATCTTCACTGGCTGAATTTGTGAGGGAATTTGAATTGCTCTCTTTGTACAAGGATATGTGATCGTCATCTAAGGCAGGACGTTTTACAGGAGATGATGCACCCGATGATGACATTGAGGAAACTTTCGAGGCAAACGATAGTAACGCGTCCACACCTTCTATATGCCTTCGTTGCTCTTCTAGTTCTTCTGGTGTAATTTTGGGACTGAAAAAAAAGTAAATAATTCAAAATATAAGTAAGTTTCAATAATAACAGTTAAATCGATTTGAAAAGTCAATTGATTTCGTATCAGAAACACTAACTGTACTTAGTTTGGTTTAAATAGCAGATGTGTCATGACGAATTCTTTGTTCAAAGTTGGCTTCTGGTGAGACCAAAGAAAAAAAAGAGAAAGAAGTTTGTGCGTTAAACAATAATTTACTGATCAAAATATTACAAATGCAATAAAGAATGTAATCGGAAAAGCACTGTATTGCACAAATTCATTAATCGACGGATTAGTAATGCAATTTCGCGTGGTCATGTTCAAGGTGTCCAGAACGATGTAACGAGAGCAGGTTGTTCTGATAAGAAAATACTCTTACTGCTCTTAAATATAAATATATACATATACATAAAATTGTCGCGCATCAACTTAGACGCCTGGGACCACGCACCTTGTTCCAACCGGCCAATTTCCCACTGGTTCGTTTCAGCGAATCTTTAGTAAGGGTTAGGTCGAAAACAGGGCACATATTCACGGCTCTACACATGCGATTTTTGTGCGCATGCATACCATAGTTAGACCAAGAGTGAACGACATATAGTAAAAGTGGTCTCCTACAGCAAAGATTACTTACTACTAGATAACCGGCTCTCTAAATTACCTAGCTAATTTGAAAAAGTAACACTGGCACCACAGTAAAACAAAATATATCCAGCTTTTAAGATCTTAAGAATATATATGCAAATAAAGAGTACAGGTAGTGTGCAGTCATTTACTCCTGTCAAAATTATTTGACAGCATCACTTACTCCTGTCAAAATGCTGTTCTCATTCGGAGAGAATCACAGCCTTCTCTCAAAAAAGTACCGCCAAATGTTGTCGAAGAGAAAAATGTACCAAAAAGTACCACCAATAAAAAGAATTCATGTGAATCACATGACTGAGATAGTTACTTGTGTGCGTAAGAAACTTTGAAACTGTCAATGTATTCTGATCTTTTAATGAGTGAAGTACATTTGACATTTGTAAATGCACATAAGAAAAGTATACTTGTCTCCTACCCACAAACTCTCCCGGAGAACAAATTTTTAGTTCTGACTGCGGGGTTGCCCGATGCGGGAAATATATAAAAGCAACCAAAAAATGTTCACTACTTTGTTCGAAGCCGTTTATCTAGTAATAGTAATCTTTGGGCACGAGAATCTATGTTCGAATTCAAAAGCTGGTGAATAAAGACCTGCAACTCTGCGTCGTACCTCCAAACAGTGCATATTAAGAAATCGGAGGCGATCCTCATAAGGAGAAAGCGTTAGTGGATCATTTCACGGGAGGTCTTTTAGTGCGAACCTAACAAAGTTCCGCTGTACCGACTCAATGCGTCTAGAATGAACAGCATATCAAGGTGACCAAACCTGAGATGCATACTCGAAAATTGGTCTACCCAAAGAAAAAAGATTTATGAATTAAGGTTTGCGGATCAGAAAACTCCCTTCACCACCGCTTGACATAATCCAGAACTGAATTACTCCTAGACACAATATACCTAGTTTATGTGCAGCGTGAAATCGAGCTTTTTGTCTATCTTCACACCAAGGTCAGTAACGGGCTGCACGCGACGGATAGTAGTATCCACAACGGTATAATCAAAAACGAGCTGATTGAAGTTCCTATAGAATTACATAACTTCACATTTACCTAGATTAAGTTGCAGGCCATTTGATCCACACCAAACCTTGAAGGTATTTAAATCATCCGGAATGCAAGAAGAATCGTAACTGTTTCTAATGCAAGAGAAAATCTTCATATCGTCTACATAGATTAAGGACTTTGGAGTGTTTAATCAGGGGGAAAATGTCGTCAATGGCAAGAATAAACAGCAGCGGACCAATATGGCTACCCTAAGGTACACTAGAAGAAGTCCTAACGACTCTAGATAAAGTGTTACGAAAAGATACTCGATATCTTTTAAGTACGAGGGGGGGGGGGGGGTCCAGTCGAGCAGTAAAGGCCGGAAACCCAACATAATCACAGAGTGAGGGAGTTTATCAAATGCCTCGCTGTGTAGCGGTGTAGACGCAGTCGGTCTGGAGACCCTGTTGAAACGCAGAGATTATGTGGGAGGTAAATTCAAGCAGGGTAGTTGTCGTCGATCTACCAGGTGGGAAGCCATGTTGATTGAATATATAACAGACTCGAATAACTTAGGAAAGCTTTACGATTGGCCTATAATTTTTAACCAAGTTTTTGTGAACTTTTTTATAAACAGGAATTTTAAAGGAGCTCTTCCATAGCCTAGGAAATCTACCGGGCTGCAGATACTTGCTGAAGATGAGTTCCAGTGGAGTGAATAATTCAATTCATTCGGCTTCAATTCAAGAACTTGGTTCCATCAACTTGCTACACGTCGAATTCTTCAATCGAGGCAGTCAAGGAACTCTTTCTCTCTAGTTCCCCGTAATGGGGCGGGAGAATTCCGATTCGAGACAACTTACTTAAACAACGACTTAAAGGAACTATTTCCCAATATATTGATTTCACATAGGTGATATTAATTGGGCTTAGATTCTTTTGACTATTGAAGATAAAATTTATAAAAATAAACCGAAGACTCCAACTTAATTAAAGAAAAAACATTCCTTCAGAGATGGCATCAGTATCTGAAGCATTGTGTGGTCGAGTGCTGTAGTCTTTGCTCAAGATTAGAAGACTATCTGGATTGTAATAGGCAATGGAAATAGATGGGTAACAATGATATCGCAAATCCGCATTTCCTAGTGTTCAAGGACTTTACGCAAAGGAAACTAATGTTTAGAATATATCCCATGTGTTGCTTTTGTTGGAAACTTGGCTCTTCAATTGTGTGGAAATATGTTTCGTTTGAATATTACTCTATACTTCTTTAAAGAAATTTCTGTTAGCTACGCTAAAGTACGTGGCCTCCTAACCTTATTCATTCGTAATTCATTTTGATGTTATTTTTGAAACTTTGATGTGATAAAGGATTTTAAATGCGAAACTTTTCAAGTCTACCAGTCCTGCCTTTGCTAACGCGTTTTTCTCGAAAATTTTCTTATTTAATTGTATCCTGATTACGGACGAACAGAATTGAATTGGTTTGAATTGATTCAAAAAAAAATTACTGAATGTTTAAGATAAAATTGTAAAGAGGAGCCAGTATTATGTCTCACCTTTCTTCACTGCTTTCGTACGCTGCATCTGATGAGGCACCATTACTATTATTATCACTTCCGTTCTGCGATCGACTTCCCGAATTAGTACTACTACTTCCTCCACCGCCTGCAGAATATGTGTGGTCTTCACTAGGAGATGAAGTTATAACAGGTGAACTAAACCGTTGTGAATCAATTTAACAAAAAAACTACAAGTAAAATCAAAGCAACAGTCATTACCCGTTAGGAAATGTTTCGCTAAAAACTTTTGGTCCATGTTTAAGTGCTAACATTGCTGTGGCTGCATTAACATCATCAATACTATCAGCTCCGCAATTTCTCGCTAAACGTTCAATATTGTCATAATGCGGAGTTGCACCATTAATACAATTTGGAGGATATAAGTCACTTCCGTTCAAGCTATTACCACCGATTATGTTGCCATTAGCAGAATAAGACACCTTATATAAATCACTGGAATCAGCCTCATGATCAGTTCCTTTGGTTACCATTTCCTTGATCATTTTTGACAATTTCGGAAACAGTCTTGCATCCAAAGTGGACTTTGTTGGAGTACTTGGCGGGCTTTCCATAGGTTGAGGTGTTGATGGACTCTTTTGGGGAGCTATTTTATCAACAACTGATCCGGGAAAGAATGGTGAACGTGTCAGAGCTTGGATTAAATTTGGTCGCTGACTATGTTCCACTCGCCACAAAGATCCTTTTCCCATATTCTAAAATAATTGCTCTGGTTATATAAGCATAATAATTAATCACAACTTCTTACCGGTGCCTTTTCAACTTTGAGAAAACTTTTGTTTAGCGACAAATTATGTCGTACGCTATTTTTCCAGCCAGTAGGAGCTGTTTTGTAGTAAGGAAAGTGTTGTACGATCCAAGCGTAAATTTCTTTCACTGGTAGCGCCTTTTCTGGTGAGTCTTCAATTGCCATAAAAATAAGAGAACTGAAAAGATCAGATAAAATTCATATAAGCAAAGGAGTTGCAATAAGGTCATGTTAAGAATTACCTAAAACTGTACGGGGGTTTGTTGTGGGTATGCACCAATGGATTGTATGGCACATTTGTGGGGTGTTTCTGCTTTGGTGATGCTATTGGTTTCTGTACATTTTGAACTTTTCCACTAGAACAATCAAAATTGTTTTCCTCCTTGATAACAGGCTCATGTCCGTTTGTTGTGTAAGGTACTGAAAGCGGAATTTGTTTTATCGGAGTACTATGCACAAATTCCTTGGTATCGGTGAAATTATTTCTGTAATTAAGACAGTTTTCGTGTTAATAAGGAATTCCGAGTACAAATATAAATAGAGACACTTACATTGCCTGAGTAGGTGAAAATGGTACAGGTGAACTCTCAGAATATTGTTGCCAACCATTTTGGATGGCTTGCTCATTTCCATTAAGTTGTTCCCTGATGTACTTTTTATGAAAATGTTGATGTGCACTTGTGCTTGAGATAGTTGGTGTAGGCGACGATATGGCAGAAGATGTAACAAGAACTGAATTCGATGGTGGACTCCTTCGCGGTGATGAAGGAACTTGAGGTATATGAACGCGAGGAGATGATACAAAATTTGAGCCAGCCTTGTATTCTACGACGGTTGTGGTACCACTCGGTCCAACATGAACCGTTGTTGTAGCACCTACCAAGTGATCTGGAACTGAAGTATTCGATACAAAAGAACCAGTACCCGATGATAAAGCTGTGGCGGAAGGCGAGAGAATGAGGTTTCGATTTTTACTAATGGAATTATTATTGTTCGTGTACTGAATTGGAGTATGTTGCGCTTGATTGAATTGGCTTGTCTGAATATGGTGTCGATGCACAACAAATGAAGCACCATTCTGTCCATTGGAAGAGTATTCGGTACCGTGAACGCTAATCCCTTGATCGGAATTTGAATTTGCTGAAGATGCATTATCTTCGGACACACAGGAATCTTCTAAAAAATCGCTTGTCGGTGACATGGCACCACCGTTTGATTGTCTTGCAGGGCTTACCGCCGCTGATTTATTCGTGCATGCAACAATTCCCTTTATCAGATTTTTATCATGTAACCAGGTAAGAGACGTTAATTCTTCGTCTGTAGCATTGCCATTGTGTGAGGATACTTGATCTCCGTTGTTCACATCCATTGGTTCTGCGGTTACAAGAACATAATTGCCAACATTATTTGATTGGCTTCCCGTTATATATGTTGTTGTTGACTCACTTGATAATTGTTGCCCATTGCCATTCTGCTGAAAAAATACGTATTTTGACGGTGATCCAATTGTCGACGATATAACTGGTTTTGTTATAAATGTTGGTGGACTGCTTCCATGTAACTGTGTATAATTACTTATACTGTTAGTTACCTGATGTGTATTTGTTGTCATCCGATTATGTTGATGTTGCGGATGTTGTTGTATTATCACATGACCAGATTCTATTGGAGGCATTGTAGAAAGCACCATATTTGTGGATTCAAATGTTTTTGTTATAATACTACTTCCACCACCACCACTATCTTGAGATGGTGGTCTTTCTGGGGACATTCTGAAATTAAAAAAATAGGAGAAATGAGTTATTGAATAGAAATTGTAATAAATAAAAGAAAATTACAAGCGGATCACTTGATCCTAGGGCTACATTCAAATCACAATTTTTTTATGATGTGGCCAAAGCCTAGATGCGTTAGGGTAAGGGGAGTGAAGAAACTTCAATGTCTTGTTTTTGCATTGCTACGAGCTAGACAACAGTAGTGGATTTTTTTTCTTAATTCAATTTTTTTTAAAACCCACGGCGAGACCTGGTCTCGAACCCGGGAACCATGGCATGGTGGTCGTGGCGCTCAACCAATTCATCCAATTAAATAATATTCAAAAAAGGAAGACATAACGCCTAATGAGCTTCCAAGACATATTGTATTAAACTAACAGAATACACTCGGTTGTAATTTATTGTATTTTAGTATTTATAGTTCAGTAGCCCGTGTCTACAATGAGGCATGAAGGTACGGCATAGGCGCACACTGCAGAAGTCGATAAAATTAAATCTAAGCTTCTCGTAAATTTGCTACGGAAAAAGTCATTGATAGATTAGGAGAGTATACATTAAAATAGTTTGAGTTAGTCAATCCCATTCCCTTTTACACGGTGTCAGCCTGTAGTCTAAGCCTGTCACCTTCCGCTCCTGCAGACTTTTTATAGCTTTCGCTATTTAGTCTATCATCCACCGTTTACCGCGACTTTCTGTGTCTTCACACTGTTTGTCATTCGATCCTAAAGCTTTGTGGCTTTTCACCAAATATAGCAAGGAGACTATGAAAAACAGCCAGTAAAGCTTAAACTACTCCAGTTGAAGCAGTGCCGGGCAACTGGCACTAGTTTTCAATTTTGGAAGATTATTTGAAACCGATCTCGATATTTTCGACACATACCATATGTTATGTTTAGAACGGAGAAGTGAAGTGCTGAAGCGTCGCGCCAATAAGGCCTATTGTGGTAACACTCATTACTCCTTAAACTAAGCTGCTCCTTGTGAAAAGGTAAAAGAGTTAGTGGAGCGAGCTGATCTCTAACTTATTGAAATCCAACAATGACTTCCAAAAAATTAACAATCTGAGCCTGGCTATGGCCGGGCACTTGCAAAGTATACAGATTGGCATCTCTTCCTTCTACATACACGATCTACAGGCGAAGTCATTTCCTGTACTGATTTTTGCTAAGTTCTACCTTAGTTGGCAGTGCCCGGTGCTCAGACTGGGGATCAGTTTCATCCAGTTTGCTAAACCTAATGAGCTCCTTTGCTCTACTCAGTGATGAAACAATGCAGGTTAAAGTCCCGCACGCCGACTCAGGGCCCACAAGTTTCATGGCAGAGCCCTCTCGACACCAGGGAAACCCCGAAACCCTGATATCAAAATAAAATTGACTCGATTTTTTTACCAGTATATCTAGAGCTGCCTGACATTCCCAGACCAATTGTGATATGGTTAAGAAGGAGTCTATTGCTTTGATGACTGCCTTACTGTTGGAGAAGATAAAAATGTTTTTACTTGAGTAGGCCCTCTTTATGGTTTCTTATACACATGCCAGTATGACATAGACTTTCGCTTGGAAAACAGTGGAAGTTCCCTAGTCGTAATGATGCATTGAATGTATTGGACTCGCCTCTACCTTTGCATGAATTTGCGACCCGTCGGTTTACCAGATGATTCCACCTTGCGGGATTGTGGAGAAATTCCAAGCTTCACTTTTCTCCACCCTCATGTTGGGTGGCTGAGCGTCTGGCTGGCATGGCATCGGAGACCATATACAACCCAGGCACTCTAAGATTTTCCTTATTGTCGAGTGGTCGTTTCTTGAGTTCGAACGAAAGAGTTCGACCCCTCTAACCTGTAGGCAGTACTGATTGTCACACTCTCCATGTGAAAAGGTAGGAGGTTCGGAAGAGTCTCAAGTGCTACAGTCGGTGAAGTACGTCTGGCTTCAGTCATACTTAGGCAGGCCACCCATTGTAAGCTTTTCGTTTTAGCCACGTTGAGCTTAGCTCTATGCCAAAATGTAATCGCCCCAGTGTTTTCACAGTTGTGTAAACTCATTGCATTGTCTTAGACTTGAAACACCAGGTAGCACCGCAAGCCCTACGACGAGTCCAGAAGGATTTCCCCGCTTTCTTCGTTATGTTATCTAGGTGCAGATTCCAGTATAGTTTCGAATCCAGTGTTATCCCTAGATATTTCACATGTTCACTAAGAATCTAGCAAGTTTGATTTGACTAACCCTCCCAAAATCCGCTTTGTAGTGAGAGGAATGAGTACGATCTTAAGATCATTCTCTCGGCACCATTCTTCAGTCGTATCCAGTGATGATTGCCAAGGTTCGATAACACTGTTCCAGACGTCTGCGATTGTCACGATCCACACACACAAACATATTCTTTCCAAGAAGCCTTTTTTCCGTCCGATATTCACTGGCTGTAACATCTAAATCTCTTTGATTTTTCGGTTTGATAAATATTAGAAAATAAACTAAATGCTAAGATGCAACAAGACGTACAAAATCTAAAGGTATCACACTTGAAAGCATCAACGACACGTTCCATTTCGTAAATATTTTAAAGTAAATTATTTGGACGGAAAGCATGTCATGTCACTGTGGAAATTTTGGTGAAAAGTCTCAAATCATCCAACATTTTAACGGAATTCATTTTAGTTTTAATCACTATAACAACTTCTTTCTTTTACATCAGCAGCGCAAGGTGACATGAGTGTTGTGAATTTATATTATGTCTAAAAAATTCGATTACCCATCCTTTAATATAACAATATTTGGCGAAATAAACTGGTGTTAGCAAAATCAAACAAGAACATTTGCATTTTAGTTTTGTAAAGATTTTAAATTTTCTATGTCACTTTGGTACATTACATTTGAGTCATAACTCTTATAAATATAACAATTATAAAAACGGCAGGGTCAAGAATCGAACCTTGTGGAACACCGTAACGAGCTGGACGCACTCCTTTAATAAGTTTTTTTTATCTAAAACTAAAAATTCACAAATGTTTTAAAGATAATTCTCACATCAATTACTCTCCCATGAATCCTTTTATTCAAAAGATCCTCTTTTATCATTTATAAGCGCTTTGTTATAAAAGATAAATTTTGTAATCCTAAACAAGCATTCTATTCATCTTTTATAGTTTAAAAATTAAGCCTTGAAAATTAAAAGAAAATACATTTTAGATAAAAAGATGCACATGTGTATCTACAAAAATCTTCCCTTGAAAGTATCTAATAACAACGAGAACAAAATCAATAAGTTTACACAAAATTCTTTCAAATGGAAATATTGTTTATTTTTCTGTTTTGCTATTTAAAATTCACAGGTACGCCAAATGAAGCACAGGATCCATAATACCACGGTAACAAGCCAAATTCTATGGCAACAAAAGCGTATTCACAAAGAAACTTAAGAAAGATTATCACTCAAGGTCACTAATGTAAAGTTGCCCTTTCAAATATGTACTTGCGCTCATTTCTTCTCAGTTCAGCGAATAAATTTGTTGAAAGAATTTCAAATATATTTTTTTTAAATCAAAACAAAATAGAGCACTTGAACGTTTAATTACATACCAGAACTTGATCAGAATCAAATTGAACTGGAGTCGAAGATACCGTACTCGTGGTTAGTCTACGAAATACTATCAAAACACTTTTCCTGTTGAGGATGATACCACTAGACGGCCCGAAATTCTCAGACTTATAATCGAAGTGGGCCCCCCTCCATATAATTCTTCCTACACAGTACTTGAAGTTGGATGGGTTAGGAGCAGGGTGGTCATGACAACTTCAACAAAACAAAATGTAGGTCGTGGCTATTCTTATTACAACCGTATTGACCTATAACACACAAATTTTGCTACATTCTAAGGTGCGAAAGGTTTTATCAATTTGAGATTGATTTTACCGGATCGGAAACAAAATCTTTTCTTTAAATTTGATTTAACGCGAACCTAACCGAACTTTGTGCCTAAATATTCCGGCAAACAACATGCACAGCTTAGTTTACACGACAAACTGCTCGAATTCCTGGTTGTTTTCTATTCATTCTCTTATCGGAAAGATGCACCAAACTTGCAGACACTTTGTATGGAGAGACACAGAACCTTTGACATTTTTCTCAATATAGTCGAATACTGCCGAAAAAAAAGGTTTTTTTGTGTTAAAGCGATGGAATGAAAGCACCCTACATACCTCTGCTAGTTAAATCCTTTACACTCATAGTGGTAAATATACACGTACCATGCAAAATCCAAGTTGCTATGGTTACTCTAATCAACAACCTGCAGAAGAATCATGCGTGAGGATTGTGTACACAAAATATGTTGAGCTAGAAGAGATGATGAAAGAACTGTGGGTGGTGGATGATACCATCAAAACAATCTCTTCCTACAATGCCGGTACATATCAGTCAAGGTGCACAGAGTCCATGGCAAAAAGCTTTATAAACTTATAAAAGCTTCACTCTTCTAAAATGAGAGTAAAAGTTTTTGTATGTGAGTATTCGAAAATAGGATAATACCCGAGTCTTTACAGTATCTAGGAAACGGGAAGCCAACCAACTCAAGCTAAGCAGCTCTTAGGCAAATCTTTCGATATTTGGTGTATTTCGACAGAAAAGTTCTATTTTTTCTTTATAAAAAAAAAGTAGACAACCGTTAAAAATAAATCGATTTTTCGATATATCGCAGTTGTATGAACGATATAAATTTTATGATTCTATTTTATTGCTATGGCAGCTGTAAAGCCTGCTCATTGGAATGTAGCCGGTATGTTATTTCAGATCCTTAATGTGTGCACGAAGTAGAGTAAGAATGAGATGGGAGGGTATTCGGAAATTGCGACGTTTTTGAAATTGAAAAGGCACAAGAACTTCAATCAGATATTCAGGAGCTTCATTGAAAACAATTTTGTACATAAGACAAAGTGCTTGTATGTTTAAATAAGTATCAAGGCTACAATCCAAAATTCAAATACTAAAGGCGGAAACATGGTCTAATCACGTAAAATTGTGTACAATTTGAACATAATCGATAAAAGTAACATTTATGAGAATTTTGCAATCTTAATCGAGGGCGATATATGTACATATATTCCGACTGTCATATAAAACATGCTATACCCATAAAAATTTAAGAAGATTTAAATAAATGCAAATGTTAATACATCGGAAAACTTTCGTAGTACTCGAAGGCCGGCATAGACTTCCCATACCCAAATTCTCACCTATGCGTTTTACTCGTTTTTTCTTGTTTCCAACAAATACTATTAAAGGCATGGGGACGGTATTTTTTTAGAAATTCTTCATCATAAGTCGAAAACTATGCGGCAGAAAAGGAAATACAAATACATTTTGTAATGTACAAATGAAGCCCTTTCATATGATACTCCACTTGATCTTGTAATCCGACTTTAAAATGTTGACCCCCTTTCGGCCCCCTTTGTAATAAAAATAAAAAAAAAATTTAATTTTTTCATTTGCAATATAGTTGGCTAAAGTGACTTAAGTTAATTTGAGTCTTTGGCGATTAGATATGCCTACCAAAAGTTATCAAGTGACCGGTACATTCACTAGACGACCGCTTTCCGAAAAGACTCGGGCGACCTCAGTGCATGAGCATGACTTTGTTGTGCGCAATCGACTCCTTATTGACGTTCACGTCTGGCAACAGATACATGTATCTCAAGCTACCCTTACACCGCATAGGCCTGCCAGTGATTCGAAATTTATAACACCTCATTGACAAACGCGAATTTGCTTTACACAGGAGCACCTTAATTGGTTGCTCGAACAATGAAGGTTTATTCTCTTTACAAATAAAAGCAATTAATCCATATGGCAACGATAGTTGCCAAAGCATGTACAAAAGAGATGAACATGCGAAGAAGTATGTGCAAGCCTGCATTAAAGAGTTACATTTTTTGACGGTTCGTTAACGATTTGTGAAGGTATTATTCGGGAAAGATCGACTGTTACATAGTCGTGCCATAAGTTCTGTTCCTAAAATATAACAGGTACTGGAATTGTAAGTCAGGCAGTTTTATTATGTCCTGTGATCAACTTAATCTCTCTCTATTCTCAGCAAATCACTTCGTTTCGATATGTCACAGAGTAAATATGGAGTGGGGGAATCGCTGTCGTTGCACTGCACAAATGCAAGAAAACGCCATATTTGATCTTCTGTGACAACTGAAAATTACGCAGAAATTTGTTTACCGTACCATAAAAAAGTACATCGAGGCTACTTGTTCGAATGATCTGCCCAGGAGCGTCCAACCACGTAAAGTAAAGGCCAGGATGAAAGGATGAAGATACCCAAAAGGACCATGTCCAGGATAATCAACGAAGACCTTAAGCTAGGAGCTTTGCGCAGATCTACTGGACAAAAACTCACAAAAAAATTTCGTAAAATCAGAGCTACTCGATCCAAACGCCTCTAAGCGAAGTACGCAAACAACGGGAGAACCGAGCTGCATTTTTGCGAAAAATATAATTATTAATAGTTTTGTATATATTTGTATACTGATTCAAAATAAATCTTTTGTTCTTTTCATTATTTCACAAAATGTTAGGGACAGAATTTATGGCACGACTATGTACATCGTTACCCAACTGGAATTTGGTTTTCTGAAAGCACCACGTTACACTCAAAAAATGCTGGAGAACAATAATGGTATATTGATGCATGATAATTCGGGACCCTCCGTCCCAACAATTCGAGGAGTGGCCAGCACATATTTTTGACCTCAATTCTATCGCGCACCTATCGATCGAAGTCAAAGAAAGGATTCGAGTCAATGATTTTAGAAGAGCTCTTGAGGAAGAATGGGCTGGCATTTACCAAGATTATACCGGTAAGTTCATTAGATCGATGGAAATGCGTATACAGGCTGAGTGCTAACACTATTATTAGTAAATTAATATAAAGAATTTTTAACATAATTATTTGGCTGCTGGAGAATGGACGGACGAGTTGAAGCCTTCTAGGATACAGCGATCCTCATTGGACATCGTCAAGTATTAGTTACACCTCCAAACGGTAATGTATCCTAGAACGTAGCCAAGTTACTAATGCGGGACGAGATAACCGCTTGAAAAAATCCCCCTAACTCCAAGGGAGTCTGCAGTGTTGTCGTCCTCTCTGCAGGACCCAGGGGTAATTGGGTCGCAAATGGCGTTTTCTCAGGCACTTCTGTAGGAGTGGAGGTGGATTGTATGGTAGACCCTAGCAGGTTGGCTATACCCACGCTACCCACAACACAACAGAAACAGGCTGACAGTGCTGTAGCAATCCTGGTGGAAGGTGCTATTGGCAAAACAATAACTAGCACTTCCTCAGGTGCGGCGGTGGCAGAGATGGTAGATTCTAACGAATTGGCTATCTCCACGGTACACGCACCAGTAGAAGACCTGCAGACCTGCCTTCCGAACGGTTAGCTGCTGTTTATCCGGAGGAGGTTACTTGTCCTGGCTCTGGACTAAAGCTTTATGGCCTGGGTTCAGGTTGTAATTAACGCATGAACCAAGAAGGAACACTGGAGACGGTGGGGCAACATGGATTCCCGCAGATAGGCTAGGATTGGAGCCGTGACCCAGCAAACCGACGTTAGTGGCGTCAGTGGGTAAACTGAATACTCGGTTGCCCCCACTAAGGGCGACGGGGGGGGGGATGAAAATGGACCCGATTCTATGTGGTTTGTTTCGGCTAATTCCCAGAGAGGTGTTTTTAGTGAGTAAGAATCTCACACTACCGGAGGGCACGGGCTGTCTGGTGTCACCTCTCCCGCTAAAAAAATAAAAAAAAACAATTATTTTTTTTAACTCGAAACTGTTTTATTTAAGTTATGTCTCATGAAAGCGAAAACTGAGACGAGGCCGGCGATTTTTATGCTCGCAATATATTTTTGAAACGAAAAATGTTAAATCTCAAGTTAGTACTGTAATTTAAAAAAATATCAAAAATATAATAAATCATATGAAACCTGAAAAATATCCGCAGATTCCAAGCAGTTGAAATGTGACATTTTTTTTACAATTAACGAGCAGATGGACGTAAAATGGCTTCAGTTATTTATAGCCTAAACACTGCACATGCAAATACATAAATGCTTGTATTAGCTTTACACAAGACTTAATTCGTTACAATTTTTCTTTTTTTCAATTTTATAAAATTGATTCAAGTACTAAAAATCCGTAACCACTAATAATTTTGTTCCCATTACAATGTTGCACGTACATAAGTGAAAGCAAATCCAATATGCGTATAAACTTGCACATTATGTACGATTTAATGCCGAGGAAGGTTCAACTTATAATGCAACAACAAATATTTGCAAAGTACCATCTGTGAATGGGTAATTCGATACAATATGCGAAATCTATACAATGTAATGAGCAAAGACCAACCATTATAACACATTATAGGGGATCTGGCAAAAAAGTAGGTCAGTAGTTGCAAAGCAAATCAAGTTCATTTGGCAAATCATCATCATCAACACTACCGGGTAAAGCTTTCTGAGACTTTGAAATAAACAAAACTAAAAGTTTGGCGGCGACAACATTTTTATCACTGAATCGGAATATTTTACTTGTGGCTCAGCTGGCTGACTTGGCAAGTATTCTCTCTTTCTGTCTCTCTTCCAGAAATGCAGAGAAGACAGGGTGTAAAATTTCTCTATGTCTTGTGATTAAAAAAAAACAAAAAAAACGTCTACGAACACGGCTGTTACATAGACTAAAGTGTGCTTTTTGTTCATTTTGGATTGTTCGTCTCATTACTAACCTCGTCGAATTCTATCTCCTCTTAAAAGTTCTATTTTTAGTATGATGCCATCTTTTTAGCGGAATATTTCCACACTATGAACTATTTGGTTATTGTTATTGGAAAACATTATTATTTCTATGGAAATGATGCAGAACAGAAAATATTTTTTCATAAAAATTGCAAATCGGTCAGCATCGATTAAAAGGGACTTCGAGTCCCGTAGGATAAATTGCATAATGTCCTTTGCTACGAAATTCATTTCCGTCTTCGAAATTGGAATTTCAAGGACTTTGAACTGAATTTATTTAGCTTAAGGGAATTTACTCATATTGATGGGGAAAAAAATATCACCGAATGCTTATATTTCCGGTTCGACAAACTATTTCCTCGTGTTCCACTCTCGCAAAGCCTGCCTTTATTCGATTAAAATTTAAAATCGTTTAAGACGACTTTAAGTTCTACTATCAAAACACAAATGGGTATATTTTTCCTGATATAACAACAAAACCAACAACAAACCAACAGAAAATCTCTCCACACAATTATTACGATTTAAAGAGCTGATGGAAGTTGGTTAACCTAAAAAAATGTTTACAATTTCTCCAGACAACTGATATCAGCATAATTTGCATAATTGGCAATCAAATTAGACTTCACCGGAGTGAGATCAATATTTCTCCGTTCAAATGAAATGATTAACAACAAAAATCTGGCAAGCAAGAGAAGAACGTATTTGGATGAGTAAAACTTTGAAAATGCTCTGATACCACGTGCCAAGTCACAAATAGGCTAACATTATGGAGAATCTCCACTGTCTGATTATGTAACCAAGCGGTAGTTATGAGTAAAAATTGTGTTAATCTTGAAAGGAATCAACTTGATAAGATTGAGTCGCTACGCCATATAGACTTATACTATTTAGCCCACATAAAGTGGCGTCTTGTCAATTTTAAACGATGTGTTCCTCCCTCTTAAGAATTTTATCGGAATTTGTAAAAAAAAAATAAAAATCACGTGACTGAAGGGGAAATTACACGAAATTTAATAATATTGCAACAAAAATGGCACTCATTCCATCAAGCTTACAGGCGCGGTGCGGAAGTTTCAACTATTTGTGAAAATATGCTGCTTGGCCTATTTTTACTATTAAGAAAATGGAACTGAAACGAATTTAGGTGGCTAAGTTGATTATACTACATTAAGTGGGGGAAATAGTTTACAATATATGTTTGTTTGATGATTGTTTGCTTTTACGAGTCTAAAGACCTTGGTTACATTGGCATGGCCGGACTAGTCCCATGAGATAAAAAGGCATGTATAAACGTCAACGAGGTGAAGTATGTTGACCGATGATGAATTGATTATCAATTTCGATTAGTCGATTTAAGTTTTATCAAAATTTCACGATTTATATCAGTAACGCAATTTCTATGAATTGATAAAAATATCGATTTATGTATATTGATTGAAGCGTGACTTCCGCTTGAAAATAATAAAAAAATTTTTGAAATAAATGTTCAATGCTGAGCAAACTTTTTTCGTACACAAACAAATTGTAGAGTTTCGATTTGTCTAAGCAACTAAATCACTTTTATTTTAAGTATGCATGTCCGTGTTTATGGCTTTCTACAACAAGAGGAAGAGATAGGTTCGAAAATTCGAAGATAATATATTTGAGTTTTTGGCTTTTGATAGTGAGTGATAATTTAAAACTATTAGGTTTGTTCCCTTACTTGAAGAAATTACAACGCATTTGCAGGAAAAAGCAGGCAAATGCATAAAAGTGTTCCCTTACTTAATTTGAATATAACTTTTACTGACGTCACAACTTCTCCACTTGCAGGAAAATTCGGGATTTTGTAGTAAGTAGCATTGAATTGCCTTCGATTTCCTTACTTTAAAAATCATAAAAAGATATTATCTGAAGTAAATTTAAATTAAATTTTATAATGGCAACTGTCCTTGTTTTGCAGGAATTTACAGAAATTCCGTTCCACAAATTTTATAAAATAATCCCTACAACTGCAGAAGTAAGGGGAAAACCCTATATTTTATTTTGCATTTTTGAAAAAAGAAAAATTTACAGTAAAAGATCCAACGCACACTTGTCCTCCAATTTCTTGTCTCAAACTGACCAAATGTCCGAAGTTCTTAGCAGAGAAATTCGCAGAGCAGGGCTTATAATCAATTCTGCTAAAACCAAACTAATGAGCTTGGACTCCAGGAGACAACATTAAATTTATCTGTAAGAGCAGCACATAGAGCAAGTGGATAAATTTTGCTATCTCGGAAGCATAGTTACAGCAGACGGCGGAGCTGAAACTGATGTACATGCTCGCATCAAAAAGGCTGGAGTTGCATTTGACGGGCTGAGAGTAAAAGTGACCTATTTATAAGGTTCGAGCAAAAGTGGCTTAGAAAATGTTCCGCGCAAAAACGAATCGCGAAAATTTCCGGGCACAAACGATTTAACTACAAAAAGTAATGCAAAGTTATTGCAGTAAGTGCCTAACACAAAAGTAATAATTCGCCGGCTGCCAAATGAACAATTTCTTCCTTCCAGCGTTCACTCTTAAAGGTAATAGATTGGAGCGGAATATCGTAGAATGGATATACTGATCTGGAATTGATCACTCGATCCATAAATCAATACACAATGCAACAAATTCCTTCCATCTCTGGAATGAAATATGCCGTTGAGGGAAACTTTTTTCCAACAGTATAATACCTGTCCTCGCTCTTTGAATTGATTCAACGACAATAACTATTGATCGTGGCCAGCATGTAGTCCAGATCTCAACATAATTGATATTGTTTGGAAAGTGCTAGAAAAAAGAGTTTCGAACGGAACGCCAACGAAAATGTTGAAGAAATGAAGCATCTTGAGGAGTGGCGAAATCTACCAAATGATTGAAAACCGATTCGAATGTATGCCTAGCAAAATTGTTCTCTGTATTCAAGCCAAAGGGAATTATTTTAAATGAATCAATGAATACTTTGAAGAACAAAGTATTCTGGGTCCCATACTTTTACGCAGGTGTTAAAATTGGAAATTTACCGTTTTGAATTTTGTTATCAATTTAGAGCTAAATAAAGTTGTTTTTTGTTTCTCTTCTATCTTGTTGGTTTCAAAAAATCTTTTTTTTTGCATTTTTCTAAACTAGAACGTGTCAGGAACAAACCCTTGTAAATAATATAAGGAATTCTTATTATTTCGGGATGTCAACAACTGTCAAACACAGCTCCGCGTGCCGTTTTTGTAACGCTGCGTCGCGGCAGTCCGGAAACTTGTTTTACGAGGGAATACCAAGGACTTCCAACACTGTAAAAAGGGCTCCGACTGAACAACGAGAACAGAAATTAGCACAACGGGAGTTTCTTCTCCAACAAGAAGATGAACTCTATGGTCCTGACATTGCAGATTGATTATAAGTAACTTTTCGTCCAAGGTTTATGCATGAACATCTTTAAATGAGATTTCCCAAAAGTTGAACATGATATCTCGAAAAATAATTGATCGATTAATTCAAATCTTTTATCAAAATCTTTGAAAAACATATCGCTACTGTCTGACGAAGGCTATTTCAAAATTTTTCATTTTAACACTTTTTACAGCTGTTTTTGACCCTAAAAACATGAAAAAAAAACATTTTTTTTTTGTAAATGTTGACTATTTTACGAAATTTTTGAATTTTGAAAATTCCGTACGTCAAACGATAGCCAAGGGGATAATAAAACTAAATCTTTTTCGATTTTTTGTTTTAGACGACTATCATGAGCTGAATCGTGTCAACCATTTTGATATGAACTTTTCGTAAGGGTTACTCAACCAAGGTCTATCCAGAAACAATAAAAATTTCAAAAAATTGATTTTCAAAGTATAAGAATAAACGAGTTAAACCCGAAAAACCGCATATCAGTCGCATTATTGGTGTTACTACGACTCATCGTAAGGTAGAAGCAAAGAACTAATAACTAAGGAATGGCTACAACATGATTTTCCATGAAGCATCTCACAAACACCGACTAAACTACACTTCTACAAAGAAAATGATCAATGTAGGCGACAAATTTGTAAAAAAAGTTAGGCGTTTCATGTGATTGTTCAGGTAACACAAAATTTTAATTTAAAATTAATTAAATTCTTTGGGAATCTATAATATATGCACTTTTCAAATCATATTAAATTTAGTTGTTTATTTAATTCTTCTCCAAAAAATTTTCATACTTTTATATTGACTCGCTATTTAGGATTTCTCTTCAACTAACTACTACACTGGATGGGGTTATCAAAACAGAAATGCAAACAAAAATCTTTTATCGTAATTATTTAATTAAAATAACTTAAATTTGCCTTTAATGTGATTGCTTTTAAATATACGAGTGATTAGAAATATTTTTGTTTGTGAAAAGAAATCCCTGGAACTCGCCGGTCAAAATATGCCTTCTTCGCGATGAGGTTAAATTTCTCCTTCGTATTTCCCCTTCGAAGTGCTTCACTCACGCACACGTTATAGCCGTTCCTTAGTTATTAGTTCTTTGGGTAGAAGACCTCTTTAATTCAAGAGTATCAAATTTAATTAGTATCATGCGGATATTTACCTAGACGTTTATGGATATATATTTTTTTAATTTTTTTTACATTGTGGCCAAAGCCTAGGGACAACCCCTTGATGCGTTAGCATGGCTTTGGCCGTAACGAATTAGGTAGTGAGGGAAATTGAATGTCTTGTCTTTTTTAACATTGTTGCGAGCTAGACAACAGCCTAGAGACGAAGTGGATTATTTAATTCTATTTTCAAAAACCCACGGGGAGACCGAGTCTCGAAACCGGGAACCATGGATCAAGCAATTGATTCAACTCAGTCTCTTTAAAAGATTAAAAACTCTTGAAAGCCGGAGTTTACTACAAATCTGCCTTTGATCCCATGTTTTTACTCAGTTCTCAGTAGTTTAAAAATGTTGATGTTCTTTACAGGTATTGAAACAGACTTATTGTTCTGAGCCAGCTCCGATATTTCTTCTACTAAATTAGGTTAGAGGTGACTCAAGAATTTTAGGGAGAAAATAATGTTATTTTATTGGTGATCTCATAGTGCCAGCGATTATCACAATGAAGTGCTTTTGGAAATAATTTTAAATATAATTTCTAAGTTTTGTATGTTTGCCAAATTTTCAAAATCTTTGTGACCGGAAACTTTTGTCATACACAAGTAATTCGCGCAATTGCCACGTATTTATGTTATTTTTCAACGAATTTAATGCATTAATACCAGCAGACAGAATATTTCCAAATAAATTAATAAAACGTGAATTTCAAGATTTCTTTGTTTACATAAAATCCCAATTTTAGAAACTCGTTTACTCCTCCCGTTGTAACATCTAGAAATAAAATATCCAAAAATTGAGATAAAATCTAATCTAAGACATTGCCTCTGAAGCAAGATAAAAACAAAAATACAAAACTTATAATACCACCTTCCCCGAATTGTCATAATAAAAAACTTTGATTTAAAAGTAGTGTTTCAATACGAAACTACATATTTAAATAGACTTGAAAATGATATGTTAAATCAGTCATTAAGTTGTGCTAATTAATGAACCGAAAATAATATATTTGTCCTTTCGTTGATGAACTAAAAAAATATTATAGCGACAACCTTTCTGACTATAAATCTCAACATTAACTTAAATCTTTGAAAATTCAGTGAAATAGAAATGAGAAATATTATTCTCTCACAAATGATTTCTCTACTCATATGTCGCCGTTATCTATAAATAAACAAGTAGGAAAAAATATATATTTAAATCGAAAAGTTATTTTCGGATCGTTCTTTACATTCACAACTCACGACTCAAAAAATTTTCTACAATTGTTCTTCGTTCAATTCTTGCTTCTCTTCTCTAACATTTTTATTTCTTTTCATTTTAGAGACTACTGCTTGAGGCTATTCAAGCGGTGCATAGCTTTGTTCGAAAATTTATCTGTCAAGTTAGAAAATGCAAGAATGAATGGAGGAGAAGCGAAATTTTACATTTACTTTGAGGAATTTTTGGTTGACAAAACTGGTACAGAGGTTTAATTATGTGCGACACTGTAATACGAGTTGTTGGCTCTTGTTTAGAGGCAAAATTTTGTGCTTGTTTTTATAAAAGATATACATTGTATGTCGATTTTATTGTTCTATTTTGTTTTACTTTTTATTAAGAGATGTTTCTAATTGTTACTGTCAAATTTCGTTCCCCTCGACTACCTAAGATACAATCTGCTCCAGCATGTAAGAGTATCTTGACCAATCTAGTCGAATGAAAAACAGCAATCGCAATAGGAGCCATTATTGTACTAACAATTTATATTAACTAGCTATTCTATTCAAGATACTTCTATTTTAGATACACTAAAAATTGCTTGGGGATGTCAGAGACAGTAATTGACTCCACATATCTGTATCCATAAGTCGAGAGTATTATTTTAGTACGAAAGGCTAAGTAAATAAATAAAAAATTACAAATCGAGGAAGCTGTAGAAGATGAAATAGATTCTATGAAATACTATTTCATTCTATGCGTATTGAAAATAGTTTTCCAAAGTATTAGACCTGGCAAGCACAATTACATCAACACATTAGCAAAGAAGGCAGAAGAAACGGCCGACCAGGGTGGCAGTGAAGATCTATACAAGTTTGCAAAGAAACTGGCAGGAAACACATTGAACATCCTGCTGACGGATTCGTAATCGTTACGAAGGAGCATAAATTGCGAAGGTGGTGAGAATATTTTGTTGAAGTTCCAATTAACATCTTTGGAGCGTATAATATCACCTAATCTTCATTTGACGAGTATGGTCAACTTTAACATAAGACGTGCGATAAGCCGCAGAGATTGATGAAGCACCAGTGGAATTACTTGGGGGCCGTTCAAGTAATACGTATCGCAGTTAGTAGGGCCTTGGGAAACGTTACGGTGCGTTATAAGGGGAGAGGGGTCAAGCAACGCGTTACGTAACATTAAGTTTTTGTTAAAATTAAAAGTCCTAATTCTTAACTCGTGGCTTAGGGCTCAGTTTATATGGTATATCTATGTACACTACACATATTTTTTTTACATCCGAAAAGAGTCCCGTCACTGAGTATACAGAAGTATATACATATATGACAAATCACCACAATAAGCCGTGTACCACGAGTCCATAGTTTGGTCTCTAAGAGGACTCCGACCGTTGCGGTCAAGCAAACCACCTAAACTGCAAGTCGTGAACTTACGAATTTCACGCACACACATTAGGGCCAAAGTGGGTTGAAAATTTGTTTAATTTACATTGCTTCTTATTCCGGTATTTTGCGCAACATAATTGACATTTTTAGGCAAAAATAATCATCTGAGTGTTACGTAACGTTTGGGGGGAAGGGGGGGGGGGGTCACAAATCCCAATTCCCTTAAGGGGATCCCAATTGATATTCTCCTTTCCGTAATTCAGGTATGTTGGGAAACTGAGACCAATCCCACTGAATTGATGATTCCCAAAAAAAACGACCCGATAATTTGCAAATTGCTGAATAAAGGTGTCCTTTACATCAAATGTTCGTGTATTTCGAGAAGGCGATTGGCAGTGTTAATCGCGAGTACATATGGGCAACTTTATGTAGGAGACGTGTCCTATGAGAAATTATCACCATCATAAAGAAATCCTCTTCAAGAGCCCAATGTCACGTTCTTTATAAAAAAAGACAGTTGGACCCGTACCAAGTGCTAAACATAGTAAGACAATGCTGCCTATTGTCACCTACGCTTTTATTAATCGCCATTATTGACTTGTGTAGGTGCTGTTATCCATCGCGAGAGACTAGATGAAAATTATTTAACCACCTCACACATGGTTCAAATAAGCGGTGTTTTTTACGACATGGACAAAACCTAAGAGACAACCCTTTGATGCGTTAGCATGGCTTTTACCATTGCAAGAAATTAGGGTAAGGGGAGTGAGGAAACTTGAATGTCTTTTTATTGCCTTGCCACGAGCCCAGAGACGGAGTGGAGTTTTGAATTCATTTTTAAAAACGCATTGGGAGATCTGGTCTCGAACCCGTTATCCATGAAATGGTGATCGTGCCGCTCAACCAATTGATCCAACTCCGTCTCCTGTTGGTTAATCTCAACACTTTTCCTCAATAGAAGTGTCAAAAAGCCGCGTGTCGTCTCCCGCAACAAGAAAAATCTTGACGTCATTATGACATATATGCGCGGCGCTGTCAAATATTCTGACATGATTCTATTGTAATAGGTCTGTTCACGTGCTTATTTTTGGGTAAATGCATTATGATATTTTTACCCAAACGTGTTCATGTACTCATGAAATGGGGGAAAATTTGCTGACGTAACATTTCCCCTACTTAAAAATGTTACTCCAAATTAACCCGAAGAAAAAAGTTGATCACTTTTGTTAAGTATTGTTATAAAACCACTAATTGTCACTTTGACAGTTATTGCTTTAGTTTTTGTCCAAGACTACTCAAACTTGTTCGCGTACTCTTGGTATTTGGTAATTTCTCCTATTTAACATTTTTACTCAGAATATTTCAGATCAAAAAGTACGTGAACAGACCTAATAGCAAGCAGTGTGTCTTTTTTTATTGTACTTCCTTTTCGAATTTATTAAATGCATTTTTTCACAATCAAAACATTACTCTTGTACGTTATATCTTTTATGTCAAAAACAGCTCTCTCACAGTGCAGGAAAAACACATGATTGCACACGAAGCTAACCCGAATGTGAACGAACCGCTCATCTGAACTATGTATGTCTTACGCACTGTGCCAACGATTTATGTCTTCTATGCAAAATAAGAGTCATATAGCACAAATGTTCGAAATCCCGAATACATAATCTCCAAACTCACAAAACTCCGGATCTTTAAATCGAACGTAAAATATGTTCCGTTATACGGGTGTTCAACACGTAAAATAACCTATCAAATAACACATAAGCTAAAAACCTTTGTCAACCGATGTCCCACTGGTCTAAGACCTACATAAACTTACAAGTTAGGACAGCACAGACATCGATGTTCGAAGACGAAAGTGGCATTGGATAAGACAAAAATACTGAGAAAAAAAACCAAACAACATTGCTCAATAGGATCTAGATTGAAACTCGCAGTGTATCCAAGGAATACGACGAATTGGACGATCCCGCAAACATGTGGAGAAGATTCCTATGGAAGGTAGGTATCCAGATCTTAAAATTTTGGCTGAAGAATCGGTGTAGTAGATGCCCTATGCTCCATAAATAGTTCAAGAAACCATAAAAAGAGATACGAAGGTACAAGAGGCTACCATAATTCGGTTTTACTCCCAGACTATAAGCTGTTATTATTCAAGGGGAATGTATGTACATAGGCCTTCGCTCAACTCTTTAGTTCATATTCTTTCCTGTTCGCCAAAGCTGTGCTATAGCGCCAGAAGGCAACCACCGAGCTTTGGCAGCACCGTAAAAACCAATTACTAACAAAACAATTACCTAAACTGTAACTCCACATAAAACAAAATGTAATGCAAATACAGAAAAAAGTGTCACTTAATATATAGTAAATATTTGAAAAAAAACCATCAGAAGATATGTTTGTTTGTTCTACAGGTACAACCCCCCCCCCCTCATGAGAATTAATTTTTTGTTCTTAATGAATGTTCGGTTTCGTACGTATGTATACATTTTTCATCAACAACTTCTTGCCACAGAGACGCTTTTCCGTACTCCAAACGTTTTCACTCTACAAAGCACGCAATTTGAAAATCCGTATAGCAAAACGAACTGTTGTCTTAATAATAAGTTTCGATGGAAAAAGCTAATCCCCCCCCCCCCCCTTCCCTCTCAAATGGTAAAATCCTGATCCTCCACTGATGTTGGATATCTAGATACTATATATCGATCGTTGCATGGTATAATACTTCTCATTCTGCCAAAACATAGGGGATACCCTATGATACTAAAGCACAGCTTTGACAGGAAAGTAATTAAGGTTAAGGGAAATGGTAAACTGTTCCACATTCAGGTCAGTATTATCCCCCTTTTGAACAGATTAATTACACTGACCTTTTATTTATTTTTATTTTATTTTATTTTTATACGATGTGGCCAAATCCTAGGGGACGACCCTTTGATGCGTTAGCACGGTTTTGGCCGGAAGGGAATTAGGGTAAGGGGAGTGAGGAAGCTTGAGTCTTGTTTTTGCATTGCTGCAAGCTAGACAACAGCCCAGAGACAGAGCGGATTTTTTTAATTTCTTAATAAAAGCTCACGGGGAGATCTGGGCTCGAACTCGGGACCCATGGCGTGGTGGTCGTGCGGCTCAACGCATTGATCCAATTCTTTGCAGGCGGATGTAGAGGGCTCGCCAGGACAATAAAAGTGACTGGATGGAAGAAATGCTATAATGTCATATTATATTAATAAAAGCAATGCAAATTTTTTTTAGTTTACTACTAAAAATAGTGAGAATGAAGAAAGGTTGTGTCAAAATTCCGAGGTTTATTAATAGATTTTAATCCAGCTCTAAAATGGCGCCAACATAGCAAGGCTTTTGTTATTAATAAACACTAAGGTCTATAATAATAAAAATTTTGAAAAAAAATAAGAAAAAGTATTTTTGATCGACCTTGATGATATCATATTATCAGTAGGTAGCTACGGAAACCCATGGTCTTGAGAATACAAGGTCTGCGAAAGAATGCCGAATACGCGCCATATTGCTCGAAATAACTGGCCAATTCGCGACAATTTGTTCACAATATTTTGACAAATGAGGAGTGAATTGTAAATTTTGACTAAATAACGTCACACCATTTTACATTTCTTCAGACACAGACCTTGGATCCTGCAGACCGTGCGGAAATCTGATAGTTTACGTTCGTGTAAGCGTTCGCTGATTTTTTATTTCTCACATTTTCACTTTTATTTTTAAAGCTGTTTAGATTCAAAACATTGTTTAATAATCTGCTTTGTTTCTGAGTATACTTATTTTTTTTTACTTTATTTTAATAAATTTATTCGCACAATAAGAAGATTTATAGATTTCGAGCATCGTAAACCAATTGTCTATATTTATAGACATCACGCACAATCTTAATTGTAATACACCGCTGTTTCCCATTTAACGGCCATGTTTGACACGTCCTTCAATTAAACCCGTTTAAAAAATTATAAATATTGCAGTAAATTATATCATAATCCAATTAATATTAAAAAATTTGTTCGTAATACATCCGGATACGACAATTTCAAGTTCTACGATTACCTATCTCGAAAAATTTCTTTTACAAAAATCTATAAATTTGTCAAAGAGCATTTTTTAAAAAAAAATGTGGGTGGATCGACCGACATTATGACTACTGTCGATGCACTCATTCTGTGTAGAGGCAAACCATCTTCTACACGTGACAATATCTTTGATGACGAAAACCAACAATGAGAACCAAATGATTCGTCGACTAATTCGAGTAGGTAGAAATCTGAGAGTGTGAAATAAACGTTGCATTACATCATCAAAAAATGCATATTTGTACAAAAAAGTTCGATAGCCTCCACTCTCATACAATAATAAATTAGAACTTGGCAACAATATTTAAAAAAAAAACAAAATTTCGAAATAAAATCGTTTTGTTGTTAGAATTCAACGTTTCACAAATTATCATTAAAGTTTGCTTATTGTGAAGGAAAGTGTCACAAAAATAAACTTAAGATACACTTACATACGCATGATGGTGATAAAAAGTCTGCCGTATCACAAATGTTTGTTGGTTGCTTCAATATTTTTTTTTTGTACTATTGATGTGTAGTTGTTGTTGTTTTTGTTGCAGTAAGCAGTAGTGTTTTATTAGCTGCATTTAACAACAAAATGAACAAGAAGATACAAAGATTTGAGAGAGAGAAGAAGGTGGATTTCGACTTAGATAATCATAGACGGCACATTGTCCTAAATTGTTTGAATTGTTTAATTAGGTAACATAAAATAGTTGTTACTGCACTAGAATACGATTTCAAACAATGCACTTATTTCACTTTAAAAATTATCTCGAAACACGAGGCTGTTTTGTGTGCATTTAACCCACTGTTCAATATATTCAGCCGGATTATACGTGTACTTTAGAAATGCTAGAACGTACTGAGAATTTTCTCTGTTTTCTTATATGTTTGCTATCTAACTCGGCTTATCACTGAAATTAACCCACTTATCGTGATGACACTCACTTAAACTGTGTTTGATCATTACATAAACTTTGATACTAATTAATTGTATCAATAAACATTTTACAGATGTCTAAGCAAGGTTTCGTGCAATTAATAATAGAGTTGTATTCTCTCGACTGTGCTAGCAAATGAGTAGTCTGAACAAAAAAAAAAAAAAAAGAAATAACTTTAAAACGAAAACAATTACGGAGAAACGGAAAAAGTGAATTAAACTTGTTTGCCACGGAGTGTTCTATAAGGTATGACTGGCTTAATCGTCATCACTGTCGCCTTCGCAAAATCTTTATTTACTTTGTTTACAATTTATAAAAATCTTTGGAGATTTATTTGTATGGACCTCCGGTTTGTACTTGAATTTTACACAACCGAAAGGAAAAGAAAGATTCACTCGACGACGACTTATTTGTATATTTTCTTCTGCGATAGGAAAAAGTAAAAGCTTCCTCGCGTTTTATAAGAAAATAAACTAATGAATTAATGAAGCACAACTGAAAACGTGTAAGAGTGTACTGCTCGGAAATTGTTGAGATTTCTGATGAAATGCTGTGAGAGCGAAACGAGCCCCGAACAAAATTTCTGTTTACTTCGGAGTAAAATTGTCTCTTTTACCTTGAAATGTATTTAAAAAGCTTTTTTACTTGCCAGTGTTGCCACAGATATTGATTTAAAAAAAATTTACATATCTACGCAAAATACAAATACAAGCCAAAGGCATTTAATAATGCTGAAAAGCAAAATTACATTCGTTTTGTAAACTTTTTTCGTCATTTAGATAACAAAACTTATGATTTATTCGAATTTTCATAGTGAATCAAGAACCGCAAAGGAAGCAGCTGCTGTCGTGTGTGGAAGTACCGTCCTTCATTACAAATTGTGTAAATTTTTTCAAAGTCCGAATCTGAAGAACGCACAAATTTTATTTTTAAATCTGATTTATCGTGAGCCATGTTTGTTTTGCTGCTCACGTGCTTAGACGAAATTTTCTTCTCATATTACTCTGCAATGAATTTGGCGTAAATTTTGTAATTTTAATAGTAAATCTGAATGGATATTAAGTACGTTGACCTAGAGCTAATATGCACAATAAACTCATTCAAAAATTATGTGCTGGTATGGTAGTTGCTGTAATTTACAGCAACATGAAATGCAAATCTAAGCAAATTATTCAAGGTTGGTCAAGTGAAACATAAACGAAAGTCTATTGATTTACTATATGCAAGCAGGGTTGGTTATACCGAATTTGTGCTTAAATAATCTTATTTAATTCCAAGAATTTATGGAACTTAAGAATATAGAACAAAAAAATGCGCTGAAGTACGTTGAACTGTTCTTCTTTTGACTACCAAATAGCAATAGGTGTAAATATTTAGTATCAAAGAGTTCCGCTAACAAATTCAAAAAAAATTAATTGAAAAATTAGTCCGTAAGCATTCATCTTTATTTACCAATGGAGACTACAGCACAAATATCTTCTAGATATAACTAAACTTAAATAAAAAATAATAAAAAAGTCGTTTAAGTTGTTAGGGACGCCCTTGAAATTTGGAATGATTTTAAATAATCCTTGCCCAACGAAACTTTTATGTTCGAAACGCACACATCGCTTGGGCGCTACCACATTCAGAAGCTGACATTTTTCCGAATGATATTCATTCCCTTAGTTCTTTATTCTAAGGTCGTCCGTCACCAGTTTTTTTTAAATATTAGTTTGTAGATCTCTTACAATATAGAATATATTGACTGAAATTAATTAGGGGGGGGGGGGGGGGGGCGGGTAAGGGTTTTACACTTTTGAAATATCGAATTTTTTTGTCTTATCTTATTGTTAAACATTTCAAGAATATATTCTCAAAATTTTAAGTCGATCTGAGAAAAACTCTAGAAGTTATGGTCTATAGTTAGTCTACTCTATGGAGCTGGAATCGATGATTCTGTGTAAGTTGAAAAAACAAATTTTTTTTTCTTCACTTTTTTAGCTCATAAACTTTAAACGCGTTTTTCTCAAAACTACTTTTTCAAAGTCTGTGTTCACTGCCATTTAAAAACTACTAGACCGATTCATTTGAAACTTGGTACACATTTTCTACATATAAAATACCTCCCCTCAACGTTTAGTTAAAAATTTTTTTTTTACATTAAGGGGGTTTCCCACCCACAAAATGGCGGAAGTTTTCGTGGAAAATAGCAGTTTACACTTTAGATGGCCACCAACAATTTTTAAATGAAAAAAAAAAATAATCGGAGAACGTTGGGGGGGAGGATTTGATAATACTTTGACTAAATTTTAATGGTTTTTGATTTCAGATAATTTTCGACCGAGATACAGTGAACACCGCAAATTGTATTTTTTCAAAGACGTTCTGGGCTTCACCGGCTTCTGACGTTCACCGGCTTGTTTTGCAATATTTCTGCATGAAAAAATTACAGATATTGTTAAAAGTATGCTTAATAATGTACAAAAGGTTTCAATAAATTTGCTCAATCCATTCCTTCAAAAAAAATTCACAAAAAAGTGTTTTTTTTTACGCTGAAACCCTTACCCCCCCCCCCCCCCCCCTTAAATACGTTGTTAACCCATTTAATTCGGTGCTAGTCGCAATTTTATTTTATTTAAGGAAATGAAAAAATATATATTTTTATTGCAAAGGAGGCGGAAGGGGGGGGGGGAGGCAAAATTATAAAATTCTGTTACTACTAGCGATTCTGATGGGACCCTTTCAGCACGGTTTCCGTGGCGCACTCTTTCTGAAGTTTTCTAAAAAGCCATCTGAGAATTCGTACTGTCAAAACATGCGGCGTTTGTAGTTAGGTCTGTTCCCGTACCTGCAGAGATTAAAAGTGCTTTTCAGAAAACTGCAGAAATGTGTTCCCGTATTCACTTCTCCAGGAAGATTTTGCCTATGTCACCACTTCCCCTGCTGCAGAAAATTTAAGAATTCTGCAGCAACTTTGAGCAGCTGCAATATGCTTAAAAAATCTTCTTTCTGTCAAAGAGACAACTGCCCAAACGTCAATTGAGTGAATTTGAAATTCGTGAATCCTTTTATAGAATTTTATATCCTAAAAGTTAAGCGTCGGATTAAGGAAGTGAAGTAGCCTATAAGGAAGAACTGTGATTGTTTAGTTTCCATATATAGGAAAAGATTTTTTTCTCCAAAACAAATTTTCTTCTGCTTTTTCAGAAAATTGCAGCTGGTTGTTCCCATACTGAAGTAATTTCACCCCCACCACATAAATAAGTAAACTGCAGCCAGCTGCAGAAGTACGGGAACAGACCCGTTGTAAAATTGGCTCTACTGAAACCGAACCGCAGCGCCAGGAAACAATGTGCAAATGAAGCCATTTCATATGACACCCCACTTGACTTATAGCGTTTTCGATGGGACTTCAGTGCGCAACGAGTTTCGATTTATACTAGCAGTTTCGCTGTCAAAAGTCCCATGGGACATGTTTTGACAGCGACACTGCTAGAATAAATCGAAACTTTGCGAAACGTTGCGCACTGAAGTCCCATCGAAAACGCTATAAGTCAAGTGGTGTGACATATGGAGCGGCTTCAATTGCACATTACAAAATATTCGACTTATAATGAAAAATGTCTACAAAAAAATACCATTCCCCCTCCCCCCACCGAAAATTCTGAAATAATTAGAGTTTTAGGAGTTTATGTAAATATTACAGGACAAATAAAACGATTTCTCTAACTAGCACAGTTTTTTAGAAATCAGCAATCTTCCACGGTGCGGAACCCTCGTTGCGCGAATCTGACTAGCACTTGGACCGAATTTTTTTTAAATTTAAAATCAAGTTTCCTTTCAGCAGAAAGAGAATTCAAAAGGAGCTCATATTTTTCTCTGTTTACTAAAAAACAATTCAATTTGGGCAAGATAGTTTCCTTTAATGGACCGCCGGTTTCTTATTTTTCAAGTTATTTCCTTTAAATTGCAAAAGAGAATCTTCTGTTTCTAATTTAGGTTTTTTTTATTTAAAATAAAGGGGAACTTACTTCACAAATTTTAGAATTTTTTAATAAATCTACTACTTTGAAAAGGACAAAACAAATACTGATGAATAAATTAATTTTGTATTTTTGATTCCTATTACTTTCGGGACTGAAGGTAATTTCAAACCAAGAAAGAAACACAAAAGTCATCGGAAAAAAAATTTTGTCTGTTTACTGCTGTGTAAAAAAGCTTGGGCAAAAACCAAGCAAAAATGTTCTTCTGGTGGAGGGGATATTAATGAGAAAGTTAACATAAAGTTTGGGTAAATTAATGGCAACTGAAGAACTGTCAAAAGTAAATTTCAGCGTAAAGATGAGTACGTTTAGAAGAAATTATAAAAATAAATAAAAATGAATAACAATTTACTGCAAAAAATAGTAGCTCCCCGTGGTTATTTAAATTTTTATTTATAAGCTGCTATGAGTTGTCAACCATAAAAGAAGAAGAAGAATTCTGCCGAAATTTTGTCCACACTCATCAGCGTGTGTAAAATTTGGGTAAAAGGGTAAATTACTCGACTTTAAGTCCAAAAGTAAACAGACGCAGTGTGGACGAAAACTTTCAGTTTTGTGTAAAAACTTTCGAGTAAACGGACAGACCTAATGGTAATGTGTAGGCCAATCAAGCAGTATAGGTGATCTATTGAGAATAAGCATAGAAGTTCTATTTAGCGCATAAACCTCGTAAAGTAATAAAATTAGACATTATCCTTGCTTAAGGAGTTAGAAAAATTCGAGATGCGGCATAAATATAATTAATTCGACTTCAGCGCCAATCCTTAACGTATTTTCGTTCAAAATTAAAAGTAGTAATCAACATTTTTGGCCTGTTTAGGAAAGCTGTTCGCACGAGTGTTGGTGTGAATTAATAAATTGTGCACATTAATCACACAGTAGGACACATTGCGGTCTAAAATTTATTTATTTAGTTCTCAATAACTTATTTCAACTTTAATTCATTCAAAATAGAATCCCTTTAAGGCATTGCTCAGCATTAAGCGGGCTTTCAATATTTGCATAACTCGGAGACAGTTTTTCAAGCGCTCGATCACACCTTTTTAGTTGTTATCACTGACGGCAATTTTAAATAATAAAAAAATAGAAAGAGAGTGATGGAGTATTTTTGCGCCAATAATTTGCGAATAATTGCTGTCAGGGCTTTGTTGTGCGGGAGAACAAAATGAATGAGATCAAAATGGGGTCGGCAGATGATGCAGGTGCAGTCTTGCTGCAATCTGTCAGGTGGCGCTAGTACCACAATCTCAAAACAAGTAAAATATTCATTTTTGAAACCATTTAGAAAGTAAATTCATAAACGTTTTAAGTCCAAGAGTTACTTGCAATTCTTGCACAGATCTCAACAAAAAATATAATTAAGGAAACTGAAAATGTTGCTTTAAAAGGTTAAACCGTAAGCTCGATAGAAAAAATAATAATCAACGGCATCAAGTAATTAAAACTTTTTTTTACAAAAATTGTGCCACCTATTATGTTGTTTACTTTTAACAAAGAATTTATGACAACTTTACCTAAAGCAAATTCAACTGAAAGGTCAAATTACATCATAATCATGCCAAAATAATATTTATTTCTCAACATGTGAAATAAGTCCACAATTCTGCGAAATAAAGGCTTGAATTGAGAAATTATATGAATTAACAAGAAACTATTATTACTATTGAGGAATGCTCGTACTAAACAACTAACACATTGAAGAAACTAATAAAAATGAAGTGAACAACAGAAACAAAAACATTTGCTTAAACAAAATATATTCAAAGCCAAGTAAAAGTTTAAATTAAAGAAAAGAAAAAACGTAAAAGCTCCCTGCCTCACGGCAAAAAAGTGCATGTGACTGATACAAAACAACTAAATTAGCAAACATCTTTGGTCTCTCTTAAAAATATGTAGTTTATTTAGTTTGTTATATTGTAAAAGGAAAGAGAAAAATTAGCAACCTAGAAGAAATGGAAAGCACTCTGTACTAGGTTGCATTGCCTAGCTCTTTCGTTCTTTCATCAAACGTTGTAGCACAGTGCGCATGTGAGAGTGAATTATGCCGTTTAAAGTCATGACCACGTGAAATTGAAGACGACAAAGACGCGTAGTTAAAATAGCGCATTTTAATTTCACTTAACTATTTTGATGAAATATTGTTTTCTTTGTCACTGAAACAATTGCACCGTCATGACAACAATGCAAGTGTTTGACCGAATTAATCACTAGAAGAGCATGCGTAAAATCGTCCTAGTGGAAGAATTTTGATTATCTAAGAACTAGGTCAGAGTTTAATAGCGTTGCAAACAACAAGATAAATCGATCAATTTTTGTTCTTACCAAAGTTGTGAGAGTTTCAATTGTTACGATGTGGCAATCTGACGAGAGATCCGGAAGTTTGCGTTTTACTGAGCACCTTTTCAGTTTGATTTACTTGATATTAACACTTTGCATAAAATTAGATAAATTAGCACTTTACATAAGATACACAAAACACACTCCGAAATTATTTTTCGTTTACGGTAGCGACGAGAACGACGCTTGTTCAAGTAATCAAACTAATCATAAAATTTGCTTTACGTTTATTGTGGAGTCAGATAAAAAACGATCGGTTGGACAATAAACTTAAAATAACATTCGTGTACATCATTACATATACGAAAAAAGCGTCACTTTTGGTTTTGCTCATTGGTGTTTACTGCCGATTAGAGTCCAAAAGAGAAATAAGG
Source organism: Leptarthrus brevirostris (assembly GCA_964036015.1). Taxonomy (NCBI): domain Eukaryota; kingdom Metazoa; phylum Arthropoda; class Insecta; order Diptera; family Asilidae; genus Leptarthrus; species Leptarthrus brevirostris. The sequence goes on along the minus strand of OZ038374.1, from coordinate 7,552,198 downwards.
CGAGAAGAGAATAGTCACGAGAAACTACAACCAAAACGACAATGTGGTTTTTCGTGATCGTTCGCTGATCGCAGCAACCATAGACTAAAGTGCGAGAGAGCAATGAATTTGTTGTCGTCGAGCTGTGGCTGATACATCAGGTTTGAGTGCGCGATGATAAGACACCGAGAGATGCCGGTACGGGACAATTACGCTAAATAAAGCACACGTCATTATCTTTTCAATATACTGTGTATGCTGGGCTGCTTTATATTTAAGCCACTTAGCTGAATGATATTACAGCGCCCTGCCGCGTATACAATCATGTTGAAAAATGGCGTTGTTAGTATAGAGCACATTCTGTTGGTATTACTATATTCTTAACTAAGAAATTTACGCAAGATGAAATAGATAAGATAAAAAGAGATTCGAATTAATTTAGGACAAGTCAAGGAATGTAGTAGCATCGTGTAAAATATTTGGTTGCCGGATGGGCGAAAGACGCATTTCGATTACATAATTTTGGCAACAAAAAAAAATTTATAAAAGGAAAGCGTAAAGAAAGAATATGCACGAGAAAATCTTTTTTTATAATATTAATTCCGAAAGCTTACGTAAACGGTTTAATGGATTATCAATGGATGGCGCACACAGCTCATGCAAATTGTTCCGGTTATTTTACGCCTCTTGTCTTTTTTTTTTACTAGAAAGCTTAATCGAATAAAATTGTTATTTGGTTGGAACGTGGCACTCAGAGAGAATACAATACTAATAAAATGCATAATTTTGTTGGTGCAAATATATAAACATTTTGTGGCTAATTAAAAATTAGTATCTAGGTGATACTAGGCAACATATGCTACAATCGATTAAAATCTGCCAAAATGGAGAACAGTTTTGATCACAGAAGTTTGTTTTTATTTGGTAACTAAAGTTCATCCAAAAAGTCCCATCGTTATCACTACTATTTTTATTCATCTTGTGGCCTCAGGATAGAATAATCATGAACTTTGGTCACAACGTAACATCGAATTTATCCATTTTTAGACAGTCTTACCTAGCCCCTAACACGTTATTAGATGGCTCGTGCGTCTAGTCTTTTGCTATCTTAAAAGTAACATAAATCTATTCACACAGACTCTTTTAGAAAGATTTATGGCAGTTTTATAGAATTTTCAGACTTGTTCAACTTGTTTTTTGATTCAAAATCACATTTCTGTAAGAAAAAAATGAGTCAAGCATGCAGTTTGGTTGTGCATTCTAACCACATTTAAATGTAATCCTATTAATTATTTTCAGGGTATTCCCAAAAATGTTTTATGTTTTTTATAATACTTTATAGTTCCTTTTCGGTTTTTTTCTCTGTTTCCATTAAATTAAATTTATATTATGTCATTGTTGTATGGATATCCTATAGCTTAAAGGAACCAAAAATATATATCATTGTGATTTTACTATTGTGTCGCATTGAGGATGCAGTCTATGACACAAAAAAGTATAAAAAAAAGTCATGATGAACATATCATCCCTGGCGATAAAATGTCAGTATTTCTATTTAAAGTAGAATGTTCGCACTGCCATTTAAAAGCGCGTATCGGACGTTTTTGGATTTGGAGAAGATTATTTTTGGATTTTAACAAGAAGATTTATCCTAGTTTCTTCATACAATGGACCAATCTAATTTGTTATAAATAGATGGTAATTTTAATATCCACACATTTTTATTTGTTCAAAGAATCAAAATACGATAAATATGTCATATTTCAACAAGATAATGCACAATTATCAGGGTTCGAGACCAGGTCTGCCCGTGAAATTTTATTAAGAAATTAAAATAATCTTGCAGAATGCACTAAATAGGAAGGGCTGATATTCCAGTGATTGCGGACGCTCCGCAAATCCCGATTACAATTAGCGCTCTTTGCCGGACAAACCAAAGTCTCGCACTTAGGTTCATCAAAATTAAAACATTTCGTCAACCTTCAACCTTCAACGTCAAGTACAAAACATGATTCCTCATTTCAAACTGAAGTAAAACAAAACATGGTCGATCAATTAAAAAACAGCGTGCTTCAACACAACCTAAGCCGACACGATGGATTTATATAGCTGTAGGGCTTACTTCCGGATTACTTGTTTGTAGATGAGCAATAATTAAGGACTATAACCAAATCACGCTGGGTAGGGCGCAGAAAACAAGCATTACAAATGGATATGTACTTTACCGCTTACTGGTGCATCTCTCTCTCTCTCTCTCTAGTTCCCATAACCGCTTATGCGGCGTGGGGCGGGAGAAGGACTTTACCCGATTCGAGACAACAGTTGCAAGACGACCTACCTGCCTTTTTATCAGCAGAAAACAACCAAAGGTCGCCGCCAGTGAGATTCGAACCTTCAACCTCCGGATTGGTAGGCCGAAACGTTATCACTTACTCCACCAACGATTTACTGATAATATCCGTCTAATAAGTTTATGTAGTCCAAGTAGGCTCAGATGATCTGAGTGATATGCTAAGCCCTACCACCGAAAGTAGGTAGCGGAAACTTAATCGGTTTAATAAGTTGGAGAAACCAAAGCGGCACTTTTTTGTGCTTACCTGAGTAAGGTGTACGCCTACTACGTAAAACAACCAAACTGTTTAAGTGCAGCTAATGAAGAAATAAGTGTGATAAAATTAAAGCTATTATATAACTATTTGCTTCTTTATCTGATCTCTTATTATTGGTAGGTCTGTTAAAATTGGCGCCCTACTTCAAATTTCTAATGTCCGACCTAAAATTTAGTTCTTACTACGGTACTGCTGTTAAGCCTATTAGATCGGTTGTGTTTTCAATATGCGATAGCATTAGAAATATGTTATAATCTTGAAACAATTTAAGTACCACCACGGGACTGACGGGCCAAAAACAGGTCGAAAACAAGCCGGGTGGTGGAGAATAAGACAAAAACAGGTCCAAATAGTCAAATAGTCGCAAAAGCATAGAAGGCATTTTAAATTTTGATATTTTCGTATATTAACCTTTCTCGGCTTCTCGCTGAATTGGTCTGCATACAATTTTTTATCTATATTGCTTACACAATATACGAAAATATCAAATTTTAAAATGCCTCTAGACGCTGCTGCGACTATCTGGACTTGTTGTTGGCTTATTCTCCACCACCCGGCTTGTTTTTGACCTATTTTTGGTCCGTCAGTCATATTGTGATGTTTTTGTACTTATAGTGATTTCGATAGAACTTAGTGTGCCAGAAGATTCAAATAACACGACACGTCAAAATATGCACAATAGGGATTTTGATGACACTGCCATCTTCTTGACACCGAGGTTCAATACGAGTGTTACCACTACATAATTAAGTACGTTGAGAACTGTCAAGGTAAAGAAATACATCAGAATGTCAAAATCATGACCAGAGGGCCACACATGTCACTGTAAGAAAAAGTGTGCCATGAAAGTGCACCAAAAACTCAAAAGTTCCACCGAAATCGCTATTAAGGTTAAAACCCAATAATGATGATTGACATATTTTTGAGAGTGTGTATTTCTACCAAAGCTGACCCAATGCACGATGCAAGGCAAGCATGCGACAACATATTGCTTAACTTTCAATCTTGCACTGCCTCATATGTGGCAATGACAGTTGAAGATTATTTAAGACATTGATTGCCGATCTGGTAACCTAGGTGCACCCACGGTGCATAATGTAGCGTCTCAATGTATTTACCTCCTATAAAAACATGTAATCACACTAATTAGGGCAAAATTTTGGTATTTAGGTACACGTTCAAAATTAAAGCATTACCAGAAAAATTTTCCTGATTTTTAAACTGCTTTATCTCCGCGAAAAATCATTGAATTGTCAAGGGCTTATTTCAAAGAATGAAATGTTTTTCTGTTGTTAAAAGCAATAAAAAATGAATGGATTCCGTTTTTCTTTAAGAACTCCTGGCGGGTTGGTAGGAGTGATAAAAAGATCAAGTGGGTGATTTTGAAAGTAAAGAATGAGCTTTCAAATGAGCTCTTATTCAACCAGATTCGATAATTTTTTGCGGCAGCTTAAAAATCAGGAATATTTTTCTGTTGATCTCTTAATTTCAAACGTCAATGTATATGATAGGTATAAAAAGAACAAGGAGAACGACAGGGCCCCAATGGCACGAATCATTAAAATTTATCGCCATTGCCGATTGTCCGAGCGAGCTCTGTATTGCAATCAACGGCAATCAGCTAAACCAAGATTGGAATTTCTCTTCTATTGTTGACAATCAGTACTTCTTTTTTTATTAAAGCAGAGGGAGCACATTCGTACACGAGTTAATACTGTTTAATGAAATGTCATTATTAGCATCTTCTTTTTGTTTTTAATGAATTTGCATGAAAGTTTTTACACGAAAGTCAGAGAAAAGACCTGTCCAGCTGAGGTGCCAGCGGGACGATAAGCAGCTACAGCGAAGTTAAGGGAGAAGGGGATAGTTTTAGGGGCCATCCATAAATTACGTAACCCATTTTTAAGGATTTTTTTTATCGCTCCTCCTCTCCTCATAATAGCAAATTCAAACAAATTATAAGACTCCGTCTCTGATGGAGAGTTACGTAAAATTTTTTTTTAAATTTCATTCTTGCCAATTTTTGATCGGACACCTCCCTTTTCCCTTAACTAATTTAAAGACGTAAGAAACGTAATCTGGACCGTACAGAAAAATTGTATCACTAAAAACAAGAATTGCGTAACGTGGATCAATCTTCTTATAGAAAAACCTGTCTAAAGGTATTGCCCCCCCCCCTAAAAGCCGACATGGAGCCAAAAGCAAATACGCCATTCTCTGACTTTAATCGACCTATTTTCAGGTTATTTATACGCTGGCCGACCTTATGTTGAATACTTTGGCGCAGTATGAATCTGCTTTCGGATCTATGACAAATCGAGCCTATAAGATATTGCAGCCTCTTAAAAGTGCCTGTTCCTAGTGTTCCTATTAAATAGCACGGACTCAAACAACACAAAGCCGTTCTTAAAACAAGATTGGCGATAGGGAAATGAATCGAGTCGACATGGATAATGGATGAACACTGAAACAAAATCTAGAGATGACTAGTTGACTAGATGACTAGCTAATTCAGTCATAGTTCCGCTGTAGCGTTTCAGTGTCTGATGCCACTGTCCCGGATTCATCCATCAGACTGTCACTCCATGGTCAACCGAGGGAAATAAAAAAAAAAACAACTTTAAAATCATGCATCATTTAGAGTGGCAAAACAATGTTAAGTGTAAATTTTTGATTTTTGAAAGCCCGCGCACGCCGTTTTTGTTCTAAGCAAATTAGCGATTAGGGTAGCGATTCTCACACAATTTGGTTGCCTAACCGTTTCAATAAATTAAGCGCATGCCCAAAATATGTTGTGGCAACAGAAAAATATTTCATAGCAACGAATAAATATGTCAAGTTTGTGCGCATGATCTGTAATTCTCCCATGCCGTTCCCCGGAGCTTGCATCTAAATACTCAGCCGCCTGGCTGGGAGCTGGCGTGTGATTTTGACACTTCATAGCGTTTGGACTGCCATGAGTAAAAATTTTGTCAAACGGTTGGCATTTCCTTCAACCGATTGAACACACACTTGTTAAATTCAAGCTCTACACATTTTTACAATTTTGCGTAATTACAAGGCAACCAGGTTGTCTGAATTCGTGAGAATTCCTACCCAGATGAACATAACATAAGAAACTGTAGATGGCGCGTTAAAGAGTATTCTCACAGTCAGATATCGCCACAAATAGTCAAAATGCCAGACAAGTTGAAAGATATAAAGCATTGTTGCAATCCCATGAAGGAGAAGAATCATTATAAGAAATGATAGAGCTATCCGTAACGGATTATGCTCAAGAAAAAGTAGGAAAAATATTGCCCGTGAAGGCCGAGAAGATAATAATCATTTCCTCTGCTTAAGAAATTGTTTCAAATAACCGGCCGAAGCTAACAGGTGTCAAATCTCCTTATAATGTGTAAGACCTAGATGCCATTTAGTTATAGTAGATTTGTGAAAACCACGGAAACATACTGCTGTTAAGTAGTAGTATGAGTATATGGTTTGAAATATTAGTTGTAGCCAGAGCTTAAGCCCTGGTTACGAAAAATGGATTGTGATACCATAGGTGAGTGGTGTATACAAGGTACCGTAAACGCTGATCAATATAGCCAGAGAAGTGAGGGACCCGCCTAGCTAGCCGTGTTTAGCTCATCGGATTGTGGGGGGGGGGGGGGGGGGACGAGGAGGCTCTCCTCAGTCATTTTATTTTGTTGCGGTCACTCTTATGGTTGCAGATAACGTATGAGAACGGGAAGGCACAAGGAAAGCAAATTAAAAAGGTAAAGAGAGGAAAGCTGACTTTCGGAACTTTTAAAAGGAATTTCTGTTAAGTTGAAGTCAAATCGAAACTTGCAGTAGGGGCTGTTGTATATAAATAAAAATAATACTTAATATTGTAACATTTAGAACTAGTTTTCAATTAAAAAAGTATATATGAACCAATCTGTTTGAAATAATTAGTACTAACCTCAATTATAAACCAATTGTAACTCTTGTCGTTGTAAAATTTCTTTTTTAATTTTACTATTCAATTAATATTAATAAGTCTGTTAGTGTTTGTAATTGTTCTGAGTTAAAAATTAAATGTTAGTTTTAATATTCTTCATTTCCACTTCAAACATTTGTTTTCATTCTAAAACACAAAAATTAAACTTAAAATATTCGATAAAAAACTTAAACAAAAAAAAATATATTTACCTGAAGGTAAAAAGTGTAAGCCGAACTTTTACTTTTGATAATCTTGTAAACCAAAGTACACGGACGTATGCAACTTTCAAAATTCCGTATTTGATGGCAAAATGTCTGCATAAATATTAAACCTCATAGTCAACTTGTATAGAACTGGAAACAAATTTTTAAGGAAAAAGAAAGATTAAAAAAATAAAATAAAAAACAAACAAAATTTTCTAATAAAATTTATTAAAAAGTAAATAAAAAAAAGATTGTAACTTAAAACGAAAAATGTTTCTACGAGTATCATCGTATTCGTAAAAAAAGTAGTTAACCATGAAAAATCTGACGAATTTTATGTATTTAAAAGTTCAACCAGTAAATTCATTAAAACTGTTTTTTATAGCCCTTTTTTTTTTTGCAAAGCTTCATTCAATCATCTAACCCATCGCTAAAACATGCATATAGTAGAAGCAACGGATGACAGTAATAACTAAAAACTTTGTTTACCCATTAATACAGAGAAAACACACATCATAAGACGTGGAGCAAAGACAAATATTGAACCCTATAACGCACTGACCCCTAAAAGCATTTTTACAACTGGAATTGCTACTAATCAAGCCAAACCACATATCAAATTAACTAGTTGACACGTCGCAATGTTATCAGACGTCATTGAAACGCTTTCAATTCTCTGATATGTGTAAATTGACAACGACAATTATGAATCTAAAAGAACCTGCAAGATTTTGCTGTGTCGTTAAGTATTAGCTGCAACCATGGCAACGAGAACTTTGCATTTTCTCTTCGAATCAAATGACCCACAATAAACTAATTTTATAAATACATGTATTAAATATGTATGTATATGTGAAACACGCTCCTCCTTGGATCTGGCGCCCGCATTTGACGTCATTTACCCACTCTTACTCTTGGGGTAATGCTTTTCTGCAGAAAGCTTTACAAATCACTGGGGGATACCAAAGTGAGCAGCATCCGCAAGGAAGTTTTGGTAGCACAAAAAAAAAGTTTTTTTTTCTTCTACAAATCGTCTTGTATCCCCCCAAGCTTCATTGAATGCACACAAGTTGTGTCTATTTTGTTTATACTCAAATAGTGAAAGAGTCCAAAGTCGAAGCTTTCAAGAGAGTCGAGCCATCTACTTTGAGAGGTAAATATCATATGGTTGCTGCCAGTCGGGCAACAGACCAGCTTTACTATAGCAATGTCATGCGCAGTTGTCAATTTAGCAATTAGACGAGGTAAACCCGACTGATTCTCTGATTTACTTGACAAGTTCTAGCCAAGATAGTTAAATAGCAATCACGCGTCAAAAAGAGCCACTCAATGTGGTGGATGTGGACACAAGATTCTTGTGTAAATTGCAAACGCATACCAAACCAGTTCGGCATTTCTATACACAAACACATTTTCTGGTATTTCTTTAGGTTAAAATGCCATTATATCTCGTGGCATTTAAAGTATCTATTTTAGCGGAGCAATTTTAGATTTAAAAAAAAAATCTCTTGAATCTTCAGTGCGTACAAGAATTCATTCCACCAAGAAGCGGCTCTCTATCTGCTAAGCACTGACTACTTTTGCCGCCACTTGTAGTATACCCGATCATATCGCATTGTATTTAATTCAAAAATTTATGCTAGTGGTCAGCTTATTTAGTGGTCAACAAAGGCAGGAAGTGAAATTGTCACTGATTTGCTGCAGATAGAAGCATTCAGTCTCGCATAGTATACACACATTCCACCAAGATGATGCAAATTGAATTAGAGACCCATTTTGCAGCGTTTTTTTTTTGCTACTTATGTACGTCTAACCATTTCAAAATAATACATAATTATAGTAAGCGTTTCTGTATAGTTAGAACAACTCATCATCGGCAAGGTAGAACGAAGGTTACAATCGATTACTTTGCCTTCGTTATCGTCGGAGTTACATAATGTTTTGGCTGTCGGATCATAATTGATATAATGGAAATGTGTTTTCCTGTTATGCTCTGTCGTTAATAGGTGTCTTTTGTATGCTGGAAAAAAAAATTATTTAGAAATTAATCGATAGAAAATTTAACTTTATATAGACTGGGCTTACAAGCCCGGGGATAGAAAAATATTTTATTTGAATATAGAAAATAACTGATAATTTCAAGACAAACTTCCGGTTATTGTGGGCCAATCTTGTGCTTTTATCGTTCTATTCATACTCTCGATTTAATATCTCTTAATTTTGATTTAAATCAGATGTCATTGCATTGCGAGTTCAATTAGTGAAGCAATTTTAGAATTTAACGCAAATACATGTTTACAAACGTTTGTAAAATGTAAATTGAACACTAGGAGATGCTATTAGCTTTTGAACAATAGTGGACATGATAACTGATAGCAGTGGGCGTATAAACTTTCAACAGTATTTTATAATAATAATGCCAAAACTCAGGAGATACCCTATAATATCGATTGTCGAACTCTTTCACATTCGAACAATTCGATTCGAATAGTCTCGCACTTGTGTAATACGGCCAAATTTGACTAGAAGGATTTGAATATGAGAGCGACTGTCGCAAAGGAACCACTCTAAAAGGGATCAGAAATTTCGTTAACCATGGAAGTAGTGATAGTAAATATAGTAAACATTTTTAAAAATTCACATTACAATTTTTTGGTAATAATGAAAGTGGACGGTCCTAAACCCAGTTAAGAAGGGATAAGGAAAACCCACGCGCCTCAGCCTCCCCCCTCCCCTTCTGGGATAAAGTAGATAGGTATCTAACCCGCTTATCTGAAAACTAAACCCTACACATGAAACATTTAGTACACCTCGGATAGCTCGGACTGATTTTGTGATGGCAACCCAGTTAAGAAGGGATAAGGAAAACCCACGCCCCCCCCCCCTTCTGGGATAAAGTAGATAGGTATCTAACCCGCTTATCTGAAAACTAAACCCTACACATGAAACATTTAGTACACCTCGGATAGCTCGGACTGATTTTGTGATGGCAACCCAGTTAAGAAGGGATAAGGAAAACCCACGCCCCCCCCCCCTTCTGGGATAAAGTAGATAGGTATCTAACCCGCTTATCTGAAAACTAAACCCTACACATGAAACATTTAGTACACCTCGGATAGCTCGGACTGATTTTGTGATGGCAACCCAGTTAAGAAGGGATAAGGAAAACCCACGCCCCCCCCCCCCCTTCTGGGATAAAGTAGATAGGTATCTAACCCGCTTATCTGAAAACTAAACCCTACACATGAAACATTTAGTACACCTCGGATAGCTCGGACTGATTTTGTGATGGCAACCCAGTTAAGAAGGGATAAGGAAAACCCACGCCCCCCCCCCCCCCCCCCCTTCTGGGATAAAGTAGATAGGTATCTAACCCGCTTATCTGAAAACTAAACCCTACACATGAAACATTTAGTACACCTCGGATAGCTCGGACTGATTTTGTGATGGCAACCTTTGGCTATAGGCATCAAACTACGATCGGGCTATGAAATTCTGTGTGACGAGTGTGGATACGCTAAGATCATGGAGGTGGTACGAGAAATGACCCAACAGAAAATAAAACTTGGTATGAAGAATCACAAACATCTCGCACGGCCAGGTGTAAGTGTGATGCTAACTAAGCTTGCCCGCCGATCAGTACTGGACTGCTCACCAATATCCGACCGAATTATTGTTGCCAGGTTCCCGACTACAGTATGTTACATCTCAAAAATTCAATGCTATGCGCTGACCGAACAAACGGATATAAGAACTAAAAAGGCCTTCTAAAAATTTCTTGGCTGCATCCTTGATAATGTTCCTAAAGGTGCCATCAAATAGTTTTGGGGGATCTGAACGCCAAGATTGGATTCTTCAACATCGACCTGGAACATGTTATGGGGAAGTTTGAATTCGGAAACAGAAACACAAGTGGGGAGTTCTTTGTTGAATTTTATAACTCGCGGCAACTTGTCATTAGTGGATCATAGTCAATGTTATTGAACATTTGAGAACTGAGAACCAGATTGACCATATTAATGTTTTAAGTTAGATAAAGTCCCTTCTTGATGATATACGGTCTAAGCTAACAGCTAAGGTTCGTTATAAGATTGTTGCAATTAAACATCCTGTAAGGGGCACCGACGGATCCGTACTTGTTACAGAGGAACATCACCTGCATTGGTGGAAAGAATCTTTTGATTCAGTCTTAAACAACACCTTGCTATAGAACTATCAGAACTTCGACAATAAAGTCGAATGCAGTAAAGTTACAGCGATTGATGGAAAATCAATGGACTTACTTAAAAATTCCACCAAGTGTTTACTGCAAGGAAACTTTCTGATTAAAGATTCCATTGCTGCGGATAATATTCTCTTTACCATAATTTCCGAGACTTATTTCATAGGATGGAAAAAAGGCGTACATTTTTTTTTATGATGTAGCCAGAGCCAAAGGAACAATCCTACAATGCATTACATTAGTGGCTATGGCCGGAAGTGTTTAGGATAAGAGGAATAAGAGATATTTTTAGAATTGCTGCGAGCTAGACAGTCGAGAGACGGACTGGTTTTATTATTTATTGCAATTATAAATGAAAGAAATATTTAAACAGGCCAAGGTTTAAACCTGTATCGGTGGCGTGGTGAGCGGTGGTACCACTCAACCGTCGAACCAAATGTAGCCAAAGCCCAGGGGACAACCCTATGATATGTTAGCATGACTTTGAACGGAAGGAAATTAAGGTTACGAGAATGAGTGAACTTGAGTGTCTTGTTTCTGAATTGCTACGAGCTAGACAACAGCTCAAAGACGGAGTGGATTTTTAATTTTATTTTTAAAAACTCACGGGGAGATCGAGACTCGAACACTGGAACCATGGCGTGGTGTTTGTGCTACTCAACGATGAAACCAACTCCATTTTCGGAATTTGTGTGAAAATTCTGAAAAAAGGCGTCCTGAGCTAGCGTGTTATCTGTCTTTTAACTGTATATCCAAAGTGATGGCAAAAATCTTATTGACGGGAATCCTGGCGCCTGTAACGATGAACAGGCACGCTTTCGTCAGGGTTTTTCCTGCAGTGATCGCACCAATACTATCTCTGTGAGCAATCCGCCGAATGGGGATCACACCTTTAATGTTCGTCGATTTCGAGACACTGAGAGAACAGAGCTAAAGAGCCTCGCTTAACAGGCTCTAGATTGAAACCCACACTGAACCAAAAGAATACGCTTGAGTTAAAGGTGTTAACGCAGATTGGGAATAGGAGGAGTAAATGTTTTGGGGTTAAAGGAAGCAGATGGAGAAAGCAAGGATTGAGTGAACAGATTCTAGTAAGGAGAGCAAACCCTGTTTGGGCAATCAAAGTATGCAGATCTAAGTGAAAGAAAATTCTATAACAATCTAAACTGAATGATGTCTGGTTCTTAAAATATAGGAATATAAAGTATGTTCCTATTGTAACCAATCCTAATACCCCTAAGGCTTACTTTTTCGACATAGAGCCGAGAGAGGGATTCAATAGTGTAAAAAATATAAATAGTTTCGACAGTTTCTAGCAGTCGAAACTTATCAAACATTTGCTTTCAATTTGATTTAATTTAAAAATAATTTTAAAGAATAACAAAATTTTCGATAAGCAACCAATCTTTTTTTCATAAAAGCAAACACAAATAAACTGCAAAAGAAGAAATTATCATATGTAAATTTTCCTCAAGGTCGACCTACCGAGCGACCAACCAACAAATTTCTGACACCAGTTTCAATTTTACTTCACTCCATTCAAAATGGAAGTAGTTCAAAATTAAAGTGATAACAACATAAAATTTAATGGTCACGAACAAGATTACGACGTGAAGTAATGTTTGTGTTTTATATATTTATACAGAAATGTCACACCATTAAATAGAGCGATATTGAAGAATCGCAAGTCTCCAAAGTGGGGAGAGGAGAAAAAAAGTTTGAGCAATTAATTTGCAGTATAACACGCGTAGTAATAATAATAGCTCTCCAGATCACAATAGGGGGGGGAACATATATCTGCAGATTCGCTAATGTGTGATTAAACAAAAATTCAAGCAAAAGTTATTGAGTAATGCAATGAAAATGAAAACGCGCGAAAATTAGCAGAAATTAAAAAAGAAAAAAGTCCGTTTCACTTATGGCAAATTATCAAGGACTTTCGCAACGTTTTCGCAATGGCACGTGCCTTAAATAAAGCGAAAATGATAAGAGAGTCTGATTGTAATCAGAAAAATTACGACTTGAAATTAATTATTTACTTTGTTGAACGTTAAAACTTAAATAACTTTTGAGGTCGGAGTACTTTAGATGGTATATTTTAAAGTTGCAAATAAAAAAAGAGATAATTTATAGCTAACTTATCGTTAAAGTTATCTACTGTTTCTATAAAAATCAAAACAAATCTTATCGTATCTATTTGTTGCTCGTTTAGGGATGACCTTCTCTCCTATCGTTTCGATCAGGTCCAGAGCAATTTCTCCGTACGCTTTTTTTGGAATCAACGATTTTCACCACACTCTTACAACCTAAGAAACAGAACTTTTTAACACCATATTGTTCAATTTCCAAAATCGCGCGGACACGAAAAAACACTTGCCATTTTAATCCATCCCCCCCATTAACAAAATAAAAGGCCTAGGCATTAACGCAGAACCGGACGTCTTATGCCTCAAAGGCTGGCATTAAAGGAAACAGAGGAAGACAGAAATAACAAAAAATTGGACTGGCACTGTTACTGCTGCACAGCACTAGGTAGAATCAAAAATAGTAATTGGCGGTTGTCCAAGAAAACTATAAAACAAAAACGAATTAGGTACCTTTAAAATAAATTTTTTTTGTTACAACTAATTTTCAATTTGTCGCCATTTTCTAAAAAACAAATTTGTTTCTGCGTTTGGCTTAAAAGTATGTAAATATTTACCAAGCGATCTCTTAGTTTAACGAAAGCTTCCTATATTTGCTACCTTCGAGTGTCCTCCGCAACAAAAACAGTTGAATATGTCTTCGGCTCTATGTAGCTCCACGCGAAGTAATCTACACCTAAGGTGGGTCCTACACTTTTGAGTCTAAAATTGTCTCGGACTGTCTCAATGCCCTCAAAGAACTGGATCAGGGCAACAGCATCACGCTGGCCTAGGTACCAGGGCACGACGGTATTGAAGGCAATGAGAAGAAGGATCGCCTGGCAAAAAAGTTGCGAATTCTCAGTTCATCGGAAAGCCAACTGGCAATGCGCATCAGGTTATGGGAAGACAAACGGAAGCACTCACACTGGACAAATACTCCAGGGTTAAGCCAAGCAAAGAGGTTTATAACCTACTCAAAACAGAAAACGAAAGCGCTGCTCTCACTCGTCAGACCAGATTTAAGGCTCATAACAGGACTTCAGGACTAGCCCCGAAAGAAATTTTAGGTCTAATTGGGTGGCTTTTTCTCAATCAGGATTATGTCACAAAAGATCACCTTGGTTAAAGTCACTAAAGGGTGATTAAGTCCTTAGATCCACTCTTAATAATAATAATAAGGTTTGACGAACTCGTTCGCCATTGTATAAGTCCATCTGCCTTAAAAATTTCCGTTCAGCTGTATAAGTCCATCTGCCTTAAAAATTTCCGTTCAGCCACTGGTGAACTCGACTAGTAGTGTAAGGATGTGCGCCCTGCATCAATTCCAGTAGCACATCATCCATTTGCTACCGCAGATATGAGTTCCCTGACAGATCTTGGTGATAAATATAAGGCCCCACCAAGTGATGACACACAATTTCTGCCCAAACATTGAGTTTGCATCTTTATTGAATTTGTGATTCTCCGCTCGTGTGAGAGTTACTTTCAGGCCACCTGTGGATGTTATGAAATGGACTAGTAATACTTAGTAGAGTTAGTATCATCAGTCCACAGCACATTGTATAAAAAACCAGGATCTGATTTCTAGTACGTAGGCCGTGTTCCCTTCACAGTTTGCCACACAAAGATGTGGTTTACATTTAACTCTGCTGCAATAGTTTTAGTACTTGGAGAGCCATCTTGTCGAATTATTTCCACGACGTTTACCGCGTCTTTCACAGTTAAAAACTAAAACCTTTTGTTATAAGAAACGATAATTTAAATCTAAAGATTATATACACACATCCAGGCAAAGTCTACTCTAGATACAAGCCCGAAAAACATGATAGTTCGGCCATTTTACCACCAAGCATGTTATTATTTCATTTATTTTTGTTCCACAGATTAACCAATCCTTGCACATATATAAAACTGCACACTGTCTTAACTAAAACTAAAGAGGAATTCTGACGTCATTGACGCATTCTGACCTCAATACTTTAACAAAATGAACACAAGAGAGAATCTTGCCATTAAAACACATGAAAATTGTAAATGAGAATTTTTTTTACGTTGACCACAATGTTCAGAACATTTGTAGATTCACGTTAAGTAAATTCCTAGCTGAGACTTCAAAAATACTGCGAGAAATACTACGAAAAAGTAGAATTCCCCAACCTTTTCCTATTCTTTACTGTAGCAAGTTTTGGTTTGTTTACACCACCAATGCTCAGCTGTTCGTGTCATCGTGACGAGAGTATAGATAAACCTTAAAGAAGGCTATGGTTTCTCGGGAAATCTTCATGCTGCACGTGCATTTCCGTCACAATATCTGTATAAATACTGAATATGCACTAAATCGCTCAACTTATATCTTACTTTTAATCTAATTGACATACTCGTCTAATTTTTCACAAATATCTATCAATAAAGAATAGCTTCTGTAACGTGCACTTCAGAAGATGACTGACTGCACGCACTTGTCGACTTCTTCAAGCCAATTTGAAAATGGGAATCTAAACAGGCTTGAGATATTTTTTCTTATTATTATAATAACTCCAAAACAATGCAACAAACGTCGTGCCTCTAGGTGGGAGGGAGGTTAACTTCGTAACGCATGGGCCGATTTGGATAATCCCGTTTTTAGTGTACCGAAATATGTTCCCCCATTGGTTTCATGTTAAAAATGTTATGGTGGTGTGTGGGACGGAACCCAGCTTCGTAACGCGCAGATCAGTTTTGATGATTCTTTTTTGTTTTGTCCAGGGTATAATCCTCCATTCCTAAGAGAAAAAATGTGGGGGCATATATTCCCCCATGTCAAAGATTTTATGGCGGAGTGCGGGTGAAGCCGCATGGACCGATTTTGATAATTCGTTTACTGCTCATCTGTGTCATCACAAAAATCTTTGCTTAGGATGAAAGTGGGAGGAAGGAAGGCATCTACAGTACAGTGCCATTGAATTATAACCACCACTTCGAAAACTGATTTTAAGAATTTTATCAAATATATTTTCAATATGGCCAGTGTTACTCTCCCTATTCTTGGAATTTTTAAGTGTTTCACTGCTGTGCCCCGCATTCACGCCGAAAATTGACCGTTCATTGTGATGTCCTTAGTTAAAAAATAATTGTTTGAAGTCATTTCCAGATAGTCCTTTGAAGAGTGCGAGTTTAACGGAATTTTTATACAAAGAATATTTTAGTAATTGCATTTTTGAAGTGATTTTTCGTCGGAAATTTTTATTTTGTCTTAAAATAAGGTTCAGAGACATTCTTAGAGGTAAATAATATATAAAAAAAACTAAAAACTTCTCAAATAATTTTATTTTCTATAAAAAAAAAATCAAAACTTTCCAGAATGGGGAAAAAATCTGATATTTCTTCCGAAAAAAAGCGGCTATTCTTGCTCTAATCAGGGGGAAAAGGTATAGTTACAGGGAAGTTACCCGTTTAGAGGGCGTAAGTCACTGTACTGTGGTTCAATATGCGAAAAAAACAGCCCAGGGGAAGCATGATTTGCCCTGTAAACGGGTAAATTGTAAGAAACAACGGATCTCCAATGCAATGACGGGTCGGAAAATCATATCAACCATGTTGGAATATCGCAGGGCGCCTTTCCGCGAAATACAAAAGATCCTTCAAGAAGATGGAGTCCAGTTATCTCTACGTACGTTGAAGAGGCGAAGTGCAGAAGGCGGACTGAAATCCTATCGGCCGACAAAAAGGCCAAAATTTACAAAAAGGATGAGAGGACTCCGATTAGATTTTGCAAAGCAGTTCCGTAGTTTAACAATAAGCGATTAGGAAAAGGTAAATTGTGTATTCAAACTTACATATCCATTCTTTTCCAATAAAACTGGAAAGTTTATCTACAAGGAATTTTTTCTACTTTTAAAGGAGCTATTTAGCGACGAATCAACCCTAAGGACCCTAACAGAATTAAACATTTCTGTACGGAGACGATCAGAAGAGAAGTACTACCCTTCCAGCGTCCAGGAAACGGTGAAACATCCACCTCAGTAATGGTTTGGAGTGTGGTGAGCGGAAAAGATGCTGGTTTCCTCTATTTTGTAGAGGGTTCAATGAATCAGCATCAGTACCTGAAGGTCTTAGGTGATGTCTTTTTGCCTTATAAACGCTCTCTTGAGGCTGAAGGGGACACTATGACATTAATGCAAGATAATGCACCCTGTCATATAGCTAAATCTATTAAAAACTTTCTCTTCAATTACGATATCCGTACTCTTCCATGGCCACCCAACTCTCCAGACATAAACCCCATTAAAAATGTCTGGAGTTTATTGAAGCAGAAAGTATATGAAAGCAAAAATCCCACAAAAGATATCCTTATACAAAATATACGTGAGGTATGGCAGGATTGTCCCCTTATCATTCATTGCATCAGAAGCTGTGTAGAAAGCATACCCCGAAGAAAAGACAATGTCATCAAAAGTAAGGGGGGATGGATAAAGTATTAAAAATTTTTATTTTTTATACGACATATATTAGAAAATCTACCAATATATATAATTAATAAATATTTTGTGACTATACAAACGGAGTTTATATAATTTCACAACCCAAGTTTTAACATTTGAAAATTCTTACAGTGGTTATAATTCAATGGCACTGTACTGTAGCTTCGTAATGCGTAGACCTATTTTGATAATTTTGATTCTGTTATAGAGAATACATTTGTGTGTGACTGCGTGCTCCTATTTTGATGATTCTCTCTTGCTGTTTAGAGTACGTAGGCGTACTAGTGCTATGGCAAGAATTTTGTATCTAAGGTGAGGGTATGAAAGGGTTTCTGTGACTTCTTTCGTAATATGTTGCCGGATTTAGATAATTCTGTTTCCTTTCCATAGAGTACATTACCTCTGCAACTGTTGAAATAACCGCAATCAAAGATACTATGTAAAACTACCTAAATATTTCAGCTCAAGCGAAGAAGGATTAAATACTTTTGTTGTACGTTTTGTTGTTAAGCTACCGTTTATAAAAATAACTAATCGAGCACTCTCTCTCTCAATGCTCTTTAAAAACATAAACTGTATCAATAGTAGATACATAGATCGTACAAAAAAAAAGTCTGGTATTATTGGAAATCATGCGAAATAAAGTAAGTTAGAATTCCCAAGACATTCTCGGTGACCTTCATGGTTGAACAAATCTTGTCTAGTCTTACTGGCTAGCTTAAAATTCACTTGATTACTTTTCATTTCTGCAAAGAAACAAAAATTAAAAACTATATTCGTGACTAGCACTTTGTATTTATAGTTTTTTCTCATTATTCATTAAAATTAGCACATAACCTTGGCGAAATACAAGAGCAAATAAGTTGTACTTTAGAAGTGTTGTATGTCCAAAAAGTGTCTCAAAGGCGAGAAACAAGAATTATTGACTAAAACTGTTGTTACAGAGTAAAAAAAATAGTATTTATCGCTCTGTTGCTTAATAATCAGATACCGATTGCAATTTGAGCAATACTGTCGACTAACAATATGCCAATTCGCAGAAATTTTTTTCAATTTTCTCGTTTTAAATGGAGAGAGATTAATTAGATAACAAAATCGAATATAAATTGAATGATAAATTAAATGCTTTTACGCAAGCGTGATTGGACAAGATAACAATATCAAGCAAGTCGTCGAATAGAAATAATCGAAAGCTTATAAATGTTCCAATAACAAGCAAATCGAATGTAACCAGAATTGTCGTTTTGTGCATGTGCACTAATGTTAAAAAGCTTTCTTTTATTATGATGATCTGAAGCTAGTTTAGAAACATTTCAGTTTTTACACAGAAACTCTATGAAACTCAGAACACAGACCTTTTATTAGGAGTGGAATGGGAGAATTTGTTAAAAACCAGAAACCCAAAGGAACGAATTTCATGCAAGGTCATTAAAAACAAGAAGAAGATGCATAAATGACATTTCATTAAACAGCATTAAACCGGGCAAGAATATGTAGTACCAGCTAAATTTCTCAAACAAGTTCGTGCTAGAGTTGAAGAAATGGGTAAATGCATATATACTCGTGTGAATGAGTTGTCCTAACACAGGATAAGGAACAAACCTATTATCTTTTTTAAATTAAGCAAATGCGAAACAGCTTAGCATCTTCTATTTTTCCACGTCTTAGGATCCCAGGACATTCAGGCGAAGCGTACATAGTCATTTTCTTTAGTCATCTCCTTAATTTCACTTTCCCAAACCCTTTTTACTTTGTTGCATCATAGGGTTTCCCCTGAGCTTTGGCATTATCATAAATAACAACTATTTTGTGTACGAATCAGAAAGACCTGGCCACGTGCCTCTTATATTAAGGTCGAACTTATCTCATACAATATTATACCTACATCTTTCTTAGCATTTTATAACATAAATACGTCATAACAACTTTCATGAAGAACGAATTTAACAAATTCTACGATAACTACAGTGACATTCTTGAAAAACAACCTACATCAATACAATAAATTTACTATACTACGTTATTACGCAAGCAAGGTAGAATCTTGATAAAACTGAATTCGCTAGCAGCTAGAACAAGTGTAAAGAATCAGCCAACAACGTACTCGAATACGATTGAAAAGTGCTTTGATTACACTAACGCTTTGTTGACTCAAAATCTTGCGTACATTGAGCGGCATAAGTAAGGCAAATAAATTTCATTTGTAAATGTTAAAAGCTTGATTTTTCGTCTCAATTGCTTACATAAAACCTTGTACTGTTTTGCGAATTGTCATTGCTTTTGCGCGACTCTGTTACAATTAAAAGTGCGCAAACGCAAGTGTATTCATTTCGTGTTTTCTCTTTGAAACTCTTAAAAGCATGACAACGTCTTGAAATTTTCCACATGGCAGGAATTAAAGGCAGTAAAAGTTTTTCATAAAGCTTCTCGCGAATTAACCGTGCAATTATGACACGTTGCAAGCTTTCTGATATTGAAATGGAACTCGAACCCCAAGCGCACGCGTTTAATTATGTGTGCCAATCGCACTTGCGGATGCAGTAAAAAGATTTCTCTTCACTTTTTTTTCTATTTTATTTTATTAATTACCAATACCAAGGCAAGACTTGTAGGTGCGAATTATTAAATGATTGAACTTTCGAAAGGAATTTATTACTACAAAATATAAAGAAAAATTAATTACGAGATTTACAAATTGAAAAATAAATTTAAATTGACAACTCATGTGGGTTGTACTAGCTAAGGTTATGGCAATTAAAGATACAGGCTGTGCCTTCCTAACACCACATAGTTCTTTTTGCTTCTCAAAATCTCTAATAAATATTTGGAAGTGTTTCAATTAAAAATAGTCAAAACCAAGTGACTGGTTGGCAGAAAGTTTCAGTTTTTTGTGCGGTTTCAGTTCCATTTCTTTTATTTTGTAAAGATATTTCCGACATTCTGAGTTATTAATTGCAGAACATTTAAAATGAAAGAATATTTCGCAATTACTATTCACGTAAGGAATAAGGGGAGGGGATTAACTGAAGCATGAAATAATAATGAGTCTCCTCATTAGTGAGATTGTTGCTGTTTATAATATTGTTCCCCGAGATATATTCTCATGGGCTCCAGATTAAACGGAATTGCATAATAGATTGAAAAAAAAAGTTAAATACTCTGAAATATGAAATTAAAAAACAATAAAACGAACTAACTGAAACCAATTGAACATTTCAGAGCTTTAATTAGATATGCGGACCGCATCTAATTAATAGTAATTAATATTTTCATTAGTTAGCACAAAAGTAATACAAACGGAACTTTGCAAATATACTTTTTCATTTTCTCTCGATAATAAGAACCTAAATAAGGCACTGCGAGCAAGAGCCATCTAAATGCAAATTAATCATATCGAGATTATTACGATTTAAACTATACTAGATTTCTTGGTGTTTATGTAAGCAAACATTTTCGTACTGTCACCTCTAGCAGAATTCAGAGAATAAAAAATTAATGGAAGGTTTCTAAATTGGAATATGAAAATTCAGGATATCACAATCAATTTCATTGGAAACTGTACAAAGAGTTTTGCAGTAGTAGACATATGATTAAAAAAAAACAGTAGTCCAAAATGGCTGCCTTGTGGAAAGCCAGAGATGTTATGAATCGTTTTGGAGAGAGCACTGCAACACGAGCGACAAGTACGAATACAACTTTGTAATGAAAAGAGTAGAAAACCCAAAAAAAAAAGAAGCTTATAAGCTTCTTGGGTAATTCTGTCAAAAGTCTTAATCAAATCAATGACTATTTAGTAAACTAGTCGACGTACCCTGGGCAGTATTTTCGGCCCACTCCTCTTTATCATTTTTATTAATGACGACTCGTTGCTTCTGACTAGCTCCACAATCTTGTGCTATGCGGATGATGCCAAAATTTTTCGCGTCGTCTCTTGCGACGATGACTGCGATTTGTTGAATTTTGATATTCACATTTTCCATGAATGGTGCTCCAGTAACCGTCTACCCCTTAAGGCTAACAAATGCACCGTAATTACCCGCAGGAGGAATCCCATTCTCTCGGACTACTCTTTGGATGGATGTATGTCGAGTAGGCCTGACCTCGTCAGAGAGCAGGCAGTGGTTCATAATTCTCGTCTATTCCTCGAGGACCACATTGACTTCGTGGTAGGTAGGGCTAATTCCATGCTTGGCTTTGTGAAAAGGTGGTCCAGGAAACTTGACGATACCTACATAAGCAGGCTCCTTTTCTGCACATTAGTTAGACCCATTCTAGAATACGCTTGTCCTATTTTACCGTCAACAATAACCGGATCGAGGCTGTTCAGCGCAGATTCCTTAGGTTCGTTTTCCGCCGCCTTCCCTCGCGTGATCCTTTCTTCCTTCCAACTTATCCTGCTATGCTCGCACTGATATCTCCCGACCCCCTTGAAAAGAGACGCAGAATTTATAGGATTGTATTTTGTTTGATTTACTGCAGGGTACTACCAACTCGTCCGAAATGCTGAACGACGTGATTATGTCCATCCCTGGCCGGTTCTTGAGGAGCACCGACTTCTTACATATTCCATACCATCGTGCCGCCTTTTTTTAACGATTGCGAGCTGAAGAGCCATCGGAGGCTACTTATTTGAATTGGCTTAGCTTAAGTCCGAATTTTATACTCTGTATTTTTTATTTTAGTAGCCAGTTTTGGCGAATCTGTTCTTAATAAATAAATAAAATAAATACTTGATGGCTGATATACCGAATTTTGAAAACAACTATCAAACTAAACCAGATGACTTCAAGCTCTCAACTCCAGTAGTAATTAAAAATGGTGGCAATTGGTCGGCATCGAAAAATCGCTGAATCTCACTTGATAGGTTAAAGTCGTTCTAAATTTTAAAAACATTGTTTTAATCAGAAAGGGATCGTACCTGATTTACCAGAAAGGATATAAAAAGGGAATTTTAAGGTCCAGAACATTTATTCGCATAAGTGGTATTACCGAGTGAGGTAGTGATTGCGGTGTTTCAAAAGTTATAAAGTGTCTTAATAAAAATATTATGTAGTAAGAGATAGTGGGATAATTTTTGTGTTGCGTAGAAAAAAAATTAAAAGGTCATTTTGCGTGTTATTTTCTCGCCGGCTTTTATATAATAGAACGTGTAGAAGATATCTCTAATGAAAAAAGTGAGCAGAATTTCGAATAATATTGAAGCTGGTCTGTTTCCTCGTCACAATAAGCGGAAGAATTATCGGAGATTAAGGAAAACTAGCGAGAAGACTAACCGGAATATCATTCGGAAGGCGTCACTACAACGCCGGACAACAGTAAGCGTACTTACAAGAGAGTTAAACCAGCAAGGGATGGACGAGTCAGCGGTGACAGTTAGAAGGAGATTTTATAAGGCTAATTTGAAGTGTAGGCGATCAGCAAAGAAACCAAAATTGACTGCAAACATGAAGAAGAAACGATTGCATTGGGCAAAACTTCACGAAAGCTTCACTATCGATTACTGGAAAAAGGTAATTATTAACAAGAGCATTACGATTGGTTTTGACCCTTGTCTCTGTAACAAATACTGATTGTCGACTGTTTCTTTTAATTTTAGGTCATATTCAGTGACGAATGTCGCTTAAAGGCAGTTATCGAAGCAGCTAGTTTTATTAGGAGGAGATTCAATGAGCGTTTTAAGGAAGACTGTCTTATAAGCATCCACCGGTAACTTTGATTTGGAGTTACATCGCTGAAGAAGGTCCCAGTCCTCTACATTTTGTCGAGGGTGCGATGCGGCAGAACAATATATACATGCTCTAGAAACAGTTCTTCTGACTTATATGGACTCTCTGACTTCCAGGGAATCTTCCTATACATTTATGCAGGATAGCGCGCCATTCCACACAGCGAAGTCTTTTAAAGATTTCTTTTCTTCTGAAAATATTGATGTTCTTCATTGACTTGTCAATTCTCCTGATTTAAACCCCATTGAGAATTAGTGGGATTTTTTAAAATCGTAAGTATACTCTTTACAAGATAATACAATCAACAATTTAAGGGGATCTTCTACCTTGTTGGTTTCAAAAAATCGATTTTTTTGCATTTTTCTAATCTAGACCGTGTCCGGAACATACCCTGGAAATAATATAATGGAATTCTTATTATTTCGGCATGTCATAGACTGTCAAAAACAGCTCCGCGTACCGTTTTTATAACGCTCCGTCGCGACAGCTCGGAAACTTGGTTTACGAGGACATACCAAGGACATTCGACACTGCAAAAAGGGCTCCGATTGAACAACGAGAACAGCAAGTAACACAACGGGAGTTTCTTCTCCAACAAGAAGATGAACTCTGCGGTCCTGACATTGCAGATTGATCGTAATGATATCTCGAAAAATAATTGATCGATTAATTCAAATCTTTTATCAAAATTTTTGCAAAACATGTCGCTATCGTCTGACGAAAGCTTTTTGAAAAATTTTCAATTTTTTTTTACAGCTGTTTTGACCCTCAAATCATGAAAACAAAAACATTTTTTTTTGTAAATGTCGACAAACGATAGCCAAAGGGATAATAAAACTAAATCTTTTTCGGTTTTTTGTTTTAGACAACTACCATGAGCTGAATCGTGTCAACCGTTTTGATATGAACTTTTCGTAGGGGTACTTCAACCAAAGTCAATCCAAAAGCAATAAAAATTTCAAAAAATTCAGTTGAACTCAAAAACCGCATATCAGTTGCATTATTGGTGTCCCTACCACTCATCATCGAAAAACAGTATCAAAAACAGCGTCGTAAGGTAGAAGACCCCCTTAAAAAGAAATATTGGACAAATACGGAAGAACGATGAGGAAATTAAAAAAAAAATGGTAAAGAGTTGTATTGAAAGTATACCAAACAGAATTAAAGAAGTGATTAAATCTAAGGGTTTCATAAGACTATGAAAAAATTTACTTTTGTGGTAATTTAAATAAAGCTAAGGAATAGATGTGTAATGTTAATATGACTTTCATTTTAAAGGATTAACGTTTGAAAAAAAAGCAACAATTAGAGATGAAAGATGTTGAATAAATTTATTATGAAGTAGTTGTGGCTGCGTAAGTTGAAATCACTTCAATTGACAACTTCTTCTTCTTATTTTGACAGTAGATAAACCAAAAGCAAAATCCTGACCTTTCCTGTGAGAAAAATTTTGACAGCGAACATATTTCCATCAAATTGAGTACGGGAACAACCTGTTAGCGTTATATACCTTTTAAAGAAAGGTAAATATATTTTACGGAATATAATAGGTGAGTACAGTATTAGACGACAATTGTCTGATTGATGAAAAGAAATTATATTTAAAAAAAAACCTTCCACAATACACAACGCAAAATCGCAACATTTTTGACAAAGCAAAGGATAAGTGAACACGTTGAAGTGGCCTCGTCAAGGCCCAAACGTTTCAGCAGTTGAAAACGTTTTGATTTAGATTAAACCCAATGGTTACCAATCCAGATCCTATTTAATTGCATTATTTGTTATTTTCTTAACGTGTAACCTAGCCATCGCCAATTTCGTCTTTGAATACAGATGTCTATTTCGTCCAGACAGATGAGTTGGTGTAGCTTATATAAATGCTGAGCAGCCATACAAGAGAACAGATTTTAACTTAATTTTAATTTATTCAGATAAGTTCTTATTTCTACACAATTAAGAATATAAAATCTGATAATTATGTGCAGGATATATACTAAAAAAGAAAAGAAAAGAAAACATGAGTAATCTTAGAGATTAAGGATGGAAATACAAAAGCAAACTAGAAAGAAAGTATAAAAAGAGAAACCTTAACAATGCAATACACCAATGTCAACTTAAACTAATCACTCACAGAGAAAGTTCTTTAAATCAGACTTAAATTTTCTGCTGCTGCTGCTGATACTTCTAAGAGCACGACGAAGACTATTCATTCCACTCTGGTTTTCGCTCTAGAGTTAAATGTAAGCAGCAATAATACGCATAATCTGGCCGAGCGAGCAAAGTTGAGTACATCAAACAGGTATTTTGGTTCGTATTGAATGATTATAGCCGAGTTAAAGGCTACATTAAGACTCCGCTGAGACTTAAGAGTCAAGTTTGCAGAATAATTCGCATTCATAAGTAATTACTGGTAAAATCAGAGACTTAACTAGGAGTTGCCTAGTGTTTAAAGAGAGCCTTGTGAGAAAACAGAGAGTTGACGTAAGATACCATAAATTGTTGGTCCTTTAAAGTTGATATGAGTGGCGAATGACAAAGATTTGTTAAAAAGAATACCAAGATTCCTCAGCTGTTGGACATAGGGAATACTCGAGCTGTTCATAACAGCGTCAAGAAGACAGGACGTGTCGAGCTCGCTCTTAAATATAGTTTATAGCATTAGACTTGGATGCATTTATGGTATGTTTGTTATGTACCGCCCACTCAAAGATAGAGGATATATCTTCATTTAATTTACAGACACTGTCATTAATTAGTTCTAGCCTCTGAAATACTAAAGGTAGCATAAAGGTGATACTAAGTGTCTATTAACATGGGGCAGATCATTAATGAACATAGCGAACAGAAGAGGTCCAAGTATAGATCCTTGTGGAACTCCTGAGTTTGTTGATAGTAGATTTGAAAATGTATAATTAGAAAAAAACTCTATCGTCTCCCGGAGAGATAAGAGGAGTTAAAGCTGGTCTAGAACTTGGAGAAATTAAATTTGGTTTGCAATTCAGTAATAAGCAGACCATGAGTAACCGTATCAAAAGCCTTCGAAAAATCAAGGAGAGTCGAAGACAATAGACAATAGCCTGTCTAATATTTTCACTAATTTTTATAAGAGATGTGGTGCAGCTTCGTGAAGCAACATAACCAGATTGTAGTTCCAAGATAAGACAGTGAGACGTCAGATAGTTTGATATCTGAGAACAAAGTTTTGCAAAGACTTTAGAAAGGAACGGTAGAATTGACATAGATCGATATTCACTGCAAAAAGGTGAGGACTTCTTTCGAACAGGAATAATTGTTGAATATCTCTACTGGTGAGGAAAGGAACACATTGTTAGAATATTGTTGAAAATGTGTGTTATGAAGGGAAGAATGAGTAGATAAAGTAGTCTAATGAATCGGGAATGTATATTGTCGAGACCCATGCAATTAGATTTTACCTTACAAAAAGCCACCGTGACTTCATCCTGAGTAAAGGAGATAAATGAAAACCCGTCAGCAGAAGACAGAGAGAGATCAGACACTATATCTGTAGGTTGAGAGCATGTTGACAAGAGAGACATTCGCAATCTTGAGGCGACCAACACCCATTTCCTTTAGATTCGCTAATAACTTATTAGATGGCAATGCGGTACTTACCTTATAATGAAAGTATTGGGCTTTGCTGTAACGTATTGCATTTGTAACCTGACTACGAAGTTTTCTATAATAACTCAATGTTTCTGGAGTTAGTTCTAAATCGTTTCCAGCGCTTATAAGCTGAATATCTACGAGAAATTGCAAATATGATACGTAGTGTTAGCCAGTGGCACGCCTCTTGGGAATAACGCGTGAATTTAGACGAACATGCGAGTGAAACAGAGAGTTGATGCTTTCATTCATATTGGCTACCTAATCATCAAGAGAGGTCATGAAATAAATGCTATTCCACTCAAGCTTAGCCACATCAGCTATAAAGCCTCAGTGTTAATACCACGGAAATCCTTAAAGGTAAATCTTTTTTCAGTGTTGGTAACTCCAAGGTTATAGGTAAGATTTTTTTTACACGATGTGGCCAAAGCCTAGGAGACAACCCTTTGATGCGTTAGCATGGGTTTGGTCGGAAGGGAACTTAAGAGGGAAGTTAGGAAACTTGAATGTTTTGTTTTTGCATTGCTGCGAGCTAGACAACAGCTCAGAGATGGAGTGCATTATTTTAATTTCTTAACTGGTCTCGAACCCGGGACTCAAAGCGTAGTGGTCGTGCAGCTCAACGAATTGATCCAACCCCGTCTAAATTAGATCATACAATGAGAAACCCGGGAACCGATTTTACGTACTAAAAAATTCGAAGCTTGTTGCATCTGGAATCTGCGCCATACCTCAGCAAAAGTATTTACTCCAACTAGAGCCTGTGCATCAGCTTCTCCGAGCCTCATGTCCTCTGGAGACTCATAAGTAAAAATTGGGTTTTACCATTTTACCGGTTTTCTTAAAACTAAATGCTTTGTATATAAAATTCTATTGGAAGAAGTATCATAAAATAAGCTAAATATTGTGGACACGAGTTAGAAGCCTATTAAGTCATACCGTCCATTTCCTTCACTTTCCTAAGTAATAAGAAAATCTTTAATCCTATTGAGTTTAAAGACCTGCAAATTTCTTAATATTTAATGAATTGTACCCCGTTTGCCTACCTACACCTAAATATTGGCCAAAGACCTTAATGGAATTCAAAACAAACTCTTCTTTCTTAGGATAATTTATGACGAAAATTTTATAACTTCCCTAAACAATGTCAAGAATTCAGAAGACCCCAAAATCGCTTAAAAATGAAACAACCTTCATTAATAAGGTCCCCAGTACCTGTTCCAATGAAGAAAGCAAACTCAACAAGTGCAAAGTAGCAGAACCGGTGAGACTTAAAGAAGAAAAAAAACCGAACTACAGATACTGGACCATGTGCCTCACGTCAGGCAACAGGTACACTATACATATCGAGCTTGAGCTAGATAGACTACAAACGAAGATATGTTATGGCATGGTAGCTTACTAAATTTATTAATTGACGTGGACTTTTAACCGAGTGTAACCAAGTTAGGGGCAGAACAGATTAGCCATGCGGGCTGTGCAGAATCTGATCCGTGTTGGACGCATTGCCGTTACCAGTTACCACTCAAGTGTTGATGTCTGTGAAGCGGTGAATCACATGGTTCCCGTAATGTTTTCATTTTTTTTAAATAAAAATGTGATAAAAGGGGGCAACAACCCCTTAGGGTATATATAAATTAAACCATCGCAAACTTCAGACATATTTGGATCGGATTCCACATATCTAATTAGAATTGGCATTTTCGATTTCAAATTAGAAAATGGGTCAAACACGAAAGTTGCAAATTTAATGGTGTGGCCGGGGCCCCACTGTAAACATCTTGGCGTCAGATTTGTATGCGTGCGTGTGGCGTATCGCATTTGAATTGGTGTGCAAAGCGCTATGCGAGATAAACAAAAAAAAGATTTCACAAAGCACTAAACTTTTCCACAATTAACACTAAGTGCTAAACAAAGTATATTTAGATTTTATAATAGGAAGCCAAGTACAATTGTAATTTGTCTTTGAATTTTCAATCAGAAAAAAACCAGACCACCACGGAGCCCAACCTAGGTTACAGCATGCTCGCAAAATTATGCCAAAAACGGAAAATTTTCCTTGGCAATTTCCACATCTTTATGGCAGCAATTTCTTGATTGTATACATTAAAATAATGATGCTGACATTTAATTTTTAATTTAGACTTACCTGAACTTATAAATTCACGTTTTACTAACAGAATTGTTTAATTTTCTGGCGATGGTGGAAAGCACACCATACCGCGTCGTATGTACACAACACAACAATTTTCAATTGGAATAAACATATGATGTCACAGCATTGCCAAACTAGGGGAAATTTCACTCGTTATGTAAACAATTGCTGGACGATACTGTCATTCGTACAACGTTTTGGTAGAATAATTCAATTTAGATTTGTTATTTGTATGAAAAGGTCATGTCAAATGAATTAATTAATATCAAGAACTAATTATTAGTCGGTATTTTTATTATTTTTTGTTAAAAAACGCCGAAAAAGTATGTAAACAAATTTGACAAGGAATTAAAAAGTATGCTCGGGGAAATTATAAGACGAGAAGTACATACGCTGGTAATGCTTTCTTGTAATGGCTTAAATTTATATTGATGCTAGATGGCGCATAGAACGTTTAGTTTGGTCATTTATCACTTCCGTCAACTCTTACTAGAAAGCAGTTTGTTCCACTTATTTTCGTTTTATTTATTAAATTATGAAAATATTCGTTAATTTTCTGAGATAATTTTTACTTATTTACAAAAATCGGTTAGTTTAGTATTAAAGAATTGTTTTTTCGGGATTAATTGCTCGGAGTGAATAGTGTTGGAAGTAGTTTAATATTTTCGGTCAAGATGTGATGCTATTTCTAGCCGATTCCTTTGAAAGTAATGTAATACAAATAATAATGAAGGCGCCACTAGAAATTATTATTAGTTTTTCGTGTGAAGTGCAGTGTAATGTATAGAATATTCAGAAATTTTCAACAGATAAAGAGGTAAGTGAACATTGTGAACACACTTCTAACTATTTTGCGATTGTCGGGAAAAAGTCAATAAATTAAATTTAAAATTCATGTATTAGATTAATATAATCTTTAAAACGAGTAGGAATTGTTTCTGCTACTATAAATAGCTACAAAAAACTTTAACTAACGTTTTTGTACAGACAACAGAAATATGATCGCACATAGAATTAAATCTCCTTTTTCTCTGGAGCTTTCTTGATGATAACATTAAGTTTTCTGTACAATACCCTTTCTTGGTGCATCTTTAACTCCAAAGAGTAGATTATATTCGAAATAATTGAAATGAAATTAATCCCGGCGTTTCTATCTCAAGTAAAATTTTAAATATTTCAATACGAAACAATTTGGCTGCAACTTAACCTAACTAAACATACAGAATTTTTTTAACTCAGGCGTCAAGTACAATTGTCTCGCTGGACAGGAGAGATCACGTTTCAGGCCCAACGCACACATTCCTTGGATGCTCCTCCATGGATTTCCTCTCCCTGCGGACACTTCAGCTTCCAAGTTCTAAGGTCCCCAATTACATGTTCTATAGGTTCAGCTTCTCCAGGTTGCTGCTATTGCCACCCTTTCGGTCTCGCATTATGGATTTATCTTTCCAGGTTGGGGCGGGTCGTTTGTGGAATCTACTACCATTGGCACACAAATAACTGCGGTCGCCGGGTTCCTTTGAAACTAGGTGTCTTGATGTTTCAGGGTTAATGACAGAAACTGACTTCTTATGCTTATCTTTTTCGAGCCACTATCAATTTTCCGCCTTTTCTGATCTCTTCTCCCCTCCCGCTCCCACTATTAATATTATTTAGTTAACTTATCACGCTAGCCATCTTAGCATTTCCTTCTTTTACCTCTCCTACTTCTTCTAACAAGCTCGCTCATCGCAATCTTCACCGCGCTGGGGCTTTGCAGTCTTTTATTATACTTTTCAAGTAGTGTATCTCGAATTTACTGGGCTGCGTTGGCGTGGGGATGGCGGTCGATGAGCGGACGTTTTGCGTTACTTATACCTTAGCGTGATTCTAGGATTAGTAACGCTATCTGGTTAATGTTGTTGTTGCACTCAGTTAACCAGTGCGAAGTGATTCAGGGTCCAAACCGCTCAACTGTTACGACACTGTACTGTTCACTGACGGCTCCAAGATTGACTGTGGTGTCGGTGCGGGTGTTTTTTCTGATGCGCTACATATTTCGGAGTCCGACAGACTGCCTGACAACGCAAGTGTATTTCAAGCGGAAGTTCTTGCGATCTTGAAGGCATGCTGTTTGTTGGGACTCATTGAAGTACCGATGATGAGCGTTGACATTTTCATACCATAAAGGCGCTTCACTTGGATACATCCTACTCAAAGGTAGTGAGGAGCTGTAGGGATTAGAGATGGGTAAAACGGATATTTTGAGCGACCCAGCTCTTCGGATCTACTTCTTTTAAAATATCCGGCTCCAAGAGTCGGTACGAAAGAGTCACTGACAATTTTCAGCTTGAGACATTTTATCTCTCTCTAGAGCGAAGACCGTAGTGTTGAGTTCGTTCAGTTGTAGTTCTTGCAGAACTTTTAGTTCCAGGTTCTCCTGTTTTTCAAGTATTCCTCTTTCTTTCATTCTTTTCTTATGAGCACTCATTCTCATTAGTCAACAAGAAGAATCAAATCAAACTGATGCAAATGCTGAGAAATGACTCTTCGGGATCCGCCACGGGACAAAACTGAAATCCGGTTCACTTGACTCAGTTTTCAGAGCCGGTTCAGATCTGAGTTACTCATCTCTAGTAGGGATAAAGTCACCTCTCTTGGGGGGGGGGGGGGGGATTCAATATCACCCTTCTCTGGATTACAGGTCACATGAAAATTCTAGGGAATGAGAGAGCGGATGAACTCCCGAGGAACGGCTCTGGAGCAATCGACATTCCACCAAACACCCCCAAAAGGGAGTTTATCCAACATTTCTTAGCAAAGTAGCAAAGACTAATCTCAGATGGAACGCTTCCTCTACCTATGCCATTTAGAGAGCGACTTAGCCGAAATTTAACAAAAAGAGAGCACAGCAGGTCTGGGCCACTGCCTGATAGGCGTGCATGCAGTCACACTGCGACTTCCCCACAACACTCAATGCCGCAGCTGTGGCATCAACAATAACAGAGAAACCGTAAAACTTACAAACAATCGCAGGAGTAAAGATTGGGGAGGTAGCTCAATTGCTGAACTCCCCAGGTTGGTTTTGGCACCTTCCT
This sequence comes from Leptarthrus brevirostris, assembly GCA_964036015.1. Taxonomy (NCBI): domain Eukaryota; kingdom Metazoa; phylum Arthropoda; class Insecta; order Diptera; family Asilidae; genus Leptarthrus; species Leptarthrus brevirostris. Next base: position 7,520,047 of record OZ038374.1, on the reverse strand, counting down.
TATACCTCATCGGCGTCTCTGATCTTTACCGCGAGCGTGTGATTTGCGGTGTATAACTTCAAGGTCACACAGATTGTTGTGACAAAACCGTGCATTTAGCACTTATTGGAGGGCTGTTCTCGCTGACCAGCTCTCGCCACTTAAACCAACCAACCAAATCATAACATGGCATTAAAGGGATCACATAAACGAAACATTTCAAAAAAGTTTTCGAGATAAATTTTAGCAAACAAAATATTTTAATAACTATTAAACTTACTTAATATTATGCGCTCTAAGTGCAACATTTGTCGGAATTTCGATTTGATTAATCTTAAACAACTTGACTAGAGCCTTAAGAAACTCCTGTGAAATCTTACAGCCATCATCTGCTTCCAATTTTTCGTAGAGCTCAAGAGCTGCTAAACAATTATTTTCTCGGACAAAATTATTTAAAAGAATATTATACAAATCTTGTTCCTTGATGGCATGACCCATTCCTCGACCAGCCTTGGCAAGTTTCAGAACCATATCTATCCGTCCCGAATTGCTCATATGCTCACAATTTTTAATCAGAGCATCGGCATTAAGTCTGATTTCCGGATTTATCAAAAGCTTCCTCAATTGTGATTCTGTTCCTGCATTGGCTACAGCCAAAACTAGCGTACTATTTGTGTTTGTGGCTCCATGAATTTTCGCTGAGGCTGCAATAATTTCTTGCAATAATTCTTTGGCTTCATTCGAACTGATTTGAAATATGTTTGTGCCTTCGTCGTTACTGAGCGAAACAAGCTGTGACATTAATTCGAATTGTAGAGGAGTCTTTTTATACATTTCCGTGAATTGTTGATACTCAGCCACTGCACCCTTAATATCGTTTCGAAGCAAATGTTCTCTGATAATCGGACCTAAGAAAATATTTTGAGGTCGACAGTATCTAAGTTCTTGGAGCTTAACAAAAAGTTCTTTTGTTTGATTGGTTGTCTTCGATAAATTAGCGCCTGCTGTAGCTGACTTTGTTAACAAATTCCATAAATTTTTGTTAATGTAATCTCCGCCAACTATCTTAGTTGTACTTGCGCGTTTGACTAAAATATCTTTAGCTTCGTCATAACGATTTTTCTCAACTAAAAGGGCTGCAAAATCAATAATTTTGTGCTCATCGAGAAGAAAACCTGAAAATTATAAAAATAAATTTTGTTGTTTAATTCTCAATATAGTAACTTACCTGGAAAAGTTTTCTTAATGAAATGATAGCAATCTTTAGCATCATCTAATCGTTTCAATTTTATGAACATATCAAAAACACTCGCCATCATACCCGGACTGATTTGAACTTTAAGCTCATCACACTTTTTCTTGACTTCAAGAGCTCTTTCCAATTTCCCTTCTCGAACGGATAGTTGGAGAATCCGGCGGAGCACTCCTCTTGTGTTTAGACCTTTCGATTCTAATTCAATCAAATGACATTCCAACTCGTCAAGATTCATATCCCTCGGATGTCTTATGTGGGTTTCAGTAAATTCTCCTGGCAAAGCATTTATGTTTTTGTTTACCATTTCGTTAATCTGTCTCTTCAAAATCATGATATCGTTGTCTTTTTCAAATCTCGACAAATGACTCAATACAACATCACTCGCAACCGGAGAAATATTAAGGCGTTCTTCCTTCAGATTTAGAATTAAGTTCTTCCAGAAATCTAAATCGTTGCTCAATTTGGGATTAGAGGCCATGTCCATTAGTAGTTGCCCGACAAAGTCGAAACCCGGGTTTTGCAACTTACTGTTTAGAGAACTGATCAATTTTGGTAGTTTCTTAGACTTCCTGATAGCCCGCATATTTACTACAAGATTAATAAGAGGATAGACCAATTTTTCTAGCTCTAATTTCGTCTGATATAGTTCGCAAATAGAAATTACAGGATCGACCCGTTGTTGTAAAATCAAATGAGAGATGAGTGGAGTTAAGAATTGAGAAGTTTTTAGCCCGCAATCTTCTAAAGTTTGTATTGCCTTCTTCTCATCTTCCAAGATAATTGACAAACGAGGAAAAACATACGTCGACAAGGTATCAAAGTCGCATTCAGTATTAAGTTTACTCATTGCCTTAAGAATTCTAAGCAATCCGGCTTCTCCACTATTTCGAAAATTGTTTAAAAGTAACGGCCAAAAATAGTGTGGTCGTAATGGCTCCATAAGCGCAAGTTTTTCTAGATATCTTAGGCAATCCTTTGAGTTTCGTCTCAATGCAAAATCGCAAGCAACATGAAGTGCTCTTGTGTTTTTTTCGGAACTAATTAAACTTTCACAGAATTCGATTACTTTCTCTGGAGGTTGATTCGATTTAATTAGGTCGTAGATGAACGACACTCCAAAAGTGTCTCTGTCTTGGTTTTCACTAAATATTGGCTTTGGAAATGCTTCAATTATAGCAAAAGCGTTTTCTGGCAAACCAGAGAAAACTAGTTCGGTGCAAATAGTGCGAATTGCTGGAGGGATTTCTTTCATGCTTAAAATATCGGCAGGGAGAAGTTTCACCAATTGATTTATAGCAGGCTTCAAGCCAATAAGTGCTGCACTTTTCAGTATTTTATAAATTTGATTTGTGTCAAAAGACTGTCCCTGCTTTGTTAAGATTTCACTAAATTTCTCAACTTCACTACTTTCTATATAGGCTCTTGCCAGTTGAGTATATGTTTCAGAACTAGGCTCTATCCTAGCAGCGCTCATTGTTTCCAACACTTCCTTAATTCCTTGGATTGTTTTACTCCGCGAATGGCCTAAAATCAAAGCATTGAAACTATTTGCTGTTAGAGGAAATTTTTTGTTTTTCATCTCATTCAGTACTTCTTTGGCTTGCTCAATATTGCCATTACTACAGAATAACCACACCATTTGCTCGTAAATCTGAATATTGTCCTTCATTTTGCTATCGTCGATGAACTTACGGAAATTCGAAATTGAAGTTTTGTTGGCAGAGAAAACACTTAAAGCTGCTAGATAGTGGTTTTCACAGATCATGTTATTCAGTTTCAGAAAATCCCATATTTGATTAAAGAGTTCTAAACGTTCTTGACAAGTTTGCGACGGAAGATTCTTTGCACAGCATTCGAGAAGGAAAATGCTGTGCTCTTCCGGTAAGGTATCGCTCAAGTTTTGAACTGTTTTCAGAAACAAATCATATCTAACTCTTCCAGTAGTTGCTTGTTCGGATTTTAACTTTTCTAAACAATCGTGAACATTTACTATTGTCGTTGGAATTGTTTTTCGTGTGAAATTTGAATTAAACTTTTTTACCTCGGGAATAGTTGCATTTGATCGCAATTGTAGAGCTGTTGAAGTGTTAGGAATGACTCCTATGACACCTTTGGAAACATAGATTCCACGTTGACTTAAGCACCAAATATTTCTCCATATTCTTGCAGTCATTCTTCAACGAATTGATGAGAAAATCGCGTCAGAATTAAGGTAAAAAGAGGTTGTGTAAGCGAAAAGCCGCACTTCTTTTGACATTTGCGGACATTCGAGTTTTGGCAGATATCAGCTGATTCCACAGTGAAATTTTTGACAGATAAACAAAAACACTAGTTGCGTTCGTTCGGCTATGGCGGAACCATGTGGAAATGGTATTAAAATGGCGCAAATAACGATTTAACGATTTTTCCTCGTTCTCGAAAGGTTATAAAATTATATTCAATTATTTCCAGCTATTTGCTAAAGGTGGGTGGTGCATGGACCTCTTCGAGCGCAGAGTCTCTTGATATTCTCGGAAACCCATTTTCCAGGAAGTTCTACGGGGGAAAAAATGTTCCATCCAAATAACTTCTCTCCCTCTTCTGACTTGGCTGATCTTATAAGACTAAGAGAGATCTGGAGACTAAATTATATGGGGCTGTAGGTAGCTTTAACCCTTTCAAATCACCGGGGCCTGATGCTATTATTTCTGCTATGCTTCAGCGTAATTTGGATTTACTACTCCAGTAACGGCTGCATTTCTTTGATCCAAGGTTGTGGAAACATGTTAAAGCAACATTCATACCCATACCAAACAGGCCCTCACGGAGTTAGGGAGAAAAAACGATGTCACCCTAATATACGTGCCGGGGCACTGCAGCGAATGAGCTGGCGCAAAGAAGGACACTCCAATAATACTCAACCTGAGAAAACCCATCTAGGAAATCCAAAAATAAATCATAAAATGGGTAACAAGGCGTCACAAAGAAAAATTTGTGGCATCCGACATCGCCAGACATACAAAGGCTTTTTGGGGAGCTCTCAATGTACATGAATCTAAAAAAAATTATTAAGCTTAACAAGGCCAAACTGAAACTTCTTTTTTCTTTTTTGTGATAGGACATGGAAAACTAAGGGCTCATGCCATAAAAATGAGAGGGACGTACTCCAGTCTATGCAGGAGATGCGGGAAAGAAGACGAGGTCGTATTACACATTCTCGACCAACGCCCAGTCTTATCGCAGAAAAGGTTTAGAATCTTCGAAACATACTACTGCAAAGATTTGGCAGAAGTTAAGAAATCAGGGTATAATCGTATTATCCAGGGCAGGGGTCGCACAACGGGCCTCAATGCAAGGAACACACACATCTTCCCCCTTTCGCAAACCAACCAACCAACATTCATACCAAAGGCGGGAAAAAGCACACATGCCGCACTTGAGAACTACAGACCTATTAATTTAGCTTCTTATCTCCTCAAAACGGTAGAGAGATTATTTGACTCACACTTACGCTGCAGTATCCTAAAGGACCTGCTATCGGGTTGCTAACTCGCGTTCTAGAAAGGTAGATCTGTTCTCTGATACGCACTATAGAAAAATCTCTTGAATGTAAGGAATATAATTTATTGGCCTTCATTGATATCGAAGGAACTCTTAGCAATGTCAAGCCGGGAGCTAGCACGGAGACCCTCGCGTCTCTTGAAGTAAGGGACAATCTTGTGTCGCTGATTAGCTATAACTTCCAGGGGTGGGCTATAAGCACAAGATTAGGAGAGGCTCATGCTCCAAGGACTGTGAGTACTCGTAAGGTGGTGTTTTGTCTCCTCTTTTTTGAAATTTGGCGGTCAATGAACTACTGCTAATCCTTTAAGATGATGACTGTGAGGTGATTGTGTATGCGGATGACATCACTATATCTGTCTACGGAAAGTATTTGTCTGTGCTCAAGGACCTCATTCAGAATGTCCTCACTCAGCTATCTAAGTAGGCGGTCAGGTGCGGGTTAGAGGTAAATCCCAAAAAGACTGAGCTGCTTACTTTTACTGGGAAATATTAAATTCCTCATGTAGACCCTCCGTTAGCGTTTACAGCTGAAGCTAGCTATTTGGGAATTTTGGATACTAAGCTAAGCTTATTTACAAAGTTTCATCACAAGCTTGACAAGAGAAAATCGAGACGGTTGGAAAAGCTATTAAAAAGGCGAGACATTGACGACAATGGCTCATTCAAACCGTAGTTAGTGCGGTGAAACGGAGCCTGGAGAAAGTCACTATGTCTAAAGGAACGAATAGGAACACGGATGTTCAACTTAGACAACAATTCAGGTGAGTCAACAAAACCCTGCATTATCGAAGATAAAGGAAAACGTATCCTCTATCGAGTCTAACGCGAGTAGCCCAAGTCTTTCTTTATACGCGGGGATAATCAAGGGGTTACTCCATGGCAAGCCACGCAATGCAAATTTGAGGAACCTGCGCTGAACAGCCACAATACGGTATACTCTAAAACGGCCGGACGAAGGTACAAAAAAGAAGCTTGGTGATAAAGGGATTATTAAATTCCTTAGAGCCATTAGACTCACAACCACGCAGTGGTCCAACGCTCGGGTTGGATACTTTACAAATTTGAGCTCCGTATCGCTCTCGTTAGAAAACCTTTATTATACCTTACCCAGCTTTTGCTTTCCAATCGTTTCAGATCCAACGATCCCAATCAGGCAAGACTAGAAATGTTTGCATTGCATTTTTCTGAATCCGTCGAAGGTTCGGAGAAGGTGGAAAAGATGAAGATTCATTTATCCAATCGCCTTCCGAATCATTGCAGTGTATTCCAGGCGGAAGTAATGTTAATCCAAGAAGCACTGATTTGGCTGAAGAGAAACAACATACTGGAAAAGGATATCTGTACCCTGACGGACAGTCAAGCGGTGGTGTTAGACTTAGAATTTGTCTCATAGATATTAACAACTGTAAATTATTAGCTGTCTTATCTTAATGAGTTGGCAGAGTAGTACCACTGATATTCCAGGGAACTGTGTAGCGAACGGGCTCGCTAGGCACGGTACTATATTTAAGATTCAACCGGGTAAAGTCTTCTTGAGGTGGTTTCTTGTGCACTACAAGCTTTCCAGGCGGATCCGACCTAAGCTGGATATTTAGGGCTCCGAGCGTTTAGTATCAATGGACAGAATCAAACTAGGCATAGTCATAGGGTGATCACTGGTCACTACCTTATTGATGATCATGTGAAGAGATTAGGACTCTATTCAAATGACTTCTGCCGAAGCTGCAAGGATGAGAATGAAGAGGAGACTATATCTCAGATCTTCTGGTCGTGCTTTGCCCTGGGGTGCACCGAACTATTTAATATTTGTTGCGATCTCGGGACGACTGACGTAAGAGATCTCCGGCAATTCATCGACGACTTCTCGGGACGACTGACGTAAGAGATCTCCGGTGCTTCATCGATGGTTTCACAAAGAAGTTGTGGGGTATCTTCTAGGTCTAAGTGTGTCCTAAAATGTCAATTAAACGGCGAATTGTTATCAGTGGATTCCTTTTTAGACATAAAAATGTAATTTCACATCTTAGGTTTCTCCGGACGACAGAAGTAAGAATCAGATAAAATCCACTGTATAACGTTCCACCGATTAATCTCTCTTTATGGTTCTTTTAACCCCTTGTGGGGCATAGGACGTCGAATTAATATGCTAAGGCTAAGGTACACTCCATCGAAAAGCCGATATTCTATTGATTAAAGATGGAAAAGGGGCGAATGAGTGCTATACAAGTTATGATACTGAATACGCTGGCTCATTACACATGGAACGAAACACTAGTGCAACCACATAGTCCAGATTACAAGAACGCAAGCAGATTAAAGAAGTACCAAGTAGCCTGGGTGCCCTAAAAAATTAAAACAATCCTTTTACCAAAATAATATATTTTAAGTAATTTGTTAGTTTCGAACGCATTCAGAAATTAAAATTAAATTATCACAATTTATCCCTTCACCCTATAAACAAACGTCGTCGGGTAAAAGTAAATTAATTCTAAAAAGTTATTTAATTTATAACTAAACTAAAGCTAAAGTAGAAATCCTATGTGGTAAAGCTGTTACGAATCCCGCTTTCTACCATTCCAGCACGCCAGGACAATACTTGTCAACTAGGGACTGATAGTAAGGCCAAAGGGCGTCAAGGTCTGGTACATTTTCGCATTTGGTGTACAAATCGTAGCGACTGAAAGTAGTACAAAAATTATTTTTAGATTACTAAGACAATTAAAAGGAGGATTCAGACGGGATTGAAATTGAGCTTGTATTGGATTTAGATTGGATGTGGTCCACCTCAAACTAATCTCGTTTGAGTTGTGCTTCTAAATGACTGGAAAATACTGATATCGTTGTAAATACTTACTTGAAAGTGAGTACCCATTTCTTGGTTTCTTCATCCTTAGGAGTACATAAGTGAGCATAATCCCCACCGGTATGCCACGGATAGAACGAATGGAATCGAATGATATTTAGTGCTTGTTCTGGTAGTGTTGACTTATTGTGCTTTAACACATGATACATATATTCGTCATGGCCCCACGACATAAGGAGTTTATCAAGACCGCAATTTGGTTTGTACATTCCATATTTGCTGTTGAATTTAGGATTATTTCCGTCTGGATTACCATTGAAACTCTCCTGACGATAAACAATGCTATCGCCCCAAAGACACCCTACTGGAAAAGTATCACCAACAACAGCCCATTGCGGTGTATCAAAGAATGCCATTACTTTCCCCAAATCATGAATCAATGCCGTTAAATGTAACCAATCTAACTCTGGATATTCTTCTCGAGCTCTTTCAGCCGTCTGGAATGCATGAATGATATTCGGTAAGTCCATATCGGGATCTGATTCATCTATCAAATTGTTAAGCATTTCCAACGCCTCCCGAATTGTAGCATTAAAGTGATTGAATTGCAGCCATTTGGAACGTTGACCTGAAAGTAATTAAAATGATTGCGTTATTATCCTGCCTTGAGATGAAAATACTTAATGGAATTTCATAAACACGTTTTGCACTCGATTTAAAGGCAAAAAGCGTATCTATGAACTGCTGGTGGCGATAATACTCGAGACAACGCTTTATTGCTTTAATGCAAACATGAATGAGACCGTGCACATCACTTGTGTTGTTTTGAAAATAAAGCAATGTCCCCTAAAGATGGGGCAAAAATAGCACCAGACTTTGTTTTCTAATTGTATTCAGAGTTGTCAACCGTTCATATGTTATCTCTCCAGCAATTTGTAACTTTAAGTGAGTTTTTTCGAAAAAGGTCAAATATTGACATCTAGAATCGATTTCGCAGAATCCTGCAAATTTATTGATGAATATGCAAAACAGTACACAACTTTACTGATAAACGAAATTTTCTAGGCTCTGTTCGTGATAACAAAACTATATTTTAGAAAAAACAGGAGATTCAGTTATTTTGGTGATGACTGGTCAAGAAATTTAAATTGTGTTCGGGCCGTAGACCAAATCCACTTGTATACTTGTAAAAATGGAAAAAGAGCAGTAGAATTTTATTTAAGCAGCAAATAAGCAGTTTATCATCTTATGTTTTTCCTTCGTCTTATTAGTCCGAAACCTTCAAGCGAGGCATACATCGACACCTCCTTCACTCAATCTCTTAATCCAATCCTCTTATCTCTACTTTCTTTCCTGCTAAGATTGCGCTTAACATCATAGGGCATCCCCTGAGCTTTGGCGTTACAATGAAAAAAACAATTTAAAAGTTTTTTAATATAAATTCTACCACCAGGAAAACATATGTAGTTTCTTCAGATAAATAGCCGAAGCATAATCCCCTCCAGAGAGTATTAAACACGTTTGGTGTACTCTAGGAATAAGAGTACACCAAACGTGTACTCCCACTATGCTCTTTCCCTCTCTCTCTCTCTCTCTCTCTCTAATTCTTTTACCTCCTTGTGGGGCATAAGGACTCATTATTGTCAGTTTCCTCGTCGAATACCGATGTCTATCCAGCCTTGGCCTGTGAGGCTGTGTACGTCTTTGTTGGAAATGAATGTAAAGGATTCGCCGAAGATACCGATTGGCAAAGGCTTGTAGCTTAAATGTTATTTGACAGGTCACTTTCCATGTTGAGCAGCCGTACAACAGAACAGATTTTACATTTGATTCAAAGATCCGGAGCTTATTGAGGTATCCACAATTTTTTAAAGCATTCACTTTATAGAGCATGGATGAAATTGTGGTGGACTCTTGCTCTTCTATCGACAGTTCTACGGCCATTGTCCTAACGAAATTGTTTGAAATTAGTTGATGCTACCTGGGCCAAATTGTGACGTACCGTAAAATGTGTTATATCTTTCATCTTATGAGGCCCAAACGTTTAAGAAAAGCATACATCGTTAGCTTCACTTAACACCTTTCTCCATTTTTCTTACCCTTATTTCCTTTTCTGCTCAGGCTGCACTGTAGCAGCATATGACATCCCTCGAACTTTAGCTTTATAGTAAAAAATAAAAATTTTAAAATATCAGGACACTTTTATTTTTGGTCTTATAAAAGCATTTTTTTTTCTTTTCAGGGTTTCTTATAAAAGAATTGATTAATATAAGAAGTGTAAAATGAAAGTAATAAAGGAAATGAGTAAAAGAAGAAGTGAGTGATAAAAGAAGTGTGCAGTAAAAGGAATGAGCGATAAGAAAAGTGAGTGATAAAAGAAGTGAATCATAAAAGAAATGAGTAATAAAAGATGTGGTAATGTAAAGTGTTTTATCTTTGTGCGTGAAGTGGGCACAGATTAGTGCGATAATTTAGTCAGCAGAGAAACCAGCGTAGAAGCCAGCACAGAAGCCGACAGAGAACAGTACAGTAAAAGGTATGTACCACTATTTTTTAAAACTATAATACGCATCCTTGTATCCAGAAAAGCCTCTACAAAAAAGTTAAATTATAGCTTATATTTTTGTTTTTTAATTTTTAATAAATACTACACGAAATTAACGATCTGTCCTAGAGGCTATCTGCAGGGGAACACCTACTACACTATCCCTACACTGAGTTTTGGGAAAATCTTCTATACTAGATCCCTAGACAGAGAAGATTAGGTGAGGCGGGAGGGGGGGGGGGTGGGGGTGGGGAGGGAGTGATGCAGATATAGCAATCTTCACAAATGGATCTAAAGTGGATGACGAAGTTAGAGCTGGGGTATAGATGGATTACCTAAACATATGTAGTCAGTATCGATTCCTGGATTACTGCAGTCAGCGCAAGCTGATTGCAAAAACAGAATTTGCTAGTGTACACGGTTCAAAAAGCTGATTGCGCAAGATGGTGCAAATATTGCAACATGAATTTTTTTTTGCAAGTGTAGACAAGTAACAACTGTTGGTTGCGCAAGGTTATTGCGGCATTCGAAATGAGTTGGAAATAATTTGGTTAGTTGCGCAAGAGTATCAGAAGTAATCAAATAGCGGGAAAACGAGTTTAGACGATTGTTGAAATAAAAAATTTAATCCAAAAATATGAATTGTTTCCCGAGTTAAATTTACCTGTAGCTAGAAACTGAAGTGTCAAACGGAGACGTTCACTTTCTGGAATAGAAGGTCTTAACTTAGTATCATTTTCTCCTTTTTTCTCTGCTTCTAAATTTAAAAGAACTTCAAAGTCTTCCTGCGAAATAGTGTAGTAGAACTCTCACTTCTTAATTCTGCAAGCAGGCGTTGGTGGAACCCCTACTCCTATGAACTATCTATTCCCTAATCCATATTTTCCGCAAACTAACTTTTTTTTTCTTTATCAAAGTAGCTTCGACTATTGCAGCGGCATATCTTATCTGTTGGTACGACATTTTTACACTGCTTAATTCTCAACGAAAAATGTTCTTTAAAAAATTGCGCAAGTATTAAGTTAAGTGTACACAGTGCTGTAATAGCTTGCAGCAAACAATTTTGCGCAAATTTTAATTTAAGTGTAGGCACAAGCGCAATAGTTGCAGCAATAATTTTTGCAAATTTGTTTTCAAGTATACAAAGGCCTTAAGGAAAAATGAAGCATTCTGACAATATGCGGTATGCCAACGCAGCTGTGGAATTTATTACCGATCTTCAAAATATTGTGGCAGTCATTACTTTCACCAATGAAATTTTTTTTGAACATTGAATAAAGAAAACAAAATTACCTCTTCAATGCTAGGGGTAGGGGGCTATCCGCCAAAGATGCGTCACTGAATTTAACTAAATGAATTTTATACAATGTGGCCAAATTCTAAGGGACAACCCTTTGATGCGTTAGCATGGTTTTGGCAGGAAGAGAATTAGGGTAAGGGGATTGAGGAAACTGGAGTCTTGTGTTTGCATTGCTGCGAGCTAGACAACAGCCCAGATACAGAGTGGATTATTTTAATTTCTTAATAAAAGCTCACGGGGAAATCGGGTCTCGAATCCGGGGCCCATGGCATGGTGGTCATGCGGCTCAACGAATTGATCCAACTCCGTCTCCCAAAAAATGGTCAAAAGAATTTGAACACCCCTACATTTATTTTAAAATAGGCTTTTCCTGATCGGTCATCTTTTTATGCTAAGAAATTAATCGTATTAATGCAGTTCAATCAACGCTTAATTCGTTAATTCACACAGTTCCTCCGCCACCACCTAGTATCCCCACCACTTCATCCCTCTATCGCCTCGTTCTAGAAATCCCCTACTCTTTCATTATCTCTCTTACTTCATCACCTTATCAGAACTCACTCAATGCAGATCACTTAATTACAAAAAAAACCTTATATTTGCGATAATACTAATATTTTGTAAATAAAGGGCAGGGGAGTATGGTGAAGCGTTGTCTACGTGAAAACCGATTGGTTGAAGAAAAATGTGGGAAGGAAGGATGTGAGTAGGCGCCTGACTTAAATTATTATTGACATAATTCTAAAGATATTGGAATAGGTTGAAAAATGCTTAAGACGGGATTCCCACTTTCGCACAATTACCAAAAAAAATATTACAAATTCAAACCCGATTTGAAAATATTTCAAACAAAAAGTTGCAGTAAAGCAGCTATAAGTCGTCGGGGAATTAAATGATAACGTGTCGGTCTATCAATCCGGAGGTCCCAGTTTGGAATCCATCCGGCGGTGACCCATGGGTGTTTTCTGCTGACAACAGATCACGATAAAACGGCCATGAGGGCGGCAGAGTAATGTCAGTGGTTCGGAATCGGCTTTAAATTGTAGGTTCACTTGCAATCGTTGGGTAGAATCCCTCGTGCGGTAGAATCTAGAATCCCTTCTTAAGTGATTTCCTGATTTCAATGAAAATTCCCTTACTAATTTCCTCACTTTTCTCCCGGAAATATTAAACATAAAAAAGTGGCCAACTCAGTCAACCCGTCTTTTCCCATTCGAGTTCATAACCACGTATTTAATCGACACAAGGGCGAAAATTATGTTTGACCGGAAACGTCGCCAAAATATTAAAAAGCATATGAATTTCAGGGTACATATTAACTACAACAAAAGTATTAAATCGTCCTTGCTTATGATTCCGTGAGCTAACACGTTCAAAAGTTTAGATACTCTATGCATTCAGAATAATTTAAATCAGTCCAACCGATACAAGGTAAGGTTTCCCCTCCCCCCACCCTAGGTTTACATTTTTCCGTATAGTAGCAATGGGGGATCATGCTGTACACAACAAAAAAGAATCTTCCAACTAGGTGTGTGAATTAAGAAATGGGGGCCACCCATCTCTAAACATATTCTACACATCAAAAGAAGAATCATCGAAATCGGTCCACGTGTTACGAAGTTAGACTACTCCTCCCCCCACCCAACCCCCCAACATGGGCCAAATTATTCTTCTATTAGCAATGGGTGATCACACTCTATACAACAGCAAAAGAACCGTCCAAATCGGTCCACGTGTTACAAAGTTAGGTTCCACCCTCCCCCACCCCCACCCCCACCAACATTTGTTTTCTCGTAGTATCAACCAAGGATTATGTTCTACCCAATAGAAAAAGAATTATCCAAATCGGTTCACGCGTTACGAAGTTATGCCCGGTCAGACATAAAAAAAACAAAACAAAATCTACACGTCGAACTTATAACCTTTGTTTTTGGGAAGTCGGTTAAAAAACGCAACGCTATTCCATTCCGGGCCGACGCGCACTTTTAATCTATCCGAAATTTGCTGCCATCTTGAATTTCGTCACAAATATTCACAATTTCAACGAAAGTCTTTCTCACCAACATACCTTGAACAAACTGAACCGTTTGATTTTTGTGCATTTCCCGATAAGTTCTACGAACTCTCTCCTTCAAAGGATCGGACGCATCAATCGAATAGTCCCTGAACTTTGACAAAGGTTTGTCAGCAAAATTCGCCTCTGGCCGCAACAGTTCTGAAGGATCGATAATATCAACTGGACCCTGCAATTATTGCACAGATAATTTCGTCGTCTTGAAACTAAACCAGGTAATAAATGTTACCGTTATTAAGTATTTCATTTTGAGCACTTCACTTTAAATTTTACTCAAAAAATTCACCAACTATACGTTATCACATAGAAAATCCGCCAAGTAGTGTACAAATAGCGATCTTGCTTGTTCAACTTCTGAAGGCGTTTTGACTCAAGACGGTAACCGGACCGAGCTGTTTATAACTTCGGAGCTGTTTATAACTTCACGAGCGTTTTGCTACCCTTCGTCTAGCTGCTGATTGGTGATGCTTTATCGTACCGCTCGCGTCTTAAGCACGTGGTTTTTGATAAATTTCAAAATGTAATAAAAACGTGAGTAAGCAGATCGCCTCTGACCTTGTGATAAGCTTGGCACGCTATACTTGGCAGGCTCGTTGGACGTTATCATTTAAGTTTTTTATTATTCTCTGCGCAAAACAAGCGTTACAATAAAAATTAGTGAGAATTACAGTTACGTTCGATTATTGTTTATAATAATTATAAAAAAAGATAATAAAAGAAAAGAATAAGGGAACTGTGTTTTGGTATTTTCCACTAAAATATAATCGAGATTAATTGCGCCGCGCCCCCCCTTAAAACAGAAGTTTTCCTAATTAATAAAAAATTAAGTGATATGGGTCCGATTCGATAAGAGGTTTGTTTATCAAGTGAACTCGAATTTGTTATTAAGAAAAAAACTTCCACTGGATTTATTCTTTTAAAGCAAATCTTTTTGTTGTCAACACTGACTGCGGTGACGACTTGGGTAATGACCCAAATCACAGCTGAAAAATTGTATAATTTTATAGATCTAGGAAATTCTTTCACTAAACTTATTGTGTTCTCGCTAATTACGACGTAATTACCCCTTCCAAATTGATTTTACGGAAAGATGATAATCAAACAAGTCTTGTAAATGTGGTGGTTTCCCTTAGGTTTCGTATTCTTCAACGTGTGGACCTCAACCAGTGCAAAGCATATCATTATCGTATTCATTTATTGATTTATAAAGTCTACAGAGAATTTCTTACTGACTATGCATTTATTAATAGCTTTTTTTTGCGTGACGGGTGAAAATCTTCCAAAGACACCAGGAGACCCGATTGTCTCTGGTAGTGGTGAGATTTTTACTCACTAAAAACACCCCTCTAGGGATTAGCCGAAACAGCCCACTTTATCCGGGTCCCTTTTCGTTCCTAACCCCTGTGATCTCAGCGAGAGAGATCCGGACTAATCCAGTTTTTTTCAGTCACCTCGATTCCTCGGGTTGCTTATAGGACACCTCTGCCATTCTTCCTTCTTCCATCCAGTGGTGTCCCATCAGTTTCCTTCTTCTACTTGCCAGTGCAGGGCACTGGCACACTTAGTGTGCCGCCGTCTCCTGCTCCTCCAGGCACAGCCTGCAGATATCATCCTCGAGAATGTTCATCCTCTTTAGATGACACCTGAAGTTACCATGTCCTGTTAGTAGTGCCGTCAGCCATCTCAAGGTCCTACGATCCATATCCAGGACCTCCCTCTGCTTTGCACATCTCGTCGCTACAATTGCCATCTTAGCCTGTCTGAATGAGTCCACGACGTTGCACCGTACCCAGTGCTCCCTCGTGACCCACTTTCCTAACAGGCCCTCTGCCGTGCCCCTGCCTAGCGCAGTGAACGGCTCCGGACCTTGGAAACTCGAAGCAGCCCCTAGCTTTGCCAGTACGTCTGCTTTCTCATTTCCTTCGACCCCCGCGTGTCCTCGAACCCACGCCAGTGTCAACTCATCTGATGAGGCACACGCGTTTAGTTTGCGAACACACTCCAATGACAGCGCTGTGTTGAACTCTGTACCATCCATACACCTGATCACCGCCTGATTATCAAGTGCCACCACTATATTCTTGTCCCTCACTCGACTCTCTAGTATGCATCTCTGCCTGAAATACTGAGGTGTATATCCCCAGGCAAGGATGGGTGTTCAGGTTCAGGTCATCACTAAAGATACCTGCGCCCGCTCTCCCATCAATTCTGGATCCATCCGTGAATACTTTAACGTCGCTTACACGGTTTTCAGGGAGTGACCCATCCCTTATAAGCGTTTCGTGGTGCCTTTCAATTACTCTTACTTTGCTTATATCATCAACAGGCATTTCCAATTCCGATATCTCATGTTTGACAAGTTCCAGTATTTTCCTATGCCCACGGTTATCACGAGATCTCCACCAGTTTGCACCTCGATCCATGCGAAGAGCTGCTGTGGCAGCAGTTCTCTTCACATATGTATCCAAAGGCAGCAAACCCAGTATCATCTCTAACGCCATTGTCGGCGTGGTTCGAAAGGCCCCTGTTATCATCACACACGCTAGTATCTGAACCTTACTCAATTGCCTTTCTACTGTGGGCTTGGAAGCGCTTGTTAATACTTAACTAATAAATAGAATTTTAACGGAATTCCAATCCGGATTTAGGAGTCAGTAATCTAAAAAAGACAATATTTTCAACATTGTAAATCTGATCAATTTAGCCTGGATGTTTTATAGACTTTAAAGCCGCTTTCGATACAGTTAATAGATAGAAATGCGTTATTTCATAAGTTATATAACTTAGGTGTTTCATCAAAATTTATAAAAACCTCCCAAAGGTAGCTATTTGGGATGGCAACAAATTATCGTCATGGTTCGAGACTCAAACAGAACTTAAACGGGGTTGCCCTGCGAGTCCATTACTTTTCTTTCTATATACCAATGATCTGCATGAGGAAGTGGGGGGGGGGGGGGGGGGGGGGGGATTACTGTTGAGGGAGTAAACATCCGGCTCCTTATGTATGCTTGCTGATACGACTTGCTAATGCTTGCTGATAGTCCGGTAGTTCTTCAGCAGATGATCGACAATCTGCTTGCATATTGTAAGTTATGGTCTCTGCAGATTAACCAAAGCGAAAAATTATGGTCTTCAGCAGGGGAGGGAGAAAGGGGAGTGTGGAAAACTGGACGCTGGGTGGGGCTCGAATGAAAGGATGGGGGTGAAACCTAACTTTGTGACGCGTTAACCAATTGGAATGGTTCCTTTGCTGTTAAATAGAGTATGATCCCCCGTTGCTTATAGGAGGACAATTTGGTTCTATGGTGGGGGAGGGGGAAGGGGAGGAGAGGGGTAGTCTAATTTCGTAACGCTTGGATCAATTTCGATGATTCTTTGTCTGTTAGGTAGAGTATGTACCCCGATTGATACCGCGAGAAAAAAATCTTTGGTGAGCCTTGCTCCATGAACGCTGATTACCCCAGCGACGGTTTTGGCTTCAGCTGTGTCTTCCTCAACGAAGTATATTAGGCATTTTATAGTATAAAATCTGAGTTCACTCGCCAAAATTCATAAACCTTCTCTAGCTCGGAATTTTACATACCTTTAAGACTCGTACCTAAAAATCTCAGTATTTCCTCACTCTTGGAAGCATGCCATTATGCATATTACAATTCATGTCTTATATCTGGCACATCTTCCTTTCGTAAGTTTTGATGTATAAGAAGATTGATTCATCAAACTTCTTTCCAATTTCTCTAGTTATTTGCGTCTATAAATTTGCTAGAAATCGTCAAAAGTCATACAGGCTTTAGTTAGTACTTTCAATGAACAGTTTTTTCTTAAAATATGCAAATCTCTATAAATTTAAACGAAAAATTCAATCGAACTCCTAAAAAAGAATAAATTGATTATCAAAATGACAACACTACCGATGCTTTGTGGCCTTGCAAGTCTACTTAACCGTGAACCGGCATTAAAATAGATCCAACAAAGTTAAATAAAGTCATTGTAAACGCTTGAGACATTCAATTGAAGTAAATAATCTCTGTAAAGCGAAGAATCAACGTTTCTACGATTCAAGTTTAAACGCATTTCATTCTATAAATATAAAATTTCAAACTAGAAAATCTATTCACAAATTGCCTACGATTTCTATTATACAATTCAACCCAACTATCGCCGACACGTGCCCGAAGTAATATGTCTTGATAATGGCCTCGTATTATAGCATAGCATTTATTCAACTCTAAACGGAATAGGAGGGAAAGGTATCAAATATTTCTGGTTTTTAATGAGATTACGAATATTAAGAAAGATTCTATATTTATGAAAAATTGTTGTGTAGATATTTATTTCTAACGATACTAAAGATTTCAGTAATTAAAAATAATAATAAAAAACTAAAAATATTTAAGTAAACAAAAGAAAAATAATTAATTTGTTCTACTCTCGTCTTTTTTTCTTTGATTTCCTCGATGATGAGCGTTTCCTACGCTTTCGATCCGTACTAAGACTGCGCGTGCGTGATCTGTCTCGAGTTCGGCTTCGACTTCTACTCTGACTGCGACTTTTCTTTTTTGATTTTTTCTTGCTATGATGTTTCGACTTCTTCTTACGCTTGTGAGATTTTTCCTTTGACGATATCGATTTCGATCTGGAACGATGCTTTATTTCAGGTAGAGAAATTGGTGTTTCACTCTTAGCAGGCGATTCAGAAACATCGAATTTATCATCAGATATTGAAATTGGTATTGAATGTATTGATGATTTATCAGAGTCTGATTCGGTGTCATCGTCTATTTTTGTTGTTTCATCAGATGTTGTTGATGCTGGTAGAGGAATCCCTGAGCCTAAGCGAAAAAAACGGAAATATTAGATTTGTTTTTAAAATAATCTTTAAAGTAGAAATAATCGTTTAGTGTGAATGGATATCCCCATTCTAGATGCTCATTGTAAGCTACATTACGTCG
This sequence comes from Leptarthrus brevirostris, assembly GCA_964036015.1. NCBI lineage: Eukaryota > Metazoa > Arthropoda > Insecta > Diptera > Asilidae > Leptarthrus > Leptarthrus brevirostris. The sequence goes on along the minus strand of OZ038374.1, from coordinate 7,501,596 downwards.
TAATACTGACGAGAAACGTGGAAAAGGGCGACCTGTGCTACAAAACACGTACGTTTAGAGAGCGGAAAACGACCATGGATCAGTGACTCCACATGGTACATAAGAGCAGATTAAAGACCGCATTACTGCATACCATTCTGTACAAAAATGCGTCTAAGAAATCCGGTATGTCAAACCAGCTGTGGCCAGTTTAAGTAAACGGCTTTCCTGTTAATGAGAAACCACCGCACCTAAATACGAAATATTGTGGCAGTTATTACCGGCCACTGTCTCCTCGGAAGACACGCAGAGCGCTTATGCATCCCCACCAACAAATTTTGTAGAAGTTGTATGGATGAGGAAGAAGTGGAAAGCGTTCAGCATTTACTCTGCGATTGTCCGGGCCTGGCCAGGAGAAGGTACAAAGCGTTAGGCGCGTACTTCGTCAGTGGACTGGACAAGATTGCTAACATAGGGCTAAAGCAGCTTGTCTGCTTTATTAACAGTTGTGGCTAATTCTAAATAAGCCCTATATTGACATTCAGGTGCGGTCCTGCACTCCTGCTGATGTGGTAACACAACGGACTTTTCTTAGGTCTATGTGAGCCTGATCGACTTTCCAATAGTCGCCACCCTAACCTAACTTAAATACGCAATTGCAATGGGGGGGGGGGGGGGGCGGATTTTTATAATAGATAACAATTTTTCTTTAAGGATCAGTGCGTCAATTTTAATGCAAAATGAACCGTATGTTCATATCTTTATTAGTTGCTGACATAAAAATTCTCGAAATTCATTGAAAAAACGCCACTGAAATCTGACGTGCCCCCCCTGAAACAAAATGGCTTTCGTGAGGTTCTTTTTTGTAGCGACCACATCAGCAACCTTTGAATTTTCATCCAGCAGTCCGCCGAAGTCGTCGGTGGAGTAAGTGATAACGTGTCGGCCTTCCACTCCGGAGAGCGTACCACACTGGTGGCAATGGGTGTTTTCTGCTGACAAAAGATTACGATAAGAAGGCTATTTGCGATTGCGGTGTAATATGGTTGATTCCGAATCCACCTTTAACTGTAGGTCCACTTACAAACGTTATCTCGAATCCAGCATGACATCAGATGACACGATAAAGCACTTATATCCAAAAGCAGCAGATAAATATTGTAATCAAGCAACGCGTTACATAACATTAAGTTTTTGTTAAAATTAAAAGTCCTAACTCTTAACTCGTGACTGACGTGCACCACGAGTTCATAGTTTGGACTCTAAGGGTCCGACCGTTGCGGTCAAGCAAAACTACCTTAACTACAAGCCATGAACTTACAAATTTTACGCACACACATTAGGGATAATGTGGGCTGAAATTTCGTTAAATTTCCATTGCTTCTTATTCCGGTATTTTACGCAACATAATTGACATTTTTATAATCATCTTAATGTTACGTAACGTTTGGAGAGGGGGAGGGGGCGGTAACGCGAAACGTTACGGCGTGTTACAAGGGGGGAGGGGGGGGGGGGTCAGAAATGTTCAAAAACTGCGTTACGTAATATTTGAACAGCCCCTTATCTCTTAACCAATTTAACACTGCGAATAATGCTGATGATGTAAGCGATGAAGAAAAGTTTATTTCAGTTGAAAAATTTGGAAAAAAAAATGGTTTGGTAGGCAATCTGCAGTTGTGGTGAACGAAGTCGTGCTTTTTTTACGAGAGGTACGATTAATACAAAAATGTACTCGACGGAATGGGTCCAAAAACGTCTTTTGCCATTTATGGGTCGGCATTTTGGTAATTATTCTCTCCACACATTCTTTGAATGTGATCGCTGGAGAGCGGAGAGGGCGGAGATGGAGGCGGAGACGGGCAGCGTGACCCCGGACAATATTTTTGGGATCATGCTGCAGGGGGAGGACCACTGGCGAAGGATTGCCTCTTTCGTCAGGATAGTCCTTCGTCAAAAGGAGGGAGACAGCAACGGGGCTCCCTAGCGGGGGCGCCTGCTAACTTCGGGGGTAGCGAGGGGGCGGGGGCCAGGTTGGCTCGCGGGCCTCGTAGGAGGCTGTTCTATAGGACTCCACCGCGAGGTAATGTCTCCTAGACGGTTCCGTGGTGGTCCTCCTGGATGGGGGAGGGTTGTTTTAGCCGGTAGGACTGGTCGTTGGCCAGGTGAGTCCGGCACACGGGTGGCTTTGGCCACCTAGGTGCGTAAACGCATTTCCCCGCTCCCAAAAAAAAAATGCTGGTTCCAAGCAAAAAATATCGATTTTGTGAATGAAGATAGTAACCCACCTAATTGTCCTGAGCTTAGACCCACGGAAGACAGGTCAAACAGCAATATGGGAACAAGATTTCAAAGAAAAGTGGACGAAATTTTGCAAAAAAATTGATAAAGAAACAGCGCTAAATTTAATGTAAGGAATAAAAATAAAAGTCCGGAAAATTCAGCAGACAAAATTTAAAAAAAATTTATTTGAATAGTTTTAGTTGTTAGAATTGAGGAACAGAATATACATAAATTTGATTTTTAAAAAAAACCTTAACTTTTGTATTAGTTATCGAATATCCCTTTGTAAAAAAAAACTTTCGTGGGCAAGCCTTGGAGGTTGATTGTATTTTTACGAATTTTAGTAATTTCCGAAGTTGTCCACTTTGAGATTTGCCAGTTTTTGTCGATTGGCTTTTATACTACCAGTCTGATTGTAAGCAGTCAGTTCTATTTCGGAATGCTGTCTCTGAGGTCTTATACATCTGGCGTTCCACGAATTATCAGTAAAAAAAATTAATGATTTTGAACATTAGACATCGCTAAGTTCAAACCTATTAACCTTGCCGCAGCTTTAAATATCTTATCAAATAAATAATATCAACGACAACAAACCATTATGGTTGCAATTGTTTTGCTTACATAAAAATCATTTAGCTGCCAAATTAATTTTCGTTTTTATGACCACACGTGATTTCCTTTTCAACTCGAATATGATAATTCGCATCACTTAAGAACTTATCAATTTGACGACTTTGAGTTTTGGCACTGATAATAATTGTGTCCGTGCAAGACGCTATTTCCTGTCAACTCTTTTTGCGTAAGACAACAACATAATCAAAAACGTTTTAAGCAGGAATTTTAATCTGATGACGTACTTGACTTCCTAAACAGGCGTTAATGCTTTTGTTGTTTTGATCGAATGATAACAAACAAGAGATCAAATACTATTCAATTACGTATACATCCATTTATACATTATCGCTAGTCAGTCGTTTACGTATTACATAATATATTTATATCAAATTGTATTCACAAAAACATAAATGATGAGAAAAAGAAATTCATGTCCAAAGGCTATCAACGCGATAAAGGAAATTGACACTTATTCACCTACCTAGCAGTTTAGAAATGATCTTAAATTTGATAATCAATTAAATTTGCTGAAGCGTTACTTTCTTCTAATTATTTTTCCCATATCAATTTTTAGGACCCACATAAACATTTTTTTTATTTTTATTAGTGCAAAGCAAACTTAATTAATTTTTTATCTGTTACATTTTAAATTAAGGCACAAGCAGATAAGCAACACATTGCGACGGAACAAAATACAACCGCAACGCAATGTACAGTATCTTGCAAAAGTAAGTAAACGGTGATTAATATACCGCGTCCAAAAATAATGGGAACACATAGTTTATCTAGAGTTCCAACACCCATTAAAGCTTAATTTTCACTAGAGTCTTTTAAGGCATCGCCAAATACAATCAGAGACCAGACAAAGACGCTTTCAGTTGACATTTTTTTTGTTTCTATCTAGGTAGACGTGTCGTTAATTAATAATATTGGTACGCGGCAAAAATATTCAAGATATTAAAAAAACGTAAATTAACTCTTAGCTTTCATCGCTTCCATTATAAATTGCGGTTAAACTCGTTCGGCTTCGGCTAAAAAAGACACAAGTTCTCAGGCCGCGACTTAGTTTGTCGAGCTGATTGGTCAACAATTTGTCTATCAAAATAGAAGAATAGATGCTAACGAAATAAGAATGATGTAGAAGAAAAACTTAGACCAATTTTTCTAAAGCCTGAGAGCTGAGTATCGAAAAGAATGGATATAGAGTTTTAGTCAACTAAACAATCTTAGTATTGTATAAGTGAAGTCGGTAGAGGAAAGTTATGTATGCTGGTCGTCAATAGATGATGAAATTGAATTGAAGGCTTAGAGTAGTACCTTCAAGTAAGAGCAAATCCTTCACGTTTGGGAATGCGCAGCCGGTGCCTGGAAAAGACTGCACTTCGATTTTTTGGGGGGATTTCGAAAATAGTTATTATTCAAGATCCATTTTCCAAATGAAAGGAGGTTCTTTAAATTACGTCCACTGATGCTTTTCACACAATTAAAAAGCTAAGAGAAATCTTTGCAAGCTTTGCCGGACCAGATAATCCGTAAAGGGATTATTCATGTGAGTTCAACACCATACCATCCGTAACCAAGTGGTCAGACAGAAATTGAAGTGAAACAATAAAGAATTTTCTAAAAAAAAATTTAGAAAACCAGAAAAGGGCTGTACGTGATGAAATTCAAATTCCGTTTTGATTATAAAATTGCTCCACATTCAACAACATATGGTTCAGCAAACATCAGATTTGACTATGTCCCAAGAAATCGAATAGTCAAAAACCAAGAGAAACAAAAAGAGGGGTTTCAAGGTCCTTACCAATCTCTCTCTCTCTCTCTCTCTCTCTTCTGTTGGGCTAAGCGGATTTTATGAGTTTTGCGGATTTATGGAGAGCTTTCGCGTACTGGCTACTACGTCTGTCTTGATAGTTTATAACTGATGCATAAAAAAGCATTCTGACAAAAGCGGTACAAGAGAAGTGAAGCTGGTAAACCCAATAATCAAATAATCGTTTCCGCCGATGGGACCTGGAAAACGGGGGTTTTCTTCTTTGTCTGGCGTACCAACAATGACTGGATCTTACAGCAGGAAAATGATTGATACCGGTATAAAATCGTGTCTCTGCCAGGCTTGCCGTTTTCAAAGGAACAAAGGAAATGAGTAAAGAGTGCCGCATACGTTGAAGATGGAGCAGCAAAACGTTTAAGAGGATTCTGGTCAATAAATATTACGGGAAAGAGCTCATTGTGCAAGAAAAAATAGTGTGTGTAGGCACGGGGACAAGAGTAAGAAATGCTAAGAAAACAAATAATAGCATCGGTGGCAAAGAAGCCTGGAAATTAATTGATAAAATTATCGGCTTGGCTATTCGAATTAATTCAAATTCTGTTCAGAAAAATGAGACAGGCTGTTTGGGTCACGTGTTATAATTTAAGTTCTTCAGATGACAAGCAGCGGCATATGAATTGCCCTTCCGGTGAAAACAGCTGGCGCAAGTGGCGTCAGGCGAAAGATACAAACACACTATTCACATTCAAACACCACCACCCACCACTAAATGCAGCAGTTCGCATGTCATGGAACAATTTATTGGGCAAATTTCTCCGAGTCTAAACGACGGGCGTGTCGAGCTAGAGAGTTTTTTTATTGGAAGGATGCCTGTACGGTCCTCGCATGGCAGATTAAGTAGATTTGTTTCGGATATTCGAATCTGTGCACACGATGTCTCGAATTCTATTAAACCGATTCACTTAAAACTCTTACATCATCTTCAATACAATTGCCGCTTAGCTATACAAACATTTAAATGGAAAGAAGACCCAAAAACTCACACTTTAATTTTCAATATTTTAACCTCTCGGCGCTAGGGGCTATAGCCAACAGGATAACAATTAATAACAATTTCGAAATTTAAGTTTCAGATACTGCAGAGGGCTGCAATCATTTGGAATTATTTTTTTTCAATAAATTGATTCTTGTATGAGAAAGTTTAGTCGTCAGCGGAGTAAGTGATAAGCCTACCAATCCGGAGGTCCCACATTTGAATCCCACCGACGGCGACTCATGGTTGTTTTCTACTGACAACAGATTACGATAAAAAGGCCATTGTGTCTGCAGAGAAGTTCTTCTTCCGCACCATGCCCCACAAGCGGTTACGGGAGAGATTAAGAGGTTGAGAGGTTTCATATATAAATTTCAAACATGTCTTACTGATTCCGAGAAAAAATTACTGAATTTATACCCAAAGAAAACGGCAGTCATTAAGGAACATCCCCTTAATTCAGCCATCCAAGCACATGTCATAGAAATATTTCGGGACACTGTAAAGCCGACGAGCTAGCGAGACTCCGTATCACTCTATTAGACTCGCATATAACTCTCCAGCTATATAAACTAATGAGAAATAGAAAAAAGAGTACACTTGCCTAATCAACCGGCAGATTTGGCCGACCTTACTTTTTCCTTGACCTAAGCTGCTCAAAAGAAGTTAAGTTAAGAAAACGAGTGATTGCCTCATAGGTAACTGTCAGGCTCCAGCCGATATTTAGGCTTCCCTTTTTTTAAGAACCAGGGATCTGTTCAAATTAGGAACTAAGTTTGATTCATAAGGAGCTCCAGGTTGTACTTTGGTAACGGCAACCTAGCCTAAAACGTGGCTTAACAATGAGCGATAATGACCTACATAAGTGTGCCTCCCCTAGCAGTCTGCCACTCTAACACAACGTAACCTAATGTAGGAAGAGTCATTACCTCTACTGATAATAATGAGAGTTGTTCGTGTTATTTAAGGATTTTTAATATTTCCTCTTCTGCTCGAGCTCAAAAGGTTTCGCTGTTATTTAAAATGTTTGCTCCTTAACTTAAGTCTTACTTACTTTTGATTTGAGTCAAAAAGGCCATAGCCTTCTTTTTCCTCTCAAGTTGTAGTTGTTTTTCTTTTGATATTAATCCTAACTTTTCTCTAGCGATTTGGGCGAGTCTATCCTTGACTTTTTCTTCCGCTGAAATTAAAAAAAAATCACTTTAAAATCACATTTCTAACTAAGCTTACTTTTCGAACAAACCTCTTTTAAGCTCTTTCTGTTGTAAGACCTCAGCTTTTACAGAAATACCGCTCACCGGACCAGCTCGGTTAACAATTGCTCCAGTATTATCTACATCGAAGCGAGACCTTGATAAATTTGCTGCTGGTAAAGCTACTGAATTATTTGAAACTTGCGTCCCTTTAATCATTAACTGTTTTTCGACCAGTTGTATAGCCCTTTGTACGTGTTCAGGTACAGCTGTGTTTGCTAATTGGCCTACAGGTGCTATTGCGGCTGAATTAATTTTACTTGCGTCTGACTCGTCGTCACTGGTTTCTTGTGGCAGTGCTGGTTTCAGTGGTGCCGAGTAATCGTCTTTTGGTCTTATCGAAAACGAAACTGGTGCTAAAATAAATAAATACTATAATCGCTACTACTTCCGAGGATCATGTTTCGACTTACTTGTTACTTTTGGTTTGTCATCATCATCCGTTAAAGAACCGTTTGTTGTGGGATATGGATGTACAACACCCGTTACCTTGTACATATAGTATGTATGATATTCGTTATTTGGATCCAAAAATAAAAACCTTTCATCTTCTTTATTACGCAAAGTATCTTCAAATTGCTTGCCATTTTTAGCTACATACGTTGCTGTTTTGTCAATTATATGTTGAAGATAGTCCGGTGGCATTGGGAAATTTAGAACGGGCTGTTGCGGCTCCACTTCCACATGATGATCACTCTCGTCTTCCGTATCGGAAGCGTAACATTGTGCCAACATAAGCCCTGTCGAGATTTTCTTAACTTGAACACCATCGCCATGATTTAATGATTGTATCTGTTGCGGCACTTCCGGTTGAGGTTCTTGAATCGAGTTTCCATAGATCGTTCCACTTGTATTATATTGTTGTGCATAGTACGAATTATAATCTAAGAGTGTAGGTACAAAAGGTTTATCATCTTTTACTTCAGGAGGCTGTTCTGGCGGCAAAGGTACACCTTTAATTTTACTAATTAATTGAGTGTACGCACAATTTGCCGACGGCTTGTATTTTATTATTGGAACTGGTAGGCTCGGATAAGCAAAGGAACTTTGAGCTTGAGCAAAGTTTATATAATCATTTGAATCTAATGATGAACTTGCATTGCCTTGCCCATCATTCTGAGGTATTTGCTTTTCAGTCGGATATGTACCATCCTTGAAGGCTTGTAAAATAAACTTGTAGTATGGATTAAGTCGATTATTCTGATTCAGAAATTCAAATTGCGGATTATTTGATTGCTTCGCTTTTATTAGGATTTCCATTTGTGCTCCTTGGGTTGAGATGAATTTTGCTGTCTTTTCGATGATTGCGTGTTGTTTCATAATGTCAGGCTAGGAAGGAAATATAGTTTAGCACATTTATGCAATTCGTTTGGGAAAAGTCCTAAGGTTTTCTCTAAAAAAAAAATATTTAAAAAACAAAAAAAGTGCATTAAAACCGAGATAGTTCGCAAACTACAGAAATCAAATAGAATAAGGGTGGAGGGATTGTCGTAAAAATGTAGAGGATTCTCGAGACTCTGCAAGAATTAACAAAACCCTTCTGAAAACGGAAGGAGGCCTGAACTCGGCAGCCAGACAAATCGTTTACCCGGTCTCGAGAGAATAGGCGATTTGAATCCTTTAAATCTCTGGCGGCACCCCTTAAAAAGTGCCATGCAAGCTTAGAGCCGACTGTTTGGAGATCTGACATATTAGCCTTGCTTCCTAAACAAGGCCGACAGACTACACCATCGATAAAATTTATAGGCCGATAAGCCTTACCTCGTTTCTGTTAAAACCCATGGACAAATTTATTTATTGGGCCTAATCGCTCAATAGATATCTTTATCACTTTCCCATAGCACGCATATCAAGCCGGGCGTTCTACGCCAACAGCACTTGATAACGGATGGTATACAAATTAGAAGAAGCTGTCTTTAATAAAGAAATATCGAATCAATGTAAGGAAATCATTTTAGCAAAGCTATGCTGAAGATATATTCATCGTGGCAGTTGGAGATTTGGAGAGTGTTACCGAATCCCTACCTGATCAGTTGACACGTTTGAAAAATTATGCCAAGAAGTTAATATACAGTAAACAGAAGAACGAACTACGATTAAAACTGGATTCCAAACTATACAGCACCCTACATCTAGCCGAAAAAGCGAGAAAATCTTTTTGATGTGAAGAAAAGAATGAAAAAACTGGAAGCTGGTGCGACCAATAAAATAAGATTTTATAGTATGTGGAGATAGATCCTGAAAACAGCATGGATTAAAAACATCGTACACTGTCGTGACATTAATAGCGTATCCATTCAGGCCAAGTAATCGACTTCGTCGTAAAATCATCACTCTGTTAAACATGTGCAAATTGGTAAAAAAAAATCTTATCAGGCCTGATGATATGAAGAGCAGCTAATCACCTGGAGAGTGCAACATCAATCATGAGAGATCTTCCGGGAAAATGGAGGTTGAAGCCTTGAAAGAGGTGTCTCAAGAACGACCTGGAGTAAGATATACAACCTAAGTTGATTGGGGACCCTAAAACAGTGACGGCCAGACTCACACTACCTAATGTAACGACTGCTTAAAAGGGGGTTTTTAAGATATTTTTTTATACGACGTGGCCAAAGCCTAGGGGACAACCCTTTGATGCGATAGCATGATTTTGGCCGGAAGGAAATTAGGGTAAGGGAATGTGTGGAAACTTGAATGTCTTGTTTTTTGCATTGCTGCGAACTAGACAACAGCCCAGAGACGGAGTGAATTATTTTCATTTCTTAATAAAAACTCGCGTGGAAACCTGGTCGCGAACCCGTGGCCCATGGCATGGTGGTCGTGGTGGTAAACGAATTCATACAACTCGGTCTGTATAATTGATTACAAAACTACTTACAAGTGAAGATTTTTTACCTTTTGCATATCTTTACGATTAAAAAACGCAAAAAACAGGAAACCGACTACATCCAAACGAGGCTATAAACAAATTTAAAAGCTTAAAAGTTCATTTGCCCGCTGGTATAGGTTTGGCCAACACTGCTCTAAAACGTTCAAAGCTATCTATGTTTCAATTCATATGAAAATGCGGCGATAAGAAAGTGCGAATATCAAGAAGATGATGGAGTCTTGCTACGAAATGTCATAAAGACCCACAATTTTGGAGGAAAAGGAAAGCTGACCAAAATTCTCAACAACAAAAATTAAATTTTATAGACTGGCGATTATATATTCTCATATTGAAAAGTATTGTAAAATATATTACATACAACACTCATGAAACAATCATAAAACTTTCAGGATTTCGTCCAAGACATAAAAAAACTGTATGGACGATATCCTATCATCTGAACTCGATCGATTATTATTATTATTATTATTTACTTTATTTGATTTGTACAGAAGATTACAACATGAGTTCTGTCCACCTGCAGAAGACAGCTGGTGTAAACGAGACGTATACTAAGCTTCAACCTTTGCATGTGCAAGAGCACATCAAGCCTATTTATCTATCGCGAGACGATCTTTTATATAGAGAGCTACAACTACACGATTTGAAAATTAGCTCCGTAACACTGGCACAGCGGCTTACAGACAGTGGAGATCAAAGCATGCATATCTGTATCAGTATTTAGTGAAGGACACTTCACAATACTTGTACCGATCTAGAAAAATTGGGACGCAGTGCAAAGCGTTCGCTGATGCATATTATGCTGAACACATAAAACAAAGCCAGCTATGCATTGGGAAAGGAAAAATGGAGAAAGTCAGAGAAAACCAAATATTCGAACAATTAGAAGGGCTAATGTATGGACTAGGTATCGCTGATTAAGGGGGAACGACAACAGCGACCTCTACAAAATTAATATGAACTATAATTCTTAAATTTAGTTGAAGGTATGTTTATTTCAACCACTTATCATTACCGCAATTTATCAGAGAGCCAAAATAAAAAATTCTCAAAAAACATCTTTGTTTTTCAGGCTTCAAAATGTTGTTCCCCCTTAACTTAATTCAGCTGTAAATATAGAAAAACTATCACTTTTTCACACGTCGAACTTTGGGGGGCAAGATTGTAAAAACAACACCCAACCGATCGATTTTAAATCGTGTGCACAGCTGCAGTACATCTCTAGGTCATCAGGTAGCCCGAATTTGTTTTTTCTAAAACTTACCGCGATGACTTAGATTTTAGAATATATTTTTTGAATTTTTTATTTCAGACAAATAGAAGTCGAAATATCCTGCCTGGTGATTGAGGTCGTCCGCGCAGTCTTCTGCAATAATGTGCAGATAGAGGGCGCGGCAAAAGTCCGACAATGGTCCAATATTTCCTCAAGTGAAAAAAGTTTCAGATAAAAGTTACTTGACTTTGCCAGTGAAATCGTTTGCATACAACCCCCTCTCCTCCCGGTGGGGGGTGACCTTGAAATTTCAAATGACAACCCCCAACTTTTGTCTGAAACATTTCTTTGTCCGAAATATCTCTGACTCCACATATGCCGGTAAAAAATCTTTTTTCTCACAAAATCTTTTCATAGAAAACGTGTGAAATAAAAGTTGCCGAAAATCTCGGATAAAATAATTTTTCAGACAAAAGCTGGATATTTTTCCTCGGAGAAGCACAATCCGCGAAAAAAAATGGGTTTCGGGTGGTTTTGAGTGCAAACGTTTTCACCCTCAAAGCCAAGCAACTTTTATCTGACGTATATGTTCGCGGGATCGAGACTTCTCCATGAAAAGAACTTTAGAACGGATGGTGTGATGGAGTATCATCCGCATGGTCTTCGGTTCAAGACTCAAACTCGTCAATTTTCTCTCTGATTCCTACTTAATACGACATTCATTTCTCATCGGCAAATTAAAGACGTAAATGATGGAAATATGAGGGTAAATGACTTTTCACAGGACGGCCGAGTTGTGGGATCGAGATTTCTCGATGAAAAAAACTTTGGAACGGAGAATAAGTAACAGCGCTGGAGACCAAGTGGTTATTGTGATAGAGTATCATGCGCATGGTCCTCGGTTTAAGACTTGCAATAGCAACTTGCGAGTGCTATTTTTTCTTCGATTCCTACATGTATATAATAAAAAATTTTTTAACAAAGTTTATAATGTTCCTCTAATGCTGTCTAAAATTTCGTAACATTAACGGAAATATATTTATTTACATCACTTTAAAAAAAAACAGACTTTTCTGTCCATTTATATAGGAGAAAGGAGGATTAACCCAATACGGGTAGCGGCGCTTTAGCACCTCACCGCTCCAAACAAACCTAACCTTAGCTAAATTTTCAAAATACATTACGTTTAGGGTAGGGGAGCTGAGATCAGTTTGTGCGCCAAAATATTCATAAATTGTTAAAACTTTTGTGTAACGCTTTATACTTCTACAGCACAAGCTATTTAAAAAAAACTGTTTGCTTACCGTTTCCATTCCGGATGGAAGATTCAAATTAGCTGGAACTGAATAAAGTTCATCTGGCTCCTCCAATTTACTTTCATCTTGCTCTTCTTTCTTTTCGCTTTGTACATTGTAATCAAAAGCCACCTGACCATATGATGTGGAGGCTTCCTGATGAAGGCGTTTCAGTTCCTCCTCTATAAAGTTTTCCGACGTAAATAAAACAGAAAAACGAATCGAAATTTTGTATAGTAATTACATTTTAAAATAGTAAATATATTATAAAAATAATATAAGAAATATTCTTTATCGCCTTGATAACAGCCAGCTAGAAAAATTGTTCATACCCTTGTTGATGTATTTACCTTTACTGCATATATTGCCATCGATACGGACATCTCTCTCAGCAGATGGAAGATTCGCTGTTTATGTAGCTCAAAATGAAGCTTCTTCTGGCAGTTCCTTTTTAAGCAACAAGCTGAAATGTTTTATACTTACCACGAAAGTTCACAAATCATATTTTTTCGAGTAAACTCGTATTTGTGTAAAAAAAAAAATTGGTTTTCTGTTGTATTTTTGTTTGTATTTAAAAATAGCGTGTTGTTTACATCTAAGTGAATTCATCTCTTGATCAATATTCAAAAGGGTTTTTATAATTTGTAGGAGCATTTAAAGAGGTCCTATATTGTAATACATGAGCTCGAGTGCCCTAATATTTAATAGCAAATCAACAAGAACGGGAAGAGTTGTTCTTATATAAACAAAAAAAAAACGTTGTTAAAGTGTCATATATTTTTTTGGGAAACAAACACATTACTCTAGAGACGATTTTTAGTGAATCTTTCCTTAATTCTTAAGCCTCAATTATTATAAAAAAAAATCACAGTTAGTCTGTTGGAATACAGTTTTACTCGTCTTTGGCTTATTCAACCCAAGATATATTATAGCCTCCTTAAGTCTAGTTTCAGTTTTAACACAAAACCATGAAAAATCACTTTCGATAACTTTCACTTCATTTGTAAAATCTGGAACTTTGAACTATTTCTAAAATGTTTTCTTTTTTATCTATCTAAAAGTTCCATAAAATTTCCTGTTTAAATTTGTTAAAACGTTTAATTTGAAAAAAATTAATTAAATCGCGTGCGCGAACTTTTAACTAGTATTACCTTGATACATTTGTTCCTCCTCTTCATTGTGATAGAGGCTGTAGTAGCGTTCCTCCTCACAAAGTTGTTCAGCCTTTTGCTCTGCCGGTGTTAGATATTCCAAACGATTCATATAACCACCAGGCGGTGGCTCGTACTGGCTAAGATCGGACAAGGTAGCTCTAACATCATACCTGTGTGGTAGCCAACAAGGCAATATTGTTTCGTTTAATTGTTGTGCGATTATACAGAAACCGAGTTTTTTTTTTATTATTATTATTCAGCGTCTCAAATTTAGAAATGCTGAATGTATTCATAGACAAAATAATTTTATGTACCTCACAATTATTGATGTGATGGCTTTTAGGTAACAAGTTTGGGTGGTTATACATACCAATCCTAAATAATTGATGCAATTTGGATCATGAATACTTGTTTTTCGACGATGTGATTAAACAGCTTAATTCCTCTATTAAGCGTCTCTCCAATAACTTTCAAGTAGCCTCTGTTCTGGCATCGTCTTAGTTAAGCTATTTATTTCTTTTAAATCTTTTGAAATTTATGTTATTTGAAAAATAATGGACGAAAGGGTTTGTGAAGAATGATTTTGATATGGTGACGGCATTCTGGTTGTTATGTAGAGGCATCTGTTCTAAAAATTTCCATCGGACAATTTTTAATACCAATTGTAGTTAACGGCGACATAAAAAGTAAATAGATATGGGAAGCCAGAATGAGAAAAACACCTCGGAAAGAATCATAGGAACTGTATTAAACCAATCCTGATTTTGTTAACACATCACGGTTGCGACATCAATATCATCGTGGCCGAAAAAGTGTCAATAGAAAGACACTGCAGACAAGAAGGCTAAAGCCAATCAAGCCAAAAAATTATTCGAATTTTGTAAAGACTAGTACACTTTTTTTTTATTTTTACTAGATTGCCCATCTTATTACCTTTCACTAGGGATTAGAAAAACGCATTCTTATAAATTCCTGACTACCTAATTATGCTATTGCACTTTAAGTAGGAAATTCTTTAAATAAACAAAATTTTTAAGACGAAGCGTCGAAAATGTTTGTTTAGGGTACACAGGAAATTAGATTTGTTTTATTGCCGACATTAACTTGTGTTAGCCAGAGTTCACACCCTAAAATCCTAACGTTCTGTAACTAATACCTGATGGAAATTTCCATAACTATGGTGTTGTTAAGCTAAAATTATTAAAAAATGGTAGAATTTACTTTTGAGGAATACGCGGATATTATTTACATTTATGGTGTAGCAGTCGGAAACGAGACAGCGGCTGTATTGGAATATAAAAGGAGATTCACACGGGCTTTCCGAAGGTTAAGAGAAACAGGAAGTGTAACTTCACACGGCAGGGAAACGCGACCCGAAACTTCGGAAACTTCGGAAACGGAAGACGCTGAAACGAGCACTAGACGGTCGCAATACGATTATGATAGTCTTCAGCTAAAGTTTGGAAGGTCTTTCATTGAGAGGGATTACGTCCTTATCACCATCACCCAGTCCAAGAACTACTGCTAGGAGATGGAAAGACTACTGGGTGACTACTGGAATTGACGAAAGGGCGTCGCTGGCCGAATTCTTTGGACGGATGAAATAAAAAATAAATAAGCGGTAAACGGGGTTCAATTGGAAAAGTTTCGTTCTCTCTTTTAAACTATATGAGATTTTCGAAAAAGACTCCTTACAAGGACGAAAAATAATTATTTTTTTTTTACTAAAATGAAGGTTGAGTTATTGCCGATCGAATGGTGTATTTTTTTTGCCCTAAGGTCGGCCATTTTATGTGAGCTATAGCGGGAGAACGGGGTATCGGATAGATGAGTTTGAGGTACTTATGGATAGGGGAGAATGTCGCCGATGTGATAAAAGTTAGGAAGGATTTTTATCTAACAAAATGGCAAAGTTTTTAAGGCTGCAGGTGGAGTTCTTGAAAAAGGATCAAAAAAGGATTCTTTTTTAAAAACGATTGGTTTATGTTTGAAGAAATGGCCAAACGGAATGCGTTCATATTTACGGATGTCGTAAAACGAATGGCGGGATGTGCTTGAGGGTACTAAATTTTTTGATATTTTCAAAAGGGGCGGGGCTTATGATGGTTAGCGTGCTAGGTTCGTTTATAACTCGGGAAGTATTGATCGGAACCCTACGTAGAATCGTGAGATCTATTCGACAATCGAAAAAAAAAATTGTAAATGTACTAGAGCAAAAATTTTACATAAGGGTGTAGTACTAGAATATTTTTGAATTTTTTCAAAACTTAGACTTTTTTCATCTACTACAAAATTTATTTTCAACAAATTATTACTTCGGGTGGGGATGTCCGATTGAAATAAAAAAAATTATTTTTAATCGTTTTGTAAACGAAACTATTTGGAAAAAATAAAAATAAATTTTTTAGGGTAATTTTTTGGGGGGTGGCCAACCCCTATGTCCAAATAAGGGTTGTGGGGTATCAAATTAATGCAAATACTTAATGCAAATGCTAATGACGTCGAAGGGATATATTTCGTAACTTCGAACAGCCATAACTTTGCGAAAAAAAATCGTAATATAAAATAAAAAATAAATAAATTTTTTCCATCGTGTACATAACCTCAAAAGTAGGAAAAAACGCCGTTTTTCGGGTACATAACCTCAAATATCTCAAAATCCTGACGTGATGGTGCACTTCGGATTCGGATTCTACGCAGCAAATTACTTCGGAAATGACCCTCAGCTTTCCAACAACTGACATGACCCCGGTATTTGTAGACCTCTGTAATTTTAATTTACAAATTATGAAACTTTAATTTTTGATACTACAATTAATTAGAAAATTTTTTTTTAAAAAAAAGTTCAACCGACTTCACAAAAAGCATAAGGAAAGACGATTAAATAATTTTGTTGCAGTTGTTTGGTTTGCTTAATTTGCACCGACAAAAATGGCGTAATACGAGGGTCATTCAATAATAAAGAGACAAATTGGTCTGAGAAAAAAACCTTTTAATTTTACAAAACAAAACTTTTCCTAATTTTCAACATAATCCCCACCAACATTTATGCACTTGTTCCAACGGGTTACTAACTTTTTTATACCGGCTGTAAAGAACTCTTTGGCTTGGTGTTTGAGCCAATTTCCCACAAATTTTTTTGACATCTTCGTTATCCTGGAACTTCTTCCCACCGTAATGCCTCCTGCAATGGACCAAACAAATGGAAATCACATGGTGCTAAATCGGGACTGTCAGAAGGATGAGGCAGTAACTCCCAGCCTATTTTGTTGATGGTTTCACAGGGTAGTTGAGCAGTGTGAGGACGTGCGTTGTCTTGATGGAGAATCACACCTCTCCTCTGAGATCCACGTCGTTTTTCTCTCATAGTTGGCTTCACTTTGTTCAAAAGCATATCTGAGTAGTATTGGCTTTCACCATACACTTTAGTGATTCTAGAGTATATATTAGCTGGTTTTTCACCTTCAGCAAGTAAAAAACGACTGACAGAATGTTGTGCAAACAATGTGGAATTTTCATGTGGACTTGCCATCGTTAAGCTTAATTTTAAGGTTATAAACACAGCAATGTTGATCCAACAGCTGATCAGGACTCATCTTATTGATGCCAACTTAAAGTCCAAAAGTACCAAACTTGTCCTACCAACCATTTTTTCCCCAGACCAATTTGTCTCTTTAATTATTGAATGACCCTCGTAGATATAAAATTAAAAATTATTTTATGGTTTTTAACGCTTGTGTGAAGTCGGTTCAACTTTTTCTTTTAAGACTATTTTAATTTTCACTTTTTAGTGTCTTCCATTCTGTACAACAAAAAAAGAACCATCCGAATCGGTCCACGCGTTATAAAGTTAGGTTCAACCCCCTACCCCCATTCCACTAAAATTTTTCTTCTCGTGGTATAAACCAGGGAACATATTCTACACAACAGAAAAAAAATTATCCAAATCGGTACACGCGTTACGAAGTTAGACTAACCGTCCCCCACCATAGGCCAATTTTTTTTTCGATAAGCAATGGGGAAACATATTCTGTCAACGCGTTACAAAGTTAGATTTTATCCCCACCCCACCAACTACTTTATAACAGTGATGGGCATTATTGGAATAAATTTTCAATCAAATAATAAATTTTTATTCGATTTTCAATTTATTTTAAGTTATTCGCAAATAATTATTTGTTATTTGGTGCTCCTTAATCCAATTTCAAATAATTATTTGTTATTCGATCGTTCGTTATTCGATAATCAAATTATTATTCGTTATTTGATGAATTATTCGCAAATAATTATTTGTTATTTGGTGCTTTTTATTCGAATTTTAAATAATTATCTGTTATTCGATTATTAAATAATTATTCGATAGTTCATGTCTCTTTATGAAATAATTTTTTGTTGTTGGTGTCCATTAGTTCAATTTCAAAAAATTATTTCTTGGTACACGCATTTCATATCACACGGTGTCTCGTACTTAGGAAATTAAAACTGCCTTGTAATGTTTCGATGTTTATAGTAAAGATTTTAATAAATGATACCATAAAACAAATAAATATTCCATAAAGATACATCAACTATCGAATAATTACTTGATAATCAAATAACAAATAATTATTTGAAATTCAAATAAAAAGCACCAAATAACAGATAATTATTTGCGAATAATCCTCCAAATAACAAATAATTTTTGTAATCAAATAAATTTTTATTCGATTTTTCAATTTATTTGAGCTTTTATCTTTATTCGAATAAAAAATGCTTATCTCTGCGCGTAGTTCCCGAGATATTTCGCTGTTCCGGGACTTTTAGGGTACATTGATTTTACCTTTCATTTTTGCGCTGTAGATATATTATTCCAGTTTTTAAATATCTAGCTCCGCTTTTGTTAAGGTACTTATAAAAGAATGTTTTTCTGGTGTACGATATACCTCAATAAATTGAATGAGTTACGAGAACTAGAGAAATAGTGCACGGTGAGTAAAATTGAGCCGAACCTAGCTTCATTCCAATGAGAAAGCTCGAACAGGCCTTCGCATCAAACTATGACTACGCAAGAAAATTTGAGTACGGAGGTATATGGAATCTTCATGTGATTAAATTTTTGTTGATTCATGTACCTTATTTCAAACTAATTGGCGTTTTTCCCAAACATCCGTATTATGGATATGTTGAAAGGAAAAAACAAGAACAAATCTGGGCATACAGAAACGGCAAAATAATTTAATTGGGAAGGTGTCTTGCTAATGATTTCTAAATATGATGGCTTTTCAATTAGTGGGAAATCGACCTTTATACCAAGGGTTCATTTTATAAAAAGTAAAGCTCCTTTTATCGTTGACAAGATGTTCCCATAAACATACGCCAGTGATAATGCAAAAAAGCAAAACAAACTTTCACAGCCACCAACCATATCAAAATCAATTCTCCTTCAATCCTAAACTTTACATTAAACGAAAAGGTTATATTAAAATAAGCAAGAACTTGTATAAACGATAATATATATTAACCTGTCAATTTTAAGAGCATTATCGCCCATCCAGGGTATTAGATGTTTTCCTTGATCGATGTGGATAGCTTTTTCGTCATCACGAAAAATTTTGCAGGCGTATCCGAACACTAGTAAATCAGTTCCTTTATTTTCCACATTTTGATTAACATTTGTTGGCTTGCGAAGTATTCCCCCAATATCACTATTTATTCCTATCCATTTATTAGACATCGTGACACGAATAAAAATTACATCCAAATTGCCAAGCCAAAAAATTTTTATCGCTGCGATAATCACTTTTGACGTTTAACACTTTTTTTTAGGTTACAAAGTTTTTTGTGTCTTAATTTATTTGCGTATTATAATATATTCGTCCATTCACTTAAATAAGCTACAAAATATATTTATTGACCAAATTGTAAATACTACACGACGTACAACATTATGTAGAATTACTGATCAATAAAATTGATCATTACAGAGGTGGCAACGGCAATAGGTTTTGGGAATTCTTCTTCTTCCATAACGTTGTTCACATGCGCCTGAAATGAGAAATTTCCAAATAAAAATTCTACCACAGTTGATAGTTTGGCGACACATTCGCATCGGCAGACACTTTTCTGGAAAAAAAAGAAGACAAAAACCAAAATAAATATTTAAACGTCAAACACTGAGCGAGAAATTTTTATAATTTATTGTAATGGCAACAGAACATATAGACAGATTAGAAGAATGGGTAATATCTAATAAATATATAATTATTAAAATTAATTAAGAATAAAAATGTTTAGGCAGAAAATGCAAACAAACAATTGAGCACAATCACAACAAAACTGCATGAAATGGAAAGTTTACTGGAAAGATTCGATGGAGACGAAATTCATTTAATGGAATTTTTAGAAAGTCTTGATAATATAAAACAAAAGCATCAACAAGTGGTCACAAAAGTTCTTTCAACAAAAGGAGAGCTTAAAGAAATGCAACAAGAACTTGAGCTTCAAATGAAACTCTTAGAGTCAACCTTACAATTAATGCAGATCGAAAGTAAGAGTTCTTAAAATATGAAATAATGAGTGCTCCTTAAATAATAATGATTTTTTATATATGTTGTTTAGTATATTAAGAAAATATAAGCTATGCAATAATGCAAATTATTTTTCTACAATGATTTAACGAGAATTTTATTAGTTCCTTTGATTGTGCAATGGTCAGCTCTTCCTCCTTTTAGCCAAGAAATGGCAGTTCGTCCACCGAGAGAAAGAAGAGGCTGCGACAGTGGCCCTGGCAAGGACCATAGCGTCCTGGCAAGAAAGTTGGGATGGGGAGTCGCTTGGATTGTGGACAGTCCGCGTGATTGCTCAGCTAAACACTAGGCTGAACCTTCAACATGGCGAAGTGGATTACTACCTCACTCAAATACTGACGGGCCGTGGGAATTTCAGTGCCTTCCTCTACCGCATAGGGAAGGTGCCGAGCCCGTGCTGTGTATACTGCGGCTCCTCGTCGGACTCCGCTCTCCACACATTCTTCGAATATGTCCGTTGGAGGGCGGAGACGGGTAGCATAACCCCGGACAATATAGTCGGGATTATGCTGCACAAGAAGGACCACTGGCGAATAATTACCACTTTCGTGAAGAGGATCCTTCGCCAAAAATAAGGAGACAACAATGAGGGCGTCTGCTAGTTTATTGAGGGCGAGAAAGCAGGGGCTCTTAGGGGAGCACCTATTGGCGTGTGTGCCTTGTTGGAGAGTTCATCGCTATGGTGAGGATGTGAAGTGTTGTTTCATCCCTGAAGACAATCAGGAAAGAAATACAAATTTTGATGTTTAGATTAATAGGACTCACCTTTTTGCCGATAAACCTTTGCCAAGGACAATTCCGTTTTTTTTCATTCGGGGCATCAGTGTAATCTTTTTCGTTGGCCGCCGACATTTTAAGTTTGCTTCTGCACAGCGATGTTTCAGCGTTCGCTACGATATTTCTATATCTCCGGCTCGGAGAATATTGTTAATTGCCCGCAATAGTAGAAAGCGGTTCGCGGCGGCCATTTAGAGGTCGTCGAACTACATGAGGAACCTATCCATCGCCAATTTCGCACCCGCTGGAATAACTGACACCCTCCAACCTGCCGATTTCCCGGCGAGAATGTCTTCCGCCTTTAATCAAAGCTAGGATCGCTGTAATTTTCTCTGTGACTAGATCGTTTTTCTTCCACATTTTCTAAAAAATCGGAAACCTCAATATTCATGAATTTCAAATTTCTGGTTAGGCGATAGTCAGTCATCTGCCTATGCTAGGCAAGGAGTAGTAGAATATTGGCACTCCAACAGGGCGAGAGACCGCTGTGTTAGCCCAAACCCGAGGAGCTAAGAAATTGAGCTAACTCCCTAATCTTAACTACTGAAGTTCTCCAGAAAGTAATCTATTAGTCTCCTTCTGGCACCTGCCAGAGCTGAACGCTTGCATAGGAGGTGAAGGCTTCTTTTTCACCAACATCGCCGCATGGAGACGGAGTTGGATCAATTGGTTGAGCGGCACGACCACCATGCCATAGTTCCCAGGTTCGAGACCAAGTCTCCATGTGGGTTTATAAAATTGAATTAAAAAACACCACTCCGTCTCTGGGCTGTTGCCTAACTTTCAGCAATGCCAAAACAAGGTCTGAAACCTTCTTCTGGATAGTCTGAAAGAAATAATTGGCAGGAATACGCATGCAGACTGCATGACTACCAGTAGAAACGCCATTCTCTTTTTATTCCATTCTGGCCACAATCTTCTTGACATGTCGCAGGTTGACAGACCGATCCACCTGCGCTCGGCTAGCTAAACAGCTTTTAGGTCGATCTCTCTTTTAACTGAGGTTAGAGGTCATGATCGGTCTATTTGTGAAGCATTCATCTGCGAACCTTATTTCGCCAGAGCATCGGCCGCCTCATTACCCGTCACATCACTATGACCGGGAATCCAGCAGCGAATCACCCTGTGCAGAGCCTTCGAGACCGGTCCAACATCTGTGCACCAGCAGCGATTTAATCGTGTTTGAGTCGAGCGCTTTAATGGCCGCTTGACTTTCGCTATACAAGGCTTTCGCTTTCGCTACGCTTTTGTAGATCCTTGTGCGACAGCAATGCTTCTGTCGCCCTTTCTATGGTCAGAACCTCTGCTTGAAACACGCTGCAGTGGTCCGGCAGTCAGTACGAGTTCCGTATGCTGAGGCGGTCGGAGAAAACTTCCGCTGGAACAGGGTGGGGTTTCACACTTTTGAACCATCCGTGAAGATCGATATACCTGGCATTGGCAACCACTGACATCCATCCCACTTCTCCCTACTAGGTATTCTAGTAGAGAAAGCTCTCTCAAAGCTTATTGTAGGAACGGTATAGTCAGTGCTCTCCTGCAGATGAACCCTCGAGTAAGTCCTAAGTATGCTGCTGTGTCCGAAGTTTTCCGGAGTTGGATAAATCGGGTGAGCAACACGACCACCACGCCATAGTTCCCGGGTTCGAGACCAGGTCTCCCAGTGGGATTTTAAAATTGAATAAAAAAAACCACTCTGTCTCTGGGCTGTTGTCTAGCTCGCAGCATCGCAAGAACTAGACATTCAAGTCTCCTCACTTGCCTCACCCTAATTTCTTTCCGGCCCAAGCCATGCTAACGCATCAAAGGGTTGTCTCCTAAGCTTTGGAGCTATCGTAAAAAAAAAACCTTCTGGATTCCTTCAGTCTGATGGCATTACGAGCAGCTATACACCTACCGTAGATGTTCAGAGGGGTTAAGGGGGAGGTGGAGAATTGTTCCAAACGCGGCAGTTAACTTTGTACTTACCGCTCCTTAGATTTCCAAGCAGACGGCTCTTTGAATTTTGGTGAGCTTCTTAACTTTACACTTCCTTTTAAGAGCGCGCCACCACCTTAAGCCAGGATTGGTCTCACTATCGATATATACCTCCAGTAAACTATGTGGGCTTCCTAGGGTTTTCTTGCAGGCATAAAATGCTATCAAAGCCTTTTTCATGCGCTCTACAATGTTGGTGCTCCAGTTTAGTTTGGAATCAAGAATGATACCCAAATACTTTACTTGGGTCGTTACCGTTAAGGTGCTGCCCTTAAGTTTGGGTGGTTCAAAGGGTTCGATTCGTCTCCTCCCTGTAAGCAGCACAATTTCAGTTTTCTGGGCATTGGCTACTAAATCGCAATCAGTTGCCCGTCTATGTATTATGCCCAGAGCTCTGTCCGCGAATACACTTATGGTACTTAAGGACTTCTCTGATACCACGACCTGGTCGTCCGCGGAAGCCACCACTTTTATTCCGGTGCTCTCTAGCAACCTTAAAACTGCTTTGACTCTGGATATATGAGATAATCCAAAATATCTAATAGACACCCTACGAATTGAATTAAATGCTCCTCTGCGGCCCCACAACGAGTCACCGATGCTTACAATTCAATCCTAAATTCACAATCACCTGTAACCAATAAGAGGGCCCCGTAGACGGTTTATAAAAGAAACGAAAAATCTTTTCACAACACATTTATTGAAGTTCTAGGAAATAAATATTTCCACAGATGAAACGCGATTAATTGAGAAAATTTAAGAATACTCTTCTCATGCTATACATACAACAATTGAAGCAACCAATTGAATATTTGGTAAACAAACAACAGTTTTGGTGCGATTAATAATATTTAACGAAGAAATATTAATTGATCACCAATTAGTCTAACAATAAAGATAAAATTTAAAAAAAAAATACGACGAATATATATCACAATGTTTGAAGTATTAGGAAAGAATATTGGTGATGAAATAGTACGATGAATGGAACAATCGTGACCGGAAATCTACATTGAAAGATGATAATTTTTCTAGTTACAATGAATCTTTCCTGCAAACTTTATGCTTAGGGAAAATCGCTACTTCTTAACCATGCCACAAGCACATGCAGCACTGGTTGTAGAAATGCTAATTTTCAGAGATCGGTGTTAATACTGATCGACGATAAATCTTGAGTAACCATAAGTTCTCCGTGAGCGTCTGCAACGGCTCGTATAATTTCGAGTAGAAGATCTCTACTTAATACGTTCATTTTTGGCAGTCTTGCAACCTGCGAATGTAGAAAAGATTTGACAAAAACGTTTTTCTAAAACAAAAATTGTTTTCATTACGGTTGGGAACTCTTTAACAATGAGCTTAAGGGCATGCTCCTTGATGTCGTAGACTTTTGTTATATCAGACGCTTCAAGCGTTTGAAGCACATTCTCATACGTGATGTTATGTTCGAGAGAATATTTGCAAAATGCATGCAAACGGTTGTTTGATAGACCGTAGAAGCATGGGGCTTGAAATAAATAAAGCGAGTCTTGCGGTGGTAATTTTGTTTCGCCATAGTAAATGTAACGTAGGAGGGAACTAAATGCTTCTGAAGATGGTGATATTTCTCCAATTTGGATCTGAAAATAAACGAATTTAAACGAAAAATCACAAAATATTTTATTATATTTACATTGACAGTGTTGTCTGGTGGCATAAAGGATCGAAACATAGCCTGAAAATATGAACATCGTGCTGATAAAATTGATTTATGCGCTGGAATCACTTGGCCGTCTAAAACGAGTTGAATGTCGCAAAAGTCTTTTCCGCTCGATTCTAAGAAAACTGCCATGTCACTCTCCAGAGTGGTACCTAAGAGAGAAAGATAACAACATTTTGAGGGTATAAGAAGTTGTGTCTTCCATAGGAGAAACAGAATGGCGTTTTTTTTATGATAACCAGAATAATAATGGGCCAAAGTAGCCCATTGTGATACTACTTATGAGGCTGTATTTACAGATTCCATTTAACCCCTACGAAGAGAGGAGAGCCTACCTAATTACTGTCTGTGAACCGAACTAGTTCTCTGTCACCAGTTGACTCTAGTTCTTGGAGAGGCAATATGCAATATTGGCTGAGGCGGAGAAAGTTTAGCCTTATTAGGTATCCGTGAACGATTTAGAGCTCCTGATGACGCAAACTAGGTCCCTGAATTCGTGGAGCCTATTTCGGTTAATTCTTCAAAAAAGGGGGAGCTCCAAAAACCGGCAAATACAGTTGGATAGGGCCGGGCAGTTGCACAGGAGGTGGAGTATGGTTTCCTCTTTCCTGTGAAATCTCCACTTTCCAAGGGACCTGCGGCTTTCCAAGCCGGTGGTTAATGTCCGAGTATGTGCCAATCCTCGCTTGTTCGTCGGCTCTGCAGTTACCCGGAATTTCACTGCGTCCAGGTACCCTGATGAGCCGTACTTTCAGAAGCTCAGCCATGTCATTTAGAGCTGAGCGACACGCTATAACCGTTTTGGACGTTGTATTTACTCCCTTGAGGGATTTAATAGCAGCCTGACTATCTGAGAAAATACACGTTGTAGTAGTCAGGTAAGCGAAATGAAATATTGAGGTTAAGGTGTTCTGAAAAGATACCTCCACCTACTCTGCCTTCCAGTCTGGAACCGTCAATATAGACATGTACTGACCCCCCATTAAGGTGGACCTTCCTCCCACTCTGATCTGGTGTGAAAAGAAGAATCAAATTTCGCTCTAAACAAAGGTTTGGATGTGGTATAGTCGATATTGGTAGCGTTTCTTCCGCCCAGGATTTTGAAGTGACCGAAATCAGTTCGTTTCCAGGTCTGGACTGCCTAATGGCAGCCGAGGATGCAGATTGCTTACCGAAAAGATCCACTGGTAGAAGGTGGAGAATAGTATTTAGGGCTTTAGGAGTGGTTCTGAGGGCTCCTGTTATCAGTAGTGTTGCCATCGTCCCTGGTTTTGTCAGGAAATTCGCTCTCTAATTTTGGAAAGGACCTTTTTATATCGTCAATGGAAGCGACTGAATACGGATTATTATCGTATTCTATATAAGAAGGCACGTAATAAGGCCAAGTCTGCGATTCGAAAGGCAAAGCGTGAGTATTATATTTCTAAATTTGACCCCAACTTACTCTGTAAGACAATCTAAGGAGAGCAGCGGTTTACAGTGATGAAAGTCCTAAATGCACCTTTGATCCTGAGGAGTTAAATCAACACTTTACGAACTGTCCCGTTATTGCGGCACCTGGCCTTCAATGTTCTTGTAACAGTTTCCCTTCCCTTACGTGAACAGTATGTGAATCGTTTCTCTTTTCGTGGCATTGGGTATGCTGAACTTTATAGATCAATCAAGTCAATAAGATCTCATGCTTTGATGAAGTCAATCCTCGTTTCATAATGCTAATTTTCCCGTATCTATTGCACATCATAAATAATTGCCTAATGTCTTCCAATTTTCCTGACATTTGAAAAATAGCTAAGGTGATACCTGTACCAAAAAACGGTTCTCCTGTGAGTATGACTGATTTTATCGACCCATTAGCATTTTTAGCTTTTCTGAATATAATTTACTGTAAAAGTATCAGTTCAGTTTACGCACGAGGCACAGCTGTGAATCAGCCTAGCTCAAAGTAATATCGGATTAAAGGGAGGCTCTTGATGTGGGAAATCTCTTCTTCAGCTGTTGAGTTAATGAAAAGTTTATTGTCAAAGAGACTTCAGCAAATATATGTGAATGGAGATTTTTCCTCCTTTCTGCCTTTGCACAAAGGGGTTCCACAGGGGTCAATAATAGGTCCTCTCCTTTTTAGCTTATATATTAATGATGTTAATTTATATATTTTTGCTGATGACGTTCAATTGTATTTAAGCCACCCTCTTGGATTAATCGATGATTGTATCGACAGGATTAATACTGACCTCGCAAAAATTGTTAATTGGTCAGTAGAAAATCAGCTTCTTCTTAACCCAAGTAAGTCAAAAGTGTATGGTCCTGTATAACTCTCAAGACGAATATCCTTCAGTCCTACTCAATGATATCACATTACCTTTTTTAGTTTGTCCAACTTGGGAGTCAAGCTCAACAGTCAATTGACATGTTGTAATCAAGTTAAGGCGATGATTGGTCAAATATATGGTGGGTTACGAAGACGACTTTGGCTGTCTGCAGATATTCTTCCAACAGGTTTGCGTCTGAGGGTTGTTAGAACTCTTTTGTTGTCTCATTTCTTTTATGGAAGTCTAAATTTTCCAAGACTCGACTTTGTTTGTAGACGAAAGCTTGTAATTGCTTTTAACAATTGCATAAGGTTCGCCTTTGGTTTGCGCCGTTCCAAACATATAACACCTTTCAGATTATCGTTACTAGGATGTCCTCTTGATATTTATTTAAAACGAAAAGCACTGAGTTCTTTATTTCATTAAAAACATTACAGAGAGCCTAAATATCTGTACGATAAAATACAATTTTTGCAGTCTTCGAGAGGTCGTAACGTGTTTGTTCCGCTGTTTCATACAATGACTTACGAGAGGTCTTACTTTGTCCAGGTTATTCGTTTTTGGAATTCACTTTCTCCAAATATACAACGTGCTGTCTCTCAAGATGCGCCATAAAATCTGACCTTACTTATGCCCTCGCTCTTATAACCATCCCTAAGAAATCTCAACATGGTTTTAAGCACTATGCCCTACAAAGAAGTAGCTGCCAGTAGCTTGCTTGTTCTTAACGCCAGGGCAAGACACCCACAGAGCACAATAGCCCAATGTCCTGTTAAAACCCCCACTAGATTTCTTGTGTCTGTTCTCCTACAAGTAACTATTTCTACAAAACTAAAAACAAGGCACAATCGATTCTTGAAGGCTCTAGCAGAAAGCAACCACTGTCAGAACCTAAGAAAGAGCTTTCTATGTGCAGAAATAAAGCTCTTATGCTTATGTCCTCATAGTAAACTGTTCGAGATGATTCTGTTTTAGTCAGATATCGTCGTGTATGTTGTCTCTAATTAAATTAAAGAAAAACACTTACCAATACTTTTCTCAAAAATAACTTCCTGAGTTGCTTTTCCGGGATGAAGTCGCTTTCTTATGATCTCCACTAAAAGAGGCTTATCCAGATCGCAAAATTCTGTAGACATAACTACATCAGAAAAGTTTTCGTCTCTTACAATAAACGACATGCAGTGATCTTTGATTATTTGTATCCTGAAATGATTAAAATAAGAGCAAATTTCCGATATATGTAATAATGGACTCGCACTTGTTCTTGTCTGCATTATAAAGTGCTTCCAAAACATTCGATTTTGAAATCTTGTACTCTAAATACTGAATACATCCTTGAGCAAGCCGGGGCATCAAGAATTGTCCTGCTAACTGATAAATATCGGTGATAAGTATCACAATATTCTTACTGTACGAGTCTTTCACTGAAATAGTTTAAAACGAATTAGTTTCAAGCAATATGTCGGGAATATAAACATACAATCAATTCGATCTGTGTAGATATAGTTTAAGATAATTTCGAAAGCCTCAGGTGTTGCAGTAAGTAGACGAACTTCAAGCATTGGGTGATCTGTGAAACTTACATCAACACTTCCGTACAATTTTTGCAAATGTTGTTTTCTAGCATCTCTAGCAGCTCTGAAATAGTTTTATATATTCGTTTAAACTTTCGCTTTATGTTAAATCACATTTGTTACAATATCTTTGTCCTTAAAAACTTGGATCTTGCAGCAACGAACGCAATATGTGCTTGAATTTTAATTTCTTCAGGACCCACAATAAATTGTATATCGCAAAATTGTTTTTCGTTGAAAAATTTCCCAAAATCATCACGCAATGTGCATTTTGGATAACTGGAAAATTGAAATCGGTACGTGTCACCTCTTCGAACACTATTATCCACAGTTCCGCCGAAAATATACATGGCATCGCTAATTACAGCCGATGCATGAAATACTCTTCCAGATGGAACCTGTGAATTCGCTTCAGGTGTTATTACACTCCAAACTTGCGAATCTAAATCAAAACAATGCAAATCGTTTGGCAAATTTGTGTCTGCAGATCCACCAAAGACATACAAGAATCTGTCGTGGTGTACCATTGTGTGACCATATCGGCGTGATGGTGGAGCAGATGCACCTCGAAGTACATGTTCGTTGGAAATACGACGCCAACTGTTTTAAAGAGAACTAAATCAATCAGGAATTGTGTAGCTTACATAAAACAACTTACGTTTTTGTTTTGAAATGAAATTCAAACAAAGAATTTGTAATTTGCAGCCCACTTTGTCCAGAAAACACATACATGCAGTCTCGAGCAACAGCCACAGGGAAATTACAGCAAGTGGGTGGTCGATCTCCTAACTGGTCTATTTCCTCCCACTGATGTGTATCACCCTATTTGGTGGAATAGTTTTTTGTTTTTGTTTTAATAAATTTCAAATCATGTCAGCACATTTACGACTTACTGTTAAATCCAAAGTCCACATATCATTAAGTCTAGCGTTACCATCATATCCAGCGTAGATCCAAAGTTTGTGATCATAAACTGCTGCGCCGTGCGCTGATCTCGGAACAGGAGTTTTGCTTAAAAAGGTTGTGCAAAAAGAAATGTTGAGACATAACAAATTAACTAGGTACCTTCCCGTAAATTTCCACTCAACCCATAGTGCGCTTTGAAATTTGTACTCAAATAAATCGTTTTTATTCGTCAAATTTGAGTTGGAGTGTATGTCGCCAGTGTAGCCGCCAAAAATGAACATCGAACTTCCATAAACCACAGCTGAATGATGATATCTTGGTGCTGGAGCATTTCCTGTAGCACAAGCTCTTCCCCACGATTTGTCTTTCACTCCAAATCTTATCAAGTCATTCAGCATTGTTTTTCCATTGTCGCCACCGAAGACATACATAGCATCTTTGTACGACACTACAGTATGCTTGCTTCGTCTGAAATTAAAGTTTTTATACGAAATAAATGGGTTTTACCGTCAAAAATTGCAACAATCATACTTGGCTCCCACAAATTCTGCACATTCTAACGTCTTAGTCCACTGATGTGTTGCTGTGTACGTTGAAAAATCAACATTTAAAGCGTTACAACTAAAACTTCCCGGCGATATGGATTTATGTCCTTTTATTGAATTTGAATTGGAATGAGACATTTTTCTCGCATTTTTCTCCCTGCGACTTTTTCGGGATTTATCACATCCACTGTCCACTGCTTTCAACATCAAAGCATCACATAAATAAGACCCTGCACACCCTTTTTCTACTTCTTGCCTTATATACGTTAATGGTTTCAGGCTTTTACGTTGCCGCAAGTTAACATGAAATTTTCAATCTGCAAAACGCCCACGCCTGAAGGGAACTTTTATGAAGATATGACCTATTCTTATTGATTTTTTTTTAATACAATTTATTTAAATTAGAGATAGTACATATTTTAAGTAAACGATAACAATACTATTTTAAGTAATAATAACAATTAAATTCCAAAAAAATCTTAAGTAAAAATCCTTTGAAATTTGTGACAGTTTTGACAATGGTCTAACAAATGTCAAAAACTCAAAAGGCAACTAGTATTGCCATGTAAATGAACAAAAAGAAATTGAAAATAGTAGGTAGCGAACGTACCCTCTGTTTTTTTTCAACTTTTTGTGGAATTCTTTAAAATTCGTTAATTTCCACTTCGCAGCGGCTGCCCGCGTTATGTCAAAGTGTTTTTTTCTTGAAAATTTAATATTAATTATTGTTTGTAAATCAAGTGAACCTAAAATTTTTCTAGGTATGCAAATTTAGGTTAATTTACTATGTGATCTAATCAATTGTGAATTGTTATGTAACTCAGCGAGTTCCGTTAAACCGTCATACATTGAGTGATGAGTAATTATAAAAGTAAATTTGTGATAATTAAAATGTTATCTTTAGAGGGAGAAAATGTTAATTCAACGTTTGCAAATAAAGTAAGTTGAGAAATTGTTTTTATTGTTAAATAAATTTAACCTCTTCTTGCGTTACGCCATTGATATTTCCGCCCAATAAAAATGTCGCGCTCACAGAATAATATTGTTTATTTAAATAATTCAAGCCCTTTTCAAACAATTTAATTTCACATGCTTTCTATTGTTTCAGTTAATTCTGCAGTTTACAAGAACATCAAAATACTGGTAAGTTTAGCAATTAAAATATTTCTATAAATTTCCGGCTTTATTTGCGAAGGATTAAAACTTATTGTATTGTGCAACATTTACTGAGAAGTTAAAATAGGATATATTTGAGGTGTCCACTTCCAAAACCCACTAAATGACATTTAAAAAAAATGAGTTAGATTCCTAAATTTGTCCCTATTGTAACCCTCATCCCATCTCACCTTTATTCCCTGTCAAATCGCGTTGAAAAAAACGGGACAATTCCAACGTGCGCTATATTGTCCAAATCCAACTATATCATTTTAAGCTCCGAAACACTTTATATTCACAGTTTTGTACTGTGTATGGTAAGTAGTGTCGTGTGTTGAGTTTTTTTCAGCGGGAGAGGTGCAAAGTTCCAAAAGATACCGGACAACGAGTGTTCTCCGGTAGTGTGAGATTCCTACTCATTAAAAACACCTCTCTGGGGATTAGCCGAAACAGACCACATAGAATCGGGTCCCTTTTCATCCCCTCCCAGTCTCCCTTAATGGGGCAACTTAGTATCCAGTTATACCACTGTCTTCACTGACCTCGGTTTCCTGGGTCACTGCTAGAATCCTAGCCTCCTTCCAGTGTTCCTTCTTGGTGCATGCGTTAATTACAACTTTCACCCCTTCTTTGTTCACGGGTTTCAGGTCATAAAGCTTTAGTCCAGAGCCAGGACCAGTAACCTCCTCCGGATTAACCGCAGCTAAGCCTTCGGACGGCAGGTCTGCATCTTATCCAGGTTCGTGTTCCGCGGAGATAGCCAACTCGTTTCAGTCTACCATCTCTGCACCACCGCACCTGACGAAGTGCTAGTTATTATTTTGCCAATGGCACCTTCTTCCAGAACTGCTACAGCACTTTAAGCCGGCGCAAGCCAGCCTCCATAGCCACCGCGGAACCTTCCAAAGGTAATTTTCCCAAAGCTGCTTCTGTTGTGTTGTGAGTACCGTGGGTATAGCCAACCTGTTAGAGTCTACCATACCCTCCACCTACACTCCTACAGAAGTACCTGAGGAGACGCCATTCGCGACCCAATTAGCCCTGGGTCCTGCAGATAGAGTAACACCATTGCAGACTCTCTTGCCATGGTCTACTACAACCTTGGAGTTAGGGGGATTTTTCAAGAGGTTATCTCCTCCCGCATTAGTTACTTGGCTACGTTCTAGGATGCATTGCCCGGTTGCTACCGCTTGGAGGTGTAACTAACACTTGAGAATGTCCAGATGAGCATCGCCGTATCCTAGAACGCTTCAACTCTTCCGTTCATCCTCCAGCAATCTACATCGTGTGTTGAGTTAGGTTGGGGTAAAGTAACTGCCTAAGAAGGCACACTTAGGCCAAGGAGGCCCATTGTGATACCACGTTGAGGCTACAAAAGTGCACCGATCCAGTTCCTTGTCTCCAGTGGAACCAGTTCACGGGAACTCAAAATAAATTTTACTGGGCTGTGAAGGGTATTCAGCCTTAACTCGTCGTCGGGAACCATTTTGAACTCCTGATAAATCGAGCTAGGTCTCTGACATCAAAGAAGCCTAATTCGATTAATTCTTCAAAGAAGGGCGAGCCCAAAAACCGGTTTCTACGGTTGGCTAGGGCCGGGCAGTTACTGAGGAGGTGAAATATGGTTTCCTCTTCGTCATGGCAACTCCTACAGAAGTCGTTTGAAGGCGCGCCCAGTCTATCGGCGTGTCTACCTATGAGGCCCGTGATAACGGCTACGGTATTGCTAATTGTTTTACGTTCGAGTGGGATGAGCTCTCTTGACCGTTTAGGGTCAAGCTTTGGCCATATCTGTGGGGTAATCGGGCAGGTGTTTGCAATCCTGAGAGACTCCTATAAGAATTCCAGTTTGAATGTGGCCAGCGGTTTACCCAGCTGGTGGTTGATGTCCGAATCAGGACGAGTGATACCGATTCTCGCTAGTTCGTCGGCTCTGCAATTGCCAGGAATATCACTACGTCCAGGCACCCAGATGAGCTGTACTTTCAGATGCTCAGCTATGTCATTTAGTGCCGAGGGACTTGTTATAACCGTTTTGGAGGTGGTGTATACTCCCGAGAGGGACTTAATAGCGACCTGACTGTCTGTGAAAATACATATGCTGTCTGTAGGTAGCGTTAGATGATTCAGGCGGTCCGCAGCTACCTTTACAGCCATGATTTCCGCTTGAAACACGCTGCACTAGTCAGGTAAACGGAATGAGATATCGAGGTCTAAATGTTCCGAGAAGATACCTCCACACACTTTGCCATCTAATTTGGAGCCGTCAGTGTAAAGATGCACTTACTCCCCCCATTGGGGAGAACACTCCTCCCATTCCGATCTGGTGGGAAAGAAGGGGCCGAATTTAGTCTCTAGGAAAGGCTTGGGCGTTGGTGTGTTGAGTTAGTTTGACTTGAGTTCTTGACCAAGTTGCATCTGCGTGTGAAGTGAAAAGGGTTTAAAAATTTTCTAATCTATGCCAAATCCAGATCGAGGTAGGAAAAGAATAGCAAAAAAGGTAATTTAGGCAATTTTGATTTTCTCAAGATGCGTTACTTACATAATGGAATGTAATGCAGATATCAGGCTAAGTCACTGACTAAGATGGCGGTGTATAAACAAAAATTATTTTTCTTTGTTAGGATCTGCCGATGCAGGAGGACATAAGACGATTCCATCAAGCATCTTATAAGCTTAATAATAAGGTGTTGCAGGAGGAGTTCATTTTAAGACATACCTAAACATACCTCATCTAAAAAACGCGTACTTGGAAGGATCCACAAAAATAGAACTTCCCGGAAATTGGCATTTCAAATGCGCTAAAACCAAACGATTTTTTTTTAAAACAATAGAACAGGAAACATTTTAATAAGAGGAGAAACAACCTACCGGTCGCACCTTGGAGTCTACCAGTCACTCCTGAGAAAAGGTCGTAAATTTCAACGTAATGAACCTGAAATCCTTTCCG
Organism: Leptarthrus brevirostris; assembly: GCA_964036015.1. Taxonomy (NCBI): domain Eukaryota; kingdom Metazoa; phylum Arthropoda; class Insecta; order Diptera; family Asilidae; genus Leptarthrus; species Leptarthrus brevirostris. The sequence continues at coordinate 7,467,655 of OZ038374.1, read as the reverse complement.
TTGGAGAACCTGACTCAGGTTGACGTTGTTGACGTTCTCTATACCTCCAGCTTGTCACAGCAAATAGATAAAGACCGTCATATTTATTTCTTCCATTTAAAACTGCAATTAATTCACCCTCAGATAACCGCTTTTTACTAAAATCATTGCTTCGAAATTCATCAAGGATAGGACATCTGCCGAGATAGTGCACCAAGTCTTCATTTTCTATATGATTGCAGAGGGAACAAATACTACTACCTTCCCTTCTCCAGGGACTAGCATTAAGATTTAAAAGAAATTTCAAGTATCTCAAAAAAAGGTTTATCTTTCTAATAGAAAATTCGTTCAAAAAATAATTAGTTTCTTCAGAATAGCTAAGTTTATCGTGTCTAACTATTGCTCTTACTCTGGCACGATAGTGCCCCCGCCAAGACTGGGCAATAACTACCTTTTCTCGAAGCGTTTCGTTGAATTTTCGAACCCACATAGCTTCGGTCTGGATAATACCAACGTGCCCGAATTCTTAGAATAAGATCAAAAAGATTCTTAGTAGGTTAAGGGAGAAGAGGATGGATCTAAGAGTAATCAGCTGGATCGAGTCCACGTTGGAAAACCGAATCATTAAAACGAGTTTGGGGAAACGAAAAACCAGAAGCAGGAATTCTTTCACCATTCCTATGGATGATAGTGATCGATGAATTACTAGAAGTCTTGTCAAATAAGGATTTGTACATTGTCTGCTATTCAGATGACCTATCGATAGTAGTCAGAGGTAAGTTTGAAGAAAATCTTCAAGAAGCAGTCACCACGCAACCTCATGAACCCAAGACTGTGGAGTGAAAATAAACCCAGACAAAATGGTACTCTGGTGCTTTACCAGAAAACAGAAATTAAGGAAGATAGTTCCCTCGTTCATTAGTAACATCATGCTCATCATAAAGAGATTTCTGGGTGTGCTGATGGATGAAACTAAATTGGGCTATACACCTACACCAAAAGAAAAACAAAGCACTAAGAGCTTTCTGGACGTGTGAAAATGCGTATCATAAAATTGATGTACACTTGTGTAGTCAGACTCATCATGATAGCTCACGGTGCACTAATCTGGCAGAAAGCAGCGTAGGAAGGTTAGAGAATAACTCAGACAGCATGAAAACATTGCTCAAATCTGTAATACAAGGACGATTGAAAGAATATTCGGGGAGAATACCTCGAAGCTTACTTCCCGTCTAAAAGAGAATGGATCAAAAATAGTGTGATCCAAGAAAACACAATTTATACAGATGTCTCAAAAAGGAGCGTGGTTGTTGTTTGGAGTGTCATGCGAGTAACTTAACCTGGAGATATTTGAAAGCGGTAAGTAACTCCTCCTCTGTTCTTCAGTGTGAGATCGCAGCGGTAGAAATAGGGTAGAGAAGGCTAATGCGGGTGGGGGTTGGCGGGTAGGATCCTCCGAAATAGCCATTGGGATAGCCAGGCGTCTGTATCTGTAAAGTAGATTACTCACCTTCAACTAAAGTGTACAGGAGATTTAATTTTTATCTGCCATTACAGCCTGATTCAAATATTCAATTCAACTTGGAATGACATGGCTCAGCGCCTTAACGTAGACCTCATAGTCATATGTGTGCCGAGTCATACTGACATTCCGAGCAACTGTAGTGCCGATGAGCTAGCAAAAATCCACAATACTCTACTAGACTTGGGAGCCGGTATTTGGGTTCCCTCCTTGTTTAAGGAATTAGCCGAATCAGTAGAACCTAGTGATGTCAAGGGCCTAGATCGTGAGTTCCTAATGGTCTTTCAGGAATATGATAGGGTTGAGAATCTAGCCTGAATGTTCCATACAATGGGCCACTTTAGCCTAAAGAAGGTATATAGAGAAAGTACTGCCAATTCGATATACCAAATTAAGAAAACAAAAACTTCTTCCCTCCCATATGGTCACTATTTCCGCTATTTTTCGTGCCCTTTCGCGCACCATGTACATTTACAAATTTGCTGTCAAATGACAAATGGCGCGAAAGTTTATTTTCCTCTCGGTAAAGTGCGCGCGCGAATTACATTGAAAAGACTGAATCGATTACATCGAAGAATTATCGTGCGATAAGCGTAAGTTAATTAATTTTAATGTTAAACAATAAATTTAGAACCGTCATAGTGACATTTACCATGTAATTAGTTGAGTTTTTCGTGCTTTCGCGTAAATGTTGTACCACAGCACTGCGCCATACTTAATTTAAGGGTAGAGCAGCCAATTTTAAAAAACAGGATGAGGGAAGATTCTTCGTGCAGTTTAACGAACCTGGGCCATATTGGCGGTACTTTCTCTATATACCTTCTTTACTTTAGCCTAAGTGCGCCCCCTCCCCCCACTTTGACTTAACCTAACCATGGCAAGAAACTTTTTAAAAACGTTATGCTGTCGAAAATAGTCACATAGATCCCTTCTACTCTTTGGATATTACAATGAAACAATTTTTACTAATTTTTTATTAAATTTGGAATAGTTTTATTGAAATCGAAAAATAATTGTTCTATTAGGAAAACATTTAAATTAATTTGGACAAAATTCAAGAGAAAGTTGAAATTTCTCCAACGAAAGTGTGTGTCTGATGTGATAAATGGTGACATATTGTAGTCTGAAGGCCGATGTGCCTAAACAAAACATGTCCTTTGTTATTGTTTACATGCACTGACAAAAATACATTATCCCCTCCATTTTTTCTCTCCATTCTCTTGTCAAAATCACATAATGACGTAGAAAACTATGTTGATTGCTTCGCGTTGTGCAACAAAAGAAAAACGGAAATTGTCTGGCAAGGTAATTTTTCGTCCTTAAGACGAAGATTAATCTCTTGGGCTTCCATCTGCCTGCTCGTTATTTACCTTGTTGTATTCTTAAAAGCACGGAAACGATTTAAAATATTTCCTGGTTTGCTCAGTTTTATCTGCGCAGTAACACTGACCTACACTTTGTGTGTACGAATAACCGGCACAGCATCCTCGTTCTGTTACATCCTTGATAGCAATGACGCTGATGGCAGACCAAAACATCTCTGTTTCACCCTCACCCCCGAAAATCTAGTCTGTGCCCTTTTTACGCTCTGAAATATTCAACATATTATCGATCGAAAATTTTCCTTCACGGAAATGGGGTGTGTGTGCTTTTTGCGATAAGAAATGTGAAATTTTTCTCGAGATTTCACCAAATGATTTGCCGGGAGCATTCAATACGTGACTGCTACTGAGTTATTGCAGTTCGGTTAGCTCAACGTGGTGAATTGTTTGGGTGTTTAGTGCACAGAATGTCCTCGCAGGAGCTAACACATCTTGAAAAATCGGTAAGTCATCCTCGCGGAAGTGACCGTTTAAAAAAAAGGAATTCTTTAAAACAAAAAAAATCATTTGATTCTTAGGTGGCCCATGCCGGAACCCAATTGACAACAGTACAGACAAAACTGAGCGAATTCGAGAAGAGCCTGGGAACAAACGGTGAGGAAATTGATGATGTTTGTGTTATGGAACTGCTTGAGTCAATGACTGAGGTACGCAACGAGTACCAAAATTTACGCAAAGATATCCAAGAGGTGCAACAGTTGCAAAAAGAAATGACCAGCACGCTCCGCTATCAAATGCGAGCGATGCAGCAGACCTTCAAATTGCTTAAGAAACGCATTGAGCTCAAGGCTCCTCAGAACTAGAGTCCCCCCAAGCTCACAATAGGCTTCATTGTTGTTTAGAGTTTTATGGCGGCAGTTTCCGTTCAGTATTTTTTCTTCTATCCACTCTACGTGCAGATTGTTTTCAGTTTTTATGGTGTTGCATTAATTTTTTGAGCTTCTTTTTGTATCCATCAAAAAACATTTTTCACATAGATCTTAGCTCCAAGTTGTTAGCTTTGTGCGAGTTACTTCCGAGATGAGTTTGTTTTTTCTTAGTGCTAATGTGACATTAAAGTACCAAAGCCAAGCGAAGAACATCATACGGGACAGTCTTCTTGGACTTCAATACCGAACACAATCGGTCTTTTTTGAATTATTACGTTTAAGCGTTTTTTTTTGTATTTTTTGCATGTTTCTTTCAAATTACTTGTGTATATCCGTAACTGTATACCGAGCGTTTTCAAAATATTTTTTCCTTTATTAACTGCTACCCGTTCAATTCTAGGATATCGCTCCATATCACACCTAGTTGACCTTAAGAAGAGTGACGTAAGTGATGTGAATTTTAAAGTGAAATTTAATTTGTTTGAATCAGACGTGCTTGAAATTATTGTTGACTTAAAAAGTAGTGCAGAGTTTAAGTAGATTTCATTTCAAACCGATTTGTATATTTTATTCAAAAAAAAATTGCATGTAAAGTAGGTTTCTGAACACAATTTTATGGCGTCAAAGAACCAATTTTTAATGATTAATAATGTTTAGTTACGTGTGCTTAAGCTTTTCTACATGAAGAGAAAATTCCAGGAAAAATTACGGTTCCACTCACTGTAATCGTGTTGAAAGTAACGCATTGTGGCAAAATTTAAGCAGCCGGAACGGCACCGTAAAATTTATATAACTCATAAAATTTACCGTGTGATTTAGAAAAACTTTATCGCCTGATACACAACTTTTACCGGAATAACCGGCAAATTTTACGGTTCTTTATCGTAATATTCACAGGTCTTTTAATTTCTTTTAAAGTGAATTGTTTAAAGTGAATATTGGCTTAGTAGTGAAGACTTTAGAGTAAGCTGCTGAGGACTAGGGTTCGAATCTCAGACTACCTACGTATTTTATTTGTTTTTTATTTTTGCTAAAAGTGAATTAATTTGATTACTTTTAAGCCTTTTAAATTATTTGCTCGAAACATCCCTTGAAACCGAACAGATACTCGTGGCTTATCGTTCTGGAAATTTTACGGTGTTGCCCCGTGAAAATTAAGCTGGCTCGGAACCGTAATTTTTACTGGTATTTTCATATAAAATTTCCAGAATTTTTCTCTCGATCTGATAATCTTTTGTAGAGTATGAAGTGGGAGGACACTTCACTCGATTGGATGAAAAGGCAGATTGGAAACCTGTAGTATGTTACCTCGAATTCTCAAGGGGCTTTCAGCATGTTATGTTTTCAGCAGAATAATAACCATGGGTGCGATTCGATCGTGTATTAATCGAGTGATACATACTTGCGATTAGCAAAACCAATTAGTTTGAGTAAAATTAAAAAAAATCAATTATTTTTCAAAAATAATTTTAATGGGACGCTCTCCTCTAGCCAAAAAGCATTTTTTTGTGACGTTGGGAAGTGGACATTTTCTAAAGATGCTGAGAGGCCAATAGCCCTTAGCGTGTGGACTTTTTTTAAACTAAAACCACCTCAACTGGGTTCCTCGAAACATATCTACTTCGTTGCTTCATCGCTTAACCAAACTAATTACCTAGGATTGGTTGGATTTTTCCATTTATCCATCCTCACCTCAATTTCCTTGGTTATTTCAAACATGCGTTTATAAGTTACTGTGCCAAGCTCTTCAGGTCTAAATCAGTGTTCCCCCAGCGGTGTACATCTCTTGCTTCCTAAGGCTGGACATTAGAATTTAAGAGTTAAAAATCTTCCAAATACGCCTCGTGGTGTCTCTGGTAATGTAAGATATTTACTCACTAAAACCACCTCCTTATTGATTAACCGAAACAGACCACGTTATTTGTGTCCCTTTTCACTCCTACCCCTAGTCCTCTCATCGCGGGGTGCCTGGACTGATCCAGATATCCCCCCTCACCTTGATTCCCCGGGATAAAATAGGCATTTGTTTATGATACACCTTTTCGAGTTTTTCAGTCTCCATTCAGTGGTGTCCCAGTAGTCTCTTCCTCTTGCTTGCTAAGGCAGGACACTTTCACACAATGTGCGCCGCGGTCTTCTGCTCCTCCGAGAACAACCTACAGGTATTACACTCAAGAATGTTCATCCTTCTTAAACGCGACGGTCCACTGTTCCCAGTGCTCCCTCGTGGTTCACGTCTCCAACAGGCCCCCCCGCCGTGCCCCTGTCAAAGGCTGTGAACGATTTCGGATCTTGGAAACTCGAAGCAGCCCCCAGGTTAACCAGCTCGTTTGCTCCTTTATTTCCTTCGATTCCTACATGACCACTCACCCAAGCCAGTGTAATCTCGTTCAATGAAGCACACTCGCTGAGTTTGTGGATATATTCTAAGGCCAGAGCTGTATTGAATTCTGTACGATCTATACACCTAATTATCGAGTGCCACCACTATTTCCTTATTCCTCACACGACTCTTCATCAGGTAATCCAGCGCGTAGATAAGAGCCAGCATCTTAGTCTGATAGACTGAGGTATATGACGCCAGATTTAGATAGGTGCTCAATTCAAGTCCTCGCTAAAGATTCCTGCTCCGCCGCTTCCATCAATTTTGGATCCATTTGCGATTTTCATTTATAAGAGTTTCATGGCATATATCAATTTCCCTTACCTTTCTTATACCGTCGACAGGCATTTACAAGTCCGGTATCTTATTTCTATTATCTTATCCAGCACTATCTCTCTGTCAAAAAATTCGGGATCACACCCCATTCTGCATTTTTGAGTCATTTGTGAAGATCGCTGGCTTTGGCATCCACTAATTATCTTCACACTTCTCTCTATTAAATATTCTAGTGGAGAAAGCTTTCTCGAAGCATCCCGAGTAAAAATTATTAAGTTTGTGTATTCACGCCAAAAATTAAATAATCGCCAACCACACGGGTATGCACGCTCCCGCTACAGGCATAAACCTTTAAAATACGCCCGCCATAAATACATGCTTCTCTTACTGTTTTCTGGCTTTAACGCATTTGAAACTGGTGACTTACCGCGTGGGTTATGTAAAATATCACCATTATAGATGCGTGTTCACCGTGTGGGTCATAGGCCGTAGTAAAATTGTTCCCAAGAGCTGATGACCCACAAGGTGAGTCTTGACAATAATAATAATAACAATGACCTGAAATTTGTTATTTTATATCTTATATATTTTCTAGTGTCAGTTTTAGCCTTTATTAACCCGAGTAAAAATAAGACTAAACTGCACAAACGTTGCTCGCTACTGCGAGGATAGTTTTGTTACTTCAGACGTCACTCTCGAATGAGTTAATGAACCAAAATAATTGTATTGTTTTAATTTAAAATTTAGTCCAGAAAAAGTGTTAGCGTACCGTGCGTGGTTTAGACTATTTCGTACGTCTTTTATGGATACGTGTCTGCAATGGGCTATCATTTGTATAATATTTACTCGGGCGTACTGTGCCCCATTTGAGTGCCAGTCAGCCGTTTTGATGCTATTGTTGGCTGCTGCCGCCATAATCTGAAGTTTTCCAATTTTGGGATCTCTTCATCCTAACGGCATTATGGGCAGCTATACTTTTATCGTGGATGACCAGTGAAGTAAGATGTAGCATTGTCTCTAACGCAGCAGTTGGCATTATACTTATCGCCCCTGGGATGCCTAAATAGCTGAGCTTCTTACGTTGACAGTTCTTTCAAGTGCGCCCCCACCAAATTAGGATGCTGTAAGTTAGGAGTGATATTAATATTGATGTGTACATTCAGTGAACTTTACGGTAACTAGTTCCCCATTTCTTCCCTAGGGTTTCCTTGTACGCATAAAGTGCTACCGAAACCTTCTTTACGCAATTCCTAAGCGTTGATGCCGCAGTTTAGTTTTGAATCAAGAATGATACCCAAATAATTCACGTGGGTCTTTATAGTTAAGGTGTTGCCTCCAAGTTTGGATAGTTCGAAGGATTCGATTCATCCTTGTGAACAGATCTCGATCTTCCGGGTATTGGCTACTAAACCGCAGTTATTTGCTCATCTTATGGCGCTTAAAAGTTTCCTTAATATCAATAAGACTAGGTTGTGTGCTCATCGTTGGAGTAAGAAATAACGTGTCGGCTTTCCATCCCGGAGGTGGCGACCCATGATTGTTTTCTGCTGACAACGGATTACGATAAAAAGACCATTGGATGTTGCAGAGTTATGCCGGTGGTTCGGAATTCACCTTAAAATTGTAGGTCTACTTCTAATCGTTGTCTCGAATCGGATGAAGTTTATCTCTTGCCCCATGCGCCACAAGGAGTTATGGAAACGAGAGAGAGAGAAAAAAAACTGCAACAAGTATAAATATTGATTCAAATATTATTAAGTTTAGTGTGATTTAAAGGTCAAAGAAATGTTCTTCAGAAAAAGACTTTTAATAAAGTTTATTTTATTGTTGAAGAGAGGGAAGGGTGGGGGCTGACGAACCTTCCCATTCGGGGGCTCGAGCCCCCTACTAATGTCTCCGAAAGTTGGAGAATAGGAAAGCATATCTAACTGATTGACACTTTTAAATGTCTAACTAAAACTTGCTATACATGTGGCGCCATCTACATGCTTTTCAAAATTAAAGGAAGCGTTGAAATCTCCGCGAAATAAATAGTTATTAATAAATTCCAGCACACTGAGGCAAACAAATTGAAAAATAATCAAAAATAATTATAAAAGCAATAACTATTTTTTATAAGAACTAAACTAATCCAATTAATGTAATTCCCAATATCATAATAATTCACGGATACATCGCAAGCACTCACCATTTTAAAAACATGACAAAATTACTCAAAATTAAAATTTACAATTCTGAAATTCGTCAAAATTTCTTACATTCATTTCACATCACAAATAAATCGAAAATATTCGCGATAAACTGAGGCACTCTTAAAAAGCAATTAAAGCGTTTTTTATAAATATCGAAATTATGTAATCAAAAAAAGAAAACAAGATCAATTATATTTAGGAAAAAACACATATGGCTAACGCTTTTGAATAAATAGTTGTAAACCCAATTAGGTAATAAAACTTAAGAACTATAGTCGTTAAACGAAACACATACAACCACATGTCTGATACTATGTATGTATTTTCATACGCCTTATATAAGATGTTTTTGAAGATAAAAAAAAAATTATAATTATTTTGAGATATATAGAGTTAAATGTATTTATATTTACCAAAAATAGGAAAATTGACGAAAGTATTAGAAAAGCATTTACATACTCATTTTTTCACATATTGCAGCAGCACTTAGGTTTGCACTCTTTTTCAATTCGATTTTTTATAGAAATTTTTTCCTTAAAACTAAAAACTTAAAAATATTTAGAAAATAAAGGTAAACATAATTTGTTTTAAGACGGTTTTGATAAGAAATTATATTCTAAATTAAATTAGTGTAAAGCGAGCGGGTGTAACGTGAATGGATAATTAGTTTTCCAGATACAGGGTGTTTAGAAAGGTGTTGCGTAGAACTTGAACCATTGACATAATGATTTTGAGATGTCGTACGCAAATTTTATAAATATATATATTCAATTAGTGTGTATGTCATTACAGCTAGGTACAGTTTACATAAGTTTATACCTTTTTTAGTTTCCTTCTAGTAGTCTAGCCACGGAAACAGTTAGAGTTTCGGAAACATGAAGTTCCGAAAATTTTTTTTTTACTAAACTAATGTAATAATATGTCATACAAAAGTAGAAGAATCCTTTCAGTTACTTCTATTGAAAACTTAACACTTTAAAATTTAATAATTTAAAATGTTAATTTCTAGTTTTTAGTTTATTCACGCGAGTATAGTGCTAAGGGGAACAGCTTTTTAAACCATATTAATTAGCTCAAGCAACCTTGGTGACAAATTTAGAAGCAAAATATTGCCCTACAAAGTACGAAAAGGTCGAAATTAAGGTTAAGGCTTGTTTCTTCTTCTTCTTCTTCGTACCCTACATTTTCTCAACTGGCTTTCTTCAAACATAATCTAATAGATGTTTTAAGAAAAAGCCAAATGTGGCATTTTTATAACCGGTACTGAAGAATCCTATTCACCAAAAACACCTCTCCGGGGGATTAGCGGAAACAAACCACATAGAAAGAGGTTCTTTTTCGTCCCTTCCCAGTCTCCCATAGCGGAGGTGAGCTGAGTTCATCCTTCTTTCTCCCCTATCCTCAATTCTCGAGGTCAGTGCAAACATATTCCCGTAGGGTACCTCCCACATTCTGTTGGTATCCAGCTAGTGAGATTTCAGCAGACGGAATCTTCTGCTTGCTAGCGCAGAAAACTGGCACACTATGTGAGCTGACGTCTCCTGTTCTTCCAGGCATAGTCTGCAGGTGTCATCTTCAGGGATGCACAGTTTCTTTAGATGATACCCGAAGTTACCATGGCCTTTCACCAGAGCTTATAGTAGCACCATCAGTCTTTTCTATAGCCAACTTGGCCTGACGTCTTCCTCACTGCAGAGCTATCCGGTTGATCCCAGTTAATCGTCTGGATATTTCCGAAGAAGACTGTTACAAGACCACAGTTCAATCTATTTCTTGCTTTATTGATGGTCTCCGCATTCATCCATCGAACATTCTCCACTGGGATGTGTCTCTAATACATTGATTTTTTTTTCTTAACCTCTTTAGTATGATATCCTAGTCAGCAAGTGCCCCTGGGAACAAGATCATCATTCTTCTAATGTTCTTAAGAACATCTATACAGTCCACCTTCAAATCAGCGCCTTTCTAAAGGTTGGTCAGCTTTTTGACGGTTTCGCATGCCCAGACCTTGGATTGTGGATTGATTAACCCATCTCAGTGTTATCTAGACTATCTTCCAAAGTCACCGCGTTCATCCCTATATCCTCGGTGTTTTCAGGAAAGGAGTCTATTCAACAGGGCCTCTTTAAAGATCACCCCCCCCCCCCCACCCCCGTACATGCGTCTATTACCCCGATACATTTGCCAATGGCACCTTCTTCCCGGACTGCTGCAACGCATGTCCGGCTTCCATAGCCGTAACAAAACCTTCGGAAGGTAATTTTTGCAAAGCTCTTTTCATTGTGGGTACCGTGGAGATGGCCAACCTGTAACCGTCTACCGTCTTCCCGGACTGCTGCAACGCATGTCCGGCTTCCATAGCCGTAACAAAACCTTCGGAAGGTAATTTTTGCAAAGCTCTTTTCATTGTGGGTACCGTGGAGATGGCCAACCTGTAACCGTCTACCATCGGATCGGTTATATCATATTATGTGTACATACCCACCATCACAGTTCATCTTGGAGCCATCAGTGATCGGGACGGTGTCGTAGCAGTTAAAGAGTTCAGTGTTCCTCCATTACTTTCTGTTTTGAATTCTGACGCTGAAATCCCTCGTAAAGTTAACATCGGGTATCGCATAATTAGACTGATCATTAGATATGTAGCATTGTAGCTATCTAAGTGCTACGTTGATGATAGCCATAGGGTTTGAAAACACAGCATCTAGGCTCTGTCAGTCTGATAGTACTGCAGAGCCTAGATGCTACATTACTGGTAGGTAATGTAAAGATCAGGGGGGTAGTGCGTTGCGCCCCAATGGCGCCAAATCAAGGAGTTCTCTTCACCTTGTTCAAATTGGCCTTGTTATATCCTTTCCTTTTGTTCATTACTATCCGCCAAAGCAGAAGAAACAAAGCTCCGCATTAACAGGTTCCCCTTCAGACTCTACTATCCTTGATCTTAGCATCGTTAGTATCCGCACATAGCTTGGCTAGGGCCTCAAGGATAGGTTTAGAACGAACATTATTGAAGGCTCTTTCTATAACTAGGGACGCTTTTAGAGAGTATTCTTTCAGAGTCTGGCATAGTAGTGCTGGATCTCGCTAGTTCATCGGCTTTACAGTTCCCCGAAATATCACTATGCCCCGGTATCCTAGTGAGGTGAACGTTAAGGCGCTAAGCCATATCATGCAAAACTGAGTGACATATACATATACATTCCCGTCAATGATTTATTAATAGCCTGACTCGCTTAATGCCATTGCTCTATCCTCCAAATATTCTAATGCTACCTGAATAGCCATTATTTCTGCTTGGAAAATACTGGAGTAGTCTGGCAATTGAAAAGAAATGTTTACATTCAGGCGTTTCGAGTAGATACAACAACCCACTTTACCTTCCAATTTAGAGCCATCAGTGCAAAGATGTACTGATTCCCCACGTTGCGGATGAGGAGATTCCTCCTATTCTTGTCTAGTGGGAATAGATGAGTCTTGACGTTGAAAGAAGCCTTGGGTATGGTATAGTTAATTTTTTTTATTGTTATACTTCCACCCATAATTTTGGAATATTCGTAGTCGATACGTGCTCACGTCTGGACTAAATTGAGCCTTTTGACAGTTGAAGATACGAATAGTTTCACCGGTGCTAGGTAACCCTGTATACTTGTAAGTATAGGTCCGATAATACTTCCATACATCCATCCTTTCATCTTTTGCCTATTGCCTTTTTGCAGGAGTAAAAGATAACCGTCGCTTTACGTAGCTCCTTCGTCAATATTGGGTTTCCAGCTAGCAGATATTTAACTTGGTCATTTAGTTACAGTCTGACCACATTTAGTGTTGGAAAATTCATGGGACGAACTCTATGCTGCATGCATGCTGCATCACGTCAGATAGGATATTTGGGTGTTTGCTGCATGATAACCTTATGGTCGGAGTAACTAGATCCAGAAGTAGATCGTTGTATGCCAGATTCTACAGAAGTGGCGAGAACATCAGTCCTTGGGAGTCCCTCTTGTTGCGTATCTTTGTATGGTAGTTCCTCCAGACTGGAGTTTACGATGAGCAGTGAGATTTATAAGCTTGATAAGTGAACCAACCTCCTTAAGAATGCCGTTATCGCCTCTATAGCCTACTATCGAGAAAAGCTGCGGTTGCGAATTCCTTGTGTATGATTGATCTTTCTATCTCGTCCATTAGTTCATGCAAGGCTGTCTGCCTTATATAGGTCCATTTTATGCAAGACTAATTTTGTCTACCATTAGGTAGTAGAGTTTTTATATTCCTGTGTTAGAAAAGCAGCGATCGTCGTTATTTTGTTTCTTCTATATCAGAAAAACTTAATTTTCACGTCTTATACTTATTATAAGACTTACTCGTTTGTCAATATAGACCTTCCAATTGATAGGACCTAAACAACTGAAATGGTAAACTGTTGGATATGCAGTTTCAGACGGGAGGGAGAGGAAAATCTATACAAATGCTTAGAAAAGATATTTATTTCATCTGCTCTAAGCATTTTTATAGATTTTCACAGCACACAGCTATTTCTTTAAACTTTAAAATATAGCACAACGTAATATCTTCTTGTCAACCTTCATAATTTTTGAGCCCAGTATTTATTTAGTTTTTTTATTTGTCTTCACTTCAAAATAAATCAAATGTTTAAGCAATTTAATTAGAGATTTTCGAATAATTGTTTACTCTATTTTATCAAAGCACTTCAATATTCATTTTGCTGCAATTCTCATTAAGACAACATAACATTTCACATAGCTTGTCCTTTAAGACTACTTTTCGAAGTGTATCGTAATGTTAAGCATCAATTTAGGGACTTATCAATTTTAGAACCTATACATGCACTCTCACTCACTAAACCAATTGGAAGATATAGCAATAAGCGCATACGAAAAACTTGAACTATAGTATACATTTTATCAAAATCATTTTATTATCAATAAATTCGTTTTTATCAATTTCAATTCGGAGAAGATACCGAACTTTATGTGATACCTTAACAGCATTTCGTAGTACAAAACTTATTTCTTCAATCATTTTTTAAGAAAATTAAAGAAATAAAAAATAAAAATACAAAAATTCAGTTGAGTACCTGTTTAAATTTCTTATAATAATATTTTTAATATAAATAAATAATAAATTGTTTGTACGTTTATTAAAAAAAATATTTCTTGAAATTTTGCTGTAAAATAAATCAAAATTTTTGAAGTTTTCTCGTAATCAATTGAACAGAAATTAGACACCGTTGAATACATATTTCCTAAAGTTTGTTACATTTTCTAAATTATTGTTTATTTTATCGAAATTGCACTATTTTTAATGTTTATGTAATTTGTTAACGAATCCATTTTTTTTTCTAACGATATAAAATAAATAAAACGTTACGGCAATTTATGAAGAGTTTATTTTTACCTTTCCGCAGCCTCCCTAATCTATCGTGCGACAAACGACCTAAATGGCATACCCATATTATTTCATTGTTCTTTTTTCAATGAGTTTTGCAATACTCTTGGTGTGCCACAGGAAACTCGCTTTGGTCCTACACATTTTTAATGTGTTTATATTTTGGACGAATTTCATATGTTTTTTTATTATTTTAATTATGTCAATAAAACGACTCAACCACCTGGCCTGGTTCTGTGTTAACGCCGTCAACGACTTGAATTTGGGTACATAACTTCTGTACAGATCTTCTTTAAGATGTGACGTCTTCCTTGGATCCCGTACAGGTTGAGCTATGTTGTTTGGCTATTTTCACAGGGTAGAGTGTGGCCTATTTATTGCTACTTTTGTCTACGAACTTCGGTGTTTATTCCCATCTTTTCTCATGTCTACGCAGGTTTAGGTTGGCAATGACCTCCGGCCAAAGAATGTTAAAAATACGCCGGAGACACTGGTTAGCATAGATATGTTTGAGCGTCTGGTGATATTGTATTTTTATTTTATTTTATTTTTTGCGGGAGAGGTGAAAATCTTCCAAAAGACATCAGAAAGCCAGTGCCCTCCGGTAGTGTGAGATTCTTACTCACTAAAAACCCCTCTCTGGGGAGTAGCCGAAACACCTCTACCACCACTTTACACCTCTACCACCACTCTACACCACTAACTTCGGTTTCCTGGGTCACTGCTAGAATCCTAGCGTATCTGCATAAATCCATGTTTTCCTACCGTCTCCAGGGTTCCTTCTTGGTCCATGCGTTAGTTACAACCTTCACCCCTTCACTGTCTACAACATTGAAGGATTTCAGGCCGTAGCGCTTTAGTCCTAAGCCAGGACAAGAAACCCCCTCCGGATTAACCGCAGCTAACCCTACGGAAGGCAGATCTGCATAAATCCATGTTTTCCCACCGTCTCCAGTGCTCCTTCTTGGTCAATGCGTTAATTACAACCTTCACCCCTTCTCTGCCTACGACATTGAAGGGTTCCAGACCAACTCGTTGGAGTCTCCCGTCTCTGCACCGCTGCGCCTGAGGAAGTGCTAGTTATTATTATGCCAATGGCACCCTCTTCCAGGACTGCTACAGCAGTTTCAGCCGGCGGCGGCGATCCAGCCTCCATAGCCGCTGGTACCCACCGTGGGTATAGCTAACCTGTTGGGGTCTCCCATACAATCCACCTCCACTCACACAGAAGTGCCCGAGGAAACGCCATTCGCGACCCAATTGCCCCTCGGTCCTGCAGAGGAGACGACGACACTGCAGACTCCTTTGGAGTTAGGGGGATTTTTTCCTCCCGCATTAGTTACTTGGCTACATTCTAGGATGCATTGCCCGGTTTCTACCACTTGGAGGTGTAACTAACACTTGAGAATGTCCAGATGAGGATCACCGTATCCTAGAAGGCCTCAACTCGTCCGTCCATTCTCCAGCAACCAATTATTTTTTGTATTTGCGAAAATATTAAGTGAAACTTGGGCCTTATTGATGCGACTTTGTGCGTCAGCTTAGTAGAAGTACTAGTACAAACAGGACATATAAACTTCAGGTGTCATTTAAAGAAGATGAACATTCTCGAGGATGATACCTGCAGGCTGTGCGTGGATTAGCATGCACATAGTGTGCCAGTGTCGTGCACTAGCCAGCAGAAGAAGAAAGCTGATGGGAGGCCACTGGATAGGAGAAAGAATAGTAGCAGAGGTGTCTTATAAGCAAATGCTTGCGCTTACCCGAGGAATCGAGGTGAGTGAAAAAAAAACTGGATTAGTTCGGGTCTTTCTAACTGATATCGCAAGGGGAAGGGATGAAAAGGGACCCGGATAAAGTGGTCTGATTCGGCTAACCCCTAGCGGAGTGCTTTTTTATTGAGTAAAAATCTCACACTACCAGAGACAATCGGGTCTCCTGGGGTCTTTGGAAGGTTTTTCGGACACAAAAAATAAAAAATTTGTACATCAGCTTTAGCTCTGCAATCTTGTGCCATCTATTCATCTTAGAGTTCAAGCTAATAAATTTGATTCAGCACTTAGAACTTTGGACATTTGAGCTACATAACTCTGTTCGTTGAATAGAAGCCATATATGTACATATATAAACCGTCAGCAAAGACCAAGTGCTTAAGTGTCCAGCGAATCTTTATATTTCCTACGTTAAGCTCCTCATATGAATTCTCATTTAACGCCGTCAAACATTTTCGAGCAATCGTCGAGGATAAAATGCGGAGAACTCCATTCAGCGGATTTTGTTATTGGGAATGATATTTTCGAGGGTGTTGATGTGGTCGCTACAAGAAAAGCCTTACGAAAGCCTTTCTGTTCGTCGCTGCTTGATTCGAATTATGATGATTTTTGCTATCACTTCGGAGATTTCAGTTAGAAAACAATTGTTACAATCTCTCACGTTTTTAATAATCTTCAGTGGAAGAGGTCGCGTTTTCCTAACATTTATGAGTTAAGGAAAGAAGTATATTAGTCGAAGCATTGAGATCCAGATTCATCGATATTTCGTCTATCTCAGAGTCCTTACCGAGGTCCATCAACTTTATTGCGTTCGCCGCCTTAAGCCTGCAAAGTGCAAACTACCCTTCGCTATCGATATGTTGAGCGTCATTTCAGCTCGTCTACAAAAGTCTTGCGTTTCCTTGGGCTCTAATAGTTTCATTAAGCAGCCTTTTAAGCACTCTGCTTTCAACTGGTGGAAAATGGTCGTAGTACTCAAGTAATTCACCATGACCGTACAGTGTATGACCCTTCATTCAAAGAGGATGCAATCTTGTCTGCTGCCATTACAGGGCCATTCGTCTATTATGTAGTTGATACTTTAAACAACTATTAGTTTATTTTATTCTGTAGAGAGAATTTGTTTGATTTCGCCACCTTCCACACTAAGTAAGGGCAATGGATTTTTTAAGGGTGATATCCCCGAATTCTTCCTTATTCGTCATATAAAGGGTCGGCCGCAAGTACTAATGTAAGGGTTCCTTCATTAAGAAATCAAAAAGTCGTAAAGCAAGACATCTGACATTCTTGTCTAATAACCTCACGAAGCAGAATAGGAGAAAGTATTAGGCTTTGATGCTTTGTAGGGATCACTTATTCTCTACATTAAGAGATTATACGCTGATGATGAGTTCGATGCATTTGGATGGAAATCCGAAATGCATCCAGAACGAGCGCGCGAGCCACGATTAGTCCGCGAAACTATTATTATGTGCGAATCTAATTTTTTCATGAAAAGCCAAAAGAGGTTTTGCTTCTGCGATATGTCTAATTCCGGGAATACGATTGCGTAAATACAGTAGGACTACGACGAATATATTCTGTAAATTAGCATTTTATTCAAGACGTGTTAGTGCATTTTGAGTCAAATTCGTTGCTTCTATAAGTAGTTTTCCGTCAGTTGGGGGTGCAGAAAGCATGCCTTTAAATTCGTTGTATTTACCCCAAAGCAGGGTCCAACTCAAAACGACTACCACACGATTCAATGATCGCCGCACAGTAAGTGATAACGTTTTGACCTTCCATCGTGAGGGTCTCAGGGTAGAATCCCACTTGCGGCGACTTATGTCTATTAACTGAGTAATTAGAGCAGTGATGGCCAAACTCACACTACTTAATGTGAGCTTTTAAACCATTTCGTACTGTTTGTTTAATTTAGAATATTAAAATGTTTGTAAAAGGTTGTATATTTCAAGATATTGTATAACTGCTTACAAAACAACTTAAATATGACGATCTTTTTAACTTTTGTATGTTTTAACGATTCAAAAACGCAAAAACAGAAAATCGAATACAGCCAAACAGTGCATATACGAATTTAAAAGCTTAAAAGCTCACTTGCCCGCGGGCATAGGTTTGGACATCACTGAATTAGAGTATGTAATCGTTGTTGTCGAATCGGGTGATGTTCTTCTCTTTCCTATGCTCCACAATGCGTTACGTGAACTAGGACCACAAGGTTTAGTCGCCTCACCCGAGACGCTCCTTTTGCTGTCATAATTCTTTTCGCCCCCCTCTTTATTATATTCTTCTTGTCCGAACTCGTCAGATCTTCGCTTGTATGGCTCGCACTGTTTGTAGTTATTGTCGAGAGTTTCTATTGTATTTGTTTTTTAACAAGAAGAAGATATATTGTTTTGGAGCAATTCCCAACGAAGGCTCAACCTAATAGAAAGTAAGTTATTTTGCTTTCATGCTAGCCTTGGTGCAGGATTTCGACTCGGACATGCCTACTGTGAACCTCCCAAAATATTACAAAGTCTTTCCCAAAAGGTTTCAGGTGCCTCAGAAAGGATAATTTTTATTGTCTTTTCTGAAGGCGGGTAGGGTTAAGGATACTTTTTACCCAAAATGGTATTTTTAAGCATCAACTTGGTAGCTACGTCGATGTTGATAAAAGAAACCTCAAAAGGATAAGATGTTTTCCAATGATTCGACCTATGATAGGGCTCGTTGGTATGTATTTTGAGCGAACCCACTAATGCGATCAAAGTACACTACATACATACCTATCCTGGATATCGCATAGTTCTTGAAGCTTCGCACTGATTTTGAGATTTATTCAAATCAATGGAACAATTGTAATTGAAAGTGTTGGCGATTTTCGAGAAGACAAACATTAAATTGTGACTTTGGGTCTTTTAAGAATTCAATTTTGGGTTCAGCTTAAATACAAAATGTACATTTGTGATCAAACATTGTCTACATTGCGAATCATGAGCGTCGATATTTCTCTTTGAATGGTTTTAGTGGTTCCAAGTTGAACTTTTCTTGAACGGCTGTGCATAATTGGTCGCAAAGTTGACTTTCTTTCAAAATCATCACCATGAGGTCGTAGTTCTTTCCAAGCTCAGTAAAACACGCTTTACTATATGGCAAAGCCATGAGTTCTCGCATTCACCAAAAAAAAAAAGAACAAGCAAGTATGACTAGCAGTTAAACGACGATTTATACAATAATACTTTTATTTATATATTTATTTTTCCACTTATTTACACCAATACATAATCACTTTTATCTAATAATATTTTCTTAAAAAAATTATTACTTAATAATACTCAGAGTTCGGTTACATTAACCATAAACGAAACTAAGCAAGAAATTCAATTTCGTTCGTATTTTGTAAAAACAGTTCTGATATTGCATTGTCAGTAATATTGGCATTTTTTGATACTTTAAAGTAATTAAGCTGACGTATCCGAGTTAAAATCTATAAAATCACATTATAAAATTAAATTTGATATTTTGGAAATTGCTTTTGGTTTAGAAATAGATATGACGTTCATATTTTATTTTCCTTATATCTTGGTGTTTGTGGTGGCCTATTGTTTTACATTTTATCGTATACATACTATGTCAAAATCGCAATATACAAGGTAAGGAGCTCTGTCAAAGAGAAAACCAACACACATCGTTTTATGAATTGCTGAATATTGATAACGTTGATCACAAACTCACTTTGTTATCAATATTGTAGCAGGTACTGGTTGCTGATATCGCTCGGCCGTTATACTCAAACATCAGGCACGAATTCGCTCTTTTCGATTATAATCTTTAAGAGAGGCTTTAATTCAAAACTGCCTACAAAAACTGAATGGGACAGGAATCAAATATTTAAATAAAAAAAGCCTAAGTTAATTTATACGTATGGATTCAGGACCAGTGCAGGTAGAGGGGCACTTGTTGTCACCTAATGAACTAAACTTTGGCTTCATTTCGTTGTTTCATTTTGTCATTTTTGTTTAAAATGACAGTTGTAAAATCGTTTTTGAATTCATTTGGCGCCTTTGGGTATTAAGAACTGATACGAAAGACTTCTATGGTTTTACCCACCATATAATAATAATTGGGGCTTAAGAAACTGCCCCTACAAATTCACCTCTCTATAGGTCTGTCTGTTTACTCGAAAATTTTTACACAAAACCGAAAGTTTTCGTTCGCAATACGTCTCTTTTCTTTTGGACTTGAATAAATTTGACAGTCGAGTAATTTCCACTTTTATCAAATTTTACGCACGCTGATGAGTGTGGACAAAATTGCGGCAGAATTCTTTTTCTTCTTTTATGGTTGACAACTCACAGCTGATTGGTGTTTGACAAGTTATAGCTTATAAATAAAAATTTAAATAAACGCAGGGAACTATTGGCTGTATTCAGCGGCACTCAGCCTTCTCAGCGTAGGCTGATGTGCGTGATGTCAGGCTATGTTACAACGGCTTGCTTGCGCTGAATGAAAATTCTAAGTTAGCTGATAATTTACCCGCTGTTTTTAGTTAATTACCCCCTCAGCCTTTTTAAAACTTGTGCATTGTCTGTTACAGAGTAAATACGCTCGCCAATTTGAAAGTTTTTAGTTCCCATTTTCACTAAATTTATCACTAAGCAAAAACTGACGGAACGAACAAATGGAAAAATCATCTTCTTCTTACTCAGCCTACTTCAGCTGAAAATATTTGGGCTGGAAAATATGACAAGAGGCTGAGTTTGCGGCTAAGTAAGAAAATGCATTCAAAATACCTCAGCGCTTAGCCGCTGCCAGCGGCTGGGAAGGCTGAGTGACGCTGAATACAGCCAATAAGTTTTTCAGTAAATTGTTATTCATTTTTATTTATGTATTTCTTGTAAACGCACTGATCTCTCCACTGTAATTTCCTTTTGACAGTTCTTCAGTTGTCATCAATTTACCCAAAAATCATCTGTTAACTTTCTCATTTTCATCCCCTCCACCAGAAGAACTTTTTTACTTGGTTTTTACCCACACTTTTTTACACATAACATACAGGCCTTATATATTACGATTTTTTTCATGATGTCCACCACTCACGCTATGTTGAGAGAAAAATTCATATAAAGTTTAAAATTGGGTTTTCACAGGCTTAACGGTTACAGGACTCCTTCCGCTGCAGTGACTATCTCTTTGGCTTCCAAGCGGGCTTTCCTCACTTTCTTAGTGATAACAAATGTTTTCTTACCTGCAGCCAGGATACTTTTCCGTTCCCTTTCTTGACATGGGTTGCCTTGTAAGGACGCAAAAACTTATAAATGTGTTAAAACGGGGTTGAAGGGGAATGGCCAACAGTTTTACAGAATTTTTATTCATGCCAGTCCACTGACATATAGCTATGGACCGTATGCTATTTCATTTTGAGACAACTTTTGTTACCAGTAGTGGGAAACTTTTTTTTGCCTACATTTTGATTTGGAGTATTTTACTAATACTGTCGAGAGAAAAAAACATTATTATATGCCGATTCAATTGTGTTCTCTGAAATTATTTTTTATGATATACTTTTTCTCTGTACTCCTCTGTTTGCTGGGCTGAAAATGGTCCGCTTTACTTGTTTTGTTGACAGCTGAAAATCCTCTTGTCGCCATAATGTCTCCAAATATAGGGCCAAGCGAAGCTGGCCAGGAAGCGCACATTTTTTGTGTATTTTTTTTCGTTTTCCTTCTTTCTTTATTTTTCTAAGACTGTTTATTGCTGTTGAATTCGAACTTCAACAGTGGTAGGAGGCGGGAGAGAAGTGAAAAGGAGTGGAGAGCGCACAGTTTGCAAGGGTGTTGCCATTTTTACGTTGTGAGCGATGATGCGCCGACTCAGAGCGGGTGTAGCGGCATGAATATTTGAAGTACCACGGTCGGACAGGTCTTAAATAAAGGGGCGAAGAAAAAGGAATAAAACAAAGTTTAAAAAATAGGGCCTTAATTTAAAGACAGAGCAGCCAACCTTGCAGTTTTTAACGAACTGTAATTTTTGAGGCGTCTGAGGTTGCCTTCTCCCTTAATTCAAAATATTTAGCCAAAATGCCCCAAAGTTTGTTACAATATTAAATGAGTATCTTTAATATGATTGGCATAGGCACTTTCTATCACACCAAGAAATAGGAATATTAGCCTCATTTAAAAAATTAACTGGAAATACTTTGAAAAAAACAAAACACAATAATTATTGTAAAAATTCATTTAAATAAACTCTTAAAAAACAAAACTAAAAACAGAAGTTCAACTTAAAAGTACTTCACTCTTTGCCTCGCTTTAATTACAAAATTTTAGGAAATTATGAATCTACAAGAGAGATGTATTCACAAAACAAAATATTCAATGAACTCGTCTATAATTCGTAAAGAAGCACACTTTGGTTAAGATCTAAATTAGACAAAACTAAAATTAAATTTACCATCTAAATTCACTGTAAAACGGGACTACTAGCCTGTCCCGGCGTCTTTTAACTGTACACAATTATCTTTCATCGATTCTTAATCTTAAATTAGGAAACAGCTGGATGCGCGTCCAGCACTTTCTATTACAATAAAAAACATATTTACATCTTTAATTTTAAAAATTCATCCTACAAAGGTACTCTTCTGAAAAAAATGCTTTTTCGATTTTTATTTTACTAATTTTACACGCAAAGACATTACTCACACCTAACATATATGTTGGCGACATTTCAGTCCATTCGTATGATAATAGTCTTGTGGAGTTAAGGATCTGGGGAGGGCATCACATCGAAAGGATTCTTATTCATTTCATTAGTAATTCGATAAGATTTTAACAACAATTCAATTAAACTGGCCACTTTACTTTGATTTTTTCATTTTTAAATATAATTATCTGCTTATGCTTGCTTGCTTGTTTGCTCGCTTTTGCCCACCACATTCCTTTTTTTTTTTTTTGGTTTTCTTAAAAATAATAAATACTAAAATACACGGCAGCCGTCATCATGTAATTCAATTTTGAGCAATTTCGGATCAGTTAATTAACAGCTGTTACAACAACACATTTAACGATATGCATTTTTACGTTTAGGAATTAGGACAGATATTTCGCTGTTTCTTTTTTTTTTTTAATATTTAAAAATTACATGATGCGAGGAATAGACGTATTCTCTCTTTCTTCACTCTTGACACTTAATGTTCGTTTTTTTTTCTCCGGATTGACACAAAAAGTTCAAAAAAAAAAAAAATATTTCATAGAACATTTATAATACAAAAAAGTCCCCAAATCTCTCTCCCCGTTTACCCTATCTACGCCATAACAAGCGGTTCGTCGTCAGTAAATCTTGAAGAAATCTCACTAGGATTTGGACGATCATCGTCGTCGAAAGTATCACCAATTCGAGTAGCACCCGTTTTTGTGTCATAATGCGAATTAGCGAATCGTGAAAATGAGTTTCGTAATCGTCTGTGTCGTTGAACAAGATATAATACAACAACCAAACTTATTACTAAAACTATAGGAATTAAAACAAGCCATGCGTATGTCGGTGATGACGACGACGCGTCACTCAACCATTTGGCATCCGGCTGAACTTCAACATTTTCGGTTTCCGATATACTCGACATGTAGCCGTCTAGTGTTCGTGTACGAATTCCAAATGTAAATATTTTTCCAAGAGATGTTTTACCACCGAAATGTTCAGGATTTATTATTATTGGTGGAGATTTGCCAGTTATACGATTCACTAAACCAGGATAGTCGGTTGTTCGATTTGACCAGAGTCCTTCATATATAACAACTTCGTACAAGAATCTGAAATGATATAAAGAGAAAGAGTTAAAATTGTTATTTTTTGTAATCTTTAATTAGAGATCATTTCGTGAAATGTTCTTCTAACGATTTTTACGACCCCTCACCCGTCTTCTACAACAGAAAATCTGTACATGACTCGATATAAATGTAAAGTCCCACCTTAAAATATATTCAATATAGGATTGGTCAGTTTCCATAAGCCCTAACACTGATTTTTTCTTTACAAGTGACATCTATCGGCCCAAGATCGAAGCAAAATTTTATGTGAAAAATTGTACGACGTGTCAGATTTGTGCTCCGCAATATTTTAATATTTAAATCCAAGTATGTCCGATAGATAGAATATTTTAAAAGTATGGTAAAATCCTTTTTGGCGATAGTGATCAATTCACTGGAAAGCTTTTCATAATAAACGATAATGAAACTCTCTCTATTTTCCGTATCCCCTTGTGGGGCATGGTGCGGGAGCAGAACCTCAGCTGATTTGAGACAACGATTGTAAGTGGACCTAGAATTTAAAGTGGATTCCGAACAACTGACATTTTCTCTGCAACTCCCAAAGGCCTTTTTATCTTATCAGAAAACAGCCATGGGTCGCCACCGGTGGGATTCGCACCTTGGACCTCCGGATTGGCAGGCCGGCACGATATCACTTACTGCACCGACGGCTTTCAATGAAAAGAAAACTGGAATATCCTTTGGAGGAGCTGTTGAAGTGATGGCTAGCATTATGTCCATGTTAAATTCGCTAGCAACAAAACTAAAGGAAGTTCAGAAGGCATTTTGTTTCCAGTTAATATTTCTGTTGCCGCAAGTGCAAATCTATCGAAGATATCAGCCGTTCAGCCGTTGCTCCTGAATACATTGAAGTTCTAGTAGAGTGAATGAGTCTGACAGCTAAAAACCTACTTCGAAAAAGATAGTAAATACGTTTTCACGACCCCCCTCTCAAGACCCAACAAACAGGCAAAAACTTTTTGTTTGTCAGTTCATATCGAACAGGAGACGATGATGTTATGAGAGGGGGTGGGTTGAAACAACCTTTTTTTTTTCCAAGCTGAAAGATCGAAAAACTGGCAACTACATATAAATACAATTCAAAAAATGATTCAGCAAGCCCTGACGCAAGGGCGGATTCAGAAGGGAGTCGTGGGGGTCACGTTGAAGTATATAAAATTCTTTAACAGAAATATTTACTCAGGTTAGGTTAGGGCGGTGGCTATCGGAAAGTCAGAAAGTCGAACAGCCTCAAATATGCCTTAGAAAGGTCTGTTGTATTACCACATCCCAGGGACCGCACCTGAATGTCAGTAGTTCAGGGTTTAATTAGAACCAGCCACAACTGTTAATAAACCGGAGAAGCTACTTTAGTCCTAGGTTGTAATTGTCTGACAGTTTCCCGAGTGGCCCTGATGGCATTCTTACTGCTATTGTGAAACTTTATGGTATGTCATTTGTCTCTGTCCTCTCATCGTTATTTAACTTATCCATTCGTAGTAGCCATTTCCATAGTCTTTGAAACTTTCTGTAATTATTCCAACGCATAAAAAGGGCAATAAGTCTGATACTTCTAATTATAGGCTGTCGCAAAATCTTTCTTGCCTAGCTAAGCTCTTTGAGACAGGTCCTATACTTTCATTGTAAACCCTTCTTATCTTCTTTCCAAATCTACAACAACCAACTTACTGGAATTCTCGAATTGCTGCATATCATCTATTGAAAATGTTAACTAAGCTGATTATATTTTCACCGACTTCAGTAAAGCTTTTGATCAAGTTAATCATAAAATTTTCCTTCATAAGTTGGCGATTCTTGATTTTCCTGCTGTTGGCTATGCTCGTATTTGTCCGAGCGCATCCAACGTGTTTTGTTTCGTGGAATTCTCTCGGTTCCGATCCGCATCACTTTTGGGGTGCCACAGGGTAGTTACCTTGCTCCTTTACTGTTCATTATTTACATCAATGAGGTATCTCTAATTCCATCACTCGAGAATTTTGCGTTATGCCGATGATGCAAAGCTATTTCGTTCAATTTCGAATGATCTTGACTGACACTCAAAATCCTTTATTGTACATTTGTTAGGCCTATTCTTGAGTATGCTAGCCCAGTGTGATCAACTTTTTATGGGGTCCATGTTAAGCGTATTGAGTCCAACGAAGGTTTTTAAGGTTTGCTCTTCGTAACCTTCCATGGAATAATGTGCGTCTTCTGCCTCCTTACGCTGATAGACTTAAATTGATATCTTTGGACTCCCTGGAAACCAGACGAAATATTGCCAGGGCAGGTGTCTGCAGGGGGCTATTAACCCACCCGAATCGCTAACATCTTTCTCCTCTGTTCCGTCACGCTCCTTGAGGAGGAGGACAATTCTTCCATATTTCGAACCACCGTACTAACTATGGAGGTAATGAGCCAGTTACAGCTATTTCCCGCATTTTCAATTCAGTATATGATCAAAAGGACTTTCACTTGTCGAAGGGCATAATAAAAAGCCAATTGATGGCTCAGCTTAGTTAAGACTTTTTCTATTTTGTATATAGATTTAAGTTTGCACGTAAGTTTACTTTATGTAATCAGCATTTGATGAATCTTAAATAAATAAATAAACATATCTGTGGAAGTCCGCGCCTAACGCTTTTTACCTTCTCCTGACAAGCCCCGGGCAATCGCAGGGTAAATTCTGAACGCTATCCACTTCTTCCTCGTCCATACCAACTACAAAAGTCGTTGGTGGGGATGCGTAAGCGTTCTGCGTGTCTTCCGAAGAGACAGTGGCCTGTAATGACGGTCACAATATTTCGGAGATCGGTGAGGCTTCTCTTTGGCAGGAAAGCTGTTTTCTTAATGTCCCAAACTGGCCGCAGCTTCCTTGACATACCAATTATTATATTTACTCAATAAGCACTCAATATATTATCGAATGTCATAGTCAGTTGGTATAAATTACTATGTGGCAAAGGAATTTATCATACAGCCAACTTAGTCTAAGTGCAACATCTGAAATAAAAAAAACGGTTCGAAGCTGTTTTTTTAGTGAGTCAACCGAAAGGACCGAAAATGACATCGGCAGCGGCAGGAGAGCCCCTAAACGTTTCCGCACAGTTCGTCAAAAAGTGGTAACATAAACGATATACTTGTTAGGGGTAAAACCACATTGGCCTTTTCAAAAAAA
Source organism: Leptarthrus brevirostris (assembly GCA_964036015.1). Lineage (NCBI taxonomy): Eukaryota > Metazoa > Arthropoda > Insecta > Diptera > Asilidae > Leptarthrus > Leptarthrus brevirostris. The sequence goes on along the minus strand of OZ038374.1, from coordinate 7,440,915 downwards.
AGTGTAAGCAAAGTAATATTGACGTATCCTTGAATACTGAAGACTGAAATCCATAAGCGAGGACGTCTACAATGGGCAAAGAAAAACACCAACCGTGATTGGGACTATGTGATCTTTATGATTAAGTCGACTGCGAATACGTGCAGGAAGGGAAGTTGATCACCACGCAAAGTTCACCACGTTTACCGGAATTTTTACTGCCGAAAGCATGATCAGCCTGTAAAAAAAAGGCCAGAGTCTGAAATAAAGTTCAATCACGATCACGCGGATGGCTTTTTGTATTTACTTACGTTCGAAGAATCGAAGAAGAATTTATCCGCCGGCATAGCCCTAGGATTAGGATCAGTCAAGGTATGGGTACTTGTTTCTTATAATGGAACAACACGGACGTCAGAATGCCGAAAACTATAGAGAGCTGTTGAGTACCGTAAAAGTTTAAGTCTCGCAAAGTATGGAATCCAGAACAGGATCATACTACACAATAATGGCAGTGTATCGTCACGAACTGGATCAAACAAGATAATTGCTGAAATTTGAGGATGGATGGCAAGACAAGTTTTTTCAAATGTAAAGCAGACTGAAAAGCATTGCTGCAAGCTATACAGTACAGTTACCGCGAGTGTAACATACAACGCCACAAAAAAAATCATCCAATTCGGTCTAAGCATTACGTTAGGTTCTGCCCCCTCTCCACACACAGTTTTGATATGATATCAATGGGGAAAGCGTTACTTTATACAACAACAAAATCATCGAAATCGGTTATTAAGGATCAAAAACGGATTTCATTTATATAAAAATTAAATGACTGTGCACTTTTTATCACGACCCCCTATGACAACAACCAGAAACGTAGAAAACTGTGTCTGGTGGTTCAAAACCTACTATTTTAAATATTTCAACTTGAACAGCTGTTCTCACTTAATATCTATAAGATTAAAAAAATTTGATTTTACGTAAAAAAAGGAGAAAAAAAATACTTACGGAAAATCATATGGATGATCTAATTCTTTCCAATAAACAATAAATGAACCATTTTTCTCTGGCCAAACCTTCAATTGTCTGGGACCTCGCAGCCTTGGTGCTTTCACTAAAACATGTGCCGGGAGAGAATCTTTAATACTTGCTGCCACACTAATATTGTATTCAGCTCCATGTGGAATATCTGTTATATAATGCGAAAGAGTCTTATTTGCGGTACGTTTCAATTCGACTCGTTGCGTTTTATTCATCACCAACTCGGTTATTGTGATCAGATACGGCGGATATGAATCTGATACTGGACAACTGTGTTCCCACGTTATTGTCAAAGTTCGATTGTTAGCATCTATATCAGCAATAACATTTCTGGGTGGTTTCCTGTCATTTAAATGTGTCTCGAGAGTAATAGGATTGCGTCCTAGCGGCCCTGGTCCTACAGGTCCAACAATTCCGACACTTAGTAAATAAGACTCGCATGGCAATAGGTTTGTGATATTCACAGATAAAGCTTGAGTTAGTATTCTCGGTTCTGTTAAAACGAAACAATTGTATTTAGATAAAATGATTGATATAAACTAAGCGACTTACTTTCAAACAGTTCATAAACTGAAGTTCCGTAATAAACGCCATAAGTGATATTTTTAAAATTTGTTTTAGGTTCTCTCCACGACAAACTAACATAATCGCCGTCGTGCTTTAGCATCAAGTTATGAACTTCGGGAAGAGGATCTCCTTTAAGAGTAATTTTGACTGTGTGCGGTCTTCCAATGTAGTGCTTCATAAAGGCCGATACTCTAAACGTATAAAGTATTCCAGCCAACATATTTTTGACTTCAATTGTTGATTCGTTTGTTTTTAACGCCTCGACTTTGGGATAGGGTTGTGGAAGCATTGGTTGAACAATGTAGCCATCTACACCTTTTACTTCTTGCCATCTTAATGTAACCGAAGATTCCTGTACGTTTACAACCGTCAATTGCTGAATGAAATCGACACTAGAGAAATCGTAGATGGTGACATCAACCATTTTCGAACTCGGCGATTCGTGTTTACCGTTTTTGGCTCGAACCTAAAAATACAATTGTGTTAAGCCGATTTTAACTATAAAATTTATGCATTCTTACCCAAAATCCATATGTTGTATTTATTTTGAAGTAGGATTCTAATAGAATAGAGTTCTCATGGGCAAGAACTTTAACCATTTGTGCGGAACCAAGTGTTTGTGCTTGCGGTCGATAGTAAACGTTATACGATACAATTTTTCCAAAGCTATCTTTTGGCGGACTCCAGCTAACTTGAATCTTGGAACCATTTACTTGTGTTACATTAACATCCAATGGTTCAGTTGGAACACCTTCTGCAGTGGTAACATGCGTATACAAGTACGGTGGTGCTGGCTCGCCATCTCTGACTTTAGCATAAACTGTCAAATTGTACTTGGTGTAGGGCTTTAAATCCTTAAACTGAAGTTGTCGATCTGTCGTCCATGTTGTATGATTCTGCCACGAATTAGTGCCAGCCAAAGAAATTGATGGTAAAAAAAGTATCGTAATTCTTGGCATAGGCATTGTTAGCCACCAGTAGAGTATGAAAGATGTTTCATTTAGGCTACGACTTTCAATCATAAGCCTACTAACTTGAAATACTCGTTTGATTTTATCACAATTGTCTTCGTCTTTACCGTCATAACAGTCAACTTTGCCATCACATCGTTTCATAAGAACTATACAAATATTATCACAGCTGAAGTATCCCGGATTGCAATCAACTGGCTTGTCGACCGTTGTTACATTGTGTCTCTCGCAATCCTCTTCGTCACTTCCGTCCGAACAATGGATTACTTTATCACAATATTTTGCAATCGGAAGGCAAGTGTGATCGGTTCTACAGCGAAAATGTCCTTCGCCACATGGTGTTCGGGTTTTTGGTGAACAATTCTTTTCATCTTCGCCGTCCGGGCTGCAATCAACAATTCCATCACAGACATATCGCTTTGATATACAGTCACCCGAATTGCATTCAAATTGATTAATTAAGCATCGTTTTTCCCCTGCTGCATCGGTTGGCTTATGTGTCGTTGTGGTTGTAGTTCCATTATCATTGGAACAGCCAAATTCGTCGCTGTCGTCACCGCAATCGTTTACTTTGTCACATTTCCACCACATCGGTATGCACTTGTTATTTTTGCACTTAAACATCCAATCATGACAAACGACCGAAGGAAAGAGATTGCTACCATTGTTTGGAGGAATTGTTAGCGTGCAATTCTCTTCATCGGCACCATTTTTGCAATCTTTATCTCCGTCACACTTCCATGACCTATAGATGCACTTTCCGTCTCCACAATTGAACTCCCACATCTCACAATCCTTGATCTTGCACTCTGATTCCGATTCGTCTGATCCATCAGGGCAATCATAGTCATTATCACATTTCCATTGATTGGGTATACACTGTCCATTAGAATTGCATCGGTATTCGTCTGATTTACACGTGACTGCAGTTAGATTTGTCGACGGACACCCTTCCTCATCCGATTTATCCCGGCAATCGTCTTCGCCATCACAAATCCATCGATGACTTATACATCGAGCATTTTTGCATCGAAATTCTCCAGGTTTACAGTCGTTAAATTTGCAGCCCTCTTCATCGCTTCCGTCATCACAATCGATATCAAAATCACAAGCAAAATATTCAGGTATGCATTTGTTGTCTACCTTGCACGTGAACATATGAGGCGGACAAGGTGGATGATGAGAGGTAGCACAACCCAATTCGTCAGATCTGTCCCCGCAATCGTCTTCTCCGTCGCATCTATATAAAGCTGGAACGCACAACTTATTTCTGCACGTAAAATAAGTTGGTCCGCACGTATTCGCTTGCATTGCGCAAGTCTTATTCGCAAACGGATGAATATCGCCAGGACACATGCATTCTTTTGTTGTGGACGATTTAGTCATTCCATCGGGACAAAGACAAGAAAATCCGCCTTTGGGTGCGCCAACACAAACATGACTGCAATTGTGTTTACCCTTAACGCACGCATTTGATCCTTCCTGCAGCGAATGTGCGTACAGTTTCAAGTCCATTAGATTCGTCATTTGATACGCAATCGCTTGAATCATAATCCCATGATCTTTGTCAGCCGAGAAAATTGAATTCATTTTCCAATCGTCCCAATACATTTGGTCTTTGTAAACTGCTACAGCAAATGGATGTGCAACACGTGAGTCTTGTTGAAGAATTTTCAAAAAACTCTTGCCGTTCAAATAACAGCTGCCAATGTAGTCTTTGCTGGCGTCCACCCAGTAAACTCTTTGAGCAAAATAATCAATTGTGACTCCGTTCGGCCAGATCACATCCGGTTTTGTAAAAAGCATTCGAATATCAGAGCCATCTAGATTCGAACGAGACAGAGATGGCTTATTTGTACTCCACTCAGTCCAAAAGAGATAGCCTTCGATTGGATGAACTACGATTCCGCGTGGCTTCACCAGTTTGTCTGCATCGATGATTGTGACTCTCATTCGAGCTGTAATTTACAAAAAAGTTAAAAAAAAATACTTCTACATTCTAAAGCAACCTACCGAAAATATCTTTCGATGTTTTTACAGCCTCAATTTTTGATCTCGTTCCATCTACAAAGAATAGCATTTGTGACAGCCAATCGTAAGACATCCCTTCAACTGAGGCCAATTCAGTTTCCACAAGAATCTCAGCTGTATGATTGCCATCCAGACATTGTCTTCCAATTTTATCTGACATTATGTCGGCGAAGAAAACGCAATTGTGCTTCATATCGAAATCAAGTGCTATCACATTCTTCAGATTTTCAATAGGAACAACTTCCTTCTTTCCGGTAAGCAAATCAAGCCTTGAGATTCTATCCCTCTGCGCAACGAGAATGAAACTCTTCACTTCGTCGAATGGACACGGTATCGTTTCTGGTAAATATCGATTTTCATGACCCGAAACGCAAACGTCTCCCTCGATTTTTTTATATCCTCGTGTTCGATTATAATACTGGCCTGGTTTACAGTCATCGGGAATTTTATAAGGATCAACCAACGGCAGCATGTGTTTATTGAATAGGCACGGAGATTTTTGATTCAATCTGGAAAATCCGAAGTCACACTCAAAGTCCCAATCGTTACATTGGCAAATTTCGGTTCGTACTGGTCGTTCGTAGTTTTTTCCATTGTAGCAATTTGAGTGGGGGGCTCGCCTTTGGAAGGTCTGTTGCATACCCAATACGCATGGCATTAGGGACACCCCTTCTTGAGCACTTGGCGCCCAGAATTTATAATCGTCTGCTGTACATTTGTTGGTAAATGCATTTTTCAGGTCAACTTTTATTATCAACCATCTGTGCTCTTGCTTTTCGGAACCGAATAACGTGAAAATTGTCGTATTGGCATTTGGTTCGGTCATCAATCCATAAACCTTCAAGTCAGAACTGTGGAATGGTAAAGCGTTCCATGTTCCACCTTCATCCGTTGAGTATAGAATTTCTCTGGTCTCCCCTTTGGTCTTAAAGTACTTTACAGCAACTAGTATACCACCGTGATCTCCAAAATTGAAGAAATGATAGTTTTTCAGAACTTGCCGCCAAGTTAGTCCAGCATCTCGCGATAGAAACACGCCTGGATGTCCTTTGAGAGATTTTCCTACAACTCCTGATGCCATAATTACACCCGGAGCTAGTTTCGAGCTCATTATTGTGACAGATCTGAAATAATAAATTTTTTTTTTATTGAAATGTCGTACAACTTTTATGATTAGGCTTGTCAAGCGAAAGTCAACTCTTAGCTTATATACAACGGCCGAAGTTTATATAAGACAACTTGGGTTTAAAAAAGAGATTCGTCGATAAAATTCTAGGTTTGCTATAAATACTGTGAAAAAAAATCTACGTCCTAAGACAAGCGATCCTATAAGCTAAGCCAAGACTGTGTAACCACTTCACGTAGTTCGTTAAAAAATTAAGACCCAACAGCCTTCTACTTTTGGATGCGAGTGCAGAACAGACCCATGGATTCATGGATTCATGGATTGGGAAGAGGTTGGTGTTTTAAGTACCACCTTCCTATTAGAAGATTTTATTTATATGTATATTCAGAAAGAAATTTAGGGTTTCCTTAATGGTCTAAACCTCAGCTTGGAAAACCGTGGCGTTTTTTTAAGACTTTCCGTATAACAGTTTTTTCCAGGCGATCCCTGCACCTAAGTTATCTCACGACTTGGAGCCACCAGTACAAAGCAGAATACACGCTGAGTCGGTGTATGCCAACCATCCCTTTAGAAGTGAAGTTGGTTGCTATCTAGAATGCAATTCCCAGTTAAAGTCGGATAAGATCGACTATACTAGCTCATAAATATATTTATGCGGCGCTCTTTGACCGGAATAAATGCAGCAGCTGATGAAATCTAGCAACAGCGCGAGCTGCTTACTTTTTAGCAAATAACTTCGCGGATTTTATTGATGCGTGTCAATTGGCCTAAGCGCACCGTATGTGAAATATGACAGCAAGATTGCACCCTATCTATCTCTCTATTTCCCGCAACGCCCCATTGGGCATATGGTGGTAGAAGAGCTTTACAATTTAAGATGGATTCCAAACCACCGACATTTATCTGCAACTCCCAATGGCTCTTTAGCGTAATTTCGACAGAAGGCGAAAGCCCTGGTGGGTTTCTTAACTCATGAAATTTTGCTTTCACCTAAGTAAATTGTCTAGCAGAATACTAAGACCTTCCGCCGTATCAATTAATTTTAACTGAGGTGAACTAATTGTGGGAACAGCTCCAGTTGAATTAATACTGATATGTTGGCCAGCTGATAACTAGTCGAATTTAATTTTGCATTACTCCACGAGGTGGTTCCGCCTCGAATTGGACAGTTGCAAGGACCACAATATTACTTTATAGGCCTTTCGAGTAAGCGAAAAGTTTGTAGAGGTTGTCAGAGAATCTCCGAAACTCCACAAAACTCTTATCGAAAACGACCTCAAAAAGACCTGGACTCGCTCAACGGGTCGTTTACCCGAAATTTAGAAGAGATGTTCAAATTGTTTCTGTAGGCAGCCAAAGAGGACTGGCGCCTCGACCTTTATTTATAGGGTATTGAAGAATACCATCCTCTCCTTTCAAATCTTTCAATCCCCGGACACAGGTGAAGTCTATTCTGTAGTCTTACAAGAGCTCCACGATGTGCTTGCACCTGTGGACGTTTTTTAGAGCTTCTTTCGATTTGTTTATTTACCGACTGCGTAGAGATATGTCAAAGGAAAAAACTTATACCAAACCGGGCCTTCTACACTAACATTACTTCACGACCTGGTGCTCGAGCACTGACAGGCAGAAATTTAAGTGTGACATTCTTTCGATGAATAGACACAATGCTTAGATCACGTAAATCATAGCGGGTCCTTTAGGAGGGACGATCAGGGTGGGGCTTTATCTTCACTCCTGTGGTGCCTTGCGATTGATGAGCTCCTGGTGGGGCTCAACGAAAGGAACACCTTCGCACAAAGCTGCGACGACGATATTGTAACATTGCTACAGAATTTCTGCAAGAAGTACTTGCTAAGGTTGAAGAATGGTGCCGAGACGTTGACCTCAAAATCAGCCACAATAAAACCTTTCACCAGGAAGAGGATTTTTGAGGGTCTAATTGGACCTAGCTGGCAAGGAACTATATTAGACTCAAAATTTCGGCGCATGGCAAGAGATACTACCTGAATTTACACAACCCATGATTACCAACGGCGCGATGACATGGTGACACACAGCTATACTCAATGTGGTGAAGCCAAATTGAGCGACCTACAACGGATGGCGTATCACTGAAGCAATGCGCATCTCACCCACAGCAGAATTTAAGACCCTGCTGAACTTCTGACTTCTAAGCTCGTTCCATTCAGGTGGAGAGTGTGGGCATCAATACTTTCTATAAGTTAGAGGAAACATGATAACATGCGGTATGTCAAGGCAGCTGCTTGCTTGAGATATTAAGAAAACGGCTTTCCTGCTACGAAGAAGTCGCACCGATCTTCGAAATATGGTGGCAATCATTACTGGCCACTGTATTTTTTTAAGATACGCAGAACGTTTACGCATCTTCTCCAACGACTTTTGTAGAAGTTGTCTGGTCGAGGAAGAAGAAATGGAAAGCATTCAGCAATTACTGTGCCATTGCTCGGGCCAATAGAAGGTACAAAGCTATAGGCGCGTTCTTCTTCGGAGGACTGCACGATGTTGCTAACATGGGACTAAAACAGTTTCTCGGGTTTATCAACAATTCTAGCTGGTTCTAAATAAACCATATACTGATATTCAGTTGCGGTCCCGCGGATGTGGTAACACAATGGACCTTTCTTAGGTCTATGTGAGGCTGATCGGGTTTCCGACTGCCACTACCCTAACCTTGCCTAAAAGGAACAGGATTCTTAGACCCGAAGTTAGGAAAGTGACACCCGGCTATAAGAGAAATCTTAGTTCTGGTGCCTGAATTAACTACGGCCTCCAACACCATGCTGGGCAGACTTTGAACACTACCTACCAGATGGGAAAGGCGAGCCTGAAGGACTTCTCTGTTAAGGCTGCTATTAAGAGAAATGTATATATCTGGTGCTTTAGTTTTGTACAGGCAAATTTTAGATAGATAGATTTTTGTGTTGATTTATTATTCACAAGGGTAAGTTATTATTATTTTCTTTTTCTTCTTTCAATTTGTTTCCCTGTAAATATCAAAGGTTGAAGGTGTGTTTAAGGATATTTATTTTCCCATCCGTTACACATGGAATGTTTTTGTTACCTAAAATTAAAATATTTCTTTTCACTAACTGGTTAAGAACAAAAGGTAAATAAAAGCGTTCTAAATATATATTGAGAAAGGTTATTTCCAATCTTAAACTGAAGGTACGTTAGCAATACTTATAGCAGCTACTATCTAGCTTATAACACTTTCAAAAATCTCAAACGAAATAGCATTGAAGCCAAAACATAACTTTTCTCAGCTTAAATTATTATTGCATTAGTCGCTAGCGAACGCATACTAAAACTAATCTTTTTGACTTACTTGCTGAGATGTTGGGGTATAATTTTCAAATACCTAAAATTGGTAATAAGTTAAAATATTTACCGTTTTTATCTCTAAGCTAAGATTAAATTATGATGTAAATGAAGTCAATGCGAGAATTACTTGTGTTCTATTTTATTTGTCAACATAAAGTCGCCAGCAGTAGGTATGTACTTAAATTCCTGGAAATACTAAATAGCTTCGGTATGTCCGTCTGTCTGTCTGTATGTCACAGCCCTCCCATTATCTCAGTATATTTATTGGGATAAAATTTGGTATCCACACGGAAATTGATAGCCGAAAGTCAGAACTGAAAATTGTCCCCCCTCCCAATACAGTGAAAAATGAACCCAATGATTACTTACATTTCCTGCATCTAGTAGGATTTCATCGGATAGGTCTTCTAAAATGCAACAAAAATGTTTCGGGACTTTAACTAATTACTATTAATTTTTTACTCTTTAGTGACAGAATATTCAAACCCCCATCACTCTTCTAAACTATCGATGCAACAAATCTGTAAAATTCACTAATGTAGGTTTTCGCTCCTCTTGCATGGAGGCAGTGATCGAAGTGGTCTTCATCACCAAAGTAGATAGATAAAAGCGGCCAAAAACTTTAGACCAATCAGCCTCACATGGTTTTTTTAAGACCTTCGAAAGCCCTCTTAACCCATTGAGCGCTATGAACGCATATATGGGTTCCCACATAGCCATTCAATTTGGGCCATATACGCAGTTATGGATTTTTTTTCATACGATGTGGCCAAATCCTAGACGACAACCCTTTGATGCGTTAGCATGGTTTTGACCGGAAGGGAATTAGGGTAAGAAAAGTGAGGAAACTTGAGTCTTCTTTTTGCATTGCTGCGAGCTAGACAACAGCCCAGAGACGGAGTGGATTCTTTTTTAATTTCTTAATAAAAGCTCACGGGGTCATCTGGTCTCGAACCCGGGACTCATGTCATGTTGGTCTTGCCGCTCAACGTATTGATCCAACTCCGTTTCCATGGGTTCTCAGAATCTTGACTATAAACGCATATAATGCGATTGATACTTGTAAGTCTAGAGATATATCAGTCAGCCCAGCGTGTGATTCGTCGTAAAAAGTAGGCGGTCCACAGCAAACGCTTAACTTCGCACAACTCAGCGCTCAAAGGGTTAAGGTACACCTTCGTGATAGAACTACAGAGGGATGTGGAAGCAAGTCCTAACATACCCACGAGAAAGGAAGGTCGGTGGAAACTGCGTTACATGCAGTGGTACTATTGAAAAGTCACTTAAAATTAAAGAAAATAAAGAATACACGACGGGTGCCTTTTGCGATACTGAGGGGGCAATCACTAACGTCAATATGGAGGCCATTAACAGCGCTATAAGGACTTTAAATGTTAAACCTTTTCAGATTTAAAGGTTTAACATTTAAAGCCCTTATAGCGCTCTGAATGGCCTCCATCTTAATGTTATTGAATGCCCCCCCCAGTATCGAAAAAGGCACCCGTGGTGTATTATTTATTTTCTTTACTTTTAAGTGGATCGACTTAATGTTGAAAAGTCTACAGATTAAGTCAAGCCATGGGGATACTGAGGTGGTTAAATATTAAAGGACGGGAATTCCACAAGGCAGTGTTCTGTCAACAATACTCTGGCCTAAGTTGTCAACACTATTCTAGTATTTCTGGCAAGAGAAGGAATAAAGTTGGTAGCATATGCTGATCTAGAAGAAGTAGTTGTCTCATGTAAATTGTTAACCACCATTAGCGATAGAACTGGAAAGGTACTAGAAAAAATTAATGGATGTGCAGCGGACTACTGTCAACTCCACAAGCTAGTCCTTTTCACACGAATGAGAGTAATTGAAACAATCATTTTCCTCGCTGGGCGGTACCACTCTGGAACTAAATATTCATGTTAACTATCTAGGAGTTATATAGGGTGCTTTTTTTTAGAGTGTCACAACTTCTTTTTAAAATAAAACACACAATTATTAAAAATGTTGCCCAAATTTTGGCTTCATTCGAAAGATAAATTCGTGACATTATTGCTTGAATATAACTTGGGGCATATGGCCACATCGGCTCCGCTGGATGAACTCCGCTCCGGCTCCGCTGGTCTGTCCAATTTTTAACTACTTTTCCACACAGTTCTTGCCGTATTTCACCGATGACTCGCTCAATATTGGCTTCCAAAGCGTCTAAACTGTTGTGCTTGTCGACATAGACCAAAGACTTGACATATCCCCACATAAAATAGTCGGGCGGCGTCAGATCACGCGATCTAGGCGGCCAATTGACTGGTACAAAATGAGAAATAACATGGTCGCCGAAGACAGTCTTCAATTAGTTGATTGAAGCGGTCGATGTATGTGCCGTAGTGTTGGGTTTGTTACTAAAACGCTGGTATTCTCTTAATTACTTTATTGCCTTACAACTAGTAACAAGGGTAGTGTCTCGACTGGCGTCTCTACTGCTACTGCTGACTGGACTTATCTCCTACTGCTATTCTAGCTATCAGTTAGAAATTCCTATTGTTACTTAAAAGAGAGAGAATATTACCAACACTTCTACTACCAGAACTCATTATCTTACACGTAGCTCCATCCTGTTGGAACGAAAATTCTTCAGGATCAATGGCGTCGATGTTTTGAAAAAAACACGTTAATCATGGCACAGTAGCGCGGCCCATTGACAGTGATGTTGGCTCCTTCCTCATTTTTAAAGAGGACCGATGATGCCACCGACGTGTATTCCGCACAACACAGTGCGTTTTCTGGATGTCTCGAGAATCTCGTGAAGACTGGTCTCGCTCCAGAAGCGACAATTTTGTTTGTTTACATAACCATTTAGCCAGAAATGCGCTTCGTCACTGAACACAATTTTGCGACCATAAATGAAACGTTATTTTCTATGCGTTTCACGAATAGAGCCATTGTTTTCGAAGGAAACTTTCACAATTTGGTAGCGTTGTTCGAGCGATACCATGTTCAATGGTGAATTGTCAAAGAATACTGAGCAAAAAAGTCACAGTGACTTTGACAATTGGATACCCACGAGGACAGGTATCCCTATCGGAAGACGTGACATACAAAAAAAACACCCTATACTCGACTCAAACCTTAACTGGGGCTTGAATATGGAATAACTATAGTAAGATCTATACTTATGGCAGTCAAATCTGGTGAACCTCTCTCGATAAAAAGGCGCAACTTAAAAAACTAACCAAAATAAGGGGAATAAAGACTCAATCTCTGAGGGCCTTGACTCTCTGGAGCATCGACGGAATGTCGGTTGTCTCTCACTCTTTTATCGCTATTTCCATGGCCATTGTTCTAACGAAATTGCTAGCCTGATTCCTTGTAGACTCATTACAACGCGCGATACAAGATCTACAAGTCGCTCCCACCCCTATACTCTCCGGGTCAAATTTGGACGTACCGTCAAATTTCGGGAATCTTTTCTTAGCAGAACAGCACGAATGTGGAACAGTTTACCATCTTCTGTTTTTCCCTCGTCTTATGATCCTGAAACTTTCAAACGGGGCGTACATCGACACCTCCTTCACTCAACCTCCTAACCCATTTCCCTCAACTTTAATTCCTTTCCTGCCAAGGCTGTGCTTTAGCATCATAGAGCATCCCCTGAGCTTTGGCAACATCATATATAAAAAAAAATACAAAGAGCTGCCTCTTTGGGTATCACAGAGGTTCTGCAGACTACACAAACCGCGCCAATGGAGATTATGCATCATCTCCTGCCTCTAGACATCCATAGAAAATATATAGCTGCAAAAATTGCATTAAGGCTGAAGAAGTCAAACTGTTGGAAATTCTCTGACATAGACCGTGGCAGTATACTAGCGGAAGCTATCGGCAGTTTCGACTCCTCGATTTTAATTTTGGAAGAGGTGGGTCGAAAATGGATGGAGAGTAGTGCCTGAAATTTTCTCAGAATGCTTTAACATACAAGACTCGTTTCGGCTACAGAACTACTGCAGTGTGTTTCAAGCGGAAATCTTGGCTATAAATAACGCAGCTATTCAGCTGTTAGCGCTTCCTGTCCTACCAGAGGGTGGATAAATAAAAATCTATGTTGACAGTCAGTCGGCTATTCTATTATATAATTAGTTCACGTCTAGTTCAGAGGTATCGCGATAACCTCTGGGATATATGCGCACTGCGCGAGTTATATCTAGCTTGGGTCCCGGGCCATAGTAAAGTACTGAGTAATGAGGCAGCCGATGCACTTGCGAGTAAAGGCTTAAGCATTTCTCTAGTAGACGGATTGGTACCATGATCTCTGCGTTCCGTTTAAAAAATGGACCAGAAGGCTATTCAACTGATCAATGATAGATGGGGGAAGTTAAAAATCTGCCTGATCTCGAGGCAGCTATGGCCAGAATTAAATATTAACAAGGGTGCAGTTTTGCTGAAGAGAAATAGCGGTGGTGTAAGAAATATCACAGCTTTCAGTACTGAACACGGTCACTTTGGTGAACAACCCCGGATGAATGTGTATTATTCACAACGAACCGGCAGTCAAAAGCGAATGTCCTGGGTTAGCTAGAAAAAGATATAAGACGTTTGGTAAATACTTCTGCAAACGGAGAGAGATTGCAGCCAGAGAGCCTTAAAAAGCTAATAAATCGCTGTGGTCGGTTCTAACCTCTTCCTGCACGGTCAGCGCCTAAACAATCAAGCTACTTGGTGGCTACTATAGTAAACTTCCAAAATACGTGGTATGACAATGGACCACCTCAAGGTCGATGTGAGGCTGGTTAGTCGACTAGCTGTCCCCACCCCAAGAAGGGACTACCCAGCATTCTACATCTTCTGGTCGCCAGGGCAAAAGCATTCACAGAGCTTAAGGTAACCTAATTTCAAGTAAAGAAAAGGATCCTCGTGCAAATTGAAAGGATTGTCGACATGAATAATTAACGAAATGAAAACGTACGGCTAATCATTAATTACACACTCACCTTGTAACGGGATATAAAGAACTAAATTTCTGTGATAAATGCAAACTACACTCTCGCGTACAATTAATCGGTTGCCCTTCGTCGTCTGCTTTCGGAGCGGTAATTGGTCGCCATTCAGCACCATGATCAAATGTTATTACCGAAAGTAAATGCTCCGGACCGACAGATCCTTCGGGTCCAGTTTTAAAATTCGGTGACCTATTCACCTTCGAAGCAATATAAATTCCTCGTAATCCTTCAACTTTATACAAGTCCGTAAAGGCTTCTTCAGTAGTTTGCCTAAAATTAAATCAACCATTATTCATTCAATCAGAATCCAAATCATTTTTATTAGTGTCCTACACAAGCCATCCGGTTTTCCACATAACTCCAGGAATGTAGGTGAATACATTTTGCAGACTTGGAACGAATTTTATTGAAGTCATATTACTGTTTGATTCCGACACGTACAGATGTGATATCACTTCCGAATGAGCAGCTGATACCATTATCCTTCGTCCTTCGACATCAGCAATGTGCATGCCTTTTATATCCAGTTCTGTTTGAAAGTCGGCTTTAATAAAGGGACCTCGCTTGTACGATATCCACAACTGGCTGGTGTTCATAACCTAAAATTTAAAATTTAAGTAGAAGTGGAAATGATAAATTTTTAAGGAAGTCTTGATTAAACCTTTTTTACAGCGAAAACGAAGTCCTTCTTCACGTAAAAATCTTGAACATTTTCCATGAGCAAATGAAATTCTTTTTTAGACTGCGGTTTGAGGAGGTCCGTTGCGTCCATAAAGAGCACCGCGGACACATCTTGAATAATAATAAAAAAAAATTAATTAAATTAAAGCTAAAATAGCAGTTTTTAAAGTATTCCCCACTTACTGGTTGGTTCCCTTCGTTCTACATATAAATGTGGTGGCATATCCTCAGCGTATGACCACGAAAATGATTTTACATAAGACTGAAGTAGATTAAAAGAAGCTCCTGCATCGATTGTATAGTACAATTTTCTTTCGTCGTCGACTTTGTCCAACACAAGAAATGTCCTGGCATCGTTTTCATAGAAGGATATATCAGACGGCGTAAAATCCACCATATAGCGCTTTACATCGTCCCCCTTTTCCGGTACATGGAAAATTGCTTTATTTCGCGAATCCGTAAAAATTATCGTGTCGAATTTTTGATGCGTCAAAAATTGGTCTAATGTTGAATTTTGTTCGGTTTCATTTACGACGATTTTGAAAAGATGTGTTTTCTCGATAAAATTGTCGCCATAGTCGTATGAGAAATATACTGCTGACGGCGATATTTGTGTAGCTTTTTTTGGATCATCTAAAGGGCTTAGAGGAGGATCTCGAGCCAAACAGATCATGACATCGGATCCATCGCCTAACCAGTGTACCATTAACTGGGCGTGAGAGTCGTTTAAGCGATTCACCTGAAAAGAAAGATTTTTTTAAATTATGATTTCTTACGAAAT
The DNA here is from genome assembly GCA_964036015.1 of Leptarthrus brevirostris. Lineage (NCBI taxonomy): Eukaryota > Metazoa > Arthropoda > Insecta > Diptera > Asilidae > Leptarthrus > Leptarthrus brevirostris. The sequence goes on along the minus strand of OZ038374.1, from coordinate 7,425,410 downwards.
GAATGTTCAGAAATGGAAATATTGAAAGAAAGTTAAGGGGACCACCCATTGTAGTTCCTTTTTCAAACACTAGATCCGATTATTGACGCTGCACGCCGTCTTATCAAAAATGTTTTTGTAGCTAAAGCGTAATTTTGCGGTAAGAGTGCCACATCCAAGAGTTAAATTTTTGCCGTTGAAGTCGACTTACAGGAGGATTGCAATCTTTAAATAGTAACTATGATGAGAGCCAGAGTAATTCCCTTTGAGTTTATGAAACAGAACAAATAAATGAGTCGTCGCTGTCGGTGGTTCGGAATCTACCTTGAATTTTAGTCTGACATGCAACCACGGGATTACGAGAACGAGAGAAATGTTATAGTTGATTCGACTCTGAGGTGAGGTTAGTTTAGGTTAGGTTCGTGTGGCTCCCTTAAAGGGCGCACTTAGATCTCAAAAGGCCCATTGTGATGCCACGGGAATCCGAGAATTCCCTCCACCTCCTCATTGGAACCATCCGGAGCTGCCGATGAAGCGCCAAAGATCTGCAACGTCAATCACCGCCAGATCGCAGAGACTATCAAAGAAATAGTTTCCCAAGAAGGACTTTCGTCTGCGTGCCAGTGCAGGGCACTGGCAGAGGTAGTGTAAAATGGTTTCCTCCTCGTCCTCGTCCATGCAGCTTCTGCAAGAGTCGTTTGAGGGTATACCTAGTCTCTTCGCGTGTAAGCCAATAGGACAATGGCCTGTGATTACCCCAGTAGCTATTCTAATTGGAGCGCTTAAGATCCAGTTTAGGCCAGATCTGTCTGGACGTATGGCACGTAGTGCCGTTTGCTCATCTGTGGTTCGCTAAGTTGATTGCTCTCTTGCTAAGCAACATCTTACATGTTGCCAGGGGCCAACCAAGAGTAGTCCTTTCCGATTGAATCTCCAGGGTGGTACCACGTCTAGCAAGCTCGTCCGCCACGCAGTTTCCTGGAATATCCCTGTGCCCCGGGACCCAGCACAGATGAATTTGATACCGTTCAGCCAGCTCATTTAAATTTGAGCGACAGCTATTAATAGCCCTAAATGTCGATAGGACAGAATCAAGGGATAGCAAAGCAGCCTGACTATCTGTAAGGATACAGATGTCCTTTGGAGCTTCGTTCTCCCTCAACCAATTCAAAGCTTCCTGAATAGCCATGACCTCCGCCTGAAACACACTACAGTAGTTTGGAAGACGGAAGAATAAGCTAATGTTCAGTGCCTACGAGAAAACACCACCCCCCACTGTAGCTTAGAGCCATCTGTATAAATTTGAATGGGCCCCCTACAGGGATTGGTGTCCCCATCCCAGTCAAGCCTGGTTGGAATGGTCAATAAGAAACGCTTGACGAAGGAGTAGCTGGGAGTGGTGTAGTCAAGATGCCCCACTTGGAGCGAAAAGGAGTCCAGAATTGTGGAGTGCCCAGCTCTAGTATTGGACCACTGAGATGTGGCTGTAAGTCTAACGGCAGCATTAGCCACCATCTGTTTACCCATCAGATCTAAAGGAAGTAGATAAAGAAGTATCTCCAGAGCATCAGGAACTCTGAGGTGAAGATCATAGCAAATTCTACTTAATAATAGGAACTGCCAGGCCAGGCTTAACAAAACGGAAAGACTTGATTCAAAGATTTGGCACTATATTGTTATTCAATATTATGTCACCACCTCTCATACGTCAGGTTAGTATACCAAGATTGACACGACACCAAGATTTTCCAAAGCTTTCATTAATTTCCGGTCCTATCTGATTCGGATTTTTACTGGTTTCCGAGAGTTGCGTAGAGTAGTTGTGTATTTATAGAGTGTACATTGTCTTCAGAGTAAATTCCAAGAATACTGCTACGGCCAAAATCCAAATCTTTCAAACAATTCAGTTTTTCAATCTTACGGCAACACGTAAAACAATACTTTTACCACGGACATTAAGTGGCAAAAGGTGCAGCATGGCATCTAATCCCACAGTTACCGCTGTATTGATAGCTTTGCATATGACCAGACTGGCAGCTTTTTAATTTTTAGTAAGATGGTAGGTAAAGAGTGTAAAACGTCTACACAGCAGTTTACCAGACTGTTATGTCATAAGCAAGAATTTGTATTATAATGCAAGGTAGGCAACAAGAGTACTTAAATTAGGTTAGAGTGGGAGCCTCCCAAGGGGAAGGCACACTTAGACCATAAATGACGGGCTGAGAGTTAAAGTGACCTATTTATAAGGTTCGGGCAAAAGTGGCTTAGAAAATGTTTCGCGCAAAAACGAATCGCGTGAGATTCCGGGCAAAAACGAATCATAGAAAATTTCCAGGCAAAAACGACTTAACTACTTAACTGCATTAACTTTGCATTACTTTTTGTAGTTAAATCGTTTTTGCCGGGAAATTCTCTGATTCGTTTTTGCCCGGAATCTCACGCGATTCTTTTTTATGCGGAACATTTTCTAAGCCACTTTTGCCAGAACCTTATAAAAAGGTCACTTTTACTCTCAGCCCGTCAAATATCCTTATAAATAATATCTACAACCAATTGGATCTCCTGATAAACCGAGCTAGATCCCTGATATTAGCAGACCCTAGTTCGGCTAAATTCTTAAAAAAGGGGGAGACTAAATGCCAGCTCGTACGGTTGAATAGAGTCGGACAGTGGGTTTGGGATGGTTTCCTCTTCCTCTACATTTTGGCAACTCCTACAAAAGTCATTTAAAGTCACGCCAAGTTTGTTAGCGCCTATGAGGCAATGACACGAAATGACAGCCACGACAACGCTTATGATATTTCGCTGAACCGCTTTAAGTCAAAGGTCGGCCGGCAGATCTGGCCGGCCTTTGAGTTCAAACGGTCCGTTAATTAGGCAGGTATATTCCCTTTGCCTTTTATCGTGAGTGATCTTGATGAATGTTTGTTTAATTTCCAGCTTGCTTGTGGTTAGTGGCTGAGTGATCTCCGAGTCTGGTAAAGTAGTGTCGATACTCGCTAGCTCACCGGCTTTACAGTTTGCCGAAATATCACTATGCCCCGGTACCCATGTGAGGCACTGCTCGGTGCCTCTGGTTCCCCAGGTTGATTATCGTCTTACACTTTACACTGTTTTTGGATCGTTACGGTTTACCGACTTCCTCTTATAACGATCTTTGTTACAACTTTAAAAAAGCTGACATCTCTATACTCAACGATTGCCTTATGATTAGGGTAATGTTCTTGGGGAGTGTGTCAGTGACAAAGCTACTACATAAATTACTCTGTGACATCATGGCTTTATGCTGTACTCACTGTATTCGGGTTTCTAAGTCTTGCAGTTCACGATCCTATCTACCTTGGTTTGATGCCTCCATTAAGTATTTAAAGAATTTAAAAAGTAATGCTTGGAGAATATTTTGCTCTGCAAACAGCGACGCAGATTATCCGAATTATTCTTGCTGGCGTGAGCAGTTTATTTCGGCTTCGGCGACCTCATACAATGCGTACATTGTTAACTTAACCTTGACTTTGCGAGACAACTACAGGCGGTTCTGGCAATTTGTAAACTGAGGGTTACCCTTCTCGGTGATAGATGTATAAGCGATCCCCTTACAATTGCCAACCTCTTTGGCTGCTTTTTTAAAACTGCATTCTTGGAAGACGACTGTGATATTAGTTGTTAAGGGTTTGACTAACTTGACGCGGTCCCACCAACATCCCTCGAGCCTAAGAATTTAGTCTTCGACGAGGCTATAGTTTTGAAGTACACCTCATCCCTACCTCAGTTTTGAAAAACTGTAGTTCATCTCTTGTCCCTGTCATTTATTTAACTTATCCATCCGTCGTGGCGTCATCCTAAACCCTTGGAAGATCTCTGTACTTACTCCTCTGCATAAAAAGGGCAACAAGGCAACTAAATTGTTTCTGCCCTTTATATTCATTGCAAACTATTTCTTGGCTCTTTTCAACATGATTTTATAAAGCGCAAGTCAACTACCATGAACTTACTCGAGTTTTCAAATTTCTATATGTCACAGGACTTTTATACAGAAGCTTCATCTCCTTGGGTTTCCCCCTGCTTTGTTGACTGGTTGTATTCGTACTTGTCTTATCGTACGCAGCGCGTATTACTTCGCAGCCCTGTATTCAATATTATCTATAATGCTTCAGGTGTTCCACAAGGCAGCCATTTGGGACCTCTACTCTTCATCATTTATATTAATGACGTATCGACTATTTTGAATTGTTCCAGACTTCTTTGCTGTGCTTAGGACGCTAAAATTTTACATATGGTTTCTTATCTAGTCGATTGGGCCCTCCTTGATTCCGATCTAGACACTTTGCAGAAATGGAATATCGACACGTGCACTACTATTTCCTCTTCACGTAGAGGACCCCATTGCTTTTTATTACATTACCATAGATGGACTCTCGTTTCTCCTTTGAAGACCACATTGTTGCAACAATTAATAGGACTAATGCGATCTTATGTGGCTACTTTATTGTACCTTCGTTAGGCCAATTTTGGAGTATGCTTGTATTGTTCTCCCTTCTGTGCGTCACATATTAAGCGAAGATTCGTCAGATTTGCTCTTCGTGGTCTTCCATGGAATGACTGCCTTGTTCTGCCTCCGTTCGTGTGGATAGACTTAAGCTCATCGCTTTGGATACTTTTGAAAGAAAGAATGCAACATTTTCCAAATTGTATTTACATTCGACTACCTACAGGGCTCTATAAATAGTCCTACGCTTTTAAGTTTTTTTCAATGTTTCGGTTCCCGCGCGCTCTTTAAGCAGTCATGATTTTCTCCATCGACAATCGCTCTACTTACTGCAATTACGGATCAGTACCAGCAATGTCTCGTTCTTTTAATCATCATTTCGATAGTATTGACTAAGAGCCTTATTTTATTTTACGTTTACGAGATACAAATTTGAAAAAAGCTGTTATCCAAAATGGCGACTAAGCAACATCCGCAAAAATTCGATGTTACACTCAGGAAGCCCCCTTCAACTATCTAAAACAAGTACCTGGTCCCTGAGCTATTAAGCAAACAACTCCAGACTCCACGTAACTGGTTATACTCAAAGCTGGATTTCACAATCCGAAGAGTCGTAGTGTTCTAAGCTTACTTTACACTTAATTCAAAACGAAAGAAATTTCGCAACAGGCACTTAAGTATCTGCTTAAAAAAAATCTCTCAATATTTTGGACCTTCCGGTCAGATATTGCTCATGTACTGAAATAGATTTGTAAGCCAGACTTCGTTCACTTACTTCCTCCGTACGCCCTTTAAGCAATTTAAAATTTCATAAAAAAAATCATTTGAAATCGGTCACTGAAGTATAACACCGTCGAGGCAACCCTCTGACGTCGACAAATCGACTTTCTGTAGAATTTCCATTTAAGTACATATAATGCGACGGGGAATCCCCCAAGGTTACATTTAAATTGTATTTGAAAAATTTAGAGCAAATAAATAGCCTTGGTGTGCTTACCTACCGAAAAATCAATAGACGAATTTCTAGGTATAAAAAAAGAGCAAAGCATGACTGCAGCTAAATCTGAACTGCAAATCGTTCGAAGTTTTTTTCCTGAGTTTTCTACGTAAACACTTTTTTTCGATAAGGACGTTTTTTTCTGCGGTATATTATTGTGGGAGTGCTCTTCTGTTTGCTGACTAATTTTGTGGTTTACTTGCAAATTCAAGAATTTCCAGGAATTTTAGAAAAACTTTAGCGGTTTTTATTGGGTTTAATGTGATTAGCAAATTTTGTTGAATGCCTCACTCAATGAAGGTGCAATTTTAAGATAATAGACAAGCTGTATTTGTCACCCCACAGTTAGAAACTTTTTTTTGTTAAATTAAACCGCAAGGAATTAAGTCACATCACTGGAAGTTTTAATTGCGATAACGTAATCGAGCTTTGGTCTACATATGAGCACGTTCATTTTAGGTAGTCAACTAACAGGGAACCCTCATAGTTTCGATGAATAGGGGAATTACGGTGCAATCATTTAATAGTAATCACATCCTCCCAGCAATTTCTAGTTGTTTTAATGGTTTAAGCCTATGATCTATACACGGTATATTCTTTAAAATCGAACAGATACTAGAGGCTCATCGTTCAGGAAATTTTACGGTGCTGTTCTGTAAAAATTACGGTACGTGGCACAACAATTACAATTGAGAAACGTAATTTTTACTGGAATTTTCGTATAAAGATCTTTTCTGTCCGCATGGAGGACAATGTATTTAAATATTTGTATTATGTGAATTTATGCTTTATCAGTTGATCACGTTTTTATTAAATTGTGAAGTAGCTGTATTTCTTGTACATCCTGCCCGCCTAAATGCGAAGTTCTGAGGAAGAAGTTGTCAAAGTTGGTTGATCTGGGCGATGGCTTGCTCGTCCTTAGTGTCGGTTTGTTTGAATTTGCTGCTTGCTTCAGATAAATTTGATGACGAAATAATCAATATTTGCAAGTGATGAAGATGATTGCTGATATCGAAGCAGTACACATACACTTTCTTCTTTCTTTCTTTCTTATCACTGGGATGGTATGCAGAGTTTCTGAACTTTTTATATACAATCTCTAAATCCTCTACCTAACTTTTTCCATTATTTCTGGAGAACTAAATATATGTACATACTTACATCCCTCATTTATTTCTATAGGCTGTGCTTCTCCAAAACTCTCAAAGTGAATTTCAGGGTGGTTGTAAAACGGGGTTTATGTCAAGCTTTGGAAAGTGTCGCAAGTGCTGGGACTAGCAGAAATTCCATTATGAGTAAGGGTGTCATGTTTCTTAGTGTTCGCCTGTGATTAGCTTGGTTCCGGTTGCCTTTTTTTGCACTGTCCCTTGATGTTGGCTTCCGCAAGGATCTGTTATTTACTAAATTGGAGGAACCTGTGAAGTCATCTATGGAGACGGAGTTGGATCAATGGATAAGTGGCTTTATGTGACTGCAGAACTGTTAAAACACAAATCTTTTTAAATGGTATTTTTAGCCGACTTCTCAAAAAGGAAAAGATTTTCAATTCGATCCGCAGTTTTTTCTTATTTTTTTATATATTTATTTCGAGTAGTTGTTACAAAAGTTGTTAATTTGTCACTATCCGGAAAGCCCCAGCGTGCCGGAGGGGGGGGGGGGGGGTTGCTTCATTCTTCACTAGAACTAAATCGTTCTTCGTAGACATCCACCTTGATCTATATTGGAAACCATGGAAATATTCATAGGACCACTTCTTTAAAACTGCTGATTGAGATGTTCCAGTTCCGCTTCTATTTTCATAGTAGGTTTATATTTATAGTATAAGCATATATCCCTGGGACAGCCAGAAGAAATGTTGCAATTATAAAATGGTCCGGGTTAAACGAACTTGGGTTTCCCTCTACTCTCATCCACATACCACATTTCTTTTCGAAATTCAACCTTAAGATTAATCAGGGGATTCGACAGGGCAGTCACTTCGGCCTCTTGCTTTATATTTTATCTGTTAATGATTTTGGTTACATCTTAAAAAAGCAGCAAGGTCTAATATATGCAGATTACATGACAATTTTCTTAAACATTAGGTATGCTGGCGATTTTGTCCGGGTTCAGGATGTCCTTAACGTTTTTTGGGGTTGGTGCGTCAGCAATGGGCTACAGCTTTATCTCTACAAGTGTGTGGTTATGACATTCTCTAGGCATCAGTATTCTCTTCTCTTCATTTATAATTCCGTAAAAACTGTGATTCGTTAAACGTCACTGACTCTAGTGTTATGCTTGATAGTAAATTAGAATTTCGGGTCTTACATAACCTACTCGTATATTGCTTCTAAGGGCAGCTTCACGATTGGTTTCGTAAAGCGTTTTTGAGGGTATTTTAATGTGACTGTCTTTACTTCTTTATATTGTTCTAATATTACGCATATTATCGAGTATGCATCGCAGGTCTGGTCGTTGTTAACTACATTACGACTGTCATAAATTTTAAAAAAGCATACAGTGTCAGGATTCCAACTACAAGGGAATGGAGAATGATGGAACCGGCCAGCAACTATGATACCGTAATATTCGCGGATGGTTCTAAGATGGAACAAGGTGTTGGTGCAGGAGCGTTCTCTGACACACTAAATATATCGAAGTGTTATCGTCTATCGAACACATCGAGCGTCTTCCAGGCGGAGGTGTTTGCGATTATGAAGGCGTGTTCGTTGCTCTTGTATATCCATTCACCGAAACAGAACATCGCCATTAGGGCGCTTGAATCAGTTACCATATCTTCTAGCGTGCTACAGGACTGTCGGGAGTTACGTAGCTCCTTGGGCAGTCTACTTAACGTAACCTTGCGCTGGGTTTCCGGGCATAGGAACATTGCAGAGAAAGAGATGGCCGACAAACTTGTCAGAGAGCGCGCAGCTTTACAACGTGGCCATGTTGAAGATATTCGTGTCCCATTAAGTTCTCTTCAGAGAAAACTCTTTCTGCATTCCTTGGCGCTGGTAAATGCCAGATGGAGCGCCCTGAAAGCATGTAGCATATCCAGGGTAACCTGGCCAAGTTCTAATAAAACTGGGACATTCGATCTGCTCAACAGATCGAGAGCTGTTATAGAAAAAATCACTTGTCTTTATGGGCCACTGTCTTTTAGGCGAGCACGTAGCTAGACTGAGCGCCCCCTTACAATGGACAATGTTGCAGTTGTGACGCCGTGAACCAAAGAGAAACCATTATTCACCTTCTCTGTAAATGTCTGGCTCTTGCTTGAGTCGGAAAGAGGGCTAAGGAGGAGTACTTCTTTGAAAACCTGAAAACAATTTCGGGAGTAAAGATTAAGGAAATAATCAGTTTCTCACTCAGCCCCACTTAGTGAGTAAGCTGAGTCCAACAAAAAACAGGGTCTTACTGGTTGCGGCATCAAAATGGCGCTCTAATAGTGCTAATTGGAGTGTTACCACCATTTAATCCAACCAACCAACCAATCGTTGGGTTATTTGCTACCAAGTCATCATCAATGCCGGAAGGCCGTCCAAAGAGTGGGGGGTGATCTTGCAGGTTGAAATCATCAGTAACAAATCTTCCAAACCACTTTTTAATTGTCCGGAGAGCAGAAGCACGATCTTTATAAACACAACATGCTTCTTTTCGTTCTCCATTTTGAAAAATTTATTAAACACACAAGCCGACTTATCTACAGGGATGTCTGACGCTCAATTGAGACATAACATCGTCACTTATTCAGTGCATGCAACATAACAAAAAAAACTAAGAACATCACCGGGCAGTGAATTTTGTGCCATCTGCGAAAATCGGGCACTTATGCAATTGCCCAATATTTACAAAATTTCTTGTTTGGGATTTCTTACTAATTCGAACGATTTTTGTATAATAATAAAAAAAATCCCCATGACATAATAGCCAACCTGCAACTGTAATGACTGATTAATTAATTTTATTAACATTTTTTACTTCAATGCTGACAAATCATGATCATATCACATACGTTAGCAACTGATGACAGCACAATTCTCTTATTATTCCTTTGCTAATAAACAGATATCGCATTTCATCACCTCATTAATTGCTTTAAAAAAAATCCTGACGATGTGAAAATGTTGTCATATTCAATAATGGCATCTGTTAATTACCAGCAACGTATTTAACAGTTTTCGATTGTGAAAAACATACGATTAATTTATTTTGTTAAAAATTGCAAACCTTCCCATCGGAAGCGGATAAAATCGTTTTAATTAAAAATTTCCGGTGAATTACTTTCCCCCAATAATCTGCAGCTATATAGCATTCACAAAGGATTCTATATTCGATGTATTAAAAAAAATAAATAAATAATTCAATTAAAAATGAAATGAATTTAAATCAAATTATATCGAAACGCCCGGAGGTTTAAAAGGATGAATGTATACGGGAGCCTTCGATTATTGTGAGAGGAGAGGGTGATGGAGAATGGGAGAAATAAACATATTCGTTGAATGAAGAGTTTTAGGGCTTTTTAAACAATCACATATAAGTGTTATGGATCAGCTGCTGGCACCTTTCAGGTAACTCATGAAGTAGAGTGTATAGAATCGATTTGTAAGAAAGTATGCAGTTGCAAATTAAAGGAATTTTTGATTCGAGAAATGTGTTTTGCTAAGTTGAGGTACATCAATTCTTCAGCTTCATAAACATATACAGTACAGCTTCGATAATCCGGACAAATAAAGTTTGAACCTCTGTTGGATTTCTTTGTCTAGAAAAGCAGTTTTGAAAAAGCGACTGAAGAGATTGGAAATAACCAATCGCCACTTCCACAATCCTTCAGCTTCACTGTTAAAGGATATCCGTCACAGTTACAGAATCTTCAGAACTGCCTAAGCCCACTACGTGGAGGTAGCTGCATCTTGAGTTCCTCCCCCCCCCCCCCCCCCCCCTACACCCTTCCCAAAAAAACCAACCAATAATGCCAATTTGGTTCGAATGAACCCGTCTCTGCTTTCCAGTCCACACACAGAGGATGAGGCTTCAGTGACTCATCTTTATTGTCCTTTCCACCGCCTGTGTATGACAAGGAAGTTGTTTAAAAAGGAATTGGTCACCGAGGCCGCAATAATAACCAATGTTTTGCGAACTCTCCAAAAAACTATTTGCCAGCAAAAGTAGCTCTGTGATATCAGCTTTGGTCCAATCGATCAAATTTATGTAGTCGCCTGCATCAAAATTTATTTCTTGCAGTTTAAAATGACGAACGTGTGAGTCACTCACAGAAGAGAGTCGGTGTTTTATGATTCGTCTAACTACCAATTCTCGAACGTGAGGACGGTCATCAGACACCATAGTAAGAAGAATATTTTCAGGATGACAATAGAAGCTATTGGTCCTAACTACACCATCCGCTACAGCTTTCTGGTCCCCTGGTAAGTACCTAGAATCGTAGATTATTGTCCAGACATGCTTGGCACCCTCAGGGTAAGACGGGTTACACTTGATTCGGAACCACGATGGAACGTATACTCGAACAATATATGTGACAAGATCTTTTAGCTGGACTGTGGGCAATCGGAAGACTCTAGTGGCCGTCGTTAGTCACCGTGAATGTGACAAAGTCCAGGGGTTTCTACGCGATAGATCGTATGAACAGTGACCGGACTGAATTGCTTTAGTTATTTCAGGCAGGTACTCTGGGTTTGTGCTGAGAAACCTGGGCGGAAACCTCTGGGATTTGGCACTGAATTGCTTCAAAATTGACAATTATATCTTTCCCGATCGGCTCCGTCTATGTAATTGGCCCTGACGTGGAACCGACGAGATAGCTGAAAAAATGTCTCAAAGGTAATTCGTCAAAATGAAGTAGGCAGAAGATAATCCATTGAAGTGGCCTTTCTAGGCCCTCTTCCAGTAACTTAATAACACCTCCCTTGTGCCCTGTATTTACTGGTGTCCCTTAGGAAGCAATAGCCTCAATATCATCCGTGGCTTCTGTCCTTTCCACTAACACTCCTTGCCACTATTGAAGCGCGTCGAAGAAGCGCTTTGTATAGAAGATAGCCACTGAAATGGGAGCGAGGGGGCACCCTTTCTAGAGAAACTGATACCTCTGCTAGGACACTGGATGACTTGATTCCTTGACAGTGCTGGTTGAAGCAAGACCGCTTTGTAATGAAGAGAGTTAATTTTTGAAACCTCCCCTCTCCCTTGATAGGTCCGTCTCTTAGGAAACACCTTGTAAAGGAAACGTCACTGCTCATGCTAGGACATTGGCTGACTTGATTTCTTACCATTGTCTCTTGAAGCACGTTCTTTTTTGGTCTTTCTGTTTGAGGAATGATAGAATTCTTTTACACGTTCTATGTTGGTACTCGGAGATGGTTCAAGATCTGATATACTTAAGAAATCAGGAGACTTTAAAATAGACCCTATTGTTTGTAAAACTTTACTACTATCCACGTCATGGGACAATAATATCTTCCCTCCAAAATCATGGTTTATTGAAATTCGTGACAAGGTCTAGATATTTGTGGAACATTAAAAGAAACAGCACTTAAGTGCGGAACACAATGTGCTGCTGGCGCGGTAGCCAGACCTGTCAAAAGTTAAAAATATGGAAATTAAGAGATGGCGGTCCAATGTGTAGCTGGCGCTGTAGCGCAAAGTTCAATATTTTTAACTTTTGGCGCGCGCCAAATTTGACATTTCCGAGCGCCAGCTACGAGCGCCAGCGCCACATTGTGTTCCAGCCTTTAAACGGAACGCTTGGTGGAATTCGGTTAAGTCCATGGTAGCCAAACCCTTTTTCTTTTGTTCATCTTGAAATTTGTGCGTACATCCAAAAAGACTTTTGTGCTCGTCTTTTTGAAAGTGCGAAAAAAAATCAACAGTGGTTTTGTTTTATATAACAATCTTTGTATGTATGTGGTTCCTACCGCATAAATAAAACGAGCATGCTTCATCTTTAACTACACAAAGCTCTTAAATTTCGCACATTTTATTGTTTGCTCGAAAGCTTTAGTTCGCCTGAAAGCTACTGAGCAGAATGATAGCTCATACCAAAAACTTCCTCTCTATGCGCATGCATTTTTGGAAGACCATTTTCTGAATTGATTTTGGACAAGCTCTACGTATGAACTCGTAACCGTTGAGTAAACCATAGCCTATATTAGATGCAAGCTCGCAATTCTGACAGTTGCGGCCATTTTACCACCAAGTGTGTCGTCACTTTGTAATTGTTTTGTACATTTGTTGTACCACAAATTAATAATTTCTTTCATACAATAACAACCGCACACTCTCTTATCCAAAACCATCGAACAGTACTGAAGTCATTGACGCATTCCAAGCCAGTACTCCAACAAAACAAATACAAGAGAGCGTGTTCTCTTTGAAACACAGCATCTTGAATGAAAATTAAAAAGAAGGAAACAAAACCTTCAATTATTTCTAGGAAAATATAATGAGAAAGTAGAATTTCCTAACCCATTCGTATGGTTTACTATGAGAAGTGCAGTTTATTTACACCACCACTGCCCAGCTGTTCGTTAGGCTGTGAGTAAACGCTTCATTATAAGCATTTTTTCTGACTTCATTTCAGAGTTAGTGTGGAGACAAGAACTATTTTAGAATTGTTTTGAAAGAAATATAAAAAAGAAGCAAATGATTTCAGAATACCATAATTTTCGCCAACGCTGTTAAATTTCTCCTCTAAAAAGAAATTTAAAAAATCCCTAAAATTATTCAAAACCCTCACCCAAACACTGGTAGACAATAAACATTACACGCCTCCGCTTTCACAAATTTTACGCCACAATTGATCTAGTTGTTCTCTTTCATACCTGCACAGGTGTTTCCTTGAATTGACTTTTCTATTTTCTACAAAATTACGGTTACCGTGTAAATTTAAAACCAGATGACCCTGAGATATTTCCAATTCGGAGTACCTTTCTCAAACATAATCCTGTCCAGGCTATAAATTTCCATCGGTCGTCGTCCATATTAATTCTTGGATTTTCCCGAAAACCTTTTGGATTGCACAAGAGAGGATTTTACAGAGATCATAAAATAATTTCGAAATGGACCAAAAATTTTATTGTCGGATTATTGTACTCGGAAAAAATTGATAACCCTTTTCATACCTTTTAATTAGGAGAAAAAACCGAAATATACGGATATGGTGAATCGTATCTCTTTTTATAGTATGTTGCTGCTGAAAGAGGTTATGAAAAATATTAGCCAAGACGGAATTCCCAATGAGAACATCAGTTAGGAACGAACGAACCTTTTATTCCTTTCGACTTGTATGAGGACTTAAACGCAAAGTTCTTGGAAAAGACAGGGCTAGTTATTACCAAGCCTCGCAGATTTATTCCCATTCAGCTTTTTGAGTAGTCTAAATGTGGTGGACATGCTAAAAAAACAAGGAAGTCAACTATACTTTCAACTGCTATGCTACTGTCACTGCACGGTATACGAATCGTAACGAGGAGCCAGCAACCGTTTACGCCTGCTGGTGTATCGAGCTGTATTTTTCCGCAAAATATTTTGACTGCACGTCGCTGGTGATTAGAAGCTGCTGATTAGAAGCTGCGCACTTATTAATGCAGCCTGCATTTGAAGTTTGTGCTTAACGGGCTATAGGGTCTGAATTTCTTCTCAGCGCTTTGTCGATGAAGCAAGTGATAGCGTATTGGCCTTCTATCTCGTAGATTCCAAGTTCGAGCCCCACCGGCTGCGACTCATGGTTATTTTCTGCTGATATTAGACTACGATGAAAGACCATTGGAGGTTGGAGAGTATTTCGGTTGTTCGAATCTCCTTACTCTGTTACTGTAAGAGAATCGGTTCTGCAAGACGAAGACCAAAACCACGTCTACAAGGCTTGAACAAGAACGAGACCGAACTGTAACATTCTTTATAGTGATGAGCAAAAGCAGTTTTGAGCTTGATCTCGGTCTTGGTTTTGCGGTAAAGTGCAAGATCGAAATAAAGACTGAGACCGATTTTGCTAATCACTAGATGAGATTGAGAACGAAAAGACTCTCTCAATAGTGAAACCATCTCTAAAACTGAAGCTTTATTAAGTATAGAGTGTCGATTTCCGTGGACTATCTCTTTACAAAGGCGAACGCTTAGCTTTCCTTGCCAACTTTATATGATCTCGAAGGATATGCGAAATTTTAAAACATCACGCAAGTCGTTGATTCCATCAAGTTTGCTCAAAATGCGACCTTGTCTACAGAGTCGTTACAAGGAGCATGGTGTTTTCTGCAGAAAAAAGGCATAGTCCGCTTATAGGGATTTTAGAGTGGATGATTCATAGACACTAATCATGAAACGAAGCTTGGTCATTGTTTAAAAAGTCATAATCGGTGTCTCCAAAAAAAAAATTCTAAATATTGGATTTTTTACGATGTGACCAAAGCCTAGGGGACACCTCTTTGATGCGTTAGCATGGCTTTGGTCAGAAGATAATTAGGGTAAGGGGAGTGAGGAAACTTGAATCCCTTGTTTTTGCATTGCTGCGATCTAGACCCCAGCCCAACTTAGTGAATTTTTTATTTAAATTTTAAAAATTGCTAGGGGGGGGGGGGGAAAGACCTGGTATTAAACTCGGGAACCATGGCATAGTGGTCGTACCGCTCAACCAATTGATCTAACTCCGTCTCCCTTGCAGCGAAACATCGTTGACATAAAGTATAAAAAGAAGAGGCCCGAGAATGCTACCTCGAGGCATACCGTAAAAGACAAACATCTAAACGAAGAAAGCTAAAAGATACACTAATTACATGTGCACAAGTAAGGTAAGGTAGAAGAAACCTCAAATAATGAGAGAGGATAAACTTAGTGGAATATAAACGGTAAAAGCCATCAAGCTTCTATTAAAAAACCGCAGGAGGGCGCACAAGAGCTTCAAGTCAGAGCGCTGACAGGACATCATCACCAACTGGGGTAGGCTGGGGTTTGACGTTAAATATTACAAGGGATGACCAAGTCTCAGTTGGATATGCCTAAGGTGGAAGTAGCTTGCAAGGTATTAGAGCGCTTCACAATTGCGACTAGTAACACCATGACAAGCAAGGAGCATATTCTGGCCGCAGGTGCAGATTTGAATCTCGGTGCGGTTACTTAAGGTTGATTTGTTTTTTTATATAACAAATTGCCTTTAGGAATTGAACAGTAATATCTGGTGGTGTGAAGAACTATAAATTTATTTGTTACTACTCGACTGAGCTTACGGTTCGGTTACGAGAACTGAAAAGAAAGAAAGGCGCTTGACATTCTTCGATTGTAAAACTCTGATTATTTGTAAAGTTCAGCTTCAGTTGACCCCGTTCTTGGAGTTCTAGTAAAGAGAGAATGCAAACAATTTCACTAGAAATCAAATTAAGTTCCTGTGGTCATTTTTTTACTACGGCAACGTCAAGAACAATCGTCAGTGTTATATGTTTCCTCTAGGAATTGAAATCCGAAAGTTTCTGTGGAAAATATTTTCTTAAAATGTTGATATTAACTAAAAGTTGGTTTATTTCTTGTTATCAGTTTCGAGTAAGTTTTATGATAGTTCCGCACGGCCATGCAACCCCTTGCACTTCCCCGGATCGGCTTTGCTTCAAAAGAAATCGAATTTCTAGTGTTCAAAAAACTTCTCTCCTCACTGCAACTGATTTACATATTATGGAGACATTAAAACTGATAAGAGCAATATGGTGGTCACAATTGGTTGCCATTGATAGCGACAAATTTACGGTGACTGAAGTTCTGTTTTCAGAAAATAAACGGACAACTATATTGCTTTTCGACTGTTCTGGGTCGTCTTATCCCTCGGCCTGGAAAATATGAGTGTACTCGTACGTTTCAATTAAATCTAATCGCTTGCCCGAATCATAGTATGCTGTTAATTGGATACTTCCTCAATTTTCCCTCGGCGCAATGGTACACCAGCAGCAGAGCACCATGGCATCAAGTTCGAATCGAATGTGAGTACACAACGCAGAGGGCACCTTTGTATGGGGGGAGGAGGCCTTGATTATTCGAAACGAAACGCTTTCATCGCCACCACGAATAGCATGGTCGAACCACTTTTCAGAGCGAATATATAGATCTTCTTACATCATATAGGATATTTAGTTGGATGTTCTGTGTGAGCTCTCCTGTTTCTATGGGTACCTACCGTGTCTGGGCTAAGCCATATATCATCGTCAAAGTTTTAGAACAATTCCCGTCGGATTCGTCCCTCTTTCCTGCCGAACTAATTGGAAATTTGTGATTCAAATTCCCCGGGTACCAGCAGTCAGCGTAAATATACACAGCAAAGAGAGCGCTAATTTATTGAGTAGCCCCCCGAACCTCGATTAGCCTTACGCAATGCAGCCTTCATCCCACCTAGCACGGTATTAACAGACTGCGCGCTACTGGTAATTGGCTGAGAGGGGTGTACCAAAATCCAGACCATATTTAATGTTAAGCCGGCCTTACCCTATTTATAGCTCAGGAATTTACAAAAGAAAAGTGATTTGATTCGAAGGTTTTTTAAGTGGAAATTAGAATTCGTTGTATGTCACTTAATAAATTGGAGAAAATCAATTGAATCCCATTACCTCGGTGTATTTGATACCCCGATGCAGTTCGAGTGCCGGCAGGGGCATCTGGATTTGAACTCTTTCGCTCTACAGATCAGAAAAATGAAATAATTTCGTTAACGTCAGCTTCTTGTGTTATTTAATAGAAGTGATTTCTCTCGATTACACGAATAGCATCCAACCGGCAGCATCCAGTTTGCCACATTAGATTTATCTCGACAATTGCTGTACCACGTGAGCGTTTTGATTTGGTGCAAGCTTTTCGCTTTACTTTGTGTCTCGGATGAATGGAACGCATATTGGTGCACTCATAGTGCTTCAATAAAATGATAATTTCCTAATTATTCGCTGATTCATATTGTGTGGTTTAACTACTGTACTTAGTCTTTGGCAAGCTCGTTTCCTACTCGAGCAATTTTTATTTTTCAGTGATTCATCTCGCAGCATTTGTGATAATGAGAATCACGATGTGTTTTTGATCAGTTTTATAGCTGCACTTGTGCGATAGAAGAGGCTGCTGTTACGGAATTGAATACTTTAAAAACAAGTTTACAGAACCAACAAAAATCTGGAAAACCGCACTTTTGGCGAACCGAAACAAAACAAAAAATTAATTCTTTTCTCGCTTCAACTGGAGAAAACTATGTACCAACATAAAAAATACACGTCACTTCATTAAATTCCAGTAAACCCAATCCAGTCTGCTGAACTTTTTAAAATCAATAAAAACTGCGTCCATTGTTTTCACCTCTTGAGTTTTACGTTGTTTTTTTTCTTGTTCTGCCTCAAACTTGAACGTATCTTCGAATTTGAAATATCTACATTGCGTTGAATGATTAAACAAGTGTTTTTGTGGGATACAATAACAACTTCTACTTTAAACATTTATTTTAGACAGACACGGTTTTTCCAAAAAAAGGTATGTTGCCACAAATGTTATTAAAATTTCGAAATTTCCAAACTACGCAACTGAGTTGATGAATACAAAATTCAGTACAAAAAAAGTGACACGCTCATTGTGGTATTCAGCGGCCTTCATACAGCTGTCGCCACTGGTGGGGTTCGACCCTGAAACACTCATAATAGAAGGCCAACACATTATCACTTACTGCGACGATCTTAAATCACTTTTTAGTGGTATAACAACTCGAAGACAGAACTGAGCTCCAGTTCTCTGCGATCCAATAAGAACAACCCAAAGATAGATATTCTGCACATGACATCTTTCTCCCCGTCCTCATTCAGACACAGTCTACATACAAGTGGCGTAAGTTCCTATGTCAATTTTTGCCAAGTGTTTTCTTAGTTGATAGTTAACGGTGATGAAACTGATGATCAGGCTCACGGCTGGTTGGTCAAATCTTAAAACTTCCTTACCTCTACTTTGTGATGAATCAGACATCAAATTTTTAGAGTGATCTTGAATCGCAGGACCACCAGAAGGATTTGTGCTTTTCGGATGTACAGCCCTTGAAGCACCGCAGGTCAAATACCTGCACACCAACTCGGGGCCCAGAAGCATTAATCGACAGTTCCGTCTGGCCACTTCATCCGCCTTTTTGTTGCCAGAGCTACGGCACCCAAATAAATCTGCTCCTACTCCAGTGGCTGATATTCATCTTGGTGATAATTTCTGGCCAGTGGATATCTTTTGTAAGATCTTTGTACCCTATTCTCACCGCCGTGTCAGGCCGGTAGTCGTTCAGTCTCCCATTTAAAAAAAACCAGATAAGCTCTCTCTCTTTACTATCAGAATGTGACAGGGCTAAGGACTAAAACTAATAATTTTTATCTGAGACGTGGTTGCACCAGGGTATTTCGGATGCCGAGCTGTTTAATGACTCTTTTCAGGTTTTTCGTAGGGATAGGCATGATGTTTCGTCTGCACGGGAAGGTGGGGTTATTATTGCATGTAGGAATTTTCTAAATACTAATTTTGTGGACCCTCCTTCTTTTTCTAATCAACATGATCTGGAACAAGTCTTAGTAAAAATTACACTTGATTCGGCCTACTTGATACTAACTACAGACCAATTGCTAAATTATCTTGCATTCCAAAACTCTTCGTGCTGATGATCCAATCCCAATTGTCCATGGGATGTAGGGGTTTCCTTTAGGGTAGGTCCACCGGTTCCAACTTGGTGGAGTTCGTTTTTGGCAATGTGGGTGGACGAGTCGCAAGATGATTAGAAGTGTCTTCATCTAAGGTTTGGAGGTTTATTCATACAGAGGGATTACGTCCACATCACCATAACCCAGTCGAAGGACTACTAGAAGGAGATTCCGAGAGAAGACTGGAATTTAACACTTGGCTTCTGGAACGCGACATTGACAACAGGGCGTTTCTGTACCGGATTGTGTAGACGGATGAATCTCAATTCACCAAGGATGATAGCGCAAACTTCTATAACTAACATACCTGGTCGGAAATTAGCCCACACAGGACAAAGGTGACCACATTCCAGCAAAGACTCAGTATCAATGTTTGGGCTAGTATCATCGGCAACCCTTTGGTAGGACCATTCATTTTACCAAAATGCTCAACAGTCAAATTTATGTGGACCTTTTGGACAATACACTGCCAAGTCTAATAGAGAAGATCCCTTTGCATAATCGAACGGACATACTTTACCAAAACAATGGAGCACCAGCGCATACTGCTAACATTGTGAAGGCAATACTAAATGAAAAATATCGTAATTGCTGGATTGGACCAGGTGCGCCAATTCCTTGGCCTGCTAAATCTCCAGACCTTACTCCATTGAACTTTTTCTTATGGGGAAGAATGAAGGATGAGGTTTTTTCAAGCCCTGTTAACACTAGGGAAGCTTTAGTTAGCAGAATTGGGAATACAGCGACGAAAATACGGGAGAGGCTGGACGCAATACGCCTTAAACAGGGACTTAGAAGGAGATTGTTGGCATGCATCCAAAATAGCAGTGGACATTTCGAACAGCATTTGTAATTTACTATGATTAATTGTAATGCGTTTTGGATTCAATAAAAACCATTTTTCCACTTTTGGAAGTGACTGCACCTGCAATGGTAGGTGTTAGATCAACATTGTTGACAATTTCGAAGAGATCATTCGGATAGTAGCTTTTTAACGTTTGTTTGATGTCGCTCTGTTGGGTAGAGCAAAAGATATAAATAAAAGAGTAATGTGCATAAAATGAAAAACTGAAATTTATGAATCACCCTGTAACTCCCAAACAGTTGAGATTGCCCCCCCCCCCCTGCCATACAATTTTTTGTTTGTCTAGTTGAGATCTATCACCCCACTCATTTTGGCACGTCAGATCTGAAACACCCTGTGTATCTGTTTTCGTGGATTAATTTTCAACCCGTTCACGTTCTTCCTTGAATTACTTATGCCAAAAAAAAAACACACGAGCCCTTAACCTTATTATCAAATGACTAGTGCGAACTTTTTTTTGATGCGGGGTGTATGTCCCGCAAGCGCGGTTTTCAGGTTTTGGGGTCTCGCATTTGAAATACTCGAGGGCGAAGAAAACGCGGAAATGCAATTGATCGATTCTTCTGAGCCCGACGAATGATTTGAAAAGCGTTTCAGAGTTTCCCTCGCATTTTTTCGTCCAGTAGGTTACTCTCTCCGTAAAATCTGCTAGTTTCAGCTTCATGATTTTCATCACTGGCGACGTCATAAATGGCAATATTCACAATCTCTTTCTGGGCAAACATTTTACAGGTTAGAACAACCTTTTTTGTAATTTTTATTTCAGAAGTCCTAATGATTTTTCCATTTTCCTTATTAAATATTAAAATTAAATATGTAATTTCGTATATATTTGATTATCTTATTCTACTCCCAATAGCTGCAAATTCACAATAATTAATGCAAATTAAAAATGGTTTTCCTCCACTGAAAGTATAATTGTACCCACATGAGATAGCGATTTCTGTAACTTATGCGTACGATTAGTTTCACCCGACGAGGCATATAATATAATTTTTGATTCTTTGCATATTTTCAGAAGTATTTATTCTACAGTGCTTTCGATATGGCGTCTACAACATCCTGTCTCATTTAATACTATACATTTTCTGTAAACAAAAATAATTAGATACGTTTCGCTTAAAGACAGCGGATTCTGATTTCTGTGAACAAAATGTTTACTTATAAAACTTATATCGATTTCCTTTGAGCAACTCCTATCTTCTTACATCTGTTATTGTAAATTTGATACTCTCGTTTCGAGTTATCTAATTTCTTTTCAGGTAAAGGCAAAAGCGGATCAACATTTTTGTAATTATTTTATATAATTTTCCTGGAAATTGGCTAAGAAGAAAATCAAATGTCGCCATCGCATACTATCATCACAATTTATATCTAAGCGAGACGATTGCCTTACTCTCCCGATCGAGCAGTTATTGGCTATTTTTAGTAACTTATTTTATCAGTGTTTACCACTGGCGCATACTTTCATCGCGTCTATTTTAAATTAACTAAAAAAATTATCATAATTGTTGCACAAATAGACCTGTCCGTCATGAAATTCGCGAGGGAATACACCCCTCAGACACTCTCCCTGGACAATTCTACTATTTAATTGAAAGTAATTAATTTTTGCTGTCCATTGCTCTCTTCATACATGGACACTTTATTAACTTAGGAAATTCTAGATTGATTAAAGCTTTATTATATAAGTATTTTTTTTTTTTTGATTGTCAATTTGTCATTGGTGGAAAGACTTTCTTTCGAGATAACTCTGAATGTCCGATAACGCGATATAATTATTATCAGTTCGGTAAATACAATTTATTTTTTTATCAGTTTAATTAAGAGAATTATGTGAACTGAAATTTCATTACAATTTGAAAAATATTTACTTCGTGTGTCTGCCAAACTCTGACGTCATAAAACACTAAAATTTAAACTAAAAAGTTTAAATATTTTAACAGTTTTATTTGAACAAAATTTGGAAAGTCCTTGGTCAGTCCTTGTGTTTGTGTACGTTTTCGTTTGTTTTGTTTTGGGCAAATTAAGACCGGGACTATGCAAAAATTTTTATTTAATTTTTGCAACATTCGTGGCTTAAAAAGTAACCATTTTTCGGTTTACTGCCACTTGATCGCGGAAAATCCGGCAGTTTTTGCACTAAGCGAAACCAAGGTTGTTTCCGATTCTGATATTAATCAGTATCACATCCCTGGTTATCACTTAGTGCCGCTCTTCTCTCCTCAGAGGGGAATCGCGGTTTATATTAGAAATGATGTGCCATTCTCCTATCTCCCTCAATTCTCTTCTACTAATCCAGAATTTAATTATGTCTGGATTAGATTTAAACTCTATCGGCACATTATTCACTTCTGCTTTTTATACCGCAGCCCGAATATGTCTGACACTGACACTGTGTGCTCCTTCGATAAACTGTCTTCCGATATCGATAAGATTTTGGAATTATCCCCCTCTTCTGAAATCGTTCTTGCTGGAGATTTCAACGTCCACAACACACAGTGGCTCAGGCATTCTTCTACCACAAGCCCGTCTGGAAGACACGTCGAGTTATTTAGTGAGTCTTTTAATTTACAGCAACTGGTTGAGTGTCCGACTCGTGTTCCTGACACTTCGGGGCACAACGCGCACCTTTTAGATCTATTTCTAACATCGCATCCAGAAAAATACTCGGTTTCGGTGACGTCTCCCTTGGGTAATTCGGACCATTGTCTAATCTCCGCCCAATTCTCCATCTCCTCTCTGACAACCACTAATCTAAACTCCACCAAAAGATTAGTGTGGCATTATAAAAATGCTGATTGGGCGGGACTTAATAAATATCTCAGAGAGCTGGACTGGTCTGATTGCTTTTCTATGAAGGACGTTAACAGAAGCACCGATTATATCTTGAACATCCTATGGTTTGGAATGCATCGCTTTATTCCTCATAGCTTCAAGAACATCAAACCAACTAACACCAATTGGTTCAATAATGACTGTTTCGCAGCCATTAAAAAGAAGGAAGCAGCCTTCCAGGCATATAAATTGTGCCCTTCAGAGGAATCGAGACGTATCTATAGAGATGCGCGGAATATTTGCAATTCAGCAATTAGCCGGGCTAAGTTCAATTTCGACCAGAGCATCAGACGGAAGGTATTTTCTACTCAAAAGGGTAGTAAGGGCTTCTGGTCTCTAGTAAAAACCGTAAAGAACAATTTCACCTGTTCGTCAACACCACCACTCATTTATAATGGGAATGTTTTTACTGACTCATTGGACAAGGCCAACCTGTTTGCTGCTAATTTTGCTGCTAACTCGTACTTGCCACCATCATCGCAGCCACTTCCATCTCTATCACAGTGCATTAGTAGGCAAAAGCCGCTACACTTTCGCACTCGGGAAGTTTTTAGAGTACTTTCGAAACTCGACGTGTCCAAAGCTACAGGGCCTGATGGTTTCTCGCCCCTTGTTTTAAAATGCTGCGCCTCTGCTTTGGCTAAACCTCTG
This sequence comes from Leptarthrus brevirostris, assembly GCA_964036015.1. Lineage (NCBI taxonomy): Eukaryota > Metazoa > Arthropoda > Insecta > Diptera > Asilidae > Leptarthrus > Leptarthrus brevirostris. The sequence continues at coordinate 7,401,918 of OZ038374.1, read as the reverse complement.
CGCAAACTTTTTCACCTGTCATATTCAACAGGAATATTTCCAAGTGTATGGAAACTTGCTCATGTCCAGCCGATACTTAAAAAAGGAGAGGCATGCGACCCCTCTAACTACAGACCAATTGCACTAACCTCGATCATATCCAAAGTTTTTGAATCACTCATCAACTCTCAGTTGTTGACATATCTAGAAAATAACCATCTTATCAACGATTGCCAGTACGGTTTCCGCGCTGGCCGCTCAACCGGAGACTTACTAACGGCTCTAACGGAGCGTTGGAATCATTGTCTCCATAATTTCGGTGAGTCCGAAATCGTCGCTCTTGATATTTCAAAGGCTTTTGATAGAGTCTGGCATGCTGCCCTTTTAGCCAAACTTCAAACATTTGGTCTGCATCCTACCCTCGTTAAATGGATAGAGAGCTTTTTGTCAGGCCGTTCAATCCGTGTAGTTATTGACGGCGTTACATCTGCATCCCACGAAATAAATGCCGGTGTACCTCAGGGTTCAGTTCTTTCACCAACTTTATTTCTTCTTTTCATCAATGATCTCTTATCCCTTACTCTCAATCCTATTCATAGTTTTGCCGACGACAGCACCCTTGATTTCGCGTACTCATTTGATTCTGTAATGAATTCACGTGGAAATGCTACAGAAGTCAATCGGGAACGCATGTTTAGATCATTAAACAACGACATTTCTAAGGTCCTCGCTTGGGGCAGAGCAAATCGTGTTACGTTTAATGCATCCAAAACTCAATGCTGTTTAATGTCCCTTAAAAAACGCCCAGTCCACCCCCAACCCATTTCAATCGACGGAGTGAATATACCCAATTCACCCTCCCTAAAGATCTTGGGTATTGAGATATCCAGCAATCTTAGCTGGACTGATCATATATTTGCAATCGCCAAAAGTGCGATGAAATGTTTAGGTTTTCTACAGAGATGTAAGAAATATTTCACCCCACCCGACTTAGCGTTGATCTACAAGTCCCACATTAGGCCTAGACTTGAATATAATTCCCATATTTGGGCAGGGGCAGGACACACCGCATTGTCCGCGTTAGACAAAGTTCAGCGTAAGGCTGTTAAACTTATTGGCGATTCCTCAATCTCTGAGGGCCTTGACTCTCTTGAGCATCGACGGAATGTCGGTTGTCTCTCACTCTTTTATCGCTATTTCCATGGCCATTGTTCTAACGAAATCGCTAGCCTGATTCCTTGTAGACTCATTACAACGCGCGATACAAGATCTACAAGTCGCTCCCACCCCTTTACTCTCCGGGTCAAATTTGGACGTACCGTCAAATTTCGGGAATCTTTTCTTAGCAGAACAACACGAATGTGGAACAGTTTACCATCTTCTGTTTTTCCCTCGTCTTATGAGCCTGAAACTTTCAAACGGGGCGTACATCGACACCTCCTTCACTCAACCTCCTAACCCATTTCCCTCATCCTTAATTCCTTTCCTGCCAAGGCTGTGCTTTAGCATCATAGGGCATCCCCTGAGCTTTGGCAACATCATATATAAAAAAAAAAAAAAAAAAAAAACGAAAATTTTGATAAAAAAAATTTGTGTATTTCCACATTAGAGCGCGTCATTGTCATTGAAAATGAACCAATGAAGTGCTGAAACGTAAAAGTAAAATTTTATTTTGATCTTTTAAGACGACAAATATTGCAATAAAATCGTTTGTTCATTTTCTATAAAATTTACATTTTAAATAAAACAAAAGAGAAGTGTTTTTTTCCATGAAGTTAATTAACAGTAATTAATTTCATGTTTTAAAATAATGAAACCTTTAGCAATGTCAACGCTGACGCAATAGATGACGCTGTTCTACCGGTGGCACCAATCACTGGATTAAATCAATGTTAAAAAGCAGTAAAGGTTGCTAAAAGCAGCGTAGGAGCAGAGACGAGAGATTTAAAAAAAATACGCTCCGTCTCTGTTATCAAGCCCGCAAACCAGGTTTTCAAGTTTCCTTATTCTCTTTGCCCTAATTCCCTTCCGGCCAACGCATCAAAGGATTGTCCCCTAGGCTTTGGCCACATCGTAGCAAAAAAAACAAAAGAGCTCTTCGAGGAGGTGCATTGCTACTAACACACTCCTACGTGGTTTATGAGACCCTGGTATTACATGAAAAAGATGAAATAAAGTCGAACTCTTTAAATTACTCATCTTGGGTGGCAAAAATCTGGCATTAAGTAGCCATGCTAGTTTTCTCTGTCATAACCGATTTCAAACCCGGCTAAATTGGAACCTACACCTAATGCCTGTGACTTTTTACACTCATTTTTATTTACAAGTGATGTGTTGTTTTTCCTCTTGGCGCCCTCTTAATTTAATTTACCTTCCTTGTTCACCTATCTTTGAGTAGTCGACCAATTAATTTTTTTTTTGAAGATCTGACTTTTTTATTAATATATTTTGTTTCATTATTTTCGACCTGACTATTTTCATTATTTTATTTTAATTGTTTATTTTCGCGTGCGTCTGTGGTTTTGTGTCCATTCGAGTCAAGGTTTATTTCTGTTGGATAGATTGGCTGTTTTTTTTCTATTTTCTTACATTTACACATTCGTCATAATTTATGTCATTAAATGTCATTACCGTGTAAACGATCCTTTTTTTTTATCAATATTTTGGTCTTTAAAATGACGAAAAACTGTTGTCATCATACTGATATCGTGTAAATGCCGTGTAAACGCGTGCTGTACATTATGACTGAATAGTGACAAGCCGTGAAATAAAAATTAAGTTGCACATTCTTTTATGACAAATTGTCATTTTATCATTGATATAAGTCCGGTTGTAGTTAATTTTAAAACGCTAAGGGTGAATTGTTCTGTGACTAGGTGGGTTAGTCAATAGGTGTGATGTATTTCAAATGATGCCGTGGAAACTTCGTAATATGAGAATTAATTAAATTGCAATACTTCTTTATGCCCTAACGTCCAGCAAACTGCCAAACCAATCTCTTTTTGCTTATACATTTTTTAAATTTACTACAATAGACCAAATATGCACTTTTAAAATAAACAGATAAAAATAAATTTTGAAAAAATGTCTTTGCCATTCCAAAATAAAACAATCCATTTTTTCATTACCACCCCTCCTGCGCCAACCAATTATCCACTCCCTCTTATCTAACCTCTCAAAGTCAACGTTTCTCTTGTACGATTCATTTTCCACTACAACCTCTCTTCCACCAACCACGCACTAACCCTTCATTATTCTTCCACTCAGCCTCTACCGTCACTTAGCGACTCATCCTTTGCCTTACCTGAGACATTCTGCTACAAAACCAATCATTCTGGTTGCACAGTCACCCCCACTTATACAACCACTCAAAGTCCACGTTACCACCACTTCCTTACTCAGCCACCACCGTTATTTAGCGGCTGATTCTTTGCCTCCCTCAACTAGTCTGATACAAAATCAATCCGTTTGCTTTTGCCGCCTTTCTCACATGCTTACTCACTAACCCACCTGTGGACGCAGAACCATTCACCCTCAGCGTTCTGACGTTAACGCGTTAATACACATTGCAGCAGTTGTCTGTTCTGTCATAACTAAAATTCTCATTTTGTCACTATCTGTCATTCGTGTCAATACACCAATTGCTACGCTTGTCATTGCAGAATTAAAATTTGTCATAAAATTATTAAGCGTTGTAACAAAGCCCTTAGGAAGTACTTATTTGTCATTTCTTTGCTCGTGTAAATGGTAAGTCATTATAAAATGAGATAAAGTCATAATTATTGACACTTTGTGTCATTCAATAAGTTGGGCGGCATAAATAGCATTTCATGGTTTTCGGGTTCGAGACCAGGTCTCCCCGTGGGTTTTTAAAATTAAATTAAAAAACAATCCACTCCGTCTAGCTCGCAGCAGTGCAAAAACAAGTCATTCAGGTTCCGTCATTCCCCTTACCACAATTCTCAACCGGCCAAAGCCATGCTAATACATCAAAGGGGTGTCCCCTAGGCTTTGGCCACATCGTATAAATAAAAAAAATTGTATAAATCCGGCATAAGTGTAAATTCTGTGCACTGCGGGGTCACAGGGGTTGACGTACAGTGCGATGGTATTTGTGAAGGCTCCTTCCTTGTGCGTGCGTCATGGTCTTCGCCCGCCAATAATAAAATGGATGGGTTTCTTCGGAGGAGCTCGATTCTAAGGTCATCCGCTTGTTCGACGTACAGAACTTTCGATCGTTTTCCTATGATGGCGCTACCCCATCTCACCTGGGTGTTGGTCCTGTATCTGTGCTCCCCAGTTAGCCCCATCTGTTGAGGGCAATGATCAATTATTAAAAGTTTTGTTGGAAGCCTTAAATCTGGTTTGCAGAGTGAGAGCAGCATCTCCGTTTTCTGCTTAAAGTAGCTTATGAATCTCTTCGTTTGTTAAAACTCCTGAGTGTTTGTTCTGTGTGAGTGCTTGCATCTGTCCTCCGACATAACTTTTTGAGTAGTCACAAAACTGCTTAGGTTCCTCCATGCCTCCTCCTGTCTTGGCACCCAGGCCAACGTGATTCTGCGGCTCAGTATCAGTTCTTTAAGCCGAGAGTTCAATGGCGTATACCTATGGTTGAAAGATATTTGATGTAGATTCGAGCGCCTTGTGCAAACTTTTGGGTTGCCGAGTAATATTGGCACTTCGGAGTACACTTTCCAATTGTAGGTCTACTTGCAGTTGTTGTCGAATCAAGTAAAGTTATTCTTCTGTCCCATGCACCACAACGGGTTACGGAAACTACATAATCATGCCATAAATTCTGTCCCTGGCTTTCGAAGGTATCTAATATTTTTTAAGTATCTCTTGAGTTTTTTTAGCGTAGCTTAAGCAGTTCCCAGGTAATTATAAACAACTCAGTTCGACTTGATAAGTAGTGCAGTGAACATGGAGGGCGGTATTAAAGAGAACCGCATCGCAGTGATCACGTTACACAAGTGTGAGAAGATATCAGTGGAAATTTTCGATCTTTTAAAACGATTGAAAATTACGAAGAAGTTCATTTACCGGGCTTTCAAACGTTTCAACGAGATGTCCTCTGTTGACGACAGACCAAGAAGCGGTCGGCTACGCGACATAAGGACGCCAGCAACCGTTAAAGCTGTTGCCGAGAGAATTAGGTGGAATACACTCCGTAAGGGGAAAATCATAGCTAAAGAAATAAAAGTCCCTCCTACAACCATGTCACGCATTATCAAAGAGGACCTTAAGCTTGGAGCTTAGCAGAACTACAGGACAACGGTTAACATGAGCCCTACGTCATATAAGAGCCACGAGAGCGAAGAAGTTGTTGCAACGACACGCAAAAGGCGGGTGGTACCGGCAAATTCTCTTCATGGATGAAACATTTTTGCCGTAGAAGAGAAATTTAACCGCCAAAATAGCAGGATTTATGCTAGTAGCAGTCGGGAAGCTGCTGAGAAAATCCCGATCACCGGGGTCACCGTGCTGTATTTTTGTCAACAAGGGGTAAAAATGCGTGCGTCCAACTATGAAAGCGACGTTTTGGAGAAGGTGCAGTCTTCCAGCAAGACTCAGCGCCAGAAAACACAGAGCGAAGTCCACGCAACGCTGGTTAGAGGTGAATTTACCGCTGTAGATTGGCCCTCTGAAAGTCCAGACCTCAATCCTTTGGACTATCACTTGTGAAATTATTTAGAGGAGAAACATCATCGCAATATCGAGGCATTAAAGGCTGATTTGGTGAAGGCAGCACCCTCAATACCACTGGAAGTGTTGCGTGCGGCGATAGATAAGTGGCCGGAACGCTTCAAGGAGTGTGTAAAAGTAAAAGGTGGACATTTTGAGTAGTTTTACTTTTATTTAAGATTTATATTATGTAGCTAATAAATAACAGAGACGGAGTTGGATCAATTGGTTGAGAGGCACGACCACCATGCCATGGCTTCCGGGTTCGAGACCGGGTCTCCCAGTGAGTTTTTATTTAGAAATTTAAATAATCCACTCCGCCTCTGGGCTGTTGTCTAGCGCGCAGCAATACAAAAAGACTTTCAAGTTTCCTCTTACCTAATTCCCTTCCGGCCAAAGCCATGCTAGCGCATCAAAGGGTTGTCCCCTCGGCTTTGGCCACATCGTTCAAGAAAAACACCGATTCTTTGTATCAGTATTTTTTAATTAAAATACGGCCCCTTGTATTATGGACAGAACTAATGGCCAGACTATGTAGAGGGAGGTTGACTTAAGGACTCGGGAGGGTTATCACAATAACTCTTACTGTCCGCTACACTTTAGCGCCTCATTTCTGCATACTAACCTAACCTAATCTAGTTGTGAGGGCTCTGTATACTATAGACTAGTCAGAGAAAATGTTAATGGAAATATTATGTTGATCGTTTTTTTTCTTCCTCCCTTTTACCTCAGACAATTCTTGAATCTTTCAGTTTCAAGTGGTAACATTTCTTCGTTTTACTATTAAGCCGAACTCATAAGAACACCTTTACTCAATTCTTTAGTTCCCCTACCTCCCTTCTCTTTGTTCCTTTATTTTTCTCCTTGTAAATGCTGTCCTGTGCGATCATGGGACAACCACCTGAACTTGAACACATCATGTCCACTTAATTTTGATGAAATTTTGCTTCCAGATAAACCAAAGCGAACAAAAATTTAAATTTGAAGCAGCTGCTGTAGATAATTAAGTAATAACAGAATATAATCAAAAGTGTCTGCCCCAGTTGACCCAAACGAGGCTTGGCCATCAATTCGAATTTCGGCGCTGTTCAACTGAATTAAATTCGTCGCAATCACTGCGGATGACAATCAGATTTTTCGTCTATTTTTAACGTGGGAAAATTATTTTCAAAAACTTAGAAATATTTAGATCGCAATTGCAACTAAATTTAGCGCTAAAAATAAAAAAAGCGAAGAAAACAAAATTTTTTTTAAAACAAATTTCTTCTATTGTAATGTGTGCGTTCGTAAAACGTAAGCAGACCAAAACCTGTGCACAACAGCGAAGCAGCACCTGTGTGGCACCGTGAATTAATTGTTTATTACTCACTTATCATTTCATATTACATTTTGTTTTTTTCTTGTTTTTTTTTCTTTATTTCTTCAAGTAGTATCCGCGCAGAGTTTCCGTTCCCCAGCTTACTTGGCGAATTCTTACCGCTCAAGTGGCTTGGTTTTCTCTACAGTTGAATAAACTGAAGCTCGACAACTCAGCTCTTCTCTGAGTCGACTCCGTCGGGGCGTGCTTTTTTTTTTGTTACTTTTTTATTTTACCTTTTGCACGGTAAAAAGTTTATTTCTCGAATTACTTTCAGCGCCTTTCGCATACCTGCGGGTAATCCGAACTCTCAGTGAATATCTCTGGCGAGTCGGAGTCATACGTTTTGTGGCAGTTCGATGCCATCTTTCACATTATTTTGACGTTTTTCTTCTCTTTCCTTCGTTTAATAACTCTTTCTCCGTGGGAAGTGTAACGTGACAACCAGAAACCAGCTGACCTTCACATTGGCCGTTCGTTCGACAACTGTGCCATCAAATGAAACCGATAAACACTCGGGAAAATGTTTACGTTTCTATCAATTACATGAAGTCACCCTCGATAGAATCTTGAGTGTCTTTTTGTGTCTGTTTTTTTTATTTATTTATTTATTATTCGCTGTCCGACTTCTCTAAGGCGTTGGAAAATTTTTCGGCACAGCGACCTTATGATTACGAACCGAATTACTCATTTAGTCGATTTAGTTTCATCGGATTCAAATAACAAAAAGAATTTTGATCCCACATAGCCTAATTCTTGGTTTCGTCTTGCTCGGTTACCTAAGAGGAGCTCTATCAAATTCAATCTACGAGTATTTGTCTAAGATTACTAGAAGTTGGCATTGCAATATTTGTGATAAGAACGTAGAAGTGCAAAATAAACTAAATTTCTTCACACATTACTTAGATTTTATCTTGTTTTTTCAAACAAACAAACAAACAAACAGAACTTTTAAGATTGAAGTGGAAGTTAACGTTATTCCTTTTGCTTAGCTGAATTCTTCTATTAACAAATTCTCTCTCCACTCAATTTGTCAGCGAATATTTAAATGACTCAGCTTAATGCTTAAAACAAAGACAATTCAATTTTCAATAATAGAAAACAACGTCAGCAGGTGTGTTATCGCGACAAAAAAAACATTTCCAATTTCCTTGGAGTCGATAAAAAAATATGATTAATAAGCTGTTACCGGTTTAATGATAAGACAAGTCTCGGTAAAAGCGTGCACAGGTTGGACAACTTTTTGTTTTATTTTGCAATAAATTTTCACTTTTGGAAGCGGTTTTTTTTTATCTTCATAAAATTAAATTTGTTTCAATTACACGTTCTTTGTTTAGGAAGTCGTTGTTCTTATCACAAAAATTTTTTGAATAATTTTTTTTGTTATAACAAATTTTTTGTTAAGGTAAAAGCTTTTTTTAATAAAAAATGGTCCCATTGAAAGAAAGAGTGAATGTATGTGATGCAGGTGGTTTTTTTTTGACCGGTGTAACCTTTTTTAGAGTTCCGTATTAAAAAAAAATCAGACCTTAAGTCTACCTTTAAGGTTCTTTGATCTTTTTGGTACGAAACCCTAGAAATGATCACACCAGTCAAAAGACGAACACCTGCATCGTCCACAAGTACTACGCCTTATGGTGAGACTTCTAAAAGAATGTGCGGATACAGGAGTGGAAGTATACCCCAGAATTTTGCACGGGAACGAATCCTACAGACTGCCTATGAAGTTGGAGCCCCCTTTTTGTAATATTTGCAATTTTTGTGTTCGTTTGTCCACAAAAATTTGTCAGTAGGTATTGGTTCCTACTGACCTGCATTCCGAATTTGTGCAGTCTGTTCCAGATGGTGATGCTGCTGTTGGTGAGGTTGAGCTACATAGGTTCTCGAGTGCTGGTAATGTCTCTGATGTCGTGACTCTGAGACCGGCTGTGCTACCTCGTAGCGTTTTTGTCTCGCGAATTCATCATGATACCACCGCGGACGTCGTCGTGCATCATATTGCCTCACATTTTGGAATTTCGCGAGATGTAATTAACTGTCGAAGAATTGACAAGTCACGCAACTGCCCTAGCTCCTTCTTCGCGTCTTTCAAGGTTGTCATCCCTGATGCTTTGTTCAACGCCATCGTTTCCCCTGAGATTTGGCCCAATGGAACCATCGTCCGGGAATTTGTTCCTAAAAACCATTCAGGCTCTAGAGATGCTTCAAAAAAACTCATCAGCGAGATCACGTTCTACTACGCTAACGTAACCGGCCTTCGATCAAAGACGACTTGCCTCTATACCAGCTCTACTTTTTCATGTTTCGACGTGGTCTGTCTGACTGAAACTTGGCTTTGTGGTATGATCGCCGATGCTGAGCTCTTTGGCCCGGAATACATCGTCTTTCGACGTGACCGACATCTATCTGCAGTGAACGCTCCTGTCGGGGGAGGAGTACTATGCGCTGTTCGTCGCAACATCCCTTGCTCTGTTGTTGAAATCTTAGACTCAAATATTTTGGAACTTTTATGTATAGTTCTCAGATTGCCGGATAAGAACGTGTTTATTGCCACCTCTTACATTCCTCCGGGAGCGACCAGGGATACTTACGACTCACTTGCTTCCTGCATCGACACTCTTTCCTCCTCTTTGCGTCCTGAAGATGAGTTGTTGCTCCTCGGAGATTTCAACCTGCCAAGTATTAGCTGGGTGTCATCAGATGTTGACGGGCTGATTCCTTCCCAATCACCTGCATCGCAGAGTTCTCTATATTTCATCGACGGCATTACCTCTTCCGGGCTTGTACAGTGTTCCAGCATCGCTAATGATTCCGGCAGATTTTTGGATTTGGTGTTTAGCACTGACCCATGCAACACCTTGGTCAGGCGTTGCCCGGTTCCTTTAGTTCCTGAGACGTCTCATCATCCTGCGCTTCAAATTGCTTTGGTCTTCGATCCACTGCCTGCTGCATTTCTGATTCACGACGACTTCTCTTTTAATTTTAAAAAGGCTGACTTTTCTGTATTGAATAATTTTTTAGGACCCGGTGAAGCATCTGAAGTGTCTGCAGGAAGAGGAAATCCATAAAGGAGAACCCAAGGAATGTGTATGTTGAGCCTGAAATGTGATCTCCTCTGTCCAGCGAGAAGATGTATCTGACACCTGAGTTGAAACAAGCTTTTAGTCTATTTAGCTGGCCTAGATTGCACCCCGAAAAGGCTTCACATCCATAGTAAATGATCGACAAGGCCTTTAGCCATTGTGGAGTGAAGGACCTAGCGGAGTATAGTTCGCGAAGGGAGAAGAAGATTTTTTTTAATGGGGGAGGGGGAATTAGGCACTCATCTAAAGTTAAGCCCAAACTAGTGACTGTTTGGCTGAGAGGAATAAGGCCATTGTCTAACCAGATAGCTCTAACGTGATCCCGAATAGGGAAGCAATAGAGAGCCAGAGCCTGCGTTGAGGTTGAGTTGAGTTTATTGGAGGTCGCCCAATCACAAATAGATTGAAGGTCCCTATTTATAAATCCTGCACAAGCATGCAGCTGCCCTAGTTCCGAGGAGAAGGTAACTTGACGGACTGACAGTAAAAGTGACCTATTTATAAGGTTCGGGCACAATTGGCTTAGAAAATGTTCAGCGCAAAAACAAATGGCGTGAGATTCTGGGCAAAAACGAATCGTAGAAAATTTCCAGGCAAAAACGACTTAACTACTTAACTGCACTAACTTTGCATTACTTTTTGTAGTTAAATCGTTTTTGCCGGGAAATTTTCTATGATTCGTTTTTGCCCGGAATCTCACGCGATTCGTTTTTGCGCGGAACATTTTCTAAGCCACTTTTGCCCGAACCTTATAAATAGGTCACTTTTACTCTCAGCCCGTCACTTGTACATCATCATAAAGGTGGACCAACCCACTACCGACATCCTCAGGGAGATCGTTGATGAATACGCTGAAGAGGTGGGGATTAAGCACTGAGCCCTGGGGAACGCCCCTGGAAATTGACAGGAATCCAGAAAAGACCTTTTCCACACAGACACATTGAGTCCTGTCAGTAAATTAGGAAAAAATCAAGTTGCAAGCCGACGAGGAAACCCCGAACCTTGACTTCAGTGGTCTGGTATTAAAGGCCTTACTAAAGTGAAAGAGGAGCAAAATTGTAGTTTTGCTCTTGTCCATATTTATTCGTATCTCCTCACAAATATCCACAAACGAAGTGTTAGTGCTGTGCGACCCGTACTGGCGGACATAGAGACAACCCGACGATGCAAGGTAGTCCGTCATCTGCTCCCTTGCTATAGTCTCCCAAGCCTTGACGAGTGATGGTACCAAACTAATTGGCATGTAATCAGTAATATTCGATGCATGGTTTTTCTTAGGAATTGGACCAACCAAGCACTTGGGAAAACTGATGTAGTGAAAGTGCTATTGAAGAAGTGGAGCAGGTGAAATGATATTCCTGGATTCGCCTTTTTTCGTACAGCAAGTTAAACCTTAAAACCTGCCAGGTTAGAACCTACTTGTTTCAGCTTTATGATTGCAATGTACCATTACCAAGTTATAATATAGTTGACGGGCTGAGAGTAAAAGTGACCTATTTATAAGGTTCGGGCAAAAGTGGCTTAGAAAATGTTCCGCGCAAAAACGAATCGCGTGAGATTCCGGGCAAAAACGAATCGTAGAAAATTTCCGGGCAAAAACGACTACTTAACTGCATTAACTTTGCATTACTTTTTGTAGTTAAATCGTTTTTGCCCGGAATCTCATGCGATTCGATTTTGCGCGGAACATTTTCTAAGCCACTTTTGCCCGAACCTTATAAATAGGTCACTTTTACTCTCAGCCCGTCAGTTAATCATATCGGGGGAAGTCTATCTTCAGTTTCATGTCCCACAAAGCGTTACGGAAACACGAGTGAGGGTAAGCTTCTCTCAAAACTGCGACGTTTCCAACACAATTTCGATACCAACTCGCACTCTCCCACAACAAACCACCAAAGGAAGTTTCTTAGAACGCAAATTGAACGTGGAGGTGGAAAGCAAAAATAAAATAAACATAATTCCAGCACTCTCACCCCATTAGCTGTACAAGATAATTTCTTGGTAAAATTATATAAAACGAAAATTTCAAATTCAATCCAATTATCAGAAGATTCAATTTGTAGCTCATTTCAGTGCTTATTGCATTAATTTCGCTGCCTGGATCATTGCCAGCGACAATGCAAATTTGTTGAGAGTTCAGGATGATGTCAAGGCGACAAATAACTCATGACCTATAATGCCACACGGCTGCTGAAAAGGAAACAAATAGAATTAAAAAATTTTTTAACGCACGGCCACTAAATAAAGCTTTGCTAGCTGCCGGTTCGAATTAACTTCAGCAGGTCAATCATATCATCGCGCCTGAAGAGTAATGTCCAGAAAGCACCACTCAATCAATGGAAAACTTTGAATGGATGGCTCACACAGCGGAACACTTACTTAGGGCATTCTTTGTTTTTTCCTTTGTCCAGGAGCACCGATAAAGGGGGAGGGATCGAGTGTGAAAATAAACATTGATATCAAATTAATATGCGCTTCAGCATGCTTGCATACAAACAAAAATCAAAGAAATTCCCGAAAGAGATCTCTTCCTGGAATGGAATCAATCGGCCCTTTTCCTGCATTTCTTAGAAATGCCCAAACAATAAAAGCGGAACACAAACACTTCAACGTTATTGGAACCATCGCTTAAAACCGCGGAAATAGCATTGAAAGACAAACAATTCGCATAGTGTGGATGTGAATTGGAGGAGCCCCAAACAAAAGCGTAGCGAGAGACTAGTGCTTGCGTGATTGTTGTTTATTTTTATCCTCATCCATAGTAAGAACGCTACACAAATAAATCGCGAGGTTAATAATCTTTATTAAATCTGACACAGGAAATGCGAGGATAAACAACACTCGTCAGTGTAATATTGTTCCCAGGGTTCCCATCATCTCGGTAAGGATAAAACGCAAAATCATAGCGCCCCTTTGTGCTCGCACCATCCGAATGTCACGTCCTTAATTGCGTTAACAGCAGATGCATAAAAATAGGATATGCGCATAATTGAAAATGGAGCAATGTCCTGCTCCCTATTCGCAATATCATCATCTCCAAAATTGTAAACAAAAATTCTCAACAGATTGCGACAATATTGAAGAGTACTTTCCGCACAAAGCAAAGCACACCTCTGTGCCAGTTCTCGTAGCCTCTGAAATATGGTCACTGGTGGAGGATCGATTACCCCGATTTCCTAGAGAAGGAAAGTGAACACAAAAAGAAGCACACCGAGATTTTACAAGAAGCCCAAGAGATGTAAAGGGAAAGAAAGCGTCTCGCAGAGGGAAAACTGAAAATCGATTTTTCGCTGCAATTTAATAAAAATGCATTTCATAATTAGATACAAATATGATAAATTTAGGAAGGAAATAGTTTTGTATATTATCTGGCACAATTTGGACGTTTAATATCCTTACCGTTATCGAAATATTAGACGAATCTTCGTGGTGCTCCTCTTGTGCAACATCTCTCCGCTGACGAAGAAAGTTTCTATCACCACCATCTTCCGAATTTTTCAGATTAATTACAATCGGATCTCGAGCATCACTTCTTTTACTCTCGTAATGAACATGCAACACTTCCGATGGAAAACCATGACGAGAACTTTTCACAACTGGAAGACTCAAACCGAGCAGAGTCCACAAGAAACCACACAGTAGCACTTTGCCCAACATTATTTCTTACTCAATTTTGTCTCTAGGCATCGATTATTCTAGTACCCGACGTTCTAACACTTTAAGTAATTTTGTCTTAATTATTACTGAGAATTTGGCTTTATTAATTTTACCAAAATTACAATTTACTTTAATCTAAAAAAAAAACAACGCACAACCGACGCTTTGACACTATTCGTCTGATTGTTGGCTCACAACTGACAGCAAAAACCGTCGTTTGACGCGATGATAAAATGCGCTGCAGTACGTCAAATATTGAAAGAACGCGGCGGCTCTGGCGCAATTATTGTGGGTGTTTTTGGTGTAAATGTTAATGTACGAAAGTAGTAGAATATTTGTTGGCGGTTATTTTGAATAAGTTTGCAATTTTTTTTTCTGTAAATAAAAAATACAATTATTTAGTTTACACACGAATTAAATATAAAAATGGGACGATGGTCATTTAAATTCGGTTTTCGTATTTTTATTTAACAGTAATTGGTTCGCGTTGACCGTAATTCGTGCGATGGCGATCGAGTCGGAAAAGAGGAGTGGACCTAAGGTTGCTGGGGTTGGTATAGATGGGTAAAGATTGCAGGATTTAAGGGCAGTCTATGGCACCAGTTAAAGCTGATAAATGAAGAGAATGTCGGAAACATCACGACGTTTACTTAGGGGTTGTAAGTCGATCAGTTTCAGACGATTTTCATAAGTTGGAAAGTTGAATCTGTCTACTCACGAAAGATCACGTAGAGCGAAGCGAACCTACGCTGGACAGATTCAATCCTGTTAATGTGGGTTGTTTGTGCAGGTGACTCTCTAGGCCAACGCTTCACTAACCCTAGCGCGGAGTTAGCTAAGTAACTTCCGACAGTCCTGCACAACCCTAGAAGATATGCTAACTGAGTCAAGCACCCTAATAGCGATGTTCAGTTTCGCTTAATGGATATATAGAATCAGCGAACACGCCTTCATAATCGCAAGTACCTCCGCCTGGAAGATGCTCGATGTGTTTAGTGGACGATAAGACTTCGATATATTCAGTGTCTCAGAGAACACTCCTGCACCAACATCTTCCATTTTAGTACCATCCGCGAATATTACGGTATCATAGTTGCTGGCCGGTTTCGTCATTCTTTATTCCCTTCTAGTTGGAATTCTGACACTGAATACTTTTTTTAAATTTATAACAAGCGTAATGTAGTCAGTTGAGGCATCGGGCAGTCCTCTAGGTGCTAAGCTGAGGATATTGCTGTGGCAATAGGTCTTAGCAGCATCCAGCACCCATGTCTTACTGCACTGCATGACGCCTGGAATTTGATCTGGTGATCATTGATGATTCATTAAGACCCTCGGCAGGGCATCGGTAGTAGTAAGCGGTTCTTTGCACACTAGTTAGCTTGGTTTGGTTATAAGCCTTAATCATCGCAGGTTACCAAACCAGTGAACCGTAGGTGAGAATTGGACACACTACCGCTGTGTATAGCCACAACGTCATCTTAGGTTGCAGTCCCCATGTTTTACCAAAGGTACGTCTGGAGGCATAGAGGGCATTTATAGCCTTCTTTACCCGCTCCTCTACGTTTAGCTTCCAGTTCAGTTTGAGATCCAGGATTAAACTCAAATACCTGGCACTGGAGGATAGTACGAGTTGTTGGCCGTTTAATTTAGAGACGGAGTTGGATCAATGCGTTGAGCGGCAAGACCAACATGCCATGGGTCCCGGGTTCAATCCCAGATGACCGTGAGCTTTTATTAAGAAATTAAAATAATCCACTCCGTCTCTGGGCTGTTGTCTAGCTCGCAGCAATGCAAACAAGACTCAAGTTTCCTCACTTCCCTTACCCTAATTCCCTTCCGGCCAAAACCATGCTAACGCATCAAAGGGTTGTCCCCTAGGATTTTGCCACATCGTATAAAAAAAAAGGTAAAGCAAAGTATTGTACCTTGGTTTTTGTGGTGAAGAGCATAAGCTCAGTTTTTCCTGGATTCACTGCCAGTTCATACTTTTTAGACTAACTGCTCATCTTCTTCAGGGCACTCTCCATAATCTCGCTGATAACAGAGTAAAACAACCCTGATACCAGGATCACCATATTGTCTGCGTAAGCGTTAATGACCATTAATCATATCAAGGGAGATAGAACCCCTCTTTGGGAGGAGGGGGTACCGCGAAAAGCGTGCCTAACAGCCCGACTGATTCCAAATTCGGACTGGATTGTCCTTGCCTTTAACATATTAATTACTTATTGACCAAGAAATTGCTCTACACCGAGCTCAGCAAGAGATTCTTGGATAGCTTCAATGCGTACATCGTTAAAGGCTCCTTCTAGGTCCAGGAATGCTGCCAGGGCATGTTGTTGATACTTGATTGAATATTCAACTGTGCGTACTACCTCGTGGAGGGCTGTCTCTATAGATCGTCATGGACGGCCATCGTTGCACCACAAAGAGTTTGTCTCAGTTTAAGGACACGTTCTAGGGTTCTAATGCAAAGGAGGTCAGACTAAACGGTCTAAAGTCCTTTGCTAGTTCGTGGTCTTGCTTTCGAGCCTTCGGGATGAAATACACCAGAGCTCGTCTTCATGTTAGGGAAACGTGAATATTTATTTATCGCCCAAGCCATTTTTTCCGCAGAGAAAATAGTTTTGACCTCACTCTCACTGCTTAGGCTGCTTATTCTCTTTAACGCACACTGCCGCAGCTGCAAGGATAAGGGCGAGAAAGAAACCCTTGTTCACTTCCTTTGCATATATCCGGCTCTCGCTTCAGAAAGGCATCGTGCACTAGGCAGGTTTTTTAATGACCTTAAGGAAGTCTCAAGGCTAAGAGTTGGAGAGACCAATCACCGATCTTCTAAAAACGCAGACACAGACACACTTACTTACACGACCACGACATGTGGTAACAAGACGGCAGAACATAATGCTAATTGGACCCTGGGTCGCCACATCAACCAACCAAACACCAATTTAAATTCCACAAAAAGATTGGTGTGACATTATAAAAATGCTGATTGGGCTAAAATGATCTGACTGTTTCTCCACGAGAGACGTAAACCATAGCACTACACCAATTATGTGTATCTTGAACGTCCTATGGTTTGAGACTCATCGCTTTTTTTTCTCATAGCTCAAACACCAGTTAGTATCATAGGGCATCCCCTGAGCTTTGGGGTTATCATAAAAAAGATACATAATTAATAATAATCCCCAATAGCCTCACTTAATATACAGTTTTCGATCTTCAATTTCTCATAGGACCTGTTCGTAAACGCGGTTTTGCGCAGTAACTGCCCTATTCAGCTTAACCTAATGAGTTGCTGAATGATGCAGCTGCGGCGCACACCTGTGTTTGTGAACAGTCTTATATTCTTGTTTGCCCTCTAAATCCTTGAAGACACCTTTGGGACCGTAGTCTTAAAAGCTACGGAAATCTGGGATCCATCCTTGAGCCCTAATTGCGATTAAAGAAATTAAAAAAAAAGTAGACAACAATCACTTTATTCGTCCAACACCCCCATTTCTTTCCCAACTAACATCTTTCAACAAAACAAAAAACTATTCCACCTTCTCAAAAAATATGATATAAAAACGTCAAAGCACTACTTCATTAGTGCATGTACCACAGCCTTGGCATTGATGGCCTTCAAATCAGTGTAGGTTTGTCCAGTTCCAACGAAGACAATTGGTTGCCCGGTAATGTAAGTCATAGAGATTGCAGCTCCAACTTTATCGTCGATAGTATCAAATTTGGTAAGTACAATTCCATCAATGATATGTGGATTGGTGCTCGATGAATAGTCAGCAAGGGCCTGATTGAATTTAACTAACTGATCAACAGCTTCGTTGCCAACAAGTGCTTCTCCAACGAAAAGGACTAAATCGGGTTCGTTGACTTTAATAAGTTTAGCTAATGCTCGCATTAATGGTTCGTTGTCTTGCATACGACCAGCCGTATCCACAAGAACAACATCAATCCCGGAATCCCGGGCAAAACGTATTGCTTCCATAGCAATTCCAGCGGCATCTTTACCATATCCCTTTTCGTACAGCTGAACCATAGTTTTGCCAGAGTGTTTGCTTGCCGGATGTAAAGCATTCAAGTGTCTTGTGTGTGTCCGCAATTGTTCGACAGCGCCAGCTCGGAATGTATCACAAGCAGCAATCAACACACTAAAATTGTTCTCAATTAGCCAAAAACATATTTTAGCCAAATTTGTTGATTTCCCAACACCATTAACGCCGCAAAACGCCATAACATACGGGCTAGAATTCTTTTTTGCTTCCCAACAATCTCGGAGAATGTCTACACGACGTTTGGGCGATAAAATTTGTACCAAAGCATCGGTGAGGGTATTTTTCACTGTAGTCGCAATCGAATCGAATGTACCAAGAACTTTTCCCTCCAATTTGGTAGCAACAGATTCGCACAGTTTGGCGGAAATGTCGGTTGCTACATTTTTAGTTATCAAATGATCACGAAGTTTATCCAGCGCCGGTTGCATATCTTTACGCGTTAAATTCTTGGATCCCACTAATCCTTTGAAGAGTGAAAATACACCTCCGGACTTTTTAGCAGGCGTTGCGGTAGTGTGATTTGAGCGAACAGTCTCCTCCTCTTCCTCTGATTCTTCGGAATATTCTTCCTCACTTTCAACTTCGAGATCTTGGATGCCACCTTTCATAGTGCCGATCATCTGAAATTAATTGTTAAATAGTAGCACGTCTACCTGGTGAACGAAGTAGTTTACCTCATTTTCTGTTGTGAAATCACTCTTTACATCTTCAGGCTTATCTTTTGATCTGTCCAAGTTAGGCAAATCCCTGTTGTTTCCTCCCAGCTCCCAAACTCTCGGTTTCTTTCCAGCTTTCTCAGATACCTGAGATTGCTGTTTTGGCGATTTTTTTGCCTCCGGTTTTTTCTTTCCTGCCAATTTTTCAATTAGTTTCTTCCTGTTCGCTTGTATGATATCCTCCCTTGACGGCGATAGACTCTGAGGTTCCTCCTCCCGTTCCGCTTCGACTATTTTAACAGTTTTCTTTGGTGGCTGACCTTTGTCCTCACCTTTCCGTTCAATCATTGAGGACACAGTTTTTTTGGATTTAGCAGATTCCTCGAAGGAACGCATCTGCTTTGGAAGTTTTAGCTGGAGTTTACCCCATTCCTCGGCCGATACAAGCATACGCTTGTATTCGTTCTCAAAATCATAGTCTATTACATTTCGACTACTCGAACGCAATTCATTTTTGTATTTATCTCTAAACTCCAGGTGTACGTCACTTAAGAACTTATCCACGTACGATAATTGCAGTATTTTCTGGAATGCTACCACAAAAATCAATTCAAACTCGTTGTCCAACTTGTACTGGAGCGCCAAGTTGTCGTGCTCAAAAACGCTTTTGCCTGTACGTTCCTGGAAATTAGATGGACTAATTTAGTGTATTTCTTTCAATAGTTAATTAATCTTAAACAATTACTTGCAAAATTACACTTCGGATCAGTGCATTCACGGGAGAAGTGAAAATCTGATTAGTGCCACGAAAGCACCACAGCACTATGCCTCCTTTCGTGAAAATGGTGAACAGGTCCAACATTTTCGGACAGTTTTAATTTGTCTGTATGGCAAACGTTTTGATAATTATAACTACACTAAAACTTACTTTCAATTAAAATTAGTTTTGTTCAATTTTTCTATTTCTTCTCGCTATTTGTCAGCTGCACTGCGGGGAAGTTACACGTTTTTGACATTTCGAGTATTGCCAGATTGAAATTAATTATGGTCTGACTATTTTCCTACATGTTTTTTGGAGAATATCCAGCGAAATGTTTATAAACATTTTGACAAGAAAGGGACATGTTCAAGCGTTGGAGCAAAGCTTTGTGTCACAGTCAAAAGCAGGTCGAAGTCTAGCGAGTAAGGAAGTGTTGTGTGCTGTTTAGTGCGATTTTATCACAAGAAAGTTATCTAAATAATGCAAATTCAAGACAAAATCAGTGTTAACATGTGAAAGGATTAAATCAGATTGAAGGATATAAATTAAAGTGGTCGCAAATGTGCAAGAACTTGTGATAAAACTAGACAACGCCCCTCAAGAAAAAAACCTCCTCGACTCTGCCACCGCAAGCACTTGTCGAGTGTGTTTTGTGTGCGACTCTCCGCCAGTAAAACGGTGACATCATCACGCTTTTTTTACTTTTTTTCTTCGTCGACTTAATTGCATCATTGCTATCTGCCTGACCGTTATTTATTTATCTTGAAATTAATTATAATTTTCTCCATCGAATGCTGTAACCCTGTAACCTCTCAATATCTCACGCACTTTAGTAGTGCCGAAAGACAAAAGTTGACATCAAGCTAAATCATCGATTGCGCAAGTTTCTATTATTTACATATCGCTTGCCTGCTTGCACTTGTTGTTAATATAAGGTGTGCCAGAACGGGACCAATCTTGAGTATCTTCTGCTGAGCGGTGTCGGCCATTATTACAAGTTGTGACACGGACTCTTGCGGGCGTGAAAATCTCGGTTCGGTGTGTCGAAGAATTTTATTCCATTTCGAGTGTTTAATTTTATTTGAATGGTGATTAGTAAGGATAGAAGTGAACACCGTGCATTTATCAGTGAATTTAATGTGAAAGTGTTAAGTAATCTTGCTCGGTGAAAGGTCAAAGTGTTAATCCAATCGGACCAACCAACAACATCCAGGAAATTCGGATAAGGAAACAAGTTTGGTGAGTTTTTCCAATTAGATTTTGTTATTGTGCACCAAGAAATTGACACATTTAAGCCAATTAGAAGGTTCTTAATTAAATTTTCGGGTTTTTTGCTACTTGGTTGGGCCGAGTTTAGGCTTTTTTTCGTTTTTATGGTCATCGGTAAGTTTTTCTCGTTTGCAGTAGTGTGCGCTCTCCATCTTAGTCCACGGATGAATTTGTGTGAAGCAGTAAATCTCTTTGACAGCAGAATAGGGTTGCCATATGCACAATTTTTTTCTTTACAAAATTTTATTGACCTAATTTTCAATTGTTCAACAAATTGGCAAACGAAGTAATTTAATAAAAATCAATAAAATTTTAAGTCCTGAAAAATTTACGTAAGAGCTTAATGCGAATATAATCGCCTGACAAATTCGCATTTTTTTCTTATTTATTTACTGACTGATAACAAAAATGCAAAGTAGTTAGCAGAAACAAATCAAATAATACATCGCGGGATATGGAGAAAGTCTCATGACTCTCAAGGAGCGTATCGGAACCGAAACATTGAAAGAACTAAGAAGCGCAGGACTATTTATAGAGCCCTGTACGCTATATGCCGTCTATTTTCGAGAGTATCTAAAGCGATGAGTTTCAGCCTATCTACGTATGGAGGCAGGACAAGGAAGACGTTCCATGAAAGACCACGAAGAGCGAATGTTACAAATCTTCGCTGAACTTTCTCAATGCGGTTAATACATGATGCACAAAAGGAGACTCCAAAATAGGCCTAGGTTAGGTTAGGTTAGGGTGGCGGCTATCAGCCCTACAGCCGATCAGCCTCAAATAGACCTATAAATGGTCCGTTGTGTTACCACATGCGTGAAACCGTGCCTGATTGCCGGGTTTATCTAAAACCAGCCGCAGCTGTTAATAAACCTTAGGAGCTGCTTCAAGATCTCCGCATGGAATACACTGCAATGGTCCGGTAGCCGGAACCTGCTGCATATGCTTAGGCAGTCCGAGAAGACGCCCGCTCCCACTCAGCCTTAGACCCATCCGTGAACACCGATATTTCTACAACGGTGGCACCCCCCACTCTTCCCACTCTTCTCTAGTTGGGATTCTTGTGGAGAAGGCCTTTCCAAAACTAAGTAGTGGGGTGGTGTAGTCGGTGCTCACCTGCAGATAGCCTGCCGGATAAGTCCTTAGTATACTGCTATGGCCGTTATCAGAGCTCTTCCAGCAATTGGACTCTTTCAGTCTTACGGCACTGCGTGCAGCTATACTTTTGCCGTGGATGTCGAGCGGTAGGAGATGGAGCATAGTCTCCATTGCAGCCGTTGGCGTTGTGCTTATAGCACCGGAGACGGCCAAGCAGGCAGCTCTTTGAATCTTGTTTGTTTTCTTTAGATTGCTCTCCTTCTCTAGAGCAGTCCACCAGACTATTATGCCATAGGTAAGAATAGGTCTTACTATGGAGGTATACATCCAGTGGATAGTACGAGGGCTTATACCCCATTTCTGGCCAAAAATCCTCTTGCAGGCGTAGAACGCTATTGACGCTTTCTTCACGCGTTCGTCTATGTTCATGCCCCACCTTAGTTTGGAATCGAATATGACCCCTAGATACCTAGTGTGGGTCTTTATTGCTAGGGTATTGCCCGCTAGTTTAGGTGGTTCGAAGGCTTCGATCACTCTTCTCTTTGTGAATAGGATTGCCTCCGTCTTCTGAGGATTGACCGATAAACCACAGTTATTCGCCCACTTGTGGACTTTACCTAGTGCTCTTTACCTAGTGCTCTTTCCATCAACTCGCTCATGGTGCTTAGGAACTTTCCTGATACCAGTAAGGCCAGGTCGTCTGCATCAGCCACCACCTTTATCCCACCTCTTTCAAGTGATACTATTCCATCAAGACTTCGGAACGGTGGGAAAATATTACCTATTGTCTCACAACACGCCTGTTTGTGGGCAAGGTTCTTTGACAATCTGAAGGTCTTAGCTGAGTTGGCACTTGTGGATTTAAATAAATTCTTACAAAGATCTGGATGGTTTTAAGTTCTGACCATGCTGTCTTATTTTCTCTTAAGCGCATTCACAATGAGCCTACATAGCCTCCGAGTGGATTTGGTGCTTCAGTACCAAACAGCTCGACTAACCAACTAACCCTCGGAACTCCGTTCTCCGCTCAAAATTTCTTGACAGTAGAATAACAAATAATATCGACTATATCACACCAACGCCAAATTCGACTCGAAGCAATGGGAGGATGGCCCCCCAACAATAGGGAGAATCAGTGCATCTTTATACTGAAGGTTCCAAGTTGAAAGGTAAAGTTGGTGAAGGTGTTTACTCGGAACACCTGGGCTTGAGCACTTCGTTTCGTTTGCCAAAGTACTGCAGTGCTTTTTAAGCAGAAATCATGACTATAAAGGTAGCATTAGATTGTCTGAAGAACAGAATACTGTCTTCAGATGATATCAGTATCTTCACAGATAGTCAGGCTGCTATTAAATCTCACGGGGCTGTTCACTACCTCTTATATGGCCATTACACGCCGATAAACTCTGAATGACATAGCTGAGCGCCTTAACGTACGCCTCATATGGGTACTAGAGCATAGTGACAGGGCAACTGTAAAGGTGATGAGCTAGTGAGAATCAGCACTACTCTACTAGGCTCGGACATTACTCACCAGCTTGGTAAGCCCCTAGCTACATGTAAGCTGGAAATGATTAAGATTGCTAATGATAATTGACAAAGGAAACACACCTGCCTTATTACCCGGCAGATCTGGCCGATCCTTGACCTAAAACGGTCAAGAAAGCTGATCTCGCTCAAGCGTAATATTATCAGCGTTGTCGTGACTGTCATTTCGGGTTATACAGGTAGTCATGTTGACAGACTGCGTGCCCTTAAATGACTTTTTGTTTTCTTTTCCTTATCTTGTTAACTCTTACAAAAGAAAGAGTTGCCAAGATGAGGAAGATGAGGAAACCATCCCTTATTTCCTCTGTAACTGCCCGGCTGCAGTCAACCGCAGGAGTCGGTATTCGGGCTCCCCATTTTTATAGAGATAGAAGTTAGCCGAACTAGGGTCTACTGATGTTAGGGACCTAATTCGTTTCATCAGAAGCTTCAAATGGTTTTAGGTATATAATACGGTTGAGAATCTAACCCAGGAAATGGCAGCCACTTTTACATAACCTCATTGTCTTTTAAGTAAATTAAGAAGGTTTGTTGAGGTTAGAGATCGAGAACAAATGCCTATTCTTGTGGCATCAAGTCCAAATATTTGTGATTTTGCCCGGCCGTAAGCATGACACTGAAAAAAATGTGTCTTCTATCTAACAAGAAACTCAGAGCGAATATGTGTTAAGCTCTATAATGCACAAGCTTCAGGCTCCAGTTTCCTTCTCCTAGTGAAATGACTAAGTGCAGTTGTTCCATGGTTCATTGTCAATTCGTGGCTTTCACATCAGTCTAGAAACGCTCTTTAGCGACTCGTCAATGACTAGAGCACAAACGTTATCCGCATATGCTTTCGCATCGATATCCCAAAGATCACGACTAGCTCAAAAACTTATCAACGTAAAAGCACTACAAAAGAGGTGAAAGAATTATAAGAGAATATATAGCTACTCGCCACCTTGCCAAGTTAGTATCCAATAATTTTTCGATTTTTAACTCACGCCAGCGTCAGCACATCTAGCTACCTGCGCAACACGCAACGTAAATCGAACTCAAAATTCACCGAACCTATCAGAAACGGCTTTCAATTAAATCTCAATTGAGAACTGATTCAATTGCCATTCTTCACCCAATTGCACTTGGCAAAACGTTTTTCAAGTGAATTCAAATTGATTGCCATTTGGCATCGAACGCGATTACTAATTACAATTTCAACAACAAAAAATTAAGAGAAGAAAATAAAAAAAAAACTCTTCCGGAAATTGCAAAGTGGGACACAATCAGAGCATTTCTAAAGACATTGGCACCGCGCTTATACAAAACGGTAAAGTGCTCGACGATGATGATCGCATGCGGCTACGCCCCAATCCAACACTTCACGATCTCAATACTCCCAAGAAGTTTCGATTCCACACGCCAACAACACCAGTAACAATAAAAAAAAACAGAACTCAGCTCTTGAGTCCATCAGTATCTATCAAGTTCTTCCCCCCGTTATATTGGGTGTTCCCCCCACACTTCTTCTTGACTGTGCTCAAACAATTTTCTTCGCTCCAATCTTATTAATGCCTTGGAGATTTTCTTTAACCGCAATTTCCTTCGCGTTCGAGTGGTACAGTTTGTATAGTGGCATGGCAGTCAACGAAAGTATTTCATCGATGGAGAAGTCTCATTTGTGTGCTTGAGAGTTTTCCTTTCTTCGCGGTACGTGGTCGAGCGGTTGGTGCTCCGCGATAACTTTGTTTATTTTTGGATTAAGTCAAGAAAAGCGGCACCTAAACCAGCGTTTATTGGTTTTTCACCTCGTGTCGATTGGCGTTTCTTAAGGTGTGGTCCAGTTTTGTAGTGATATCGAAAATTGATAACATTTTTGTTGGTGTTACATTCCGGCCGGAATTATTTTTTGAGGTGTCGACTACTTTTCGGGTCCTTCACCTTGGGGGCCAAATTGATCAAAAACAGATGCCCTTATTCTGTTTGGTATTTCACGCCAGGAAAAGAATTTACATTCATCGAAAACAGGAACCACTTTAGGTACCATTAAACTTTCTCTCGTAATTTACGAGTTACATAAATCTTTTGAGATATTTTAATGACAAACCGAAATTTTTCCGTTTATTCCGATAATTTCCATATCGAATGGATTTGTCGAAGACAGATTTGCAGCATTATGGAGTATTAGGAATGATATGACCTAAATTTTATTGTGTTCTCTCAGTAATTGGAAAGGTTTGTCTTATGTTTTTGCATTTGAAAGGAGACTAGCATAATGACCAAAACGACGTTAAAGCGACATCTGTGTGTAAAAAGTTTGCCCTAAAAGAGTTGCATATATTTTGTGGATTGTTCAATTTTTTCGGAACTACAGTGATAAGGAGGAATTAAAGAAATTGGTTTTATTTTCGAATGTCTCAACCAATATAAAACAACAAGGGTCTCTTTACGCAACCTTCAGACGCCAATTGTGGAATTTTCAGTAATAACAGATGTTCGGTTCTTTGAAAACCCTTATCAGCGCAAACCAACACGGGTCCCCTTACGGAGCCTTTGGGAACAATGTACATGATAATAGCATGCTTGCCTCACAAAATAGATCCAAAGTATCTCCGAATTGTAGAATTAGAAAATATGTCATGTCACGTCATAATTTTTGTTTGTGATGTAGCCAAAACCCTGGGGACAACCCTATGAAAGCGTTTAGCACGGCTATGGCCGGAAGAGAATAAGGGTCAGGGGAATGAGGGAAGTGGAATGTCTGTTTTTACATTGCTGCGAGCTAGACAACAGTCCAGAGATGGAGTGGATTGCTTTTATGAAAGAAAAAGTCATAGGCAGCCCGAGGATTGAACCTGCATCTATGGCGTGGTGATCGTGCCACTAAATTATTGATCCGATGTTGTTTTCAAATGGAAAAAAATAAAGAAATAAATAAGTTAAACTTTAGGTAGAAATTATTATATTAATTGCCCTACTCTATACAGGGTTAGGCTGGAACTGTGTAATCAGGTTAAGTATCTAGGTCTAGTTCCAGATAGAAAACTCACCTGGAATCCTAACGTCCAAGAAAGAGTACGGAAAGCTACAATAGCGCTGTACTCGTGTAAGAAGGCTATAGGAAAAAGATGGGGTATGGAACCACGCATTGTGTATTGGCTCTATACAAGTGTCATACGGCCTATACTCATGTATGGGGTGATTGTCTGGTGGCCGGCACTAAATATAGCAACCCATCTCAAAGCAATGGACAAAGTTCAGAGGATGGCAGCACTGCTGATAACAGGTGCGCACCTTCTAAAGCCCTGAACACTATTCTCCACCTTCTACCGTTCGATCTCTTTGGTAAGCAAACCGCATCATCAGCCGCCATTAGGCTTAACTCAATCCAGACCTGGATGCCAACTGATTTCGGTCACTCCAAAATATTGGACAATAAAACTGCCAGCAATATCGATTACACCTCGCTCAAGCCTTTCTTTGGAACAAAATTCGATTCCTTCTTTCCCACCAGATCGGAATGGGAGAACTCAGTGCATCTCTACACTGACGGCTCTAAATTGGAAGGCAAAGTGGGTGGAGGAATATTCTCGGAACATTTGGACCTCGATGTCTCATTTTACTTACCTGACTACTGCAGCGTGTTTCAAGCAGAAATCATGGCTATAAAGGTAGCTGCGGACCGCCTGAATCAACTAACGCTACCTACAGGCAGCGTATGTATTTTCACAGATAGTCAGGCCGTTATTAAATCCCTTTCGGGACTATACACAACCTCCAAAACGGTTATAACATGTCGCTCAACACTAAATGACATAGCTGAGCATCTGAAAGTACGGCTCATCTGGGTGCCTGGACATAGTGATATTCCGGGCAATTGCAAGGCCGACGAACTAGCGAGAATCGGTACTACACGTCCTGATTCGGACATTAACCACCAGCTGGGTAAACCGCTAGCTACATGCAAACTGGAACTCTCACAGGAGGCTCTCAAGATTGCTAACACTATCTGGCAAGAGGAACACACCTGCCTGATTACCCGATAGATATGGCCAAATGGGATCTTTTCTTCCTCCCATTACAGCACCATGTCAGTACCAACAAAAGTGGTACGAAAGGTTGTATGAAATGCGTAGGTGGGTGAGACGTCTATTTAAAAGATCTAACGCTCCAAACAGTGGAATGAATACAGGTCCGCGCTCACTGAATATGACAAAGAGATAAGGCGTTACAAGCCGGAGTGCTGGAAGAGACGAGACGAAAGCATTGGTAGCTTGTCTACAAAAAGTACTAGCCAAAGACACGCCTCAAATGGGGTAAAGCTTCTCAAGAAGCAGGAAGGCACCTACACCAAACCCAAAGGTAAACCTGTTGCAGGTACATTTCCCTGGATTATCTCTAAGACCAGACTCAGTTCAATGATGTCTACAAAGAATCAGGCCAGCAATTTCGTTAGAACAATAGCCGTCGAGATAGCGATAGAATAGTGGAGTCAATACTATCAGAGATTATGGAGTCGCCAATAATTTTAATAGCCTTTTTTTGAACTTTGTCTAAAGTGGACAATGCGATATATCCGGTCCTTGCCCGAATATCAGAACTATATTCGAGCCTAGGCCTGTAGATCAGCGCCAAACGCAGTGTGCTACGTGCTTTCTAAGGGACATTAAATGGAATTGAGTTGTTTTCGATGAATTAAACTTAACACGATTTGCTCTACCCCAAGCGCGTATCGTAGAAATATTCAAAGGCGTGATCCAAACAGGCGTTCTCGGTTGATTCTACGATCTTATGAAAAACGACTACTTACAGCAAATATTCAGCTCGTCTCGACTCCCCCAATCGAAAACCCCATTCGGCCACAGAGAGATGTTTTCATTTTTTTTGCGAATATTTGCGCGTTCTGTTTTCACACCTTTTGCATTACTCATCAGCATCAGAAAAGTAATTTGAATTTTAAATTAAATATTCTCGGCTTAATGGCGGCTTATGTAATATTTATAAAAAGCAAGAGTGTCAAACTGGAGCCACGCTGAGGAGATACCTGTTTGTGTGTAGCTTTTAAGTGAAATTGATTGTTTTGCTCTATAATTTCCGGTTAAAGTTACTGAGATTCTTAACGAATTAAATTTTGTAAATTCTTCAAAATAATTTCTCCTACGGACGAGTCAAGCCGAATCACCCAATTGTAGAATTATAGTTTCGGTCTTAGATGAATTGCTGCCATAAACCCGGTTGACATCACGTTAAAGTCAATTACTTTTTGTGTAGGTGAGATTTATACAAAATTTCGCAGCATCACTAGATTTCTAGCGACTCTTGGTCACTCGTCACTCGGTCATAATTTGTTTATATTTAAAAGAGTGACTTCATGCCCGCAAGTGTCTAGTGTTGCTGCTGTTTGTCATTTTTATCTTTTATCTTCTAATTTAGGTCAATGAGGTTAGAGCAAGTCTTAATGGCATTCACTAAGTGATTTTTTTTCACTCTAATGAAGTGCTTGAAGTAGATAAGTTCGCCATACTTGCAGCACATTTGCTTTTTTGGTCTTGAACTTGTGGTGCATGGAAACACTTGGGAATCTAAAATGGATTTATGGCGATTTTTAAAATGATGAAATTCATTGAAATCGATTTTGTGACTGACAAGTGAAATGGGCTACTTTTCGATACAACTTAAAACCTTCCATAGTTGTGTGTTAATTTCTGGCCAAAATATACTTATTCGAATGTGGGCAGTGGCACACCCAGATGACGTCGTGGAGTTGTCTTTGTTTTTCAACGTTTAAGACTAGAAATTCAGACAAGCATGTTTTACACACGTTTTTGCCTTCTAAAAGACTTTGTTTTCAGCAACATCTTTCGATTCGGTTAAGTATCTTTCAGTTACTGCGCCCTCTGCTAATGTCGTGCTTTTTATACATATTCTTAGTTAGCCTACTCGTTAGATTTCAAAGTTCTGTTTGCTCAATTTGTCATTTTCGTAATGCAGGGTGTGCCCAACTAATTTCACTTTCTTCGTCGTCCTGACAGCCTTAGTACCACAATTTTTCATTACTCTTCCTATTGTGCTAGCAAATTATTAGATCGCGATGTAGGTCGCACCGTCTCACCTGTGATGTTTCCAAACAAAAATTCAACAGCTGAAAGTGCTAAATCTGCAAGATCTTCATTTTGGCATAGGCTTGCTAATTTGGGAACTGTCGTGTTTGTTTTCTATGCGAAATTTATATAAAATTATATCTTTTCTTTCCACAACCTCTTGAGAGATCATTTATAAAAAAGGGAAATAAGGTTGGTCAAAAAACTGAACCTTGTGGTAGACTGGCATTTATTTAGTTGAGGTCAGAAGTTACTAATTCTATTAATACACGGATTACGCGGTCAGTTAGAAAATTTTCAATTTGTTTAACAAGGTGAGGATCTAAATGAAATGCTTGAAGATTGGCTTAAAGGGCAACATGCCGGACTCTATGAAAGGCCAGAATTTTGGACTCACTTAAATTATGAAAGCAATAGCTTCAAGGTTCTGTTAGAACTGTTAGTAATCGAGCAGCCCTATAGCCACACTACCTGTACACTGGACATTTTTGCCAGCCTGAATAAGGCTACACGCCTTGCGGGTTTCAGTTAGGCTATTGTTCCATCAATAGCAATCTTTTCCGAGACCGCTCGCTCACAAATAGGCCCGTTCGAAAACTTCGTTAAAACATTCAGTAACGTGGCCCACTACAAAGGTATTAGGTTCTCCAGATTGCAGCTGGGCATCTCCTTCCCAATTTATCCTGTACTAATCTACCGAATTTTGCCCAATTAGTCCTTACTACATTCCTGATTTTTCTATAGTTTTTTTCGGCCGCCGTTGTTCAGACCGCAAAGGTAATACAACTGGGATCCGATAGCGAGGGGCTTTTCTACCAGTTCACAGCTGTGCGTCTCCGTCAAAATCGTAAGGACGAGTATATTATCATTGGTTGGGCCCCTGTACGTTGCCCCTGTTACCAATGCTTAAGCTAGTGTTTAATATATAGTGCAACAAAGCCACTTCTTTTGTTGACATCCTTGCTGACCAGTGATATGCATTGGCGTCACCTCCGATTAATAGGTTAGGTTGAGCTTTCTCTGCTTCGCTTCTTCTACTAGTATCTCAAATTTTTCCGGCGGCGCTACCCTGTCATGTGCTATGTAAGTCGATGCAATGAGCAACTGTGGCCCACTCTATTCAACCTCACACAGCAGAACTGTTAAGTCGTTGGTACTAAAATTCGAGCAAAGATTAATGTTAAGTTCTTTTAAGCCAATATGGCCGAATGCTTCTTAGATTTAGTCTGCGCAAAAAAGAGGTTGTAAGTTCCTTGACAAGCTCCAAGTCCACCTTTGATGGTATATATAGTAGCTCAGCAGATAAGGAAAAACGAAACAGTAAAATCTCCCTGTAGCGTAAACTGCTCGCTCCTAAAAAAATGTTCGCGCTACTAAGAGGTGTCCGCTTTTTAGGTGTGGAAGTTTGAGACAAATTGATTCTTGCGACTGGAAAAAGTGTCCGCTTTTAAGAGTTGTCTGTTTTTTGGCGGTGTCTGTAAAGGGAGGTTGAGCGCCTTTTTTTTTTGAGGGGGAAAATGCTTTGTGTATGTGGGACTCGCACCCACTACTAAAAAACCTCCTTTCAGGCATATCTCCACTCCGGGACTACTTTTCGTATTACTTCAGAGTGGTGCCTATTACGCCATCATTGGCTTCTTTTGTTTTATGTCTTATCCTACTACAGTTCTTCCAGTGCTTCTGGGGTTTCCTTTTTCTTTTGTTGCAGGTTCTTCTCGATAAATACTGCAACTCGGTCCCATTGCGTTTTACCTCTGAACATGCTGTTCACTATGTCCTGCGGCGTGTTTCCCCCGAGCTCTTCTAGCTCCTGTCTAGCTCTGCCTTCCACCTTCTGCATTCGAAGAAGGTGTGTTGGGCCATACTGTAAGTCGCCATACTGGCAGGCTGGGCTTTCTGTTTTTCTCATTTTATGGAGGTAAGCGTTAAAGTATCCGTGTCCGGTCAAGCACTGCGTCAGGTAGTAGTAGTTTACCTCTCCATATTCTCGCTTTAGCCACTTTTTCAGGTCTGGTATTAGTCTAGCGGTCCAGCTTCCTCTTGTCTCTCTATCTCGGCGGTATTTCCACCTCATAAGGGCGTATTCGCTAGCTTCGACTTTCGTTGCCTCTTTTCCGATTTCGGCCTGTCTGTCATGACGCTGTTTCCCCTCTTGCGCCAATAGATTCATGGGTGCTAAAACCAGAACTGCTGGCTCCGACACCGTTCTGTAGCCGCAGGCAACTCTAAGGGCTCCTCTCCTCTGTACTTCCGCCATCCGTTTCCTGTACTTTTCACCTTCAGCGCATCAGCCCAGATCTCACTACAGTAGTGTTAGCCTTACTAAAGTTATAATAAACTTTATCAGGTACACAAGATGCTATGAGAACCGGATCCAACGGGTGTATTAAGGACATCAGCGTGGCAATCACGGCGAAGGACAAAGTCCTCCGCATCCAAAATTCCCTGGCACATCAAGTTTTTTTTAAGATGAACCACGTTCACAGCCTACTCTATATACAAGGCCGGAAGCTGACACGAACAGCTGAGCATTGGTGGTGTAAACCCGAAACTGGCCACAGTACACAATTGAAAAAGGTTTTGAAATTCTTTATTTCTCGTAGTATTTCTGACAATAAATTTAAATTTTTAAAGCCTCAACTTGTAATTTACTACCTACAAATGTTCTGAACATATTGTCACGATAAAAAGTTTCTGAATTTTAATTTTTGTGTTTTAGAGGGAATAATCTCTCTTGTGTTCGTTTTGTTGAAGTATTGAACTTAAAATGCGCCAATGACATCATCATTTCTCTTTGATTTTGGTTACGAGAGTGTGCAGTTTTATTTGTGTGCAAGGATTGGTTAATCTGTCGTACAAAAAAAAAATATAATAAAGACGAAACGCTTGGTAGTGAAATTACCGAACTCACATGTTTTCCGGGCTTGTATCTAGAGTACGCTGTGCCACGTTGTAGCATGAGTCACTGGAGCCGGTAAAAAGCCTTGTCATTTTGGAACGAAGACCACTTATTCGTAGTTTCGTAGTCGACAAAGTAAAGTCGAGTTCTTGGAACAAACTAACAAACAATGGAATTATAGGGCCAAAACGCCGGAGAAAGAAAGCCTGAAATAAATCCACCGGCACGACCATTCTGAAAGAGTGACATCATTCTTCAATAAAACAAGCAGTCCCCATTTCATTAAATGTTTCGTAACGAATTGAGAAAATATTAAAGTTGTATTAACTGTTTTCTAATTCGAGATAATTTTATTGCTTAAGACCTAACTTTTCCCACCGGTAGATAGAAGCGTCCGA
This sequence comes from Leptarthrus brevirostris, assembly GCA_964036015.1. NCBI lineage: Eukaryota > Metazoa > Arthropoda > Insecta > Diptera > Asilidae > Leptarthrus > Leptarthrus brevirostris. The sequence goes on along the minus strand of OZ038374.1, from coordinate 7,369,394 downwards.
TCTTAATTACATTAGCATCCCACTCATATCCGTACAAAGGTTAATACCCTCGGCCCACATAATTAATGTCATTAACAAAAAGTATATCTCTCTCTCTCACGAAATGTCAGGCAACCTAATCACATGACCTTTAATTAAATTCATTTTTAAATTTAATATTTCCCATCACTTAATCTAACAGCCTAACTGCCGACAAGAGACACAAATTGTCTAATTAAATGTTGTCGTCATCATCATATTCGTTCGTAATTGGGCTGCTTTTATCGCGATTACGTGATATCACAATTGACACACTCTCCATGCATTTTTTTTAATGTTTATTTCCTTATTTGCATTTTATTTTAATTATTATTAAAATTAAGTGGAATAACTTCTCTCTCGTTGTAATTAGATTTGATAAAACAACCTCGGCTTGTTGTCGATAGTTTTAAAAATTGGTTCAAGTCTAAATTAATTGCGACAATTTAGAATTGATTCGTTAAATTCTCCCGGACAATGTAGCATTCGTTGCTCCACCGCACCTCAGCTTGGTATGTAAATGCTCGAAGAATTAGTAATATAAATGCATTTAATGAGTCGAAAACAATTTTTTCCAAGGTAATAGCCTAAAATAGACTTTCCCAACTTATCACCTGCGGTCAATCTGTACATTTGGTTACACAACTTTGACTCTTTTGAAGAGTTGTGATCGTTCCGACACAAATTGAAGTTTCACTGCGGCAACACTATCTCGTAACCGATTCCATAAAACCACCTCTCTCATACAAAATAAAACGTTTTCTTCTGATTGAATTTCCTTTCATTTCACGATTGATATCCATTAATAGGTTTGATTTTCGCTGGTTGTCATATTCAATAGACAATGGGGTTGCAAACAAATTTGATTCTACTGTAATAATGAGACGACGAGGAGGGGGGAGTGAGGGATTGTTTGTCGCCGGCGGCTTCTCGATGAGCTAACAAAACGGCAAACGGGGCTAGTCTCATTGAAATCCACTCTGGCAGCATCGCACTTACTTCACTTCACTCAACGTCCATTTGCGGTATCTCCTGCGGTTATTCTTGGCGCATGATTGCAATCAGATCACTTCAATTTATTCAACGTTAAATAAACGGAGCACATTTAAAAAGTGTTTTTTACCTTCTAATTTTAGAACGATATGAAATATGGCCGAGCCCCACTCGGTCGACAAAAGCAAGTGGCGGGGAATTGATCGTATGTTTTGGCGTAAAAACTGATTTTTGTTAAAATAAAACGATCAAATTTTGTAGTCTTGAGACATCTTCGTTTGTTGAGATAATTAAAACATCCTCAATCCATAGCTGGACCCTTGATCTACCTCTTCCTCATCCTCCTCCTCGTTTTCAGTCTGACCTTGCTGCATCGTCGATTGTGTCTGTTGCTCTTGTCAAGCAAAATGAACTCAAGTGCAAAATGCATTGTCGTTGCAAGAATTGCACGACATTGCCGAGCGAAACAATGTTTTTATGCAATCTTTACACCTCTTGCACCTTGGCAATGAATTTTTACAAAAGGTCGTTGACACTTAACTTTTCTCAACTGTTTCTAGCTACCTTGAATTATTCAGCGAATTTAAGACGCCACTTTTGTTTACAATTTCAGGTGGTGAAATTGCTATTTTAGACCCCGAAAAATACTGTGAGATTTTTTAGGTAAGTACTTGCTTTATTTTACTTGTTTGCCCTTTTCATTTAGTATTGGTGAACGGATTCGAATTAGTTTTTAAAATCGTTTTGTTAAATTACCTAATTTTTGACACGCCACACGAGTCATTTCATTAATGGAGTGATGTAATTGACCAGGCCGTGGCACACATTTCGTATCCAATTTAATGGAACTGGAATTATTTATTAATTTCATTAATTTTTTTTGACAAATTCTTATTCAAATTTTATTAAATTGATTTGATTTTGGATTGTTGTACATTTTTTTTGGAAAGTATTCTGTCGAGATCGCATAATATCGTATAGGACAGGAGTGTCTGTCTTTTTGAATGTTCAAGACACACAATAAAAACTATGAGAATTAGGGATAAACTCTATATTAATTCAACTCGTACTTTGAACTACTCTAGTTCCCATAACCCCTTGTGGTGCATTGGGCAGGAAAAGAACTTCACCCGATTCGAGACAACGGTTGCAAGTGGACCTACAATTTAAAGTAGATTCCGAACCACTGACATTGGTCTTTTTATCGTCAACCCGATTCGAGACAACGGTTGCAAGTGGACCTACAATTTAAAGTAGATTCCGAACCACTGACATTGGTCTTTTTATCGTCAACCCCCATGGCCTTTTACCGTCGGTGGGATTCGAACCTGGAACATCCGAATTGGTAGGCCGACACGTTATCACTTTTTTTTTAGCGGGAGAGGTGAACATCTTCCAAAAGACACCGGACAGCCCGTGCCCTCCGGAAGTGTGAAATTCTTACTCACTAAAAACACCTCTCTGGTGATTAGCCGAAACAGACCACATAGAATCATCGAGTCCCTTTTCGTCTCCTCCCAGTCTCCCTTAGTGGGGGCAACTGAGTATCCAGTTATTCCACTGCCGTCACTAACCTCGGTTTGCTGGGTCACTGCTAGAATCCTAGTCTATCTCCACGAATCCATGCTGTCCCACCGTCTCCAGTGTTCCTTCTTGGTCCATGCGTTAATTAGTAAAGCCTTCGATAAGATCTCCCATAATGTTATCTTGTTCAAACTTGATTGCCTAGGCTTCTCCTCCCGATTCATCTCCTGGATTCAATCCTACCTCAACAACCGTCGGTACAATGTTCTTTTCAGCTCATCCATTTCTAACCCTATTGTCGCTCGTTCCGGCGTCCCCCAGGGCAGCCACCTCGGTCCATTAATTTTCATCCTTACAATAAATGATGTTGAATGTGTCATCAATCACTCAGAGCTGTCCATTTATGCTGATGACATGAAAATAATTAAACATATCTCCTCCACAACCGACTCTCTTCTCCTGCAAAAAGATCTCGATTCCTTCACCACATGGTGCATGAAAAACTTTCTTGAACTCAATGTCTCCAAATGCCAGTCCATCTCTTATTCCCGCAAGCGTCTTACACCGACCCCGAGAGCCTACATGCTAACCAACGTACCAGTCCCTATCGTTACCTCTTTGTGTGACCTAGGAATAATCTCTGATAGTGAACTCAATTTCCGTTCCCACCTTCACAGCATAATTAACAGAGCTAACTCAGCGCTAGGGTTTGTGAAGCGCTGGTTCAGAGAGTTCCTGGTCCTTATGTTTGAAAATCTCTCTATATCTCCTTCGTTAGATCTCTCCTTGAATATGCCAGCCAGGTATGGTCACCTACACAAACAACCCACATTAACAGGATTGAATCCGTCCAGCGTAGGTTCATTCGCTTCGCTCTACGTGATCTTCCGTGGGTAGACAGATTCAACCTTCCATCTTATGAAAACCGTCTGAAACTGATAGACTTACTACAACCTTTAAGTAAACGTCGTGATGTTTCCGACATTCTCTTCATTCATCAGTTATTAAGTGGTGCCATAGACTGCCCTTCAATCCTGCAATCTTTACCCATCTATACCAATCCCCGCAACCTTAGGTCCACTCCAGTCCAGAGACAGGACCAGTTACCTCCTCCGGATTAACCGTACCTAACCCTTCGGAAGGCAGGTCTGCATCTTCTCCTAGTGCGTGTACCGCGGAGATAGCCAACTCGTTAGTCTACTATCTCTGCATCGCCGCACCTGAGGAAGTGCTAGTTATTATTTTGCCAATGGCACCTGCTTCCAGGTCTGCTACAGCATTTTCAGCCGGCGCAAGCCAGCCGCCATAGCCGCCGCAGAACCTTCAAAATTTTCCCATTTTTTTTTGCTTCTGTTGTGTTGTGAGTATAGCCAACCTGTTAGGGTCTACCACCCCCTTCACCTCCACTCCTAAAGAAGTGCCTGAGGAGACGCCATTCGCGACTCAATTACCCCTGGGTCCTACAGATAGGCAGACACCACTGCAGACTCTCTTGGCATAGCCTAATACAACCTGCGACTGAGGTCTTCAAGCAGTTCTGATAGCCAGCTTCAATAAATGTAGTCAAGGCCAAAACTCAGGAACTCAGGATGAATTCCATCAATTCCTGATTTCACGTCCTTAAGTGCCCTGTCTACTTCAGTTGGTGTGAAAGGTTGGGAGTAAGGGGACGAGCTGGGACTGGAACGTTTCAATGCTCTCAGGAGGCGCTTAACCGTCACTGTGTGTTCTTTGTCTCTAGGTGTTCTAGACGTGGTATTACGATGTGGTTAGCAACTTGGTCTGGAGAAACTGCTGGTTTGGGATTTGGAGTTGTTGTGCTTCCGCCAAGTTTTGTCAGTAAACTCCAGGCACTTCTGCTTGAACATTTAATGTTTAGACTCTAAACTGTACTAGTCCACTTATCCCGTCTTGCAGCATCGAGGCTATTTAAGAGGTCGTCGGCAATTTCTGGGTCCCCGCTTTTCAAAATTCTTGATAAAGACGGTCGCTGTTTTCGCTCCAAAGGTGAATATACTCCTTTCTGTAGCCTCTTTGCCTGGTGATATGACCGTCGAGAGCCTTTGAGTAACTTGACCAGTTTGCCTTACGAAAGTTCCAGCGCAGGAGAGGTGAAGATATTATAAGGGGAATTTGAATTCCTACTTCCATTAGGATTGGTCTATGTTGGCTGTGTGGGAAATCCTCTATAATTCGGCGAGAGATGGCCAGGGGGCGGTCGTTATTGTCTGTTGATACGAAGGAGAGATCAGGATTATATTTGTTGCCCCACCTAGCGGATTTGAATGATTTGGCATCAAAAACGAGGTGTATATTATTGGATTCCGTCCATTCTTCCAATTGTTCGCAGCATGGGTTGTTTCTGTGATATTTCCAGAGGGTGTGATGACTATTAAAATCGCCTACGTAGACTGACTGATGAGGCAGGAGTGGCAATGTTTGAGTGGGCTAGAGTGAAGCTGGTGGTTGGTAGATATTTGCTATGTTTAGTTCGCCGAGTTTAATAATATCCGTATGTATGTCGTTATTAGAGTTCGAGGAGACCAAGCTAACATCTCCGAGGTCATTACGGGAGTATACGGCTGTCCGATTGGTGATATGTGGCGGCAATCAGTGTGTATCCGTTCAGGCGGCCTCTGGCGAACAAATCGTTTTCGCTTATTGCATGTCATCTTTACTGTTTCTCACTTTAGTCAACCGCATCGTACCGCACTTTAGTAACTTTTTAAATTTCTTTAAAGGGTTCTGTGTGGGAACTAAGGAGAGGTGAAGCCCGATCGTAGTTCGATGTTCATAGCTAAAGGTCGTCATTACAAAATTAGTCCCAGGTATCCGAGGCGTACTAGATCTTTCGTGTGTGTAGCTAATTGATAAGCAGAATACAAGCCTATCTATTCTGTTCCAGAAGCAGCGCTGCTTCTTCAGGCGTCTTGGGAATCACCGAGATTGTATTTGTATAGCATAAACTGTTCTAGCTGGCACGTGTGTTGCCCTCCTCCTTTCTGAACCGGGCTTGGGAGCAGCTACTGCGGAATGAAGTTTAATATTAGTGGCTGTCAAATCAAAACTAACCTATGAATTAGTTTGCAATTTTGTATGGCGCCCTTTGAAAGATGACAATACGCGATGGCAATGCCACGTGTCTTCAAACATATTTGCTTATTGATCTACGCTCGTAGACTGGTATTGGATCCAACTAGAAAGGGAGTTTTAAGATTGGAGCGAGAAACTCTAAAGTTAGTTTTAGGACTCGGCAATTTCGGGTATCAGCATAAAAGGATTTCAATTCTGGCAAACGTTACCCGAAAACCAGGAGGAGGAGAAGATGTGGGACAAGTCACACTCAAATAAGTAGGTACGATGGTGGAATCCGTGCAAAAGGGGTGAAAAGGGACCTCGGAAAGGAATGGTATTCTTCGAAATGTGCAATTAACCAGTTAACGAGATTACTTACATATCCGAAATGTTACCAGGAATTAGATGGAGAAACATCCTTGAAGTCGTAAGATCGGATGCGGTCACTACCCAGAAACGGTAAAACAATTTAAGATCATTAGAAATTCGGCCATCTTTCTTCGGTAATGCTATCATTGCAGAATTTCTCTATAATCGAATCTATTCATGCAAAAACAAAAAAGCAAGCACGCAAGAAACCCACCACCCGTCTTAAGACGTACACCTTAAATACTTCCTTCAAGAATGACAATCCTCTTAGGAGTTCAAAATATTTCTCACTTTTCGCCGCATTAGTATGTCATCACTATCAACCGCTTGCAATTTCTTCGAGCATACAAAAGAGTTAAATTGTTTCGAATTATGCATGAATCGTTTCCCCCGCGCCATGCAAATGTTACCTTCTTTCCACCTTAAGTGCTTTTGGCATGGTGGCAGTGAAAAAGTACTTGTAACGGAGCAAAAGGGCACATTTAATTGTGAGATGAAATCCCATTCTCCTCCAACACTGCTTTAATTCGAATTTTACAATGTTGCCGAATTTCAGTTATTTTCATTGAAATTAATTGGCACAAATATTGTTCTTTTGTTGTCGCATTGGTTTCGTCCATATTGCCTCTCTCTCGCTCTCTTTTTCGCTGCAACTTGAATCAGGTTTTTACGCACACTATTTCGATTATTACACAATAAACACTGACATCATCGCGAATAGCGAGCATAAAAGCGAATAAGCAACATATTTTCGAACTTACGGGGAGAGAATATAGAGGAAGAGGAAAAGCACAACATAAAATTTTATTCAGGTAATTCAAGTCATAACACAAGATTGTTGCCAGACTTATGTTTCGCAACACAAGCTTGTGTTCTCCGCCGGGAACAAACGGGGCAAAAAGAGAGAGTATCATGCACTGTACTTTTGCAGTACCAGATTCTGAAAAGTTGCTCGAAAAATCATTCGTGTTCGAGCTGCTGAGGTAGAAAACAGCAATCTGGAGAAGAAAATTTTGTGTCCCAAAAAAATTAAAATATTTCTATTGGAATAGGTTCTTCCTGTTGAAAAAAAAACAATAAAATAAAAGTTTGCGTTTCGGATTTAATCCAAAATTACTTGCTTCGATTTGAGAGTGCGAAAAGTGTGAGTAGTGCACAGAAAAGTGTTGAATTCTGTTGAGAAAAAAAAAATGTTTTTGTGAAAAATTTGCAAAGAAATTGTGAAAATTCGTAGTGGCGAGAAAATAAGACAAAATTTGTGAATTCTCGCATTCTGTGGATTATTAAAAATCTGCCGAAACCTGGATAATGGATATAAAATTCGTCAACTACTGGAAATGTAAGGAAGTCATTATCGTTTGCCCTAATTTTGTTTAATTAATTAGCAGCAGGAAAATTAATTTATATTTTCTATGAAATTTCGCAAATATTTACTCAACGTGATATCACGCTAAATTGTGTCATAAAATGTCTAAAAATAAAATGTTATTTTCAAGCCATTAGTCCAGAGGAAATGAAATGATCACCACCTTGCACGGTAGTGAAAATTTTCCTAATTCGTAATTTTGTCAGGAGCACCTGCAATAATTGCGAAGGCACTTATTTTCCGGTAAACTATACGATTAGCGAGGAATTTATTGAGGAAACTAGGCCATGTCGATATTTCATGTAAAGAACTTAGACGCCAGACGGTTTTAGAGTTCTTGTCGTCTGACAGTCTAGCGAAAAAAAAAAGTTTTTCGTGTAAATCTTCTGACGAAAGGTTATTACTACATTCCAGTCTTCAAGGCAGCAAGAATATCCAAGAAAACATAATTCTCTGCAGTCTGCTATGTTTCTACATCCGCTCACCGTACCCCCGTCTCCCTTAATTATTTTCTTGCCTTTGCCTGCCTCAATTCGACTGTTGCTAAGTTATTCTGCGGCTTAATGGAGAAATTTTTTATTTGCCGTTGACATGGAACCCAGCTGGGTTGGCAAAGAATTAGAAACGGAAAATTGCATTTGAATTGAAGATAGCGAACGGGAATAGGGTTTCCATTAAGCTACAAAAGAAAATTTTTCTTTACGGTATTGGTAGAAGCCCATAATAAGAAAATCTTTTTATCCGTCCCCCTTCAACCTCGGAAAAATTTTCTCAACTCAATCGATTTTTCAATAACGTCGAGTTTCGCTTTTCTCTCTCTCTTTCTATCTCATTCGTCCGGAACCCCCTCCACTCAAAGCTGATGTTGTTTGCAGTTTTCTAACCCTAGCAATGTTCCCTACAAGTTTCCTTCGAAAGATTGATGATATGGCGAAGGACGAGTGGTCCTTTTCTCAGTTTTGACTTTAGAGCATCTATTTCGAAAAGAGAGCTCCCATCTGATTTTTGTTGATTAAATACCTCAATTTTTGTGCTGACTAGCTCTACCCTCTTCCTCTTTAAGACTTCTTTGACTTGACTTGCTTATGCAAGTGTGACTCATCCATGCTTTTGGGGAATTACCCTTGTGTTCCTTGTTGAGAGCTGTTGTGCCATTTTTCTTACTTTTTATTTGAATTGTTTGAAGGTCTGAGAGGTGAAAAAGCTTTTCTGCCTGCAGCAAATATGCATTTGTTTTATGGATTTTGTAAGCGATTTTTATTTATTCCTGTCGTGATAAGAGTAAAATATTGTTCTTTTCCTCAAAAATATACTGATTTCGAAAATATAACAATTTTACAAGAGGATATGACATACATATGTCCATAGCAATAGTGACTCATAAGGATCAGAAGGGGGTTATTTTTCCTGCCTATCTAGGATTAACAAGTTTGATTACTTTTAGAGCGTGTTTAAAGTTCAGCTACACTCCTAACAATTGGAAAATGGCAACGGTAATATTTCTACCCAAACTCAACAATACGGCCTATAGCACATCTAATGCTTATAGACCAATTAGCCTTACCTCATTCTTACTGAACATCTAGAAAGACTCCTAGAATGGGAAGTAAGGAAACAGATAGTCATGAAGCAACTATCAAGTTTTGAACATACATATATGAAAGGTAGAGCGGTTGATTCCGCTCCACATAGCTTGGTAGAACAAGTGAAAGAGCCATTGATGTACAAAGAAGTAGCGTTGGGCTGCTTCATTGTCATAGAAGGGACCTTCAACAATGTCAGAATCAATAAGATTCTTAATAGGTTGAGGGGAAGGGGCCAGATCACACTATAATCAACTGGATCAAGTCCATGCTGGAAGACCGAAACATAATTACAAGTTTCACAAATGAACAATTGACGAAAGGAATGTAAGCAGGACCTTACGGAGTTAAGGAGACAAAACGATGCCGCGGCACTGCGGTATCCCACGAAATGAAAAAGCGAATGTGGACACTCCAATAATACTCAACCTGAGCAATACCCATTAAGGAAATCAAAAAATAAATCATGGAATGGGTAACTAGGAGGTATAAAGAAAAATGGGAGGGATCCGACATCGCCAGACATACAAAGGCGTTTTGGGGAACAGTCAATGCACATGAATCTGAAAAGATCATTAAAGTTAACAAAGCCAAACTGAAACTTTTTAAACTAAAAATCAAAACAACACTTGAAATTTCTTGTTGGCCTTGTGACATAAAAATGGGAAGGGCAAACACTAGTCTATGCAGGAGATGCGGGGAAGAAGGCAACATCGTATTACACGTTCTCGTTCAATGCGCAGCCCTAACGCAAAAAAGGTCTAGCATTTTAGGAAAATACTACTGCGAAGATTTAGCAGAAGTTAAGAAATCGGGATCTAATCGAATTATCCAAATCGTTACGGGGATCAGATGGCACGGCAGTGGACTTTAGGGTACGATGACTAGCATGGGGCGTATACAACGGACCACTAAAGGTCTCAGTGCAAGGTAGACATACATCTTGCCCCTCTTGCAAATCAATCAGCCATTTTTAAAGTCTAATTTTGCAAGACTATTTTAAACAAAAGCTCTGTTAATGATAAACAAGTGTGGACCAAGGTGGCTACTCTGAGGAACACCGGAATTAAAAAAAACAACCATTTATATATTAGTACCTTGTGATTAATCTTTTTGAAAGATAAGCTCATTACATCTTGCCACTTGTCCACTTTTATTAAAGGTAGGAATTCGAAAGCTCTAGAGGAAGTTAAAAAAACCCACAAAAATACCTAAAAATAATTTTAATAAACGCGTTAACTAGCATTAAGCCCTGATCATAATTATGCTAGCATGGCATACCCGTGTCTCGTGGGGTGCTTTGTATAAATGTGATATTATGATGGAAAAGTTAATATTTTTAGTGACAGACTGACATACTTGTACAGTGTGTCCCATAGAAAAGGTGACTGATTTTGTACTGGCGATACTGCGCGCGCCATATGTGAATGAATGCCTAAGATATGTAGATGGTTTTTGATGAGAAGGAATGGTGCACAGATTCATGTTTTGAAATGGATTGCATTATATTATTTAGGACACATACTTGTAGATGCTTACAACGTCTGTGATTTCTTGGGAAGAACTTTAAGATTATTAGCAAAGGCCCATTTCGAAGCGTTATCAAGTTCTTTATAAAGCTTGCTTACACAGACCTCCAGAAAACACAAAGGCGAATCTAAGTAAACTTGCACATCGTCAGTATACAGGTAAATGGAGCTATGCTTGATTACAGAAGGCAGGTTAATAATAAAAAAACAGAAAATAACAAAGGTCTCAGTATTGAACCTTGTGGTACACCAATAAAAAGTGAGCAGTGACTTGTTTCAGTGAAGAAGGGCAAAACCCAAAAGAGTGTTTTTAAAGAGAATAAAACTCTTGTCAAACGAAGTTTTGAGTTCAATAAAAGGGCTGCCTCAGCTATGGCCAGAGCGAAATCCAGATTGCTATTAGCACAGTATATCTGCCTTATCTATATGATCCAACATTTAATATGCCACTTCGTTAATGCCTTGTCTAAAAAAGTTACTAAGCTTATTGGTCTGTAGCCTGTAGGGTCCTTCGGATAAGCTGTTTTAGCAGTAGGGACTACTAGCGCGTGCTTCCATAAAGTAGAGTATTCGCTAAACGTTAGGCAACTATTAAACATTTTTGTGATAGGGCTAAGAATAACGGGTAAAATTAATTCAACAAAACGAGGAGAGATTTGATTTGGTCCAGTTCCTTGAAACTAGTTCTATAAAATGTTAGATGGACAAGATGACAAACAATACAAAAAGTTGGACACAACTCCGTAGGAAGAAGAATCTGAAGGAGAATGAAAAGCATAAGTTTAAGCTAACAATACAATTCGAAAATCAAATCAAGAATTATTATCCAGCGCGTTATCATGTTTCCTTAGCAGAACTTGTACCTCCACTCGATCCAGTGGTAATTGCAATATGGCCAGTCAATTGTTTCAAGTTATACACTTCAGACGGAACATCATCCTTGTTAATCTTAACATAAACAATGCCGTTGGACGTTTTTGTACCTTAGTAACTTTACAGCGTTCATTAACAAAGACAGGGCTGTCTGGAATGGAAATTCATTGACGTCTCCAAGTATTAAATGCTTGCCCTTCCAAAGAGCCAAGAAGAATACCTTTTTTGCGTTGACGCAGGAAAGTTTAACAATTATCGGTCGATCTGATAGCCTCGGTGTCTGACTTAAAGCCTAGTAGACTCAATCAATGTCTAGACATTCCTTAACTAGGAGGGTTTCCCTTGATATAATTTCTTTTATTTTGGGACTCGTAGCTTATCTCATTTTACCTAATCACTTACGCCGTTGCAGTTTATGACCCCTGTGTGGCATGGACATGCATTCCTTTTAGAGTTTTTGAATTTTTTTTTTTATTATTTATGTTCCGATAATGTATTTCTTCTGGAAAACAGTAACGCAATTGCCTTTCGTCAAGTTGGCATGGGCACGCACATGATAGAGTTTCAATGCAAGGAAACATGGTATTGCTCGCTTTTAGATTTCAGGTAGATCGGCCTAAGCCTATTCTGATAACGTTATGCAAACATGCAAGAACTTCATCGAACCTGTGGGAACTATATGAATAAATGTACGCGAAGAAAAAAGTACTTGAATTTTTCTAAGAAATTTCCGGGAATTATTACGGTTCTTTACTGTTATCGTTTTGCTACTGTCAGCTGCCTTAATTTTTACGGAACAGCACAATACAATTTCCTGAACAATGCGCCCAAGAATTAGTGAAGAGTATTGGGAAAATTAGGATAAATTAAATGCCTGTTATTCCAGGAAAAATTCGGTATTAGACGGTAAATTTTACGGTGCTGTTACGTAAATACATTAAGAATTACTGGAAAAATCATAAATTTTATAATACGCTCATACTGACCTCCGCGTACTGCCTCCCAAGAAATTTTAATGGTAAAAGTGCCCGTGAATTCAAGAACGAAATGTTTCGTTTAACAGAACACTAGTCAAATGTCATTGTGGGTGGGGATTTTAATGTTAATCTGTGTAGACGACTCAGCCCAGCACATAATTTGTGTGGTACTTTCTTCAGTCCACTTACAATCGTTGTCTCGAATTGGGTGTAGTTCTTCTCCCGCCCTATACTCCACAAGGGGTTACGGGAACTGGAGAGACACCAAACTGAACTCGGATCTTGACGTCAGTACGTTATGGCGCAATCTACGGCAGACCGGAATATATGGCAAGGATCTTTTTTCACTTCGATTTATTATTTACCTTCAGTAGCTCCAACTAAAATTAGGCTGCAGTTTTTGATGACCCATCCTGTGGTTGGTAACTCTGTCAACTTCTTTTGTTTTCACGCTGTCGATCTTGACGAACTTATAACATCTATCGGTTCAATCAAATCAGGCGCAACAGGACCAGACTACACTTCACCACGCTTTATCAAATTTTTATTTCTTATGATATATTCTCCTTGGAGACGGAGTTGGATCAATGGACGAGTGACATGATCATGATTCAGGGTTCAAACCTCGGTCTCCCGTGAGTTTTTAATATAAAAATTAAAAATTCCACTTCGTCTATGGATTGTTGTCTAGATCTCAGCAATACAAAAACAAGACATTCATGTTCCCTCATTCCCCTTACCCTAATTGCCTTCCGGTCAAAAGCTATACTGCCGCATCATAGGGATGTCCCCTGGGCTTTGACTACATCATAACAAAGAATAAACAAATATTACCTCACGAGATCTATGTTTTTCATAATCTGGAAGACAGCTATAGTTTTTCCTAAACCAAAAAAGTCCTGTCTAGTATCACCGATCGAACTTGTCCCCTATAAGTCTATTAAGTTTTTGTGTTAAATTTTTGAGAAGCTTGTGTATACAAACACATTTGGAAAAATATTACTTGTTAACATGTTGGCAGTCGGCTTCCGCGCCTTATTACTACTGTGAAACTGCCATTCTTAAAGTATCTTCGGATATAAGAAGCACTCTGGCACAGGGACGAATTAACTACCTTGATTTTCTAAGGCTTTTGATTCTGTTGATCCATTATATTTTCTTCCGCAAACTTTTGTCATAACCTAGGTTTGATACATTGGCCGTTCAAATGATTAATAATTTCTTCTCGGACCGTTCGCAACAGGTTAAAATCGACAACACATTTTCCGCGTGGTTATATCTTGTGAAAGGTGTGCCTCAAGGTTCAATTTTAGGTCCCTTACTGTTCAGTTTATTTAGTAATGATCTGCCGTCAATGTCCCGCGAATCGACTGTTCATCTTTATGCGAACGACATGCAAGTATATTTAAACCGGCCAATGGGACTTCTTGAGGACTGTATAGCAAGTATACATTCTGAAGTGAACAATGGTGTCAATAGAACCGATTGCATGTAAACTCTGGAAAATCACAGTTTATCATTTTTTCCAACAGCACGATTGAGCAGTCTGAAGTTCACTCCGTAGTGTTAAACGGCTACAAGTGTTAAAAGATTTAGGGACGACAATGAATCAGCAAATGAAATATTGCGATAATATAAAAAGGAAGCTTGATATGGTTTATGGTGGCCCTCAGCGAACATTTTACCCATTAGTACTCGTTTAAGATTAGTTCAAGTGTTAATTATTGCTCATTTTACCTTTGGTGGTATGATCTTCTCGGAGTTAGATAGCATCTGTACACGTAAAATGGAAGTTGCTTTCAATGACTTTTATTTTGTTTTCGGACTACGGAGGTTTGATCATGTTTGACCGTTCCGGTTGCACATTATCTTCTTATCTTTCATTCTAATAAACTGGAGTATCTTTTTAAAAATCTTTGAACAATAGAAATCTTTTAATACCACTCTTCTCAATCGGAAATGGAAGATTCATATTCTGTCCAAATTATTCGCCTATGGAACAGTCTTCCTTTTAACATTCAATCATCAGGCCCCATCAGTATTTTCAAAGCACTCGTTAAAGTTCAATTTCTCTTATTCCGCTTACTCGAATTCCCTTGTGGTCAAAGCCTTGCTAAGGCGCATCATAGGATTGTCCCCTGGGCTTTAGCTACATCACAAAAGAAAACAATTCTCATCAGCTAGCTAGTTAGTACGTAGAAAAGATTGTAAATCTTGTGTACACTATCCAGCAATAAATATTATTATTAAATTTTGGCCGAATGTGTTACTTGCAACACTATTACAGTAAGTGGAACCGTAATTTTTCCTGGAAATTTCTCTTCGTGTAAAAAATGAAGCAAAGATGTCGCTAATGTGCGAAATGCAACCCAGAATGATAGTGCTAAAAAAAAGTCGCACAAAAATCGCGCTTTCACTTTCTCCTTTAACTTATCTTCAGATCCAAAAAAACATTGCCCCATAAAGTACTCTATAAATTCTCGGTTATTCTTAGAAGACATATACTCGTATAAAACTGCACATGCAGACAGCTCGTTGAACCTCGGAAATTCATTCACGAAAATATTTTTACATTTTAAAAGAGAATTTCTAATTAAGAAATTCTGTCGCGTTTCAACATAGAGTAAGACGGACACCTGATCAAGAAGAATCCTTCAGTCACGTCCCAATTTAGTTAAAATTCTAAGAATATCTCGTGATAAGATTTGTATTTTTTACGGAATGAATAATTTTATGGTTTACGTCGATGATTTAGCTAACCACTGCATGCCATGGTCCTCCATTCATTTCGAGGAGAAAGCTATTTTGAGTACTTGACAGAATTGTTTAAATGGCTGGGTGTTTATTGTAGCACGGTGCATTACTCACATATCCAATACCAGAACACACCCTATTGTAAACAATTTATGTAATTGGTGGTATCAAATAAATTCCTCATCAAAAGGTCAAAATTTGTGACATTAATTCATTAACGAGGGGTCTAGTTGGGGCCAGCATAAATTTCAAGTATGCTCTGCTTATGATTCAGGCACCATTCAACGTCTTCATTTGCCTGCAGCAGTGCTAGGAAGAATACGAAAAAAATAATTGTTTATGCCGTCAATTACACCACTTAGCGAGTGATTATTATGTTTCCAGTGCCACCTAAGCAAGTAAATACTTTTAGTCGATCGCGATTGCTTCATTTTGCTTTTGCAAGGTCTATCACGATCTCGGATTGTAGCCAAATGTGGTGTACAAATTATTCACCGGTTCGTTCTTCAACGACTGACGGTGATAAGAAAGTGGTGTATGCGATTGTTGTCATCGATATTTTTGTTTCGGAACAGCTGTAAACGAGTGATACCCCTGGGGACAGTTTTTTCTGTCAACATATGGTATTTATCCTAAGCGCTTGTGGTTCTTGTTAGCTAAGACATTTTTGGAACGTGCTAACAAATCGTAAACAAATTTGATGTCAACCAAAAACAGAATAATGTGGGAAGAAAAGTGATTGGTTCGAATTTTGCAACTACATAATATGTAGTTTATACGGTGAAGGACTAGTAACCGATCGAGCAGTTAGAAATTGGTTTGCCAAAATCCGTTCTGAGGGCGAGACATCCTTCCGACCTCGATGACAACCTTTTAAAGGCATAATTAGACAAAATTCAATCAGCAAGAGATGTAGCAGAAAGGTTCAATAAATCACTATCAACTGTTTGCTGCCACCTGGAGAAATTAGGGAAACTCAGCAAGTTAAGAGTATGGGTACCTCACAATCTCAGTGATCGCGCATGTCAGCCCACACAAGTCTGCTATCACGGGTAAGAATCGAGCCGTTTTTTTGACGGGATTAGCTTGGCGAGAAGTGAGGGTAATCTTCATTTCGAAAGCGGGCAAAGCGAGCCATGTGGCGGCAAAAGTTTAAAGACCAATAAGTCGCATCCTTCATGCAAGAGATAGAGAGGTTACTAAATGTGCCCATAACCGAGGTAAGACAGGGCTATAACATTTCAGAAAACTAGCATGCCTATACTAAAGGGAAATCGGTAGAGACGACGCTACACGCAGTGGTGTTGGTGATTGAAAGGTCTCCGGAGTTTAAGGAATACTCTGGGTGCTTTCCTGAACATAGAGGGAGCGTTCAATAACGTTAAGACGGAAGCCATTTATAACCGGCTGAGGAGGATGGGTTTTAATAAGAGCCTATGTGTCTGTGTCGATTCTATGCTCCTGTGCATGGGGACATTGGGTGGGGGAGGGGAGTCAATTTAACAAATGTGGGTTTCCTACTAAACAAAAATATTTTAGTTACACTGTTTACAAAATTATCTATAGATCAAGAAAAGGGAGCGGTCCTAATATTTACCCTTGCGGTACCACCCTCAGGAAGATAAAGGGTGATTCATATATAGCAGTCCACGTGAAAGAATTAAAAGAACAAAAATTTATTTAATTACGTACAATTACGTACGAAAGATTACATCGTTTAAATTGCCGACCCCCGATTGCAGTAACATGACGTATTGCGCTGATCATAATTTTCGGTCACATCCTAGCACAACGCAGGCTCTATATGTCGGCTATTTTGCGTTGTATTTCCTTTTTCGGTTCTGCAATCGTATTCGGTTTATTCTCGTAAATTCTGCTCTTCAAATAGCCCACCCGAGAGAAAGAAGTCCAACGGAGTTGCGTGATGTCACCGTTTCGTAAGATGACCTGCGGGGACCACAATTGTTTCCGCTGCAATGTGACTGGTGGCACCGTCTTGTTAAAATCAAAGGTCCTCGATATTTAAATCTTCCAATTTGTCTCTCAAAAAATTTGATAACATCTGATAGCGAACGCCATTTCCAGTAGCATAGCTTTGATAACGTGACGACTTTACATCCCGGAGGTCCCAGTTTCAAACTTCATCGTTGGCGACCCATGGTTGTTTTTTGTTGGCAACGGATTACGATAAAAGGGCCACTGGGGGTTGAAGAGTAATGTCAACTGTTGATGTATTGGCAGAGCCATTGGCCCACCTGCAGACTTTGGCTGGAGGATGATGAGACCCCACTGCACGTTTTATGTGGCCAGGCGTAGATTTAGCCTATTCGGGCAACCAACCCTGAGTGACTGCTAACTGCGGGAGTTGTTGAACCTCTTCGGAGGGACAGACTTGTTTAAAGGAGTTGAAAGAATTAGCACAATATGCCCTAGTGGCCGCAGCGCTTGAGGACCTCACACCTCCAATTCAAACCAACCAATGTCGGTGTTTCGGAATACATTTTAAATTGTAGGTCCACTTGCAACCGTTGTCTTAAATCGGGTAAAGTTCTTTTCTCTCCCGCATGCCCCACAAGGGGTTACGGGAACTAGAGAAAAACCGTCACTTTTTGAAGATGCATTTATTTTTGGAAAATCTCTACACTTTTACGAATCCTAACTCTATTTTCGGCCAAGCTACCCGCACGATCCAGTTTGATCCAGTTTGTTTCAATTTCTTTGCTTCTTCGTATGCTCACAAGGTCGATTTTGTATAATTCACGTAGAGCATCGTATGCACTTTTCCTCGAACGCACGTTTCTAAAATAGGCTGCGATAATTGTTACACGCTGTTCTGTAGTGTATTTCGCCATAATTGATTTCACACACTTTTCTAGTTTACAAAACTCACTTTAGCACTGACAAACATATTGACATTTGAAAAATATTCACCACAATCATATGGAAACTCCCCTTGAATCATCCTTTAAGCTTGATTTTCACTGCAGTCTTTTAAGCCGCGCCTTATTCTTACAAAATGTTTAACCAAATCAGTGTACGCGTTAAGAAGTTGAGTTCCGCCTTCCCTTCCACCCCACTCCATCCAATACATTTTGGATGGTAAAATATCGTAAAAAAAAAATTACACTGTAACTGCCTCTGAAGGGTTGGCAGATTTCGGTGATAAAATAAAACTAAATTATTTATTTCACTTAGGATAAAACAATTTAAGAAAAAAAGAGGCTTTTACAAACTTATTGATATAATTTTCATAAAAATCCTACCACGGATCGATGTATGAGTGTCACATTCATCACGCCATGAATGTAGATTGAAGCCTTTAATTTTCAATTGCAAATTGGGCTGGTTTTAGCTCGCAATAAATGCAGAAACAAGACATTCAATTGCCCTCACTCCCTCATTCCCAATTCTCTTCCGGTCTAACGATGCTAACGCATCATAGGGTTATCCCCTGGACTTTTCCTATATCACACATTTTATTTTATTGTCAAACAGATTCGCCAAAGCCGACTACTAAAATATGAAAACATTGAATATAAAAGCGTTCGATGGTATGGAATATGGAAAAAGTACGTGCCACTCAAGGACCGCGCCGGGATGGAAATGTCCATGTCCCCTGCAGTAAATCATACAAAAGAAAACAATTTTATAAATCTTCGTCTTTTATCAAGGGACTCGAGAGAGAGATCAGAACGAGACTAGCAGTATAGGAATTAGCTCTACCCACCACGAAGTCCACGTGCCCCTTGAAGGATGCTAGTACATCTATTTTTTCAAAAATGTTAACAAACAACAAATGTTAACATTCAAATAACGATAGATACCAAACGGATGACTATACGGCGTTCAAATCGGGACCAGTGTGTGAGTTTAATTCTACCCAAAAAGCGGGTAAAACAGTTTAAGTGTAAAAAGATTTTTTTTATTTAATTAAATTATAATAAAGGTTGCCTGTTTGCGGTTATAACAGTTACAGTGATTAGGTACCTTATTTATCTAACCATTGCCGAAGGGGAAAAAAATTGTGGTGTTCCACAAAGATCCGTACTAGGTCCACTTTTGTTTAGTTTTTTAATTAATTACTTGTCCACGCCAATGTAAATTTTCTTCCAATAATAGAACTTTGTACAAAACCGTTCAACCCTCCCACTGTTACAATATTTTCTAGTGATAAGGTATTTCGGGGCCCAGCACATTTAATGATTGGAGCATTAAAAGTTGAATTTTAAAGTGTGAACCCTAAGTTAAATATTTAAAAGTTGTTTTGAGTAGTAAAGTCGGGAGTTTAACCGTTTAGCAAGTAACTACAAATAAACAGAAACTTCTCATCGAACCTTTTTTCAAATCTATAGAGAGAGTAACATTTTCAATTTTAATGAAATGCGATCCCGCATAGTCCAAACTAAAGGCATCTCGACATTTTTATTGTCCATTTACACTACAACAACTCTGTAAATATAGAAGTGAGCTTCAGTTTCGTATTACCCTCGGAATATAAATAAAACAATGAAAACGTATTTACAAAGCGTGAAAGAATACCTGAAATTCTCACCTGCTGATTTGTTAAGGTACAAAAAAAAACTCACCGCGTGTAAAAGATGAACAAAAAACTGCACGTGATAAACAAACGACTGTTGACCGTTAGTGTTAGCCTGTTTTATTTTGTATTGAAATTTTATCCCTCGTGGTGCTCTCAACTGTGACCAGTGGATCCCAACAAGTCCGGAAGTTAGTTATTTTCGAAGCAAACCAAAAATTGCTTTCGGTTGAGCTAAGGTACAATGGCCTATCATTGTTCTTGCAAAAAGAGTAGGTCTTGGTTTTTGTTATTGTAATAATTTTGAGCAGAAATGTCAGGCATAGAAGACTCGCATTTTTTAATGATAGAACGCATGACAGTTGAATTATAAGTAAAGTTTGTGTTACTTACCCGATTTCATTGCCTGCCAGGTCGATCGCTCTTTGTCGTTTGGCCTGTTTAGAAAAACCAAATTTCCAAAAAATTCTAGGATTTAATTGAAGGGTAAGGACGTATGTACTTAATCCAATTCGCATTTGAAGGTTCAAATTTTTAAGCCATCAGTTGTTAAAGTGTTTGGACGGCCCTTCGCAGAATAAAGTCAACAACTCACAAGTTTACTGCTTATTTGTTAAGGAACGCAAGAATACATTTGAAACGTCAAATCGCAGACACACTAGTGCATAATTGCTTCATTTCATTTATATTTTTCTCCAGAAGCAAAAAGTTCTGTATGAAAAGGGGCTTATCGGACGTAATTACATCTCGCTGTCCATAATTAATAATTAATGGGACGCATATGCTTTTATTGTGTCGCGCACGAAGTGGTCGCCATTGACCGTTTAATTTTGTATGGGGAGGGGAATCATATAAAACGACCCTTTTGGTGGTTTATATTAATTAAAGATTGAGCCGGTTGCATGTAATGAAAGGGCGTTGACATTACGGTTTTATTTTTACAGCAGAAATGTTTAACGCGATTAATTTTTGAAAATAACTGCAAAAAATAGCACAAATTTTGAATATATTTTTTGTGTGTAACGTTGTAAATGTAATTCAAGTTAAATTCAAATCAATTTATTAATCAACATTGCACCAGAAGACAATATATCTTTTATAAGTAGGTACAAGAACAATATGAAGAAATATTCTACACTTAAATAAACTAAAGCTAGTTGGTAATAAGAAGACTAAGCTCATACAGAGAATCGAATTTTATTGAAAGAATTTAACAAGAATAATACTAATAAATCCTAAAGAAATAATAATACAAAAAGCAAATTAAGTAGATCCGGTAAGAACGAATGAATCTAATAAAGTGCTATGGATTCTCAGTAGCATGATGTTAATCCAGATATTGGAAAAGTTTGCACTTAAATCCATTTAGCGTGCTCGATTTAAGGGAGTTTTTTAAGCCCAATGGAAATGCATTTCAAATGCGGACGACTTGGCGAAAAAACTGACGACTGCTTACCAGATATCTACATCTTATGGGAGCGATTGAACGCGTTCGAGTAGACCTAAATTCTAATCGGTCAAAAGGATATCTGAGCGAATGAAATTTCAGAATTTTGGCAACAAATTTAAGATATACTGAGAGACGGCAACCTAGAACAGATTTAACATAGGGTGAAACACGATCATGCCGTCGGTTATCTCTAGCTCCTTTAATCCCTTGCGGGGCATAGGGCGTCTACTAGACGCTTCGTATGTAAGTTAGTTTTTTTCATTTACAACCCTATCTATCCTATCCCAGAAGGACTGCTCCTTAAGGCGTCCACGAAGTCACCGAGAATGTATTTGTATTATGCGTAGGTTCTCTCTAAGCCGAGGTGTTCTGATTGGAGCGTGGATTTCCTTCCTTCTTTCTCAACTGAAGAATTAAAAGCTACATAAATTTTTTTTCATGCGCTGTCCAAATTACCATAGATCTCACATCCATAAGTCAAAACGGGAACAAGAAGAGCCTGGACAAACTTAAACTTTGTTGGTTGAGGTGTGAAATGACTAGGGACCCATAGTGCGTAAGCCCACCATAAATCTTGGACACAACATAATTAATAGAATTATTCCAGCTGAGATTTGTATTAAATAGTATGCCCAGATTATTGACAGACTCAATAAAAGGAATGTGTATGCCATTAAGTTCTATTGGCGAGAGCTCACTACCGTCGACTGAAATTCTGCTAATTAATAGACACTTAGACTTAGAAGGATTCAAGCTTAGCTTGTTTGTAATAGTCCAATCATATAGCGAGGAGAGATTAACATTCACTGAAGCCATTGCACCTTCACACAAACCTAATAGTCATGAAATGAGCAATTGAACATCATCGGCATAGAGATTCATTCTGAAGTATTCTACAACATTTAGAAGGTCGTTAACGAAAATCGAGAATTAAAATGGGCCGAGAATCGAGCCTTGTGGAACACAAGCAGAAATCCGGAAAAAACTAAATCGCTTATTATTCAAGTTTACCAATTGTTACCGATCAGTTGGAGACCAGATATTTAGTATTAAGTTAAAGAAATAGCAGACGATGATTTACAGTGTTGAATGCTTTGGAAAAACCCAACAAAAGCAGAATGCAGATTTCCAGATATCAAGTTTTTGTCATTTTTGTATTAATATAACTTTAAAATTTAATTATATTTATCAATTTCGCCAACAAATTCGAATTCTACAGGAAAAAATCTATGAGTGTCTATAGATATAAGCTAGAATATTCAAATTTTGGGAAGTTCCACCCCATACAAATATCTTCTGTTAAACCTCAAAACGAAAAAAGGAACCCTTATAGGATTACTTCCTTGTCCGTCTATCTGTCTGTCTGTTTGCCTGTCAACACGGTCACTCGCAAATAAATCAAAACCTATAGGGTATTTCAAAATAAGCAAAAAAAACAAAACAATTTTAGACCAGAAAACTCCATTAAGGGGGGGCATCTAAGAGTATCTAGTTAAAATTTGAGGTCGATTGGAGCAAAACTTCCGGAGATACAGTGCCTTGGGTCTCCTTCCATCCGATACATCCCATATACAAAAGATCAGTGTTTAAACGCGTTTTTTTCAAAACTACTTTTTCAAAGTCCGTGTTCACTGCCATTTAAAAACTACTACACCGATTCATTTGAAACTTGGTACACATTTTCTACATATAAAATACCTCCCCCCAACGTTTAGTTAAAATATTTTTTTTTTTACATTAAAGGGGTTTCCCCACCCACAAAATGGCGGAATTTTTCGTGGAAAATAGCAGTTTACACTTTAGATGTCCACCAAAAATTTTTATTTATATAATTTTAATGAAAAAAAAAATAATCGGAGAACGTTGGGGGGAGGATTTGATAATACTTTGACTAAATTTTAATGGTTTTTGATTTCAGATAATTTCCGACCGAGATACAGTGAACACCGCAAATTGTATTTTTTCAAAGACGTTCTGGGGCAAGCTCTGTCACCGGCTTGTTTTGCAATATTTCTGCATGAAAAAATTACAGAATATTGTTAAAAGGATTCAATAAATTGGCTCAATCCATTCCTTCAAAAAAAAATCACAAAAAAAAGTGTTTTTTTTTACGCTGAAACCCTGGGAAACGCGAGGATTTAACGTACAGGTCAATCTTATATTTAAAAAAAAAATTCTCCAAAACCAATTAGCTTCGTTATAAAAGTTAAAATTAAAATCATCGTAAAATAAAGCAATTCCAATTTTTACAATCTCATCGTCCATAAATGTTGAATGAATCTCCATGCAATCCATGGAGATGTCACGGACGCTTAAGTCGATTAAAACCTTACTCGAGCAGATAAATCTTCAAAGAGCGCTATTATGGATCGTTGCGAAAATTTATTCAACTAGAGCCCCATAACTATTACGAAGTCGTTATTTCTTTCCTTTCTGAATCAGACAATCAGATATTCAGTCAGTCAGAGAGGCAGTTAAGTATGAAAGACTCTAACTGTAGGAAAAAA
This sequence comes from Leptarthrus brevirostris, assembly GCA_964036015.1. Classification (NCBI taxonomy): domain Eukaryota; kingdom Metazoa; phylum Arthropoda; class Insecta; order Diptera; family Asilidae; genus Leptarthrus; species Leptarthrus brevirostris. The sequence goes on along the minus strand of OZ038374.1, from coordinate 7,345,839 downwards.
TAATACAAAGAAATTTTAAGAGCAGATCATTCAGTGAAAGAATTAAATTAATTGAATGCTTTGCGCTTTTAAGAGGCTGTTTAAGACCAAATTGAGATATTAGTTTAAATATTGTGGACTTAGGAGACAAAAGAAGACATTTAGTATTTTATTGAACATTAGAGACTGAGATTTATAATAAATTTATGTCCAGAAACTCAGCTCCGCCATTTCCGACGACAACACGAGTACTATACATAAACGCATTTTTCTTGAGTTCCATCAAATATGGCGGAGCAAACTTTTACCTTAGAATTTAATTAGTGTGCCAAATTTTGCCTATTGCCGATTACCTACTATTTTGCGAAGCAGTACGTCGGAACACATCACGAGCACATTCTTATAATTTTTCAAAAATTGCGGGGCCTAAGTTTCTAGACATAATATATTTTTTACTAAGAAAACTTGGCCGATGTACATCAGTTTCTTGGCTTCTTTTAACTTGTAGGACATGCGGTGTCTACTATATGAGGCACGTCCAGAAAGTAAGAGTTAGGGCTTCACGGCACCGAGACAAGACCGAGACTTCGGCACATCTTGATCTTGGTCTCGTCAAGGTGAAGACGATCTTGCTCTTGGCCAGATAAAGGCCAGTATCGGTCCGGTCAAGATAAAAAACAGGGTATTTCGGTAGGATAACGGGGAGCGAGGACAAGTGATATATCTATGTATATATGCATTTCCTTCATATTCCCCTCGCCAAAATAAGGTAGCAAAGGCTCTTGTTTGCTATTGGGGATAAAGCACAAATATCTGAAGAAGGAAATAATGTAGAAAGAAGCGATTGAGGAGAGCAGTGTATACTTATATGCCCCATAAATCACAATTGAGATTTTTCGGAGCGACATAAAAGCTGAAACAACTAAAAAAAATTTTCCACAATAAAGTGATAAAAACTAATATCTCGTCCACTCTCGACATCTGAATCTCGCTCTCGGTATCGCACCAATGATATTGGTCTCGCTGCCGGTCCCGGTATCGTGTCGAGACCGACGCCGGCAGCGAGAATTATCTCGAGTATCGTGAAGCCCTAGTAAGAGTTAATGAGCCTCTGACGATTAAAGGAATTTTTTTTATTACTTTGGCAATACTGCTTTCAAAGGCAAGGCAAGCTCTTGGGAGTAAAATGAGGAGCAGTTCCGATTTGAAGATTGAAGGTTCAAATCTTGATAATGAGCGTCTCGATTCCGAATCCCGCTAGCTGTGTTTTCGGATGGAAAAGAAATTCGTATTTGGGAAACAATTATTCCCCAACGTTATTGTGAAATTCTAAAAAATCTATACAGAGCTATACAGAATAAAGAGGACTGCTAAGGAGGGGAGTAAGTTTTCTTGCATGACAATGCATGTCTTCCCACAGCCCATGTCCCAACGCAACTTACTCATTCGGTTGGGACATTACCAACAACCTAGCTTAAAGCTGAGACGGAGTTGGATCAATACGTTGAGCGGCAAAACCAATAACCCATGGGTCCCGGGTTCGAGACCAGATGACCCCATGAGCTTTTATTAAGAAATTAAAATAATCCACTCCGTCTCTGGGCTGTTGTCTAGCTCGCAGCAATGCAAAAACAAGACTCAAGTTTCCTCACTTCCCTTACCCTAAATCCCTTCCGGCCAAAACCATGCTAACGCATCAAAGGGTTGTCCCCTAATATTTGGCCATATCGTATAAAAAAAACAAAAACAAAAACGCCGATCTGACGTCTTCAGATTTTCATCTTTTCACCTTTCGAAAGTTGTTTATAGGTAGGAAAAAGTTTTCGACTAACAACGATGTCAAGAACGCCGTAGGACAATGGGCACGAGGGTTGGCAGGGGACTTCTTCGACAAAGGTATAAAAAAGCTTGTCCCTCGATTCAGAAAGTGCATCGACCGTGGAAAAATAGTATGAACTAAAACACCTCTAAAATTTTGTATTGTTTTTTCAATTTTCTTATTCTACGTGCCTCGTATGTTTCTTGTGTAGGGTTGGTTTTTTAAATAAAAAAAAATATAGAAGACATATATGGCAGGCTGAGAATAAAAATGACCTATCTAAAAGGTCCGAGCAGAAGTGGCCTAGAAAATGTTTTGCGGAAAAATGAACTGCGTTATATTCCGGGCAAAAAGGACTTAACTACTTAACTGCATTAACTTTGCATTACTTTTTGTAGTTAAGTTGTTTTTACCCGGAGCTTTTTTTCTCTAATTGGGCTCTCTAATAGTGCTGGGAGCTGCAGTGCATGCCCGAACTTGTCTTTTCAGGTTGTCCAAGATATGCTCGATGGGGTTGCTGTCAGGGCTGCGTGCTGGCCACGGTAACGTTTGAATGACGACTTCGTCTAGATACTAAGTGACACAGCCGGCGACATGAACTCGTGCGCATTGTGTGTTTTTTACCAACACCTGGGACAACCCTTTCATGCGTTAGCATAGTTTTGGTCGGAAGGAAATTAGGGTAAGGGAAGTGAGGAAACTTGAGTCTTGTTTTTTGCAGTGCTGCGAGTTAGAGAACAGCCCAGAGACGAAGTGGTCTCAACGAATTTATCCAACTCCGTCTCGTTATAACCGGTCGATTCAATGAGGTGTTTTACTCTACGTGGTTTGATTTTGAAACTGCAGGGTTCAAAATCCTTAATTAGTGGCCTCCCAGGCCTGCTACTCGTGCCAGTTTGTAAATTACTCGAAACCACTTGAATCACATTAGCAGATTACGTAACAGTTTCTTGAAGCCACAAAGAATTAGTTTTTAGGAAGCGTTCTCGATGTCTACCCGATTTAGTCTATTTTATTAAATTGTTTTTACAAAGGCTTCTGACCGTAACGTTTAAAATGCTTAAACTGTTTTCCGACAATGATATTCCGGCTAGTTTTTGCAAAATACGGGAAATTTGTGGTGGTAGATTGTGAAAATTTCACACTGTGAGTCGTATCGAGCTGCAGTGTACCAATGTCTGCCCTGACATGGACTCTTCGTATAGGAACCAGTCTTCCGAAAGCAGTCGATCGCGGCTCACCAAGTACGTTGGTTGTAACCAGCATCAGCCAGAACCACAGCCCTAGTTGCTCCAATTAACTCTAGCGGCATATTTGTTGGTTAAAACAAATTTCAAAAAAACTTACGTGAATTTTTAGAAACAAGAACTACAGAAATTATAGCCATGACAACCCGATTACTAAAAAAGTCAAATTTCGACCAACCACAGCCTACTTTAGATACAAGCACGGAAGCTGACACAAACAGCTGAGCATTGGTGGTGTAAACAAACCGAAAGTTGTCACAGTACACAATTGGAAAAGGTTGGGAAATTTTAATTTCTCGTAGTATTTCTGACAATATTTTGAAAGCCCCAACTTGTAATTTACTTGACGGTAACCTACAAATGTTCTGAACATATTTTGCACGATAAAAAGTTTTACAATTTGAATTCGTATGTGTTTTAGAGGAAATACTCTCTCTTGTGCTCATTTTGTAGAAATATTGAACTTAAAATACATCAATGACATCAGTCTTTGGTTTTGGTTAGGAAAGTGTGTAGTTTGTTTGCAAGGATTGGTTAATCTATCGTACAAGAAAAATTGACGAAACGCTTGCTGGTGAAGTGATCGAACTCTCATGTTTTCCGGGCTTGTATCTAGAGTAGGGTGTCTCAAAAACACAATGCTTAAAAAGAATTATATGGTAGAAGTGTTTAATTTATTGGTCAAAGTATCCGCTTAACAAATAGCATTAATCGCGATAAGTGTCATTTCGTGTAAACAGATGCAGTGGCAATTGAGAAAGGTGAATGATTAATTGTGCCTATATGACTCTATAAACCCTGCAAAATGACTTCATAATCTGTAGTTTAATTCCTATTAACGATTTTGTAGGATACCTTTTGCTAGATCGATTGCTTGAGTACTTGAAAACCCGGGTATTATCACTTGTACTAATTACCCGGGTATCCGGATCAGAGATTGGACTTATCATTGTGTCATTTCGTGTCTCCAACGAAAATCAATTTACTCGTCTTCACCTGGTCTCGACAGAAAAAGTAATAAAATTGCGCTCATAAAATCAAAGCAACTGACATATCGCGTGTTGCTGGGAATGTTATGGGAAAATAGAATTAGAACTTGGCACGTGGACTATAAAATCCCAGCCAACTCTTTTGCAGGAAAAAAGCGAAAACTATTGATTTTCGCAGCCGTTCCATTTCTTAAACAAAATTCAAAGTCTTGCTTTTGGCAATCACGGAAGAAAGCAATCTTTACCTTTGTTTTAATTATTGTAATTAAGGTCGGAAGTTCAAGGGCTGCTAATTACGAAGGTTGTAATTATATCTGCAGTGCACAAACAAATTTTTCGGATATTACATTGCAATATTGCAGTTTTCTCGTTCCCAAACTACACTTTGTAGCGATATGATAGTCGTCAATTAATAAAAGCGTTCCAATACTTCGAATACATCTCCCCTGCGGGTGTTTGGTATTTAAATTGCAGAACCATCCATTACGTGAAACTAAAATAATTAAAATAAATTTTTTATCTTCACTTTAAAAGCGAACAGAGGAACGTTGTGATTAAAAGTTCCACAATAGGGCGCCCTTTCTCATTTCCCACAATTCTGCTATTGTTGAAATGTTACTGCAAGTCAGGAACTTGAGTTCGTGCTATGTGTCCATTAACCCTTGAGGCAAATATGACTATAGTAGATACAGTACAGTACACCCCCCATAATCCCACTTTATTCTACCCAAGTAAATAGAAATTCAAATTGTGTGGTCGTTAGGGTTTTTTCCAGCCACTGAATTGTTGACAAAAAAAAAACGAAGATTAACGTTTGAGACAGGCAACAACTTGCAGTCTGCAATGTTTGTTTTCCAGACAGAATTGATGAGTGCAACATTCGCTGTTAGTTCTACTACCTCCTTATGCTGTCGCGGGGGTGTTCATTCTTTGAGAAATTCTTAAACTGTTTGCAGCTAGTCTCATTAGGTATTTATGGTGGCCTCTATTCAGTTTCCATTAATCCTTAGGTGGAAAGGGGGTGGCCTGCTTTGATGAAATTGTGCAAGAGAAAGTGGAAAACTCTGCGTTTTAAGTGAAATGTGTGACGCTTCTAAATGTTGCGTAAAAAGAAGACATGACCGGCCAGTGGTCATTAGTCTCGTTATTTTATAACAAACTGGGGAAAATGTGTTCCATTGCACTCTGTTGACATTTTTCCATTAAAAATTCAATTATTTCTGGGTAAAAACTAGAACAACTTTGTGAAAATTAAAGCAAAAATGTCTGGAAAAGTTTTCAGGATATCTTTGGATGTCTTTTTTTAGATTTGTTTTCATTCAACATTCATATGATTTTTTTTTATTAATTTTTCATCAAAATCTGACCGCGTTAAAATTTTTTTAAATTCCTCACCTGCTTCGCTACGGAAGACTTAATAAATGACAGGCTGAGAGTAAAAATGACCTATCTGCAAGGTTCGAGCAAAAGTGGCTAAGAAAATGTTTCCCGCAAAAACGAATCAGGGAAAAACTCCGGGCAAAAACGACTTAACTACTTAATTGCATTAGCTTTGCATTCATTACTTTTTGTAGTTAAGTTGTTTTTGCGCAGATTTTTTCTCGGATTCATATTTGCTCGGAATCTCACGCGGTTCGTTTTTGCGCGGAACATTTTCTAAACCACTTTTGCTCGGACATTTTAGATAGGTCGTTTTTTGCTCTCAAGCTGTCAAATATTCAAGACCGGTTATAGTCCGACATGTTATAAAAAAAACACAATTTTAACTGATCTGTCACTGTGGTAATCTACGATTTGTATCTAAAAAGTAATTAAAGATAGTAAAGCACAAATTATCAAATTATTAATAGAAAATTTTAGTTTATGAGACGCGGAAAATGACTTAAATGTTACGGAAATTCAGAACATTGGGCGAATGCGCTGCGATGGGTGCTCCGTAAATCAAATTACCAAAAATTTAAGCCGAAGCCGTAAAGTAATTAGCAATTATTTAGCTGATCCCGAAAAATACGCCAGAAATTACATTTCATGCAACAAATATGCCCTTTCCACTCGGGATGAGCTTACTTTGCTGCAAGAAGTTTCAAATTCTTGTTCAACAACGAGAGAAATTACTGTAGCAACTGGTATTATCAATGTACAAAAAAACTGTTGACTTGCCAGCGTCGGTTAGCTGAAGAAGGACATCTGCAGAGGAAGAGACTTAAAAGAAAACCATGTCTTAAATAGCGCTATCGTAAAACTTGACTGACCTTCGCAAAAAACTATTTACATTGGAAAAAACGATAGAAGATGAAAAACATTTTTGTCTTGATGGTCCTGACAGATTCTGTCATTATTTTCATGAGCTAAGGAAGGACGAGTTATCTTCAACTCGACGACAGAAAGGCGGAGGTGGTCGCTATTGTCTCTGAAGGAATTTGATATTGTCAACGGATAAATATTCGTTTTGTTAGTGGTCGCATGAACATCGATGACTACCTAAAACTTGTAGACGAAGAGGTTGTCGATTCCGCAAACAACAGATTCGGTTAAAACTAAATATATTTTTGAACAAGACAACGCCGCAGTCCACACTGCTTGAAAAGTTAGGTAATATTTCGAGCGAAACAATGTACAGATCCTTAATTGTCCAGCACTTTTCCCCGACTTGAATATAATTAAAACGTGTGGAGCATTTTTCACGAATGGTCCATCAAGAAGGATGCCAGTATAACAACGTTGAAGAACTTAAGAATGTCATTAGGATTACGTGGGACATATTGCCAAAGAAGTATATACATAAAACAGCTCCTTAAGTCATTAATCGTGTATTTGGAGGGGTGTGCTATCCACTTGTCGCGGAGAGTTTATATTAATAACAAATTCATCAAAAATTTTCAATATTTTTTGGGATCCTTAAAACTAGCCCTTTCACACGATACAAAAAATTAAACCGTTTTTGAGAGAAACACCCCCCCCCCCCCTCTCTTAATCATCACCATCAATTCCATATCCACCATCATATTCCATATATCCAGATCCAAAAACTTATAACCGAAGGGGGACGTCATCAAGATAACGGTGGCGTGCACGGGTCCTTGGGCAATCGGGGACTACATGGTTAGAGTTGTAATGTTCGAAACCGGCCAACTTTCCCTGACGAAGCATTCAGCAGCTTCTGTTTCAATGAGTTGAACGAGATCTCGGAAAGAAAAGTTGGAGAAGTCTTCCAATTGTTGAATACTACAGGGTGGATCATCTCACATCATCTCGAGTCACGAGTTTCTGTGGCACCAAAACGCCACATTGCATAGTATTTGCTCCTCTGACTCCACTATAACTAACTAACAGCTATAACATCACTCTTGCGTCCGCCCGTCTATTTGTCATAGGTGTTTTTCTCGACAAAGGCGTGCTTAGAATTTGAAATTTTCCATACGTCTTCCACATATTTTAACTGTCAAAGATTATGAAAATTATTTTAAATTGTTTGGTGAATTTTTTATAAAGATAAAGTTCAAAAGGTGCAAAAAAACCATCGTCCTCCCCTCACTGATCTTCTAGGTTGCTAAAGCTAACATTTCGATATTACGATTGTAAGTAGATATCAAATCTTTTAAGATCACTGTTGCGTACATTTTTTTGAGTCTTATTGAAATTTGAAAACAATGGGCTCCTACGGAACCCTAATTGCGCAAGGTCGACTCGCTTTTGACCGACTTTTTTAAAGTTATTTTGTTTCAAAGAATCAAATAGGTGCAGATATAAAAAAAAATCCTGCTATCAAATTACAGACAATAAAGTAAGAAAACAATCTGCAAAATCTGAGAATTTTAGCTCAACTCATCAGAGTTATTCCGAGCACAAATCATAAAACACAGTTAGGTTAGGTTACGGTGGCGGCGAAAAAGCCTCGCGTGGACCGCATCGGGACAATAGCGATAGTACGAATTAGATGCCCTACGTCCTAGAGGTTTCATTTTGCGTTTTGCGATCGTTGCAGAGCTACCCTATTAGTATCAAATGGACCCGTCCGTATAGAATTCGTTTCATGTGAATTTTCAGGACAGCGACATAAAAAGTGCGATTTATAGTCATACACAGAGGAAACATTCCAGGAAAAATTACGGTTTCACTCAACATAATCGCTCGCTTTTCAACAAAACTTAAGTATAAAAAAACTAACTAACTTAACTTTTAATGTGTTCATAGGAAACTTTTACGGAATGGCACTGTAAAATTTGCTGTGTGATTTAGGAAAAATTGTCCACCTAAAACACAATTTTTCCGAATTAACCGGCAAATTTTACGGTTCTCCGCCAGAATTTTTCCAGTTCCTTCTCTCTCTCTTTTGAAGTAAATTATTTTAACTGAAGATTGGTTTAGTGGTGAAAAAATTGGAGCGTGCTGTTGAGGAATAGAGTTCGAATCTCCAACTGTGTAAATTGTTAATTTGGTTTTTTTTTTGCTAAAATGAATTAATTTGATTACTTTTAAACCTTTTGAATTCTATGCACGGAATATCCTTTGAAATCGAATACATACTCGGGGCTTATCCCTCAAAAAATTTTACGGTGCTGTTCCGTAAAAATTAAGGTAGCTGACAGTTTTAATACGATTACAATTGAGAACCGTAATTTTTACAGAAATTTTCTTATAAGAATTCCAGAACTTTTCTTCGCGTGAACCAATGCTCTACAGAGCTTCTTAAATTATAGTATTTTTTTTTTTGATAATAATAAAAACGGTAACATTTCTCTATTTCCATATCATTATAGCTCATTAGCTCTATTCAGTGATGAAGCTAATATAAAGCATTCAGAGTGAGCTTGGCCCACCAAGGATCCTGAGTATGCTTCTCGGATACCCAACTATATACAGCCCTTTTAGAAACGCATGTCGAAATCTTGCAAGCCGGCTCTCGGCCCACTGCCCATACAAGTGTTATAGCAGAGCCCTTCTGGCCAGTTCATGCTTCTTTAGATTGTCAAAGAAACTTCGATACTTTAGTATCCAAACCAAATTGATTCGATTTATTCTTCCCAGTTCATCCAAAGTTTCATGGTATTTGTAGACCAATTTTGATTTGGTTGTAGAGGGACCGATTCTTTTATCGTCGCCTGACTGCCGGAGTAGGCATAAACTGGGTTGGGAAGTTTACCTAGTCGCAATGATGAATTTTATAGTATCTGACTAACACTTTAAATTGCGACTGCGACACTCCTGAATATATATAACCCCAGTCACATCGTTATGACATGCTCAATTCAAAAATAATTTGGCCTCCCATCGTAGTGGTACAATGAATCCGCAGCCTTGACTTCGGGGAGTTAAATTACTTAATTATGTAATGCTGGTTTGTTTTAAATTAATTGTAAACAAATAATTTGCACAAAGTTTCACACTAATTCTCTCTCTCTCGCACAACGTGCTTATAAAACTAAATTCGAATCTCTCCTCGTTTAGCGATCTCATGAATATCAGTCACACATGAGCTCATTATTAATGAACCTATGGCATCACCGGATGAAGCATTTAATCGCTCCAATTGACAAGAAATTAATGTCATGAACCTCTCTCTGTTAGCAATTATCGGGGCCGCTAATTAATGCAAGTCGATTTCGAATCGCGAAAACTTTCACAAAATTCGCGGTTTGTTACAAGTAATGACGCCTGAAAGCGATTATTTTCGCTATCGCTTTCTGTTTTCCTGTAATTTTCAATCGATCGATGTTTTGTACACCAATAAATTGTGATAAGGAAAAATTAAGGAAACATTTTCTGGGAAAGTCTAATTTTCAGGCCATCGGCGTGTTATCACACAAGAAAGCAAGCAAGCAAAGCAAATATTTGCCACCGTCAATTTTTTCATTGATTGATTAGTTGACTCAAGGAATGTTTGATGATAAGGACAAGTGCAGGCTGATTAGAGTTCAGAAGTACTATACATCGTCCGAGCATAAAGGTGCGGAGCTTTAATATTGCTCATGCTAAAAGAGTGGGGAAGGAAAACTTAAGTTTTATTTTTTCAATATTTTCACGTGGTGATAGGAAATTAAAAGCTCTTTCCGTGCTGTACTTCGGTCGTGAGAAGAAATCTGATTAAATTCTTATTTTTAGACGAACACATCAGATACAGTCTGTGCGTTATTGAACTATTTTTGAACGCCCACTCAATCATGGTTACAGGAAGATTTGATTTATTTTTTACTTATTTTTCTCCTCAGTAACGAGATTTTCTTTGACCTTAACTCGTTGATGTAATTTTACAAACAACCACACGTCAAATGATATTTTTAGGAAAAAGAAGAAGTTCATGTCAAATTGAGTAATACTTCTGACAATCCAGCTCTGTCCGCGCGAAACAGTATCAAGTACAGTGCACATGACAATAAAAAAACCAATTCTCTAACGAAGAACTAATTTGCATAAATGGAACTTCCTTCCCCCATTGAATGGGAACAAGTGTGTAGGTGTGTCATTCCATTCTATTCAGGCATTGTGTCATCATCACCGTTACATTGTAGCAGATTGAACGTAAAGTGCTCTTATGTATTCCAATCACAATTTATGATAGGCAACATGCTGATTTACATAAATTACGAACTCCTCCTGTGTTTATGGCTACTCTGGCTGGTGGAATTTTAGCGATTTACTGATTAAAAAGAAAAAAAAGGAAATTGCCCGGATATCTTGGGATTCTTTTCGAAATTTCATTGTGTCAAGGATTTTTTCAGGATACAATCTCAAGTGCTAAGAATATGCTAATTGCAGCCTTGTACTTGGTTATTTAAAAAACGAGCGGAAAAAAGGCACGTAAATTAGAAGAGGCTTGACCTTTATGCAGAAATTTAATGAATTTCTTTGCATTAAACTGCCTGAATTTTAAAAGACCTTTTTCTATTACATACACTAAGTTTGTTCCTCTAATTTTCATAAAACAAACTTTGTCTTGCCTGAACTGGAAAAATTTATTCAAAACCAAAAACGTTAAGGAACAAATTTCATACAAATTCTTTAAAAACAAGAAGAAGATGCTAGAAATGTCATTTCACTAAACCGAAGAAAAATGTGCAACAGCTAAATTTCTTGGGCAAAGTGCGTGCTGGAGGGGAAGCTGTGACACATTTGAGATTACCTAAAGACCTGAGAGACAGTGCAGTCCCCATCCTTTTTAATTCCTTTTTTTATTTAACGAACGATTGGTAACGGCAGGCTGGGGCTCCCTACAATATACACTGTTGTCGCAGCTGTGGCATCACCGGTGAAATAGAAACTATACTTCATCTTCTGTGTAAGTACTCAGAACTCATTACTTCCTTGAGAACCTACAAACAATTTCAGGAGTGAAGCTTAGCGAATTAGCCCAATTCCCGAACTGCTCGGGTTGGTTTTAGTATAACACGCCTCATCGATGTATCAATATTCTACCTCGTTGCCTAAGATAGGTCGAACTCATCAACAACCGAGACTTGCATGAAACCTTCGGGAGCTCAAGCTAATGCAATTGTAGGATGTATTATCATACAAACTTTCAATACCCAGAAATATACAAATAGTCATTTCCTTTGATAAATTCGATCGATGACTGTCCCATTGATTTGAAGAAGAAGAAGGGAATAGAGACATATCAATGATGGCCTCGGGCTGGGCTGATTGTTATCTTTTTCCTTAGATACGAATGGCACCATCACCTCCATCCAAAATGTTGGTATATAGCATAGATTTAAACAGGTCCTTAAAGAACTTAATTTGGATTGGTAGCAGATATCTATTTCGTTTTCTGGTCTTTCGTGGTAAAGAGTGACAAATGGTGGCAATTTCTGACGCCTTCACGGCCCCTTGTTATACTAATTATAACCGAAGCAATATATAGTACTTGAAAAATAATGAATGAGTAACACATTCCTCAAACCTTTAAAAGATAATTTGGAATTCAAAAAACGAGTCTTATCAAAAAATCCCCCATAATCAAGCTCCAAGCACTTCTGCTTAAATTTACAAAATCTCTAGATAAACACGTTCCACAGAAAAACCTGTCGAAATCATTCTGGCAATACTTAATCTCCAATTTGCGCAATTTTAGATATTACACCTTTCGATGATGTCATGTTGATGACCACTGTCCAGTTCCCCAAGTACTCGCATATCACAAACTCTCTAGCTCCACTCTGCATTCATGTCCAAAATATTCTTTCATAAAAACAGTGTATCATATGTGATGTCATCTGAAGGAGTAGCTACAGCTCTACTGTCCCCGTAAATTCGTCGGATGCTGCAAAGTGCCTTCAACCGAATCTACAGAAGGCGTTGGTTCCAATCCAATTACGTAATCTAGTGAGTGGCCTCGGTAGCATTCGCACACACACAAATGGTTTCTGCCCCACAAAATTGATAAGGAAGTCGCAGACCGATTAGACATTTGTCTTTCAGGTTCCTCGCAGCGATAACAAACCTCACACATATTTTTTGCGCTCTGTACAAATTTCAATTTTTTTTTTTTGCAAGAGCTGAAATTACGTAAGACACCTGGCTTTTGCCGGCATTTCGTGAAGATTGTATGTTTTGTTTGCGTGGCTATTTTTAGTATGTAAATAAGTTTTAATTTTAGTGACAAAGTTTTTTATTCAGTTTCTTTTTCGTCTCTTTCAGATAAGTATCAGTACCTGTAAAAGGTAACTGATTCCAGCCGGTTAAGGATAACTTCCGCCATCTCTTAAAACTGCCGAAAAAAAACGAAGAGGATAAAGTCATAACTTAAATAAAATCGACAAAATTAATTTGCATTCGTTAGAATGACGACTGATATATCTGTAGTACGCTGGGATCCCAGTCAGGGACCCGGCAGCGATTATATCGATGAATACGAATATGATGGAGGCAATTCCAGTTCTCGTCTATTCGAACGATCTCGTATTAAGGCTCTGGCAGAGGAACGTGAAACAGTTCAAAAGAAAACCTTCACAAAATGGGTAAATTCGCACCTGGTGCGAGTCAACTGCCGCATTCAGGACTTGTATGTGGATATGCGCGATGGTAAAAATCTAATTCGTTTATTAGAAGTACTATCGGGCGAGAGATTGCCGAAACCTACAAAAGGCAAAATGAGAATTCATTGCCTGGAAAATGTTGACAAGGCTCTTCAATTCTTACGGGAGCAGCGTGTGCATTTAGAAAATATCGGCTCACATGATATTGTTGACGGTAATGCTGCGCTTAATTTGGGTCTGATTTGGACAATTATCCTAAGATTCCAGGTAAGATGTTCGTTTCTAACTTAAAAACTAAAAAAACAAAAACTATTTTCCGTTTCCACAGATCCAAGATATCACAATCGAAGAGGTCGACAACAAAGAAACAAAATCGGCTAAAGACGCCCTACTTTTGTGGTGTCAAATGAAAACTGCCGGATATCACAATGTTAACGTACGTAACTTTACCACATCATGGCGTGATGGACTAGCCTTCAATGCGATCATTCACAAACATCGTCCAGACCTGATACAATTCGAAAAGCTATCAAAAGCGAACCCTATTTACAACTTAAACAATGCCTTCAACGTGGCCGAAGATAAGCTCGGGCTGACAAAACTCTTAGATGCCGAAGATGTCTTTGTCGAACATCCCGACGAAAAGTCCATAATTACGTATGTCGTCACGTACTATCACTACTTCAGCAAACTGAAGCAGGAGACTGTACAAGGTAAACGAATCGGTAAAGTTGTTGGTATCGCCATGGAAAATGACAAAATGATTCACGATTACGAGACGTTCACCAGTGATTTGTTGAAATGGATTGAGAGTACAATTATGCAATTGGGCGATAGACAATTTGAAAATTCGCTAACTGGTGTGCAGCAACAGTTGCAACAATTCGCAAACTATCGTATTGTTGAAAAACCACCCAAGTTTGTCGAAAAGGGTAACCTTGAGGTCCTTTTGTTTACACTTCAATCCAAAATGCGCGCGAATAATCAGAAACCGTACATCCCGAAGGAAGGTAAAATGATTGCGGACATTAACAAAGCCTGGGAATTGCTAGAAAAGGCTGAACACGAAAGAGAACTTGCACTCCGCGAGGAGCTTATCAGGCAGGAGAAATTGAAACAGCTTGCCGACCGTTTCGACCGCAAAGCTTCTATGCGTGAAACATGGTTGTCGGAGAACCAGAGGCTTGTTAGTCAAGATAATTTCGGATTTGACTTGGCAGCTGTGGAAGCAGCAGCCAAAAAACATGAAGCAATTGAAACAGACATTTTCGCGTACGAAGAACGCGTTCAGGCAGTTGTTGCTGTTTGTGACGAACTCGAAAGTGAACGATATCATGACATTCAACGAATTTTGCTTCGTAAGGAGAATGTCTTGCGACTTTGGAATTATCTTCTTGAATTGCTTCGTGCACGTCGTATGCGTCTCGAAATTTCAATGCAATTGCAGCAGAACTTCCAGGAGATGCTCTATATTTTGGACAATATGGAAGAAAGCAAACAACTTTTGCTCACCGACGATTACGGCAAGCATTTAATGGGAGTCGAAGATCTTTTGCAGAAACATTCCCTTGTCGAGGCTGACATAATGGTTCTCGGAGAGCGTGTTAAAATTGTGGTACAAAATTCCCAGAAATTCTTAAGCACTGAACCGGATGCGTACAAACCGTGTGACCCAGAAATTATCGTTAATCGTGTACAGCAATTGGAAGACGCTTATGCCGAACTTGTTCGATTGGCTGTCGAAAGATGTAAACGCCTCGAAGAAAGTCGCAAATTATGGCAGTTCTATTGGGATACTGCTGACGAGGAGAATTGGATCAAGGAGAAGGAACAAATTGTATCAACAGACGAAATTGGTCATGATTTGACAACTGTTCATCTTTTGTTAAGCAAGCACAAGGCATTAGAGTCTGAAATTCAGTCTCATGATCCACAGCTTCAAAGTGTGGCGAAAACGGGAGCTGAGCTTATTACTGAAGGTCATTTCGGAGCCGATCGTATTAAAGAGCGCCTCAAGGAAATTTTGGCGAAATGGGACCATTTGTTGGATCTTACGAAATATAGACGTCAGCGTCTTGAAAATGCTGTCGACTACTTCCAATTATTCGCAGATGCTGATGATATCGACAACTGGATGTTGGATACATTGCGTTTAGTTTCTAGTGAAGACGTGGGCAGAGATGAAGCTAATGTTCAATCTCTATTGAAAAAACACAAGGATGTTGCTGACGAACTTAAGAACTACGCTGAAAACATCGACCAACTACACAAACAAGCTGAGAAACTTACTTTGAATGACGCTGAAAACCAAAAGGTTAAGGAACGCTTAGATGCTATTGATAATCGCTATAAGGAGCTAACTGAATTGTCTAAATTACGCAAACAACGTCTATTGGATGCCCTTAGCTTGTACAAACTTATGTCTGAAGCTGATGGTGTCGAACAATGGATAACTGAGAAGACCAAGATGTTGGACACAATGTCGACTGGCAAGGATATCGAAGATGTCGAAATTATGAAACATCGCTACGATGGATTTGACAAGGAAATGAACGCCAATGCGTCGCGAGTTGCTGTTGTTAATCAACTTGCTCGACAATTGCTGCACGTTGAACATCCGAACTCAGAGGAAATCTTAGCCAGACAAAACCATCTAAATCAAGAATGGTCATCTCTTCGCGAAAAGGCAGAATCGAAACGTGACGAACTTAAATCTGCGCATGGTGTCCAAACATTCTACATTGAGGTTCGTGAAACAATTTCATGGATTGAAGATAAGAAACGCATCCTGACTGAGACAGACAGTCTTCAGATGGATTTGACTGGTGTTATGACACTTCAGAGACGTCTTAGTGGAATGGAAAGGGATTTGGCTGCCATTCAAGCTAAACTTACAAGCCTCGCAAAGGAAGCCGATGCTATTGAGGGTGAACATCCAGAAGAGGCAGCTATTATCAGGGAAAGGATTGCCCAGATTACTCTTATTTGGGAACAACTTACTCAAATGCTCAAGGAGCGTGACTCGAAACTTGAAGAAGCTGGAGATTTACATCGCTTCTTACGCGACTTGGATCATTTCCAAACATGGTTGACAAAGACACAAACAGATGTTGCGTCGGAAGATACACCAACATCCCTGCCCGAAGCCGAGAAGCTACTTAATCAGCATCAATCTATTCGTGAAGAAATTGATAATTACACTGAAGATTACAAGAACATGATGGAATACGGAGAACGTCTTACCTCAGAACCATCTACTACAGAGGACCCACAATATATGTTCCTTCGTGAACGTTTGAAGGCTCTTAAAGATGGTTGGGAAGAACTACATCAAATGTGGGAGAATCGTCAAGTACTTCTGTCTCAAAGCTTGGATCAACAACTATTCAACCGCGATGCTCGTCAAGCCGAGGTATTACTCAGTCAGCAGGAACATTTCTTAAGCAAAGATGATACACCAGTGAACCTGGAACAAGCCGAAAACCAGATGAAACGCCACGAGGCATTCCTAACAACCATGGAAGCCAACGACGACAAAATCAATACTTTGGTACAAGTTGCAGAAACCCTTGTTGATAAGCAACACTTTGACGCTGACAAAATCCACAAAAGAGCAGATAATATTGCTCACCGCCGGGATGATAACAGAGATCGAGCATTGGAGCAGCATGAGAAACTTAAGAATCAAGTCAAGTTGCACGAATTCTTGCAGGACTTGGAGGAACTCAATGAATGGGTACAAGAGAAATATTTAACATCCCAAGACGAAACATACAGGAGCGCTAAAACAATTCATTCCAAATGGACGAGGCACCAGGCCTTCGAAGCCGAAATTGGCGCAAACAAGGAACGTCTTTATGAAGCTGAAAAGGCTGCACAAGACTTAGTTAAAGAGAAGCCCGAATTCAAGGAGATCATCGAGCCAAAACTAAAGGAACTGTCCAAACAGTTCGATGATCTTGAAATTCACACAAAGGAGAAGGGTGCTATGTTATTTGACGCCAACCGCGAAGTGCTCGTTCAACAGACTTGCGATGATATTGACTCATACATTACCGACCTTGAGAAGCAAATTATCAACACTGACACAGGCAATGACTTAACCTCGGTGAACATCCTTATGCAGAAGCAACAAGTTATTCAAACTCAAATGGCCGTCAAAGCCAAACAGGTCGAAGAAATCGGCAAGCAGACAGATTACTTGCAAAAAACAGTGCCGACGGAGAAAATTGAACCAATTATCGTCAAGAAAGCTGCCGTGGTCGACCGTTTCCAGAAAATCAAGGCTCCACTCTTGGAACGACAAAAGCAATTGGAAAAAAAGAAAGAAGCCTTCCAGTTTGGCAGAGATGTCGAGGACGAGAAATTATGGATCGACGAAAAAATGCCTGTGGCTAGTTCAACCGACTACGGAAATTCGCTGTTCAATGTGAACGTTCTCAAGAAGAAGACTCAATCATTGTCGACAGAAATTGATAATCACGAGCCGCGAATCAATGCCATTTGCAATAATGGGCGCAAACTGATCGATGAGGATCACGAAGATGCCAGCCGTTTCGAAAATTTAATCAAAGAATTGACCCAGAAATGGCAGCAATTGAAGGATGCCGTCGAAAATCGGAAAAAGCATCTCAATCAGTCTGAACGTGTACAGCAGTACTTCTTTGACGCCCAGGAGGCAGAGTCATGGATGAGTGAACAAGAATTGTACATGATGGTCGAAGACAGAGGCAAGGATGAAATCAGCGCACAAAATCTTATGAAGAAGCACGAAACATTGGAGCAATCAGTCGAGGATTATGCTGATACTATCAGGCAATTGGGCGAAACAGCACGACAGTTAACGAACGAGCAAATTCCTCTGGGCGATGCTGTAGCTGTCAAACAGTCGCAGTTAGACAAATTGTATGCCGGTCTGAAAGACTTGGCTGGAGAGAGGCGCGCACGTTTGGACGAGGCTTTGCAATTGTTCATGCTTAACCGAGAAGTTGATGACCTGGAGCAGTGGATTGCAGAACGGGAAGTTGTTGCTGGGTCACAAGAACTCGGACAAGACTACGATCATGTCACACTTCTGTGGGAAAGATTCAAAGAGTTCGCTCGTGACACAGCTGCTGTTGGCGGAGAACGTGTTGCTAAGGCTAACGGTATTGCAGATGATCTTATTCGTGCTAGTCATTCAGATTCTGCCACAATTGCCGAGTGGAAAGACAATCTCAATGAATCGTGGCAGGATCTTCTCGAGCTGATTGAAACTCGAACACAAATGTTGGCTGCATCACGTGAACTACACAAATTCTTCCACGATTGCAAGGACGTCCTTAGTCGAATTATTGAGAAACAGCATGGCGTGTCCGATGAACTCGGTCGTGATGCCGGATCTGTGTCTGCTCTTCAGCGTAAACATCATAACTTTATGCAAGATCTTATGACACTATACTCGCAAGTACAACAAATCCAAGACGAATCTGCCAAACTTCAAGCCTCCTATGCTGGGGACAAAGCTAAAGAAATAACTAACAGGGAACAGGAAGTTCTTCAAGCATGGGCCAATTTGCAAGGTATGTGCGATGCCAGAAGACAGAAATTAGCAGACACTGGAGATCTTTTCCGATTCTTTAATATGGTCAGAACTTTGATGCTTTGGATGGAAGATGTTGTTAGACAAATGAATACGTCCGAAAAACCACGGGATGTCTCTGGAGTGGAGTTACTAATGAACAATCATCAGAGCCTAAAGGCTGAAATTGACACAAGAGAAGACAATTTTAGTGCATGTATAACTCTTGGAAAGGAACTGCTTGCACGCAGCCACTATGCTTCAGCTGAAATTAAAGATCGCCTATTGCAGCTTACTAATAGCAGAAATGCTCTTCTGCACCGATGGGAAGAACGATGGGAGAATCTTCAATTGAGTAAGATTTTAAATTTTTTCTGAGTTTAGGCAAGTCTTTATAATAACGTCGTTTTATGTTTTTAGTTCTGGAAGTCTATCAATTTGCACGAGATGCTGCTGTAGCTGAAGCTTGGTTAATTGCACAAGAACCTTATCTTATGTCAACGGAATTGGGACACACGATTGATGAAGTTGAAAACCTCATTAAGAAACATGAAGCATTCGAAAAATCGGCAGCTGCTCAGGAAGAGAGATTTAGCGCTTTGGAGCGATTAACTACGGTAGGTATTAGTTGTAGATTTTGAACAATATACACTTAAAGGTTATATAACCGACTTAACTGTCCACTATGTCACTGGCCAATTCTTCGTCCTAAAATATTTTTCTGGAGAGGCATATTCTCGTACTTATGAGTAAATGTGCTCCGATTGCGGAACGATGCGACTTTGGAGTTCGCATCGCCATTTACAACACACTGTGAACTATGCATTTAAAGAGAGATGTAATTTTAAAGACGCTTTCGATATGATTGACGGACTAGAGCAAGTTTTGTTTTGCCTTACAGACGCAAGCAGTGCGTGATAACGCGACTTCTAATAAGCCTGAAATTTTTTGAGACCAAGCCATACACTTACAAATAGCTTCACTGATGTATTTAGGCCGCAAATTACAGCTTCGTCTACGGAGCTTTCTTTTCAGAGTTGTAAAAAGGGCGGGGAGGTCTCATGTTGCGACCGTAGAACTGGAAATATGATGAGAAAATTAATAGAAGGTCAGACTATTTCTGTAGAACAATAAACTACAATATGACTACAAATAGAAGGTCAAAGGATAAAATTGTAAACAGCTGGGGAAAGAAATTCAGAGTTTTGCAATTACCACGGACTGATTATTTTAAATGGACGAACACCAGGGGACCTTATAGGCGAATTTACATTTATTGGTACAATGGGAGCTTCGGTTACATCGTACATGGAGACCTCCTTCACTCAACCTCCTAACCCATTTACGTCATCATTAATTTATTTCCTGCCAAGGCTGTGCTTTTTATCATAGCGCATCACCTGAGCTTTGCAAACATCATATATAAAAAAAATATCTTGGGGTATCTCCGAAGCTGATCAGATTTCTATTTCGAAAAGTTTTACACTAGTACAGGTCTTAGAGAAGTGCGTGTACTCAGCCCCCTGTTATTCTCGTTATTTATAAATGATATAGATGACAGAATGGGTGGTGGAGTCAATATAGATGGATTTATCATCAAGAGTCTGTTATATTTGCGGATGATCTAGTAATGTTCTGAAGATCCGGCAGAACTGCAAACAATGATAAACCAACTAGGAGAATATTGACAAACCTGTTATTTGGTGATTAACATGAACAAATCGCAAATAATGATATTCCAGAAAGGAGGGAGAGCGAGTTCCGAAAACTGGACATACAATGGGGCAAATATTGATGTCGGTAAGCATAAGTACCTTGGAATAATGATAACACCGAGATTATCTATGAAGGCACATTTGACGGAGCGGCTTAACGCGGCAAAGGCTACTCTTAGCAGCACTTGGAACCGCTTTATTAGTCCTGAATTACACGAGAGGGATTTTACCCCATGAGTGACGAAAATCTGTTTTTTTTTTCTTGGTGAGAGAAGTGAGGTAGCAAGAGGGTCATCTGTGAGTGTCAATCACGAATCGTAGGGGTTTTGCTTGAGTTTTTCCTGATTTGCTTTTGTCCATTTTCGTAACTTCCTTATAAGGTTGATTTAGTATTGCTTGAGCCGGTGAAAACAAATTTTCAACCATGCAAAACACTTATGAACCGGTTTTTTAACGTCAGTCAAAGCCCCTTTCGTAGCAACACTTCGAGGGTTTTCTACTTTTGCACAGAAGAGAATTCCCGTGAGTTATGGGGTAAAATCCCTTTCGTCTAATTCAGGACTTAGAAATGCACACATAAGTCATTCTGCTAAATTCAAATTGTTTTCAGCTGTGTCCAGATCGCAAGTATGTGGCATTAGCGAGGAAGTTGACGAACTGCTGTGCTTTTTTATAAAAAAAACCTTTTCTTATTGCCTATATCTACCCCTAACTATGCACTCACTCTCGAAATAGGACTGGCGAATCTATATATATGTGGGATCGAGGCTTCTCCATGAAAAAAGAACTTTGGAACGGAGAATCGGCAACGGCGCTGGTGGCCGAGTGGTTAGGGAAATGGAGTATCATGCGCATGGTCTCGGCTCAAACACAGCTAGCCCAATGGATCTTTTTAACGCAGATTCTCCGATTCCTACACATATATGTCATAGGCCCTTGGCCGAACGCCAGCTGTTAGAAGAATTCGATCATTTATCGTCAAAATTCTTCCAGCGGCCTGAAGTTGTCAGAGGATGTTATTAAAGGATACTTTTTAACCCCTAAACTTTATCAGGCCATCAGAGGATTCTTCTAAACCCCTGAGAGCTGTCAGGCTTTTAGAGGAAAATAAAGTTCAGTCGAAATATAGTTATTGACCTTTGTTAATGGAATTGAATAGACATTATTATTATTATGGGACCGACAACGTAACAAGAAAAGCGTCCACACACCATGATGCTTCCACCCGCGTGGGCGTCGAACATTCCGCTTTCCATCAGATCCCAAAAAGTTGATCTTCGTTCCGCGCCCCACAAAATTTTATACCACTTTTTCACGTTCTGTTCACCAATCCAGTTTTTTTTCTTGCAACACTTCCAGGTAGGTTTGCCCTTTGCAACCGTCTGCGGATTGCGGATAGTCCTTGCACTGACCTGGTTCCCCCGTAGCTGCGCGAATTGCTCTCAATGACGTGGATGGATCCCTTTTGACAAGAATGACGATTTGATGATCAGTGGTTACAATTGTTTTCTTGGGTCTACCTCTAGTTTAATGATTTTGTTTAGGCTTCAAAGCATTCGTAACGACATTTTGGGAACGACCTGCCTTCCTTCTCACCAAGCACCGCTCTTCTACTTAACAATGCTCTCGTAACATACGCCTTTTTTGGCTACTATATAATTTTCTTCGCTCGTCTAAGTTTAGTACTAGAACGAGTTTCAAAATTGATGGAAAGTTTTCTTAGCATTTAACTGAAAGCATTTTAAAACAGGGAGTCGAAACGGGACCGAAACCTGTCATATTTCTTGTTTTAACCGGTTTTGATTTCGGTACCGAAATTAAAACCGACATTTAAAGTGTACCGAAATAGAGCTACCGAAATTAAATGGTCCCGAAATAAATAGACCTTAAAAATATGTGACCGTAACCGCCAGACCGAAATTCAAAGACCGATTTAAATTGGTACCGACCGCGGAAGAAGTTATGTGTCCGGTCTTGCGATATTTTCAAATTTTTTCACTACCTTCATTACATAGCATATTCGGTAAATGTCTTGATGAAGGGACCGTCGGTTGGAGGAGGGTGGATAGTGACTGTCGGGAAGGGGTAGGGTAGGGGTGGGTTGGGGAAGGGGTGGGGAGGTGGAGGGGAGTAAATGTCTAGATGAAGGGAGGGTGGTAGGGAGTAGAGGGGAGTCGGATGACTTCATTATATTATATACAAATCTCAACGACAGCAATTTAACTCTAACCCTAACGTTTCAGTTGTAACCAAAACCGAAAATGTTATATCTACGTGGTTTTTAACCGCAACCGAAAATGAAATTTTACATTTCGGTTCTAACCGAAACCGAATTGAAGAAAATTAATTACGGTTAAGGTTGTTGCAATTGCGGTTTAAAAAACCCAATTTGGTTTCGGTTGACCGTAACCGATTTATAATTTCGGTTGTGGTCCCATTTCGACTCCCTGTTTTAAAATGTCGAGTCGGTCACATTATTGGTGTTTTTGGACCTGAATATACAAGTCTTTATTCCATCTTTGATTTTATTAACATTTTATTATTCTATTTTTTTAGTTTGAGCTCAAAGAATTGAAGCGACGACAAGAAGCAGCTGAAAAAGCTGAACGTCAACGCCTTCAAGCAGAAGCAGAAGCGCGAGCAGCAGCTGAAGCTGCCGAAGCAGAACGAAGACAAGCCGAAGCTGCAGCACGAGATACAGCCGATGCAGCCGGATCGCCACAACGAGAACAATCCGGTAAGAATAGTAAATTAAAATTTAAATTTAAGAAAAGAAAATTAATAAAAAACATAAAAAATGATTTTCTGTAAATATTCAGCCAAAACAAAAAGAAGAATAAGAAGAAGGAAATAATTGCTAGAATAGATGAAGCAACCTTTCCACTAACCCCATCTCTCATTCCTCCTAATAAATGTTTTTAATGTTACAAACTTTTATACATAGAACATAAGTTAATATGAAAATCGCTAACACAAAATCGTTATTTTTCCTGTTTTTTCTTGTATTTACACGCTGCCGCCTCGCAATTGACCAATTACTTCCGCAATTCCTTCCTAAAATTAAATAAAAAACATTTTACGCTCTCAATAAATTAACAAATTTCAATTTATTGGGATCAAATACGTAATTGGATGATTCGATTTTTTAAATGTTTGAGTAAAAATAAATTTGTTTTTTGAAAAAAAAATAAAAAATAAATCAAATAAAAATCAAAATTAGTTCCCATGAGAGCAGCTTCACCTGTAGAGAAAGAAAGACCCGTTTCACAAACAGGTATATTTCCCCTAATAGCGTTGTTTATTGTTGCTAAGTTTCTTTTTATTGTTGCATTTGTTTCAAATTTTATCTCTTTTTTTTTGTGTTTTAATTATTGTTGAATTTTCAAAGCAATTAAAATTTTTGAATCGAAGTTTTTTTCCATACGTTCTACTGTTTTCCTAGTTCTTTCTACCTTGTTGCTTTCCTAACTTGATAAATTTTCCGAAGATAAAGTTTCTTCAATTTCGTACATAAAATATCTTTCTATGCTTTTTACATTTTTATTAGTTTTAATGACATCAAATTCAACGCACATTTAATAAAATTTTAAATCAATTCAAATTCTGTTCATTTATTCGATGTGCGTGTGACTTCTTGTTGTATTGTAAATTAGAGTTTAAGCTGTAAAATCAACGAACATTTTGTAAATAGCTAAAAATTCGCAAAAAGCTAATTATATGGTGTTTTGCTTTTTCATCTGGGAGCTTTTATATTATTGTAAATAAGCAATATTGATCAGACACACAAATATTCGACTATTCTGTCGCTTGCTGTACAAATTATGCGATTGATTGTTGCTTTTGTTGAAATGTTTTTTGTTTTGCATATTTGTTTATGTTTTATTCTAGTCTAGGTAAGAATATAGTTCCTACTGTGACTAATTAGACATTCTAGTCGCGCACACCGTAGTGTGTTCCTAATATACTTCCAGTTGCAGGTAAGCTTGCATGCTTCAGTTGTTGTTTTCTTATATTTTTTATTCTTTGCAAAAAAATTTTAGTTTTTAGCTTGTTGTTTATTCAATTCTTCATGCTTTGTCCCCTTTTACATTAATACTAATTCTAACTTATTGTAACATTCTTAAAGTTTAAATAAAAATAAACTTTATGATAAAAGGGAAATGTTTAAAAAAAAATTCAAATTTCAAAGCAGGTCTACAAGATTCTGTGGGCAGTTGGGGTTCATTCCGAAGTAAAAATCGAAAATGCGAAAAATCCGGATTGGATCATCACGTCAGGATTTTGAGATATTTGAGGTTATGTACTCGAAAAATGGGATTTTTTGGCTACTTTTGAGGTTATAAACAGGATGTACAAATTGTTTTTGGTCTTTTTTTCTAGTTGCATCATTTGATACTACTCTTTAGAGATGGGTAACTCAGATCTGAACCGGCTCTCAAAAATGAGTCAAGTGAACCGGATCTCAGTTTTGTCCCGTGACGGATCCCGAAGAGTCATTTCTCCACATTTGCATGAGTTTGATTTGATTTTTCTTGTTGACTAATGAGAATTAGCGCCCATAAGAAGAGAATGATAGAAAGAGGAATACTTGAAAAAACAGGAGAACATGGAACTAAAAGTTCTGCAAGAACTACCACTGAAGCGTACGCAACATCTCGGTCTTCGCTCTACTCTAGATTCTGCTCTACAGTCTAGAGAAAGACAAAATGTCTCAAGCTGAAAATTTTCAGTTACTTTTTCGAACCGACTCTTGGAGCCGGATCTTTTAAAAGAAGCAGATCCGAAGCGCCGGTTCCTTCAACAGATCCATTTTGCCCATCTCTACTACTCTTACTCTTTAAAATAAGCTATGGAGTAGTCATTTACGATTTTATCTTGCAAAGTTACGACTATTTTATTCAAATATCTCAAAATTCTGATGTGATGGCTCAATTCTGATCTCGGATTTAGATACTACGCAGCAAATTACTTCGGAAATGACCCCCAGCTGCCCAACAATAATCATGACCCCATTTCTTGTAGACCTGTGTTATTTTACATGCACAATCCAAGATGATGAGTTTAGATCTGTTCCCGTACTTTTAAGTAAATATTTTAAATCCAATTTTATACACTCGGCAATTTCAAATAATAAAAACAAAGCTCGTTGAAATTAAGAGTTGCTAGAAAAATTAGGTATTTTTGTATAAAGTTTAATGCATAAGTCAAAATGTAATGTGCCACAGCCTACTCTAGATAAAAGCCCAGAAGCTGACATTAACAGCTGAGCATTGGTGGTGTAAACAAACCGAAACTTGCCTCAGTAAACACAGTGAAAAGTTTGGGGAATTGTACTTTCTCGTAGTATTTTTCGCAATATTTTTAAAGGGTGTATTTCTTTATTCATTCGATGGAAGGAATAAAAGGAACAGAATACACGCCAGAATAAACGGAATAGAAGCAATATGTCAACACAATGGAATATTCCTTCCAATTGAAAGTTGAAGTCAGGTTAAAGCAATTATTCAATAAACAATTTTTGAGGTTTCAGTATTTTATATTATTTAAAATGAACTCAAAAGACATAATCCAACAATAAATTGTGTATTTATTTACAATTATGACTTTCTTTCCTTCCCTTTTGATACTAAATTGTTTTTTGTTTTCCGTTTATTCCATCTACAACTTCGGTATAAAGAGAACGCGCTCTGAACGCGCCGATGCTAATAAAAAAACACGGAAAATTAGGAATAGAATATTCCGAACGAATAAAGAAACACATTAGGAGCGTTCCGCTCATTCGGAATGAATAAAGAAATGCAACCAAAGTCTCAAATTGGATTTTACTTGAGGTTAACTGACAAATTTTCTAAACATGTGAACACGATAAAAAGTGTCTCTCTTATACAATTTTTATTGGAAAAATTCTCTTGTGTTCGTTTTGTTAAAGTATTGAGCTTACAATGCGTCAATGACATCAGCGTTTCTCTTTGATCGTGGTTACGAGAGTGTGCAGTTTACTTGTGTGCAAGGATTGGTTAATATGTGGTACACCAAAAATGAAGTAATGACGAAACACTTGGTGGTGAAATGACTGAACTGTCATGTTTTCCGAGCTTTTATCTAGAGTAGGCTGTGAATGTCCATATGTACAGCAAATATTACATAAAAAGAGAGAGAAGCTTCAGTTTTCGATGAAAAGTGACATCTTTTTGTCTGACGTTTGCGATCCATTTTAATTTTAAAGATTCTTATTACTTATTCAAAGTCTCGAATTCGTACATAAAGTACGTTAGTTTCTGATGGCCAATCTATACAGATATCGAAGGATTTAACAGATAACACAGGCCTGCGAGGTTTTTCCCCTTGAACAATGAATAGTTGTTTCCGAAGTTATTTTTCCCGCTGAAAACGAATCCGGGCTCAAAATGGCAAAACAACTGTTTTTTGTCATATTTGAGGTTATGTAGCGCCACAATGTTTTTTTTTTCAATAAACTTTTGCCGAAATATGGCATTTTGAAATTTTCATGTTCCTGAATTTCTCGGTATATGAAAAGTTTATGGTCACCTTATGCAATTTTTGTTGATAACAATATGGCCAGAAAGTAGCAGTTCGTATAAGACATTGGAGATGACCACAGTATACTTATCTCATGTTGGCCTATTTTCGACTTACTTATTCCCTGTGATCACAGATATTCTACGTAAGCTTAGAGAAGCCCCTTTCTTTTTGACATTTAGATTTAAAACTAATAACTGTTATGGGTTTTACTATACATTTTTTACACAATGTTATTACTAAATATAAATCGCTTTTAATTCACGTTATACGTAGTAAGGTCCATGTATTCCCGACCTGACATACATACATATGTAGAAGGAGGGGTTAGAGGAAAAAAAACTCGTTATTATTTTTCAATATAGTCTCCTTTTATTTCAACACATTTTTGAGATCTTCTTATTAATGCCTCTATACCACTATAAAAGTACGCTGAGTCCTTGTCTTTAAAATGGTCGAAAACGGCTTGTTTAATTTCGTCGTCGCCATAAAATTTTTTCCCTCGTAGGTCAGACTTCAATTTTGCAAATAGAAAGTAATCACTAGGGGCGAGATCCGGACTGTAGGGGGAATGATCAATTTCAATGAAGCCACATTATCGTGCAATAGCCTTTGAAATGGCAGCAGTGTGCACAGAAGCATTATCGTGTAATAACCGAATTCCTCAACTCATCTTTCTTCGTCGTATTTCAATGATTTGCTTGCCTCAATCTCCGCAGTAAATTAGAATAATATATCGCGTTAATAACGATGTTTCGTTCTTTAAAATCTATCAAGAGGATTCCTTCACAATCCCAAAAGATTGTAGCCATTACCTTTTCAGTGCTTTGGGTGACTTTTGCTTTCTTCGGGGCTGGTTATCCTTTCCGGTGCCATTCCATCGAATACCTTTTGGATGTTGGGTCATTATAAAGGACCATTGTTTCGTCTTCTGTAACAATCTATTCAATAACCAACGTCTGGTCTTCACGTGAAAGCTACAAAAACTGTTGACAACATTCAACGCGTCACTGCTTTTGAACAACACTAAGAAGTTTGGGCACCCATCTTGCGCTAATTTTTGTCATGCCTTAATGGTCATGCAGGATGCTTAGGACACTAGTTATAGATATTCCTGTTTGCTCCACTATTTATTTTAAGTTGACGGTCAGAACAATTTTTTTTACTAATTTCACGTTTTCTCCAGTAGTCACTGTGACAGGGCCACCTTCACGTGGATCATCTTCTAGTGACTCTTGTCCCCAGCAGAATAGCTTAGACCAATCTTTTATTGTTGTAAAAGATGGAGAAGAGTCTCTGTACACAACATCCATTCTTTCTTTTATCTGCGTTCGCGTTAACTCTTCCTTTGTTAAAAACTTTATTACCGCGAGATACTCAATTTTCGATATTTTAAAAATTTATTTTACAACCACTTACTTCTACATCTGCCACAAATAAACTGAGAAGCGCACTCAGCTCAAATGGCGTACGTGACTAAGTACAGATTGTCTCTGACTTACCTGACCTTCTATGTCAGGTTGGGAATACATGGACCTTACTACGTATATCAGCTTTTCTTGCTTCAACTCTTTTGTTCGTTATGTGTTTATCTGTATTAATAAGGGATATTTAGTTATTATTAAATTTTAGAATGAACTCCAAAGTAGTTTTTATAATATCTACATCTCAGTGAAGCAAAATGATGTAATAGGCTTAGATATCCTTCCTAAAGGAAATTACTCTTCTGATTTATAATAATTTTGTCTCCGAAAACATTTAATAACAACATAATAGTAAAAGAAAAATTTTGTTAGATAATCATTTTTTATACACGGTTTTTCCTTACATGCGTATTAATATTTTGTAGAATATTTGCTTTTATTCTGTCCGACGCACTTTCAATACACTCTTCTATCATTTCGTTTAGTAAAAAAGTGTAGGTAAAGAATTGAACCTTGCGATAGACCGATGTTAATTTGATCATAATTCGTAGCTTTCAAAGTGGGAAATCTTAAACGGTCCTTATTTGATCTACATCTACTTCCCTTCATATATTAGCCTGTTGCGTACGTGTGTATAATTGTTGGCGAAAACTTAATGTAGCCGTCACAATTCTAGAAGGCATTTTCGACAAATTTCAAGATACAGGCTAATATTATGAAGCATTTTCTGTCATTCTTATCAAAATGTGTTTCTCTTAATACTCATCATTACAACTAACCCTAAACAAGCTTTAATTAAATCATTAATTTTAATATTTCATCTTAATAATTTTAAGCAAAAAAAAAAACATTTATTTTTTGCATGAAAAGTGCATGTTCGTACTATGAAAACGCCACAAGATCCAACAAAACGTTATACAACGAGCGCACTTGAAGGCACACGTATTATTTCTCATCCTGGATCAGGTGCCAAGCGGTATTCTTCAAGTAAGTACAACAAAAACAATTGAAAATTTTCTAAGAAAAATATTCGTTAAATCATTCTCCTCCTAAGCACCAACAATCTCTGGCTATTCTTAGTTAAAATTCAGGTGGTGTTTGGTAGTATTTCTCCAAAAAATCCATTTAATAAAGCTAAAAGTAGCATTAATAACCGGAGGTGGTAAAACAAAATTATTTTTTAGTTACATTTTCGGTCATTTTTTTTTTTAACTTAATTCAGTAAATAATTACAATATTTTTTTTGTATATTTTCTTACTAATTTTTTGTTTAACTTTTTGTTGTTTTTGTTTCTTTTGTTTTGAACAAAATACCTTCGTGATGTTGCTGTTCTGTGACGTGTAAAAAAAAAATACGTGATGTTGATGAATTTCACCAACTACAATCTACTGTGGGGTAATGCATGTTAAAATGTTGTGCCGTTTCCAACTAACAAACACCTACACACACAAAAAAAAAACAAATTTGCACAATTTTTTGCTCTTGGATCTTCTACACGCACCCAACTCTTTTGTGTACTTACATACAAATATATTGGGAAATGGCTGACTTAATGGAAATGGTTGATTGTTGACCGCACTCTACACGAAATTTTGAAAAACAACTCTGTCTCTCTTTGAAACTGGATACGGGTTGAACTTTCTTTTTATTGGAAATTTTTGACAAAAAAAAACAATACAATCCTACAAAAGGAATTGATACTGACTCGTCAACAGCACGTCGTTCAGCAACACCAACAGCTTCGAGTGCTGGTGGTTCACCTGTAACACCATCAAGTGGTGGTGGTACTATGCGTATTGGAAGGCGGTCACGATCTAAAAGTCCATTCCGAAGTTTCAGATGGAAAAGAAGCTCAACACGATCGGGTGATTCCGATGATGAAGGTAGTTTATTTTTTAATTTGTTTGTTTATTTATATTTTATGCCTAAATATAGGTCTTCTCCTAATTGGAACATAATGGCAGTTTAATGTTCATTCTTAAAAATACCCAATTCAATTGCTATTGAGAAACAACACGTTTCTATGCTCTAACTGTGATTCTAGAGTCACTGACTTCTAATCTTACACTAAACACAATTCTTGAATTTTTTAAATAGTAGGAGTAAAATTGTTTAGAGTAAATTTAATAAATCGTTCGTTCTTTATACAAAATGATTTGCACTCAAAATGCTGCGCAATCTCAGTCTATAAAATGTAAACTATCCTAAAATATTGCCCAAGTTTCTGTTCCTGTTCAAAAAATTTGTTTTTTTTTGTACAAAATTCCCCTTTTATTTAATTCAAGCACTGCACTGCCATTATGTTCTCATTTCATTTGTTTCTTAACAATTTTCGTTTTGTTTTTGTTTTTCAAAAAAAAAAAAAAAACGATTAATTTGAAAAAAAATACCGCTCTTGAAATGGTGCTGCTTTTATGTCATATATGTAAGCACAAGAACAATATCCATAGCATGTAAGTAGTACCTACATATTTAGAAAACTTATTGTAGACATTTTTGATGTTTTGAAATATAAATTTGTGTTGTGTTTTTGTTGTCTTGCGTATTTCATGTTCTCATTATCAATCAAAACGCCATATTTTAGCTTTTAAGTGTTTTACATAATATAAAACATGATTTACATCGAAATATTTAGCTTTTTACAATCTATATAATATATTTTTATAACTATAGCGTTTTTAAGGCAATAATATATGTTTTAAATTGCATGAGTTCATTCAATATTTTTTTATACAATCTAGGAAATTTTAACATTGACAAATTTGTGCATATTTCTTATTCTTGTTGTAAATACAATTTTTAAACTTAAGACAATAATTTTAAAGTGAAAAATATGATAATGCATATGTTGACTTTCAATAATTTCAAATCTAGAAATAGCGTAAATATCGAGTAAACTGACTTACTATCATACCTCATACTCTGTGAAACAGAGGTAAGCAGCTCTGTTTTGATAAATCAGATTCAGCGGAAATTCCAATTTCTTTATTATATTGCGCAGCTTATGTGTTCGTTCGCTTGGAGCCGTCTGTATAGAAGACACACTCCCGCATTGAGAATACAGAGCTCTTTAAATTGCTTCCAGTCTATACATTTTAAATTGCGGTTTTTGGGTCAGGTTCTGTTTAAATGGGTCCAAAAATATTTTTTTTTATTTAAATTTTTTTATAATCCTCAAGGGTGTAGATTATGCACCTAAAAAGATTTTTTTTAGCGGGAGAGGTGAAAATCTTCCAAAAGACTCCGGACAGCCCGTGCCCTCCGGTAGTGTGAGATTCTTACTTACTAAAAGCACCTCTCTGGGGATAAGCCGAAACAGACCACATTGAATCGGGTCCCTTTTCGTCCCCTCCCAGTTTCCCTTAGTGTCGCCACTAATCTACATTGACGGAAAATTCTTGTTGAAATGAAGCTTGCATAACCGAGTGACGATTCTCATATGACCATGTGTACAGGTTATGAACATTAATAACTCCAGCTGTGGTGAATTTAGACTCGTCAGTGTACAAACAGGGTATCACTTCTCCATTTCTCACATAACCAAGAACAGAAGTTTACTCGAGGTTGAAAATCACGCTCCAGCAAACACTGCTCACGATGTAGGTCGTAGGGGTAAAGATTATCCCGACGTAATATTCAATGAACCATTTACTGGGAAAGTTCTGCACGCCGTGCAAAGTCCTGAATACTCGCTCCTGGGTTATTGGAAATCATGACAATAACTTCTTCCTCACCTTCAACAGATACTACTTGATGTCCTACTTACACGTTCTTCAGCTGGTTGAAGGTAGCCTATCTCCCTAAGGCGCCTGTAGATGCTGCTAATAGTTACCCTATTTGGATGTCTTCTCCGGTACATCTCGGCAGCTCTATTCGCATTTCCATTGCACAATCCGTTCTTCATTAGAAAAGCGAGACATTTGCTAAAACAAAATTGTTAACACAAGAAAATGAACATATTACTACTTCTACTGACGATAATTAATAGCTGCACCCTTATTTATTCATTTAAGGGGGTCGTCTACACTTGAACGCCATTTTTCAGCCCGATTTTAATGAATTTTTTTTGATAAAGATATTCAAAAAATTTTTTTTATTTGTTTTATTTAAATTAAATTACATGAAAAGAAAATTTTGTTTTGTTGGCCGTCCCGGTGTCAAGTGCTGTTTTTCTGACGACCCATTTTTCTGCACATTTTTCGGCATTCTGGCGTATGTACTAGGATTTTCCTGATTGGATAAAAATTTTGAGCGGGACAAAATTTTTTCTATTTTTTTTTAATTTAAATTGTTTCCGCACAAAAATGGCTCTTAAAAAATTTTTTTCATGCACAGTAAAAATCGTAGCACTGCACCTCCAAAAAAGGGTACTAAATTGATTTAGAAAAAAATCATGTCAATCGGTGAATTAGTTTCTTCAGAAAGTGTGCAGAAAATTTTAAAAACGTGTTTTCCAGAAAAACGCGTTTAAAGTTTTAAAACCATGCATTCACGCTTGACATCGACCAGTTTGAGGCATTTTTACTAAGAAATTTTAACGCATTGAGCAATATCCTTTGGCATGATGACTCTAGGGTAGTTATACTTTAAAAATATTTTCGATATTTTCAAAATTTTAAGTGTAGACAACTTCCTTAAAGGTATTTACCACTCCTTATTACCTTAATAATTTTTATTACTTTTTACGTAAACACCATCACTAATTTTTGCAGGTTTACGCACAGCTGCTTTTATGTAAAGGTATGCATCATAAAATAGATAAAATGGGATGGGGGAGGGGTAGGCTAACATCTTAGCATGTGGACAGATTTAGATGATTCTGTTTTGATGTATAGAATGTGTTTCCCCATGTCAAAAATTTTATGAGGGAGTGGATGTGATGAAGGAGTGGAGCGTAACTTCTTATAATTTCGGACGATTCGTTTATTGCTGAGTATAGTACCTATTCGTATCATGACAAAAATGTGAGAGTGGGAGGTGAGGTGGCACCTAGCGTCGTAGGACTTAGATCAATTTTGATTCTGTTGTACCGAATATGTTTCCTAATTGGCAAATGATAAAAAAATGTTGCACCGAGAGCAACTACTGGAAGAGTAGGGAACAATCCCCTTACTTTGCGTGCTCCGATTTCGATGATTTTCTCTCGCTGTATAAAGTACGTTGGCGTACTATAACTATGGTAAGAATTTTTTAACTAAGGTGAGGATATTAATGAGTGGCCGTGACAAATTTCGTAATATGTTACCGGACTTGGATAATTCTGTCTCCTTTCTATAGAGTGCACTGCAACTGTTGAAAGTACATTGGTCGTACGAACAGTATTTTTTTAGTCGCTTATCTGAATATAATAAAAAGTGATAAATCAAATAGTTTTTTTTAAAAAAAGTTGAATACACTTCACAAAAGGCGCTAAAAAGCATAAAATAATTTTGAATTTTATATCTATTACGACATTTTGAAGTCGGTGCAAATTAAACAAATAAAACAACTACAAAACCACAAAACCACAATGGACAATACCATATAAAACTAAAAATTTCAACTCACGGGATCATAATGAATGAGGATTGAATACTTTTGTTGTAGTTTTTTTTAATTTTCTTATTCCCCCCAAGTGAATCCCCATATTCGAAATTCATTTATTTACGTTACACGTCCGTGTTTGGGTAACAGAATTTCATATGTGTACCAAATTTCAACTTAATCAGTCCAATAGATTCGTAGCAAATTGTCTGTGACAGACGGACAGAAATACAGACACACGAGTGATCCTACAAGGGTCCGTTTTTTCATTCGGACGTACGGAAACCTAAAAACGAAAAAAACCTTTCTTAATTTTGCAGTAAACAAAAAAATCCTAAGTCATTCCATGCCCAAGGCACAACCTACTCTAGATACAAGCCCGGAAGCTGACATTAACAGCTGAGCATTGATGGTGTAAACAAACCAAAGCTTGTCACAGTAGTCATAAGGAAAGTTTGGGGAATTATACTTTCTCGTAGTATTTCTCGCAATATTTTTAAAGTTTCAAATTGGATTTTACTTGAGCTTAACCTACAAATGTACTGAACTTGTGAACACGATAAAAAGTGTCTCTCTTTACAATTTTCATGTGTTTTAAAGGGAAAACTCTCTTGTGCTCGTTTTGTTGAAGTATTGAGCTTAAAATGCGTCAATGACATTAGCGTTTCTCTTTGGTTTTGGTTACGAGAGTGTGCAGTTTTATTTGTGTGTGCAAGGATTTTTTAACTTGTGGTACAATAAAAATGAAATAATGACGAAACACTTGGTGGTGAAATGGCCGAACTGTCGCTTGAATAAACTCTCTTACTTATGAAAACCTATACTTCATTTCATAGCTGTTTAGAAAGGTTTATTGTTGGACAATTCCAGCGAACCCATCAATGAAGCTATGCTTTGGAGGCTTTGTGTTTTGAAGCCAGTCACAGCCTACTTTAGATACAAGCCCGGCAGCTGACACAAACAGTGGTGGTGTAAACAAATCAAAACTTGCTACAGTAAAGAATAGGAAAAGTTTGGGGAATTATACTCTTTCTCGCAGTATTTTTAAAATCTGGATTTGGAATTTACTTGACGTGAACCTACAAATGTTCTGAACATGTTGTCACAATAAAAAATTTCTCAATTACAATTTTCGTATGTTTTAATGGGAAAACTTTTGCTTGTGTTCGTTTTGTTGAAGTATTGAGATTAGAATGCGGCAATGACATCAGTATTTCTCTTTAGTTTTGACTAAGGCAGTTTGCAGTTTTATACGTGTGCAAGGTTTGATTAATCTGGGATAGAAAAATAAATGAAATAATGACGACACGCTTGGTGGTAAAAATGGCCGAATACTGTCGTGTTTTGCGAGCTTGTATATAGAGCAGGCTGTGGTGCAGTCCATTTTGAAAACCCAAATTTATATGACTTTTTTCGAAAGTAAGACATTTTTTAATTTTTCATTTAAAGTGTTATAGAATAAAAAAATTTGTGACAAAGTATAACAATACATAAAAGAATAAGAAATATGCTTTTGTCGGCTAATAACTAAGTTTAACTGGATACAATTGATCGACAAATAAGTAAAAAAAAGGTTATTTTAGCATCATTAATTTCCTAAAATTCGACAGTTGCGTATGCCGTCTAAAACTGATTGAAATTGTAATTATTGATCGCTTGCTGTTTTTCAGACTCGAAGATAAGTTGCATCTGGAATCGATTTGCGTAGTTCGATAATGAAAACTGCGACAATCGAACTGATAGTGAAATCAATGTTAAAATTCTAATTGAATTTATTTACTTATTTAGCCTAAAATTCCGCCATAAGTTCGCGAGCTGCCTTGTGCCTCTGATCTCCGTAACAAACTGGAGTGGAGAGCATTAGTAACGTAGAAAAACGTCAGCTTATTATTGTTATTATTGCCTATAATAGCTTAAGTTTAATTATGTAAAGCTTATAGATAGATTTCCCTTATCTCGATCTGTATTTCTCATATTTTATTTGAATTCCACTTCTTAGTTCTCTGCTCTCTCAAGACAATCAATTGAATTTGTTTTCTAATAGTCTCGTCTATTCCTTTGCAATATTTAGAACGGACGAGTCCTGGTTCCGAAGAAGGAGCAGAAGGTACGCTAACTAGAAAACACGAATGGGAATCAACGACGAAAAAGGCATCAAACAGATCTTGGGATAAGGTAACGTATATCATCAAATATTCAAAAAAAAAATTGTAACAAATTGACTTGCTACTGTTTTATAGGTTTACGTTGTAGCACGCAATGGCAGATTGATATTCTACAAAGACCAAAAGTCATCGAAATCAGTTCCAGATCAAACTTTCCGTGGCGAAGTACCATTGGAATTGCAGGGAGCTGCTGTTGAAATAGCCAGTGATTATACAAAGAAGAAGCATGTGTTCAGAATTAAGTGAGTTTACAATAATAACCGAAAAATTTCGAGTATATTTCTGAAAAAAACAAATTCGTAGATTATCAAATGGTGGTGAATTCCTGTTACAAGCCCACGATGATTCCGAAATGAGCCAATGGGTGGGAGCACTAAAAGCACAGTGCGACAGTGTATCAGGCGGAGAAGGACGATCAATGACACTACCAGCATCCTCACAAAAAGATGAACCAAAGAGAAGATCTTTCTTTACACTAAAGAAAAAGTAAATACTTTAAAAATTTTTATTTTCCATTATTATTATTGTTTAGAATTTTATACTTTGACGAAATTTGCCCTACTATTAGTGAAATGTCTGTACACTATTTGTTTTTCATTGATTTATTTCTCTTTGGTGAAAAAGAATTCCTGCAGACTTTTGTTGCAGCTCCTCCTACCTGTTCAGTACTATTAATTCAGTTCTCCTTTCAGCCATAAAACTTTTAATGTGTTCCTTTTCGATTATATTGCGTAAATGTTATTTGTTTATTTTTTTTTCCTCTGTAGATATATAAATTTTAATTATAAAGTTTTAAAATGAAATTTTTAATAATTTTATCTGTTTTGGGAGTTTTTTTTTATTATTATTATTTCATGTTATGCGCTTTTAGCCTTATTTTTATTTACTTCTCCTTCTCCCTCGTCCTATTTATTTGAGTTTTACAAAAAATTTGTATGGTTTGATGGGCTTTTCTAGACTGAATCTTATGCACTTTTTGTATATTACTTTTTTTGCTGCTATTTGTAGAAATTGAACAAAAACACTAGTAATTGATTTATTTTATATAATATTAATGTCAAGGAGTATTTATTCATGACTAGAAACTGTAATTGATGGGAGGTTACTATGTATTTGATAGGAGATTACTATGTTATGCCATCTACGTGAAAAGTGAACGGATAATGTTAGCATTTTATTAAGTTTTGACATATACACATTTTATATGCAACTATTTTTGACATCATCAGATAGTCAGGCGGCCATTAGGATGCTTGACTCAATTGCCATATCTTCTAGGGTGGTGTAGTGCTGTCGGGAGTTACGTAGCTCCTTGGACAGTCTGCTTCACGTAACCTTGTACTGGGTTCCCGGACATAGGAACATTGCTGGGAACGAAATGGCCGACAAACTTGCCTCTTTATTACTGAATACGATTCGATTGCAGTCGATCGTAAATGTAGAGAATTTAGAATTGAATGAGATTAACAAGAGATATTGTACTTGCGTGAGTTACTAGCTTTAGGTCCATTCAATTCTAAATTTCCTTTATTTACGATCGATTGCAATCCAATCGTATTCAGTACTAAGGCTCCTGTTATGCTGAAAACGTACACTAACACAGTGCACTAATACATTTTGCGAGCGGCTTAAAATATCAATCATTAGAGCCTCTCCTGTTAATTATATACTCTCAATTTAAATTTTTTTTTTACCAATAGAATCCACACTAACTGCTATACATTAAAGGAAGTCTGAAAATATTTAAAATCCTCAGAACTCAGCGATTTTCGTACGATTGCAATAACTTTATTTATTTGCACGCGGTTTTGCGAATAAGAATCGTAAGTTTTACACGAAGACCCTTCAATAAGGCACTGGAAACAATTTTGCAATTACATTAAAACCCCCTATAAGTTCTGTTTGAAATACTATCAGCAATTTCAGCTGGGTAACCTGGTGCATTATCTACAAGTAAGTAATAGGTGTGTCTATTTACTACTAGCGTGAGTAGAAACAGACGCAATGCAGACGAACAGTTTTGGTTTAGTGTAAAAACTTTTAAGTTAACAGACAGGCCTAATGCCTTCTATGCTATATTTTAGTACAGCAGTTCTTCAAATGTTTGACGAATGATGATCGCTTTCCAAAACTGAACCCAAGAGTGAATTAAAAAACTTTCGATGGGTATAGGTCAGTGATGTCCAAACCTATGCCCGCGTGCAATTGGTAAATTGGTATATGCCCT
The DNA here is from genome assembly GCA_964036015.1 of Leptarthrus brevirostris. Lineage (NCBI taxonomy): Eukaryota > Metazoa > Arthropoda > Insecta > Diptera > Asilidae > Leptarthrus > Leptarthrus brevirostris. The sequence continues at coordinate 7,307,678 of OZ038374.1, read as the reverse complement.
TGTTTGTCTGTATTCGGTTTCTTGTTTTTCCGTTTTGTATTCGTTAAAACACAACAGATAAAAAAACTCTTCACTTTGAAGTAGTTTTATAAGCAATTTTACAATATCTGAAAATTTACAACCTTGGCCGTCGCTGGTTTAGAGTTTGGAGACGGAGTTGGATCAATTCGTTGAGCCGCACGACCACCATGCCATGAGCCCCGGGTTCGAGACCAGGGCTTTTATTAAGAAATTAAAATAATCCACTCCGTCTCTGGGCTGTTGTCTAGCTCGCAGCAATGCAAAAACGCGACTTTCAAGTTTCCTCACTTCCCTTACCCTAATTCTCATTCGGCCAAAACCATGCTAACGCATCAAAGGACTGTCCCCTAGGATTTGGCCACATCGTATAAAAAAAAACAGGATGGCCCAACTTAGGCGAGCGCGTTCGTTTCAGAAAAAAATCATTTAAAAAAACGCATTTTTTGCTGTTCAAGTAAAAAGTCATTTAACTCCATTAAAGACGATTTGTTTACATTACAGCTGGAATGTCGTAATGTGCTCGTTTTTCGACATTTTCCATCACATTGGCCAGTATTGCGGCCGATACGGCGGCTATTTTCTAGCGGATGTTGGCTTTAAGTTCGTCTAGGGTCCTTCTCTTGATATAAACCTTTGACTTAAATTCCCACTGGAAGATGTTTGGCGGCGTCAAATCGGGTAAACGCGGAGGCCAGTCAAAATCATCCGGAGAACAATAGCTTAAAAAAATCGATTGTGGTTCGGGCTGTGCGTGGTGGAGCACCATCTTGTTGAAACCAGAAGTGATCCATACCAGGTTCACGAAGAATTGGCATAAAAAAATCGGTTATCATAGCCCGATAACGCACCTGATTAACGGCTGCCGTTTGACCGCGTTCATCTTCGCACCAAACAGTAACTTTTTGGTTGTAAAGAGGTATCTACTTAATAATTTGCAGATTTTTGGTGCCATAGAACTAACAATTTTGTTTGTTTACGGTTCCGCTTAGCGTGAAATGCGCCTCATCACTCATGATGATTTTTTTTTTAGCAAAAATCCTCCTCGGTTTCTGCAATTTGGACGACGAAATTCGCATATGCCAAGCGATGAGACTTATCGGCTGGCTACAGTCGTTAAGTTAATTGAATTTTGTACAGGAATGCCTTCAAATCAACACGAATTATGCGCTGTAGAGTGGTTCGTCTTATGTCTAACTGCGCAGAACGACGTCGACATGATGTTGTTGGAGAAGTCTCAATACTGACCTATACGGCTGCGATATTTGCATTGAATCGACTCGGACGAAGTCTATTTGGACGCCTGGGATTAGCAATAGTACCAGAAAACAAAATTCTTCCGTGCAAACGTTTTATGGTGTCTTTTTCACCTTTGCACCTTATGCACGTTGAGTTTTCACAATTGAGAAGTTATTTTGAATGTGAAGCTGAACAATTTCAGCACTTTCGATTGGCGTGTACTGCTCCATAACACAAATCTCCTAAGGCTAACACGCGCTCTATGACAGCTGTCACACAAAAACTGTCAAAGTTATAGTGTTGTCAGATGCGCTCGCCTTAGTTGGGCCACCCCAAGACAATGAATGAATGAAGACAATAGTTCAGAAGGGAACCAAAGTCTTTTATAGAACAATCAGTTCGAATTTTTTATGTTAGTAATCTTTGATAAGTTACTTATCTGCTAGATTCGATGTAAGCTTTGAACCTCTCCAATATTAGTATTATTTTTTTTCATATTTTACTGTTTTCCTCACGTTTTTATATCATTTTCCGTTCACTATACTGAAAGATGGCTGTCATTGACTCCTACAAAATTTGTGTGTACTTTATACAAAAAAAAAAAATATATAAATGTAAATTTCAATATAAATGTTGCCGTAATCAAAAGTAAGTGTAAGAAATCATAATGGTGTTAAATAATTTAGATAATTTTTGCATTAAAGTAAAACCAAGAGAAATTTTTTGAATATTTATGAGAACAAAACTATTACAAGTAGGTGAAAAAAAGTAGCAAATAAATGGGCAGCTCTGCAGGAGCATGGAGGTGTCGCAGCATGTATAAGCAATGTGAAATTAAAACAAAAACTTTTCCTGTATAAGACAAACTATAGGCGATGTAAGAATTTATCGATTTTTATGTTTTACAACGTTAGCAACCTTTCCGTATACGGCACCACTTTTGGGCCAACGAAATATTTGTTTAAAAAATAAGAACAAAACGAAAGGTAAGAATTTGAAGTATAATAACATACTTAACGTCCAAATTAATTTAATATTATTCATGTAAAATTGTTAATTCTTTTTTTTTTTTGTAACAAAGCACTCTCAATAGCAAATCACGTAACGTCTCATTGTCAGTGTCGCTAACGTTGTAACTGAAAAATTTCGGGCATAACAAACATATAATCTCCGATCTCACATAAAGTGCAATGCAAACGTGTGAAAAGTAATTTTTGTTGCAGTTGCTTCTATTTTGCATGTTAGAAAATTATTTCTTTTGTTTGCTAATTGGATTGTTTCCTTAATTTATTTTTTTTTATATACGTACTAACCCTCTAACTTTCGTTCACTGATTGCACTCGTAATTGGCATTAATCAACACTTAACAAAGTTTAAATGCATTGGCTGGTGTGAGTTTTACTTTACAGGCGCTTTTAAGAATTTTTAGTTGAACGAATTGGGCATGTTAACTGAAAAGAAATAATGCGAAATTTACATTCGTTGATAGAATTTCGTCGATATCCTGAATCTGATTCGGTTCGGCCTTTATAATTATGTATTTTATAAATATTTGTAATTTGTGTCAATACATCAATAAGCTATTCTGTTTTGGTTTCTCTTTTAGCGGCTCAAATGTGCGTGATCACTTAGCTTATGAGATCACCTACCTTATCTCCGTGGTACAACGCGGATCTGTGTGTATTAAGGAATAGAAAAAATAAACTCTAAAAGGCCTACTTGAGGAGTCGGAATGACTTGTCTCGCTCAGATTTTGTTGCTCTCCGACTCATTGTACAGCGAATATATCACTGAAACTCATGATAATTTCTTCCATGACCCACATTCGTTTTTCAAATTTTTGTCCTATCAGAAACTAGTAATCCTGCCAACAATCTGTAGCAAATTTGCTCTATTTTTACAAGCTTTAAATTATTTTCACCTGTCCGTCCATCGTCAAATCTCGTTTTAGAGTTCGTTTGCCTCCAACGATTTTGTGTCTGATTGGTGAAGCTTTTTGACATATTGTTCTGGTAGTCTTGAACCATTGCCTGTGATGAGTGAGGAGTCTATTTTTCACCACATAGTCAGTCTTCAATTAAGCTACTCTTCAGGTGTTCTGATGGCATTCCGACCGCGTTGCTGAAGGCTTTTTCGGACGCCTTAATTGTTCCCGTGGGTTTTTTGTTCAATAAATCAATCTGCAGTGGGCATTTATCTATATTGTGGAGGAATTCTTTTATTATGCCTGTTCACAAAAAGGGTCCCAAAAAGGATATATCCTACTACAGGCTGATTGTAAAATTCTCTTCTATTTCTAAACTATTTGAGTTAATTAGTTCCTCTCACCTCTCTACATGGCTCTGATATGTAACAATCAACACTACTTTGTACCGAGAAGATTTAACATCAATTCCTCGAGTTTACGTCTGACGTTGTCTCAAGTTTCGAGCGGAGCCTACAAACCGATTGTATTTACAATCATGTTAGTATAACTTTAGATAAGATCCTCAAGCTTGGATAGCTTTAGATAGGATTATCACTTTTGGGTTTTCCTCTATCGTTATTCGTTTGTTTCAGTCGTGTTTATCCGATGGAACATACAAGGTTTCTTTTCGCAATATAACCGTAAGGTTAAGAACATTTGAGGTTCCAGAAGGCAGTCATCTTGATCCTTTGCTTTTTATGTTATATGTCGATGACATTATTAATATATGCAAATGACATGACAATTTTCTGCATCAGGGATTTTGGCGATTGTATTCGTATCACCCCGACGTTTTTTGGGGTTGGTGTGTAAATAATGGTCTATAGCTCAAACTCGATAAGTGCTTAATTATGATATTCTTTAAGTGTTGGGATTCTCTTCAGTACTCTATGTATTGTACGTGATTCGAAATTGAATTTCGGCTCACACATAAGCTACATTGTTTCTAGGGGCAGCTTCACGATCGGTTTCGTAAAGTCTTGATGGAGGCAATTTTCCGACGTGAATACCTCTATTTTTATATTGGCTTCCTGTCAGACATATTCTCGAGTATGCGTCTGGTCGCCATACTAATAGTTCTTGTTCTCTATATGTATTTAGAAATTTGACTACAAAAAGCAAGTGGTATCGCTGTGAATGGGGACCATTCCGATGATATTCCACTGCCCTAACTACTGTTGCACGTCACCTGTTATCAATTAAATAAAAAATAATTAATTTTCCATTTCAAAATGGCGCCGATCAAACAACTTGGTCGTCCTGGAATTACATCTGACCCCATATGTCGGCCTTGCGTCGTCGGATGACGTTTTTTCTACGTGGGATTCTGACATAAAAACTTGATAATTATAGGCTAATCGCGAAGCTTTCCTGCATACCCAAGTTATTCAAATCTGTTATAAATTCACAGCTTGTGGGGCAGTGTAAGGGGTTAATCTCATTGACTACTTTAATTTGCCTCCCACATAATCTCTGACTTCCAACTAGGTCTCCGCACTGACTTTAGCAAGGCATTTGATATATTTCCTCACTGTGCGATTATGCTAAAACTTAGGAAGTTGGGTTTTCCGCATTTATTGCTCAATTGGATCTGCTCTTATTTAAAAGTTAGAACATATCGGGTATCTTTTCGTAAAATCTATCTAGAGTCGTTTGAGCTTTATTAGGTTTAACACAGGGTAGCCATTTGGGTCCGCTGCTGTTTATTCTCGCCATTGACGACATTGTTAGGCTCTCCAAATTTTATACGGACGAAGATTAAGATTTTCTCTTGAGTTAGAAACAATTATAATTCTTCCCGGATTCAGTTTGATATAAATACCTTCCAGGATTGGTGTGGATCTAATGGCCTGCAGCTGAACTTGAAAAAAGTTATGTCATTCTTTAGGAATCTCATAGTTTTGCAAAAACTAATATCCGTCGCGTACAATCCGTTGCTAACCTTGCTCTGAAACTTGACAAAAACTCGATTTCACTCTGCACATAAACTATATTGTTTTTAAGAGAAATCCAGTTCTGGGTAATGTAAAGCGATGGTAAAGGGAGTTTAATTCACTTATTCTTTTCTTTGGTTAGACCAATTCTCAGGTTTGGTCACCTTACTATGCTGTTCATTCTAGACACATTAAGTCGACGGTACAGCGGAGCTTTGTTAAATTCGCACTAAGAGACCTCCCGTGGAATGAGAATCGAGTTCAAAAGCTGGCGAATAAATACCAGGTTAGCAATTTTAGGGCGTTCTTCCAAAAAGTGCTTATTAAACAACCAGAAGCGATCAACATAAGGAGGAAGTTTGAGTACTCCTTGTGTTGATTGCTTCTGGTTGTTTAATAAGCACTTTTTGGAAGAACGCCCTAAAATTGCTAACCTGGTATTTATTCGCCAGCTTTTGAACTCGATTCTCGAACTAGATTCTCGTTCTCTCGCAGATAAGGTTTCTTATATCAATGCCTTTACTGCATGTCGTTCACTTTCGGTTTAACTACAGTATTCATTAGCCTATAAATCGAATTTGTAGGGCCGTGAATATGTGCCCTACTTTTGTTCTAACGCTTAATAAGGATTCTCTGTGCACCCGTGATTGTTGTGTGTGTACGTATTCTAATTTTGGCTTTTGATGTTTTTTGAATGCTAGTTTGGAAGCCTCATTCGTCTCAATATATCGTTATAGTCTGGTGAATAAGTCAACTGTTTCTTGGCTCCAACCGAGAAGTGCGCCTTCTGAGTTAGAAGGGAAATTCTTAGTTAAACATCAAGTTTTAGGGATTTTTTGTAGCTTAGGATTGGTGGAAATTTAAAAAGAAAGCAGATTAATTAAAATGAGATACTTTTACCCAAACAGAGGGGTATCTTTCTGTAACACTTTATCTAGAGTCGTTAGGGCTTCATCAGGTATACCGTAGGGTAGCCACTGCTTTTTATTCTTACCATTGACGACATTGTCCCCTTGATTATGCTGTCCAAATTTTATACGGACGAAGATTTTCTCTTATGTTCTAATCTCAAAGAAAAAACTCGTGTCGAATCGCTTCCTCCTGCTACGAACGCATTGGCAGGTTAAAGCTCGAGGCTGTTCCATAAAAAAAATTGTTTGGAAAGAAGAATTGGCAACAAGCGCTTGTAGTCGAATCTTACTTTAATAATTTGTAGCTTCTAAGTAAGTTTTTAAGTCGTCTGTGGAATAAGTGATAATATAATGTGTTAACCTTCTATCTGGGAGGTCCCAGGTTCGAACTCTACTGTCGGCGACCCATGGTTGTTTTCTACTTACAATAGTTTGCAATGAAAAGACCACCGGGGTGGCAGAATAATGTCAGTGGTTCGGAATGTATTTTCTAAATTCCAGGTTTACTTGCAATCGTTGTCTCGAATTGGGTGAAATTCTTCTTTGCCCTGCCCCACAAGGTGTTAACAGGGAACTAGAGAGGAAAACTAGGGCTCTCACTTTACTTCGAAGGTTTTGAATTTCGAAGTTTCGAAGGACAAAACAACTTCGAATTTCCAGGCTCCGAAGGTACGAAGCTTCGTTTAAAATCTTCTGAAGTCAAAATCTTCGAAGCTTCGAAGTGGTTAATTTGTATACCCTGGATGACATCTGTACGATATTACCATTTTTAACGCTGCGATATATGTAATTTAGCTCGAGCAAAACTACTTTTTCCTATGTTTGCAATAGGTCTGTAATACTTCCTAACTAAGCCAGATCTTTATGGTAGAAATTAATAAAAAATTAATGTATTGTACTTGAGAATATCATAGCCTACTTAAAACCACTTGAAGTGACAACAGTGTTATTCGGTGCATCTTTGTCAATAGTTCGTCCATAAGATACCATCACTTTTTAAGGAACAATGAACACAGACGCACAATAATAGACAACCATAGGTAGGAATTCTCGCAAAACTGGTTTCTTTCAGGCAACCAGGTTTCCTTGTAAATACACGAAAGTTTATAAATGTGTAGGGGATGTGTTTACCATGTGTGTGTTCAAACGGTTGAAGGGGAATACCAGCCGTTTCACAAAATTTTTACTCCTGGCAATCCAAGCGCTATAAAGTGTCAAAATCACACGCCAGCTCCCAGCCAGGCGACTGAGTATTTAGATGCAAGCTCCGGGGAACGGCATGGGAGAATTACAGATCATGCGCACAAACTTGACATATTTATTCGTTGCTATGAAATATTTTTCTGTTGCCACAACACTTTTTGACCATGCGCTATGATTGAAACGGTTTGGTTGGCTGAAGGCAACCAAATTTTCTGAGAATCACTACCCGTTTTTTTTTGTATTATGCATAATATTTTTTTTTATGCATTGCAAAATTTTATTTTTATACCGCGCAACCACCGAAGCTTCGAAGTTTATATAATTCGAAGAGTGGCCTTCGAAGCTTCAAAATCTTAGAAGATTCAAAGTAGGCGAAAGTGAACAGCCAAATCCACTTCTTTTGGATGTAAAAATCTTTATTGTGGACACATGTTAGCCTTCAGTAAAAATAAATTGAACATCTTCGCACGCATTATTTCTTTTCAGTAAAATAAAATTAATTTTAGAATAAAAATTCAAACGAACGGAAAATTATTTTTTTAATCTTTTTCTTTTTTTCAGTTGAACATAAATACACAGTGACATGAAAGACAAATTTAAAATTTTACAGAAACACAGAACCATGATAAAAAAAATAAGAGCAAGAAGCGATGCAAGGGAAAATTCAGCAACAAAATTTTTATATTTAAATAAAAATTTTAAAATTGCAGAACGAGGACGTGAACCGAAGTGTAATGCAATGTTTTTTGATGTTTTTCTGTTATTTTAAGAAAAGCTTATGCAGAAAAATTACTTTAAAGATTTATCTCTAAAAATTGATTTTTTTTACTAATAAGTACAATGTTAAAGTAAATCTTAATATAAAATCTAAATTAAAATATATTTAAGAGAGTTTTAGGTATCTTTTTTCTAAAAAAAAACATAATTATAAAACAAACTAGTAAAACATAGAGCAGAGAAGAGGACGAAACAAAATTATTTAAAAATTCCCTAGTATATGTGTGAAACGGAACAAAAATTACTCTCTAAAAACAATGGAAGCAAGTTGTTTATGTTTTTAGATATAAAATTCAAGTTGCATAGTTATAAAGAGAAATTTAAAGAAAAAAAAAGATGTGAACAAAATTTTATCTTCCTTTGCCTTTTTTGTGAGCGCCGCAAACATATATTTTTTGAATCCTAAGGCTTTTTGAGATGAACGATATTTATTCAATGTAAAATATTTTTCTATTCAATTTAAGAAGAAATGTTGCATGTTTTCCGTTTTTATTTTTACATTGTAAAAAAAAAGAAGACCACAGAGAGCACTTCACTTTATCTGCAGAATCAAATATTTACGAAGTTAAACGAAAAACATTGAACAACAAATTTCTTGTGTGTGCTTCATTGATCTTTTGTCAATATTCGACCATATCAGTTCTAGACCGTGTGCTAAGTGCTTTTGAAAATTGTTTCTTTCTAGATAATTTTATCCTTTTTATATTCAGCTCCTGTTTACTCGTACAAAAAACTCGAAACTTTTCACTATTATACAATTTAATGCTGGCTTGTAAGGGCATTTACATTTGTAACATTTTACTTGCACTAGAGAAGTTTTTTGGTTTCCATAACAAGGCCTCAACCCAAAATCAAAAGGAATTGTACAACAAAAACCACCGCTGTGATGAAAAAAAAAACATTCAAAAACCACACAATAGCAGTAATGGCGCAACAAACCAACCACACCACACCAGTACTAAAGTGAAAAAGAAAGAGTTTCCATTTTATTTTTGATTGCACTAAAAAATAAGTTTAATTATCCTCTTAAGGCTGAATTTTAGAGATAAATTAAAATATGCTGCCAGAATTATATACGTGTTTTATAAGCTTTCTTTATTGTTGAACAAAACTCATATATCAGCTTAGCGAATGCTTTTACTCGACCGTAATTATTCTTAGTTTGGCGTTTTTTTTCTCCTTTTTTTAAACCATATTTGTCCTAAAATTTCTACAATTGTAAAATTAAAGATTTGTTTTTCACACAACGCATGTAAAATGACAATTGTTATTTATATTTATGTAGAATAAAGTAAACAATAGACCGAGAGAAAGAGAATATGTAAAATAATCTTCATTGCCACCTCAATATGTAGGAGCTAAGCGCTACTTGAACGTGTATAGCAGCAGCCTGAAAATTCTCAGAAAAAACTTAAATCGAATCAAAAGTTAAGCGTCGCGCGAGTTTATCTCTTTAAAAGAAAACATCGTAAAATTTTCTTCTATTTATGAAAAAATTAAAAAGAAAATATAAGAAATTATATGTATTTAAGACAAAAGTTGGATTTGTTTTCTTTTGCACTAAAACCTTTCACATAAATATCCCAGCTTTCAATGATTGTGAAAATTAATTACTTTCAAGTCAGCACTCACGACCTAATTCAATTCCATTCCTTTTAAACACTTTTTTAATGGCATAAACATATTTTGCACTCAAAGGCAAACGAGATTCCATAGCTTGCCCATGGCATCTTTGGAGTTAGGAGATGAGTGCAATAATAGGTCGGGTTTTGTCCATGGGTGAATTATTGTTTTTTGTGTACATTATAGCTCTCATGTATAACCTTCGTAAAGTTTATATGCTATATTTCCGTAAGTTATGCTATTTTATGAAATGCATACGTCAAATTAACAGGCTTATCTTGCGCTACGATTGGCCAATTCAGCAGAACATTTGTTTTCCATGTGTAATGGGACTGCACGAATGCAAGTATATCACGTTTAGCTATTTTTTTTTATAAATTTTCAAAAGATCACAAAAATAACATGGCTGTCGTTTCCCATTAAAAAAAAATTATTCCAATTTTTTTTTTGGACACCACGTAATTAATTTTTAATTTTTTTGGGAGAATTAATCACACAGGCCTGCGAAATTTAGAAAACATTTTCCCGCTGGACAATGAATAGTTGTTTCCGAAGTAATTTCTTCCGCTGAAACCGAATCCGGGCTCAGAATTGCTCTATCACGTCAGGTATTTGAGATATTATAACTTAAAAGTAGCAATTCTGAGCACGGATTCGGTTTCAGCGGAAGAAAGTACTTCGGAAACAATTATTCATTGGCCAGGGGGGAAAACCTCGCAGGCCTGTGTCATCGGTCATAAATCTATAAATCCAACTCTCTAGAATATGCCTGCAAATGGGTTTCAGAAAATTCGTTGAATTAAGAAAGAGTCAGGACTTAGAAGTTCAACGCGCATGGCAAGGGGTGTAATCAAGAATTCAGCACGCTACTGCAAAAATTGTACAGCGAAGTGTCAGCCGCAGCTGCACCTGCAGCCCGCACAGCGTTTAAAACGCTTCTTTAATGCAGCCCGTGAAACGATCGATAATGGACGAATATTTGTAAGTAATTTTTTAATTATATGAGTCCACAATTGCCATGTAATCAGGAATAGTCTGAATACTTCTTTTTAGTACACTTCCAAATTAAGCCAAAATACGCTTTAAAATTAATTTTTTTTTCTTTTTTCGTTCGGACTCACTGAAAATATCATATAAGGTAGACGCGCTTGCGCTATTGCTTTCCGCAAGAAATGGAAGAATAATTTACTTTAGCAGCGACTAGTGTAAATTTGCAGTGACATTTTCAACGATAAATACAGAGTCCCCAATTAACCGTGCCTTGCAAGCAATTGAAGGCAAAAACAATTCTGGAGTTGTCGCGTCTACTTTCAAGGGACTCCAATGAAATAATCTTTAATCGGTCAGCATAAGAAGGCAGCCGAGGAGGATCGATCCAAGGAAGGCCGCGAAGGACAAATCTTACGAATCTACGCAGTACAGCCTCAATGCGATTAAAATGAGTCGCATAAAATGGAGACCACACTGAATTAGCATACTCCAAAACAGGTCTTACGAACGTAAAATAGACCATCGCTTAACAAAGCCCAGAGCAGAATTAGCTTTGTTTACGATAGTGTTGATATAGTCGTCTAATGAAAAGTTTGTATTTAGCAGACTCCTAAATCTTTGGTCGTGCAACAACTAAAGCATGTATATGGAAGTAGGCAAATAAACTGAGTTGAATTGAAATCTTCTTTCTCTCTAACTATAAACAGAAGAGCTCGTCTTGAAAACTTGAGTTAAAAGGTTTCACTGGAAAGTATCAGAATTTAACGGAAGTCTAGCCTCGTAGTCAACGGCTCTCGGACACGACGACAATCCCACCTAGGTTACTTTTAGTGGAATCTTCCCCTATTGAATGTATCAATGCAGTAATCCGAAAGGTCTCTTTCTCTTAGAAAAATTGGTTGTCGTTAAACATGATATAATCCTAGATTTAGTATGCTAATACAGGAAGTCCTTACTGAGTAACAAGAAGTTGGTCAAAAACTAAAGGTAATTAAGGAAAATATACCGAAGTTTCGTTAATTTTAGGATCTTATCGAAATTAAAATCTGAATCCTATCAAAAAAACTCTCAAATCAAGGAAAATATGACAAAAAACGACTTGCAAATAAAAAATTTCACTACTCTGTGCATTTCGGTTCAAAATTCAGTTTTACACCAGGCCACCATAATCGGAAGAAAGCAAATTTTTCTTCTTCGAGAACCGTGAACAAATAAACATTACCGCCACCTAGTGAAAAGTAAGAGCGATAAGTAAGTAATCTTAGCAGTTTTTTCGATAATGCACAGCTCTTCCAAAACTGTTTGAAATTTATTTAAACTACGGAAGTATGGCAAAAATTGATGGTATTATCTCCCAAATTTTATAATTAAAATTATCAACTTTTCAAGACGATTCCACTTTTAATTGTGTTCGATTTTGGAACATTATTGGAAAAGGTTGTTTAAAAGTGCGTGCTGAATCCGAAACATGCTAAAATGGATGAACGTTGAAATACGCAGTTCTCAATCAAAGGGCAACACTGTCATATCAAATGCCATCCGGAGCTGTCAGAATTTTGCTCATCGTGTAATTGCTTTGTATTGTGTGCTTCTTTCGCTTAGAATATAGAAGTAACTAACTAATCTTAATTTTATATTCTAAGTTCTTTCGCCTCTCGACAGATGCTTCTTTCGAAATATTTCGGACTGTACTACATATTTTAAATCCGAGATCATAAAAAATCAAGTTAATATGATGTTCATTGGCGCAAGCCGCGAAATCGTCATGGAACCGTGTTATCTCGAGGTCCATATTGCTGCGTCGATATCAATTCTGTCAGAGATGAATCCACCGTGAAACATAAGATTGAATGGGAGAAAAGCTTTTACATATGCTAGGGTCACAAATCAATCAATGGCAAACAATATCGTCGCTAAATTCAGGAGGATGTTTCCCCAGTATCTCTTGTTTCACTGTTGTGAAGTACCGAGCCCCAGGAATTTCAGCGGTAAAAGTTTATTTTAGTGGCTTTTGTCAAAACGGCTCGAATTAAATCGAATTTTTCTCTAAAATCATGAATTCCCTTTAAATTTCTCAGATTTCGAGTGATGGCTCCATTTATACCTTAGATTATAGAATATACACGATAGGACATTAAGTATATGAGCCGTGTACGTCAGACCAGCGAATGGCATCAAAATTTTTGCAAAAAAAATTTCACTCAAAATCGACAAAAATCACTGGCCTATAGCCCATGATTTTTTTGGTGAAAAAAATTTTTTGTAACGAAATCAAATAAAAGGGGTCTCATTCGAAAGAGGATGCCAAAAGCAATTAGTTTGAAAGGTTTCACTGGAAAGTATCTCAATTTGACGAAACTGGAACGATTTTTGTATCTCCTGGAAGCGTTTCGTTGATGAGTCATTTTCCATTCAATGCGCATTTTCCAGCCTGGAAAATTATCCCAATCCACAGTTTAGAATATCTACTTTGAAATGGCAATGGAAATTTTACTGGAATTCATCGAATTAATTAATTTTGAGCATTCTGAAAATTGACTGGAAATGAGGCCATTGCAACGGTTTTTCGTCATTTTTCCCATGTTTCCAGGGTCCAGGGAACGGGAAAACCAACTAGACCACCATTTTTGGACATGCTCTTTCGAATGGCATCAACATTTTTGCAAAAAAAATTTCACTCAAAATCGACAAAAATCACTGGCCTATAGCCCATGATTTTTTTGGTGAAAAAAATTTTTTGTAACGAAATCAAATAAAAGGGGTCTCATTCGAAAGAGGATGCCAAAAGCAATTAGTTTGGAAGGTTTCACTGGAAAGTATCTCAATTTGACGAAACTGGAACGATTTTTGTATCTCCTGGAAGCGTTTCGTTGATGAGTCATTTTCCATTCAATGCGCATTTTCCAGCCTGGAAAATTATCCCAATCCACAGTTTAGAATATCTACTTTGAAATGGCCCTGGAAATTTTACTGGAATTCATCGAATTAATTAATTTTGAGCATTCTGAAAATTGACTGGAAATGAGGCCATTGCAACGGTTTTTCGTCATTTTTCCCATGTTTCCAGGCTCCAGGGAACGGGAAAACCAACTAGACCACCATTTTTGGACATGCTCTATCGAATGGCATCAAAATTTTTGCAAAAAAAATTTCACTCAAAATCGACAAAAATCACTGGCCTATAGCCCATGATTTTTTTGGTGAAAAAAATTTTTTGTAACGAAATCAAATAAAAGGGGTCTCATTCGAAAGAGGATGCCAAAAGCAATTAGTTTGAAAGGTTTCACTGGAAAGTATCTCAATTTGACGAAACTGGAACGATTTTTGTATCTCCTGGAAGCGTTTCGTTGATGAGTCATTTTCCATTCAATGCGCATTTTCCAGCCTGGAAAATTATCCCAATCCACAGTTTAGAATATCTACTTTGAAATGGCCCTGGAAATTTTACTGGAATTCATCGAATTAATTAATTTTGAGCATTCTGAAAATTGACTGGAAATGAGGCCATTGCAACGGTTTTTCGTCATTTTTCCCATGTTTCCAGGCTCCAGGGAACGGGAAAACCAACTAGACCACCATTTTTGGACATGCTCTTTCGAATGGCATCAACATTTTTGCAAAAAAAATTTCACTCAAAATCGACAAAAATCACTGGCCTATAGCCCATGATTTTTTTGGTGAAAAAATTTTTTTTTTACGAAATCAAATAAAAGGGGTCTCATTCGAAAGAGGATGCCAAAAGCAATTAGTTTGAAAGGTTTCACTGGAAAGTATCTCAATTTGACGAAACTGGAACGATTTTTGTATCTCCTGGAAGCGTTTCGTTGATGAGTCATTTTCCATTCAATGCGCATTTTCCAGCCTGGAAAATTATCCCAATCCACAGTTTAGAATATCTACTTTGAAATGGCCCTGGAAATTTTACTGGAATTCATCGAATTAATTAATTTTGAGCATTCTGAAAATTGACTGGAAATGAGGCCATTGCAACGGTTTTTCGTCATTTTTCCCATGTTTCCAGGCTCCAGGGAACGGGAAAACCAACTAGACCACCATTTTTGGACATGCTCTTTCGAATGGCATCAACATTTTTGCAAAAAAAATTTCACTCAAAATCGACAAAAATCACTGGCCTATAGCCCATGATTTTTTTGGTGAAAAAATTTTTTTTTTACGAAATCAAATAAAAGGGGTCTCATTTGAAAGAGGATGCCAAAAGCAATTAGTTTGAAAGGTTTCACTGGAAAGTATCTCAATTTGACGAAACTGGAACGATTTTTGTATCTCCTGGAAGCGTTTCGTTGATGAGTCATTTTCCATTCAATGCGCATTTTCCAGCCTGGAATATTATCCCAATCCACAGTTTAGAATATCTACTTTGAAATGGCCCTGGAAATTTTACTGGAATTCATCGAATTAATTAATTTTGAGCATTCTGAAAATTGACTGGAAATGCGGCCATTGCAACGGTTTTTCGTCATTTTTCCCATGTTTCCAGGCTCCAGGGAACGGGAAAACCAACTAGACCACCATTTTTGGACATGCTCTTTCGAATGGCATCAACATTTTTGCAAAAAAAATTTCACTCAAAATCGACAAAAATCACTGGCCTATAGCCCATGATTTTTTTGGTGAAAAAATTTTTTTTTTACGAAATCAAATAAAAGGGGTCTCATTTGAAAGAGGATGCCAAAAGCAATTAGTTTGAAAGGTTTCACTGGAAAGTATCTCAATTTGACGAAACTGGAACGATTTTTGTATCTCCTGGAAGCGTTTCGTTGATGAGTCATTTTCCATTCAATGCGCATTTTCCAGCCTGGAATATTATCCCAATCCACAGTTTAGAATATCTACTTTGAAATGGCCCTGGAAATTTTACTGGAATTCATCGAATTAATTAATTTTGAGCATTCTGAAAATTGACTGGAAATGAGGCCATTGCAACGGTTTTTCGTCATTTTTCCCATGTTTCCAGGCTCCAGGGAACGGGAAAACCAACTAGACCACCATTTTTGGACATGCTCTTTCGAATGGCATCAACATTTTTGCAAAAAAAATTTCACTCAAAATCGACAAAAATCACTGGCCTATAGCCCATGATTTTTTTGGTGAAAAAATTTTTTTTTTACGAAATCAAATAAAAGGGGTCTCATTTGAAAGAGGATGCCAAAAGCAATTAGTTTGAAAGGTTTCACTGGAAAGTATCTCAATTTGACGAAACTGGAACGATTTTTGTATCTCCTGGAAGCGTTTCGTTGATGAGTCATTTTCCATTCAATGCGCATTTTCCAGCCTGGAATATTATCCCAATCCACAGTTTAGAATATCTACTTTGAAATGGCCCTGGAAATTTTACTGGAATTCATCGAATTAATTAATTTTGAGCATTCTGAAAATTGACTGGAAATGAGGCCATTGCAACGGTTTTTCGTCATTTTTCCCATGTTTCCAGGCTCCAGGGAACGGGAAAACCAACTAGACCACCATTTTTGGACATGCTCTTTCGAATGGCATCAACATTTTTGCAAAAAAAATTTCACTCAAAATCGACAAAAATCACTGGCCTATAGCCCATGATTTTTTTGGTGAAAAAATTTTTTTTTTACGAAATCAAATAAAAGGGGTCTCATTTGAAAGAGGATGCCAAAAGCAATTAGTTTGAAAGGTTTCACTGGAAAGTATCTCAATTTGACGAAACTGGAACGATTTTTGTATCTCCTGGAAGCGTTTCGTTGATGAGTCATTTTCCATTCAATGCGCATTTTCCAGCCTGGAATATTATCCCAATCCACAGTTTAGAATACCTACTTTGAAATGGCCCTGGAAATTTTACTGGAATTCATCGAATTAATTAATTTTGAGCATTCTGAAAATTGACTGGAAATGAGGCCATTGCAACGGTTTTTCGTCATTTTTCCCATGTTTCCAGGCTCCAGGGAACGGGAAAACCAACTAGACCACCATTTTTGGACATGCTCTTTCGAATGGCATCAACATTTTTGCAAAAAAAAATTTCACTCAAAATCGACAAAAATCACTGGCCTATAGCCCATGATTTTTTTGGTGAAAAAATTTTTTTTTTACGAAATCAAATAAAAGGGGTCTCATTTGAAAGAGGATGCCAAAAGCAATTAGTTTGAAAGGTTTCACTGGAAAGTATCTCAATTTGACGAAACTGGAACGATTTTTGTATCTCCTGGAAGCGTTTCGTTGATGAGTCATTTTCCATTCAATGCGCATTTTCCAGCCTGGAATATTATCCCAATCCACAGTTTAGAATACCTACTTTGAAATGGCCCTGGAAATTTTACTGGAATTCATCGAATTAATTAATTTTGAGCATTCTGAAAATTGACTGGAAATGAGGCCATTGCAACGGTTTTTCGTCATTTTTCCCATGTTTCCAGGCTCCAGGGAACGGGAAAACCAACTAGACCACCATTTTTGGACATGCTCTTTCGAATGGCATCAACATTTTTGCAAAAAAAATTTCACTCAAAATCGACAAAAATCACTGGCCTATAGCCCATGATTTTTTTGGTGAAAAAATTTTTTTTTTACGAAATCAAATAAAAGGGGTCTCATTTGAAAGAGGATGCCAAAAGCAATTAGTTTGAAAGGTTTCACTGGAAAGTATCTCAATTTGACGAAACTGGAACGATTTTTGTATCTCCTGGAAGCGTTTCGTTGATGAGTCATTTTCCATTCAATGCGCATTTTCCAGCCTGGAATATTATCCCAATCCACAGTTTAGAATATCTACTTTGAAATGGCCCTGGAAATTTTACTGGAATTCATCGAATTAATTAATTTTGAGCATTCTGAAAATTGACTGGAAATGCGGCCATTGCAACGGTTTTTCGTCATTTTTCCCATGTTTCCAGGCTCCAGGGAACGGGAAAACCAACTAGACCACCATTTTTGGACATGCTCTTTCGAATGGCATCAACATTTTTGCAAAAAAAATTTCACTCAAAATCGACAAAAATCACTGGCCCATGATTTTTTTGGTGAAAAAATTTTTTTTTTACGAAATCAAATAAAAGGGGTCTCATTTGAAAGAGGATGCCAAAAGCAATTAGTTTGAAAGGTTTCACTGGAAAGTATCTCAATTTGACGAAACTGGAACGATTTTTGTATCTCCTGGAAGCGTTTCGTTGATGAGTCATTTTCCATTCAATGCGAATTTTCCAGCCTGGAAAATTATCCCAATCCACAGTTTAGAATATCTACTTTGAAATGGCCCTGGAAATTTTACTGGAATTCATCGAATTAATTAATTTTGAGCATTCTGAAAATTGACTGGAAATGAGGCCATTGCAACGGTTTTTCGTCATTTTTCCCATGTTTCCAGGCTCCAGGGAACGGGAAAACCAACTAGACCACCATTTTTGGACATGCTCTTTCGAATGGCATCAACATTTTTGCAAAAAAAAATTTCACTCAAAATCGACAAAAATCACTGGCCTATAGCCCATGATTTTTTTGGTGAAAAAATTTTTTTTTTACGAAATCAAATAAAAGGGGTCTCATTTGAAAGAGGATGCCAAAAGCAATTAGTTTGAAAGGTTTCACTGGAAAGTATCTCAATTTGACGAAACTGGAACGATTTTTGTATCTCCTGGAAGCGTTTCGTTGATGAGTCATTTTCCATTCAATGCGCATTTTCCAGCCTGGAATATTATCCCAATCCACAGTTTAGAATATCTACTTTGAAATGGCCCTGGAAATTTTACTGGAATTCATCGAATTAATTAATTTTGAGCATTCTGAAAATTGACTGGAAATGCGGCCATTGCAACGGTTTTTCGTCATTTTTCCCATGTTTCCAGGCTCCAGGGAACGGGAAAACCAACTAGACCACCATTTTTGGACATGCTCTTTCGAATGGCATCAACATTTTTGCAAAAAAAATTTCACTCAAAATCGACAAAAATCACTGGCCCATGATTTTTTTGGTGAAAAAATTTTTTTTTTACGAAATCAAATAAAAGGGGTCTCATTTGAAAGAGGATGCCAAAAGCAATTAGTTTGAAAGGTTTCACTGGAAAGTATCTCAATTTGACGAAACTGGAACGATTTTTGTATCTCCTGGAAGCGTTTCGTTGATGAGTCATTTTCCATTCAATGCGGATTTTCCAGCCTGGAAAATTATCCCAATCCACAGTTTAGAATATCTACTTTGAAATGGCCCTGGAAATTTTACTGGAATTCATCGAATTAATTAATTTTGAGCATTCTGAAAATTGACTGGAAATGCGGCCATTGCAACGGTTTTTCGTCATTTTTCCCATGTTTCCAGGCTCCAGGGAACGGGAAAACCAACTAGACCACCATTTTTGGACATGCTCTTTCGAATGGCATCAACATTTTTGCAAAAAAAAATTTCACTCAAAATCGACAAAAATCACTGGCCTATAGCCCATGATTTTTTTGGTGAAAAAATTTTTTTTTTACGAAATCAAATAAAAGGGGTCTCATTTGAAAGAGGATGCCAAAAGCAATTAGTTTGAAAGGTTTCACTGGAAAGTATCTCAATTTGACGAAACTGGAACGATTTTTGTATCTCCTGAGTCATTTTCCATTCAATGCGCATTTTCCAGCCTGGAAAATTATCCCAATCCACAGTTTAGAATATCTACTTTGAAATGGCCCTGGAATTCATCGAATTAATTAATTTTGAGCATTCTGAAAATTGACAAGAGTAGACTAGAGGTACTATTTTCATTATCAAGATCCTAACTCAAAATCGTGATACTGCGCTAATATTAAAAGTGATCTTTACCGGCTATTCAATCCTTACCTGTTTCACGGTGAAGTCATTTCTGATAGAATTGATATTATCACAGCCAACTCTCACGCGTACTTTTCCTGCAAGAAACCTGAAACGATAAAGATGCGTTATGAGATCACCAGTGGTGAATTCAAAATTTCCAGTTTTTAACGACCAGAAAAATTACTTTCCAATCGAGCCCAACAAGGTTACTGAGAAGCTGCGATATATTATATTTCTGTTCTGCAATTTCGAAAGTAATTATGACCATACGCGAAATTGGTAGAGCGTAGGAAGACGTAAGTAAAACAGCAGCTTCACTTAATTGCCATTTTAATTTCAAGTTACAAACACTGGAGTATTGGTTCATATATATTTATCTACAATGAATTTATACATGCACTTAGTGGTTTAAAACAGTTACATATGTAATAAATGTAAAAATAACTTAGATCAACTCCTCATGATGAAAAAATAGTAAATAATTGTTACTTCGCCTTAAATTTAACAGAAAGAAACTGTTAAGCATAGTATCGAACCTAGAAGAACCTAGTTTGGCTGGCTATACAATAAAATTCGAACAGACCACTCAAATTGATTTGAAGATTTAAAGGAAATTTGAAAAAAAAAACATCGTAAGAGCTACAAATCGAAAATCGATGGCCTGGTGGACTTTACTAGAAATAGATTTTGTTTACAACTTATCCTTAGTTTACTATAAATATTAGCTCTGAATGCGTATAAAAATAATAAAATGTTCATGTATTGTTTCTTATATCTTCTTGGATTCAATAATTTACAAACTATGTCCATTGACATGGGCAATGGGAACGCGCCCGCGTATGCTTTTTTGAGTTAGAACTTTCTAAAGACTACAACGTTTCTGCGCAGACTGCCGCGTCCAATGATGTGGCAGGAACGTTATATGTTTTTTTCGCTAATTACATGTTATAAAATTTGTATATAATTTTTTTTAAATCATTATCTTTAAAGTACGATAAAAACGGCGTGTTTAAACAATAATAAAGTTATGCTTTCCCTCTTTTTAAGGTACAGGTTTATCATCAACAGTCTCCTTTTTGTATGCTATATGTATATCACGGGGTTATGATGAGTCACAGCATCTGAAAGAATAATTTTTTTAGATTCAGAGTCAAACAAGGGGTTAATATATGGATTCAAGTCATTGATTTTCTTAGCCTGCCGAAGACTAGCACTGACTTAGAGTAGTCGCACACAGATCAAATACAATCTCCTAAAAATGTGCTTCTTCTAGACAACAGCCGCATGGTTACTATAATAATGTTGGATTAACATTTAGTATTCGTTTGCTTGCGAAGGCGTCCCAACAGCTAAAGAAAGCTAACCCTTTGGTGTTGCTGTTAATTAAGGAAGAGCCACCGAATTAGCTCTTAATATTCCGCTTGAATTTTAAACAGGTTTTAAATTGCTGGATATTCCGATACCTAAGATATTTAGAGAGGACGGTTTGAGTATATTCACTCCGTCGACTGAAATGGGTAGAGGGTGAACTGGGCGTTTTTAAGGGACATTAAACAGCATTGAGTTTGGGATGCATTAAACGAACCACGATTTGCTCTGCCCCAAGCGAGGACCATAGAAATGTCGTTGTTTAATGATCCAAACATACGTTTTCGATTGACTTCTGTAGCATTTCCACGAGAATTCATTACAGAATCAAATGAGTACGCGAAATCAAGGGCGCTGTCGTCGGCGAACTATGAATAGAATTAAGAGTAAGGAATATTGATGAATGAAATGAACCTACAGGGACACCGGCATTTATTTCGTAGGAATTAGATGTAACTCCGTCAATTGCTGCTCGGTTTAAACGGCCTGAAAAAAATTCTCTATCCATTTAACGAGGTGAAGGTGCAGACCAAATGCTTGAAGTTTACCTAGAAGGGCAGCATGCCAGACTATCGAGAGCATTCGAAAAGTCAAGAGTGACGATTTCGTACTCACCAAAATTATAGATACAATGATTGCAACGCTCTGTTAGAGCAGTTAGTATGTCTCCGGTTGAGCGGCCAGTGCGGAAACCGTACTGGCAATCGTTGATAAGATGGGTTTTTTTACTACAGCAAGTTTAGACAATTTTAAGCAGTTTTGTTTGATCAGTATGTGGCTACCCTTAGTAATTTGAATGGAAAGTTGATTAGGTTACTTACAACACACTTTATGACGTTAGAGGTGATATTCCAATCTGACGGGGATCTGTTGGAGGGACAGCCCCAAGTTCCAGATTTTTTATTAAAAGCGTCAACCAGTGCTTGGTAGATTTATCATCTTGAAGGCAAACCGCAAACGTAGCATCGCGAAGCTGGTCAGGAAGACACTGTCTTAAGGCCTCTCGAGCTCTAAAAGATTTTTTTTTTAAATTCCTTTATAACTTTGTAAAAAAAATCCTTTAAATTACCTTGGATTGTCGGAAAGTCTTAAATAACATCTTACAACATGCTTAAGAAGGCGAGCAGATGGTTCCTTAGCCAACTGCAATACCATTTTACCCTGAAATCAATGTTTCGTTAAAAAATATCAACTTTAAACATAATTTGTGACATTTACCAGAATTATTGCAACGTGCGAAAATCTTTCGTACGTTTGGCAGATATACGACAAACCACTTTCGTCCAGCAAAATTTTTTGCAGTATAAATGTGGCCACAGTTTTACTAAGCTCTGACCCGGATTCCATGATTCTTAAGCATAGGGGAATGATTTCAGTAGTTAAAAGGAAAGTTATCACTTCTCGCTCATCAGTCTATAAAGTTAAATTAAAATACATTGTCAGTTCATAAAACAATTACGCTACAATTAATATTATGATAGTTACCTTAACAAGTGCTCCAATTACTCCCAAACTTGTTAACCTAAGATATTCAAATGGTCTGGTTTTTGAGGTAGTATGAAGGAAAGGATAAAGGAACAGAGGAATCTGTGCTTGTAGGAAAACAGTTCGTGTCTCGGGATGTGAGGCAACACACTGTAGGAGAGCAAGAGCATTACAAACTCTATTTGATTGATGAGCTGTAAGTGTGGCAGGATTTATTGAAGGATAAATATTGATTATTTCTTGAAGAAGGGCTGCTGTGGTACCGAAACTGTTCCATAGCATTGGTGCAAGATCTGGTACGCTTTCACGTTTTTTACTTAGTTCAAGTAAGGCAGTTTCTCTGGTTTCTGGATGTGCAAGTTCATTTATCCATTGGAACACCTAAAAAATTAAAATGCGATTAATTCGATGTACCATTTTGTGAAAATCGGTTTAAACTGTGAATGAATGAATTTAGTCATAAGTTCTAGATAACGAGTCAGCAGGTTGATATTGGAGTAATCTAACATCAAAAGTCGTCGGTGGAATAAGTGATAACGTGTTGGTCTTCCATCCGGGTGGTCCTAGATTAGAATCGCACTGTCGGCGACCCATGATTGTTTTCTACCGACAACAGATTACTATAAGAATCCTATTGGAGGTTCACAGCAATGATGGTGGTTTGGAATTTACCTTAATTTGTAAGTCTCAAATCGAGTGAACTAAAGAGAGAGAGAGAGATTCTAACATCAAGTTCTTTGACAACGCTCTGAAAAATTTTATAAGGTCATTTACCGTACGAGTACTAGTGATAGTGAGTTTCAAACTAAAAACTGCTAGAGTAAGTGGATCACTGATTTCTTTCTGCCACTGAGATTTGATTTCAGTGGAGCCAGTGTTACAACTACAAACGATGAATATTTTACCAGTTCAATTTATCAGACGGTTTACAAATTAGTTTGTTTATTAGGCATGTCTCAAACGTTATCCAAGCAATATAATTTCATATCGCAATATTTTAAAATGTTTCAGAACAAATTTTCATTGTCGCTCAGTTGTCTGTTCTCTTACTTTCAGGCACAAGAACTCAGTGACAAAAGGTGGACTGAAATGAGAAATGTCAACTGATATTTCAATACACATCGCACTAGGTCTGTTCTTTAACGAGCACTAGTGATAACTCGTACTCACTAAATGATAATGATACTGAAAGCATTCCACAAATTTCAGTGCTCACTATTTGTATTGCCAAATCAACTTCCCCTCAAACACTTTGTGTTACTCAAAATTTTCTCAGTGCAAATCAATGCCATGTATTTTGAATTGTCAGTTTACGTTTCTCATATTTGGCACTGAAAAGCACTCTGTGATCCACAAATCAGCGCTCTGTTACCCCCACCAACTAGCACTTTTTGGCACTGAAAATTAGAGATCAGACCAACTGCTGGGGGGAGGAAGTTGATGACATAACGCTACTCCGCTTACAAATTTTCGTAATTACCGCGTTTTGTCAGTTATGCCGATTTCGATGGGAATTTTTTAACACGCTACGTAAACGGTGCTAAACTGTGCACTGTTTCTGACGTTTTCTTGTAGTGGCCGACTGATCAATAGAACATTTTTTTGACCTTGCCCATATGTACGCACTAAAAAAAAAATCAATATAGCGACAACGAAAATTTATTATAAAACATTTTAAAATATTGTTATGTTATAGGCATGGCAAATCGAACTGTTCAAACAATCTACGTTTGTAGTTGTAACAATAGGTCTGTTCACGTACCTGCAGGAATTATAATTCCTGCGCAGGAAAATTCAAAGTCGCGTTCATACGGTTTGATAGCAGATTTTTGCTGACGTCACCGCTTCCCCACCTGCAGGAAAATTCAGGAATTTGCAGTAGCTTTAAACCTTAGAACAGAAAACGAAAGGAAGTGCAATACCGTGAATAAACCGTGTACGTGTTTTCCGATTTTTTGTTCGAAGGAAAGGTGTGGGAAGGGAGCCTTAAGATTCATCAGAGTTTTGGTTCGCCTTATTGACAGCTGACGGAAGTTTTTGCCTGAGGGCTCGAATAAAATTTTAAAGAAATTAAAATATTTGTCTACCTTTTGGTAATTAAGGTTTCCAAAAGATAAAGACTTCAGAGAACTATGGTTAAAATCCATCGGTAGAACTGATTATATACCATCCGATGGTAGTAATGTTTGCGAGGACCACTTCGAATAAGTCACAAATTTACTACTTCCATGGTGAAAACTAACACATTCACAGCTTTCAAACACATAAGGAAAATTCGGAAACTTTTTGAGCATGGTGCACTTCCTTTCGTTTTCTGTTCTAAGCTTTAAACTGCCTTACTTTTCCTTATTGTCACCGGCTGATGTCAAATACCTGACTAGTTTATTTTTGAGGTTATATTGGCACTCTTCTAATTTTTCAGGAACTTTCAGAAATTTTTTTTTGTACTTTTGACAACTGTACGTGAACAGACCTAATGGCTCCATTGAAATCAAACCTCAGTGGCAGGAAGGGGAAATCAGTGGTCCACTGAGTCTAACGGTTTGACTGTCAAAATTCCCACCGAACTCGAAATTCGTGGCGCACTGAAGTCCCATCGAAATCGCTGTAAGTTTGGACTAAAACATGCAAATAGGCGAAATACGCCGTCCACAAGTTTTCCTTAATTTTCTGAGATCGAAAAAATTTTTCTGTAAAATTATGTTAATGCCTTAATCAAAAACTGAGTATGTGACCAGACCTTCAAAATTCCGGTACAGTGGTATCACCAGTGTTTTTGGCACTGAATATAAGGAAACAGACACAAAAATGTCACTCAGTAACTTGGGTATTCATAGAGGACAAAACTGAATAACAATTTTAACATCTCGCTATGGCTGGCTGTGTTTCTTTTCGGTCCTTCTATTCGTATCTTTTCCACTTTTTCGATATAATCACTATCCAATGTTAAATTACCCTCATATTCATATTTGATTGTCATAAATTTTGTTTTTCTAATGTTAACTTTCAACTTGTTTAAAAAAGTTTATTTTGATTTTTTTACAAATTCACTCGGGTGAAGTATATATTTCGTGCATATTTTGGGTATACTCTTTATAACAAAAATGTAAAACAAGAAACAGTACCCAGCACAGAACCTTGTGGCACTAAAATTTGGGAAAATGCTGAATTTTAGGTAATTGCAATCCAATGTTTTTCACTTTTGAAAGTGATTGTACCTGCACTGGTATGAGTTAGATCAACATTGTTGACAATTTTGGACAGGCCATTGGGATAGTAGTTTACTAACGTTTGTTTATGTCGCTAATAAAAGCGTAATGTGCATACCATGAAAAACT
Source organism: Leptarthrus brevirostris (assembly GCA_964036015.1). NCBI lineage: Eukaryota > Metazoa > Arthropoda > Insecta > Diptera > Asilidae > Leptarthrus > Leptarthrus brevirostris. Next base: position 7,282,050 of record OZ038374.1, on the reverse strand, counting down.
GAAATTTATGAATCACCCTGTAACTCCCAAACGGTTGAGATTGCCCCCCCCCCCCATACAATTTTTTGTTTGACTAGGTCAGATCTATGACCCAACGCACACCTGACTTTAAATTTCGTCCCTCAAGCCGGTTTTCGGACGTCAGCCCGACGCACACGTAAGATATTTTGCTCGGACTCAATTTTATGTCAGAATGCGGGTTGAGTTAGTGTTGGTTTGATTGTTCAGAAAGCGACATTTCAAAAACCTGTGCTAAATATCAAATTAGTATTTATATTTGTGTTCTGCCCACGAGATATAGAAATCATTTCGGTGGAAAAATGTAAAGAACAAATTACGTTTCCTGTGATCCTCCGCCCCTGAACCCCTAAACAGCATTACAGCCCCAAATTAAACTGAACTAATAGTTTGAATTGAGTTCCCAATGTGGGTCTATTGTTACAAATGATTTAATTAACCGTCCAGTCACAAAATATCTTAAAAATTGTATATTGCACCCGAGGGATAGACATCATTTCGGTGGAAAAATGTGTTCAAGCAATTGCCCTTCCTTGCGATTTTTTACCTGAAATATTTTCCTTTTAATTATCAAGTTGACTACCAGATAACTAAAACATTAATGAACCGAGCGCGTGCAGAACAATTTTCTGAAGCCTCAAGTCACAAAATATACACTCTATGCTTGCAGTGGTGTTTTGCACTCGAGAGATAATCATTTTGGTGGAAAATTTGAGAGAAAAATCCTCCTTTCCTGCGATCCTTTACCCTCAAAAACCTGTTTGGATAGATTCAAAAGAGGACCGTGTGCGTTGGCTGTATCATCATACTCATTTTGGCATGTCAGATCTGAAGCACCCTGTATATTTGTAATTTGCTTTTATGTGATTCCTACAAAATATTTTGCTTTTAAAAAGTACGGAACTCTCGAAGCACAAACAACGTTTATATTTACTTTTATTTCTGAATATGTAGGTTACATATGAAAAGCTGGCGAACAAAACCGGATAAATCCATTTTTCCACAATAGCAATATTTAATCCGTGGTCCGATGATATGAGAATAAGCCTCAAAGTAACACTCTCAGCTTATACTTTGCTTATAAATTTATCTTAAATATCAAAACTAGTCTCGATTCGATTTCCGCTTACATTAAATTATTATTTTCTCAGAAACGTCGCCTAAATTGTGTAGTTGTAGTTGGTACCTTTCACGTTTTACCTTGCTCCAGCCAATTTGAATTTGTTGTGAAATTGATATTATAATGAGCACAATACATTTCATTCACTACCCCACAAAGAAAGACAAATAAACTCGGACAGTGTAAATATTCCAATCAAAATATTCATAGGTGATACGCACGTACGTCACAAATAAATATTTACTTAATTGAGGCGATAAGCTCTGTAAGGGAAAAAGAGTCCAACTGCGTTGCTCTAGACTGGTTTTTTTTTATCAATCTGCTCACACAGCGACAAAGGTGGAATTTGCCAAGATCGAAAAGCGATAGTTCGCTAATTATGCCCGAAAGGATGCAAAATTTTCCAGTTGCAATGCATCGGGTTACGGAACAATAAGCGATTAAGGAGGCCACTTTTCTGGATTTTACATAAATATAAATATCTGGCAATTTTCTCCTCACCTTATATGGTAAAGTAGTATTAAAAAAAATCTCTCGGCGGAATTAAAAATAAAAGGCGATTTAACTAAAAGAAATAAACAATTTGCTTGCATAATTCTAAAATTATCACAACTTTTTTCTGCTCGTCTTGTCTTAGCAACACGAATTTCCCCTGACAAGGTTATCGATAAAGAAAAATGAACAAAAAAATTTATTTTGCATTTCTTTAATACGAGAATAAACTTAAATTTATTGCCAAAAATAAAATAATTTACCTTTTCAGTTTCGGTGGTCTGCGGATTAAGACTGGCCGGACTCGGTTGGGTGCTCATATTGAATCCTTTGAAATGATTCCGTTTTAACTTTCTCAACTGAATATATTACCTCCAAATTGCTGAGTGGCAAAGGCTATATCGATTTCAGCAATTTCTGAAACACTCTGCGATAACAAAAGTATAAAAAAATACTTTTTCACTACACTCGGCAGATTTTTGCTACTACGTCGCGAGACCTAGAAAAAAATTTCATTGTCACAAAATTCATTAAAAATGGCCACATAAGCTCAATTTTTGTACCGTGATTTTCATTAATATATTCCTTTAACTTTCATGCACTATTTCTTGTTCTTTTTAAGGCGTTTACGTAAAATGCTACTCGTTATTTTCTAATTAAATTCCGGTAACAATTGGTTTCTTCTCAAGCTACTTTTCCACGAACAAGGAAGCCATCACCACACGAATGTACTAAATACACAGAATTGCCATGCCGCATGACTAGCCGACCCAAATTGGCAAGTACCGAACATATGTTTAGTACATTAGCCTGGACACTTTAGAACGTAAACACCTGCCAAACAGCTGAATTTCAATACGGATTCGGTAAATTCTACTTATTACCTTATATAATAATTTTTGATTTCAAGTAGTTTAAAGTTTTTATTTTATGTAAAACTTTATATCACAACTATATATTACACTATTATTCTAAATACATACAATTTGCAGTACATATAAACTTATCATCGAACTTAAGTTTTAAAACCAACCAAAATTTTGCCCAAACTTTTTGCTGGAAGTGTACCGGTGATTCTTCATACCGCCGCTGTCAGTCGAAAAATTGCAGTGTTGCTTTTAAAATTTATGTGAAAAATATATTCGTCTGGCGTTTTGTAATCGCACTTTTAATGACTATACGAAAAGACAAAAGAAAGGAGAATTGTGCGAACTTTTTAAATCCGAACGTTTGAAGTTTAAAGTGGTTAAAATTAGATTTGTTTACAACTTGTGATCTTTGTGGACTTTCTTTCAATTATATCGTGGCAAAATGAAAATCACTGTTACTACTTTAACGGATTACATCTTCATTTTGGATGTTTCCGAAGATCTGGAATTGGAGAATTTTAAAGCATTTTGCGAGGTTGAGTCCGGATTTCCAGGACCAGAGATTATGATTGTGTTTAATGGTCAGCCACTATTGGATGACAAGAAATCTCTGAAGGACTATGGGGTGAAGGATGGTGACGTTGTCGTTCTTCAGCATATGCTACATGGCCACAATCCGTCCGGACAGTTGCAAGGTCAATCTTCAAGTAAGTAAATGAATTTCGAGGAGAGGTTAAAGATGACTTGCATATCACTAATGGCATCATGCCATCTTCAAGGTTTGTCTGCTTTAGATTTTAGTAATATCCGTGTGCCTGGAACGACAGATACTTCTAGTTCTAATAGTAGACAGAATGTTCCGGATTTTTCGGTGGGCCCCGAGGATGATCCTGCTGCAGTTAGAGATATGTTTTTGGATAATCCAGAACAATTGCCTTTACTAAAACAGAATAATCCTAGACTGGCTGATGCTCTATTGTCCGGAAATCTTGGTTTGATCCTATACATCTTAAGAAACGTTAAATTATTTACTGATTTTATATTTAGAAACCTTTGCAAAGGTGCTTCGGGAACAAATTGCAGCCCGACGAGAAAGACAAGTACAAAGAGTACGAATGATGCAAGCAGATCCTTTTGACACCGAAGCCCAGAGAATGATAGCTGAAGAAATACGACAGAAAAATATTGAAGCGAACATGGAAGCTGCAATGGAATACAATCCTGAAACATTTGGAACTGTAGTAATGCTGTAAGCGCTTTAAATTGACATCAATTTGTGTGCTAAATAAGCCAACGTTATAATGTTTGCAGGTACATCAATTGCAAGGTGAACGGCATACCTGTAAAAGCATTTATTGACTCCGGGGCACAAACTACAATTATGAGTGCTTCGTGTGCAGAGAAGTGCAACATTAACAGGCTTGTAGACTCAAGGTAAATTTAAATGATCCACCTTTCGGCTTATAAACTGGTGAAACGAAGCTCTTAATCAACATCGAGATTATTCTCATTCTGGAACCACAGCATGCACTAAAATATAATCAGTTTGGCAGCTTATGGCGGAATCTATATTAAAATTCTAATAAGAGTTTTAAACTTATTCAGCTGCAAATTGAGCCAGATGTTGGCCATTTGCAAAAACGCAGATTTGCATAGTAGCTGCCCAATTCAGCTATACCGAATAGTTGCTGAATTAGGCAGCTGCACCGTAAGCCTGCGTTTATTATAATCAGATTTAATTGTATATCGAATTTTCTCTCTGATTCATTTAACCACTCGTGACTTATCTGCGCCAACAACTGTTGTCACGATTTCTTGACATTTCCTTCTCTACGGATTTTCTCCGACACCGGACAGCCCGTGCCCTCCGGTAGTGTGAGATTCTTAATCACTAAAAACACCTCTCTGGCGATTAGTCTCCTTTAGTGGGGGGCAACCGAGTATCCAGTTATCCCACTGTCGCCACTAACCTCGGTTTCCTGGGTCACTGCTAGCCTATCTGCAGGAATCCATGTTGTCCCACCATCTCCAGTGTTCCTTCTTGGTCCATGCGTTAATTACAACCTTCACGCCTTCTTTGTCAACGATATTGAAGGATTCCAGGCAATAAAGCTTTAGTCAAGAGCCAGGACCAGTAACCTCCTCCGCAGCTAACCCTTAGGAAGGCAGGTCTGCATCTTCAAGTGTACTGCGGAGATAGCCAATTCGTTAGAGTCTACCATATCTGCCACCAAACCTTCGAAAGGTAGCTTTCCCAAAGCTGCTTCTGTTGTGTTGTGGGTACCGTGGGTACAGCCAACCTATTACGGTCTACCGTACAATCCACCTCCACTCCTACAGAAGTCCCTGAGAAAACGCCATTCGCGACTCAATTACCCCTGGGTCCTGCAGGGGGGACGACAACACTGCAGACTCCCTTGGCATGGCCTTGGGGTTAGTGGGATTTTTCAAGAGGTTATCTCCTCCTGCATTAGTTACTTGGCTACGTTCTAGGATGCATTGCCCGGTTGCTACCGCTTGGAGGTGTAACTAACACTTGAGAATGTCGGTGTCTTACTACGGTCCCGTTCTGGTGCCAATCTAGAGCCTGCTGAGCAATTTTGCTTTTCTCTTTAGTGCGTGGCGTAGTCATTGCCACTTTTGCCTGCGAATACTGGAGGCTATCCTGTCTTGGACAGTAAGTCTGTGTTGGGGCCTATTCATAAACGTAAGTTTGCACTGCAGCTGCATAATTCAGCAATTCACTTTGTTCAGCAGAATTGTGCAGATGATGCACAAACCTGCGTTTATTAATGGGCCCTTGGTTTTCGTTAGTAATGACTTCCGGCCAACGGATGTTAAGTAGGCGTCGGAGACACCGGTTGATAAAAGCTACAAAAGCATATCGAAGTTTCCCTTCGTCTTATTGAAAAACCCAGCAGATGTGCTATCCATAGCTGTGTGAAAAATGGTGCTCATATTAACCTTTAACAAAAAAAAATTATTACATACCTAAATTGACGGTAACTTTAATAAATGTATTTGCCTTAAAGGTGGGCAGGCATTGCAAAAGGTGTAGGAGTTCAACGCATTATTGGAAGAATTCACATGGTGCAGATTCAAATAGAAAACGATTTTCTCACTACGAGCTTTTCTGTTCTGGAGGACCAACCAATGGATATGCTCCTAGGCTTGGATATGCTTAAACGACATCAAGTAATTGCGCCATATCACAAACTACATTAAATTATTAACATTTTTCAACTTTTTAGTGCAACATTGATCTGCAAAGGAATGTTCTCCGTATTGGCACTACTGGCACCGAAACAACATTTTTACCCGAAAATGAATTGCCAGACTGTGCTAGACTTACCGGTAGTCCTTCGGATGATGGACGACCACCGAGTGGATCAGGAAAAATTTCGGAAGATTTAGAAATTCGAGAAGCCATCGAGCGTAGTAAGCGAGATCAAGCATCGACTTCTATTCCACGGGCTTCCGGTATAAAATCGAGCGTGACTCCGATCAGTAGTCACTCAAGTGCAAGCACAATTCAAAGCGACCTTAATACAGTAAAGCCTTCAGACAATTTTACAGAAGAAGATGTAACCGAAATTGTTAAATTGGGATTTAAACGTGATCAGGTTATCTCGGAATTGAGAATTCACAAAGGCAATAAGACTCAGGCTACAGCAGCCCTATTTGCTAAGTCGCTGAAATTTTAGGCGAACAGAATTAATTATAATCTACCTCATATCAAGGCATTTCAAGTTTATCCATAATTTTCGGAAACACAAGATTTTTTATAGAGCCATCAGTACAGTAATAGACAGCTTTAATCAAATGCACGTTGCGAATGCGTTGCACCACCACGAAGAGGATTTGGTTTCTTTTACGCGCACTTTTAATCGACATTCTCATAGCTTTTTTTTGGTTTAATTTTTAGTGAGAAGACTGATAAGAAAAAAATAAAATCATTTGTTGTAGTTATAATAGAATTACCTCATGTTTTTGGTTTGGATTTGAACAGACAAAGAATATAAATATATAAAATACATTGACTTTTTTAAAAATCGAAAATTTGTGTTTTATTACACTGTTCTTAACCATTTCAGGATTTTTATTTTTTGCGTACCATTTAATTGCTTTTGTAGCTTAACAAATCTAACGCAAAAATCAGCTCCCGCTATTTCTGTGGTCTTACCTAACTCCATTCTCCACCTTCTACCGGTGGATCTCTCCGGTAAGCAATACTCATCCTCGGCTGCCATTAACTTAACTCAGTCCAGACCTGGAAATGAACTAACTTCGGTCACTCCAAAATTTTGAACAGAAGAACCGCTACCAATACCGACAATACCAAAGCCTATCTTTGGAGTTAAATTGGATTCTTCCATTCCCACCAGATCAGAGTGAGAGGAAGACCCACCGCAATGGGGGGAGTCAGTATATTTCTACGCTGACGGCTCCAAACTGGAAGGCAGAGTAGGTGGAGGTATCTTTTCAGAACACCTTGACCTCAATATTTTATTTCGCTTACCTGCAGTGTGTTTCAGGCGTAAATCATGGCTATAAAGGTAGCCGCAGACCGTCTGAAACATTTAACGCTGCCTACGGATAGCGTCTGTATCTTCTCAGATATTTAGAATGCTAATAAACTCCTCTGCATCTGAAAGTACGGCTCATCTGGGTATCTGGTCATAGTGAAATTCCGGATAACTGCAGAGCCGATGAACTAGCGAGGATTGGCACTACTCGTTCTGACTCGGACTTTAACCATCGACGCTGGTGACTTACAAACTGGAATTTCACAGGCATCCCTTAGGATTTCAAATGCCAGATGGCAGGAGGAATACACCTGCCTGATCACCCGACAGATAATAGTCAAAGCTTGACCCTAAACGGTTAAGAGAGCTCATCTCACTCGGACGTAAATTAATTAGCGTCATCGTGGCCACTGTCTCATAGGCAGACACGTCGATAGGCTCGGTGCACCTTCAAACGACTTCTGTAGAAGTTGCTAAGACAATGAGAAAGAGGACATCATTCTCCACCTCCTCTGCAACTGCCCGGCCCAAACCAGTCGTAGGACCCGGTCTTTGGGCTCCTCCTTTTTTAAGGAGTTAACCGGAATAGGCTCCACTGAGGCCAGGGACCCAGTTCGGTTCATCAGGAGCTCTAAATGGTTCCCGGATACGTGATAAGCTTAAACTCTTTCCGCTCCAGCCTCTGAGGGTTGTGGATACTCTCGTTGATCACATGGCTGTGTTCAATCCGCTGCTGACTTTTAAGCTGGATCGTGTGAGATTGAAAAACACTTTATTGGTCCTCCTTCTAAAACATGTTGGTAAATCTCCACACCCCGACGAGCGACGAGCAGAATACGCAACAGGAATAGTCTGATCTTTCTGCGTATGAACATCTAAACTAGTTATGGGCAGGTTAATTAAATCAATAGCTTAGTGACCCACCGCCGGTGTCTGGACGATTTATAGCAAACATTTCAGATTTTAAGCTCTCAGGTGGGGAGTACATAGTTATGACTCCTCGTGGAAAATGAGATTTTTTTTTATTATTCTATGTTGGAATTTTTACGTAAAATCAATTAAATAACACACAGCAGCACTTGAGCATTACATACTACAATTGTAAGATATTTTTATTCAATTACATTACTACAATGAGATTTGTTCAAAAAACCGGACTAAGCACAAATATTAAGAGTAGAACTAGAGAAAGATTAGCATTAAAAGTCTACATTTTTTATTTTACACTAGTAAACATTGTTGTTTGTGGGTTTGTTAAGCTTTTACTTCTGTTTTGAGAATTTATTTTAAGCAAAAAAAATATGAAATTGAGTGCATCGATTAATAGAGTTAACAACTAGCCTCTTTAAATGTAATTTACTCGACTACTCTTCTTCATTATCGTACAAAAATATTAATTCTCATATTATTTCCTAGTTCAATTTTAAAGGTTATTTGCGTTGCGCACACTATAACACTATAGAGTAATTACACATCTTACGTACTTAATCAGAGTACAAAGTAATCAGTCTGTAACTTAATGTAGTTCTTGTGGTAGTAATTATACGATTTAAGGAAATAAGTACTTAAAAGAGAGAAGCGTTATTTGTAGATATAATTACAATTCACTTGGTCGTACCAAGTTCAAAAGTGTATAGAAATTTTTGAAATATCTTCATAGTATGAAAATTAAAAATGGGCGATGGTGTATTTTGGCGGGCATAGAAGAAAAGGTCCCTTCAGAAAAAATATATCATAGTATTAGCAAAAGTAACCTGACCCTGTGCAAGTTAAAATGTAGAAAAGCTAAAGATTTATTGGTAGACTAAGTACAGCAGTGGTATGTGTGGCCATTTTTTAACCCGTAGTTATATGCCATGGCAGCTGAACAGTTTTTTCCGTAGTTGCTTTGTGATGATGATGACGATGGCGTAGCATTCGGTTGTGATGTTTTGCATGAAGTCACCTGACGCACGGAGTTGTTTTCCTAAAAAAAATTTACTGATTTATTTTCGAGATATAGCCTGGCCAATGTTAAAGGTAAAGGGTGAAAAGGGTAACAAACGTACCAATCTGTTAAACGGAATACGGGAAAAAGGTGGTATACACTCGCAATAAGCCCGGAAAGAAAAATATAAAGAAAAGAAATCCGAATGTGCAAGCCCAACCACAATAAATCAAAATAGAATTGAAACTAAATTCATAAAAACTTATTTGTGTTGAACAGAAAGAATTAAAACAAATTCATGACTTACACATATCACCTAAGTAATAAACTAAATATTAAACAAAAATATGCTCTATAACACTCTAGCAAAGCATTAGCAGGAAAAAGGAGTTGAAGGGTAAGAATACTCATAATATAATGTGAAACAGTCGTGTAGTTCTCCTTAAGAAGGGTTCCCGAAATTAGTAATATTTTTTAGATATTTCATGAAGGGGGGGGGGGGGGGGGGGGGGGGGGGTTGTGAATGATTTGATTCAAAAGCCGTAAATAGGGGGTTTCGGGCTCGCCCTCAGGGACCTAGTTCGGTTCATCAGGAGCTCTAAATGGTTCCCGGATACGTGATAAGCTTAAACTCTTTCCGCTCCAGCGAATATTGTATATTGGCTCCCCGAGAACTAGATTCCACTGGTGATAGGGAACTAGCTCGGTTCACAGAGAGTATTTAGGCATCGCAATGAGCCTAAGTGTGCCTTTTTAATCAGCCACTCTAACTAACCTATCTAACTCAATCGATCTTATTGTGCCCGACACCTCAGTTCTTTATATATATATATATATATATATATATTTGATATTGTCAAAGCTCAGGGGATACTCTATGCAAAAGCCCAACCTTGGCAACAGAGGAATTAAGGATGAGAGAAATGGGTTGAATTCTTTTCGAAGACGTGATGGTCACAGCCGTGTGTGTACTGCATAAACAAAATTTAGCTGTTACTAGATAGTTTTCGCTGTCAATATCAACATGGCGTTTAGACCTTACGTTAATACGACACTTTTGGAGACAAAACTGAATTTATAGTTAAGTATCTGTGCCATCTAACTCGCAGTAATGCCCTCTCCCCACCGCAATGAGAAATATAAAAAATAGTATTTGCTAATTCTACAATAAACTAAATAAATTAGCAAGGTCCGGTCTTTAATTTTCAATTGCATCATTACATAAGTGAAAGCAAGTTCATCGAAGTACAGGAGCCTCGTCTAGTCGGTCTTGCCCTAACAGCAATATTTGAACATCAGTTTAATCTTATTTTCCACAAATCTTTTTGGTAATGCCGGTATATCAAATTTCATTCCTATTAAGGTTTATAAATGAGAGGATGGGAGGGCTGTGACTGACTATTATAATTATAGAGATTTTTGTTTCTAACCCCCCCCCCCCCCTCCCGTCTCCTAAACACACACAATGTCTTCATAATAAGTTTTGATATAGAAATAGAAATCCCCAGCCTCATGGTAAAATCCCAGATCTGTCTGGGATAAATATTGGCTACACCCAAGGAACCCACAACACAACAGAAGCAGCTTTGGGAAAATTACGTTTTGAGGGTTCTGCGGCGGCTTTGGAGGCTCGCTTGCGCCGGCTGAAAGTGCTGTAGCAGTCCTGGAAGGTGCCATTGGCAAAATAATAACCAGCACTACCTCAGGTGCGGCGGTGCAGAGATGGTAGACTCTGACGAGTTGGCTATCTCCGCGGTACACGCACCAGTAAAAGATGCAGACCTGCCTTCCGAAGGGTTAGCTGCGGTTAATCCGGAGGAGGTTACTCGTCTTGGCTCTGGGCTAAAGCTTTATGGCCTGGATCCTTCAATGCCGTGGACAAAGAAGGCGTGAAGGTTGTAATTAACGCATGGACCAAGAAGGAACACTGGAGACAGTGGAACATCATGGATTCCTGCAGATAGGCTAGGATTATAGCAGTGACCCTGGAAACCGAGGTTAGAGGCGACAGACGGATAACTGGATACTCAGTTGCCCCCACTAAGGTAGACTGGGAGGGGACGAAAAGAAACCCCACTCTATGTGGTCTGTTTGTTGTTTATAATGTTTGTTGTAGATAATTTATGTATTTTGATATTCTGAGTGAATACTTAGTATTTTAATAAAATTGAGGGAAGTAATGAAAGAGCTATTTCGCGAATTGCTGGTGCTTGTGACGAAGGAAGAAGTACTTGAGCTTGTGAAGTCTTTGTAACGTAGCAAGGAGAGTTTATTTTACAACGACTGAGCCAATTAAGGAACTAAAATCTGGTTTTAAATCATCAATAGTTCATTTTCAATTACTTTTCATTCCTTTGCAAATCTCGGTGGAATATATGAGGAATTCCTATTACATACATCATTACTTGGAATATTAATTCCATTTCTTTATTCCATTCCTAATTGAAAAGTAATGGAATTAAAAAAATTTAATTCGAAGGAATGGGAATTCGGTTGGAATTAATTCCACAAAGAATGATTACTTTACAGCTCTGATAATTACATATTTATTCGTGGTTTTTTTCTATTTTCTCTTCAGAGTGACGGGCTCAGCTTTCCGCAACGCCATTAACCACTTTCATCCCTAAATTTATAATTGAGGACAGTAAATAATTTTTTTTTATTCTGGCCGCTGCCTTAAATTTTATTTACTATACCCTAGGTTAGGTTAGGTTTATGTGGCTGCCTTAAAGGGCACACTTAGACCACTACTATACCCTATAATAAGAGTATGTTCCCCTATTGGTACCGCGACACAGTTTTAAACGGTGGGGTTGTAGTAGGGGAGGGGTTGGATGTCAACTTGTTAACGCGTAGATCGATTTGGATCATTCTTTTTATTTTAAATAGAGTATAATCCCCCATTGCTAACATGAGGATAAATGTTGCACTAGGGTGGTGGTGGAGGGGACCGATTTAAATGATTCTTCTTTTGATGTGTAGAATACGTTGCCCCACTGGTACAACGCCAAAAATGTATGAGGTAGGGTGGTGTGCGAAGGGAGCATTACCCAATTTCTTAATGCACACACCTATTTGGAAGATTATTTTTTGTTGTATACAGTATGATACCCACCATTGCTACCATATGGAAAAATGTTTACCTAGGGGGACGGGTAACCAAACTTTGTAACGCGTGGACTGATTTAGATGATTCTGAATGCATAGAATATCTATTTGTATTCTGACAAAAATTCTGACTTGTGGTGAGAGTTGGAGGATCGGGGCGCCTAGCTTTATTAGGCATAGACTGATTTTGATTCGGTTGTATAGGATGGTGGTGGATGCACCAAAAGACAATTATTTAAGAAAGATAGTTCTCCCGTGCATCGGCAGCACATGATTAACCTTAAAAAATGAGGCCAAATTTCTGGGTGTGCTGATGGACGGGAAACTAAATTGGGAAAAACAGCTACGCGAGAAGAAAAACAAAGCGTTAAGAGCTTTCTGGACGTGTAGAAATGCTATAGGTAAGGTATGGGGCTATCACCCCACCCTATATTATAAAGTGGATGTACACATGTGTATTCAGACCCATGATAGCGCATGGAGCGATAGTCTGGTGGAAAGCGATGGAGGTGGGTAGAAACCAGAAGATTATGGACAAAGCCCAACGTATGTGCTGCTAACAGGGGTTACCAGGACTTGGAGGTCAATATTACTCTACTAGAATTCTATGTTAAACATGTGGCACTAAACTCGGCTGTACGTTTACGTATGAATAAACTGTGGAAGATAAGGGGAATGCAAACACAACGTGAGAAGATCGTCCAAATTTGTAGTGGAAATACATCAAGAGACTGTTTGAGGAAGAAGATTGCTGAGATTTCAATTTAATATTTTAATTTAATAGAATTAACCCTTCTAACACAGAAGGTACACTTCTTAGGCAGGAGCCCAGAATTAATTCACCTATTCCATCAAAACGATGAAATAAGGCTCCCACACCAACATGTAAAGGAAAAGATAACAAGTAAAAGAAAGGAGCAGGAAGAAAACAAGTAAGGGAACCCAGCACACAACATGCAAACAAATAAAAAACTGGTAATCCCAATATGGAGGCAATTTTCAAAGCTCAATTTCCGACAAAAAGTGAATGGATCAACAATAGGGTGATTCAAGAAAACACATTAGCGATTTACACAGTTGGCTCAAAATGCTAGAGTGGCTGTGAAATATCGTGCGAGGAACAAAACCTGTAGTTATGGGGGGTAAACAATTCCTCCTTGATTCTTCAATATGAAATCGTAGCTATAGAGATATGAGCTAAACAGAACGGGGAGTAAAATCCTCTAGGATTGCAATATATATAGATAGCCAGGCGTCTATCAAATCATTAACAAACGCCGCGGTATAATATACGTGCCGGGGTACTGCGGTATACCAGGTAATGAAAAAGTGAATGAGCTAGCACGGAAGGGCGCAAATGAGGACACTCCAATAATACTAAACCTGCGCATACCCATCTAGGAAATCAAAAAAGAAATCATGGCATGGATAACGAGGAGGCACAAAGAAAAATCCGATATCGCCAGGCAATCAAAGGCGTTTTGGGGAACTCTCAATGCCCATGAATCTGTAAATATCATTAAGCTTAACAAGGCCAAACTGAAACTTCTTGTTGGTCTTGTGACCGGACATGCAAGACTTAGGGCTCATGCTATAAAAATGGGAGGGGAGAACTCCAGTCTATGCGGGGAAGAAGAGACCGTTTTACACCTTCTCGGCCAATGTCCAGTCCTAACGCAAAAAAGGTTTAGAATCTTAAGAACATACTATTGCGAAGATTTAGCAAGTTAATAAATCGGGGTATAATCGAATTATCCAATTCGTTACGGGGATCAGATGGCTCGACAGTAGACTATAGGGTACGCTGCTGAACAGGGGGCGTACAACGGGCCACTAAAGGCCCGGAAGGAAAGGAAGAAACAGATCTTCCCCCTCTTGCAAACCAACCAACCAAGATGTAATAGATATACACCTGTAAAATGGATGGTGCATACTTTAAAGTGGATGAATAAGAAGCAGAGAATTATATTTAATATTCTTTTGTATGTTTTTAAGATGAAGTATGGAATGTTGCCTGATTAACTAAGAAGTCATTTAAGATTTGTGGGTGAGAAGTATAAATAATTTTGGGATTGAAAGATTCTAGACTTCTAGTTGTCTTTTTTATAAGGGTTTACAAATGTTTAATTGCATGCCAAGTGTGATGAAAAGTGAATCAAATTTGAATAGATTTAGGAAAGCACTGCTTATTGTCTAAGTGTATAATATTTGGAAACAAAAACTTATGAGTGTGTTGCAGGCATAAATATGGCTAATAAATGAATTGAATTGAATCTTCCGGAAATAGGTCATGTTAGCTTGCAACCATCGCTTTAGTCAATTATAGCAGTCGAAAAATAAAAGTTTTGAGGATGATGAAAGAGTATTGAAATTAAATTATATAACTGTTAGACAAATCATCTTGCGAAAAATCCTTCTTAAGGTTTCGATTACAATGGCTGCACAAATTAAGCAATAACTTATGCATGTTTCAAAAAATTAGAAAGAAAACAAACAAAATCTTTAAAAAAAACTACTAATAATCGATAAGTAATGGATTGCAATTATATAGATAAGAAAATAGAATACATGTACTTACCCTAGGTTGAATGGGAAAGCAACACCACAAAATAAAGGCAACGAAAGCGACCAGTGTGCCCACAAGAAGTATGAAGTCCTCGATTGTCTGAAAAAAATGATACAATTGCAGTACGTATTTTTCTTAAATATGGAGAAAACCCAACAATTACGGGCTCTTCACCGAGCAAGACATGATTAATGAGATAAGCAAAGTCATCAAAGGGGGTCATCTTAGAATTTTCTATTGATGCGCTCGAAATTTATGAAAAGGACATATGTTTTCCTTGTGTAGTCACTACATCTTCCACGACTTTAACACACGAATTGAATATCACTCTCGCCTCTTCGATTACTACAAAATTTAGTTAATTTAAACTCGTCGATATTTAAAATTTTGATAAATCCTTTCCCATTTTACCCATTTGACAGAGAAGATAAAATCTGAAGGACATCCGTCGATTTTTTTGCTGTCATCCTTGAATTGGAGGAATCTGTAAAAGTGTAAAATGTTGTTGTGTTTTGGGATTTTTTTGGTTGTTGTCTAAGACGACGACAAGGATTTTAAAGCCATTTGGGGAAATTAGAGCTTATCCAGTCGAAGCTTACTTTTAATTAAAAAGGAAATTGTCCAGCATTTTCTAGAGAAAATCAAATATGTACCCACGCTTTCTTGTTAATTTATTGATTACTTTTACATCTGTCAATACCCTGATGGCGTGATAAACGCATCCGAAATTAAACCAAAATTATGGCGTTATAACTATTTTACTGCTTTACATTACAAATGTCTTATTAAACGTTACATTCAATTAGAAAAGACAGCAATACAATGTTCTACTGACAGTTGCAATTAGGACAACGATTGTTAATACTAAATTACTAGGACAACTAAGATTGTGTGTCTCCTCAATTTCGAGTAAGTAATCCGCATCCTTCGTTACACATCTGCTAAAAAATGTTCATAAATTATCCGTGGAAGTATAGTGGGAATATTCCGTCGTATATCTGAAAATCTATAATCATATCTACTGATCCATGGCCTCTTCTTGACTTGTGTCGTCAACATCCATTCCAGTCGGTCCTGTTTTATCGTCACTAACCTTCATCGGTTCGGTGGCCATATCAGATTCGGATTGCATTACAACTTCGTTTAAACAAGAAGAATCGGCTGCACAAGTCGACGAAATTGCTGGCTCCAAATTTTCATCCATTGGCTGATCCGAGGTAGCTTGTTCTTCAACGGTGATATTTACAATTGGTACGTCAGGTGTTGGTGGTTCGGCAGGTATAATTTGTTGATCTTCAACGGACATTTGTTCGGGAAGTTTCTGTTCACTAGATGTTGTCTGCTCGGAATCCGGTCGTTGTACAAAACTCTCCGCATTTTTTGGGGATTTTGCTTCGCTGATCATTGAACTTGGTGGGGTTTCGGTTTCGGTTGGTTTCTCAGACGGCTGTTCTGAAAGTAAGGTTTCCGATACGTTTTCATTTTGTTGAGTATTTTCTGGACTTTTGCATGTGTTTTCACTGCTCGAAGCTGCAGACGATTCCGCTGCACAATGGGGTTCAGTGTTTTCTGTTTCTGTAATTTTGTTAACTACTCTTTCTTCCTTTCTTTCTTCGGAATCTTCTTTTTCCTTAGATTTCCCTTCTGATTCAGATTCACTGACTTTTTCCGTTTCTACAGGGTAACTAGTTTCGGTGGAATTTTCATCGCTTTTATGGGAATCGTCGTCAGATTCTTTTTCTCTACAAGTAGTGCCTTGTTGTGCAGACACTATTTCGAGATTTTGTTCTTGTTTTTGGTCCCCAACAACATCATTACTTTCGCTTGCTTTTTCGCTTTTATCGGAATTATTCGATTCAAACTTAGTGCCGTCTGTAACCTGATCATCTTTAGGCGCCTCTTTAGAATTTTGACTATCCGAATCGTCGCTACTTTCATCACTGTCGCTGCCCGACTTGGATTTGTCACTAGAACTTTCCTCATTGTCTATTTTGGCCTTTTTAGCTGAAGATTCGCTGCTATCTTCCGGCTTACTAGATGCTGATGCGGATGTTGATGAGGTATTTTGTGTATCCATACGAAAAATTGATTCATTTTCCAATTCAATGTCAACATTTACGTCAAGTGAAATATCGCCATTAACTACCGAGTCCAAGGAATCGCCATTCTCACTTTCCGGTTGCTTTCTTCCCGGTTCGACAGTACTAACAACTTTGGAAGAATTAATCCTCTTCGTTTGAAAGTAATCAATCAAGTTACCTAATATATTTTTTTCCAAGGCTCTCATGTATTTGTCGATTCGGCTGTATTGTTTTCGGGGATCCGTCAAGAGTTCACAAAGCCTCTGCACGGTAAATGGGGCAGCATTGAAAAGCTCTAGACGCTCGAGTAAAGCCGACTTCATTGTCTCATAATTGAATGGATCTACATTTGGATATTGCGGGAGATCTAAGTAGTAATGACACATATTTATCTGGTCGAGTTGAATAAACAAAAAAAATTTTTTACTTACCATCTATACCCGGTGTGGAATCGTGAAAGTCTTTTATAACATGCATCAGTTTCTCCCGAAATAAGTATTTTATATTAACCCATCTGTAAACTGTATCGCCGGTTTTTGCAACATAACAAAGATATTCGTCCAGTTCTTTCGGAATATCTTTCTGTTTAAGTTTCGTAAACCGCTCAAGTATTTGTAAAATTTCCTCTGAATTTTCCATGATTAACATTTGAAGGACCGAAGTTTTGACGAGATTTACGGATATCTCGCGGGCTCCACTTCAATGCGACTTTTTGTAATTTCTTGCTTATGAAATAAATAATTAATCTAACACCTTACAATCACTCTAAAAACCTTCTATTCGATGCAAACATGAGAAAACTACTTTCACAGGATTTCCCAGCAACGCCACCAACAAACAAGACACAACATTAATTCCAGTGAAGTTAGTTGCAGTTTACATTTGATTTGAGCACATTTTGGGGGAAAAAAAGAGCAAATTTGCTGACATTATTAAGGTTGGTTTACAATTTGTAATTCAAAGAATTTTCTTTATTTAGTTTATTTTACACAATTTCTTTTCTCAAGTAATATTTAATTAAGTTATAATGTCGACAAAAAATAAATTATACTAAAAATACTATCAATTTAAAGGAGTAAAAGTTAATTTTTAAATAATGGTCACATCCATTTAAAACACTTTCCATAGATGAAACATTTGTTGATTGTCAATTTTAATCAAAATAAGGTAAACAGCTCGTAACAGTTACAATTATTTAAATTTTGCCAATTTTACATATTTTAAACTGTATTTTAACAGTTAAATATGTTTAACGCAAATCAAGATGTCCTAAAAACTACTCTACAACGGCTTGTCGATCAATCGAAGTACGTAAAGTGTCATGAAATGTAGCAAAGTTTACTTAAAAATTTTCAGCTGAAGAAAAATTCCTTAAAAAAAATTATTATTTTGTTAAATATTTCACTTTTAGTGCAAATTTTACAGTCGATGATGTTATAGAAGAATTCCGATTACCTAAAGACAAAAACTCAAATCGAAAGTTGCTCACAACATTAAAAATTCTTGCAAAGAATCAACCTGCAGCCCATGAAATTTTGATTGAAGCCAACAAGCTATTGGAAAAGTTAGTTATTCTCTTGTAAAGATTTTAATGTATTTTAACATTGTGCTCTACAGAAAAGATCCCTATTACTGCCTTATGAGTTTTGTGAATTATTTTGTTGAAGGGAAAAAAATGCCAACCTATTCGAGGAAGGATATTTCAACTACACCTTTGCTGAGCTCTACAAAAATTGTTGAATCTGTTACCCCACAAAATGTTTCAGAAGTAAATTGGTCTTTTGTGTGGAAGTGCGTAGTAACATAGTAAATAATATTTCTTACAGATAAGGGAACGTGTTGTTCAGGCAGCAACCGGAGGTCTAAGCAAATCTGCCCAAAGCACTACAGTAAGCAATAACACCTCCGCGCTGCTAATTCCTGCGTTAAATAAAAAAAGAACGAGCAGTACATGGGATTTCCCAAGAATAGATGTAGTTCCGTATCAACACACAAATATAGCAGCAGTGCCAATCGCAAGTCAAGAGAACGTTCTCATGCATGACATAATTTACTGCTTGACTGGAATGCAAGGAAGCTATATTTATGCAGAAGAAATTACAAGCCCAAGTGGTGCAAAAATTAATTTCAAGATTTCCGAGCAAATACATAGCTCCTTGAGGGATATTGCAATGGAGATTCTGCCCCTGGCTACGCACTACATGTGCATTCAAAGGTTTATTCAAAAGGCTACCTTCAACAGTTGTGGGCAAGTTTTACAAGCACTAAGCGCAACGTTGAGGTCTTTGATTCATGACTATTACGTAGGATGTTTTTAGAAACACACAAAAATTCGTTAGACATTAATTGATTCTCTTTTTTAGTTGCTGCTAGCACAATTAGAAAACGAGCTGGTTGGCGGTTCATTAACATTGCATAAAATGCTATTTTACCTGCGACCAACTTTAAACACCATGGAGGTGCTTGCTGCTGCCGTGTCGGACATTTACTGTGTAAGATTTTTAGTGAAACTTTACCACATTCTTCTCACAAGCCCGGAAAACATGACTGTTCGGCCATTTCACCACTAAGCGTTTCGTCATTATTTCATTTATTTTTCTATCACAGATTAAACAATTCTTCGACACAAATAAAACCGCACACTCTCGTAACCAAAACCAAAGAGAAACGCTGATGTCATTGACGCATTTTAAGCTCAATACTTCAACAAAACGAGCACAAGAGAGTATTTCCATTAAAACACATAAAAATTGTATAAGAGAAACACTTTTTATCGTCTTCGCACGTTCAGAACATTTGTAGGTTAACCTCAAGTAAAATCCAATTTAAGAATTTAGCAATACTACGAGAAAGTACAATTCCCCAAACTTTTCCTTATGCTTACTGTGGCAAGTTTTGGTTTGTCTACACCACCAATGCTCAGCTGTTTGTGTTAGCTTCCAGGCTTGTATCTAGAGTTGGGTGTGACTTTACTAAATGTGATTTTCCTGTTACCACCTCGAAAATGATTTTTTAACAAAAACTTTCTTAATACCCTAAGGGAGTGGTTAATATGCTAATAGGAAACAGTGTGGTATTTTATTTTTTAAAAGGCATTTTTTTCAAGGAAATCCACATTTCTTTATTACATTTTTTTCACGACATTATGTATGAGTAAAACAAATTTGATTTAGCTCATATCGTTGGTTAATTACACAGAAGTTGTTGTATCCCCACGAATCTTTTTTTTATATATTATGTTGCCAAAGCTCAAGGGATGGCCTATGATGCCAAAGCACAGCCTTGGCAGGAAAAGAATTGAGGATGAGGGAACTGAAAACTCAAAGGTTTGTCAAGATGAAACCAACATGTAAAGGACAGAAGTTCAAATCCTATTAAACTTCCTATAGTAGCCTTTGAATCCATGCCAACTAATCACTACCATGACAACACATGGAGCGATAGTCTGGTAAAAAGTAATGGAGGTGGGCAGAAACCAGAAGAATATGGACCAAGCCCAATGTGTGCGCTATTTAGGCATAACCGGAGCGACTAGGTGAACACCGACAAGTGTCTCGGAGGTCATTCTAAACATTAGGTCTGTTCGATAACTAGCCCTGGAGCGCTCTAGAGCGCCCCAACGCGTTCGATAACCACTTGCAGCTACTCCGAACTCGCCCCAGGATAATGTTGGAGAAAAAAAGTAGAGCTGTCATTTTGTTTAGCTGCCTTTGTTTACTTGTCTTTTGTTTGTTTGTTTAGTTGTCTTTTGTCGCTTGATTCATCTGAAAGGTTGGAATCATCTAACAGCAACCAATCATCGTCCCATATTATACTCAGCAGAGTTATATAAGTTGCATCCATTTCACAAATTACTTAAAGTCCTTTACCCAATAAACAACTTTCGTAAACTGCCACTTTTGCGACGATGACAGTTCTCAATCAAACTAGCGTTCGATAAGATTTCAAATCCTGGGATGCCCCAGGCTTTTTGACATCTCTCAAAAAATCCCGAATTGCTCCAGACGGCCGCTTATCGAACAAACCTATTACTCCACTAGAATTCCATGTTAAACAGGTGGCACTTAACTCGATCGCATGTTTGCGAATGAATGAATTGTGAAAAGAAAAGGGAATACAAACCCAACAACAAAAGATCGACTAAATCTGCGAAGAAAAGCGGAAGGGATCAGAAATCGCTAGACATACAAAAGCGTTTCGGGTAACTCTCAATGCACACAAATTATCCAATTCGTTATGCGGATCAGTTGGCACGACAGTGGGCTTTAGGGTACAATGCCGAGCACGCAGCGTACAAATCCAACGGGCCACTAAAGGCCTCAGTGCAAGAAAGACGCACATCTTTACTCCTTGCAAACCAAGCAACCAATTAGACGCCAACAAACAATTCTGGAGTAGTCGCGTCTACTTTCAAGGGACTCCAATGAAATGAGCTTTAATCGCTCAGGATGGCCACGAAGATGCAAAACCTATGAGTCTACGTTGTACAGCCTCAATGTGATTAATATGAGTCACATAAAAAGGAGACCACACTGGACTAGTATACTCCAAAACAGGTCTTACGAACGTAAAAAAATGAGTTTAGTTATATATGGGTCATGAAACTCCTTAGACCATCTCTTAACAAAGCCCAGAGCAAAATTAGCTTTGTTTACAATAGTGTTGATGTGGTCGTCAAATGAAAAGTTTGTATTCAGCACGACCCCTACATCTTTGGTCTTGTGAAGTCTGTTCAGGGAGGCACCGCCTAAGATGTAGTTAAAGTACACTGAATTCCTTGATCAAGAGAACGATATAGTAGTGCATGTGCTAATATTTAGAGGAAGGAAGTTTGTAGAACACCAATTATGAAAGTCGTCTAAGTCAGAGTTTAATAGTGCGAGTCAGAATTTACGTGCGATCAGACAGATATGAACGAATCCAATTAACAAAAATTGACGAAAAGCCTAGAAAAGACAACTTACGAACAAGAACACTCTGGTTAATTCTGTTAAAAGCCTTGCTAAAATCCGTGCAATTACCAATACAACATAAATTGGCAATGGGGCGAAAGTTTGATATGTCATATCTCCTTCCCTTCTTATGTAGGGTTATAATGACAGATAGTTTCCAGGGTTTTGGAAAAACACCACAAGAAATAGATAAGTTAAGTAAATGACAAAGTATAGAAACTAGAGACATGTGACAATTTTTTACAAAACACGCAGGGATACCATCAGGATCGCACGAGAAACAATAAGCCAAACCAGACATATGCTTTAGGACAGCATCCTCGTCAAACACTAGGTTTTTCATTTCAAGGGTAGTCGACGCAAACCTCGTTAAGAGAGTAAGATCGGCGATGCTAAAAAAGTCGCCAAATAGGTTGGCAGTCGTCAGAGGATCGGTATTCTCGACGTCGCCAAAACTTAGCACAGAAGGCTGGCCATC
Source organism: Leptarthrus brevirostris (assembly GCA_964036015.1). NCBI lineage: Eukaryota > Metazoa > Arthropoda > Insecta > Diptera > Asilidae > Leptarthrus > Leptarthrus brevirostris. Next base: position 7,259,913 of record OZ038374.1, on the reverse strand, counting down.
ACAATTACGCTTAGAGTTTACAAACCTCCAGAACTGTTTATACTCAACACGCAAACTCGATTTAATTTAATTCTCTCCAAATAGTCACAATAAGATATATAAAGTGCAGAGCAAAATTGATTGCGTAACAGTAAGGGAAGTACTCAGCATCACTCCTTGAGGAACAGAATCGCTTCCAAGCTTTATTCTTTGGATTCTTTAAATGGTTCACGGAACTATTAACCCATGGTTGATATGTACGCGAACCACGAGACCTTGAAATAGAAAGACCATTAGAAAACAAACAGAAAGAGAATCGTAAAATAATTTTATAGCAGAAAATTCGTACAATCACATTCAAAAAGCCAATCATTAAGTTTACAATAATCAGCCTTGCTACAGTTATAACAAAAAATGACTTGAATCAGAAGATGCCGTCAATACAGAATCAAAACCAAAAATAACATGCAGTGCTAGATAATGACGAGACTCAGGACCGAAGGGAAATAGACAGCGCCTCACGATAGTACTCGAGCAGTCAGTTAAGAACACCGAATCCAGAAACTTGCTCGAGTCATTGATCACGCCACAGGCCTCTTATAAACCGCAAGAAGCAATGGAATTTGCGAACGTCGAAATATACTGGATAAATCGAAAAAGATGGTAATAGGCAATCCTTGCCCAAGGAGCACTCCCAACGACCTAAGGCATATTGAAATCTCCAAGAAGCATAAGATCATCCGACGGAAGCAGCAAATCAGCCAGTCTTTCGACACAAGTAGACATCAACTCATAACTATCAGAGGGCGATCCAGGTGGAATATTTATACATTTTTGTGTGGGAGCCTGAGGACCACACAAAGGAACTCGAGGGAATCAGATCCTGCAACATCAACGACCATGCAAGAAATGTCACGGCCGACAGCGTAGAGAACATCACCACCTACCGGATCATCAGGAGCGGAAAGGTGGCGGTCGCGGCGAAAAACTAAGTACTCCGAGCCAAAGAGCTCAGCTTCTGCAATTCTTCCACAAAGCCAAGTCTCAATCAGACAGACTACGTCGAAACAATTATCCATCGAGCCAATGAAGAGTTGAGTCGTTTTAGAGCATAGTACGGTTATATTGACATAATAAAGGGAGAACGCACTGATGCGTTTTTCGATGAAACATTATGGGCTGTATGTGCGTTCAAGCTCATCATTAGAATGAATTCACGGACGATAGAGTTACGTGGCTAGATGTCGAGGCAAAACACCGACTGAAAAACAGCATCCCGTACAAGAAGTTTAAATGAAGCAGAGAAGGAACGACCCCGCTGCCCGCGTCACGCATCAATTCTTCTACAGACAATCAAGCTCTGACTTAATAAGTGAGTCAAGTGATATGCTAGCCAATTTTGTGTCCGACATGATTCAACCTGCCTCAAGCGAGGATTGTGGCAATGGCGTTTTTTAATAATTTAAAAATGATTTTAAAAAATACGCGAGTTTAAGGGCTTTGTTTTCGGCGAAACCATGAATTGAATTGAAAATGAGAGACGTCATTAATAAAAAGAAGAATTAAGTTCGGTGAAGGAACCGAACCCTAAGGTACACCGGCATTTGTTTCAGGTGTAACTCCGTCTGGTCTTGTCACTGTAATTAATAAGTTTTGCATACTCCGATAACTTAATTTTTAATAAAGTTTGTTCCAAAAATTTTTTTAGACAGACAATGTTTTACAAAAAGTAATAAAATACCATTTAAATTTCAGTCAGATTTACGCGGTGGACCGGCATTGACTCTGCTTTTCGACAGAATAAATGCTCTTACAGGCGATGAAGAATCTCAAAAATTCCTAATTCAGTTAACACAAATGGCAGCTATACCGTACATGGAAATCTTGCAACTTTGGATACAAAAGGGTGTCATTGATGATCCGCAACAAGAATTCTTGGTAGAAGATAACGAAGTTATTCGAAGGGAAGAACTACCTGAACATTATTCAGCAGATTATTGGGAAAAGCGGTAAATTCAATTAGCAAAAAAAATATTATTTTAAAATTGATTTTAATACATTTGACGTAGATACGTAATACGTCGAGATCGTATTCCTCGATTCCTTGAGAAAGTCTCTGATATTATTCTTCGAACAGGAAAATACTTGAATGTAATACGTCAATGTGGTAAAAAAGTCACTCCTCCGCAAGCGTTAAGCTTACATTTTTCACCAACCAATCAAAATCATACAGCAGTAATTCAAGCTGCCTATCGATTTGCTTCGAAAACACTTTTGGAGGTTTTGATTAAAGAGAATGATCTTATGGGCCATCTTATGTCAGTTAAACGATACTTGTTATTGCATCAAGGTGACTTTATAACACAATTTATGGATTCATGTGAAGAAGAATTGGGTAAGAATGTCGATCAAGTTCTTCCTATGAAGTTGGAAAATCTTTTGGGGCTTACATTACGGCTTTCTTCGGCAAAACACGATCCTTACAAAGATGACTTGCATTGTGAGCTTTTAACGTATGATCTTGTTACCCAAATGTCGAAAATCATAAACAATGAAGAAGGTAATGAAATTTTTTGTTAACTCCTTTCAGAATTTTTTCTTAATTAAATTTGTTTGATTAGAATATTGGCAAAGTCATGATCGAATTGACTTAGTCGGGCTCGAGTGTTTTGCATTCCGGTACGAAGTGAAATGGCCCGTTTCGCTCGTTTTAAATCACATTGCCATATCAAAGTATCAAATGTTGTTCAGGCAACTATTCTACTGTAAGCATGTTGAACGTCAATTGTGCAAGTATGAGAAATTCAAAGTATTTTTTGATTTATTTTATTTACCAACTTAAATTAAAGGGTTTGGAAAGAAAACAATACGGCGAAGAAATTTTCTCCACAGGCTGCGGAATTGTACAGATCGGCATTCACACTGCGTCAGCGAATGATGAATGCTGTTCAAAACTTAGAGTATTACATGATGATTGAAGTTATTGAACCTAATTGGCATATTTTCATTGAGAATATGAATAAGGTATGTATTATGGAATTAGATAGGAGCTTAAAACTAAGGATTTCTGAATATCATTTAGCCGTAACGATTTTTTACCTTTAATTTACAGACTGGATTTTTTGATTACTCTCTTCTCAAAATTAAACATGTTTAGGTAAATTTATAAAGAACCAGATTTTATCTGCGTGGATTTGGACGTTTAGGTATCTTGTTTATTGTTTATCAATGAATCTCGTGTTCAGACAACTCATACACACGAGTGTGCACGAAGAAGCCCATTTTCTCTTCCTTATACTTCTTGGGTTCAAAAAATTACTTTAATATTTTTGATGTACCCTCCAGCACCAAATTTCCTAAGAAATTTAGCTGGTGCACATTCTCAATCGGTTTAATAAAAATTCTTTCTCGCATCTTCTTCTTGTGTTTATAAATTTGCATAAAATTCGATCCTTCACTTTTCCGGTTTTGAACAAATTCTTCATTTCCACTAAAGTAAGTTTTTACACGAACATTAGAAGAACAGACCTAATTTTACTTGAGACAAAGCGCATTCAATATAAATTCATTCATTCATTTCATTTATCAGCAAAAAATTGATGCTCTTTTACAACAACATATAATTCATTCATTCATACCTTAAAAAACATTACCTCAAACTCTTTCTTAATCACAAACCAATACATTCCACTTACTCTTTATAAATTCTATACAATATCTCTTAAATCTATCTACATTCATATCACTGCTACAATATCTTAACCTATTGTACATTTTAAGGCGCTTATAAATTAAAGAATTTTGTGTCCTTACTGTGGTAAAATTTACTAACCTGAACTCATTCACTCTTCTTAAGCCATACGGCTACAATTCACTTGTATACATCAGATATTCACTCAGATACCCAGGTAATAATCCATTCTTCATTTTAAAGATTAACAACAAAACATTTAACACAATCCTTTCTCTTACACTCATCCACTTTAATGACTCCAGCATAACTTTAATAGGCGCATATTTATTGCAACAAAGAATTGCTCTCATTCCCTTATTCTGAAGTTTCTGTAATCTGTCCATCATTCCATTGCCAAGTAAAAATAACACAGACGAACAGTACTCAAAATGCGGTTTTATTATTACATTATAGATTTGTATTGCCGTAAGCAATGAAAGAGACATTCGTACTCTTTTTAAAAAACCAATCTTTTTACCTATTTTCCCACATATATAATCCGCGTGCTCTTTGAACTTCAATTTGTTATCAACTATCACACCCAGATACTTTATCTTTTCCACTTTTTCAATATTATCACTATCCATTTTTACATTACCCTCACATTCACAATTGATTGTCATAAATTTTTGGTTTTTCTAATGTTCACTTTCAACTTGTTCATTCTTAACCATCCACTCAGTTCTCGCAAATAATGTTCCATTGCATTCACACACTCACTAATATCATCTCCCACAACATACAATAACGCGTCATCAGCAAATAATACAATATTTGCACCATCCAATACACTCTTTATATCATTAATATAAACAAGAAATAGTATGGTACCCAGCACAGAACCTTGTGGCACTCCCACATTTATTGCCTTTCTCTGAGACATCGCCTTGTCTACCTTAGTTCGCTGCATTCTTCCGGACAAATAGCTATCAAACCATGACCATTCTTTTCCTTTTACTCCATACTTCTTCATTTTTCTCATTAAAATATCTCGATCTACAGTTTCGAAAGCTCGCTTAAGGTCTAAAAACACCGCCAATACTTTTTGCTTTCTTTGCATTGCTTCCTTCCATTTTAGCAGGACCAAATTTAGGGCCGTCTCACAAGAGTGTCCTCTTCTAAAGCCTGACTGCTCACTCAATATCAGTCGATTTCCTTCTAAATATTCCTCCAACTGCAACTGAAAAACTTTCTCCAAAATCTTTTCATAGGTTCCAAGCGTGTTTATTGGTCTGAATTCCTCACTTTTTCGACTGGTATAATTACAGTTTCCTTCCATCCTTCTGGAAAATGACCCTGTTGCATTGATTGATTTATAATTTTCAGTATCACAGGGCCAACCTGTCCCCAACAATCCAGCATCATACGAACATCTATCTTATTTGTATCTCTTTTATTTTTCATCCCCAAACATATCTTTCTTAATTCATTTATACTTATCTCTTTGAATACAAATTCGTGTTCAACTTGTTGCAATTTGTCTTCAGATTGTATTGCCTGTATAGATGCACTAATGTCTAATTATACCTAGTCTATCCATAAATACTGTTACAAACTCTTTGAAGCCCTGTTAAATAAAAGAGGTGTTATATGTTAAGAAATCATTGCTTATTTATTCAACGGAAATTGCAACAAGTTATTAGAAGTGATTGCATTTTGCCTTTACACAAGCCTTTAATCGAGCTGGCCACTTATCTATGGAAGCACGCACGACTTCAATCGGAAAGTTGGCGACTGCATGTGTAAGAGATTTTTTAAGGATTTGATATTAGGATGTCTTTTAGAGCACGTCATTTGCTCTAAGACAGACCATAAGTGGTAATCCAGCGGATTCAGGTCTGGACTAGAGGAAGGCCAATCTTCCAGCTTTAATAAAATCTGGAACATTTTCTTCAAGCCATTTTTGGGTTGACTTCGCCTTATCACCTGGTGCAGAGTATTGCTGGAAACTCCAAGGCTGATTTTTGAATAATGACGTGTTGAGAGGTTTCACTACACTTTCAAGGACACTTTCTTGATAGATTTTGGCAGAAGTGTTGACGCCCTTCTCACAAATATCCAACTTTGTCACCCCGTTGTAGCTAACACCCCCACCAAACCATTACTGAGGCTGGGTAATGACCTCTTTGAACTTTTTGGTCAACTTGAGAAGCTTCTCTGGCACTGCGAGCATAAATCCTATCGTTTTGTTTATTAAATATTTCTTCGACAGTAAACATTTTATCGTCCGTAAAAAAAATTTTACGGTGTTCTTGGTTTGCGTACCGGCAAAGTAATCGTTTTGATTTTTCCACTCTATTTTTTTAACGAATCTGTTAGTAAATGCCCGATAGACCTACGATAAGGACCCCCAAGTAACTTTTGATGATACGTGAAATTGTTCTTTGGGGTATTTTCATCTCACGCGATAAAATTTCTTCTTTGACGGTCACTTACTCTAGACGTATCATTAAATCTTTCAATAGCCCGATACACAAACATTCGGCTTATACCAAGGGTATGCAGAGTCTTAAAAATATCACTTGGTTGCATTCCTACTTTATGAAGTGCAATCACAGCAATTCTATTTTATATGTCGCCCCAATCCATGTTCACTACACTAAAAATTAAACTCAAATGATGACAAATGCATCAAGCACAAGCGTACTATAGCGATTAGCTCAATTTTATAAGAAATAGAATATAACGGTTCCTTTCTGCAGGGTTGCCAAACCTTGTAACAATATTTGACGGGCTGAGAGTAAAAGTGACCTATTTATAAGGTTCGGGCAAAAATGGCTTAGAAAATGTTCCGCGCAAAAACGACTTAACTACTTAACTTCATTAACTTTGCATTACTTTTTGTAGTTAAATCGTTTTTGCCTGGAAATTTTCTACAATTCGTTTTTGCCCGGAATCTCACGCGATTCGTTTTTGTGCGGAACATTTTCTAAGCCACTTTTGCCCGAACCTTATAAATAGGTCAATTTTACTCTCAGCCCGTCAATTATGCCCAATCATAACTAAAAAAACAAAAAATTAATCATATTCGCATATGTTTCTCGGGATGGTAATTAAATTCATTATTTCCTTAATTTTCAGGTTGAGAACGTCGACGATGTATTAGCTGTTCATCAGGACTTCTTAGATCTTTGTCTGAAGAATTGTATGCTAACAGATCCGACATTGCTCCGGTCAATAATTAAGCTCTGCAATATTTGTCTTAATTTTTGTGAATTTATTCAGGTAAATAATATTTTTGGTTTCTTATCTGAATTGGGCTCAAATGGATTCTTTTGTAAATGTTTAAATCGAAATTTTTTTTTGGATTGCTGCTTACTACTCCTATGTCTATTCATTACTTGCTGTGGGAGAAATATGCTTTGGTTTGGTCCAATCCTTCTTATTTCCTTTCTAAAACAAAATTTTCCTATAATAAAACAAACAAACACAACAATAGAAAGCTCAGCGACACTTTTTGGATGCTGAGCTCTCCTCAATGCTGTGTGAAAGTGACGAAGGAGAAGTATCTGATTCAGAATATGACTTATCTAGTCATAGACAGGTATTTACAATTGTTTTGAGTGGCACTCGTAGTTTATTGTACTATAATTGCTAGCATATACACACCCTGCTTTTCAGTTTATATATTTTTAATAATTATTTATCGTGCATAAATTAACTATTAATAAAATTTTTAGTCGGAATCCTCGCTGTCACCAACGGATACATTCTCTGAGCGCGTTAGACGTTTTGATTTGGAATTCACAGGGCTGTTGATTGGACTGCTTAAGCAAATCAACGATGTTGCTTCAGATAATCCATCGGATCGGTTCATTAATCTCGTTCACAGGTAAATAATGTTTTATTGAATCTTTTAGAATTTTATTAATCGAAATATTTTACAACAGGATCAATTTTAATTCATTTTACAATGAACAAATGGATAAGCTTTGTGCTAAGGATTCAATGGTCTCACATCATTAATGCTCTGTTTTTGCTTTTTGTTTTTTATAAAATAATTTATTAATAAAAATGTGTTCTACCTTTATTTATATAAACATAGCAGTATGTCCTTTATGATAAGACTTCGTTGTCTCTCTGTTTGTCAGAGACTTGGCACCCATTTTTTTAACAGTTTGAATATTTTCATGAACGTCAAGAGGACTCATGTGGATTATAAACTTTCTCATTCAAATAATTATTAATTAATTTTCCACAGAATTATTTATTTACTTGACAAACAGATTCGCCAAAACTGGCTACTCAAATATGAAAATACAGAAAATAAAATGTTTGTTATAGCTAAGCTTATTAAATAATTAGCCTCTTGGCTGTTAGGCTGCCATCGGGAACACCCAAGCTCTATGAAGGCAGCGTAGTCGTTGTAGAGACGGGACATAGAAGAAATAAGCTCATGCATTCCATAAAGCGTTCGATGGTATGGAATATGAAGAAAGTATAGCAAAAAAAGGCGCTGATTCTCAGTTTATTGGACCGGAGCCATTCTGTGGCTACTCAAAAAGCCGAATAGCAATGCGCATCCGGTCATGGGAGGACGAATGCAAGCACTCACACTGGGCAAATATCCCAGGGTTAAGGCAAGCAAAGAGGCTTATAACCTACTCAAAACAGAAAACGAAGGAGCTGCTCTCACTCAGCAGACCAGATTTAAGGCTGATAACTGGACTTCTAACTGGTCACTGTCACCTGGGCTACCACCTAAAAAAGTTGGGGCTGGCTGATGATGACACCTGTCGATTCTGTCTAGAAGAGGAAGAGACAGCGGAACATATCCTCTGTCACTGTGAGGCCCTCGGCCGTATCAGGCTTAGACACCTTGGTGGGGCTTTCCCATCAACATCAGATATAGCCAAGGCAGCCCTCAGAAAAATCTTAGGTCTGATAAGGGAACTATAGATTGACAGGGCTTCCTAATACTGAACCTGGATCAGGTCACAAAAGATCAAATTGGTCGCAGCGACTAAGGATGCGGTTAGTCCTTGATCCAATCCTTAATAATAATAATAATGAAGAAAGTACACACTTCTCAAGGAACTGGCTGGGAAGAAAATGCCCACGTCGCCAGCAGTAAATTGTACTATAACACAACAATTTTATAAATCTTACGTCTTTTTTCAAGGGAGTTGAGAGAGATAAGAGCGAGCCTAGCAGTTGATGTGAACGGCGAAATAGGGATTCCATACCGGGCAAACACACTCCAGAATGGGTCTAACAAAAGTGCAGAAGAGGAGCCTAGTTAAGTAGGGATCGTCGAGCTTCTCTGTACCACTTTTTTATGAAGCCGAGCATGGAATTAGCCCCACCCACCACGAAATCCACGGGATCCTCGAAAGATGACGGGAATTAAGAATCAATCCTGCTCAACATACTTTCATACATAGAGTAGTCATAGAGAATGGCAGGCCCGTGCGCAGGATTTGCTCCGGGGTGGGAGGAGATTTTATCTAATTTCATATACATTTTAGGTTATTTTTTTAGTATTTCAGTCAAATTTTTCCTAATTCAAGTTCCTGGGGGGGGGGGGGGGGGGGTTAACCCCGTGCGCACGGGCCTGGAGAATAGGACTCCTTCTGCGGGTAAAAGTAATAACGGTTCCTTTGTTAGAATTAATTGGAAGACAATTACTGGAGCACAATCATGAAAAATGTGAATGTCAGAGTTTAACAAAGCATAGTCGTCATCAAAAGATACGACGCGGAATATTTTGGCATCAACGGCATAACACAATATTCTGGGGCCAGTGAGGAGCAACGAGGCATAATTAATAAAAATGATAGAGGGAAGAGGGCTAGGAATACTGCCCTGAGGAATGCCGGAAGGAACAGAGATCTAATTGGATAGGGCACCTCGGAATAAGACACGCTGAGTGCGACCAGACAGGTAGGAGGACAGCCAAACAATAAAAAGCGGCAGAAACCCGAGCAGTGAATGAGAATCCCATGATGAATTCTGTCAAAGGCCTTAGTGAAGTCCATGAATATGAAGGCCTGCCTCAATCGGAGGCAGGCAATGATGCACGAATTCGAATACGTTGATGGTGGTGGACTTACCCTTAACAAAGCCGTGCTGGAAATAGCCTATGAAACGTCTGCAATGAAAGCGTCTCGAAAGCTTTCGCGACATGGCACAAGTTGGCAATGGGTCTATAATTAGAGATGTCCGATTTGTCACCCTTCTTGTGAAGGGGAATAATAACAGAGTCCTTGCATAGCCTAGGGAACCGGTAGCAGCACAAAGATAGATTGAACAGAAAACAGAGAACGGGGGCAACCGACGAGCAGCACCTCTTCAAGAACGATGAAAGGATGTCGTCAGGACCGCACGAAAATCCATCAGATAAGCTCGACAGTTACAGTAACGTCGTTAAAAAATTAGTCTTATGTAATACTTATGTCGCGTAACTTCGGGTGTTATGGTACAGGCGGATAATGTGCTACAGGTAGTTTTCTTGAAAACTAAGTACGCTCTGGTAACCCTAATCATATCAACGGCTGACGATTGCAGGGAAACGAACAATGCACGTTGTGACAGGATCAAACTCAGTTATGTTTTCGATCAATTGAATGAAAAGTGCGATTGGGTGGGGACAACCGGACATTCAATGAAACAATTGAAAGTGATCTGGTCAAGTTTATTTTGGAAATGGGGTCCCGATATTGGGGTCTTACTAAAATGAACATACGAACCTTAGTATTTCAAATAGTCAAGAGAAATTACATTTCGAATAAATTTTCGGTTAAGAAGGAGTGCGCTGGAAAGCATTGGCTTTATGGCTTCTATAAACGTCACAAAAATATATTAAGTGTTCGCACATCGACTATCGATTGTGCTAAAGGTTTTACCCGGGAAATATCTAAACATTCTTCAACTGACTGGAACAAGAATATTCTAAACATAATTTTACAGTAAGTCGAATTTGGAATGTTGACGAAACTGAACTCTCAGTGGCACAATCGAAGCAACAAAAGGTGCTAGCCAAGAAGGGAGAAAAACAGATCGCGGCAATGACATCTGCCCGTGCCCAGGATTTGCTCCTGGGGGGGGGGTATCTAATTTAATATAAATTTTTGGTTATTTTTTTAGTATTTCAGTAAGCTTTTTCCTAATAAAGAAGTTCTTGGGGGGATTCAACCCCCCCCCCCCCTCCCCGTGCGCACGGCATTGTCGCTTATAACAGTGATTTCTTACATGAGCGCAGGCGGCGGCTTTGTTCCACCATATTTTGTTTTTCTACGGAAGAATCACCATCCCCTTTTAATGAAGTATACGCACGACCGGGTCCAGAGTCATTATGTCGTGCGTCACTTTTACAAAATGATTCAAACATTTTTTGAGTTACCATCAAAGGAAGAGAACCAGTTTTGCTAATATTGGATGGGCATTATAGCTACACCCGAAATATAGAATTGTTGGATCTAGCACGTGAAAGCGGTGTGGTTATAATTTCTCTTCCGCCGGGTTGACAAAACTTTTATGGGACCTTTAAAGGTTTATTGTAACGACGAGATAAGACGTTTTTCCCGTGAACATGTTCGGAAAGTTACTGTATGTATATGACCTTGTTGGGTTATTCACTAAAGCATATCTAAGAATCCAGACCGGCCAGATTGCCATAAATGATTTTAAGACAACATGTATTTATCCCTTTGATAAACATATTTTTTTGGACGCTGATTTCATCGCAGACGAAATAGACAGTGCTTTGGAAGAATCAGCAATGGAAGCAGCTGCAGAAGGCATTACGCAAACCTCTGAAGCCTCACCATAATTTAAACACGTTGCAAGTACAAGCAAGGGACTATCACTCTGTCTCTTCTAAACAAAGCTCGTCGCCATCTTGTATCACAAGATGTGGGATAGTGGGAAATATCTCCACCGTAAAAAATAAGAAGACCCGTAGCTAGCATTAGCTAGATTTAGAAGCAAACATTCAAAAAATTGTGCCAACAGCAAAACCATCTGAAGAAAAAAATTTAAAAACCGTAAAAAAAATCGCACTCTTAAAAAGGATGAAACTGAAACGGCTAGTGGCTCCGAAGAAAGCGTTAAGTTCCAAGAATAGGATGGCGAGGAAGAATTTGTGGATGTTCCCAGGACATAAAATATGATATATTGGTTATTTAGTATTTCAGTCAAATTTTTCCTAATCAAGAAGTACAGAATATTTTAAAAACCCTTCTAGGGGTTGACCCCCTAACCCTAATAGGATCACTTCGTTGTTCGTCTGTCTGCTGGCTGGCTGTCAGTCTGTCTGTCAACACCATTTTTCTCAGGAACGCGTGGAGGTATCTTGTTGAAATTAATATCAAATATCCCTTAGAGCTTCTAAGACAGACATTCGCAAATAAATCAAAACCTATAGGGTACTGCAAATGATCTAAACTAATTTCCAGTACAGTAAGCTTGTTTTGAAGAACTTACTTCCTAACGGAGAAAATTGAAGAGAATTTAGAGCACACAGATTCATGGCAACAAAGACAACGGTGGTGCGATAAACCTTATGAACGTGTTACGAAGGAGCTTCGAAGAAGAACTATGCCTGAGTTAACCAAGAAACCTAAACGAAGCAACAATTAGAAACTTTGGCGTTTGTTATAATGAAATACTTTTCGCTGAGGGTTAAGCTATTCTGGATATGACTGATAGAGAGAGATAGTAAAGGATACATCAAGATGGTACACCATATTCACTCGTATTTAAAAGAAGAAGTATCCAGGAAGGTTTCTTTTTCTTCCTAGTCGAAAAAGAGAAGGTTCACGTTTGAGAAGTGGTGTTCTTACCTCTCTGTTAATTTATAAATTAATGCCAGAATTTAATGGCTCTATAAGTTGTCATGGACTTTATGTCCTTAGTATCAGGGTCCACGTACTCTGCATGCGACTTGCCTAAAAGGAACTCCGAGCTTTTTTCATGATTGTGTCTAGGAGAAACTAGTTTGAAAACCGGGATTACGCCTATCTTTAATAAAAACCTTATCGCCGCCTTATCGACAAAAAGTGGTTTCTGCAGACTTGTATTTCTTGTTTTATCTTTTTGTGAAAGGCACAAAGACTATCTTGTCCTGGCTGACCCTAAGATCACCCATGCTGCCAGCTTTCATTGAAATTATCTATTAACGTGAGCCCCAGATTTGTCAGAGGCTACAACTATGTCGAATACGGGTCAGCACCCCTTCACGTATTATTAGGGGCGAGACACAAGGTAACTCTCTGCTGGGTCCCTGGTCACAGTGGTGTTCAAGGGAATGGGGCAGCTGATGAGCTCGCAAAGGAGGGATCACAACTGGATGATCCCTCTATTGACAGATCGATCGGCTGGCCGCTAGAATCAGTAAAGAGAGAAATTGACCTTAAGGCTACTCAGCTCGCTAAACAGAGATGGAGTAACTTAACCACATGCAGACTATCAAGGCAGATGTGGCCTGAATGGGATTTGAGAAAAACCGCGTTCCTGCTAAACGGAAGCCGGATAAACCTCCGGAACATTCTGGCAGTTATTACTGGCCACTGTCTTTTCGGTAGACATGCAGAACGTCTTCGCGTTCCCACGAATGACTTCTGACGGAGTTGTATGGACGAGGAAGAGGTGGAAAGCATTCAGCACTTACTCTGCGAATGCCCGGGCCTAGCAAAAAGAAGGTACAATGGCATGGGCGATATAGCCGGCATCGGGCTGAAGCAGCTCCTAAGGTTTATTAACAGCTGCGGCCGGTTTTAGTTAAACCCGGCAATCAGGCACGGTTCCACGGATGTGGTAACACAACGGACCATTCATGGGTCTATGTGAGGCTGATCGGCTGTAGGGCTGATGGCCGCCACCCTAACCTAACCTAACCTAAGGAGGTTCGGAATAGTTTTCGAAACTTGAGCAACGCAAGTTCGATTCCCCAACCGTTCTCCCTGCAGGCTTTGGCTTTTGTTGCAAAGAGATGAGCTAACTTTTTACATAAAGCCTAGAAATCATAACCGCCGAGACCCACTTCTTGATTAGTACCTGATTGCAATTAATATTCTTCTGTAGCAATTTAATTTGTTCGTATTCAACCATTTTTTAGATTTTGCCAATTTTCAACAGCCCAAGTGTGACCAGTTCACAAAGCCAAGCTCTTCTAAGTACAGCAAAGTGCGGTAGCAAATATAGACCTTGGGAATAATTGGCTTTTCCTCCATTACAATAACAAAATTGAAACCATTAATAAAGTGAAAAAAAAAAACATTTTAGGTACTTTAGCATACTATTACTGCACTCTCTGCCTCTTAACGGCAAAATCAAATCGATGTTTAAAGTGTTTGCTTTGTTCATTCACTAACGTCCCACAGAAGTGAGTATATGGCGTAGAAGAACACTTTGCAAATGGGAGAGAGAGAAAAAAAGGAGCATCTGCCCACATAGCAAAATCACATTCATGTGGCTTTTTAACTTTTCATAATTTACCGCTAAAAGCTCTTTTAAATTTTCAGAAGCAGACTTTTAAGGGAGCTCGGTGGCTTTTAGGAATGTCCTCATTGGCTTGTATTACGATCCCTGAGCCTTTACAAAGAACGCTTCAGTGCTTCATGGCTGATGTTGCCTTCTACAAAGCTTTTCAGAATTGCGGTGGTTAGACCCTCCACGTTGTCGTTCATCCCCAATTCCGCGCCGCGTCTCATTTCGAAAGTGAAAAAAATTCGTCAAGAACCAGCAACAACAGCAACGAAGACAAAAAAAAGCTCTGATGGGCCCTCGGATATCCACTTTTATCTCTGCTGTCGACATTTAATCTACGGATTCATCGTGTCTATACTGCACGGTATTATAGCTAGATATGTACACATATCTAACTGAGAGGGTAGACCAACAGTGGATATGTGCCATATCTAGGATATGCCATCCAGATGGCGTAAACGCTATACACACTGACTCGAATGCCCGACACCCCCACTCCAACAGCCTTTCCTGGGTAATGGGAGAGTTGTTGTAAGCACTGTAATGGCGCAGTATAAGCACTAGAGCTCGATAAAACACTGGAATCAATGTTTTATGGCCGTGGTACACATAGAGCTCGCTATGGTTGCACAGCTCTCCTGTAGATATATATATATATATATATCTATACCTTGAGCTCCAGTTTAGTGCTCCAAATGGGTCTTGTGTAGCGAACTCGATTGAAATCGAGGGTTGGCTGGGTTGTATTTGGCAAGGACGAGGTGGTAATATCCAACCACACCGAAGGCGCACGGTGTACGGGTGGGACAGCCTTTGAGGTATTGGGCTCCATACCACTCGAATGTATATGGCAATGGCAACTAGCTCCGTAGCAATTTGGTCGTACATATCCTATCCGTGCCCATTCCCGTTCCACATACGTTCCGGAGAACGTACATGATTCCTTAATATATGGATTCGCCTCTGTACCTAAAGCGGATGGATATGAGAGATATCAGTTGCTTTTAGACGGTAATTGGCTAGTAAAGCTTTTAAGTTCTTATTATACCTAGATATGTGTGCTTAACGCACATATAAAGCCCGTAATTTGTTTGTAATAAAATATGAGAGAGCTCCGACAACATGCTGCCTGCCTGCCTTCCATCACACATTCGCCTCAGTTTGATGTGGATCTCAATTTTTTTCTGGGTAAGGTAATTTCGCACATTTTCTCTAGGAAAAATGTTTTTCTTCCTTTTTGTTCTACAGTCTTTTGGTTCCACCAAAATTAGGAATAAATAACGTTAATCTGCAGAATGACAACGTCATTTACCTTAAAAGGTACGGCACCATAAAGTCCTCTACATACTATGTGTACCTTACATGAGATTGGGATTTACTGTTGCTAGTAGGACTAAAAGATTAGAAAGGAATTGGCTTCTCAGTTGTGGTTGCCATAATTAGTATTCAAAACTTATGGGAAATATAACAAGTTTGATAAAGAAAAACGACGTAGAGGAAGTTTTAAACAAGACTGGGATTTTCTGACGGAATTTAATTGAGGAAACTTGTGGAAAAATAATAAAAACGATCTTTATACTTGGCCTTTGATATGTGATGCGTCTGGAATACAGCCCTTTAAGACCAATTTCACCTCTTAAAATGAATAGAGAGTTTTCTGTCAGGTCGTTCAATAATAATAAAAGGAGTTACATCTAATTCCTATGACATAAATGCCGGTGTACCTCAGGGTTCAGTTCTTTTACATACCTTATTTTTCCTTATTAATGACCTTTTATCTGTTACATGCAATCCTACTTAAAGTTTCGCCGAAGACAGCACTGATTTCGTGCACTTATTTGATTCTGGGAACTCTACAGAAATCAACCAAGAACGCATGTCCAGAGCATTAAACAACAACATATCTCCGATCTTTGCTTGGGGCAGAGCCAATGGCGTTAAGTTTAACGCATCTAAAACCCAATGCTGTTTAATGTCCTTTAAAAAACACCCAGTCCATTCTTAACTTATTTCAGTCGACGAAGTGAGTGTACCCAATTCGCCTTCTTGAAACATCTTCGACATTGAGATATCCAGAAATGCTTGGGTTTCCTACAGAGCGAATGTGGAGCAGCTAGCTATGTTCTGTTTTTCCTCGTCTTATGAGCACGAAACTTTCAAGCGAAGCGTACATCGATACCTCCTTCACTCAACCTCTTAACTCATTTCGCTTACCCTAAATTCCTTTCCTCCCAAGGCTGTGCATAGCATCATAAGGGGTCGAAGGTGGAAAATCACACCATAGGCCGCATACTGGATCTACACTATGATCGTGAGACCAATAAGCTCACATGCCTCAGTGTTCTGGTAAGCAAGGACTTAAGATTACCATAAAAAGGCAATTGAGTATGGTTCAGAGGAGGCCTGTGTTAGGATAGAAGGTATTTTTCGAACCATGCCAACATCGGCGTTAAAAATGCTGCTAGGTTTGCTACCATTAGATTTATATGTGTCAGCTTTTCGAATGGATCAGTGTAAAAACTAGGATAGGATTATGGTCATAAATTCTGTATCTTGTCATAATGTCGTTGACGGTATAAGCAATGAAAGGGTAATTGAGGGATACCATGAAACGCTTATAAGGGAAGGGGCCCTCCCTGAAAACTTACGTCATAATTTTCACGGATGGATCCAAAATTGATAGAAGAGCAGGAGCAGGAATCTTCAAAGAGGACCTGAATCTGAACACCCTCATAAACCTGGGATCGTATACCGCAATCTACTAGGAGAGTCGTGGGAGGGGTAAGTGGATAAGTGGCGGAACTTCACAATCATGCGGTGATTAGGTGTGTGTACAAAACGGAAGTCAATACAACTGTGGTCTTGGAGTGTGTCAGTAAACTCAACGAATACGCCGCACTGATTTAAGTGTCACTGGCGTAGGTGAGCGGACATGTACAAATGGAAGAAAACGAGAGAGTAGATAACCTGGGAGCTGCTTCGAGTTTCCAATGTGCGAAGCCGTTCACTGCTTTAGGCAAAGGCACGGAAGTGAGCCTGTTGGATACGTGGGTCGCGAGGGAGCACTGGTAACTAGACCATCGTGGACTCGTTCAAACAGTCTAAGATAGCGATTACATCGGCCAGAAGTGCTGAACAGAAGAGGGTCCTAGACTGGGATCGAAGGACTTTGAGATGATTGACAGCACCTTTACATTACACGGTAACTTCAGGTTTCATCCCAAAGAAGATGAACATCTTGTGAGCTGTATTTGGAGGAGCAAGAGACCACGCTGTACATAGTGTACCAATGTCTTGCCTTAGCAAGCAGAAGGAGGAGGCTGCTGGGACACCACTGGTTGGCAGCCGAAAGGATAGGAGAAGTGTCTTATGGTGTCTTATGTAATGCACTCAATTAGCGAAGTCCAACCTAGTAACAAATGACTTTAAACATAAACCCAACGTATTGACTGACCTACTCATCCAGTTAGAGTTATACAATACTTCACTACTATTCACTATTTCACTAGTAGGGAACTCAGTACTTTTCAGTATGGTAGTCCCACTACCGAGCGTTTCTGAGAAATAGACAATAGGCTCAGCATAAGTAGTTACAAGAAGAGGAGCGATGCTTCTACGGACATGGTATAAAATAAAGTCCGGTCTGGTATTGTAGATTAATAGTAATTATAAAAATTTTCGAGTGTACTCATTGGCACTCATTGCAAAATGCAAAATGGAACCTTTTTTTCAAAATTGCACTTGGAGGACGGCTTGGTTCCATCTTTTCTGTCTGTCAATCGATTTGTGTTTCTTTTATAGATAGCCTCGTTTGCGCGTCGATCCTAAGCGATTTTAACGGTTCGTTAACTGAAGAGCATCTTCTTCGTCTCTCGGAGACAGCGAAAGCAATAAACCTTTGACGATAGCAAATCTTTTTGCCGATTTTTTTAAGACTGTGTTTTTGGACGATACCTGTGTTATTAGCTTTAAGGATTTTACCCATTCAACGAGGTTTTTTTCGATTTCTCTCGTATCCAAAGACCTTTTACTTTTAAAGAAAATGTCTACCTTGGCTGATAATTTTTCAATTAGTTCTCACAGTATCCCCGCCTCATTCATGAAAAGATGTGGTTCCCCTTTTGTTCCCGATCTGTGTTATTTATTCAATCTGTTAACTCGTTGTGGTATTTTTCCGAAAGCTTGAAAGATCTCCTTAATTATTTCTCTTCACAAAAAAGGTAATAAATGCAAAATTTCAGACTACAGACCAAGTGTTAATCTTTGCTGTACTTCCAAAACTTTTGAGGATGTTATTTGCGATGTTGTTTACTTTCACTGCATGCCGTTCTTGCAACCATTTCAACATGGCTTCATAAAGTGTAAATCAACTACGACCAATTGTATCTCTGCAATGAAGGTGGTAAGCAAGTCGACTGCGTTTTTATTGACTTCAGCAAAGCATTCGACAGAATAAATCATCAAATTCTTGTTCTCGGTATTCAACGGGTTTTTGTAAATTTAGCGGTTTTTTTTCGTGGAACTCTGTCCGATGCCATTTCAACACTTCCGGGGTACCGCAGGGCTCCCACCTCGTATCCTTGTTATTCATAATTTACATCAATGATGTATCTACGATTCTGTTTTACTTAAATATTCTTTGTTACGCTGGCAACGCATACATACATGCATACTTTTAAATTCTGACTTAGACGCCTTTCAGAATTCTCTCTCTCTCTGGTTCCTTTAACCCCTTCTGTGACATAGGGCGTCTATTACACCGACTCTATACCTGATCCGGTTCTGCGCCAATGCTTTCAACTGTGGCCACGATTTGTTGATCTGGCTACCTTCACTATTGACGGATCTTCTCCATGTGTTGCGCGTCGTCTAATTCGGCGTCTTCTTTGCATTTCGTGGGAATTGCAATCTAGAGAGCCTTTAGTGCGATTTATTTTGGCTCTTTTCTTAGTGTGTGGCCTATCTATTGCCACTTTCGCCAGCGAATACTGTTGTCTATCCCATTTTGGCCTGTGAGTCTGTGTAGGTCTTCGTTGGTAATAACCTCCGGCCAATGGATGTTAAGGATGCGCCGGAGACACCGGTTGATAAAGGCTTTAGATGTTATTTAGCAGGTCGCTTTCCATGTTGAACAGCCGTACAACAGAACAGATTTTAAGTTCGTTTCGAAGATCCGGAGTTTTGTGTACCTGGGGATGCTGTTATTGCGCCAGATCTCAACAAGAGTATTAAATGCAACTCGAGTCTTATTGTTGCAATCCTATATATCAGTTCCGCCGTCTGCTGTAACTATGCTTACAAGATAACAAAATTTATCCACTTGTTCAATTTGCTGCTCTTCCAGATAAAATTCATGTTGCCTCCTGGAGTTCAAGCTCAGAATTGGTGTTCCATTAACGACCTTCCCCTGAATATCGACAAGTGCACATCTATGTATGTCTGTTTTTGGAAAAAGATCTCCCTTCCAATTTACCTGGGCGTCTTTCTTAATTCCCAATTTTCTTTTGAGGATCATTTTAATACCATAGTTACTAGGATTAGTATGCCGCTGGGTTTCGTGAAAAGATAGCCAAAAGAGTTTGAGTTTGCACTTTTGCCAAGAATATTCTGGAATATGCCTCTACAGTCTGGTCAACCCTCTATGCGATATATATTAATTGTATTGAAGGTGTTCAACGGAGGTTCGTTCTTGGAGAGAGACATGTAACTGCAGGATCCCTTTCACTTTCGACGGTATGTTTTGACATATCATTTCCGGCTCGCTTCCTGCGGAATCACGACTTCTTGCAGATACTTTTTCGTCGCACTAATTATGGCGCTAAAAGTCATCGGTGAAATAATTGATAATGCGTCGGCCTACCAATCCGGAGGTCCCAGGTTCGAATCCCACCAACGGGCGACCCATGATTGTTTTCTGCTGACAACAGATTACGATAAAAAAGCATTCGCGGGTTGCAGAGAAAATGTCAGTGGTTCGGTATCCACTTTAAATTGTGCGTCCACTTGCAATCATTGTCTTGAATCAGGTGAAGATGTCCCCCGGCCCATGCTCCACAAGGGGTAACGGGAAATAGAGAGATAATTATTAGGTAAATGAGACGAATACATCGATGTCGCAATTTTTTAATTCCTCTTCCATCTGTCGAGAAATCATATGAGTCAGCTTTTTTGAAGTCACTGTTTATGCATATTTGTATTGTAGTAATTCATGAAATTTGTTAAATAAATAAATAAATTACTCCGCTTTCAGCGTCATTTAGTGATCACTAGTTGTCATCAGTGCTCGTAAGGGTACGGACCTCTTACTTGCCAAAATACTATAAGAAGCTTAGGAGCTATGAGGGGACAGATTAGTACCCACATACATACATATATAACCCTCCTTTGGCTTTGCCGTAGTTTGGTAAGAAAGTAATCTCTACTACTTTTTCTGCAATTACTTTTAGTTCAATTGATCTTTTCAATTACAAAATAATTGAATTGAAAGTATTTGAAATTCAATTTAATTATAAGTAATTGTAATTTAAAAAATTTCCATTACAAATATTTGTAATTGAGTTATTTTGGACATAATTACTTGTAATTGTAATTAATTTAAAAATGTAGTTGTTTACGCCCGGTCATTCAACACCTGACAATTTATTTTCGAAAGTAAAGTTATTTCGCAGAGTGTTGCTAAAAAGAGGAGATGAAGGGCTGGTAGCCGTTTATGTATGATAACTTTATTACAATAAGAATTCAATTACAAGTTCTATTCCTTTTGGAATTTTAATTGTTTATTGAATTCATGTGAAATGTAAGATCTGATAAAAGGAGACATAGGTGTTCAAGTGAAAAAGAAAGAAGAAACAAACAATAAGGAGACGAATAAATAATGAGAATTGTGTGGAGAGGGATGGGATTTGATAGAAAAAAGGCGGACTAGGCACCATTTTGTACGAAACCACCGAAAAAAATATATAGAAGGCATTACAGAGGCAAATTGAATCGGACATGTCTTGTGTGAGAACAGAACAGAATAATAACGAACCCAACTGTATAATTTCGCGACAACTAACAAATCGCATTCGTCGACAAAATTTCAAAATATCGGCTTAATTGAGTGTTTAAATTTGACGTGTCAGTGTAAATATTTTGGTCCTTTCCTGTTGTTGTTTACATGAGGGGTTTATTTGCTCCGTCGGCGGGTCGCGTGTCCCTTCTTAATACAATCCAGTCGAAGTATCCTGGACACGTGCACGTTATTTCTCTCATCAGAAGTCAATTGAAGTCGCCTCAATAGAAGCCGCATTGTAACCGAAGAGAGTACTAATTTGCTCCCGAACGGGTATTTGTTGCGACAGGGTGCAAAGGAAATTTCAAATCCTGGGATCCTTTTGTCATTCGATTTTATGGCACTTTTCACTCGTTAATTATATGTTTGGATGAGACTGCTTGCATCCACGTGACACTTTTTAGTGTTGCACTTATTCTCACCTTTTATTTGGCTAATTTTTTATTAGAAACAGTCACGCCTCCAATAAGAGCGATTGTTGGCCTCCGTTACAATAGGCTCTAAAGGGAGGCGTGATAGTCAATTAGGATTCAGTTCAGCATTAATTGAAGGGACATGTAGTTCGCTTTTCTGCTAATTTATATAGGTCAAGAGCTATGTATATAACCTTTGACGTTTGACCTGACCATTTTGCTTTTTTGATAAAAATGAAATCCCGGCGGGTTTTCCGGTTCTATCCTACTCCCGTAAGACCCAATTTCTCCAGCAAACGCGAGGAACATCCTGTCGAAATACCAGAACAGAATAATAAAAAGAAAATTTTGGGGCGGCATTAAGGGATATACCCGGAATGAACCTAAGGAATTCCCTTTGCGCGAATTGCCAGCGTGTAGAATGTGAAATTAAGCGCTCTCGCCCTTGTGGCATACAAATTAAGGGCACCAGCAAATGCAACAACTGTCACGAATTTTACATCAAAGCGCATAACTCGTATTGTTCTGCCTGCTCCACCGCCCGTGCCGCGGCGTCGCAGCTCTATATACATATATACATATATCCTCACTCATATTGATTCGATTCAATCCTGGTGATACGACCTGACCAGGCACCAGGGAAGCAAGCAATCGAACTCACAATCAGAGGAGTTGGCTGCGCGCGAAGAGTACCGTCAGAAAGTCCCTTTAAATCGGATCAGCGGTAGGAAAAAAAAATAAATTTCAAAAATGAACAAGGACGTGCAGGATAAAAGGATACTCGACGGCACCAAATTCGCATTCATTCCGAATGACTGACAACACCTTGGGGTGCTCTCGATAATATTGTAATTTGAGAAAGACCAGAACCAGACCTGACGGGCGAGGAGCAATAGTCGCCGGCTGTATGTTATGCCGCAGAATTTGAAATCAATTTGTCCCTGCGGGTGGTACCATTCTGAGGGTAAATCAAGATCCACACTCTGACGACATCGACAAGTTGTTTTGCCTTGTCGATAGGGCACTACAAAAGAGTTAATGTAAGTGGGTGACTGTCCGGGTGGTTTCGGGGTGCTGGGTGCTTGGTGGTGCTCCCGGCCTGAAAAGGGTGAGCCGAAAACAGAGTGTCCGGACGTTCTCGCTCACTTTGCATTCATGGACCAATTATGGTCTCATAATGTCATGCTAATACCTTTTACATTTTTGTTGACTTTTTGTTGACATACAAGCGACATTGATTCGCTTTTGTGTCTCGTCCTGTGGTCGAACAATTTCAATTCATTTTTAGAATAAATAACTAAACTCAGCGCAGTTTTATAGAAAATTTAGATGGCGACAAAAAACTGTGAAAATTTTTTCTCGCAACTACACGGAAACATTGTGAAATAACATTAGTAACAGGTTGAAACCACATCCAGATCTCTGCCAACATCTGTCGGGATGCTGCTATCATTACCTACTTTGCATGAAGCCTTCCACAATGCTCTGCCAAATTGACTCTCGCGGAATATTAAATTTCAATCTAATCTGAAATCGCTGATAAAACCCTTTGAGGCAGGCAAGCATGTAGGAAACAGAATTGCGTCTGAAGCGCTATATCATGACCGGGAGATATTCCGCCGGATCCAAGTGGATCGAGCGATAAGCAAATAAGCCCGCACCAAACATTTGTTCAATTTCAATTTTGAGATGAGCAGGAGATATTTCGACGGCACCATGATATGCATCCATTGCGTCCGTTCTAGATTGTATCCATTCGCCACTTTTACGAATTGTGATGTCCTCTACAAGTTGGTGGTGAATAGATGGATCGACTGAAAGCCGTTGCTATACTATAACCCTTAATCATGCATCCAAGCCCGTAATTGAAATTTATATTCATGCGGACAAAATTGGTAATTCCAGGCTTTTGCATCTCTGGGCCCCGGTCCCGGGCACAGGTCCGGGGATCCTAACTATGATATCAATTCCTCAACTTACTCGCCGCTATCTATGGTGCGTACGTACTACATTGACTAGTTTGTGTACGTACATCATGCAAAGATGCACCAGCCGTTGACATGATTGCATTTTAGATTTAATAGATGCTCACTTGTGGCAAAGCGAACTATTCGACTAGGCTAGGTATTCTGTTGGCATAGTCATTCATTTTTTATGCTCTAAATGAGGCAGGTTTAATGCAATCGCAAGATATCTATCAGTGGTAGTTTCCATCAGGCACTCTATAGCCTTTGAAGATTAAGTTCAAATAATTGAATAGGTACTGCGGCTTAATGTAGGCGTAATAAACAGTATTATCATTGCAAAGTGGGCGTGAACGTATAGAATGCTTTTAGCAGGGCTCGTAGAAAATGCAGAAAAGCCTTGATGTTGATGTAATTTTGTAATTTTATCTTCTGAAAGTGACGCTGGAAGGTCAGAACTATACTGATTGAAGCTCCTTTTAATTTTATAAAAACTGCTCTACATCAGCCTTCAAACGAATGGATAAGTGGTGAGCGTCACTTCATGGTAACTTTTTTTTTATGTAGGGGGTGGAAATCTTCAAAAGACACTGATAGGCAAGTACCTCCGTGCGTGTGGGATTCTTACCCACTAAAACAAACCTGACACCCACCCCCTGGTATCTTCGAACCAGACCGCTATTTGGTCCCTTTCCGTCCCTTGTCTACGCAAAATTAATGAGAAATTGCTGGGCTTCTCCAGTACTCCATCCTCATCTCAATTCCCTTGGTTATTGCAATCACATGTTTGTAGGTCACTTTGCCAAACTCTGCCGTCACCGCAAGCCAGATTTTCGCTAGCAGTATACATCTCTTGTTTGCTAAGGCCAAACATTAGACCACTACAGTGAAACCTCCCTATAGCGGACATTGTTCGTTCCTAAAAAAATGTCCGCTATTAAGAGGTGTTCGCTTTTCAGAGGTGGAAGTTTGAGGCGAATTGATGCTTAGGACTGGAAAACGTGTCCGCTTTTAAGAGGTGTCCGCTTTTCGGAGGTGTCCGTATAGTCCTCAAGTCGTCAGTTAATCCCATTTTCTTCAGATGACATCCGAAATTACCATATACTGTGAAGAGTGCCATCAGCCACTTCAGAGTCTTCCAGTCCAGATTCAGAATACTCCTCAGTACAGTATGATGCTCCTAATGTCATATTGGCTTGTCTACATGAATCTACTTCATCCCACTGTCTCTAGTGTTCCTCTATAGTCCATTTCTCAGAGAATTTGCCTTCTCGTTTGCCTTCAAGGCAACACTTCAACTTCAAATCCGTTTTCATAACACCCAGTTGTAGGGCTTAGTCATAGTTCCAGCCCTGAGGTCCTTCCTGGCATCATGGCTGAGTTTTATTGTGAATAGAACTAAAGCCAACCAGAGGAATTGAGAAATCTAAATAGTTCCAGGTTTTCAAAGAAGTATTTCTCCAGAGCCCTCCTCTTGATGCCAGCAAGAGCCGGTCACTTACACAGAAGGTGGAGGATGGTCTCATTTTCGTATTCGTAGCCGTAGTTGTGAAAGTGCTTGTTATAAGATGCACAGCCACGTGTTTGCTAGCCACATGTTCGCTTACAAGACAGTGACCTATACAGACTGCAGTGAATTTTGCAATAAAAATTGTCTGTCTATTAAGCAGATCAGATTTTATGCTTAAATTATACCTTGGCGAAATTGCCCTGGATATGCTATATGTTCTCAGGACGCTTCGCCGGAAGTTTGCCAACGCTAATTGAATGAAGCTCGGAGTAGGCTGGCGTCATTAAGTGGATGGACCTCAATAAGGCGCCAAGGATCGATGGAATACCAGTGGAAAAACTTAAGACGAATCCCATTGCTGCGGTTGATATTCTTCTTCCCGTAATGCAGGAATGTTTGAAAACCGAGACCTATCCCACCGAATGGAAAACAGACGTAGTTGTGAAGATTCCCAGAAAAGGCGACCTGCGGAGTTCTAGCAATTGGCGCAAATCACGCACGTTTCTCCTGCAGCGATCACATTAACACCCTCCAAATTATCATTGAGCAATCCGCCGAATCGAGGTCTCCTTTAAATCTAATGTTCATTGATTTCGAAAAGGCGTTTGACAGCGTTGATCGCGAGAATATATGGGCCGCTTTACGAAGGAGCGGCATCCCCGAAAAAGTTATCATCATCATAAAAGAGAGTCCTACGTCAATGCCCAATGTCACGTCCCCACAAGGTAAACTGTCGGAGCCGTTGGTCGGTTCAGTCATTCTTCACTCTCTTCTGGATAGAATCACGATACTGAATGCTTTTTGTTTTTACTTAATAATGGGTGTAATGTTGTAAGTCTAGGCTTTCACTAATCTTCTTGGTGTTAAGCTGCTAAGAATGTTGCTATGATCATAGGG
Source organism: Leptarthrus brevirostris (assembly GCA_964036015.1). Classification (NCBI taxonomy): domain Eukaryota; kingdom Metazoa; phylum Arthropoda; class Insecta; order Diptera; family Asilidae; genus Leptarthrus; species Leptarthrus brevirostris. Next base: position 7,233,935 of record OZ038374.1, on the reverse strand, counting down.
TGACATAGTTTTAGATAAGGAATTTTGGAGAGACTTTATTTATTTCTTTTTAACAGAAAAGGCGCCGTTCTTGCCAGGGGCCAACAATAACATGCTTAGGAACCAACAAGGACCAACATGCAACAAAGGCAGGAGGCTATGTTGGGTCTGGTTAAAGGAAACCATGTTAACAAGAGTACTTGAGTCAATATTTGAATTCAGGAGTTAGTGAATAAAAATCAAGTCAGCGACGTTGCGTTTTTTCTCAAGTGAGGACAAACCGAGCAATTGGAGGCCGTCGGTGTAGAGCGGAAATCTAAGCTGATCGGTCCATGGAAGCTCTTTTAACAAAGTTATACTTTACTGATTCAATACTCTTGGAATGAATGGCGTAGTAGGGCGATCAGACCTGAGATGCATGTTCGAGAATAGGCCTAACAAAAGAGCAGTACATATGAATCAATGTCGTTAAATCCGACAACTCTCTAGACCAACACACTTCAAAGCCTAAGATTAAGCTACTGCTAGATACAATCTAATAAATATGCAAAGTAAAATCTTATTTTCTATCCAACATTTTACCTCAAAGTCAGTTACGAACACCATTCCCCGCAAAGGTGTAACTAAAAACTTGTGCATTGAGGCTCCTGGAAAAGGATATAGCCTCATACATATTTCTCAAAATTGTACGCCATCGCACCCGCATTAACCCAGGACCTTGTCTAAGTCCTCTATCAATGGCAAGAAGTCGAAGAAGAAGAAGTCCTCATCAATGGCAAGAAGGAACAATAGTGGGCCGAGATGGCTACCTTGCGGTGCGCCAAATGAAGCCCCGAAAATTTTTGAGGTGGAGCCACGGAACAACATTCGATATGTGACCTGTCTCTTAAATAGAAAGAAATCCAGTCGAGCAGCAGGGGGAGGTGAGCCCAGCCTTTCAAGTTTAAACAAAATTTCAGAGTGAGGAAGATTATTATCAAAGGCCTTACTAAAGTCAGTGTAGATACAATCCGTCTGCATGCCTCGTTGGAAGCCTGAAATAACGTAGGAAGAAGCAGGTTATAGTAGTCGTTGATCTACCGGGAAGGGACCCATGCTGTTTAGGGGAGATTAAACCCACACAAAGCTGAATAAGCTACAACTCAAATAGCTTGGGTATGTAGAATAACTTCGCGACTGATCTATAATTAGTAATAATGTTCTTATGGCTATTTTTATCAACACCAGCTTAAAGGAAGAGAATCGCCAATGGGGTGAGGAGACCATTGGAATAGGCCTTAACGAATGCAGGACCGGAGGAAAAGTCCGATTTAAGTTTTCTGATTTCTGAAGATCCTGTGACATAAGGAGTAAGAAATCAGATAAAGTGGGACGATCCAGATATGATCAAAAATATCCACAGAAGTCTTAAGGTTGTCTGAGGAGAAGCTGGAAGACCCCTCATACTACATCGTAGATGGATAGTTGCTCGATTTTTTTATGCCAATATCGCCAATATTTCTTTGTACGTTTTTTGTGCCACAGATTAACCAACCCTGGTATATACAATGAAAACTGGACACTCTACTAATCAAAACCAAAGAGAAATACTGACGTCATTAACGCATTACAATCTCAATAAATTAAATAAATGAACACAAGAGATAGCCTTCTCTTTCACACCACATTTTGAATGAAAATTGTAAAGAAGAAACTTTTTATTATACCTACGAATTCAAAACATTTGTAGATTCACCTCAAGTAAATTCCAAGCTGAGATTTTATAAATATTGCTAGAAATACTACGAGAATTATTTACTATGAGAAATATGGGCTGTTTACACCTCCAATAAACAGCTGTTCGGATGTGTTTCCAGGCTTTTATCTAGAGTAGCCAAGTTTGATATTTTCAAATAAGCTACAGCGCCATCTACGTATTGTATTCTAGTTTTAGGAAACAAACAATATGATTCAATAGCCTCTAGTTGTAAACTCGCACAGGATGCAAGGAATAACACGAATTAAGGAATTAAAGCGTTAGTGCAGAATAGGACCAGGTGGAGAATCGGTGCAGTGTGAATCACAAGAGTTTGAGGAAACTGTTGGTGTCGTCTTGACTTGATATTAACCGTTGACAGGTTCACTTTTTGACAAATATCTAACTTCTCTTATTTTGATGCTTTCTTCGCGAACGTTAACAAATTAAAAAGGACGATCTCTCTCGAAAACACTATAAATATTTTCTTTTATTTTTATTTATCCCTTGTTACCTTTACCCACCTAAACAACACCATTTGTTAGCAGGTTGTTACGAGATGAACTTGTCAACAAAGTACCAATTCCACTGCCCTTAAATTCAAAATCAACTGAAATAAAAAAAGCACATGGTGCGCACCCTCTACGTACTCAAGTGCAAATTATTTAAATTATCGGCCTCCAATAATAAACCTCTTAAAAGAGTTCCTTCATCGGTTGCCATCCCTTGTTCCTTTGTGTAATGTTTCACTTTAAATACAAAAAGTTGACATATGTGCGCCCCGAGGCACACTCATCAGGAGGGCGTAGCTCTTGATTTTTCCGGCAAATGTCTTTTCAAGAGAATCACCTCACACCCGACAGTTATCCTGTATATTTTTGCCACCGTGGGGGTTGCACGAACTTGTCGAAATGCACAAGTATAGATGCCCCATTTGGGTTTCCTCCGATTCTCTGTTCATTCCCCAAGACCAAGTCTCTGATGATGAAAAGAAATCTCCAACGATTTTAATGGAAAAGTTTACATCTTTCAGCGAATTTCGAGTGTGCTTTAACCTTCATGTCCCAACCTCAAAGGCATTAGATTCTTTTTGCGTTCTTCCTTTCGATTTAGATGGGTTAACTGGTGGCGTCGACCCAAGGATGACCGAGTCCATGCATAAACACTTCGGTGTCATGTTACGTTCTACTCACAAATGTGACAAGTCCTTTGAGCTCCTGCTGCATGCAATAGAAATATCCTGGCATATGTGACCAGCCGATAATTTGACACCTCTCGCTATTTTAGGGAAACGCTTGTAACATGTAATTGAAAAGGGATTAATTCGTAATGAGAGGGATTTGGTTCAATTGATGGGTGGAGGAAGATTCTTGTTGGGAAGGGTGAAAAACGACAAGAAAGCTGTCATGTGCTTTCTTCAATAAGTCTTACAGTCGAACAATCCCTTAATGACGCGTGATTATTTGAGACGAATCCATTAGAGTAAGGTGGAAGGTATTCCATTCTCTTACATATAGACAAAACAGGATTTTCGTTAAAAGGAGAGTCGAAGACTTGCACAACGCCTCGTCTCTATTTTCCTCAGGAACACAAGACAGCCACAGCGTGAAATTCAAATTCAGGACATACCTAACTTTTTTTTTTTTTTGTAAAAGTTAATGGAACGGTAGTGTTTGGCCAACTTTGAAATTCCATTTCTATAAATTCATATAAATATACAGAGAGACGTGGAGAGCATGTAACCTGTACAATCAACGGAAACAGTCGCTTTTGCCCGGACCCAAGATCGTTCCTTTCGCTCCAGCAAATAGTGAAAATCTTATGTAAGCAGTCGTCGATGCGAAATTTGTTCACAGAGAGTTGCTAACTCCAGGATGGGATACCCGGGAGGGCCGCGTTTAATGGCTTTTTAATGAAAATTCTGGAATTTCATGGAGATGCGGTGCTGTCAGGCGTTATTCTCCTTGCTGGAACGATATTTTCTGCTTTTTGACATCGCGTGTACACTGCCCTGACTCGGCAAATTTGCGTCGTAAACTTTTTTGCATTTTTATGTAAAATTTCAATTTAAGTTGAAACAACTTTCGCTGGTACTGAAATATTTAAAACTATACCGAGTGGTTCCTGGAAAGGAGATTTTGCATCGGGAAGTAGATACGTTTGCCTTTGCATTTGTAACTCTTGTTTCTAAGTAGAAAAGTATCTCCAAGGAAAATTTACTTTTTTTCTTTTTGGACATAAAGCTGAGCTTATTTTAATGTTGCGGACGTCAAAGGTTCTGTATCCCCTTTTGGCCTCGAGTTCATAAAATTTAAAAATTTTTTCTGAATTTTAAGCAAAATACTTGGATGGCATGGTAATGGTTTGTAAAACAAAATGAAAAACGTTTGAAGTAAAAAATTCTGGATTGCTCGAGAATTTCTTTGTCAGTCTTCAGCTCTAAATTTGAACCCAGTCAACGATTGCATGATTTATTCTGTCAAATGCTTTTCTAGATTCGGTGAATATCCAATCAACGTAATTAACAGGTTAGGGGCCGTTCAAGTATTACGTAACGCAGTTTTTGAAGATTTCTGACCCCCTTCCCCTTCTCTTGTAACGCACCGTAACGTTTCGCGTTACCTCCCTAAATGTTGCGTAACACTCAGATGATTATTTTTACCTAAAAATGTCAATTATGTTGCACAAAATACCGGAATAAGAATCAATGTAAATTAAACGAAATTTCAGCCCACTTTGGTCCTAATGTGTGTGCGTGATATTCGTAAGTTAAGAGCTTGTAGTTTAGGTTGTTTTGCTTGACCACAACAGTCGGACTGTTAGAGTCCTTACTGTGACCTCACCACGGCTTATTGTGGTTATTTGTCATATATGTATATACTTCCGTATACTCAATGGCGCGACTCTTTTCGTATGTAAAAAAATATGTGTAGTGTAGATATACCATAAACTGAGCCCTAAGTCACGAGTTAAGAGTTAGGACTTTTAATTTTAACAAGAACTTTATATTACGTAATGCGTTGCTAGGAGTCCTTGCTTAGGGCTTCCGCCCATACTTCAGCGCCATATAGCAAGGTTGCCTGCACATCTGATTTAAGCAGTCGGCGCTTGCTGGACTTGGGCCCTCCGACGTTCGCCATTAGTCTACTGCGTTATGTAATACTTGAAGCTATTTGCTGGAACTGATTGAAGCACAACAGAATTTTCTTGAATCCATTATTACGTGTGACTAAGGTTGGTGTTTCGCATACGATCCTAAAACGAAACGCCAAGAATTGCGTTAACAAAAACCAAAAATTAAGACAATGTTAGTCATTATTTTTGACTCCAAAGGCATCGTCTACAAAGAATTTGTTCCTCAAGGTACTACTGTGAATGATTCATTCTACCAACAAGTGCTGGATCGCCTTTGCAAAAGAATTGCGGGTGTTAGACCCGAATTGTGGAGAGTTCGTTCCTTTTTCCTCTTGTACGATAACGCACCAGCACACACTGCGGCCATTAACACTCAATTTTTGGCCAAAAAATTGGTTCCTGTGCTCAGCCACCCACCGTACTCGCCTGATTTGAGTCACACTGAATACTTCCTGTTCCCCAAATTAAAGATGGACTTGAAAGAGAGCAATTTTGCGTCGATAGACGAGATATAAGAGGCTGTGACAACGAAGTTAAACAGTATCTAACAATTGGAAAACTTCGGATTACGGGCACAGCAGTATACTCATCTGCAAGAAAGCACTGACTATACCGTTCTACAATAAGCTTCGATAAAGCTTTCTCTACTAGAATACCTGGTAGGGAGGAGTGGGAAGGTTGTCAGAGGCTGCCAATGCGATCTTTACATATGGTTCAAAAATGGGGAACAGGGTGGGATCGGAAGTTTTCTCCGACCGCCTCAACATACGGAACTCGTATCGACTGCCGGATTATATGAGTGTGTTGCAAGCAGAGGTCCTGGCCTTTGAAAAGGTGACAAGTATGTTGCTGTCGCACAAGCATCTACAAAAGCGTAGCGAAATTTGCTTGCATAGCGATAGTTAAGCGGCCATTAAAGCGCTCGACTCGAACACGATTAAATCACTGCTGGTGCGCATATGCCTCTGCTGGGTAGCCGGTCAAAGCAATGTGACTAGGCAGCCGATGTTCTGGCGAAAGAAGATTCGCAGATTAACGCTTCACAAATAGACAGATCAGTTGGACCGCCTCTAATCTCAGTAAAATGCGAGATCGACCTAAAAGCTTTCAGCTGAATCCGTTTGTAAACCTGCGACATGTCAAGAAGGATGTGGCCAGAGTGGAATAAAAGGAGAACAGCGTTTCTACTGAAGGGAAGCCGGCAGAATCTCCGAAATATTGCTGCGGTTATAAAAGGTCACTGCCTTTTTGGTAGTTATGCAGTCCGCATGCTTATTTCTGGCAATGATTTCTGTGGGAGTTGCCTGCACGAGGAGGAGGTTGAAAGGATTCAACATTTACTTTGCGAATACCCTGGACTAGTCAGGAGAAGGCGTTCAGGCCTTTGGAAAGCACATCCTTAATGGACTAGAGGATTTAGCCAGCGCGGAGTTCAAGGAGCTAAGCAGGTTCCCCAATAGATGCGGTTGGTTCAACTAGTCACTGCTTGCTAGTGCTGAGGTTGAGGTTCGCGTGTAGTGATAACACAACGGACTATATCAAGGCCTATGTGAGGTCGACTGGTTTACTACCGGTGGCCGCCAACTAAACTAACCTAACCTAAAATTGATCTCGCTGACTGAAAAACAGAAATGCTTCCAAACTTTGCTTCTTATGAGATGATTCAAGAAGTAACCAACCCAAGTGTGAATTACTAGATCTAGAGATAGGAACACATAGCTAGAGACAAAGAAATTTTTATAAAAAGAATCAATATCTCTGACGTGAAACACATTAGACCAGTTACAATTTAATAATAAGTCATTAAGAATAAAATAATGAGATTTTCTAAAATTAAAATAATTGTTACTGTGGCTGGGAGATTCTGTAGCCACTGGATCAAAGAACCGCGCAATCTTTCGAGACAAAAGCTTTTGATACGCTTATCAGCGAAGTGCGCCATTTTCATTGAAGACTTTTTAAAGGCTCTTTCCAGCCGGCTTTGTTAATGTTAAGTACACCACCACCAACCTACTCGAGTTCGTGAATCATTGCTTGCCTAAGATTGAGGCAGACCTCCAGGTCGACTGCATATTCACTGCTTTCAGTAAGGCATTTAACAGAATTCATCATAGGATTCTCATTCACAAGCTTCATCTGCTCGGGTTTCCGCCGCTTTTTATTGTTTGGCTGTCCTCCTACCTGTCTGGTCGTATTCAGCGTGTCTTTTTCCGCGTTGCCCTATTCAACGAGATCTCTGTTCCTTCCAGTGTTCCTTAGGGCACTATTCTCGGTCCTATCCTCTCTATCATTTTTATTAATGACGCCTCGTTGCTCCTGACGGTCTGCAGAGTCTTGTGTTATGACGATGATGCCAACATTTTCGGCGTCGTCTTCTTAAACTCTGATATTTACATTTTACATGACTGGTGCTCCAGCAATCGTCTCCCCCTTAATTCTAATAAATGCACCGTTATGACCTTTACCCGCAGAAGCGAACCCATTCTCTATGACTACTCTATGAATGAAAGTATGTTGAGCAGGATTGATTTTTAATTCTCGTCTATCTTTTGAGGACCACGTGAACTTCGTGGTGGGTAGGGCTAATTCCATGCTCGGCTTCGTAAAAAATTGGTACAGAGAGCTTGATGATCCATACATAACTAGGCTTCCTTTCTGCACTTTCGGTAACCAAATTTTGGAGAATGCTTGCCCGGTATGGGCCGTCCCTGGCGCGATACTTTCTTCTTTCCTTCCTATCCTGCTAGTCTCGCTCTGATCTCTCTCCGCTCCCTTGGAAAAAGACGCAAGATTTATAAGATTGTTTTTTTGTACATATTTTATATACTTTTTCCATATTCAATACTATCGAACGCTTTATAGAATACATTAGCCTATTACTTCTAATTCCCGCCTTTACATCGATTGCGCTGCCTGCATAGAGCTTGGGTGCTCGAGACGGCAGCTGAAGAGCCAATCTGCCTGAGTCATTGGCTATATCGGAACACTCTATCAAATCAGAAGAAGCAAGGATGTCGATGAAACATGAAGGAAGCAGCGGTGGGTACGAATAAGAAGAATTTAATTTGGCACCATCGAAAGACACCCACAGTTGACAGTCGGCAGGTTAAGACCATCAAAAAGTAACAATTCGTCAGGTGCCCGCAAGAAATTAGATAGTTCGTCAATGTGGAAGGCAAGCTGTTCATAAGTGTCCGCAGGAATAAACACAATGGCAACAAGAATGCACTTATGAGGTAGGTTTAAGACGCTCAGAAACTTCAAGTGAGTGTGAAAAATCCATGGAACGTCACGTCGAATAGAACACAAAACTCCACCACCAACAGGATCGTTCAGCGTACGAAGATGATGATCACATCAAAGAATTATGAATTCAGGAGTAAAAAATTCGGCATCAGCTATCATTCAGACAGAACACGTCGAAACATTAATTGGAAGAATAAATGTAGAGGTGCACGTCTTTTAACGATGCCCAAGACGTCTTGGAACGGATCCCAGTTATATTTGCATAGTAGAAAGGGACTAATAGACTTTTAAGAAGCAGCCGTAGAGGCGGAATAAACTGCTGCATAATGGCTCCACTAGGCCAAATCTCTGCAGAAATTTATGTGCGGAACAAAGCATTAGAAACGACAATTTTTAAAGATGTAGAGTGGGAGCGCCATTTCGTGATTTGTCTATAGACCTGCAAGTAATGCTGAATTGAAGCCCCGAGACGACAGGAGATATAATGTATGATGTCGTCTGCGTTACTGTCAAGGTGAACTCTGGAGATGAAAACGCTTTGAGGAAGCCTCAGAGGTCTCTATGGGATCCACAGCAGGTCTCAGTTCAACAGAAACATTAGTTGGATCGCCAAGAGCAACATCTACCACATTCAACAGACGCAAACGCAAATTCATTAATATGTTCACTTTAGTATCCAAAGGTTCCTGGCCATCGGAGCTCGCGACCCAAATTAAACGCAAACGAGCTTCAGCGGAAAAATCCCGGGAATGTGCAAGATCAGGACCCATATTTGTTATCTGTTATTGAATGTCATCCATAACCGGCAAAATAGGTTCCGAAAAGGTTCCGGTGAGACCCGAAAAGAAGACGCAGTGGGTGAAGGATGCGTGAAGAACCTCAACAGAGGCAGAAACATCACCAATTCTAATGAAACAGAAGTGAATGAATTGGAGCTGATAACTGCGGCAGCATCCAGAAGCCTATCGAGCTTCTCATTGTAAGCTTAGATCGACAGAATTTAGATGGATGCCAGGGAAATTTGCAGAGCTCACGTTGACTTTGTACGCGATGGTAGATTGTTCACTGGATACTGTTCGGTAATACTTTTTATGAGACGTAGAATATGGTAAACCTATCAAAACACGAACGGTAAGTTGTCAAACCAGCCGAATGAGATATAGTAGATCGTTTCAAGCAATATGCGTGACAGAATTGACCATCGCGATTCTTTCCTTATCGATTATAGTATTCAATGCCTTAAATTAATTAATAATTATAACAGTAAATAATATAAATATCGTAATCCAGGGGGCACATTGAGCTGCATATCAATCTGCCTCGTCTGGTGTTTGTTTGTGTTTAGAACTAGGGAAAAACGGTGACTATGCTTCTGCAATATCGGATGTACTGGACCGGCAAGCTATCAATTAGAAAAGCCGCTGACAAGTACAATTAAAAAACTACGATAGCTGTGATTCTAGTGTTAAGGAGTTTATTGATTTGACGAAGCTTCTACCGACTACTCTTGAGTTTAAAGACCTGTTATTTGACGCCGCTGAAGTTTTAAAACACATTGCTAATTTGGCTGATAGTTTCACCAGTGGTCCCGATGGCATACCTTCTTGCTTTCTGAAGTGTTGTTACCCATCTGTGTTACCTGTTCTATGTTATTTATTTAATTTATCAATAAATTGTGGTTTTTTTCTAAACCCTGGCAACTTTCGTTGATTATGCCCTTCACAAAAAGGTAATAAATGCGTTATCTTTACATATCTAACAACTCCAGACATTACGAGCCAGTCACCCATAGCTCTAGGGATTGCAAGCCAATTGCCCATAGTTCCATTGATTACAAGCCAATGCCCAGTAGATCCAGAGGTTATGTTATGTGAATTCTATACAAATTTAATAGCACCTTCTTATATTACTCCTATACCACAGCTTAATGTTCCCATAACCACACAAAAGAAATCTCACAGACAAACGGCCAAACTTATAACATTAACGCCATATAAGAAAGACCTTATGGAAACTCAAAACAAAAGAAAGTCGAAAACCAAATTTCCTATCAGTGAATCCAAAGGAAGTGCTAAAATCAGGAAGAGAATAGAGACAACAGAGTCATCAGAGTCCTCTGACATAGTATCAAATCTGATTTACATAACTAAATACATTAAATTGCATCTCAGGCTATGAATACATAGAGGCTACAATTACTTTGTTGTGTACATTGGTTTCAGAAATATGAATGTTTTACAGAAAGTGTCTCATAATAGACTACTTTCCTCTACTAAGATTAATTGTAATTCTAGTAAGTTTCGAAGTCGATAAAAAACTCTAAATTGGAATCCTCATAGAATCCAAGGAAGACGCCAAATTGGACACGACCGCGCAACACATGGAGAAGATCCGTCGAGAGGGAAGATACTCACAGATCAACAAATCGTGAGCACAGTTGAAGGCGTTGACGCAAAACCGGACCTGGTGGAGTGTTAGTATAATAGACGCCCTATGCCCCACAAGGTGATAAAGCAACCACAGAGAGATAATTATAATTTCTTTAAATTGCAGATTTTTTGAATATTCCCTAAAAGGTTTTCTACGTTTAAATTTCTTCATTCTTTCTCCACCTGTGCATGTTGCGTGGAAGGTATTAAGATGGAGAATTCAATAAAAATTAAAAATACATGCATTAAATTCAGGAATTTCGGAGAACATATTTGAATTTACCTTCCACGTTATTTCTGGCTTCCAGCGAGGCATGCAAACTGACTGTATATACACGGATTTCAGTAAAGCCTTTGATGAACTCCTATCTATGATGAACTCCTATCTAAGGACATACTGTGTGTCGCTCCGTGGCTCTACCTCTAGAATCTTCAGGGCTTCATCTGGTGTACCGCAAGGCAGTCATTTCGGCCCTCTACTATTCGTTCTTGCCATTGACGACATTGTCCATCTGATCTCGTTCCGTAATGTTCTAATCTACGCTGATGACATGAAGATCTTCTCTTATGTTAAGGATGGTGGTGACGCCGCCCTTATTCAAAAGGACTTAGATACGATTCTGGAGTGGTGCGAGCATAATGGCTTACACCTCAATTTTGAGAAATGTGAGGCTATGACCCTTTCCAGGAGCCCTAATCCACAAGCTTGGAATTACAACTTTGCGGGAAATAGTCTCCGTCGCGTGCTGTAATTGACCTTGGGGTAAGACTTGATAGGAAACTTGACTTTACTCTGCATATTAACTATATCGTGTCTAGAGAGTTTAATCTTGGGCTTTGTTAAGTGTTGGTCTAGAGAGTTCTTGGATAGACCAACATTAATTCATTTGAACTGCTCGTTATTTAGACCTATTTTAGATTATACATCTCAGGTCTGGTCGCCTGTTGTTCATTACAAGCGCATCGAATCGGTGCAGCGTAATTTTCTTAGATTTGCGCTAAGAGGGCTCCCAAGGGACGATCCGCTTAGGCTCTCGCCCTACACCGACCGGCTCCGGTTTGTCCTCGCTTGAGAAAAGGCGCAAAGTCGCTGACTTGGTCTTTATTCATCAGCTCTTGAACTCTAATATAGACTCAGGTTCGCTTGTTAGCAAGGTTTCCTTCAGACAGTCTCAACATAACCTTCGAAGATTGCCTTTATTGCATGTTGAACCATCCAGATCAAATTATGGCATGCATGAACCAATTAATCGCTTATGTAGGGCTATTAATGCATGTCCTAATTTTGATTTAACTCTTAGTAAGTGGTTGTTTAAGAACTATCTATTTTCTGTGCTCCCGTGACTCTCTGTTTGCATGGTGTGTGCTGGGTTTCCTTACTTGTTTTCTTCCCGTTCCTTTCTTTTGCTTGTTATTTGCATGTTGATGTGGGAGCCTCATTTCTAGGTGATGTGATTCTGGGCTCCTGCCAAAGAAGTACTCCTTCTGTGTTAGAAGGGTTACACATTAACTACATTGTTTCTAGGAGTAATTCAGTTCTTGGCTATGTAAAGCGGTGGTCAAGGGAGTTTTCTGATCGGAAGACCTTAATTCACTTATTCTTTTCTTTGGTCAGGCCAATTCTCGAGTATGCATCTCAGGTTTGGTCTCCCTGCTATGCTGTTCATTCCAGACGCATTGAGTCGGTGTAGCGGAACTTTGTTAGGTTCGCACTAAGAGACCTTCCATGGAATGATCCACTTAGGCTTCCTCCTTATGTGGATCGCCTTCGATTCCTTAATATGCACTCGTTGGAAGAACGACGGAGTTGCTGACCTAGTCTTTATTCACCAGCTTTTGAACTCGAACATAAACTCTTGCACTCTCGTAGGTATGCTTTCTTATAGGCATACCCCGTATAGCTTAAGAAGACTGCCTTTACTGGATGTTGTTCACTCTCGGTCTAACTATGGTATGCATGAGCCTATAAATCGCATGTGTAGAGCCGTGAATATGTGTCCTGTTTTTGACTTGACTCTTACTAAGGATTTGATGAAACGATCTCTGTTGTCTGTGCACCCCTGATTGTTTGCGTGAGCGTGTTTTGGATTTTTGTTTTTTTTTTGTTTACTAATATTTTATTGCATGGGTTGTGGGAGCCTCATTCATCTCATTATACGTTATATTCTGATGAATAAGTCAATTGATTCTAGACTTCTGCCTATGAAGTGCGCCTTCTGAGTTAAAAGGATTAATTCTATATAATTTAATTCTATTTCTATAAAATTGCAAATTTATGAATCACCCTGTAACTCCTAAGGGGCCGGTCAAGTATTACGTAACGCAGTTAGGGGGGAGGGGGTCTTGTAAAACGTTACGGTGCGTTATAGAGAGGGGGGGGGGGTGAAGCAACGCGTTACGTAACATTAAGTTTTTGTTAAAATTAAAAGTCCTAACTCTTAACTCGTAACTCACGGCTCAGTTTATGTAGTATATCTACACTACACATTCAATTCTGGCAATTCAATTTTGGCAATTCTTGAAACCTCTTCATCTGCTCTCCCGATGCCAGTTATGAAAGAGTCGGAGTGGCTGGAAAACCCGTGGACGGAGGAGGAGTGATTTCTACTTAAATTGAAACGTATTATAAGATAATAAAAATGTCTTGTTTTATTAATTGTTACTTTGTTACTTTTCGGTATTTTGTGCAACATAATTGACATTTTTAGGTAATCTGAGTGTTACGTAACGTTTGGGGGGGGGGGAGACGTTACGGCGCGCTACAAGGAGGGAGGAGGGGGTCAGGAATCTAGGAATCTTCAAAAATTACGTAATACTTGAACGGCCCCAAGCGGTTGACATCCCCCCCCCCCTCCCCCTGTCATACCATTTTTGTTTGCTAGGTGAGATCTATCATCCAGCTACTCTTACAGACCAGATCTTAAACACCTTGTATATTATTGTTCTATTAAAATTATACATTTTAAATAGACTTACCTTGTATCAGCCAAAATAGATGATGAGTCGTTGAATAGATCTGACTTCGAGCTTGCTGGACACTTGTTGACTTATAATGTTAACATATAGCCACCCAAAAACAGCGACATCTATAAAAAAAAATTTAGATTTTAGTTAATAAAGTATTGATTTCCAGGAAATATTTATATAAAAAAATAAGTAGCGCTGCTGCTCGCAGAATCTATAAAAAATTATTAATTGTTGTATTTACCAATTATAAATAATTAACATAATTTTTTCCCATTAATTAACGTCGTGCGACGAAAATTGTAATAGACACATACTTTGGCATAACCTCAAATGTGGTTTTAAAATATTTAAAAAAAAAACTCATCTCATCTCGTTTCACTTTAAACTTTGATTTTTACATTAAGGGAATAATTTTTAATGAAATTAATCAAAGGAAATAACTTTTCACGTCTGCAATACTGAAAGTCAAAGGAATTAAAAAAAAAATTTTGTTTTCTCTTTTTTTCCTGTAAAATCGGAGATATCGCCTTTTAAAGACTTTATTAATGCATCAGCATCCTGTGAAAGAACAACACAAAAGCAAACAATGGCGGATAGAAAAAAATTGTTAATAACATGGGAGAACGACACATTTATAAAAAAATAATAAAGAGAAAGAAAAAACAAAAAAAGAGAGAGAAACGGCCGAAAAAAACTGAACTGGAAACGAGAATTGTACACAAGAATAACAAAAAGGAACAAAAGGAGTTGTGAAAAAAAAATTAATCAAAACTTTATGTGTATCATCTCGATATGGTGTTTACTAATACACTCAAAAGAATTGTTCTGTGTTCCTCTTAATCCGGTCACAAACATATTCAAGAAAATACAGTAAGCAAAAAGGACAAAGAGAGTTTGTAGTGGGAGATAACTGTAAAACAAACAGTGAACGCACATATTTTCCTGTTTCGCATTTACAGCATTTACTTGTATGGGGTGCGTCTGTTAAGTGAAGTTTTGATGTGTTAAAAAGATTTACGACAGCGCGCACAGTATCCGTGGTTTAGAGCGAGACAAACAAATTCTTGGAAGGAAGAAATCCAATCACGTAGTCCTCCATTGCTCCCAGACCCAACAAAAGCAGCCTACCACTTGTCAAAGACTTGTAAGCACCTCCTTCTTTTTGGTTTCCATACGCGCGTACAGTGTCGGATTTTGGGATTTTCAGCTCTGAAGTGTGTGCCATACACAAGCTGCGGAGAACCCCTTTTTGAGTTGGTTGAACAGCGATGGCAGATATTTGGGGATTCCCATTTTCATTGGCTACTTAAAGAATAGGAGGGATGCGCTTGCCAAAAAGGACATCAGTGTAAACAGTCCGATATGTGAATAAGTACATTAAGGGATAAAATTTACAAAGATTGAATAGAATTACAGCGATTCTCAACATTTATTGATTTTATTTACTATTTCAAACCGAAGAGCTCGCATTTGATGAATTATTCAAAAGAATTGAAAATTGCTATGATCAAAAACGATTTTTTAATTGATAATAAAACCACAACAGGTTACAGGCGAAAGTGTAAGCACATCAGAGAAACATGCTTACATGCATTCTACTATAAAAAGATCCTAAAGAATTACGAAATGTGAAGAAATATATAAATTATGCTATGCTGGAAATTAATAAGCGCTTTGTTAATTTTTTAAAAAGAATAAGTAAGTCGTCGATGAAGTAAGTGATAACGTGTTGGCGTTCTATCCCGGAGATCCCAGATTCGACCCATGGTTGTTTTCTTCTGACAACAGATTACAGAGTAATTTCTTTGGTTCGGAACCCACTTACAATCGTTGTCTCGAAGGGCGAAGTTTTTCTTTCGCCATACAAGGCGTTCGTGAACTCGAGAGATAGAAGAAACTACAGGGGGAGAATAAAACTAAGAATGGTTTCGGGGTAACAAACTTAGGGACTCGGTCAGTCAGCCGAATCAAGCACATTTTAGTCAGTTAATGTGTGTGACGTTATAGATTGCCCTCCCACAGACTTGCGTTTCTGCTGTGGCCTTGGTCCTGTTCATAAAAGAAGCGCCTATTTTTTCGGTAGCTTACAAGCTCTTTATAAAAGGTGTGAAAAATATATTGAACTTAAAGGGGTCTATAATGAAAAATAATTTTGTTTTTGGATATTTGTCTTCTCTTTTAATATCCTAGGCTCAAAAATTTCTAGCCGCCCCTGACGTACTTGCCGAATTTGTGATCCTCGGCTTATTTTACATTAATTCACTGACTATATTGATTTTTTTTGTTTCCTTTTTATGTAGCCAAAGTCGAGGGGACGTTTCTCATGACTATGGCCGGAAGGGATTAGAGTAAGGGGAATAAGGAAAATTGAATGTTTTTTTTTTGCACTTCTGCAGAGATTTACGTGTACACGGCGATTTCTTCAAACTTTTTATTAAAATTGCGGCAGGAGAGGGTAATAGCAACCTAGACTTTGTAATTCAATAGTTTGGAGAGGGGGCCGCATGGATATATGTATATAAGGCGTGTTTGGACCACCCTTTATAAAAATCTCCGTGCACCCATGTATCTCTGTGAAGTGTACACGTAAAACCGAACTTAGCCGATTACGTGTGACACGGAGATACACGTATACGCGGTAAGTGCAACTAGGTACTTCCATTCTTAAGCGCAGATTTGCGCAGCAGCTGCACAATTCAACTGAACCAAATGAGTAGCTGAATCATGTAGCTGCAGCGCAAGCCTGCGTTTATGAATAGGCCCCTTTACTGCAGAAAGGCTCACAAATGAAAGGAAAAAAGTTATTGCGATAAGCAGGTATTATTTTAAACTATCCCTGTCAACTCTTGTTTTCCAACCGAACTAAAGGATATTTCAATCTGTAACACTCTACTATCACAATTTTGTTTATTGATCCGAAAACAACAGGTTAACAAGCTGTCGTTCGACCAAGTCTTCTCAGTCGAAATCGCATATATTTTGAAACTTAAGAACACGTGGAGAGAGAGAGAATTTTGGAGACAGAATTGTATTAGTTGGTTGAGTGGCACGATCACTACGGCCACGTATGCAGGTTTAACCCTAAGCCTGCTTATACGATTTTCATAAAAAGAAAAAAAAGTCCACTCCGTCTCTGAGCTATTATCTAGTTAGCAGAAATGCAAAAAAACAAAACAAGACAATCGATTTTCCTCATACCCCTTACCCTAATTTCCTTCCAACCGCAGCCGTACTAAATGCATCATATTGTTGTCCCCTTGACTTTGAGTACATAAAAAAACAAACAAAATTTTTTTAATACCGTTAATGAATTTATGTCAAATAAAACACAGCCGGGAGTGAAAAATTTGGAAAGTTCTTAGCCTAGAATATTAAAGACGAGACAAAAATCCAAAAAACAAAATTATTTTTAACTATAGATAGACCCCTTTGACTTCAATTCATTTTTCACAGCTTTTATAAAGATCTTGTAGGCCACCGAAAATATAGGCCACATCCTTGCCCTCAAAATTCACTTCTACGACCGCCTTCAACTGATCTTTAATCTCAAATATTCGCCTCCGCAAGTTATTTTTTAAAATACTAAGAAGGAAGTAATCACTAGAATTTAAGTCTGTTCTGTATATTTTGTGGAAGGCAGTCTCTCCCAAAGCTTGCTTCGAAAGGTGTACCGTGTGAACTAGCGCATTATCTTGCTGGCTTTGCCGTTATTTTCTTAACAATAATTTGCGCACTTTTTCTCAGAAATGCAATTTAGAACTCGGGATCAATTGTTTTTTTGGTTGGTAGTTGATTAGTAAAATCCGTTTGGAATAGAAAAAGAGTTTGGAAGCCGACTTTTCGACTTGAACCTTCTTCTGTGGCTTTTCTCCCATTTCTATACACTGGATGGACTCCTCTTTTGATTTCCTTCAAATTGTCTTTAGACAGATCCAAAAAATCTTCTGAAGTTTCAACTCGCCGCGGTTTGTCAAGCGGCGTAAGTATTTTTGGCGCCCCCAACGCGAGATTTCTCACGTGTAAATAATTAGTGTCTCCAAATCGTTCTTTACTGATGCCGTACTCCTCTGCTATTTGCAACATATTTATTTTGCTGTCCTCCAATACAAATTTCCTGACTTTGGTGATATTTACTTCAGTGACGGCCGAGTTTGGACGAGCCGAGCGGTGGCCCAGTTTCTCCATAAACTGCAGCAATTTTTCAAAACTTGCTTTCGGTGTTCTGCAATTTTTACAAAGAACTTTTTGACTTCAAACTTCATTAGATACAAAAATGACTCAGACATAATGATACACAAGGAATTACGGGAATTAATCGACGGAGTTGGATCGATGGATGAGTCGCACAATCACCACGTCATGTTTCCTCATTGCCCTTACTCTGAATTCCCTTCCGGGCAAAGCCATGCTAACGCATTATAACAACCCTATAACGCCTGGGCTTTCGCTACATCATAAAAAAGTACCTTAGACTCAGAAATTTTGAGCCGCTCCTACATATGTGGACAGTATAATATGAAAACATTTTTTTTGCTTGAAAAACTAATGACCACTTACTGCTGAATGATCCAGCTATTTTTGTTACAGACTCGAGGAGACGTCTTGCATAAATATGCATGCAAGACACATGGAGAGCCAACGGCCTGTTTTTTGTAGTTTTTTAATTTAGATATACATTAGATGCTCTCTTCTAGAAACCGAATTTTATTTCCTGCTCCGACTGTATACCAGTTCATAAAACAAAGTATAATTTTCAAAACAGACCAATCTATCAGTACAAGCATCCCTGAGTACAAAAGCCCCACGTTGCGCGCCAAAACATATATTCTTAGCAGTTACCAACTCAAAACACAATACCATAAATTGACAAGCACAGGTCTTTTACACGCTTTCTCCAAACTTTGAGAACTACATATTTCCCAAATCCTTATGAATCAGTTTCGTCCTTTTATCCTTGCGCCTTACCCACTAGCATCCTTTTAACACACCTTCAAAATGTGTTCTATACTCGTTGCAATCCTCTCAACCAACGAACGACGATTGAATGGCGCGTGCAACCGAACAGGAAAAAGACAACAGCCAACAGCCGTAAAAAGGGAAGAAAAGGGCAGGACATATGCATCCTTGAATGGGAACTTGTGAAATTCTCTCCGTGGTCCTGGAAGCGCACATGATCTTAATTTGGTTATATTTCGCCCTGGAAAATATCATTTTAAGTCTGATCGGCCGCGAATACGTACCTCGTGAAAAATTATCATTAGAAAGGAAATCGAGTTGTGTTTTGTGGTTGTTTTAGCCGTCCGCCATTCTTATCGGTGGCTCCTTTCCCTTGTCTTCTTGTCTTCCTGCGTGGCACCCTTTCAATTGAGGCAAACGTTTCACGCTCGATTTAGTCTTGACTGGTGAAAAGCGCAAAACTACGTAATTAAAGTAATTTGAGTTTTCTGAGAAGAAAAAAAAATAAAACGAAGAACCGATTAAGCGCGTTACGGTGCTGATTAAGTGTGCAGCGCGGTAGTTTTCTGGTGCCAAATCGGTGGATAATTGAGTTTTTGTGGAATCTCAAAAAGAGTTTGTGAGTTTTACGGATGAGCGCGGCTAGTTTGCGTACAATTTGTGATTGTTGATAAGAAATAGCCTTGTGTGTGGTGGTGGTGAAAACCAGTGGATTTGTTTCTTTTTGTAATAATTGAAATCGGGCGATTTGGCGGGATTCATAGGTCCATACGGCGTCAAATTGGATTTCAAACATAGTTGTGCCGGCGGCACTGGAAACGGTGGCGGCGGCGGTGTTGGTGGAACCAGCAATAGCACTAACGGCGGCGGAAGCGGACCCGGCTCAATCATTGTTGGTAACGGACCAAATTCTGCTGGTGGCGGCGGCAGTGCAAACAGCACCAATACCACAAATTCGAGCGGACCTTCATCGAATCTGGGCCTAAGCCCGTCTAGTGGTGGAGACTCGCAACAGTTTAACATATTTCCGGCAATTTTTAGCCGACAACTTAATTTCACAACTGGTTCTTGTGGACAAGGTAAACTGATGGACGAATTGCGACCGAATCTTGTTGGTGGCCTTCTCGGATTGCAACAGGGCCTGCTAGAAGATCACGCACTTTCGCATGGAAATCTACAGCATGGCGGACAAGATACGAAATTTATGTCTTTTCAAGACAATCGACTTATGGGAATAGCCTCGCACGAAAATCGACTACTTGGACTGACACAGGATGCCCGGTCGTCAGTGTCATCAGTTAGTGACAAATCATCTGTAAATCAACGGAAATGCAGCAGTACACCGGAGGATTTTAGTGCATTGTACACAGGTCTGCCGACATCTGGAATGGATTCGTCTTCACATCATCATACCCCGGCACATACTCCTCCAACCCGGCTGTCCGATCACACTTTATCCGGTAATTGTCCAAACATTTTAGAATAATTGAGTACGCTGACAGCTGGATGCCAGTTAATCCTTTCGTAGTTCTCTGCGATTTCCTTCCTAGTTCGAGTGCCCAGTGGTCAGTCAAAGGAATTACGATCACAAAACAATTCTTTTGTCCACTGCAGCACCTGAAAGGATTATCCTCACTTTTACAATGCTAGTCAGTTGGCACGCGCCACAGATTATCCTGATTTAATACGAATTCAGGATGCATTCAAAATTCATGACCTTAAGAAGCAATTATCCCAAATTTAGCGACCGCTAATTGAAAACTGATTGGTTGACGGGCAACAATTTGCATTTCCAATTAGATCCCGCTAAACGTTCGCATTAAGGACCTGTGCTTTTTGCGCCCTTAAGAATTCGCTCAGAATCTGATGAATGGCAGAAATGACGACTGCGACGAATGTCAACAGTTTTGTCGGCCATTTAGTGACGAATTTGCATAAATTATCCCCAACTGCATATTCATGGGGCATATCCTCAGGTTTTGGTCTCGAATTTTGTGTCCTTTTCGGATGATTCTGAGAGTAGGTTTGTTATTGCGATGAATAAATAGCACTTGACTCTGCCTTTACTGCCAAAGGATCTTAGTGACCCAACGAGATAGAGATTATATGGTTTGTGGCTCTACCTGTATCACGGGGTCAGGAATCAGTGACACGTTTACATGTAACTCTTTCAGAATTTTAATGAGATCCCGTGAATATTTTGAGATAAATTTCTGATGAGATTACATAAAGAGGTGTTTCAATCGCAATCACGTTAGAGACTATCAAATTAGTCTGAAATTAAGTTGTTAACGATTCCTTTTGGAGTATTGTGTTGTTATCTTTCTGTTCTGGTAATTAATTGTTTAAACTTTCTTTTATATATTGTCGAAGTGTAGATAAGTGAAGTGGTTTTCGTAGATGGTTTCACTATTACTCAGAATTGCAAAAGAACGTTAAGTTGTCCTTTTCTTTTAGTTAAGGGACTGCACATAAGTCAAAGCCAAATTCATCGAAATTTACAATATTTATTTCACGTAAGGCTTTTCGGAATAGTGGTTATATCGCAAGTAATGTCAGCCACCAAAGTAAAGACAAGAAATTCAAGTTTAACTCAAGAGGAATTGCACAGTTCTGCCTAACGTCCCTATAATTTCCGCAGTTCACAGAGGGGAGGGGTATAGGATGGATGAAGAAGTTCACCCGATTTGACGACAACTATTGTAAGTGGACCTACAATTTAAAGTTGATTCTGAAGGGCAACCACCAATTGCCTTTAAGTTGTATAATCTGTTGTGAGCAGAAAACAACGAGGGGTCGCCGACGTTAAGGTTCGAACCTAGGATCTTTATGAAGAAAGGCTTACTGGTTACTCCACTGACGGCTTTTGCCTACGTACACGAATTTAATGCGTACAAGACATTACTTCCTATGTCACTGTGTTACATAAAATTTGTTTTAATTCTTGTTGTGTGAAAAATTATACGAAGAGGGGTTTATCGCCAGCCTTTAAAGATTTGTTGGGGCTTTTCCACATTATGAGGCATGGGATGAATAACAGGTCAAATCTCAGTTGAAGTGCAGGTGATTAATAGTGTTTATCCAGTAAGTTTGACAACTGTGGATTCTACTACAATATGTAAGCCATCAGGCTTTCCTGGTCCCATGTAGGAATTACCAGGCTTGACAACCTGGCCAAGCTTGGACGAATACTGATGTGCCAAGTTTTCGCTTTCCTAGCGTGGCCGAAGCCATAACCCAGTCTTAAAAATCATACCCGGGTTTATTAGTCTCTGGCCAAGCTTTGGTTGAGTCGTGAATGCCGATCCTGGGTTCTTTAGTCTAAACCGAAATCTGAGCCAAGGCTCAAAAACAAAGGCTTGATTTTCAGCCCGCGCCCTTAGCTTAGCCAAGCTTTATTGCCAATCTTTGGCGTTAGGTTATGGTAGCGGCTATCAGCCCTACAGCCGATCAGTCTCACATAGACCTATAAATGGTCCGTTGTGTTAATCTTTGGTGAGTCAATGAGAATTGTCAATCCTTTACTGAACTTCTTTGTGAGTTAGATATTGTGAAAAACTTTTACATCTCTCACTAGTTCCCGTAATCCCTTATTGGGAATGGGTGGGAGAAGAATTGCCCACGATTCGAGACAACGATTGCAATTTAAAGTGGATTCCGAATCACTGATATTTTCTCTGCAACCGCATGGCTTTTATCATGATCTGTTGTCAGCAGAAGGGAACCATGGGTCACCGCCGCGTCGTTGGGATTCAAACCTAGAACACGTTATCACTTACTCCACCGACGATTTATCTATTACTAATAAATTAAGTTCATTGGTTCATTGTTTCTTAATACAAAGTTTGGTTTAACCACCTAAGAACTAGCCTTTGACCAGGGCTTAACAAGGTTTGGGTGAGGTTTCAACATCACACTTGTCCCTTATTTCCATACCAGCATCGCGCCTAGTTTTAATATTACCTTACACAGAGCCAGACCTTGGCCAAGTTTTAACACTCTTTAATGCCAGGGCTGGCATAAAGTTATCATTCCAATATTTTCCCAGGCTTCGATTATAATTCGATGCCAAGATTGGGCCAGGGTTTAAAAGGATTGACATAAGCTTCACAATCTCATAAAATTGTTTTCTACAATATTCGTTTCGGAATGAACTGACAACAGCATCAGATGAATTGTTATCTAGTCTAGATTTCGATGGCTCTCTGAAATCTAATTTACTCGCATTGTCATCGGAATTATTCCAGAGATCAGTAAAATTTGCGATACAGTAAATTTTCCAATGTGCATAAAACTTTTTAAATTTGTCAAATCAAGCATTGGACAGAAGGTATTCTTCCATGCAATAAAGGAGACGGTTTTCAAATTCTTGCCGAACCACTTGGAATGTCTCAACTCTACACTCTGTCACAATTCTTTGTCGGAAATCCTGCAAATCAGCAGATGGAGTTTTGTAGAAGACAGATCATAGCCATGAGTTTTATCTGGTCTGAGGTCATGTGAGTTTTCATGAGAAAACCATATTCATCACTGAAGCAGGCATTTAAGTGTACTGCGGTAAGCCAAGTAAGAGTTTCGAAAAATTGAAGTCGCCGATCTGGATCATCTTTGGTTTAAATTTGATGGATTTTCGTTTTGTATGGGTAGAATTTGTGCATTTTCAAAACTTGGCGCACTGATGATACTAAACGTCCAGTTACGGCTGAGGCTTCACACAGTAAAAAGGAAGGTGTCTGAGCAAAACTTTCGAGTACTTCGATGGAAGTTGGTTCATTCAGCATTCTTGGCGTATTCCTTCTTTCATTCTCAAGGGATCCAGTTTTCTAGAACTTGGTAACCAGTTGACCCACGTATCTGTTACTTACGGTTACATCTGCATGTGCAGCTTGATACGTCCGTGCAGTTGCCCTTGCATTAAAATTATTGATGCAATTATTGATGCTCTGCCAGAGAATAACCCATTTCCAGTTCGACGCTGATATTATCGCGAACAGAAGTGGAATTGGGCGAAACTTGTTCCTTGGGTCAAAATAAACAACTTTTGCCCCAAACATTTTTCGACTTGACCCTTAGTATTTTAAGAAATCAATGTTTAAAAAAAAATGTTAATTGCCGATTTGTTAAGAAACTAAGGGCTAAATCGAAAAATGTTTAGGATAAAAGTTGTTTGTTTTGACCCAAGGAACAAGTTTTGACCATAAAAAATTGGGATTGCCATTTAAAAAAATTGAGTGACCTCTACGTTGACCTTGAACGCCTTCACTTTAGAAAAAAATACCATGTGCATCTTGCTTTCTCCTTGGAACCATACAACTTTTGTCTGAAACTTTTTTCTCTAGGTCGCATTATTCAAAGGTTACAGGGTTGAGAAGCTTAAAAAAAAAACACCCGGTATATAAGGAGAGAATGTTTCTTTTTGACCGAAAACGAACGCGGCTTAAAATCACACGTCCTCACAATAATATTTTTGTATGTTGAATGCTTCATATAACAATTAGACTTAAATTGTGAACAAAATCTGAGTTCCATCAGCGCCTACTCAAGATACAAGCTCGGAAAACATGATAGTTCGGCCATTTGACCACCAACCACATTGCTTCATGTTTTTTGTACCACAGATTAACCAATCCTTCGAAACAAATAAAATCTCACACTCTCCTAACTAAAACCAAAGACAAATGCTGATGTCATTGACGCATTCCAAGCTCAATACTTCAACAGAACGAACACAAAACAGAGTCTCCCCTTTAAAACACATGAAAATTGTAACTGAGGAGGAACTTTTTATCATGACTACATATTCAGAACATTTGTAGGTTCACGTGAAGAAAATTCCAACTTGAAACATTAAAACTATTGCGAGAAATACTACGATAAAGTCAAATTTCCCAAATTTTTCCTCTTATTTACTACGGAAAGTTTCGATTTGTTTACACCTCCAATGCTCAGCTGTTCGTAATTGCTTCCAAGTATCTAGGCTGTGGTTCAGTTTACTTTGAGTTTGAAATGTAAGTTAACTTAAAAAAAATCTTGAGAATCGATTATAACTCCACTGGCATGCGCGATCACGAAGGTATATTGCAACAACAGAAGTCTAAGGCCCATTTTAAATGAGTATTCTTCTGCCGCGAATAACAAAGCTAACCAAAAAAAAATTTTCCCACTCATGATTCTTTTTGAGTAACACTCTTGGGATGTTTATTCGTTATTTAAACCAATATACAAAAAATTGAAAATAAATTTTTGCTTGGGCGATATAACTCCTTAATTAACTCATAAATATTTATGTTGTCCTCGTCAAAATAGCCCCCATTGAATGCAATACACTTACGTCACTGATTCTCCTTTTTTTTAAATGAGAGAGAGTGAGAGAGCTTGCAGTGAATTTGTTTTTCTGACATCAACTGACTTAGCATGGTGTCCTCGGAGTGTCAATTTGGTTTTAAGAAGATATGGTATGGTGCCGTTGAGTTGATATTGGTGAAGTTTTTCGACTGTGGTCATCTCCAATGTCTTATACGGTAACTGGTATACTCTACTGGTATTATTATTTATTATTATTATTAAGGATTGGATCAAGGACTAACCGCAGCCTTAGTCACTGCGACCAATTTGATCTTTTATGACCTGATCCAGGTTCAGTATTAGGAAGCCCCGTCAATCTTTAGTTCCCTTATCAGACCTAAAATGTTTCTGGAGGCTGTCTTGGCTATATCTGATGTTGATGGGAAAGCCCCACCAAGGTGTCTAAGCCTGATACGGCCGAGGGCCTCACAATGACAGAGGATATGTTTCGCTGTCTGTTCCTCTTCTAGACAGAATCGACTGGTGTCATCATCAACCAGCCCCAACTTTTTTAGGTGGTAGACAGTGACTAGTTAGAAGTCCACTTATCAGCCTTAAATCTGGTCTGCTGAATGAGAGCAGCTCCTTCGTTTTCTGTTTTGAGTAGGTTATAAACCTCTTTGCTTGTCTTGACCTTGGGATATTTGCCCAGTGTGAGTGCTTGAATTCGTCCTCCCATGACCGGATGCGCATTGCTATTCGGCTTTTTGAGTAGCCACAGAATGGCTCCGGTCCAATAAACTGAGAATCCGCGCCTTTTTTTTTTTGCTAGGAAATCCGCCTTCTCGTTGCCATCAATGCCCTCGTGCCCTGGTAGCCATGCTAGCGTGATGCTGTTGCTCTGGGCCAGTTCTTTAAGAGCAGTGAGACAGTCCCAGACGATTTTAGGCTCAAAGGTGAAGGATCCCAGAGTCTTAAGTGCCACCTGACTGTCGGACATGATATATATTTTAGCACCGCGTATTCCTCTCTTGGTAATTTCACGTGCGCGGATTCGATAGCATGTATCTCTGCTTGAAAGATGGTTGGTGTAGAACTCTACTGGTTACTCATGATCCTAATACTATCCGAACTCATTGTTAACAACAAAATGTATTTCCAGGAATTGTTCAAAAGTAAAAAAGTGCTGCCCTGAAAAGTTGCGATTTTCGGCTTATTTCCTGTGACCACAGATATTTTAGTAACCGTTGACCGTTGCATTCTGCGGTTTTTCTAGGTCTCGACCCGTCTTCCTTTCTCAATTCTGCCAAATGTTGCTATGTTTTCATGTCATACTCGTTAATCCAACTGTCATCACCCGTAATGATGCATTTTGGAAGGTTAGGCGCATTACAAATCTCTCTAGTTCCTGTAACGCCTTATGGGGAATGGGACGGGATAATAACTTCACCCGATTGGAGACAACGATTGCGGGTAGACCTACAAGTTAAAGTAGACTCCGAACCACTGATATTTTCTTTGCTACCTCCATGGTCTTCCTATCGTTATCTGTTGTCAGCAGAAAACAACCATTGATCGCCGTCGGTGGGATTCGAACCTGGGGCCTCTGGGTTCATAGGCCGACGCGTTATCACTTATTCCACTGACGACATTACAATTGCTATATAGCAACTCTTCAGAGATCTTAACTCGATTATCTTTTTGAAGAGAAAGAAATAAGTCAAGCTGCTATGTGTTTCATTCCCAAAATCTTTACCATAATAACAATACAATACATGTAAATAGGGGTAGGGGAAAATACTTTTACCCATGCTTGTATCGTTCGAAACAGCTTTGCTAGCTATATTTTTTCTTCTTCAATTAACACTTTGGGGGCCATCAAAATCATGGATTTTAGACATATTCTGTTACCAAATCTATCATAGCTGTAAGTTGTGTACAATGTTACTCATGTACTGTATTTAAAACGCCAAGAACTAAAAACAATTTATTATACAATAGATAAAAAGTTATGAATAAATGATTTTTATGGAGCCCTCACCATGGATTAGAATATGGATTTGAAATCTGTGAAAACCCATTACACCTTTTACAACCCCACCCCCTCCCCTTTCACAGGTGATATTAATTTAACACACCTTGTCGACGTTCCCAAGTACTTATATTATACTCATAAAAATCTTAGCCTTGCAATTCCTAAAGGTGTTATCCCCTTTTATACGGAAATTATCGTAATTGGTCCGAAAATCGAAATGTTCGACATCGTTTTATATTTAAAGGCCAACACAGAACTTTTACACTATTTCTGAATAGAAGTCTATGTCCGTGTGTGTTTCTTTCTCGCACGAAATCTCACGCATTAGTAATGATATCGACTGCGTTAGGATGCCAATTGAAGCGTATTAATGTCAATATGATCTGAAAGAAATTTTACGAAATTCGGACCAGCCATTTTTTTTAAACGATTTAATTTAATTTAACAGCTGTCAAACTAACAATCAAATCTTGTGATCGAGATTATTACCCCATTTCTAATTGTCATATTGAAACGACTCGACTTAGCTTTCTGGCCCCAATTTCTTGGTTTTCTGCCGTGACCATCATCCTTCTTCTCCATTACATATACCTGTCTTCCTCGATTGTAATGCCCCCTCTGGGTTCTGGGCTGTCGCAGGTAAGCGGAGTGGTGAATGACTTTGGCAGGTTTTTGGAATTCGTGTTCTCTTCCGACTCCTGTAGCACTCTAGTAAGGCGATCTCTATCGATCCTGGTGCGTGAATCTCATCATCATCCGGCGCTTCGCGTCGCTTATTGTTTTGATCCTATTGCAATAAATTATCCTTATTCTAGCAATTACTGTTATAACTTTAAATTTCTGCAAACTTAACAAATGGCATTCTGCCTGTGATTGGTTGAATGTTCTGGACTAGCGCGACAAAGCTGTTGTTAAATATTTTTATGATGTTCTATCTATATGTTTTGCTAATTGTCGACCATGAAAGTAATAATCCTCGATTGCCAATCGCTTCGGTGACTTCTTTAAGACTGCGTTTTTGGATTCTGACTGTGATATTAGGATTTTACTCATTTGACGAGGCTTCCACGGAATCACCTTCAGTCCAAAGACTTAATATTTGACGAAACTACCGTCTTAACGTACTATAGATCTCGAAATTGGCTAATAGTTCCTGCGAATTTGTTGCAAAATTGCAGTATATGTCTGGCTTCTGTTCTCTGTCATTTATTTAACTTGTCTATTTGTTTTTGTGTGTTTCCTCAACCCTGAAAGTGGCTTACGATTATTCCCCTTTATAAGAAAGGCAACAAATGCGATATTTCTAATTATCGACCATTATCAATTTATGTTATATTGGTCTGCGACATACTTTACTTCAATTGTAAACCATTCTTGGGATCTGTTCATCATGGTTTTATGAAGGGTATCTAGATTTAGTTCTCCACTTTCTGTATATCTGCCATTGAAGCCGGCAAGTAGGTTGATTGCATTTTTACGTACTTCAGTAAACCCTTTTGACAGAATTAATCATAGGATTATCATTCATAAGCTATCAGTTCTGGGGTTTCCTTGAGTCTTCGTTCACTAGTTGTTTTCTTATTTGTCTGGTCTTATGCAACATGTTTTATTTCATGGTGCATTATTAATAGCTCCTCAGGTGTACCTCAGGGTAGGCATCTAAGACCTTTGCTTTTTATTATCTAAATCAGTGATGTATCTGTAATTCTAACTGACTGGAGAATTCTCTGTTACTCTGACGATGCTGAAATTTCCGTCTTGTTTTGAAGGCTAATGACTCTATAAATTTTCTTCCACTGAATATTAGCAGGGGCACCCTTATGTTATTCTTTTGTAAAAGGAATCCTCTGCAGTCCAACATTACTATTAACGGTAGCACATTGAATAGATTTCACAAAACAAGAGACTTGAAAATCGTGTTAAATACCAAATTTTCATACGAGGGTAATGTTGATGGTAACGCCAATGCAAATCGTGGGCTTCGTTAAAAGATGGTCAGAGAGGTTTGATGACACGTATATTAAGAAGTTCCTCTATTGCACTTTTGTCAGACCAATCTTAGAGTATTCTAGTCCAGTTTGACCTCCTTTTAAGTGAGTCACACTGATTTCATTGAGACTGTCTAGCGCAGATTTGTTTGTTTCGGGTGGGTGGATTGTCTAACCATCTAACAATCACCTATTCCCCATTAACCGATTAAGTTGAAATTATATAATATTGAAATATTATGGTGACATTGAGCTGAATAGATGATGTAGACCGAAGGTGGTCGAGGTAACTCCTCAGCGGCTCACAATTTCCCCTTTCCGGGAATAAAATAGCTTTCACTAAACTTACAGTACCTTCTTTTGTATCAAAACCTAGTGTCCAAAGTGACAATAGAAACAGTCGAAATTCGTAGGATATTCGGTCCGGACATGGAGTTTTGTTATTTTTTGAATTATGAATGACAAAACTTACTTCTCCTTTATATGTAATGGAAGTATTACAATGGAACAGATCTAAATGGTTCTGCAAATAGTACAGGAAGGGTTTATAAAGAAGAAGGATTCAAAAGACTTTGTAAGCGCAAATTGAAGTCATTCCTATACCTGCACCTGCAATAAATGTTCTACCACTAAAATGTTTCACTAAGGGCAAATTATATGTCTCCTCATTCTATTTTTTTTCTATCCAAAACAATATGTGAACATTGAAAATTTTTAATCAGACTATGCGTGTATTGACATCACCAACGAAAATAATATTGTTAGTTGGTTGGTTGGTTAATCGGGCTGTATGCTTCTGAGGGCAGCAATTCTACGCGAAGGCTAGTTTCCGTAACCTCTTGTGGGGCATGGGGCGGGAGAACAACTTCACCCGATTCGAGAGAACGATTCAAAGTGAACCTACAATTTAAAGTGGATTCCGAACCACAGACATTTTTCTTCAATCACCATGGCCTTTTTATCATAAAAATCAGCAGAAAACAACTATGGGACGCCGTACGTGGGATTCGAATCTTATCACTTATTACACCGACGACTTATTAACCATATAATCCTTTATCCCCCTGAATAAATACCAATAGAGTTGGATTTCTGTAAAAATCTATCGAGATCCACCAAAGTTGTAAAAGAACCTTGCTCCCAGACATGGAAGACGTAGTTGGACATTCGCATAGCAAGTGCGCTATGGACTCAGTTTCTTCTTGATCTCTACAGATTCTACTGAACTCGTTTAGTAGCCATGGCTTCAATGGGGCAATGACTAATAAGGACCCCGATGAGTGATCGAATGCGTCTTCTAAACAACGTGTTGTGAGACAAAAGGTAATATTTTCCCACCGTTCCAAAGTCGTAATGGAATAGACTCTTTCAATTTGAATTTTTTTGCTGTGTTAAGGTAAGGGTGGAGGATTTCCATGGCTATGTCTATGTCTATGTCTATGGCTGTGCTTGAATCCTTTTTGGCCAGTTTGTCAACTTTTTCATTACCCTACACACAGACATATCCTAGAACCCAGCATAGCTGAAAGGTGTGAAATGGTTTCAAGTCATCTAACACAGTTTCTAACAAATTTCGATTTTATCAAATTGAATGCTGCTTGACTGTCATCGGAAAAGTGATCGGAATTTCTGGCGAATGCAGAGGATATGCCATACATAAGCGACTTTGCCCATTTTTTTAAGATGATGAGTTCAGTTAGAAGGCCTGTTAAACGTTTTAGCTCTGTTTTGCGGACTGTGAGGTATGCTGTTATACTCTGTTGTGAGTAGTTAATAACCCT
This sequence comes from Leptarthrus brevirostris, assembly GCA_964036015.1. NCBI lineage: Eukaryota > Metazoa > Arthropoda > Insecta > Diptera > Asilidae > Leptarthrus > Leptarthrus brevirostris. Next base: position 7,203,399 of record OZ038374.1, on the reverse strand, counting down.
TTTCTTTTGACTTAATCCTGAGAGATTTGCCTAGTATTTTTGTTTACTCCTATTTTCCCAGGACTTGATTCGTCTTGAGTAGCACAGGTTTTTTTTGCGAGTTTGCAATCTGAGTTCCTTCTATGCCATCATGACCTGCCACCCAGGCTTAAGTAATTCTCTTAATATTTGCCAGTTCTTTGAGTACATACAGGCAGTTCCAGGTTAGCTGAGATTCGAGAATATATCGGACATTATATATATGTATCTTAGCATCACGGATACCCCATCGGAGTATCTCACGTTCGCAGAGTTCAGAAGCATGTATCTCTGCTTGAAAAACGGTTGAAACGGTGCCTAGCATCTTTTGCAGTTCAAATTTAGGTCCGTATATTCCAAGTAAGCCTTTTCATACATTTCGGAACAATCCGTGTACCATATTTATCCTTTCACTTTAGTAATCACCTTTATGATGCCAGTACTATCTGGCCTCTATGACTACCCTAAATGGTATTTCAAAGTTATACTATTTCGGGATTGTCTGACATCGAGCTAACGGCTGGGTTATTAGATTTTAGAAGATCAGTACGTAGCCTAATAATACTAACAGGTTTCCTTATATGCAAGTGTAGGGATAGGAGGCTTAGAAGCGCTTCGAAGACTGAAGCGTTTATAGATTGGTTGCCCAGATCTAATGTATAGTTTAAAATATTTAGGGCATATTTGGGTAACTGTTACTGCTAGAGATGCAAGCCTCTGCAGATGTTGCCTGTGCTACTTTTGTTCAGTTTTTGGCCCCATCGCAGCGCTGTGTATATGACCAGGGGTCTTATAATTACTTGATAGGTCCATACGACCTTTTTACGCTTGATTCTCCATGTACTTCCAAAAAGCCGTCGGTATGTCCATAAGTTTGCTTTGCCTTTCCTTAGGAAGGCTTCCAACTGAGGGTTCCAGGTGAGTTGTTGGTCTAGGTTTATGCCTAGGTATTTAACTTCTATGAAGAATTCTTCCATTTCCTCGTAAATGGAATGATAACTATTTTACCGGGGTTGGCTTAGTTAGGAGCTCGTCAATCACAAATGACCAGAAAAAGTGAGACAGGAACTCTCATTGGGGGCACCTCTTCGTGGCCAGTAATTGACGACGGTTATATTTCCCTCTTGACAGCTGCCTCTTCGATGGCTTCGAAGGTGGTCTTATCAAAGGCGCCTTCAATGTCCGGCGCATTTCTAATCATCCGACCAGATGGTGATTGTAGACTTACCCGGTTGGTATGCATGCTGTTATTCATACAAAGTTTTCGTTTTCAGGATCTCATATATGATGTGTTTGTCAATTACGGTTTCCATTATTTTAAGTAGGAAAGAGGGAAGACTAATAAGGCGAAACGCTTTGGGTTGCGCAGATGACCGCCCTCCACCCTTAGATATGAATGCCACCTTCACATTTAGATCACTTCTAGATCTTAAAATTTTTGTTAGCGTTGGCAGTAAATCCTCCTGGCTCTGCTGTAATAGAGCTGGGATAATACCGTCAACGCCAGGTGATTTATATAGTTTAAATGAATTGATTGCCCATCTTACTCTCCCGATTGTGAATATACGTCCAGAGAAGCTTTTATTACGGTTTGAAAGACGTTAGTTCAGACAATCCGCCTCGGAAGACCTTTCTATATCTTCACTTGTTGTAGAATCTGAGAAGTGAGTTCCCAAGAGTAATTTTATTGTCTCTTCTCGGTTTCCTGTGTCAGCCATGTGAAGAAAACCAATGCCGTTGGAGTGGTCCTTAGATAGAACTTTTTGGAGTCGTGCAATAGAAGGTAAGTCATCAATACCTTCACAGAAGCTCCCTCAAGTTCTCCTTTTGGATTTTTTTAGCTCCTTATTATATTCAGGTTAGAACCTTTTCATAAAATCAGTAAATATATAGTCGACTTTGTTCGCCTCGATGGCTAATATACAAGAGTTTCAGAATAACAATAACTTTATTGTTACAGAGCGTCATTAAGGCATATTGAAAAATATATATCACCTTGTGAATTAAAATCTCAAATTTAAGCTCGTTATTTGATTGCACTCTTATCGATTTTTTCGTACTAATAGAATCTTTTTCCCTGGTACTCTCTTTAATGTAACTCACAATAATGCTGGTATGCCGCAAGGCAGTTGTCTTGGACCGTTTTTTCTTAATAGAAGTTCCAGTGTTGCGAAAAGACACTCCATATGCTTGTTCTTAATACGTCGCAATTATAAACTATTGGTAATATCAAAAAATGTTCAAAAATTATAAATCTTTAAGACATGTAGGGTTTATCATTTTCAATAGGAAGCTAATGTATGCATTACCTACACACAAAAAAAATAAAAACAAACCAATATTGAGAATTTAAATACACAAAGCAGCCAGTACAGTACATAACAACTATTTTCTGCCTATTATCCTTTAGCTATCAAAAATGTCTCTCCTATTAAATTGCCTCAACATATTATCAGCACATCAAAATTAATTCAAATGAATACTTTTTGGTAATTGCAGCGGAAGGTGCATTTAAAAAACTTAAACCAGAGCCAAATAGTGGAATTTCATCCGTTTCCGGTGGAGTAACGTCGCCAGGAAGTGGAGTCTCATCGTTAAGTCATGCAGGACATACCCCAACGACGGCATCCTGTCCGACGCCAGCAAGACGAAGGCATCGGACAACATTTACCCAGGTAGGTTAATTCATATAGAAAATAAAATTTGCAAAAGTTTTTAATAAAATCTCTGGAAAGACCACAAATCAACCGCACTTTGATTGGATTTCGATCGCTTAATTAGGGAAATGTTTCTTTTGTTGCAGGAACAATTGGCCGAACTGGAAGCAGCTTTTGCCAAATCCCATTACCCGGATATTTACTGTAGAGAGGAATTAGCTCGAACAACGAAACTGAATGAGGCTCGAATACAAGTAAGTACAGAATACCCGTTGCTCGTGCTGACACTTACAGTGCATTTGAATCCGGCGATTATTCCAGGCCACTAACCTCACATCAGGGTTGCATCTCTATGTGTAGACGAGCAGTCTATCAAATGACTGCATGACACCCCGGTCTAAAGGACCCTTTTCTGATTTCTGTAGAGCTTCCCAGAGACATCATCATCGTCATTCACTTTTCTGTGATTTTAAGGGTTTCGGTTTTGAGATATACCCGCCCGATAATTAATTTATAGTTTTATCACAAGTGCATCCCCGAAGCCGAACAGATGGAAAGGGTGGGTAATGATGGGATGTTGCCTTTAATTCTAGTGCCGCAGCGGATTTAGGGGTGCATCAGAAGAATTCGAATATTGTGACATTTGGATACGTCTGATGGAGATATAATTCAATGATATGACAAGGTCCAGGATAAAATAGGCAATTAGGGGCTTGTTTAGGTGGGTGTTTGAAAAGTTTCTTTTGAACTTCCCCCTGTGACTCTTTAAATATTTCAGAAAGTGAAACGTTTGAGACTTGACAACTTTTTAGTGCTTAAATAATTGATTTAAATTTTCTTGACTGAGTTTTGGGGGTTTGTGATTTAAAGCAACTTTGTCTTCAAATTTTCTTTATGTTGCATTGTAGCGATTCTTCCAACATCTACCGATCGGCCTTCGAATAGAAGAGCGGGCATGTTCTTAATTAAAAATCTCTCTGTAGTCCCCCAACTCCTTGTGGGGCATGGGACGGGAAAAGAATTTCACGCAATTCGACGACAACGATTGCAAGTGGACATATAATTTAAGGCGGATTATGAGATACTACCAATGGCATTTTGGCGTAATCTGTTGTCAGCAACATGGGACCCTCGAGATGGAAGGCCAACATGATATCGCTTACTCTGTCGACGACTGAATCACGAAGTTTTACAGTTCAGATGATGACTTATGCTGCTTTACTTTGGCTAAACCTCTACGCAAACTCTCTCCCCTGCCATACACAACAGGATTGTTTCCATCTACATGGAAACTTACTCATATCCAGGCGATACCTAAAAAATGAGAGGCATGTGACCCCTCTAACTACATGACCAATTGCAGTTACTTCGGTTCTATCTCAGGTTTTTAAATCACTCATCAACTCTCAGTTGATGAAACATCTGGAGACTAACCATCTTACCAACGATTGCCAGACGCCAGTACGTTTTCCGTGCTTTTCGCTTAAACGGAGACTTACTAACTGCTCTGACGGAGCGTTGGAATAATTGCTCCATAATTTTGTAGAGTAGGAAAAGCTCCTGATAGAGTCTAGCATGTTGCCCTTCTAGCCAAACTTCAAGCATTTGGTCTTCATTCCCTCCTCTTTAAATGTGTAGAGAGATTTTTATTAGGCCGCTCAATCCGCATAATAATAGACCGAATTACATCTGAGTCTTACGAAATAAATACCGGTGTCCCTCAGGGTTCAGTTCTCTGACAAAAATTATTTATTATTTTTATTAATGACCTCTTACTCACAATCCTAAGTATTCATAGTTTTACCGACGACAGCACTCTTGATTTCGTGTACTCTTTTGATTCTGTAATGAATTCTCCACATTTCTACGATCCTTGCTTGGGGTAGAGCAAATCGTTTGTCTAGGCCTAATAGCTATTGCTCGAAGCTTAGTTTGAACAAACCTTATTTCTATTGTTGAAGTCGTAATATTCTTTGTTCAGGCTTTTATCTATTGGCTCATGTCAAAACCTTGGTTGCCCAGGCTTTATTTGTGATGTCTTTTTCCCAACCTCTTTTTCTAGGCTTCAACTCGTTTATCCAGTTCTTCCTTTACTTCCATTGCAAACCGTTCATGAAGGGTAAGTCCACCACTACCAACTTGCTGGAGTTTTTCAACTTCCTTTGCTTTTCATCATATAAATCAATGATATATCTTTGATTCTAACTCAATCGAAAAAACCTCTGTTATGCTGACGATGCCAAGATTTTCCCTGTTGTCTAAAACGATGATAATGAGTGTGTCCTTTTAAACTTTGACTATCCTTCCTTTGAACATTGACAAGTGCAATGTTATGTCATTCGCTGGTCGGTAGCCCACTAAACACACTTGACAAAACCACAGATTTGGGTGTTGTTATTCATACTAAATTTTAATTTGAGGATCAGTTTAACGCTATTATCAGTAAGGCGAGTGCGACCCTGGCGCTTCCTTAAACGATGGTCAAACGCAGGTTTGCACTGCAGCTGCATAATTCAGCAATACATTTTGTTCGGCTGAATTGTGCAGATGATGCGCAAACCTGCGTTTATGAATGGGCCATAGTTTGATGACCCATATATAACGAAGCTTCTTTATTACGGTTTCGTTCGATCAATCTTGGAATATGCTTCACTGGTTTGGTCTCCTTTCTTTGTCCCTCACATTGACCGCATTGAGACTGTACAGCGTAGATTTGTAAGATTACAAATTGCCTACATATGTTGATCGATATCTGTTCCTTTCTTTGGAGTCTCTTGAGGCTAGTCTTAATAGGTTTAGTATTGTTTTTGCTTTTGAATGTCTGCAAGATGTAATTGACCCCCCCTAATTTTAGGAGACTTTGAATTTGTCGGTTCAAAATCTTGTCTTTCCAGGTTTAAAATTGTTCTGTGCAGAATTTATTTTATTTGTATCCGTAAAACCTGTTTATCTAGACCAAAACTCATTCGTAAAGTCGAAATCTCTAATGTGTCCAGGCTTCATTTGACTATTCCATGAAAAGACCTTGTTTTTCCAGGTTCAAACTCGTTTGTCCAGACGTAATTTTCATCGTCCAAAACAAAATCTACTTTGTCCAGGCTAAATTAGAAATACTTAGAAAGAAATATCTTCCACCATTTTGAAATATACCTTGGACAAATGAAACTAATCTATGAAAAAACTAAGACTAACGATGGACAAAAGAACGTCGCTATCAAAAAATGTCAAATTCAAAGGGGGGGTACAAAAAAAAATTGAAATCGAGCTTGGACAAGAAATAAAACAAATGAGTAGACAAACGTAGACTAAGGCTAATGCGACACATGTAGTTCTTACTGCCAGTAAGCCCGTCCAGGGATGCGGGACGGTAATGCTTACTGCCAGTAACCAAATAATGTACGCACTGTAATACTTATGTATATAAATTTCTATCTGAATTGACAGCTGTCAGTTGCGTGTGTCAAAAGGAAGAAAGTCTGCAGATAAGATTGAGTTATTTAATATAAAAATTAATTGCACAGAGCTACAAAAATCGAGTAAATCATAAAATTCTTGTTTTTAAACTCTCCTTGCTCGGGTATCCATCTGTTTTAATTGACTGGTTGCGTTCATATGTGTCTGATCGCACTCGGCGAGTCTCGTTTCGTGGAGATTTGCCTGAGACAATTTTTAATCCTTCCAGGGTACCACAGGGTAGCCATCCCGGACCATTGCTTTTTATCATCTACATTAATGACGTATCTCTGTTTCTATCTCATTAAAAAATTTTGCGTTATGCTGACGACGCCAAGATCTTCCGTGTTGTGTCAAGCGTTACCAACGGTATTCTTTTAAATACCGGCTTGGACACCTTCCACAATTGGTGTTCGAAGTCCCCGAAATTCCTGTGTTATGCTCGCCTTTATTTGTTTACAGGTTTCAATTGACTCCTTGAATTGCTGGCTTCTTACAGCATATCCATTCCTGCTCATTCTTTGAGGAATCACGACTTCTTGCATGTACTTCATCACCGCACCAATTATAGTAAATTCGAGCCGATTTTGTTTGTAGTAGTCAGTCATTGACGAAACTTATAAATAAATAAAACCTTTTGCGGAATATTATATGATCACTATTGAAATTTTTTAAAAGGCCACTGCGATAGCAGTTTTTTGGCGTAACTTTGATGTCGTACCATGAAAATTTGAAATTTCTCCCAAACAGTTGAGTTTTCACCGAAAATTTTTTGTTTGTTTGCCTAGGTGAGATCTATCACCCCACTTATTTAGGCACATCTTATGCGAAACATAAGATAAGTTGACATAACCATTAAATCAGCTTCGAAGTACCACAAGGTTCTGTTCTTTCCCCTATTGTCCTTACTGACTTTTTGTACCTTAACCCCAGCTTTATAAGTAGATTTCTTGATAGCAACATTATTTTTTCTTTACGGTTCTATATGTATCCAAAAAACAGCCGAAAGGGTTTTATTTATTAAATTTCAAAAAAACCTCGAATTCGTATTCCGAAGTATGAAAAGTGCTTAATGCAGTCTTATATCAAAGTACAACTCCTTAGAAGAATGGCAGCGTTTTTGGAGACAAAGAAAAGGTATTTAATCCCATTGGTGATATCACTGCAACAACCTATTGGAATACATTCCTGTTGCCCTTTTTATAGGGTTTGCTGTCAAATATTCTAAGCCCTTTACTGTGAGTATTATCCTCCTCTAAACATAATTTTTTGCTTGGAAGTACATCAAATTCACGACCGTATAATTTGACAATCTATTTCGGCTCCTTGGCTTGTGTCATATAAAAACTTTCAAATCAAGCCTTAATTTAATACCGTGAGGACCTCTCCGCCCCCCCACAACATTTATTCAACTAATGACTGGTGTATCAAGTTACTCTTATATAAATTTTACATACCCAACGTCAGGACATAATCTGACCACCTCCTGAACCAGTTCCTGAATGTGAGACAGCCATTCTGAAACAAATCTGTCATCTAAAATTCGCTTAAATCCACCGGTGCAGTTCGTTTAATCTTCCAAAACGGCAGGATAACCACAAAGTCGAGCATGGAAAATAATTTCCTACTTTGAAAGTCACCTTGACGAAATCTGGAGACAAGCCTTACCACGGTAATTACCGACAACCATTAAAATGCTAAGGGATAAGACGGGCATCAAAACGAATCGAGGGGATAAGAAGATACGCATCAAGGAAGAAGTTGATTGTCTCAAAATCGGTTTTTTCTTTTCTCGTCATTTTTTTGGAGTCGTGAATTTAAATTACCCCGTTGGCGGAATGGTTTTAAAAGACAGCCGAAAACACAGTACAGACTACAACCGTATGGCCCATCTCCTTTAAAGTCGTAATCATTCACATGGGATGGGAATTTCTTCATCTAGCCTTGGTATATATAGAGATACGACATCAAAATAAATGGGATTTTCGCAGTAACACCACGGGGGCAAGTTGGAAAATCTTAAGGAGTTATTCGTGGAGCAAAAAACTCCGAAAGAAAAAGATGTGCAAAAAAAAAAATATCGTCCACTAAGAGGGTGCTGAGCAGGGCACGGGGACTGAATACCCAATCTACTTGTGCTTTCCAGCGCAAAAATGGAGGAGATACAAGACAGGATCCGGCTGTACTTTACTACTTTCATTGCCTTTTCCCAAGATCCCTCGTTCCCTGAAACCACGCGCAAGAGTATGTGTGCCATCAAATGGATCCTTAATTGAGTTACTCCGCCCACTATTTCATCCGTTGCCAACCCTAGAAATACTACAAGCGCACCCCAACATAGTCGACTGATGCGAATCCCGTTTTCCCTCCCCCCCGCACACAAGGAATGAACATCTTTATTTCTTGCTCGTGTACGCGCGCATCCCTTTACATTTTCAGCTAGGACGTGGCTTCTTCTTTCATCTTTCCCATTTTCTGTTGCCTACAAGTTACTTACTCCTGGGGGAGAATTGCGTGCAGCTCTTAACAACTCTGACGTTCTGGCCCTTTAATATTTCCTCGTAACGCTAAGGAAAATCTTTACGAGGGATAAAATAATACATGGCTCCGCCAAGTCGACCGCTTGTAGGGCTTAACGTTCACCGGCTTGGGATGGCTTTAAGCGCCTTAGAAATTATGCTATGGAATGAAGGCAGAAGATTACAATGTCAAACTCTTGGAAAATGCCAAAGGAACACGTTGACTGGCTCTCGGAGTGCTCTGACTGCGAAATAGGAAGGGATTTCGGGATGCCATCAGAAACTTAATTTGTCTTTACAAGAATTTTTCAACGGATTCATCTATTTCTTGTTGAGTGCAGTTTCGGCTAATTTTTTTTGCTCGTTTTCATTAACAAATAAAAAAAAAAGAGTTTCGTAAAAGCGTTTTTGACAACAACATTATTTTTGTACCTTACAGGTTTGGTTTCAAAATCGCCGTGCAAAGTATAGAAAACAAGAGAAACAATTACAAAAAGCTCTAGCACCGTCTGTGATTCCTTCGTGTAATGGGATGATGCGAAACATCCAAGGTTATAGCGTATCGAGGGGCTATCAACCGTATCCCCATCCTAATTCAATAAACCGTTATCCTCAGGTAATTGCAGCTTAAAGATGAAGTGAGAAATAGAAAGAAACTATAGAAAAATTTATTTTACACTTCTGTTCGCAGGATCTGTTTCAAATGGGTGCCACATCCTATCCGGGCATGACACAACCGTTTTCGATGACACACGGTACAAACATGGGATCCGTTGGAGTTCGGCAAGACGCTATGGGTAAGTGTTATTCCTTAAGGTTCCTTTATTTCTTTTTTTTTGAAGTAAATAAGAATTGGGCAGTTGTCAAAGTGCCACATCACTAACACACACTCCAAACTTTGGAAACTTGCAAGAAATAAGTGCAATTCGGAAATTTTCAATTTGCTAAGAAGTTTGAGTGCCTCAAGAAGTTATTTCCGTTTCTTAAGGTAGCATTTCCTCTGATATTAAGGCGAATACAGAAACCTAATTAAGAGTGCTCAAGTTATAAGACTCCATTGCAATCTTACAGTTTTAGAATCTTAAAAAAAAGGCAAGAAGTTCAAGCATTCCACGTTTTAATCTGGCTCTGCAAAGGTGAGAGCTTCGACGACTCAAAAGTGTTGCAATTGGCGAGGTTGAAATTGTCCAATTAAAAGAAAAATTATAATTTAAAACGGACTTAATAAGTAATCGGTAAATTTCAAGAATATTCCTGGAGGATCCACACAGTTTTTTGCTTTTCGGCGAGACCTTAACGGAAAGATGCAATTGTCCAAAAATAATTTTCTTATGAGGAATTTCAATCGAGCCGCAATTGTGATCTGCTTTTATTGCCAAATATTGTGTAGGTCGTCTGAACTTAGATCACTTTGCTTATATGATATGGCTTAGCAGGCACCATAGTATACCTACTAGTACCAAACAAATATGAAATTCGCAAGAGTAACTCCTTGGAATTTAGGAAATCTAAAGATCAGATCGCTTGCTAGTCTCTTATAATTTAAAACAGAGCGGTCCGTTTTCCTGCAAAGCTTTGATATATCGTCGCTGCAAAGAGAAGAAGTAGAGGAGTTAAAGTCGAAGTAAGCAATGCTCTCATTGAAAATGCGGGACATTGAAGTTACTGGTTCATGCATACCGTACAGAGTTCGGTGATAAAGAATATGAAGTAAGTCGTAGTTCCTCAAGGAGCGTGCAGGAACAGAAATGCTCACTGTGTCAGGGGAGTTTACCGCTTCACACAGGTATGTTCTTGAAAACATTTCACCTCTTTTCAAAGGCGTCCAAAGAAATTGAAAACATCTGTCACAATAAGAGCGAAGGATGATGGAATTATTAGAGATGAGGCCACGAAGAGCGAAATCTACGCTGCACTGACTCTATGCCTATTCTACTATAGGTCTGACGAAGGTGCAATATAGAAGCTTTGACAAGTAAGAGACATCAAGTTCACTAGACCATCGTTTCACCAAGCCCAACACCGAGCAAACCCTGCTAACGATACAGTCTATGTGATCCTAGAAGGATAATCGTGAGTTAACAACAACGCCCAAATCTTAAGATTTATCGCGTCTACACAAAATGCCTTCCAAATTCTAGAATTACCAAGAACTAACCTAATGTCAAAGATCAAAGAGGAGTGGGCCAAGAATGCTGTCCTGTGGTACCCCAGAAGAGACAGAGATCTCAGCGGAAAGAGCCTCTTCAACAGGATACGTTGGGTGCAATGAGATAAGTAGAAGGACAACCAATCCACGAACCGCGGAAAAAACACCAGAAATGACAGCTTGTGAATAAAGATGCAATGGTTGATCCTATCGAAGTCCATAATGAAGTCCATGAATATACACTCCACTTGTTTGTCCGATTCAATGGCAGACAAGAAGAGATGGAGGAATTCAAGTAGGTTAGTAGTAATACACATTCGCTTGGCGAACTCATGCTGGAAAGTACCCATAAAAGGTCTGCAGTGAAAGCAAAGTACGTCGTTTACTGAAGCCTCGAAAGTCTTCACAACATGACACAAGATTGCGACGGCCCTGTAATTGGAAATATTACAGTTATTGCCTTTTTAAATATCCTTGGACTGACGTGAAATACAGCCAACAGATAAAGACAGATTAATAAAAAAAAGTGTGGAAGAGGCGATTTATACTTTTTCAAGAAGGATGCAGGAATGCCTTCAGGACCGCTCCAGCAGCAATCTGATAGGTCAGGAAGGTATTTAGTAGCAGTTACATCATCAAATACTAAGTCCTTTGATGCGAGTGTAGTCTGCGAAAGCCTTGTCAAATGAGCAAAGTCAGTAGAAGAGGTATCACTGAACGCAGCTTGAAAAAATGCAGCGAATAAATTGGTGAGCGAAGAGAGGTCGCTGCTCTCGTAGGTTAGCTATCACAATTACGCTTAGAAGTGATGAGGTTCGACAACTGTCTGTGGTTTGCGCTCAAAGTAGATCTCATATTGGACAGAAATGAACTGTAAGACATCTAGAGTTGGGACGATAAATAATAGCAGAAGTCGGAATAGGTAAGATAATCGATGTCGTTCTGGAAGACACTGAGTAAAACATGCATAAAGGCTGTCATAGAACGCGCCAACAGTACGATCAATATAGCAGGATAACAGCCAATCGTTGAGTTTTTTGCAAAAGTCAGCCTTTCTAAAATTGAAGTACCAATACTCAAGCTAAGAGGAAGAAGCAACGGCAATGTCAAATAACAGGACGGCCAAGAGCGCAGGAGAATGGCAGGACTCTGGAACCAAAGGGGTCAGGCACCTCCTAACCTGTGTGCTATCAGGGTCAGACCCGAAGGAATTTAGACGGTAAACATATTTTATAAGAAAACGCCACACACGAGTTCCAAGTCACCAGAGCCAGCAACATTCACTACAGAGCAAGGGATGTCAGGTCTAACGGCACACAGCACACACCACCACGAACTGGAGCACACAATTTAGAGTGACGATCACGACAGAAAACCTGAAATTATGGTCCAAAGAGTTTGACGGCAGATATTCTAAGGCACAACCAAGTCTCGGTCAGACAGACGGAGAAGATTTTTGTGGTCTTAAGCGGACAGACGGAGAAGATTTTTGTGGTCTTAAAGCGCAGCCCAGTAACGTTGGTATACAGAAACTGATTTCGCTAATAAGATTTTTGAGTTTTAGAGTGGGACGCAGAGCGTGGACGAGCCTTCGGAATGAACTCGCGAGCCTAAGGGCTATAAGTCCGGAGAGACCACTGTCAAAATAACATCTTCTGGAATGAAAACCTTGCATGAGCCCATAAAAACTCGACCATCAGGACCACGCCTACGGTTAATTCTTCTGCTTGACGCTGCGGCGAATTTCGCCAAAGAAAGGCAGCAACGGAGAGGGGCCCGCCGAAGAGATCAAATGCAAATACCCATAAATGCAGCCTGGACATCATCCAACGATCCAGACAAAGCAGCAACATGCGATGAGAATTTATGACACCTCCCCAGCATAACACCAGAGTTGGTCTCCAAAACATCAATGACGCCAATCATTTTGTCCATTTTAGCATTCAAAGTGTTAGAGTCGTCGGAGAGAAGCTGAAGGCAGACCAAGCAATTGCAGAACGAGTTGAACTTATCCGCAACAAGGGCCAAGTTACCGGAAAAGGTGTAGTTAACATATCGAGGCTTGTGCTTTCTACCAGGAAAAGGATAATGCAAAAGTTTAGGCTCCCAATGCTGGGAGGAAAACGTTTAACCCTTTCTGATGAAGCCATGTACCTAGGTATAATATCAGACTCCAAACTTATCTGGAAAAGGATTATAAAACAGCACATAGCAAAAGCAAACGTGGGCTTCCATGCGTATAAGAGGACCTAGGGATCAAATGCGAACTCAATTCCATGGTCATACATTGGATGTACACCGCCAAATACAGACCGATTCTTTGCTACGGTTCAATAGACTGATGGGCTCTGAATAAAAGGTGTAACCTAGAGACACTATCGAGAGTACAGAAAGCGACCTGTCGAGGTACCACACCCACAGCGACTTTGCAGGTGTTATCACTGGATATTTACTGCAGCGACAAGTGTAGTCAGGCTGAAGGCTATGGGTGCTGGAAGGGTCAGTTAAAAGGGGAAATCTAGAATCATTCCCAGGTCCCAGAAACATATTTAAAAATAGGAGCATTAGTACAAAGCTACCTGTTAGAAATTGGACAGGAACAAAGTAGTGGAAGCATCAGAGATGTACATATATACGGACGGTTATAACAAGTGTGGGCACAGGAGCGGGAGTATACTAATTATGGTACTAGAAGGAATCATACAGACTGCCGGACAAATTCGGTCCCGCTATGCCAGTATCTAGGCGTAGGCGCTGGAAGCTGAGGTGGTGCAATAAAAGTTAGTGTAACTGTGGAAGAACAGCAAATGCGGGATTTCCAGATATCACAAAGTAACACTATGCTGGGTTCCTGGACATAGGAATATCACAGGCAATGAGAGAGCGAATAAATTGGCGAAAGACAGTGCTGAGATGGATAGATCTGGAGCGATGACATATGTGATAATTTCATCAGCATCCTTGAGGCAAATATTGCCAGCAGCGCCTACAGTAAGGCTAACATATTGGATTATCAGATAACTGTGGACTGAGTAGAGTAAGAAGAGAACTATTATACTACTTAGTGGTAGCAGAAACCACTCAGTAGGAGTTAAAACGAGTCACTGGACACTGTCGGAGAGGAAATACAACTCAAAGCAGAGCATAGAACTCAAAGCCATGCTGAGATTCCTTAGGAAAGCTGTTTTAATAAGAAGGTTAGGTTCCCATGAACGTATGGTGCAAAATGGGCCCATCTAATGGTCTAAAAGAGGTAGTTCAGAAGCACCCCTCTAATCTAATCTAATGTGAATGAGACATAACTACAATGGGCAGCATTTGCGGATTTTTTTATACCTTATATTAAAAAAGGATTGCAATATTTATCAAATAAGGTACCAAACCCCATCTGTTTAGACCAATAATGTATGGCTATCGGTCTAAACTGGTAAATAAGTGCTTAAATTGATGAATATCGAAACAGCATTAATTAAAAATCGGTTTGAGGTGAGTAATTGGACGAATTTGAATTTGTCTACTAGTTTAGACTAATAGTGTACGGCTAGCAATTGATCTAAGCTGATGAATTAGTTCCCAAGCTGGTAAATCTACATATACAAGTGTTTCGAAGTAAGCGCGTTTCAATATTCAACATATTTATCAGTTTAGACCAATAAGGTATGGATATTAGCTACAAAGATGACTTGGAAGCCAAACTCTTTAATATTGAAACACAGGCATTTCTTGTCCTGAGACAATTACCGAACAGGCTATGATGTAAAAGAAGGACGAAAGTCTATTACTTTCAAACACCGTCTAATCTAGCGTGCTTTTTTTTGTGATGATTCCATTTTCTTTTAAAATGGAAATTTATCCTTCCTTTTATCCTTTTTATTTATAATAATTACACGTGTAAAGACTACGGCAACATCAATTTCCCCTCATAAATAAGTTTTTGTTGCATCTAAAGGCAAAATATCCAGAGGAGCGCGTTGAAGACAATTTTCCGCTCAATGCATGTCAGCTGTTGAAGCAAAAAATACGATTTCCAAGGAAATTGAAAATATTGGATGAATGCAACACTTTCGTAGCATTACACCTTCAAAGGCTCGGTGATCCGGTTTCAACCCCGTCTACCCATCCCCGACCGTTTATAACGAGAGAATTTTTTTTATCCTGAATTTGAGAAACTTCCCTAGTTCAGTGCCTACAAGCGAGGGATAAGCAACCGATTTTCCTCCTTTTTCTTATTTTTCTCTATTTTGAAAAGCTAAATTGATTCGGAAATGATGAAAATTTCGTTCCTTTACTTTCATCTCATTTACGATGTCTTTTTGTCTTGTTTCAGGAATGTCTGCCGAGGATGAGTGGTACAACAAAAGTTTATCTGCCCTCCGGATGAACAGTTCGCACCACCCCAACCTATCAGCCCCAATGCTGCAATACCAGACATAATCGAGGACTTGTGACGATTTTATTTAAAGTTTATTTCATAATTTTGTATAACTAGATGTAATCGAACGGAGTGCGAAGAAGTGATGAGACGACATATATTGGCAGATTCCTCCGAGATACCAGAACTTCTCTACGCACAGACAAACACATTTTTAATGGTTAAATCCAGGCAAAACCTTATTCAATTTTCTGCAATAAGTGCAAATAAGTACAGGACGAGAGCGGTACAGAGTTTCTATCGCGTAAACTTCAATGAGCCGGGCAAGAAGAGAACTATTTCGTTGCTATGGTAACTGTATAGCTAGCGTAGGTTAATCTAAGATAAAAAAATAAAAAATAAAAGAAATTCAAACAAAACTAACAATTTTAACGACTAAAGGTAAATAGTTCAAGCCTCCTAATGTTGTTTTAAGGAAGACTCATTGATATTTATTATATAAAGCTAGGGTTATGCAATTAACGAGTTTATTTTGTATTTATTATTGAAACATGTCGGCGAGTCGTGTACGGGAGTTTTGTAAATATTGAAAAATCCAAAAATAAAACGTAAGTAAGAAAACAGTGTAAGTCTAGTCAAATCGAAATCTTTGTCTGCAAATTCGTACTGTCACATCTGCATGATTGCAGTAAGCACGACTACTCTCAATTTCAAAGGCCATTAAAATTTATTTTACGATTGACGTTAATCTACTCTTGGGCAGCAGACAAATTAGCAGGCAAAGGGATTTTCATTTCATCTTTAAAACTACCTTCTAAGAAAAACAGTCATTTTAAGTTAATATTTTCAATAAACGAAAAGAAAGAACAAAGCATAGTAATCTTATGTGTTGTAAAAAGTTATAAATAAAAAAAAATATTTCAAATGTAACAGAAAAAGCAAATTTTAATTCATTTACGTCTGCCCCCCTCCCTCCCTCCGCCCCTGACAGTATGGTTTTTTCGCGCCAGCAATTCTTTCTTTCAGAGCTATCTATGCACTTAAAGGCAAGAGACAGAAATCAGAGAGAGAGAGCCAGGAAAAATCATTCAATCGATTATTGAATTACATCAATGGAGAGGGAATTGACAATGCTTGTTTTACTGTTCTAAGCGTTTGATAGAGTTAATCATAGGTTACTTCTTCTCAAATTGAAGCACTGTTTTGAATTTTCGAGGGGGGCAATAACTTTATTTTCCCGCTATCTCTCTGGAAGAGTGCAAAGAGTTGAGATTAATGGTGACATCTCGGATTTGAAACCAATCCTTGACGGCGGCGTTGCGCAGGGATCGATGTTGGGCACAATCCTCTTTTCGCTATTCATCAATGATATACAAAAAATTTTCAAACACTGTTCCTTTCATATGTACGCTGACGATGTACAGCTTTATCTGCATAGGCGCCATGGGCTAATTGAAGCCGCCGAATGCTGTAGCATTGTTATTTCTGGGTAAAGCATTGATACCTCTGATTTTCCTATTCCTATTATGCTTAACTCTAAAATCATTCCTTACGTGGAAATGGTTAAAAATTTGGGCATAATTATGAATAAAACATTTCAATGGTGTGAACATGTGAACTCGGTGATACATAAAATTTACGGTGTGCTCCGTAGGATTTGGGCCTCAGTTTTTTATAATTTTCAGTCCAGCTGTTTGAGGCTAGTTCAAACTCTTCTTATCCCACTGATTTCGTAGGGGGCTGCAATTTATACTGGTCTAGACTCTGCAAGTTTCTGCAAGTTGACGGTAGCATTTAATTCTTGCAGGAAGTATGTGTTTCTTCTCCGACGATACGATTATGTATCGATGTGTTCGTGTTGTGTCCTTGGAAGGTCCTTAGAATCGTACCTTAAGTATCATATCTGCCTCTTCATCAGTAGGCTGTTTCGCTGCCGTACGACGGAATATTTGTATGAAAAATTGCAAGTCAAGTAAAAGATTAATGTCTTATTTTGCACATTGTGTTAATAAACTTGAATTTGAATTTGTGTGTTAAAAAAACACATTTCGTGAAATATGCCGTTTTAATATGTACCTTGTCGTGTTGCAAGACTCACAACACTCACAATTCCGTCAACGTCACATTACATTAAGAATTTTAGTTCAAAAAAAGACCGGTCAGATTATGTCCTCGCTATGCCCTCGATAAGCCTCACCTTGCTTCTATCAAAAACGATGGAAGAAGTTATGGATCTATTGATCGGACTATTAGAGATTCACCTTTTCCTACACTCCCGTCAGCATGCTTATCAAGCCGGGCGATGTGCTTTTACAGAGCTTTATGATCTGGTATACAAATTAGAAGAAGCTACCTTTAACAAAGAAATAGCACTAGTGACTTCCCATGACGTTAAGGGGCGATTGCTACCACATCCATTAGGAAAATAGTACGTACGGGGTTGAAACCTAAGTACGACCTTCTGTCTATGGATAGGCACAGGAGGCGGAGTTGGATCAATTGGTAGAGCGCCACGACCACCATGCCATGGTCCCCGGGTTCGAGACCAGGTCTGGGCTGTTGTATCGCTCGCAGCAATGCAAAATAAGACATTCAAGATTCTTACCTTAGCCTAAATTCCCTTCTTCCCAAAGGGTTGTCTAATAGGCTTTGTTCACATCGTATAAAAAATATAAACGCCCTCGTGTGCATCGTCCCCCCTTACAATGTACGAATTACTCGTTACATCCATTGACAGTTGTCTCATGGCCTCCATCTCACGGATGACATAGTGATTTTTGATGATTTCAATCTCCCTGCATTGGCTGGAAGCCTTCTCACGCCGACGGCTTTACACCCTCCTTTGTGGCTGCTCGTCATCATGTCTGGTTTTCTTCAATGTTGTGATATTTTGCTAACGTGTTTTGATGCTGTCGTTACATTTATCTATCCAAACTTGGTGACTACTTGTTCAACTTCAAACGGGCTGACATCACGACTGTCTTGTGACTGATTGAGCGTGCTTGGTGAGTGTCGTGTCGATCTAGCCTTTTATGATATCCTTTTTGCATGATTTTGTAGTGTATTCGTATTTGTACTACTAGTTCGAGATCTTCTCATTTGTTTCGTTCCTAGCTTGACGGTACCTCCAGACAGTTGGAAGATCATTAACAAACATTTAGAACATAAGAGGACCGAGGATAGATCCCGGAGGGGTACCTCGGTTAAGATAGGAAGATAATCAGATGACTTATCATTGCAAATAAGCTTTTGTTTGCGTCCCCTCAAATATGACAATATCAAATTATATACGAAATTACAAAAGATAAATAACGAACCAAATTTCCAGTTTAAAAATCTGTGATTAACCTTGTCGAAGGCCTTTGAGAAGTCAAGCAAAACCAGTGCTGTAAAATCATTATTGTCACAGGAAATTCGTTTGTTAAGGAGATAGGTCTGTACTTTGTGGTATTTTTTGGGTCTTTACCGTGTTTAAGGATTGGGACTTTCCTTTTCGTAAAATCTGATGATTTTCCTGGCTTCACGATTGGCGATCAAGAAATTTAGGTAGTCTGTTTATTCAAAGGTCCTGACGTATTTTCTATAGTTTTTTACGTGCTTTGATAGCAGCCTGGACTCACTATTCCACCATGGGACACTACGCTTTGAACTAGTTGAAGAAGACTGTGGTATAGATTCTCTTGTAATTAGTTTTTCTGCCTCGGAGAATGATCTCCCATTGCTAATAGGAGACAAAAATTTGGCTTAGGGTGGGGGGGGGGGGGGGGGGTAGTCTAACGCAACGCGTGCACCGATTTGGATAATTTTTTTCTTCTGTTCGGTAGAGTATGTTCCCTGGTTGATACCACGAAAAAAAATGATGTTGGGGTGTTGGTGAGGGGGGGGGGCGGTTAATCGGTGGAACCTAACTTTTTAACGCGATGACCGATTTGGATGGTTCTTTTGCTGTTGTATAGAGTGTGATCCCCCATTGCTCATAGGAGAATAATTCGGTCCTGTGGTGGGGGTGGGGGAGGGGTAGGGTAGGCTAACTTCCTAATGCGTGGACCGATTTGCATAATTCTTTTTGTTGGGTAGAATGTTGCCTGGTTGAAAAAAATGTTGGTAGGGTGGGGGTGGGTCGTGGAACCTAACTTTGTAACGCATGGACCGATTTAGATGGTTTTTTTGCTGTTGTATATAGGAAGATCCGCCATTGCTAATAGGAGAATAATTTGATCCTATGGTGGGGGTGGGTGAGGGGTGTAGTCTAACTTCGTAACGCGTGGACCGATTTCGGTGATTCTTTTGTCGTTGTATAGAGTAGAAGACACTAAAAAGTGAAAAATAAAATAGTTTTTAAAAAAAAAGTTGAACCGACTTCACAAAAAGCGCTCAAAAGCATAAAATAATTTTTAATTTTATACCTTTTACGACAAATTAAACAAATTAAATAACTACAAACACAATTGAAGATAATAATAATTCTTCCTGCACTTTTCAGCTCACGGGATCATAAGAAAGGACGAGTTGTAGTTGTTTGCTTCGTTTGATTTGCACCGACTTCAAAATGTCGTAATAGATATAAAATTAAAAATTATTTTATGCGTTTTAGCGCTTTTTGTGAAGGCGGTTCAACTTCTTTTTTTTTAAACTATTTTTTATCAGAACACTACCGTTTCTGAGATTGTTGCATTTTTCAACTTCACCGCGTGCTACCGAGTCGATCACTTTCTTCAATAAATAAGGGGAAACCGTAAACATTGTCTGTTGATCACTATCTCTAGCCATGACGAGGTAGTTTGCGCCTGGTGCACCATTTTTAAGAGTCTTCGATTTATCGAATACGAGCGCGCTTGGCTCCCCCATCTTGGGGATTCCTTTGGATCACCGACTATCTGTTGTTTATTTAAATAACAAATTCACCGAGCAAACAAAACAGCAATAAAAAGAGAGAATGAAGGCACGAAAGTATGCTTACGTACGCAGTGATGTTGTCGCTTGGCCCTTCAAGAGGAAAAACTGATATACCAAAGACTAAATCATGTTTAGAGAAACCCGGTAACGATATCTGATTAGACAACAATTTAACAGGGTCATATCAAACTTGGTACTATATTAAAACAAAATTGATTTTATTCCTTAAGAATTCGAATCACTTACCTTGAGTCCCTTCATGCCTATGGATATCGTGCAATAATAGCCGGACTGTACACAACCAGAAGTGCTCCCTGACAAAAGACGAACCCTTGGTGAAGTGGATTGGATATTTGTACGCGAACGGTTTTAATCACATCACAGTTTTTCACTTATTCACTACAATAGCACTATTTAAAACTAAATTTATTTATAAACGCGTCTTTTGTTTGTCCGGCAGCCAACGATATAATTTTAACATGCACTCCACCATTCCAGCAAGATGGTTCATATTAATTCCGCACCACTGAAATGTAAAAATTCTTTTGTTAGCACTCCAAAGAAGTTACACGCAATAAGTTATTATTTAAATTGTATTTGTATTTAATAAACAGTTTAATAAAACTTTATATAAAACGAACGTTTCCGGCAAAATAAATTCGCATTGCTGGTAATACAATTTCGCTGAATTGTGGGGATTTCTAACGTCGTGGAATAATCCGCTGGAGGACTGTACACAACTCGCTCGCTGGTCAAAAAGGAAACTCTCGATGTGGATTGCATTAGATTGTTGTACGAGAAGAGTTTTGATCACTTTTAATGAATTGATTAGTAATTGTTTCACAGAAATAACACAACTTAAACAACAGTCAGAGCACATAAATGCTTCTTTGGATTTTTCTTGGAAATAACGGTATAATTTTGACATATGCTACGCACAAACTCATTTATAATTAATTCTGCCCCATTTTAGCACTCCAAACAAATACAAGCAATAAATTGTAACTATTTAAATCGTAATTCTATTAAATAAGTAGTTTACTTTCTAAAACTGAATAAAAATTTGTACAAGGACCTTTTTGAGAAAAATATATTTCATTTTGCTGGTAATACCGCACGGCTGAATTCAGGATTCAAAACGTCGCCATTTTGTTTATCAGCTGAAGGTGTCCCAGATAAAGTAGTTGTTAAATTGTAATATTTTCAAATAGTTTTAGTCAAAAATGTAATTAAAATAGTGAACAGTGATTAAAAAACAAAAAAAAACGTTTACACATAAAAATACCAACCATTATAAAACAATTTCTATCTCATTTAATTCTTGTTGTGATCCACTTTTTATCGTTCCCAATACTGAAGCCGTGAGAGCTACGGTTGCCTGCAGAAGTACGAATTCGTTGAAACATATTTCATTGTGCTGCTTGCTAGCTCATTCGGGTACTCGTTTATCACATCACGTAGTCAAAAGTTTTGCGTAAATTAACGTGAAATAGCGACGAATTGTTTTAAAGGATGCCCGGAAACGTTTTGAGATGAAAATCTCTCACAATACAGGTGTGCTAGTTAAATTTTCTGTTGTGCTTTTGTAAATTCGGTTGTACGTTTAAAAAACGAGAACTTGACGCAAGGACTTGTCGAGAATTTCAGTGGTTTTTCTTTTAAAACTATTGCAAGGTATATAAAAAGTGATTGAGAGTGTTAAATTAATAGTTTTGTACGCACAGAAAGAAATTTGATCAAATCTTTAGCTTACCTAAAGATTGTCTGGTAAAGTTTGGAATTTAGCTTGCATACGTACAAATTGTCTTCAAACGCAAAGAAAATTTATCGAATTATGAATAAAAGCAATAAATACTAAGTGATCCTTTACATATTATTAATATTTCTAAGGAAATATATTTAGGGCAATTGGCAAAGAAATTTTTCTAAAATATTTGACAGCTCTGCATCCTCTCGGGTATCTGTCAGATCAAATTTGTACGGTTGCCGTAAAAGTGCGCTGTTAACATCGTCTGAAACGAACGAAGTTTGGTCGCTCGCTTGCTGCTTGGATTTTGTGCCGTGTCGTGCGTGTTTCAGATGTTTAATCTGTGAAATTTCCTCCAATTTGTTCGATTTTCAAACCATAAAAATCGATATAACATCGTAAAATATATTATTTGAATTGTTTTAATCGAATTTAGTATGGTTTTGGCTGAGAGAAATTCCGAAATAATGCGAAATGGACGCAGGTCAAGAGGACCTAGCCCCAACGGTCATGGTGGAACACCCGATACCAGTTCAGATGACGATAATTGTAAGTTATTACTTATATGTTGTGAAAAAAAACGTGCCCTAATCTACTGTTTATTGCAAAACAGCAATCAAAAAGAATGGATCAAAGTCGAAGACGAAACAAAGCGAATATGAAGGTAGGAGGTGCTCCGCATTGCGTCATTTGGATAATCATGACAGTTTGATATTTTAGAATTGTTTTCAGAAAAAATTCGTGTTGGCCGTGACTATCAGGCGGTATGTCCAGAGCTAGTACCTTCAATTGAACGAAAACCAGAACTTTTAAATGATCGGGCCTTGCTGGTATGGTCACCGACAAAGGACATTCCAGATAACAAATGTAAGTCAATTTCCATGTTTTTAATGTGCTCTTTTTGATTAAGACTAATTTAGTGGAGGAATATATATCTGTGGCTAAGGAAAAGTATGGATACAACGGGGAGCAAGCTCTTGGAATGCTTTTCTGGCACAAACATGATCTTGAACGTGCTGTCATGGATTTGGCTAATTTTACACCGTTTCCCGATGAATGGACGGTTGAGGATAAGGTTCTTTTTGAACAGGCCTTCCAATTTCATGGAAAAAGTTTTCACAGAATACGACAAATGGTAAGTTCTTACTGATAAATGCGTTTTAGTAAAGTTAACCTTATCTGTTCGTTTGCTAGCTTCCAGATAAATCAATTGCCAGCCTTGTAAAATATTACTATTCGTGGAAAAAGACGCGTCACCGTCAAAGTGTTATGGACAGGCAGGAGAAAGCCAAGGTAAAAGACGGATCTGATAATGGCAGCGATAATGGAAGCAACGACGAGTCTGATAATGACGAAAAGGTGAATATTTGCGAAGAATTTAAACAAACAAATAATTTTAAGAACAAATGAATGCCAACATGATATTTTTGTATGATTGCAGTGAACTTGAAAAAAGTTTGCTTTGTTTGTAGTACGAAGCGCGCCTCTGAATTTCAGATTTTGCTAGACATTGTGTTTTGCATTTTCTAAAATGCATGATTTGCTAGACTATTCGCTTTTTTTATATTAGGTTTGTCCTTTTGTGCTTAAAGAATTGACTAAAATAGCAGGAAATTAAACATATTTCCTCCAAAAGCGATTAGCAGTGTTCTAACAAAAGGACACACCTAATGCGGTTTACATGACTGATTGAGAGATGCTCGCAAATTTTTGAATGGTCCGGATAAACGTGCTCTTGAATAAATTATCTTAACAAAGTACTTAATTTGGCTTGCACTTTGTAGATTTTTCAATGCACTGAATTTTGGTTTTTGCCTGCCCAATTTGTACACACACCTTTGATATTTGTTTGCTTGTCACAATTATCTTTTTGAGATATTTGCAGTGCTTAATCAGAGTCAGTTTAAAGGGGCAAATTCGAAAGAGTAAACCTGCGGAATGATACAGTAATTTAAAGCATTATGAGCATGATTTCTCTAAAATTTTGTTGTATAAAAAGAAAACGCCTAACGAGCCATGCTAGCAATTGGCTGGGGCTGTAACTTTTGTAATTCATCAGGAGGTAGCAACTTTCTCTTTTTCTTAAGTTTATAATTTTGAACTCATTTGCACTTAGAAAATTTAAATTTAGCGTTGACCTGAAGATTAATGAGTTTGCGCGTTCATAAACGCAGTTTTGCGCAGCATCTGCATCATTCAGCAATTCATTTGGTTCAGCTGAATTGGGCAGTTACTGCGCAAATCTTCGTTTATGAATAGGCCCTATGTCTGGATAAGAAGTTATACACAATTTAATAATATCGCCATGGATAGCTTTAATCATTCAATAGCTCACTTAAGAGGGGAACAACACGGTTTTGAAAAATCGATTTTAGGTATATTTTTGGAAAGTTTGAATTCTGGAAACTATTCTCCTAGAATATTACAGTTAAATTCTGTTTTGGGAATAGAAAGTTACTCTTCTTCTGGCATCAGCTTTGGTCCGCATTTGCAACGGAATAACTAAGACTGGCTGCACTAAAAGGCAGTGATTCGTACAGACAAACGACTCTTGTGATTTTTTTCCGCAATAGTTCGGGGTCAATCAAGCACTTCGGATACACTTTTATTGCTATATTTGACGGGCTGAGAGTAAAACTGACCTATTTATAAGGTTCGGGCAAAAGTGGTTTAGAAAATGTTCTGCGCAAAAACGAATCGCGTAAGATTCCGGGCAAAAACGAATCGTAGAAAATTTCCGGGCAAAAACGACTTAACTACTTAACTTTGCATTACTTTTTGTAGTTAAATCGTTTTTGCCCGGAAATTTTCCACGATAGGTTTTTGCGCCGAACATTTTCTAAGCCACGTTTGCCCTAACTTTATAAATAGGTCACTTTTACTCTCAGCCCGTAATTTATACCCATGCCGATCTAGATAAGGTTTCGAGTACAGTGAAACCTCCCTATAGCGATCACTGTTCGTTCCTAAAAAACATGTCCGCTTTTTGGAGGTGAAAGTTTGAAGCATGCTTGGGACTGGAAAAAATTTCCGGTTTTAAGTCCGTAAAGGGAGTTTTCACTGTACTTTGCTTTTAGGAGAACTCGATCGTAAAGATTTTCTGCATTTAAGTCGAGTATAGCAGAACATTTCGCATGCCTGAAACCTATGGAATGCATAGCGCGGTCTTTGCGGTTTTGGATCAAGCAAAATTCTGCTTACTCTAACTATCATTGACTCATTACATTGTTTTAAATCGCTTTTGTTTAGAGCTATGCTTTGTAAGTTTCAATTCCGCACTTGTGCCAAAATTCATATATAGCATTCAGACCATAAAGTTGTTTTTGGAACAAGACTTTCACCATGGGGTTCCAGGTTTAAACCCCACCGACAAATAGTTGTTTTACATCGACAACAGATTACACTAAAAAATGCTATTGGCGGTGGTACGGAGTTCACCTTCAAAAGGAATCGTTATCATCGTTTCTAAGTCCCACAAAGAGTTACAGGAACTGTACAGATTTGAACCATCTGTTCTTGACATTTGATTGGCGGTTCGCTAAGTTTCGGTTTGAAGACAAGACAAACCTCAAACTGACCCGTGTAGCACACTTGATGAAGACTTTGCCATCAAATAATTTGAAGAGTGTGATATATGGCACACCATCATTCCACTTGATTTCAAGGTACTGGCGACTTATTCAAAAGTGGAATAGATAGGTATGTCTGTTTACTTCTGTATAAAAAAGCGTGCGTAAAAACCAAGTTAAAATGTTCTTCCAGTGGAGGGGATGAAAATGAGAACGGTAACAGACGCTTTTTTAAGTAAATTGATGACACCTGAAGAACTGTCAACAGTAAATGTCAGTGCAAAGATCAGTGCATTTGCAAGAAATCGTAAAAATAAATAAAACTGAATAACAATTTGCTGAAAAAGTTGATAATTCCCTGTGTTTATTTCAATTTTTATTTCTAAGCTGTAACTTCCAAACATCAATCAACAATGTGTTATCAACCATAAAAGAAAAAGAATTCTGCCGAAATATTGCCCACACTTATCAGCGTGTGTTAAATTTGGGTAAAAGGGGAAATTACCCGACTGTCAAATTTCTTCAAGTCTAAAAGTAAAGAGATGCAGTGGGAACGAAAACTTTTGGTTTTGTGTAAAAACTTTCGAGTAAAAAGAGCTTTATTTGAATTGTCAAATCAACTTCCTCTCCCTTTTTATCCCTGAAAATTTTCTCAGTGATATTGAGCGCTCCGTGTTATGAATTGTCAATTGCATTGAATTGTCAGTTGACGCTTCTCATTTTTGACACTGAAAAGCACTCTGCGTTCTTCAGCTCAATGCAGTATTATCGCCTTCAACTAGCACTTTTTAGGACTGCACATTTTAGTTCAAAATGATGCTGTTCTATGGTAATTCTTATTTGTCGACCCGATCGTATTGTGAAATGGTAACTTTCTATCGAATCGAAAAAGGCATTTTGTTGATTCGATCAATCGAGTCGAGATACCAAATACGGGCCCAATACCGGCACCGTGTTCCATTTCTGAGCCATCAGTGAACCATTTGAAGCTTTTAGGGTCCAGGGAAGAGAGTTCTGAAACGTCTGCCAATTTACAGTTCCTTGCTCATGTAGCCCGTTATGGTGCACCAGGAGTGCGCCAAAGGGTGTCCATGTGATCGGTATATTAAATGTAAGCTGCACTCTCAGTACGCTAATTGCAACAGATTTCATGATAGAGATTTCCGGGAAATGATTCCGAAACGGAGTTGAGCGGCACGACCACCACGCCATGTTTCCATGGTTTGAGACCCTGTCTTCCCATGTGTTTTTAAAATAGAATTAAAAACTCCACTCCGTCTCTGGGTTATTGTCTAGCTCGCAGCAATGCAACAATAAGACATTCAAGTTTCCTGACTCCCCTTACCCTAATTCTCTTCCGACCATCAACGGGTTGTCCCCTTGACTTTGGCCACATCGTAAAAGAAAAAAAATCAACTCTTATGAAGAGGCAGCTTGTTGCATTTGGCGTTGTTGAACATTAGAAAGCAATAGGTTTGAAAATCGTATTGTATAGCCAGTGAATCATCATAAGGAATATACGACAGGGTCATAGGGCTCGTGCATAGACTTGAAATCACCAGTATATTGTTGCGCAGAGACAAGGAAGGTCTCAAAATTCTGCTGTAAAATCTTGAGATTTGAGACTATTTAATTAGAATTTAATTTCACCTACCCCTTCCTATGTTACAGTCAACACCCGACAAATCAACGCGAAACGAGTTTCATGTAAAATCCCCACACACAAGGCTTATTCTCCAAGATATAGAATTTGTGGCACACAAACATCGAGCAAACATCGCTATTTGTTCCATGATTTCCAGATTTCAACACGAATAAAAAATGATCTATTGTATATCGTGATTTAATATCATTTTCTGCGATCGTTGGAAAACCCAAACTTCCATGCAATGTAGGGTAATATAAGATAAGTGGTCCGACTCAGTAATTAAATAAAGTTGTTAATTGCACATAACTTAACACACCAAAGCACTAATTTAAAATTGACTATAAAACGGCTAAAGACACATGTAACGGTGTAGGAATCGGACAAAGTAAGGAATGTAGGTATTCCGAGAGCCTAACCCTTTGTCATCATATGCATATATTTCACTACTCCTAACCATTTTGTTTTGCAGGATGGTAGCCACTGAGTTTGGGCTAACTTCCCCAACTCTTTTCGGGATATGCCGTGATCAAATAATATAATAAATAGAAAAAATATAAGAAAGTGGCTTGAAGTACAGTCCAGTTCGTAAATGCAGGTTTGTGTTGTATCTGTATCATTCAGCAACTCATTCGATTCAGCTGAATTGGGCAGTTACTGCGCAAATCTGCATTTATGAAGAGGTCCTACTTTTCTGGTAAACATTCGAAAATAAACCAAAAGTTACTAGTGCCACTTATGCGAATACATTTCGAATCTAACCTGTTCTGTTTAATCAATAAGTGGTGCATGAGTTACAGGAACAAAATATTTGTGACAAAGGCAATGTCACATAATGCTTGTTTTTTTTAAATGCATGGCTACGTATTCTTGCAAGTATCTATTCAGCTTCACTCAATTAATTGCTGAATACTTGCAAATGCATGCAACCATGCATTTATGAATACGGTCACGAAATGTTATCGAAGAAATTTAAGGCATGTGGTGCTGCTTCCATTTGATGATATTATTTAAGGTGAAAACAAATTAAATTAAAACATATAATGTTGTTGTTGCGAATGAGAGTATTTTATGGAAGTACTATTGCTTGGGACTGTTCATTAACACAGGTTTGCACAATTCAGCTGAACAGAGTATATTGCTGAATTATGAAGCTGCAGTGCAAACCTGTGTTTATGTCGCATTCTATATTTTAAACCTCAATTTTAATGAGATAGGGTGGCATGAATTAGAACTGTTCACATTAAACAAGTAAGAACTAGACACATTCTGTAATGGTCTTAAAAACAAAGAGATCTTAATTACAAATTGTTTAATTTTGCTGATAGTATTCGCTTACTTTTCAAATTGCTATTCTGTAAATACAAATTTCAACGAAAATTTCATTTATTTTATAAAACTAGAGGTTAACTATGTTTTTTTAAGTTTTAACTTGTTTTTTTCTTTACCTTGTGTTTGTTTCTTCAGTTACTTGCACAACTTTAAGCGCAGAAAATATAAGAAAAAATATGAAAATCAAAACAAAATTGACCAAATTCTTGTTTCTTTTCCATTTCTCATAAAATGAAAATTGAATGTTTTTCAATTGATCAATTTTGGCATTCAATTTTTATTAGGATCAATTGGTCACTGCCCCACAAGACGCGAAAACAATTGGCGATAATAGCAAGAACAAGTCAAACAACCTTTCATCATCAAATAACAAGAAGCAACAATCAGGCCAGCAACAGCAAACCAATGTGTCTCCAGCAAGTTCGAATTCGACCGGCACAAATCCTTCTGGAACAACTCCTGCAAATGCTGCCGCAAACACAGCTAGCACTGCTTCTGCAACGAATATTGCTGCTAGTAATATTGTCCCCTCCAATATATCGTCAACTTCAACTTCCGGTTGCTGCACCGGATGCGGTGTATCTTGCAATCATTTGAATAACACACCACACGGCAAATTGTGCAACAGTTGCTACCATCATTGGAGGTACATAAATACCTTTTCCATAGGTAGAAAGTGAGAAATAGAATGTATGACTTTGTGTTTCTTGCAAACTTTTCATAAAACATTAAAAGTGAGAGTCTTGATTTGTTAATCAAATTCAAATTAGCGCTATAGCCTCTCAGGCAGTTTATGTGAAGGCACTTTGCACTTTGTCATTTTCTGTTTATGCAAATTGCTTAGAAACACAACTTCATGTTATTTTCTCGATTTTTTAAAAAACAAAAAATTGATTTCTTAAAAGAAAGTTTTACTAAAACAAAAACGAAACCTTCTTAGACGTACGGGTACCAAAAGACCAACCACTGGGCCATATTTTGGCAAACGATATCGCGACCGAAATGCTGATCGGCACAAACGTAAGCCACCACGAGGCATGCATATTAATCACGATGATATCGTCGCTTTAGCTAGCTCTAATAGCAATCAAGATGAGCTGCTTGCAAACACGGAACGGGAAATAATTTCTTTGTTAAGCCAAGTAAGATATTTTCCATCTCAATTTTGCAAAAATTGTTTATTGTTGTAATTTCATTTCTTTTTTTTTTTAAATAACTATCTTAACGCAAAATGATAAATTGCTTTAAATTGTTGTTTACTTATTTAACCCTACAAATGTCGTCTTGTGTAAATCAGTGCATGTACATATCAGTGTAGTGAGCACATTTGTAGGCTTTCTTTCGTTCGTGCTTATTTTTTTTTTAATGTCACTGCTTCTTACTTTTTTTACTCCATATTATACTTTATTACCTCTTGTGTTATTAAATTTTATCATAGAAATTTATATTTAGTGAAGATATGTGAGACTTTCCACAATATTAACTTGGAATATTGTCAATTTATTTATTATTTAAAGTGTTATTTGAGATTTAAATGATTGAGGGCTGGCTTAGTTGTAAATATTAAAGACATTTTTATGTTAAACAAATTTATCAGAGCACAGGGTACCACCGTATTTGAATATGCTTATTAAAGATATTTCGGCTTTATTGCACTTTTAACAACAATGTTTTAGCGTACAATCAATATTAAGTTATTTCTTATTATTATTTTTATATATTGCAAAAGTGGTTGGTCTAAAATTTTATGAATCATACAAGGGACCTATTCATAAACGCACGTTTGCACTGCCGCTGCATAATTCAGCAATACCTATTCCGCTGAATTGTGCAGATGATGGGCAAACCTGCGTTTATGAATGGTTATCGAAATAAAATCACTCGAGCATGAAAGTACTTTACCTTTAAAAAAAAACTAGTAATTTATTCAGCAATCTTTATTTTATCTCATTCATGGGGACTACCAATTTGCACGCAGTACACTTATGCTGTCGAGTTTTCTTTTCACTCCTCAAAAGCGCTAGATTTGGTATTGCCTCGAGAGGTTGCAGTGAATTTGTTGCAAATACGGCACTTGTGGGATTATATTAGCGGAGTTTGTTTTGAGAAAAAGTTGCGAACTAACAACAGAGACAAGTTAACGTTTTTGGAACAAAACAAGCTGAGATGCGTGTCGCATTTCCAAAATTTCCGTCATAATAGGTTAGGTTAGGGTGGTGGCTATCGGGCCGATCAGCCTCACATAGACCTACGAATGATCCTGTAATATACCGCATAATTAAATATGAAATAATTCAAAGCCCAGTTACTTAAAAAAAATGAGCTCGCCTCTCTCAAAGTGCTGTGCACAACATCCTGATTGACCAAGAGAATGAGTGTTCAATTTCCTTATTGACCGCACAACACGTAGACAAAATTTAACGAATCACAAAATCAAATAGAATCGTAAACAATACAATGCATTTCGGACTAGCATGTCCATCGTGAACACTGAGAAAATGAAAGAGAGACAAAGCAAGACAATCAAAAAATACAAGCAAAAGAAAATTATTATAAGAGAAAAAAAAATATTTACGGAAAATCAAATGTAAACAAACAAAACATTATTTGAACTAGTGAAAACAAAGGTGAAATTTTTGGGCTATTTTCTATGTTCATTAAATTATCCGTAAGGGATGCTTAACTTACCAAATTATATTTTGGTCTAAAGGTTGAATTAATGCGGTACAATTGGTTGGTAAAAACATTGAAATTATCGCACCATCCTCACTTACAAGCTCATCCTGTGGTGGATGACTGGGCGCATTGTCTAATATAAGTAGAGCTTTTTCGGGTAAACCCTGCGAACGAAGATGTTTTTTTTTTCACTTGTGGTACAAATGATTTTGTAAACCAGTTCCTAAAAATTGAGGACGTCATCCAATGTTGCTTCATATTGTACAGGTAATTTGACCGATCTAAAGGGTCGCGGCTTACGAGACTTCCCAATTACTAAAAGTTTGACGATATGCTTGCCAGAATCCTTCGTACAAGTCAAAAAAGTTACTCGTTCCTTAGACACTTTTCTTCCTGGTGCTGTTTTTTTTCTCCTGAACTTACAAGTGTTTTATCAGGAAGGAGTCTCCAGTATAAACCACTTTCATCCGCATTATAAATTTGGCACGGTGAAAGATTTAATTCCTTAATCTTATCTAAAAAATTCCTCTTCTCTATCCAATTTCTTGTGAATTTCGCATTTCTGCTCCAAATTCACTTTTACACATTATGGCTAAATTTCAAAAACTCGAAACTGAAATGTTCTTGAACAAGCCCGCACTACACTGTACTTAAAAAAGTTAATGAATTGACTGAATAAATGGACAGATTCAGCGCAATAAACCGCAGTCATTCGAATATCATCCCATCTCACTCCATCAAAACTCAGTACTTACTGGAAAACAAAAACCCACCGTAACGTTTCACAAGACCCCCTCCCCCCATAACTACGTTACGTAATACTTGAACAGCCCCTAACACTGGGTATATAGGTCAACGAAAATCGCCGTGTGTTTGACTGTGTTCGTATGATGTTTTGAGTAAACAGAGTAGTTGATGTTTCTCTTCTCATTCTATTGCAAAATATGCTTCCTCTTACATAGAAAATCGGCTGCATTTAAAGGCAATCAGCACATACGATTAGTCCTAAATTACACGAGATGGTTTTTACCCCATAATTGATGAAAATCAGTTTTTTTTTGGTGAGAGCAGTGAGGTAGGAAGAGGGTCATCTTGTTTGAAGCGGTGAATACAAATTTTCAACCCTGCAAAACACTTAATGAACCGGTTTTTAACGTCAATCAAAGCCCCTCGCGTAGCAGCACTCGCAGGGTTTTTCAACTTTTGCACAGAAGAGAATTGCTGTGAGTCATGGGGTAAAAACCCTTCTCGTGTAATTTGGGA